>OX387245.1:254762243-256095840 GCA_947561735.1 Cenchrus americanus
GCGATCTTCCTTGAATTGATGATCCATCCTCAATGATAGGTTGTGGTCAAGGAGGTAGTCACAAAAAGATGATATTTGGTTTAAGGGTGGATATCCGGCGAAGTTTGTGAGATCACCGATGCGGGGATACACAATGCACGGATAAAAGGCTAGCAAAAAGATAGATACGCAAAAACGGAATGACCAGCTTCTTAGTCTCGGGCCGCAGAAATCATGGCCTGCAATAACTCACTTAAAAATAAATCTTGTACACTAAGGTTTATGCACTCAAATATATATAAGGCTTTGGATAGGTTGAGCAACACACAAGTGATATTTGTGACAAGGTTAGCAATATTTTTGAGCATAAAAGACATCTTCAATCCATTCATAACTCGAGAGCACATAAAACACTATGGGTCTTTATTTTAATCATAACCTCCGCTGAAAAATAAGCTAGTATTTAAATAAATTCAGATCTGTATTTTTAAGAGAGCACTAGCTTAAACATGCATAAATCAACTACAAAGATGAACAAAGCTGCAATTTTAATCATATATCAACATGGCACGAATTTTGTAACTTTTCCAATGATATAATCAAGGTGGTGACTTTATTAATGGTGATATCAAGTTGAAATACACACTGAAAATAAACATACATGCTTGCTGAAAATTAAATAAAAACAGAAAAATACTACGCAAACACACATAAGCAAAAGCTGAAAATTACAGAGAAATAGAAAAGAAAAGAAAAAGTTCCTAAATCTTCTAGTCCTTCGCCGGTGGTTGATGTTGGTAGTCTTGATAATAATACCCTTGCTCATAATATGAATGAACGCTTCCTCCGTCGAATTGATTTGGCTCCACAAGGTGAAGGCGTCCAAGTTCAAAGGCAATATTTGCGTTGCCTTCACCGAGTTGAGCTGCGTTGGATTGGATGGCTGCGATATTTTGAGCATTTCTTGCAGCATACCCTCCAATAATAGCCATGCTTTGTTGTGGTTGGGGATGATGAGCGTAGGACTCCGCGAAGTTAGCGTTGGGCACAACATAATTTTGTGGGGGTACCGGTGCACCACCCCCCCCATGCTTGTTGTTGAGACCCTCCGTAATAACTTGGCGGAGGAGGAACCCCGCCGGATGGTTGCACATTGGGTTGTGTGTTGACGCAAAATATGCACTCGCGCCAATCACACAAAGCAAGCCGAAAAGCTTAGCTTCGCACGCGCGAGAGAAAGTGACGTGCCGCCAATTTTTCCCGAAAATTAACAAAAGGGAAAAACGAGCTTAAATACCAAAACTTGGAACCTACGGTGGTACCGGGCGCTTCCATATTTACGGCTGAGAAGCCAAGCAAGACGACATGTAGCTATGCGAAGCTACCTGTCAAAGAACCACGACCATTCGGGCAACCGCGTAGGAAAAAAGAACATTGCCGAATGGATGACGTAAGCATGACAACGATCGATCTTTGAATAAACATGGATGCATGTGCAAAGCCATGACCGATCCTCAATGAAGATTAACATTAAATAAAGCAAAGCACGAACATAATCATGTATTAAAATAAGCATGCATAGATCCAAAGCATTAGTCTACCGCATGTCTAATCACTTTAAGATCCGTCGGGCACGACATCAAGCAAATCTATCCACCGCATGATACAACTTGCATGAAAGAACGCACCACTTTCCATAAATAGATCTATCCACCGCATGATACAACCCAAATATGGAAAGCTAGAAGCACACGTCTTTTAAAACATAAATAACGCACGTGATCTACTCGTGAAGATATAACCGAACGCGGCTGAACAACCGATTCGGAGTCCATGAAGAAGGAACAAACATTACCACGTGAATAAATCTATCAAGCCGAATTGGAAATCTAATCCACCCGATGACTAGCTCCAAAGCAACCCAAAAACCCGCATCTACCGCATGATACCCGGCTCTTTCAAGATTTATACTAACAAAGCAAGCTTGAACCCGCAACACGTAACAACCTAGATCGGTTCGGTTTCGGCTATCGGAGAGCACGAGATCCACGCGTCAAAACACGAAACCTACTCTTGCACGGATCTTAAAAGGAAAAGAGCCGATCCAAACCCATCTAGATTGGGCAAAAGAGTGTTACATGAATTAAAACATAATGCAAAACTCATGATAACACAGGGTAACTTAATGAATCTATTGGATCTTGCCAAAACCCAATAGAGCCGATAACTAGCTTCGAGCTAGACCTTAGCCTACCGCATGGCTCGTGATCTAACAAGAAACCCTCTTGAACCAAGCTTGAATCTACCGCATGACACTAAGCATGGTAACAAGACTACTTGCATCGCATCTAAATCCACCGCATGATACTAGACATGATACAAGGTTGCCGGTACTCACGGAGGTCGACGGATCGATTGGCCCTCTCGAGGAACTCGACGACACGACAAGGGACTCTAGGGTTTGGCGTAAGGCCGGTGTGTATTGAGGAATGAACGTCTCTTTACATACATCCAGGGGGTCGTATTTATACCCCGCCGATTACAACTGCGAATGGATACATTGCCTAACTAAGCTTGATCGCTCGTCCATCCATTCGCTCCCTCCGATCGAGCCACGTCACCGTCCAATCCCGCAAAATCAGCTCTCTTGTTCCTTTGCCGAACCGGGAGCGGATAGCCGACCGCGGATCCTTCCGCCGAAAATCTCCGAAGATGCCTTTCCTTCCACCGGACGGACTCTTTTCCGAATTGGACCCACATGTCATACTCCTTACCAAATTTTGGTGTTAACACATGCCCCTTCAATTGTGGGATAAAAGTAATTTTGTTCCACAATTGACTCCGCCCACGAATCCTTGAGCCAAACCTCGTCAACACCGTTCTTCGCAATCCGCCGGATTCTTTGTTCGCATCCAACCCTAGATCCCCTTTGTTCCGAGCTCGAATCTCCAATGGCAACTCGGCACCAAGCCGCTCGTGTAATTTCACCCCTTCAAACCTTTGTTCGGCATTAGGTTTTCAATTTTACCTAAGATTTTCTTTTTCCGCTCTCTTCCGGAACCATCTACCGCCCTTCGATTCCTATTGAGGCCAATTCGCAATCTTATTATCTCGGTCCCGAAGGGAATCCCGACCCTCGAGATTTCATTGCCGCCGAATCTCGCAGAATTCCTTTCAAGGTAGCTTTATCTCCACCTCCTCGGTGGCAAGATGCGTTCAAGAATCGGCCTTTGCCCCCAATCGCGGGCTGGAAGACTTGGTACCGTAGGATTCTCGCGGATAAGAGCGGATTGACCAATCTGGATACTCTCCGCATTGCTCAGTGTTTGGAGTTATCTGTAGCTGATATGCCCAAGAATGAAGATCTTCTGATTGCCGCGTGCCACTTCTGGTCTAATGGCGTCAATGCCTTCCTTTTTGGGCATGGCCCAATGTCTCCAACTTTGGCCGATGTGTACATGATCACCGGCCTTGACATCACCGGTCCCGTTCAGCCTTGGAATTTCAAGAACTCCTCACGCCAAACGGGGGTAAAGCCGGGGAATGGCTACAAGAATTATATTTTGAAACATATGAGAGATAATCCCCTTGGCGAAGTTGAATACGCAGCCTTCTTGAACATGTGGTTATGCGGGTTTGTCTTCCGTGGCAAGGCCAATGAACCCACTCGAATCATATTGCAATGGCGATCCATCCGGCCGGCGGCAACCGCCTTCCTCTCGGGAAAATTCCTTTTGGGCGTGTATACCATATGCTTCATCGGACGATTACCCAAATGTATACCAGCCCGCAGGATAACGTGCGTCAATGGCCCTTGGTGGTTTGTTCGGATTTGGCCGCGGCTTCACATGCACCGGATCGTAGGCGTCGACTTGAGCTCTAGGTTCTTCCCCTGGTCCAATCCCCCCGAAGGAGAGCTTCAAGTCACCAGAGGGTGCCAAAGCTATGGAGAAGCAGCTTCAACCGTTATCGTTCGGCGGACATCATCCAACTCTTCGAGTTGTTCTTCAAAGGCTTCCCCAATCCTCTTTGGCTTCCTTATATAGGCTATGACACTCGACCTTTCTCGTCGAGTTCTCCTTTGAGCCCGACCATCAAGATGGGAGATTCCCGGAAATCTTTAATATCATAATCCGCCCATGTATATTACCGGCCGAGTTTAATGGAGGGAGGCGGAATGCCGTACTTATGAGTACTACCAGCCTAACATCATGGCCGGACAACTTGGATGTGGCCACTGCCCCCAAGATTGTTTCGCATGAATTCCTCAAGCCCGGGGAGGAAATCAAAGAATCGATGCAAAGCGCAAGAGTTTTCAACTATGTGTGCAGTCCCACTGTCTACACATGTCCTTTTGTGCCTGCAATCATAGCTCACCCTACCTTCAACTCATGGTGGCAAGAATTCCACGACCACATCTTCAGTGAACCCGTTCATGTGTTCTGTGCAGAACTGGTGCCTGATTTTCTGCCGAATCTCGGAGGTAACACACCGAGCCCCTTGATCGACTTTTACTCATGGTCCCGACCTCCATCTTTTGTCCACGAACACGCACTCGCCCCTCGAGCCGTGGGTAATCACTTATAATGCCGAAGGCCCGATTTCAGCATTGGGGTTTAAATCTACAACCCCGCGCCAACCGATGGACAGTACGCTACCACCGATCCCGGCCTTTCCAGCCTTTGCTTTGTTGACAGGAGGCAAGGATTGCATCCGGTTCCCCCTCCGAGCGCTAAAAGGAGGAGAACCGTCAAGAAAGTACCGGTTGAGGTAAACTCCTTTACCTTCCCCGATTCTTGGGTCACTCTGTTCTTGATATATCATTGTGTATTTCGGATCCGCAGCCCAACCTTCTTCGTAACCAATACCCGCCGATGCTCCATCCATTGGTATGACTTTTTGTCGTTCTTTCTCAAGGATGAGCACCGGCACTTATCCCTTCATTTGGACATTTGCGGAAGAAATCGTTGGAGAACCACTTGTAGATGTTCCGGTGGTTCAACGAGCGAGCCCTTCCGGGGTTGCATTGCCCATCCCGAGAGAGGTTTCATCTTCATCACCTTCGCGAGAATCGGCACGCTCTCCGGAGATGAATCCCTCAACTCAACTGGAGCCGCCAAGTTCTCCCGGATGCCATCGCCTATCGGCCAAGCGAGCAATGGCCAACCCAACAGAGGAAGATCCGATTCTTCCCCGGCCCGTAAACTCACGAGTCGCCGATTGCTGCACCGGCATCTCCCCGACTTGGACGTTTCGGCTCTACTCGGACGCCTCCTCCGTCTGCGATTGCTCCCGCTCAAGATATCATTCATGAGGTACTTGGTTCCGCTCTTAATCTTGATACCTTGATGCTAGCATTCTCACCTCGGCGTTGTTGTTTTCGGATCACGCCCCGTCATCATCGAGCCTGCCATCAGAGGGCCCGTCAGCTGCCGATGTGATGAAAGAAGTAAACCAGCCGTTGCCCGACGAGGTATTGCTCAAGCTCAAAGAAATCGCGGCCTGGCTAGAGAAGAACGTCCAGGATCAGCTCAATGATCTCTGCCATTTTGAAGAGATGTTTGAGCCCATTAGTCGCAAACTTCCCGATGACATCAGAGCTTTTCTGTCGTCCATCTACGACTTAGAGCCCTTCTATGTTCCCTTGAGGCGTACTTGGAGGAAATTGCGCTCCCGTTCGGCCATTGAAAAGGAAAAGACTGATGCTGAACAGGCCATGAACGGGATACAATCCCAAGCAAAAAGCCATAAGGATGCCTTGGCTGACCTGCAAGCCTCTTACGATCTGAAAGTCGCCAGAAAGGCTGTTCTAGAGGCGGAATTGAAAAGCCTGTCAGCGGAAATGGAGATTGACCAGAAGAAAATAGCCGATCTCCCCGGATTGATAGCAAAGACCGAAGCGGAGGCGGAATCGGTACGTTACCGCAGTAAAGCAATGCGATGCGAGCTTATCGACTTATCCGATGCCCAAAAGGACTATCGGGAGATCTTGGATAACTCCCACTTGATAGTATCCAATGTTCGTCACGCACTTGCAAAACTCCTTAACGCTTGAATGTTCTTATTGAGGTATACCCGGACCGGTCGTTCTTGTAATATTTCCTTTGCAATTTGTTTCCTTTCCTTGGCGTGCTTTGAGATGTGATGCCGAACGACCCATTCGGTAGTGAAACGCTAACTCGCCGAACGACACCTTGAATTCCTTTAGCCGAAACCATCGACCCACACGCGTTTCGGCTTAGAACTCCAAACGACCCGCCGGCGGGTTGGTCAAGGAAATCTCTCCGCCTTCCGATTTTATTGGGACGTGCGCCACGATCCACGCCCACGATTCGAAGCCACAATTACCTTGCCGTGCCTATAAATGTTGCCATAGGTGCCCCTAGCTCTCCACCGGGCCTTCTAGCTCTCGAATCTTTGCCAATCTCTGGCCCTCTTGCAAACAGTGCACATCCCCAAACCGCAATGGTGCGCCGCCTCAACCGCCGCCGCGCCTCCGACGAGGCTGAGGGAAGCAGCGCTAATGCGCGCAGGCGGTGATGATCATCAACTTCTCCTTGTCGATCTTCCTTTTGATCTTCCTTTGCCTTGACAATCATCTCCCCTTTTTTCAGTTTGATTCAGTGGAATCCGCCCCGCGCGCCGGCCAATCAGCCCCTTCCTGATGACTCTTCGGAGTCCGATGGCCACTCCCCGGTGCCGTACGGGGAAGCAGACGCTATTCGCTTCAAGGAGGAGCTAGAAGCGTCTCGTCTTGAGCCGGGAGGCCGTCTCCAAAAAAGCGGGCGTGGCCGAACTAGAGTGGGAGGACCAGCGGAAACAACTGCTGGAAGCCATCGACGGTATGGTTCTGATTCTTGATTTAGTCCGGCCTTTGATGCTAATCCCTTCTTGTTTGCTCTTCGCAGCTCGTGATGCCGAGCTCAACCACTAAAAGCGCCGGTGGAGCACCGGCGGAGAAGGTGAACGCTCACGGTGACACGCCGGCGGAGCGCCTGGCCGCGGTGGAGCGCCGTATTGACGAGGTGGCCGTCCATGGTGTTCGTCTGGGCACCACCTTGGGCCTGGCTGCGATGGCGACGCATACGGACGTCGACTATTCCACCAGGCCGCGTGGCTTCCGTGGCGGCGCGCCGGGAGGATATCGACGAGATCGAGCTCATCCCGGAGCGCCTCGACGGCCACGGCGACGCTATTGCCGAAATTACCCATCCCCGCTCCGTGCCGAACGGACTTTTTGATTAGATTGTACTAGGGATGTGTAAATGTCGGCAATATATGATGAACTTTTGGAATCTGCATTTGTTCCGTGATATTTCCCTTCGCATTTACATCTGTGGATTTGTCCTCTTTGAATGCATCTGGGAGTTGTCTTTAGCCGAACGCTCGCAAACAACTGCCCCTTGGCGCAAGATCCACAAAGGATCCCAATTCGGCAATCCGTAAATACTGTTCAAAGAAAACCCTTCGCACTTGGTGGAAAACCCTGCCGCTTGGTATTCCAACAGTGTGTACTGGCCAGATCATCACTCCCAATGCGCCTCCTTGGTCAATAAAGTAGCCCGCGGGGGTGCTCGCAATTCCACTCGCACACTCCTCCATCACTTCTCGTCTCTTCTTCTGCTGCTAGAAGAAAAAACCCCAACGCCATGGACAAGGGTAAACAACCTCAGGGGAGCGGCTCGTCAAGGAAGCGTACGATTCGGAAGTGAGTTCTTTCTTGATCTGCTCCTCATCCTTCTGCTTGATCTTGCGCTTCATGTTTTTTCCTCTGCCTCTTTCAGCCTTGATTTGCTTCCTGAAGAAATCATCGGAACCGAAGATGTTCCTGAGTACATCTCCTCCGATTCTTCTCTTGAGGCGGAGGATGCCACGCCCGAGCAAAGGGTCATCCATCAGCTGCGCCGCCGTGTCCGGCACCTGGAGCGTGACCTCAGGGACATGTCCGTCCGCTGTCAAGCCGAACGCGAGCGTCGTATGGCGCTGGAAGCGCTAGTAGGGGGTAAACGCCTCTGCCCCCCTTCATGTTTGCATCTGGATTTCTTGCCCCTAACCTTGATTCTTTTGCTCCAGATGTCTCTGACAGGTACGGTAACCTGAAGGCGGCCTGGGATAGCTTGGTAGAGGCCGCCAATCGTGGTCATCCTCGTGCTTTCCAAGTCGCCGTCACGGTGGTCCTGGAACAACTGAAGAGGGAGCAGCAGCCGAAGAAGCAAAGAAAAGATTGAACCATACTTTCGCTTCTTACTCCACGCCTTCTGCTTCCCTCCCTTAGGGGACTTGGCCTTCGGGGGCTGCTATGTGTAATCCTGCAAGAAACCAGTTGTAGTGTAGTATTGAGCTAAGGGCAATGCATCAGGCACTGGCCATTTTCTTTTGTTCATGGATTTTTGTTCTAAAGGCGGCCTCGTCCCTGAGCGCCGGCTGTTTCTGTGTCAGATGTGTGTAATCATCGATCGATTTCAATGCTAGGATAATACTTCTTCAGGTATCTTCCATTTATTGCGGCGGAAAACTCCTCTCCTAGCAAAGTTTTCAATATGTATGCATTACCGTGAACGCATCCGACCACACGAAAAGGCCCCTCCCGCTAGGGGACCATTTGCCGAATTCACCGTATTTAGTTCCAATCGGCGTAGCGCTTTCCAAACTAGATCGCCTTCTCGTGAATTGCTTTACTTTTACTTTCTTGTTATAGTATTTGGCGACCCGCAGCTTGTTTTTCTCGATGTTCTCCGGGGCCCCGAGACGGATCATATGCAAATCTTCTAACTCATCCATCATCGGGCCACCGTAATCCTTGGAGCTCAAATCGTTCTGCGCACTACTCTCCTCGATTCGATTGCATTTCCCGGGCGGGGATCGCGTGATGCCCGTAAACCAACTCGTAAGGAGAAGTCTTTGTAGCTCCATGGGGGGCCATTCGGTAAGCCCACGGCGCCTCACCGAGTACCGAATGCCATCTCCTCGGCTTCGGTCGATCTTCTTCTCGTATAAGCTTGATCATGATCTTGTTAGAAGCCTCTCGCTTGACCATTAGCTTGGGCGTAGTATGGGGAAGAATTAAACGAGTTTAATTCCCATGCTTTCGGCAAAATCTCCGAATTCCAACGACACGAATTGTGCCCCTTGGTCGGTGGTAATCGTCCGAGGAATCCCAAATCGATAGATGATGTGTTCCTTGACGAATTCGATCATGTTTTCTCGACGTCACCTTTTTGAGTGGGATTGCCTCGACCCATTTGGTGAAGTAATCGTAGCCAAAAGCACGAACTTATGCCCCTTGCTAGATGGTGGATTAATTTGGCCAATCAAGTCTATACCCCGCACCCCCCGAATGGCCATGGCTTGATGATGGGATTTAGTGCTGATGCAGGGACTCTTTGAATATTCCCGAACTTCTGGCAGTCTTGACACCCCCTGTAATACTCAAAGCAGTCCTCTAATATCGTCGGCCAAAAGCATCCAGCCTGCCTAATAACCCATTTCATGCGATAGGCCGATTGGTGCGCTCCACATATCCCATCGTGTACCTCGCTCATCATGTTCTTGGCTTCTTCTCGGGACCCGTGCATCGCAACAAGACTCCATCTAATGATTTATAGAATAAATTGTCATCCGTAAGAACGAACTTGATTGCCTTGTACCCGAGCTTCCTAGAGACTTTTCGGGATGGATCTCTCAAATAGTCAACGATCTCTTTCCTCCAATCATCTTCTCGTGAGTTCCATCCCCGTTGCGCTCACCTCTGCGGCAAATGCTTCTTGACTCTCTTTATAACCAGAGGCGCTCTGAGCCAGCCTGTTTGCTTCCTCGTTATGCTCTCTAGGAATGTGCTGTAAGGTTACCAGTGGAAAGCCCTTCAAGATTTTTCTGCATTCCTCGTAGTAACTCCTCAGCGCCTCGCTTCTGCACTCGTACTGGCCGTTCAATTGCTTGATGACCAACTCTGAATCTCCATAAATTTCAACGGAAACGGCCCCGGCTTCTCTCAAATATTGAAGCCCTTCGAAGCGATGCCTCGTACTCACCTGGTTATTTGTGACGGTGGGTTGTATAGGAATGGCGAATTCGAACATCTCACCTCTCGGGAGAAATTAGTAGGATCCCTACTCCCCCACCTTTGCCACATGATGACCCGTCAAAGAATAGAGCCCATGGGGTAATTTCAGCGGATCAATCGAAGGGTCACGGTGTTCAGTTATAAAATCGGCAATGACCTGACCTTTGATGGCTTTTGCCGATTCGAACTTCAACTCGAATTCTGATAGAGCTAAAATCCATTTGCCAACCCGACCATTCAAAATTGGCATAGATAACATATGTTTTATCACATCAAACTTCGAGTATACAGGTGCATTCGGCATTCAACAAGTAGTGCCGAAACTTTGTACACGAGTAGTATACGCAAAGACATAATCTTTCTATAGCCGAATACCTCGGTTTCGGATCAAGTAGTTTTCGGCTAAGATAAGCTACTACCCGTTCCTTCCCTTCGAACTCTTGAATAAGGGCCGATCCAATAGTTTGGGTATCGGCCGCCACGTACAACTTGAAAGGCTTGTTCGGTACCGAGGAGGAACCAAAGACACGGTGGCTCCTTCATGTATTGCTTGATTTCCTCGAAAGCCTTTTGTTGTTCGTCACCCCATGTGAACTTCTGATCCTTCTTTAGCTTCAAAGAACGGAGAGAACGGCAACACCTTCCGTGATAAATTTGAGATGAACCTTCTCACAAAGTTGACCTTGCCGAGCAATGATTGCAACTCCTTGAGGTTGGTTGGAGGAACGACTTCATCAATGGCTTTCATGCTCTTTTTGCCAACTTCAATCCCTCCTTCGTGGACCAAAAACCCCAAGAACTCTCCAAACTCGACACCCCAAATGCACACTTGTTTGGATTCATCTTCGGACCATGCTTCCGGTGCATTCCAGGGTTTTCTTCACATCCTCCGGATGGGAGTCATGGCTTAAGGACTTGATCACTACGTCGTCAATGTAGATTTCCACGGTCTTGCCGATCAACTCATGAAAAATGTAATTCATGGCCCGCCGATAGGTTGCACCGGCATTTTTCAATCCAAATGTCATGACGATCCACTCAAACGAGGCCTATGTGACCAGGACATCTAAAGGCCGTCTTCGAGATATCTTCTATTGCCATAAAGATCCGATTGTACCCCGCGTTGCCATCCATGAAGCTAATCACCTTGTGCCCAGCAGCGGCGTCAATCAGCAAATCGGCAATAGGCATTGGGTATCCGTCCATGGGAGTAGCTCTGTTTAGGTCCCTGAAGTCTATGCAAACTCTCATTTTTCCATTTTTCTTGTACACAGGGACGATGTTGGAAATCCACTCCGCATATCTCACAGTGGCCGAACGAAGTTTGCGTCAAGTAATCTTTCGATTTCCTTCTTCACATCGGCCAATACTTCATCCTTGTAGATTTTCCGGGCGGTTGCTTATATGGCTTGAAGCCAGGCTTGATTGGCAACCGGTGCTCGACGATGGATCGATCCAATCCAGGCATCTCCGAGTAATCCCAGGCGAAGCAATCTTTATATTCTTTGAGAAGCTTGATTAAGTTCCCCCTGAAGTCTGGTTGCAAACCTGCACTGATGAACGTCGGCCTTGGTTTATCGCCGTTTCCAATGTCAACTTCCTCCAGCTTATCGGCCGACATGAATCCTCGTCCCAGCTTGCCATCAGTGCCATCCACGGGGTTCTCCATTAAAAATTACTGTAAGAGCCGACTGCTTGAATCGGCTGTTGGTCACTGCTGACAGGTTCAACAGGACCTTCTCCCCAGTCCTTCCCTGAGAAGCAATCGATGCCTTGGTATTCCCACGAAGGCCGGTTCCATGTTAGCCACGCTCACGGAGTCGTCCGCCCGCACGACCTCAATTTCATCGTCCACCCACTGGATCAGCTGTTGATGCATAGTGGATGGGACGCGAAGCCGCTTGGCGTGGATCCGGGCCCCCGCCCAAGCGCGGCAGCCGTAGGCTCCCCTTCCCTTCGATGACGAAGAAGGTGGTGAGCAGCGTCTTGGACCCGATCATCAAGTCCACGTGAGCGCATCCTTTGGTGTCTGAGGGGTTCCCGGCGAAGTCGTTCAGGATGATGCTTGTTGGTGTCAAATCGCTCGGGGTCATGCCAAGCTTCCTGAAGGTGGTGTACGGCATCACGTTAACTGCCGCGCCACCGTCGACGAACATCTTGGTCAATGGCTTGCCATTGACGTACCCCCCTCAAGTACGGCGGCCTCATGTGGCGATTCTTGGCCGGCTTGTCGAAGATGGCCTCGCTTGGCAAGCACCGCCGCGCCATCATCTCCTCGGGCCGCTCGTCGTCAAAGGAAGCTTCCTCCCCGCATCACCTGGTTAGCGGGAGCCATGAACTCGTTCGGCGGGAAGTATACCATGCATGCGGGGGCTTGACGCTTTGATCCTTCCGGCCGGTCCTTGGGGCGCCACTTCGTCTCGTCCGGACCCCGGCTTGCTTCATCTCGCGGTTCCTCAAGCGTTGGACCCGCCTCTTCGGCTCTTGCGTAGACCGGTGGGCACCATTGCCCCTTCTCGCCGGACGTAGACCTCCTCGTCCTCCTCGTGGTCGGCCCACCCGAGATCGGCTCGGCGCTTCCCCGGGATGATCAATGATTTCAATTTTTTGCCGCCGATCCCCATTCGGGTGGATCCTTCCAAGTCTTTCGTGGACGGATCGGCGATTGCGCTTTCCCGCCCTATACTCGGCATATCTGTCGCTGCATTCAGGACAGTTCCTTAATGTGGGTAGTTTCAGGCCTTCATTCCAGCAGTGCCTGAAAAAGGCGCACCCCCGCGGGGCGCGCTCCCCCGCCGCGCGCGTCATCGTTCCCCGATTCCATCCGCGCGCTTCCTCCTCAGCCCTGCGTTGCTCCTCCTCGTGACGACGCTCCCCGGTAGCGTTCCTTCTCCATCTGGCGCTGCCATTTATTAAGGAGGATGCGCGACGTCACCCTGGGTTTGGGCTTGGACGATTCCCCGATCTCGATGTGGCTCTTGAGAACGCGGGGGCGTCGCCCGGACTTGCTCTATGGTCACCTCGGCGCTTCGGGTCAACCGATCCATCTTGCTTGGACCTCGGGCGAGGTCGGGACCTTGACTTTCCCTTTCTCTTCGGCCGTTATCGCATTGACGGAAAAGCCGAGCATGTTCTCGCGGGAAGGGGTGGCCATCCGCCTTCATCTTGTTATCGAATTTGAGGTGCCCTTCCCCGGATAGCCCTTTGGATCCTCATCCCGAAGACCCCTGCCGGTCGTTGATGGAATGGGAGTCCCCGTCATGAAAGCCGCGAGTAACGTTTCGCTTTGACTCCATCAAAGCCGAAGCATAGAGTGCCCTTCGAGCGCCTTGATTCGGCCTTCTTTTACCAAGAGCTCAAACAACTTGTCGGCCTTTGTGATGTCAAAGTCATAGGTTCCTTTGGTCCGTCCGACCCAACGCCGATTCATTGTGAGAGGCTCTTTACCCCACATGATTTCCGCCGCAGCCTATCTCCGGTTCGTCGTCGAATCCTCGAACAAATCGGCTTTGTCCAAGAATTGATTGTAGATATCGGCGATGTCGTGTCGCTTGCCAAACTTGGGGTCCTTCTTGAGGCCATATGCCTGATTGCTCATCAAGGATAATTTCTGTGACAGTTGGCCCAAGTTTTCAAACTCCATCCCAAAGAGCTTTTCGCGCACGGCTGGTAACATCCCGGCGACGGCCATATCGGCTAGCTGATCGTCTGGCAAGTTCAATGAGAAGCACATGCCCTTGACCTCTCTGAATCTTCTCAAAAACTCCAGCGGTGTCTCGCTGTGCCTTTGCTTCAGGGTGGCGAGATCGATCAACTTTTTCTCCGAACTGCCGCTGAAGTAGTGAGCGTGGAATTTACGCTCCAAATCTTTCCACCTGGCCACTGACTCAGGCGGCAAGGACGAGAACCACTGAAAAGCTGGACCCGTCAGCGAGGCGGGGAAGTAGCGAACCCTGAACGTCTCTTCGGCTGAACATTCCCCCCCCCGCATGAGATAACGAGCAATATGCTCGACCGTGCTTGTCTCGTCCCCGCCCGCAGAACTTTGTGAATTCCGTCGGTGGTTTTACCCTTGGCGGCGGGAGCACGTTATAGTACCACTCCGGAACGGCGGCCCGTAGGTGGGGCCCCGCATCCTTGGCTTGAGGCCGAACTGATTCTGCATCAATTCGGCCATCTTGCGAGCTAGGGCATCTTCCTCCTGAGCGCCTGCAGCCGGCGCGTACCCCCGGGTGCGGGAAGGCATCGAACGCTCCGTAATTCCCCACTTCATGATAGCCGCCGCCGTATAAATTCCTCTCGGGAGCCGCTTGGTGGACGGAGCTATTCTTCGACTGGGATCGAGTGGGGCCCCAGATGAGCCGAACGCTAAGTCTCCGTACGTAGGCTGGTACGGATTCGGCCGTTGCGCGGGGCCGACCCGTGCTTCGCTCCGTGGTGGCGGCGGGATTGGTTGACTTCCCCGAAGCTCGTAGCGGAGGCCGAACCGGCCGCCCCCCCGCCCGTGGAGGAGATTGGAACGCTTGGCTCCCGGAGCTCGAGGAGGGGGCTGCCGCACGGGCCCCGTGGTGGCGGCCGAGAGCTTGATTCACCCGGCTCCACGGTGCTCTTTCCGGCGTACGCCTTTCCGAACGCCCTCGCCCCGCGCCCCCCGGCCGAAGAGGGCCACCATCATCTGTTGGAGCGACCCAAGGAAAGCTTGGTTGTGCTTGGTGAGCACGTCGTCCATTGACTCTTGGAAGATCCGCGCGCATTCTTCCTTTTCTTGTTGGGTCGTTGCGTCGGTTTCTCCTGGCAACAGCACTCTGGGCAGGCCATTCTTCAAATAAGGTACACCACTTCGATTCTTCTTGAATGACATGAGACACTTCTGTTGAAACTGATTCACGGCGTCTACGAGCTGCTGATGCTGCTCTGGAGAAAGCTCCTCAATGCTGACATCCAGGAGGTCTGTGATCTCAGGCATCCTGAACCAATTCGGCTGTTGGTCCCACTGGGCGTGCCAAAAAGTGTGTTGACGCAAAATATGCACTCAGCGCCAATCACACAGCAAGCCGAAAAGCTTAGCTTCGCACGCGCGAGAGAGAAAGTGACGTGCCGCTCAATTTTTCCCGAAAATTAACAAAAGGGAAAAACGAGTTAAATACCAAAACTTGGAACCCACGGGTGGTACCGGGCGGTTCCATATTTACGGCCGAGAAGCCAAGCAAGACGACATGTAGCTATGCGAAGCTACCCGTCGAGAACCACGACCATTCGGGCAACCGCGTAGGAAAAAAGAACATTGCCGAATGGATGACGTAAGCATGACAACGATCGATCTTTGAATAAACATGGATGCATGTGCAAAGCCATGACCGATCCTCGATGAAGATTAACATTAAATAAAGCAAAGCACGAACATAATCATGTATTAAAATAAGCATGCATAGATCCAAAGCATTAGTCTACCGCATGTCTAATCACTTTAAGATCCGTCGGGCACGACATCAAGCAAATCTATCCACCGCATGATACAACTTGCATGAAAGAACGCACCACTTTCCATAAATAGATCTATCCACCGCATGATACAACCCAAATATGGAAAGCTAGAAGCACACGTCTTTTAAAACATAAATAACGCACGTGATCTACTCGTGAAGATATAACCGAACGCGGCTGAACAACCGATTCGGAGTCCATGAAGAAGGAACAAACATTACCACGTGAATAAATCTATCAAGCTGAATTGGAAATCTAATCCACCTGATGACTAGCTCCAAAGCAACCCAAAAACCTGCATCTACCGCATGATACCCGCTCTTTCAAGATTTATACTAACAAAGCAAGCTTGAACCCGCAACACGTAACAACCTAGATCGGTTCGGTTTCGGCTATCGGAGAGCACGAGATCCACGCGTCAAAACACGAAACCTACTCTTGCACGGATCTTAAAAGGAAAAGAGCCGATCCAAACCCATCTAGATTGGGCAAAAGAGTGTTACATGAATTAAAACATAATGCAAAACTCATGATAACACAGGGTAACTTAATGAATCTATTGGATCTTGCCAAAACCCAATAGAGCCGATAACTAGCTTCGAGCTAGACCTTAGCCTACCGCATGGCTCGTGATCTAACAAGAAACCCTCTTGAACCAAGCTTGAATCTACCGCATGACACTAAGCATGGTAACAAGACTACTTGCATCGATCTAAATCCACCGCATGATACTAGACATGATACAAGGTTGCCGGTACTCACGGAGGTCGACGGATCGATTGGCCCTCTCGAAGAACTCGACGACACGACAAGGGACTCTAGGGTTTGGCGTAAGGCCGGTGTGTATTGAGGAATGAACGTGTCTTTACATACATCCAGGGGTCGTATTTATACCCCGCTGATTACAACTGCGAATGGATACATTGCCTAACTAAGCTTGATCGCCTGTCCATCCATTCGCTCCCTCTGATCGAGCCACGTCACCGTCCAATCCCGCAAAATCAGCTCTACTGTTCCTTTGCCGAACTGGAGCAGATAGCCGACCGCGGATCCTTCTGCCGAAAATCTCCGAAGATGCCTTTCCTTCCACCAGACGGACTCTTTTCCGAATTGGACCCACATGTCATACTCCTTACCAAATTTTGGTGTTAACATTGTGCTCCACCCGCTTGTGCGGAGGATGTTCCCTCTTCTACGATTCTTCCTCTTTTGTTCTTCCTTGCGGGGACAAGTAGTCCCTCTTCCAACCAATCTTCCCTTCCTTCGGTGAAAAGCCTAAGCCTCTCATCCGGAAGGGGAGGTTCACAATGGCCAATCGGTAACCTCTTCTCTCATCTCCACTAATGTACTTGCCTTACCGCAAGTACTCAAAACCGAGAGAGGTACCGCGCAAAAGGTGAGCGGGGTTTCTTGCGATCCCCCCCTTGGCCGCAAGGAAAAGGCCAACATGGAGAGGTAACACCCCGAACCAATATCACCGCCCCCGATGTTGCTTCACAACACCAACGGTTGATCATGAGGTAAGAGGGGTCAATTGGCTGCCGGCAATTAAAGCCGAGTATAGCCAATTTAACTCCGTGTCGGTCACCTTTGTTTCCTTCATCCTCCCCAATACCCTCTTGCACATCCAAGAGTGAAATATCCGGATAATGGGGTTGCGGATGCTTTTGCGTTGTTGATGGGCATCTCCGGAGATCATGCCCCAAAATTCCGCCAACATGCCGGGAGGCACGTCAACTTTCTCCGAGCGCCCTTGTGGAATCCAAGCAGCTCCCTTACGTGCTCGTAGGGAACCACTTGTTGGATTCCCTCCAAACGGAATGACAAGCTTTGCACCCCATCATCATCAACGATGGGTGCAATAGTCATTAAAATTTCCAAGGTGTAACCCAAGTGGGTGTCCACCGATATTCCGTTGGAGAACCGAACCCACCCGAGGTGCCCCAACATGTAGTATATGTCGGTGCGAAAACCCAAGGTGTGGAGTGCTTGGTCGTCGAGCTCGACGTTTGGCACAAGCCTCTTCTCAAGATTTGCGAGCCTATCCTCCTCCTCCGCCGACAAGATGATGAAGCCGTACGAAGATTGTGTCGGGGTGTAAGGAGGTGGTGCGGTTGAGCGAGTCGATCGTCGTGGTGGCGCGGGCTGCTCCTCCGTGTGCCCACGAGGTTCGGTGAACCTCATGGAAGTGCTTCTTGCAGCCCTCATACCACCAAGGAGGAGAGCATCGTTCCTTCTCGGTGGTGCCGTATCCGTCTCCATGCTCCGGGGAGACTCGGAAACCGAGTGCCTTCTTGAAGACATGGTTGATGACAGCTTGGATGACGACGAACTCTTCTTCTAGGAGAAGAGACTTGTGGTTTTCTTCCATGCTGCACTCTTTTCTTCAACTAAAACTCCGGGTTGCAACCGGTAACTAGGCACTTAAACTCTTTGATTCGGATGTGGACTTTGAGTGGATTAAGGATGTGGATTTTTTTTTCTTGAGCTATCAAGCTTGGGAAGGTTGGCTAAGTCTACGGAGGTTTTGAGCACACAAACTTGAACACACAAACAAAGGAAGGAGAGGGAAGCTTGCCTGCAGAAAACGGGAGCCGGGGGGCTCCTTATGTAGGTGAGGCCGGCCTCGATGCTCCTCCCCGTCTCGTCTTTCTTCCAAAGACGATCATTTCAACTCTGCAACTTTCCTGCCCGCGTGCTCCACGAGTTGCACCGCCCAAACGCTCTCGTCCACTCCTTTATTGGTCCTTCCGCTTGATGCTTCATGTTTTGGGTCATGTCCATGCTCCCTAGCTCCACTTGCTTCACATGCCACCATGAAATTCCTACAAAGTTGATGCTTGCTGCCCACCATGCTTGTCCTTTGCATGTGGAATTGGTGAAAGCCGATGAAAGGGAATCCTATGGTGCATGCATGATTACTAGATTGCCTCCATTAAGGTGTGTTTAAGGTTAAGAATTCCTCTAATTCGAAATTTAAAATATTTTTCAGAGCCATGCAAGAGCTCGAACATATTTTTAGAGAAGTTTTTAAACCATTAAAAACAAATGCAAGTCGAAAATATTTATTTTTTACGTCGATTTCGGTCTCACCGGTATAGTTTGCCTTCATTGGTTGAGAGCAGACATTTTCCCGGCTTGATCATGGGGGCATAGGTTTAGGTTCTAATTTTGGCTAAATAAGAAAGATTTTGAATAAAACAAAATTAGAATAGGCTTAGAAAAATTCTAATCCTAGAGAAACCAAGGATAAGGATTTTTAAAACCAACCAAAAGCTTTGATTTCTAGGTTCACGCGAGTCCTACCACGTGCTGAATTTTATTAACACTTAAACATAAATCGTGGCTCTACTCGTGTGGTTTTAGCATGAAAAATAAGTCAACCTCAGCACCATAATGAGGGTGAAAGGTTGAGTTAAGGTTCTGAAATTATTTGGTTGAGGTTTCTCGAAAAGAAAAGAATCAAACAAGCACATAGGAGGGCTCATGCAAAGGGTTTATGATAAAGCAAACATTCAATCAAGAATTATGTCTCTAATATTGTTCAACCACTTCTAAGTCTAATGTCTTTGCGTAATAAAACTCAAAAACTAAATTATTAAAAAGACTCGAAAAACCCGGAATCGGGTTGTCCTCCCGTAGCTTATTCTTGACTTGACGAAACGGGTTGCCTCCCGCCTAGCGCTTCGTTTATAGTCCATGGCTAGACTTCTTCACTTGATTTCTTCGGATCAACGCTCTTTGCGGGCGTTGCAATCCTGGGTACCCGCTTTGGCTTAGTCAATTTTTTTGGTCTTCACGAGCGGCTTTGTCCTTTGGTCTTGACGGATGCAACAACTTCCTTGTGGCTCGGCATCTCGAACTCCGGTCCTTCGGTCGTGATCTTCATGGTCTCTAGTGTGATCCTTCATCTCTCCCGAATGAGCTTGAGTAGCCTTCGCCGTCTTGGGACCTTGGAGTTGTCTCGGATATTCTTCTTCGTTACCCATTGGGCGCCGGCAAGTTGTCCCACTTGCGTCTAGCATCTTATCACGATGAACACTTCACGTATAGAGCTTCCGACCTCCGTCACCTTGCCATCTAAATTCTTCAATATTTTCTCCATAGCCTCGAACTTAGTGACGGCGTCCTCGTTGATCTTAGCTTGCTCGTCCATCAAGTCCTTGAATTGTGCACAAAGAGAACCCAAAACTTGAATCGACGAACTTGCATTAAATCGGGGTTACCTTGGACATGGTCATACTCCACACACTCCTTGCATGAGGATCTTGCTTCGGCGGCCTTTAGGTGTTGAGCTTCTTTCTCCATCTCCATCTTCTCCATCCTCCTCTTAAGTAAACCGATATGCCACTCAAGGAATCCGACTCGTATGCATTCGGCTCTCGCAATCGTCACGTGGATAGTTGAGACTTTGATCTTGAACGGCCTCCCGGCGTCTTGAAGGTTTATGATAGGTAGATCAACGATGTCCGGGTGCGCGGCGCTCCGGTGGTTGAGGTTGATCTTCCTTTGGACTTGGAGGTGGTGATTCCCTTGGAGATTTCGACGGTCCTTCGACTTCAACTTTTGAATCTAGGGTTTCCACCCCTTTAGCTTGTGTTGCATGTCACCTTTGCTTGTAAAGTTTTCCGGATCATCCACAAAAAGGTTTGGGTTTCTTGGAGAGGTAGCCAACCATCTCCGGTTAGGGTTAGCAATAAGCAAAGTATGCAAAAGAAACTAGAAAACAAAACAAATCTATAAAGACTAGAGTTAGACAAACTAGATTAGATGTATTTTGAGGATGATCAAAATTTAGTAGATGCAAAAATAAAACAAAATCAGTACTGAAAATTACAAAAAAAGCAATAAAAAATCAAATCTTGATCACTTGTTCCCCGGCAACGGCGCCGTAAAAAGGGGCTTGTTGACGGTTAATAATTGTATCAAAGTTCGTTTGTGACTCGCAAGCGTACAAGTCTCCCGTCGTAGTCAAGGGACCCTTCTTCCCTCGAGTGGTGAACCCAAGGTATCGAATCCGTGGAACAAATGTGTGACGCAAGACGTAATCTATTAAAGCCAAATAACCGCAATCTTCAATAAAGAACCTAATGCATCTAAGTTAAAGACACAAAACAGATCTAATCTACTAAAGACCGAGAGAAAACAAAGTAAGATTGGGTAGATAAACCGATCTAGAGGGATCGGGGTAAGCCTTTTGTTGAAGTTCCAAGCAAAAGAAGAAGTAGCAAATCGAATCTTAATAGAAGCCTCTTTAAATCGTGGTTTCCCGTCCAAATCCGAAAACATCCGCCTTTCGAGACCCCCGTTCGTCACAACGTATCCCTATTCATGCGGGGAGCTTAGGGCGAGTCAAAAGACAAGTCGAGATTCTTTCGGAAGATCCGGCGTGTACCTCTAGCCACCGCGACTACAAGAACACCCTATGTAATCTATCGCGCGAATAGAATTGGAATAAGCAAAGCCGATTGAAAAACGAAATCTTCGAGGAAACACTTGATCGCTAAGAAAAGATTCAACTTGATAATTCAACTATGACAATGATACATACACAAGATCACCACCGGGATCCTTCCTTGATCTTGCTTCCGGCCTCCGGAACTCCGACGTGGTCTTCCATGCAAGGTTCCCACGTCGGCTAGGGAAACCCTAGTCAACTAGCTCGACCCTCTCCTCTCCGACATGGTGTCCCTCTCTTCTCTCGCTTCTCGGCGGCCGAAGACGAAATCTTCTCTCCGTGGCTCTCGGTCGGGGGACTATAAATAGCCCGATTGGCGGCTAGGGCAAAGGAGAGCACGTTTGGGCCCTAAATGGGCCCGGGCCGACCGGATCGCGGCGGGCCGGCCCGGGCCCATTTAGGCCCGGCCCGCGGGCTCCTTTGCCCGAGGTCGGTTCCCTTGCTTCCTGGATGCTTCCCCCTTCGCATACGGGTCCATGTCGTCGGTTTCTCTCCGAATTAGACTCAACTCCTTGTCTTGGAAGATTCGACACTTTTCCGGTCGGTGCCCCGGAGTATGTCGTCTTCTCGGATCAAGTCCCCGGCTTCTTGGAGTTAATTTTACTTCATTGCATGACTTGTTCGTGGCTTCAAGGTCTTGTCATGAGGTGCTTGATGAACTTACCCCGAAAGTCTTGCATTCAACACTAAAACCCCGCATAAACATTAAACTCCAAAACCGACATGCACACGTGAACTTGTTATACCACGGGGGTTAGTACCAATGGATAAGGTATAAAACTCATGCCAACACCGAAGGTAAACTCATGGCTAGGTTGACGGATTTTCACCGTCAACGGGGGGTCGCTTGCGGCAAGGGGCGTTGATGTAGTCGTGTAGACTTGAGCCCCGGAGTAGTCGTGAGACTAGGCGTAGAATCGACGAGTTGGTCGACGTTCCACGAGTTGTTGACCTCGTCGCCTTCAAGTGTTTGGAGGCGGTAGGAGCCGGCCCGGTCACCTTAGCCACGGTGAAGGGGCCTTCCCATGGGGAGCCGAGCTTATGAAGTCCTTCCGTGTTCGGGATACGGCGGAGGATAAGATCTCCAACGTTGAAGGAGCGTTCCTTGACGTTGCAATCATGGTAGCGTCGGATACCCTCCGGGTATCTTGCTGATTGGACGAGGGCGGCGCGGCGAGCCTCTTCGAGAGCCGTCGATATCAACCCGTCTCGTCTTCCGAGACGCCTTCGTCGTAGTGCTCCACCGCCGGCGAGTTCCATATGACGTCGGCGGGGAGGATGGCTTCGCAGCCGTAGACCGGAAGTAGGGGGATTGCCCCGTTGGCTTGGATGGTTGGGTCCGCGGCCCCCGCAGTGCGTTGGGTAGTTCCTTGATCCACTTGCCCCCTTTGGAGTTAGCGGCGTCGTGCGGCCGCTTCTTGAGGGCGTCGAGCACCATCCCATTGGCGCGCTCGACTTGTCCGTTGGCCCGTGGATGGGCGACGGAGACGTATCACGACGTCGATCCGACTGTTCTCGTAGTACTCCCGGACGGTGATTGTTGAAGTTGGACCCCGTGTCCGTGATGATGCGGTGGGGTAGCCCATAGCGGTGTACAAGTTCGTCCGCAAAGTCGAGTACTCTGTCGGCCTTGGGGCACGTGGCCAGGCTTGACCTCGATCCACTTGGTGAACTTGTCGATGGCCACCGGTCACCCTATTGAATCCACCCGCAGCGCGCTTGGTGGTGGCCCAATCATGTCGAGCCCCCGGCGGGCCAAGGGCCGGGTTGGCGGTATGGTGATTAGCTTGTAGGCCGGGACGTGTTGTCTGCTTGGCGAAGAACCGACATCCTTGGCACCTTCTCGACGAGTTCTTCGGCATCGCCCAGGGCTGTGGGCCAGTAGAAGGCTCGCCGGAAGGCTTTGCTGACTAGCGTGCGTGACGACGCGTGGTTGCCGCAGATGCCCTTGTGGATCTCCTCCAAGATGTCCTTGCCTTCTTCGCGGGGGACGCACTTCATGAGTACTCCGAAGACGCGCCCCCGCTTGTAGAGCTTGTCGCCGACGAGGACGTAAGACTTGGCGCGGCGGACGAGTTGTTCGGCAGCGTTCTTGTCGGAGGGGACCCTCTCGCTCGCCGAGGTAGTCGATGAAGGGTTGCCTCCGGTCCACGTCGATCATCATGACCTCCTCGCCCGCCCGGTGGATGGGGCCGGGGCGGTGGTCGGTGGCGCCGGCTCCGGGATGGATGGCGCGTGAAGCTCGTGGACGAAGACGCCGCGCGGTACTTGGGCGCGGGTGGATCCGAGCTTCGAGAGGACGTCCGCCGCGACGTTGTTGTCGCGGACGATGTGGTGGAACTCGAGACCATAGAATTTGTTCTCGAGCTTGCGGACTTCTAGGCGATGGCGTCCATGTTCTCCTTGTTGCGATCCCGGGACTTGTTGACTTGGTTGATGACCACCGGCGGAGTCGCCGTAGACTAGTAGCCGCTTGATGCCAAGCGAAGCCGCGAGGCGGAGCCCGTGCGCAGGGGCTTCGTACTCGGCTTCATTGTTCGAGACCTTCCGGAAGATCCGCAGGGACGTACTTGAGTTGTTCGCCCGTTGGAGAGATCGGGGAGTACCCCTCGCGCCCTGCGCCCTCGAGGTTGAGTGAGCCGTCGAAGTACATCACCCAATGCTCGGTCGCACGGTGGGAGTAGGTAGCCGGTTCTCCCGCCACTCCGCCATGAAGTCGACTAACGCCCCGACTTGATGGCGGTGCGTGGCTTGAAGTCGATGGTGAGGGCGCCGAGCTCGACCGACCCACTTGGAGATTCTTCCGTGGCGTCCGGGTTCCTCGGGATGTCGCCGAGCGGGTAGTCGGTGACGACGGAAACCGAGTACTCCCCGGAAGTAGTGTCGTAGCTTCCGCGAGGTGATGAGTAGAGCGTACGAAGCTTCGCACGGGCCGGTAGCGAGCCTTGGACTCGATAGAACCTCGCCGACGAAGTAGACCGGGCGGCCCGGACCGGTAGGCGTGGCCGTCTTCCCCGCCGCTCGACAACGATGGCGATGTGACCACGTGAGTAGTCGCAGCTAGGTAGAGCAGTAGCTGCTCGCCCTTGTAGGGAGCCGTGAGGACTGGCGGCTTTGACAGGAAGTCCTTGAGCTGGGCAAGGGCTTGATCCGCCTCCGGAGTCCACACGAACTTCTCGTGATGCTTGAGAAGTTTGAAGAAAGGGAGACCCCGTTCTCCTAGCCTCGAGATGAATCTGTTCAACGCCGCCATGCACCCCGTCAGCTTCTGGACGTCCTTGATGCTCGTGGGAGCTTTCATGCTGGTGATGGCGGAGATCTTCTCGGGGTTGGCTTCAATGCCGCGCTGGCTGATGATGAAGCCGAGTAGTTTGCCCGAAGGGACGCCGAAGACGCACTTGTTCGGGTTGAGCTTCCCGGCGGTACTCGCGCGGTGAGGCGAAGGTCTCTTCAAGGTCGTCGATGAGGGTACGGAGTCCCCGGTTTTGACAACCACGTCATCCACGTAGGCCTCGACGTTCTTGTTGAGTTGCCGCTTGAAGCGGGCCCGGATGGCCCGTTGATATGTAGCGCCGGCGTTCTTCAACCCGAATGACATGGTCGTGTAGCGAGACGCGCCAAACGGGGTGATGAACGCGGTCTTCTCTCGGTCTTCTTCCTTGATTGCGATCCGGTGGTACCCGGAGTAGCGATCGAGGAAGCGGAGCGAGTCACGCCCCGCCGTGGAGTCGATGACTTGATCAATCCGTGGCAACCCGAAGGGGTCCTTGGGGGCGAGTGCTTGTTGAGGTCGGTGTAGTCGACGCACATCCTCCACTCGTTCGAGTTCTTCTTGCGGACGAGGACGGGGGTTGGCGAGCCACTCGGGATGGAAGACTTCTCCGATGAAGCCTCGCGGCGAGTAGCTTGGCGAGCTCCTTCTTGATGGCGTCCCGTCCGTCGTCGGCAAAGCGTCGGAGGTGTTGTTGCTTGGGGGTGGCCTTTGGATCGACGTTGAGACAAGTGCTCGATCGGCTCCCCGGGCACTCCCCGGCATGTCCGTGGCTTCCACGCGAAGATGTCGCGGTTAGCCCGAAGGAAGCCGATGAGCGCGTCTTCCTATTTGGGGTCGAGGCCGGCCCCGATGGTGGTGGTCTTGGTGGGGTCGCCCGTTCGAGGTCGACCGACTTAACGAGTACCGCTCGGTGGCCGAGGCTTATTGGCGGCGGTCGGACTTCTCTCGGGATGTCGAGTTCGCTCGTGGCAAGCTTCTTCGATGCGGCGTATACCTCCATCATTGGGGTGGGTACTTGGTTTGTTGAGGCGATCACCACGGCCTCGCCTATCGCGATCGTGGGAGATCTTCAAGTCCCCCCGGAGGGAGAGTACGCCACCGGACTTGGCATCTTGAGTACCAAGTAGGTGTAGTGTGGCACCACCATGAACTTGGCGATGGCCGGTCTGCCGAGGATGGCATGGTAGGAAGTCTCGAAATCCGCAACCTCGAACTTGATGTACTCGGTGCGGTAGTTATCCCGAGACGCGCCGAAGGTAATCGCGCGTACCACCGAGCCCAGTGGGATAGCCGCGTTGCCTGGGACGATGCCGTAGAACGGCATGCTGCTCTTGTCGAGCATGGGGGTGACGTCGAGGTTCATCTTCTTCAAGGTCTTGGTGAAAAGGACGTTGAGCCCGCTTCCACCGTCGATGAGCACCTTGTTGAGCTTGGAACCCGCCATCGTTGGTTTCGGGACGAGAGGGAACCGTCCCCGGCTCGGAGAAGCTAGTCCACTGGTCCGCGCGGGAGAAAGTGATGGGTACTTCGACCACCCGAGAGGGGTCATGACCGCCGGCTCGATGGACATCACTTCGCGACGAGGTAGCCTTCGCTCCCGCCCTGGGGCGGTCCGCCGAAGAGGACGTTGACGGTCTTCTCGGGTTCTCGGAAGTCATCATTGTCGTCGTCCTTCTTCTTGCCCTTCCGGTCGCGAGGGTGCGGTGGCTCCGGTGTATCCTTGAGTGCGTGCCCGAGCCGGTAGCACCGCTCCGTAGTGTGGTTGCCGTTCGGATGCCACGGGCACTTCTCCTTCAGCAGATCCTTGAACCCGCCGGAGTTCTTCTTCGAGTTCCCTTTCGGAGGGCGCTGGATAGCCGCGACGGTATTGTCTGGCTTGCGCTTGCGATTAGAACCCGAGAAGTTGTTGTTGTTGTTGTTGTTGTTGTTGTTGCGGCCGCCTTGGTTTGCATTGCTGCCGCTGCCGCCGCCCTGGTTCTGCTTTGTCTTGCCGCGGATGGCGTCGTACTTGGCGTTAGCCTTGTCCTCTTCGTCCGCCCAGGACGTGATCATGTCCTTGAGGTGGGGAATGGACTTGGGGCGGCGACGACCGAAGTCCTCGAAGGTGCGGCGATGGTAGAGACCGTCTCCGGAAGAGGTCGATGACCTCCTTGTCGGTGACGTCGACGACGGTAGCGCGCTTGTCGAAGAAACGACGCATGTACTTGCGGAGGGTCTCGCCTTGTTCTGCCGCTTGATCATGGCGAGGTCCATGCGAGTACCCGAGCGGCCCATGGCGCCCGCGAAGTTGCTCGTGAACTGTTCCTTCACCGGTCCCACTTGTCGATCAAGTGCTTGTCCGGCGACTCGAGCCATGTAAGTGGGGCTTGGTCCGGGCGAAGGGGAAGTAGAGGCACTTGGTGTCGCCGTTGCCGCCGTTGTTCTCGATGGAGAGAGCGTAGCATCGGAGCCACCGGATGGGATCCGCTTCGCGTCGTATTTGGTGATCCCCAAAGGCTTGAACTTGTCGGGGAGGAGCGAGGTTGCGAAGCCGTGGTGAGAAGGCGGGGAAGCCGTCGCCTTCGGCGGCGGTGGTTGACTTCTTCCGTCGCCGCAACTCCTCGATCCTCCGACGGGCATCGTATCCGCCATGAGAGGCACCGGAGGCGTGGCTATGCGCGTGGCCGCGGCCGCCGCGGCCGCCGCCGCCTCCGGCCTTTCTTGTTGGCCCCGTGGTTGGAGCCGCCGCCGCCGGCCGCCGCCGCCGTCGGGGGTCGTTGCCGCCGCCACCGGCCGGAGCACGGTGGGGGACGACTTCTCGGTTGCCTTGCTCTTGTCGTGAAGGTCCGCCGGCGGTGGAGCGTCGACGGTTTGGGTCGGCCGGGATGTCGCCCCGAGTACGGTTAGGACCGGGGTCGGCCGCCGCGACTAGTAGCTTCGTTATCGCGAGGCTTAGGCGGGAGAGGTTGGTCGACTCTCTTGTCGACCCGCATGAAGTAGGCTTCTTCGGCGAGCTTGGCGATGACCTCTCCGGCGCTTATGCCCCGAGTCCGGCGTGCGATCGTTGTGATCGACATGAGGCATTGCTCGGGAGTGGTGTGGACTCTGCTCTCGACCGCTTCGAGAGCTTCCGCAAGGTTGCGGATGGGAAGGTTGTCTCCGAGCCGCCGGCGTCGTTCGTTGCGCTTCCTCCGTTACGTTCGCGCCGGGCGTCCCCGTTGGCGTCGGTCTCGTCCGCGGGGGCACCGGCGGAGCCGCTCGTACGCGGAGATGTCCTCCGTGTACTTGTCCGCGGCCGTGCCCGAGGTCCCCGGGGTGTCGCCGGCCGCCATGAAGACTTGACGATCGGGAGTGCCGAGGCCGGACTCGAAGGCGCCACCTCGGTGGGTGTGTTGGAGTCGGCTGGGCCGCGTGGCGTTCCCTCCCCGGAACGGTAGTGAGTCGATGTAGGCGACGTAGCGTGAGTCCTCCTTTGTCGGTTCGGCGAAGGCTTGCGGTCCGGCCGCAGAGACGTATCTTCCGGCGGGCGTTGATCTTATAACCGGCCCGCAGGCCGGCCCCGACAAGGGAAGCTCGGAGGAGTCGTCTTCGGACTCGGGCTCCTCGGGGTCCGACCCAAAGTCGAACTCGTAGTCCGGGTTCGAGTAGAACTCGAGAGAGGGGGTTGGAGCCCGAGACGTGATCGGGGACGGCGTCGGAGTCCGAGCCGTACTCGGTTACGGGCTCCTTGCCGGCCCGTCGCGGAGTGGGGAGCCCCCCCGTGCGGGCCCGGCCGAGGACGCGGGGGCCACGCGCGGGGCGCGCGAGCGTGGTGAGGGGACCGTCTCGCGATGGCCGAGCGGCCCGGCTCGCAAGCGATGGCCCATGGCGACGTCGGGTTCGAGTTGGAGACGGACTCGAGCTCGAAGTCGGCGTGGTGGTCGAAGAGCGAAATTTCGCCGAACTTGCGGCGAGTTCGCCCGTGACAACTTCGGGAAGCGTCACGAGGCTCGTCTTCGGGTTGGGCCGCATGGTCGCGGCGGCGGAAGGAGCCCGCGCCATCGGCGGTGCGGCACCCGTGCGCCGAAAACGAAGGTGTCGCCGCGGTTGAAGGCAACAAGGTTGGCTTGATGTGAACGGAAGCCGTCGAGTTCGCCATGTGATCTCGAGCGAGATCCCCTACCTGGCGCGCCAGCTGTCGGTGTTTTAGACCCAAGCAACCTACTACGGGAGTACCCGAAGTAGATGAATGTGACTCGCCGAGGTCGGTAACTCGAAGGAAGAGACACGTGGCACACAATTTAGACGAGGTTCGGGCCGCGAGGCGCGTAATACCCTACGTCCCGTATGCCGCGTAGCTCGGATTGATAGGGCACGATTACGGGATGGTGCAATGGTGCGCCGTGAGTTGAGATTGGATGAGGTGATCCCGAGATCGGTCCCCGCCTCGCCTTATATAGTCCGGGAGGCGCAGTTACAAGTCGGAGTAGGGAAGGAGTACTAGCCGAGTACGTCTAGGAGACCTCTATACGGAGCGGAACGCGTACGCAGTCCTAACCGAGTACTACTCCCCGTGTTGTCCTTGTGCTCCACGCCTTCGGTGCCGTGTAGCGCAAGCCGGTAGTCCCGGGGCCCACCGAGTAGTCGGTCCCGGTACCCACCGAGGTAGTGGGCCCGGGGAGGTCCATACGACAAGGGGAAACGTTACCGTGGATTCCACGACAGGTCGCACTCCATCAACGATTGCAAGGTCTTCGGGATCCAAAAAGCCATCCGGAGGGGCACCTCAAATTTGACAACAAGATGAAGGCTCGGATGGCCACCCCTTCCCTCGAACATGGTAGGCTTTTCCGTCAACATGATGACGGCCGAGGAGAAGGGCAAGGTGAAGGTCTTGACCTCGGCCCGGGCTAGGCAGGATGGAACCATGGACCCGAACGTCATGTAACTTTGGAGCGAGTTGCATGGTGAGGCCCCCCGCATTCTCGGGAGTCACATCGAAATCGGGGAATCATACAAAGCCAAGCCCAAGGTGACCACGCGCATCCTCCTCAACAAGTGGCGGCGCCGCCTTGGAAAAAGAGCACTACCGAAGCGAAGATATGAGGAGGAGAAGCGCGAGCCGAAGAAGAGGCGCACGAAGGGACCCGGAGCAATACACGCGCGAGCGGAGCGCGCGCACCGGGGATGTGCATTCTTCAGGCATTGTTGGAACGAGGGCTTGAAGCTGCCCACGCTGAGGAACTGCCCTGAGTGCAGTGACAGATATGTTGAGTACAGGCAGGAGACTGCCAATCGTCGATCCGTCCATGAGAGAATTGGAAGGATCCATCCTAACGGGGATCGGCGCCAAAAAATTGAAATCATCGATCATCCCAGGAAGCGGCAAGCTAATTTGAGGTGGGCTGATCAAGAGGAGGATGAGGACGACTACATCTGGCAAAAGGGGCAATGGTGCCCGCTCGGCCTGAGGAGAAGCCAGAAGAGACGGGTTCAACGCTTGAGGAACCGCGAACTGAGGCAGGCGGGGGTCCAAACAAGGCAGGTGTGGCGTCCGAAGGATCAACCTGAAGGGTCAAAGCGTGCGGCTCCAACATGCATGGTATATTTTCTGCCGAATGAGTTCATGGCTCCCGCTAATCGGGTTGTGCGGAAGAGGCGTCCCCGGATGACGAGCGGATCGAGGGGATGATGGCGCACCGGTGCTAGCCAAGCAAGCCATCTTCGACAAACCGGCCAAAAATCGACACATGAGGCCGCCGTACTTGAGGGGATACGTCAATGGCAAGCCATTGACCAAGATGTTTGTCGACGGTGGAGCGGCGGTCAACGTAATGCCGTACACCACCTTCGAGAAGCTTGGCATGGGCCCTAGCGATCTTACGTCTACAAGCATAATACTAAATGATTTCGCCGGGAATCCTTCGGATACAAAGGGATCGGGTCCAAGACGTTGCTCACGACCTTCTTTGTAATCGAAGGTAAAGGAGCCTACCGCCTATCGCTTGGGCGGGGCCCGGATTCATGCCAATTGCTTGCGTCCCATCCACCATGCATCATCGGCTTATCCGATGGGTGGACGATGATATTGAGGTCATCCAAGCGGGATGACTCCGTGAGCGTTGCGAACATGGAACCGGCTTTTCGCGGGAATACCAAGGCATTGATTGTTTCTCGTGCAAAGACGGGGAGAAGGTCTCGTTGAACCCGTCGGCGGTGATCAACAGACCGATTCAAGCGATCGGCTCTTATAGTAATTTTTAATGGAGAACCCCGTCGATGGCACTGATGGCAAGTTGGGGCGAGGTTTATGTCGGCCGATAAGTTAGAAGAAGTCGACATTGGAAGCGGTGATAAGCCAAGGCCGACGTTCATCAGTGCGGACTTGCAACCAGACTTCAGGGGGAAATTAATCGAGCTGCTCAAGGAATATAAAGATTGCTTCGCTTGGGATTATTCGGAGATGCCTGGACTGGATCGTTCCATCGTTGAGCATCGGTTGCCAATCAAATCTGGTTTCAAACCATACAAGCAACCACCCCGGAAAATCTACAAGGATGAGGTATTGGCCGATGTGAAGAAGGAAGTTGAAAGATTACTTGATGCAAACTTCGTTCGGCCATGCAGATATGCGGAGTGGATTTCTAACATCGTCCCCGTATACAAGAAGAATGGAAAGATGAGGGTCCGCATAGATTTCGGGGACTCGAACGGAGCCACTCCGATGGACGGTTACCCCATGCCTATTGCCGATTTGTTGATTGACGCGCGCCCGGCACAAGGTGATCGGTTTCATGGATGGCAATGCGGGATACAACCAAATATTCATGGCAATAGAGGATATATCGAAGACGGCCTTCGAGATGTCCCGGTCATATAGGCTCGTTTGAATGGATAGTCATGACATTTGGGTTAAAAAATGCCGGTGCAACTTATCGGCGGGCCATGAATTACATTTTTCACGAGTTGATCGACAAAGTTGTGGAAATCTACATTGATGATGTGGTGATCAAGTCCCTAAGTCATGACACACATTTGGAAGATGTGAAAAGGACCTTGGAGTGCACCCGGAAACATGGTTTAAAGATGAATCCAAACAAGTGCGCTTTTGGGGTATCAATGGAGAGTTCTTGGGATTTTTGGTCCACGAAGGGGGGATTGAAGTTGGCAAGAAGAGCATGAAGGCCATCGATGAAGTTGTTCCTCCAACTAATCTCAAGGAGTTGCAATCACTGCTCGGCAAAATTAATTTCGTGAGGAGATTCATCTCAAATTTGTCACAGAAAGTTTTGCCATTCTCGCCGTTGCTGAAGCTAAAGAAAGATCAGAAGTTCACGTGGGGCGATGAACAACAAAAGGCTTTCGATGAGATCAAGCAATACATGAAGGAGCCGCCGCGTCTTGGTCCCTCCTCGACCGGAGAAGCCTTTCAAGTTGTACGTGGCGGCCGATACCCGGACCATTGGATCGGCCCTCATTCAAGAATTTGAAGGGAAGGAACGGGTAGTAGCATATCTTAGCCAAAAATTACTTGATCCCGAGACCGGGTATTCGGTTGTAGAGAAGACGTGTCCGTGCGTATACTACTCGTGTACAAAGTTTCGACATTACTTGTTTATGCCGAATGCACCGTGTATTCCGGGTTTGACGTAATAAAACATATGTTATCTATGCCAATTTTGAATGGCAGGATTGGCAAATGGATCTTGGCCTTATCAGAATTCAAGTTGAAGTTCGAATCGGCAAAAGCTATCAAAGGTCAGATCATTGCCGATTTCATAACAGAACATCGCGATCCGTCAATTGATTTGCTTGAAATCACCCCTTGGGCTTTATTTTTTGATGGATCGTCATGTGGTAAAGGTGGGGGAGTAGGGATCCTACTGATTTCACCTAGAGGTGAGATGTTTGAATTTGTCATCCCTATACGCCCCACCGTCACAAATAATCGAGCCGAATACGAAGCATTACTTCGAGGGCTTCAATATTTGAGAGAAGCCGGGGCCGTTTCGGTTGAGGTTTATGGAGATTCGAGCTTGTGATCAAGCAATTAAACGGCCAATACGAATGCAAAAGTGAAGCACTGAGGAGTTACTACGAAGAATGCAGGGAAATCTTGAAGAGCTTTTCGTTAGTAACTCTACAAAGATATTCCTAGAGAACATAACGAAGAAGCAAACGAAGTGGCTCGCAGCGCCTCGGGTTACAAAGAAAACCAAGACGCGTTTGCTGCGGATGTGTGTGCACTAGGGACGGATCTTGCGAGAGGATGACCGGAGAAAAGAGATCGTCGACTATTTGAAGGATCCATCCCGAAAGGTCTCTAGGAAGCTCGGATACAAGGCCATAAAATTCGTTCTTCCGGATGACGCTTTGTTTTACAAATCATTAGATGGGGTGTTGCTACGATGCCCGGGTCCGGGAAGAAGCGAAGAAGATGATGAGTGAAGTGCATGATGGGATATGCGGAGCACACCAATCGGCCTACCGCATGAAATGGGTCGTCAGGCAAGCTGGATGCTTTTGGCCGACGATATTAGAGGATTGCTTTGAGTATTACAAAGGATGTCAAGATTGCCAAAGGTTTGGAAATATTCAAAGGGTCCCCGCATCAGCATTGAATCCCATCATCAAACCATGGCCATTCAGGGGCTGGGGTATAGACTTGATTGGCCAGATCAATCCACCATCTAGCAAGGGGCATAAGTTTGTGCTTTTGGCTACGGACTATTTTACTAAATGGGTTGAGGTGATTCCACCGAAGAAGGTGACGTCGGAAAACATGGTTGAATTTGTCAAGAAGCACATCATCTATCGGTTTGGAATCCCTCGGACCATCACCACCGATCAAGGAGCCCAATTCGTGTCCCCGGAGTTCGGAGAATTTGCCGAAAGCATGGGGATCAAATTTTTTAACTCTTCTCCCTATTATGCCCGGGGCTAATGGTCAAGCGGAGGCTTCTAATAAGATCATGATCAAGTTAATACAAAAGAAGATCGACCAGAAGCCAAGGAGATGGCATTCGGTACTCAGTGAGGCACTGTGGGCTTACCGAATGGCCCCTCATGGAGCTACAAAGACCTCTCCTTATGAGTTGGTTTATGGACATCATGCGGTTCTACCTTGGGAAATGCAATCAGATTCAAGGAGGGTTGTGTTACAGAAAGATTTGAGCTCCAAGGATTACAGTGGCCTAATAATGGACGAGCTAGAGGATTTACACATGATCCGTCTTAGGGCCCTGGAAAACATTGAGAAGAACAAACTGCGGGTTGCCAAGTACTATAACAAGAAGGTAAAAGTAAGGCAATTTGCAGAGGGCGATTTGGTTTGGAAAGCGCTATTGCCGATTGGGACTAAATACAGCGAATTCGGCAAATGGTCCCCTAATTGGGAAGGACCCTTTCGTGTGGTCAGATGCGTCCCTGGTAATGCATACATATTGAAAACTTTACTGGGAGAGGAATTTTCCGCTGCAATAAATGGGAGATATTTGAAGAAATATTATCCTAGCATTGAGATTGATCGATGATCACCAAGCGGTGGGATTACGGGCATCCGACACAAGAGATAGCCGGCGCTCAAGAGCGAGTGTTGACGGTGAATTTCCGTCAACCTAGAGTACTTGTTATACATTGGTTTCGATTATGATTTGCAACTAACCCGCCACTAGGCATACTAATGATGTAACAAGTTCACACTTGCATGTCGATTTTGGAGTTTGTTGTTTACGCAGGAAATTAACGTTAAAGAGGAGACTTTCGGGATAAGTTCATCAAGCACTTCAAGAGAAGATCATGAAGCCCGTCACAAGTCAAGACACAAAGTGAACAAGACTCCAAACAACTCAAGGACCGAATCATCAACACACAAAACTCCGGGGACTTGGATGTTTACCAACGAGATCAACTCAGCCCGAGAGATATTCTCGTAGCTCGGGACAACATGATCTTTCGGTGCAGATTCGGAGACTTAAACGGCCTTTAATGGAAAAAGTTTGACTACCAAAGTTGTAGGCCTTGACGATACCTTCGATTTGGACATGTGGAAGACCCAATTTGGATAAGGGAGCTAGGAGATATGGCCCCCGAAATTCCTGCTGCGCAGTCAGTCCGAAATCAGAACAGATTATCTTCCAAGGCTGATTTGGAGATCTTATCTTCGTTTTTAAGGAAAGAAATGAATACCAAAGTTGAAGATAATTTCATGGCACACAACCTGGACACCAAATTTGCATTATTTGGAGTCCAGACGTGGGAGATATGGCCCTGGCAAGGAAGGACTGGAATCAGGAAAATCTGGCTGATTTTATGGAAACCAAGGTTGCTTCTCTCCCAAGGAGGATTTCGTGCAAGGCAAGGTGGAGCACGCCCAAAGGCACCTCAAGGACATAAATACAACCCCCTAGGCGCCCCAAGGTGACCCATCGAACAAATCATCCTACCGACGCCAATCACCGAACACCGCCGCCGCAAGATGAGGGACAGAGTTAGATGAGCTCGTCGCAAGGATCAATGCCGGCGGAGAGAAAGAAGCAAGAGGAGGACTCCAAGCCGCTGGCCTAGGGGTGTTCCCAAGCTCCATCGCCGCCATTTTCATCGACGACGTTCTCCGGAGTCTCCATCACCCCTATGTGCTTCAATCCGTGTAAGATGATGGGGTAATGTCTCTGTTCATCCCTAGGATTAGATGGATACATGCTATGTGATCGCTACTTGATTCGTGGTTTCAATCTATTGTTTTCATATTGATGATGCTTTGATGATTAAGGTTAGCCACCATGTTTTTCGGGCGTATGATATCTGCTACTCCCATAGATTCCATCAACATACCGTGTCCATCATAGGTCTAGTCACGAATACCTTCGCGTAGTGACGAAGACGAGAGGAGGGAAAGGGCGAAACCGTGGTCACAACCCCCGGTAGATTGGTTTACCGCTTTCGTGTAGTAGATGCATACCATGTTATCCTAGATCCTAGGGAGGGAACGCTTATCTTTCTTACTCACTCTCTTGTGTTCACCCCTTTATCATATAGGTTAACCCTAGATTTGTTTGATCAACTTAACTTAGATTAACTTAGGTAGATTGTCTTTACTTTTAGTTTAATAATCTCTTTCAAAGGTTTTCCATTCGACTAGATTAGTACTTGGTTAAGCGCTAGTAATCCCCTTGCTCCGCGAATTGACAAGAACCTTGGGAATCCCGTGGTGAAAAAGGTGTGGGGTCCGTACGCTTGCGGATCGTAGAGGGATACGTCTTTTATCCATCAACAAGCCCCTTTTTCTGGCGCCGTTGCCGGGGAGCAAGCCAGTTTGCTACGTTTAATCTAGTATTAATTTTGTTGATACTAACATCTAACCTTTATTTTCTTAAAAAAAAATCTATTTTTGTTTTTCTTTCTACTTTTCTTGTGCATAGATGGATTTGTTTACCTCACCATCGGAAGATGAAGAGATGTCACTAAGGGAGCTAGCAATGCCGTCTATGGAAGACATTGAGATGCAAAAATCAGATTTGGCGCTTGCTACAACCCACTATGAAGTGAAGCCTAGAATCATCAAGTTAGTGGCGACAAAACCATTTAGAGGATTGGAGGATGACAACCCATATAGACACATTAAGGAATTCACGATGTTATGCAACACGGTGCAACAAAAAGGAGTTCCGGCCGCTTGGTTCAAGTGGAATCTTTTTCCATTCTCTCTCGAAGATGAAGCGCGAAGATGGTACACACTTGCATCCGTTGAAGCAAAAGGAAATTGGGATGAGCTAGTGAAGAAATTTCTTTTGAAGTTCTTTCCCATAAGCAAGGTCCAAGACTTAAGGAGGCAAGTGCTCACTTTCAAGCAAGGAGAGGATGAAGGAATTGATGAAGCATGAGACCGTTTTAATGAACTACTTGAGCGAGGCCCGAACTTGGGATTTTCCGGTGACTTGATGTTGCATACCTTTTATTTTTCACTAACCCCTAACTCGTCTCGTTTTGTAAGCATGTGTGCAGGCGGTGATATATTGGATAAAACAATTAGTGAAGCCGCACAAATCTTACAAAGGATAAGCAATGGACAAAGAACAATACGAGATTGGCAAAGATGTTGTCAAGAGGAGCAAAATGACAAAAGCAAGCCCAAGGTGCTTGCTGAAATTTCTGAAAAAGATGAACCGAAGGTCAAGGAAGATGAACCGACCATTAAAGAAAGTGAAGATCCACTTCCCAAGGTAAGAGAAGTCATTTCGGATGTTAAAAATGTTGAAACTAACATGAATGTAGGCCGAAGTATGTGGAATGATAGACCATTGGCGGAGTTCAAGCAATCCGGTTGGGTTCAAGTTGATTTCGCCCCACTAATCAACTACCGAAGGAAGGGGGAACGCCGACACGTTGCCAAACTAGTTGAAGATATATTTGATCAAGAGATGAGTGGAGAGTCGATCCAAAAGATGTTTGAAGAAGAAAGAGAAGAAGGAGATGAAGGATGGATCGACCGGTTTGACAACTCAAAGATTTATGATGAAAGAAGAGAAGAGTACAACCGTGATGAGCCTAGTGACTCAAAGGATAAATGGGAGGAGATAGGACTCAAGCTAGATGATAGCTTGTGTTCTATTGAAGCCTACACACTAGCAAATCAAGACATGGAAGTACTCAAGGATGAAGGAAAGAGTGAATCAACAATGAGCGATCTTGACGACATGTGGTACATGGAAGATAAAGAAAGCAACATACAAGTCTTTGAAGATGAAGATCTGGTTGATAAAGAAGACTTCAAAGAAGAGATAAATGCATACATAGTTGAAGGATTACATGTTCCACATGATGAGTTGAAGAAATTGCAAGATGGTGATGAAGAGGCAACTACACTTGTTGAGATAGATTCGCCTTCAACACCACTTGATGAACCAAATATCGCTCTTGTTGAAAAATCTCTAAGGCCAAGGTACGCACTGAAATCTCAAGATATTATTGGTATTGATATTGATAAATTCAAATACTCATGCTCAACCAATAGTATGAATGATAGTTTAATGTCTATGCCTTGTTCCAATAGTGATCATGTTGATAGGCTAGATTTTCTTGAGAATGAAAAAGAGGAAACATTTATTTTTGATCCAATTAATCTCACACCTAAACAACCTTTGCCTAATGATAAGCTAAGCACTATGCATGAAACATATGCTTCTTTTATTTACACCTTGACTTGTTGCTACAATTCACATGTGGTGTTAATTATGGACGCGTATGTTTACAATAAGTTTTGTAAATCTCGATCATGCTTTGCGCTTGGTCAAGCTAATGACCTTAAAGAAGAACATGTCGGGAAAGGCCCGATTTTCACTAACCATGTAGACAAGGCTTGAATAATGAAAAAAGAAGTCATGCCTAAAAGAGTTGCAAGATAAATCATCAACCTCTCCGAATCCCGCGATGGATGCTGCTTTCTTCATCAATTTGAGAGCTTGTTCAGAGGTGTACAAATGAAGAAAATGAGATATTCAGAGGCTCCATCAAATTACCGTTCCAACGCATCAAGAACCAACAAGTTTGAAGACCCGTGCAAGGAGTTATGGAGAAAACATTGAGCGTTGCGCGTTCTGAAATTTCAGGACAGATTTCATCGCCGAAGTAAAACAGACGTAACTCTCTTGTCCGGAGTCCGATTTGAGCAAATGAAGACTCATTGGAGAGGAAATTTTGTGCACTGTGCAATGGAGTAGAGCTTGAGTATACTTTCTGTTCTGGAAATTAAAAAAAAATTCATGGAGTGAAGGCAGCACCGAAGGATGATAAAGAAGGAGATAATGATGAAACAAAAGGATGCTTTGGGCAAGTCTTCTATAAGTGATCAAGCACAACATGGGAAGTAAATTAAAGCTGCATTGGTACCTTTTCTTCTTGCACGAAGGGCCATGGCTATGCGACGAATAGAAGGTATGTGAGAAAGTCGAGCTTTATGACTTTAAATGAAGCGCTTTTCGGGAGGCAACCCGTTTCTTTATATTTTTACTACTTTCTTAGAGAAAATAAAAGAATGGCACTATCTTATGATGATCAACTTGTGGTTATTAATCTAAGTTCAGTTTTCCTTTTTAGAACCACCATCATGTTCATGATCATATTTATTTATTTGCATGCATTGCATTTTGTTGTCCTCGTGATGTTTCTTTGTGTATACATGTTTTGCACATAGTTGGCTTGGTTGTTTTATATACTTAATGATGTATGCTTAATTTTCCATGTTAATACTTCATAAGGCATTATGAGTATTTTCCTTTTGTGATCTTGTGTAAACGTGGTGTTTAAACAAGATTGCGGACCATCATCATTAAGTTCGATAAACCTAGCCGGCTTTTCATATGTTTTCATGTTGCTTTGGTTAGTTTATAAGCTTTGCAATGCGCTTAATTTTTCTTGTGCTATAAGAGTTATTGATTTAGGGATAGACATGGTGTTTTAACCCTAGATATATAAACCTTTATGGCTATGGAGAAATTCGGCAACCTAGTTGTAAACATGGTGTTTAGAACTAGGTGAAAACATTGTCTTTGTTTATATGCTTTCCTATCATGTGCATACACACCTTGCACCACGTACACTCATTAGGTTTTTGTTCTTCATTAAACTAATTATGCCACAAGTTAAGAATCTTAGGAGACATTGTTGGATTGTTGGCAATTCTATCTACTCCCAACCGTCACCTTGGGGGTAGAATGTGCGTTTAAAACGTCTTACAGGCAAGATAAAGACTCTCACTACAAGGAAATTGAAGGATGGCTAAGAAGTGCTTTGTCTTCTTCTTCCATGACTACCAAAATGCTAAGCATGGGGGAGACCCCGAATCTTCAACACCGAAGTTAACATCACCGGATCAATGCGCGAAAAGCTATCGATCTCATCAAAATTCTGCATGGTCTCGAAGGGAAAACACTGGGTATTTTTGGACATTTAGAAGCCCCATGAAGTTACGATTCCAACAAATCAAGAATCAAGACAATCGGAGGTTTCTACAAGAAGTTATGCCCGAATCACCGAGTGCAACACGTCCTGAAATCAGTTTTGGACAGCACGCAGCGCTGAAGTAAAACGGACATAGCTCCCTTGTTTGAACTCCGTTTTCGATGAATGACCACACGTTGGAAAGGTAATTTCATAAACTTTTCAATAGATCTATATTTCGATATATGTTCTGTTCTGGACAGAGGGGGAAGTCCATGAAAAAGAGACAGCAAGGAGACGATGAGAACAAGAAATAGGAGATGGTGATGACAACATTGAAGAGAAGGGTGACCAATGACTCCATTAAGCATACAAGATCAAATTCAGAAGTTTAGGAGCATTAATAAATCAAGACAAAAGCAAAAGCCACATCGATACATGGAGATGTCGGAAGAAGGCAACGAAGAATTACAAAGGATGGTAACATCTCCATGGACCTTCTCTTTTCCAAACACAAATGCTTGTAAGTATGCCTTCAACTTCAACTAGGTGCAACCTTTTGTTTTTCTCTTCAAACAATAACATGGCTACTAGGAGGACAACCTAGGTTTCTTTTTACTTTCAATAGATAAGCATGACCATGTGTTCACCTCGATGTTCTATATTGCCTATGCTTACGGAAAGATGATGAAAGTTGCCGCTTTGTTTTACCTACATGAAGTTATACATGTCTTGGCTAATTGCTCTCTATAATATGATCTGAAATTAATTTAAATAACGGCTCTTTTATTTGTGGAGGTGAAATGACTATGCTCTAGACCCACATACATATCTTTGCTCTTTGATTTAAGTTTATGGATAGCCGGATAACTTGTTGTTTTTATGAAAACTTAACTTTTATGCTATCTACATGTTTGTAATGCTCTTGCAAAGTTCTACCTACCAAAGCCATATACATATATGTTTTATGATAACAAAACCCGTAGATTGCAAACATATGTTTTGATGAGTTGGATTAGGATTGATTTCTATGGTTCGAGACTAAGAAGTGGTCATTCCTTTGTGTAACTTTTTCATGCTAGCCTTTTTGTCCATGCATTGTGGGTATTCACATCGAAAATTTCACAAACTTCGCCGGGCATCCACCCTAAACCAAAAACATCTTTTTGTGATCACCTCCTTGTCCACAACCCAATTTGAGTATGGAGTAAAATTCTCGATGGAGATTCAAATATTCCGCAATATTATGGAATTTATACTTACTTTAGCAGTCATTTCCCCTCTCTTTTATGCTCGAGGACGAGCATCGTTCAAGCATGGGGGAGGAGTCATTCTCTGACACAAATGCTATGTAAGTATTATGTTGCAAAAAGTTTTGAGGAGCAAAAAAAAAGAGAAAAAGAAGAAAAAAATGAAAGAAGAAAAAATTATTATGATGAGAAGAAAAGAAAAGTAAGGAAAAAGGAAGAATAAAGAAAAAAGAGAAAGAAAGAAAGTGAGAAAAATGAGAAGGAAATAAAATAAAAAAAAAAAATAAAGATGCTCCTCGGTTCTTTTTGCTTCATAAGTTCTCAAGTGCCTTGATGACACATCCATACTCAAATCTTCCAACCATGTGCAATCCGATAACGAGGACTTCACTCGTGCCTCGGGATCATCCATTTGCCACTTGCACATGTCCAATTATCTAAATGTGTGTGTTTCATCCCTCTCTCTTTCCAACATTTATTTTCCATGGCCTTTTTGACGAGTCTCGGTAATTCCAATAGATCCCTCTCTTAATTTGACAATATTTCGGATATATGTTTTGCTAGGATTGTTTTTAACCTTCCAAGCTCCACATAAGCCTTCCACTATCACATATGAGTAGAGTAGGTTGAAAATAATCTAGTATAGGCTTGAGTGACTTGATGAGATGAGTGTTCCATGAGCTTTTGCAAGAGATTTTCACTTATGTTGGATATGCATCTTTTTGAAAATCTTCCATGTGACAAAGTAATGGTTTGAAGTTCACTTAAGTTTGAGAGCATCATGTTTATTAAATGTGGCTTGTTCTTTATTGTTAGTCTATCTTCCATAATGAAAAAGAAGCCGGTCACAACTTGAACTTTAAAAATAAATTGAAGAGAGAGCAATTTGTCTCGTCATGAATGACTAAGTGCAGGGACAACGTTGGAAGGCAACACTGATTTCCCTTTTAAGCAAGGATTACTTACTCGAGGACGAGCAAAGTTTAAGCATGGGGGAGATGTTGACGGTGAATTTCCGTCAACCTAGAGTACTTGTTATACATTGGTTTCGATTATGATTTGCAACTAACCCGTCACTAGGCATACTAATGATGTAACAAGTTCACACTTGCATGTCGATTTTGGAGTTTGTTGTTTACGCAGGAAATTAACGTTAAAGAGGAGACTTTCGGGATAAGTTCATCAAGCACTTCAAGAGAAGATCATGAAGCCCGTCACAAGTCAAGACACAAAGTGAACAAGACTCCAAACAATTCAAGGACCTAATCATCAACACACAAAACTCCGGGGACTCGGATGTTTACCAACGAGATCAACTCAGCCCGAGAGATATTCTCGCAGTTCAGGACATCATGATCTTTCGGTGCAGATTCGGAGACTTAAACGGCCTTTGATGGAAAAAGTTTGACTACCAAAGTTGTAGGCCTTGATGATACCTTCGATTTGGACATGTGGAAGGCCCAATTTGGTTAAGGGAGCTAGGAGATATGGCCCCCGAAATCCCTGCTGCGCAGTCAGTCCGAAATCAGAACAGATTATCTTCCAAGGCCGATTTGGAGATCTTATCTTCGTTTTTAAGGAAAGAAATGAATACCAAAGTTGAAGATAATTTCGTGGCACACAACCTGGACACCGAATTTGCATTATTTGGAGTCCAGACGTGGGAGATATGGCCCTGGAAAGGAAGGACTGCGAATCAGGAAAATCTGGCTGATTTTATGGAAACCAAGGTTGCTTCTCTCCCAAGGAGGATTTCGTGCAAGGCAAGGTGGAGCACGCCCAAAGTCACCTCAAGGACATAAATACAACCCCCTAGGCGCCCCAATATGGTGACCCATCGAACAAATCATCCTACCGACGCCAATCACCAGAACACCGCCGCCGCAAGATGAGGGACAGAGTTAGATGAGCTCGTCGCAAGGATCAATGCCGGCGGAGAGAAGGAAGCAAGAGGAGGACTCCAAGCCGCTGGCCTAGGGGTGTTCCCAAGCTCCATCGCCGCCATCTTCATCGACGACGTTCTCCGGAGTCTCCATCACCCCTATGTGCTTCAATCCGTGTAAGATGATGGGGTAATGTCTCCATTCATCCCTAGGATTAGATGGATACATGCTATGTGATCGCTACTTGATTCGTGGTTTCAATCTATTGTTTTCATGTTGATGATGCTTTGATGATTAAGGTTAGCTACCATGTTTTTCGGGCGTATGATATCTGCTACTCCCATAGATTCCATCAACATACCGTGTCCATCATAGGTCTAGTCACGAATACCTTCGCGTAGTGACAATACGAGAGGAGGGAAAGGGCGAAACCGTGGTCACAACCCCCGATAGATTGGTTTACCGCTTTCGTGTAGTAGATGCATACCATGTTATCATAGATCCTAGGAAGGGAACACTTATCTTTCTTACTCACTCTCTTGTGTTCACCCCTTTACCATCTAGTTTAACCCTAGATTTGTTTGATCAACTTAACTTAGATTAACTTAGGTAGATTGTCTTTACTTTTAGTTTAATAATCTCTTTCAAAGGTTTTCCATTCGACTAGATTAGTACTTGGTTAAGCGCTAGTAATCCCCTTGCTCCGCGGATTGACAAGAACCTTGGGAATCCCGTGGTGAAAAAGGTGTGGGGTCCGTACGCTTGCGGATCGTAGAGGGATATGTCTTTTATCCGTCAACGCCGAGGCCGCCTTCGAACAAAATACACAAACGGGAGAAATGGCCGGTGCCTAAATGCATTGCCCTTAGCACCAAACTTCTTTACAACCGCCTCTTGCGGTTTACATCCGATGACCCCGGTGATCTAGACTACGAGGAGGTGGGAAGCGAAGGCGTGGAGAAAGAAGCGAAAGTATGATTCAATCTTTTCTTTGCTTCTTCTTCGACCGCTCCCTCTTCGCTTGCTCCAAGACCACCGTGACGGCAACTTGGAATGCGCGGGGGTGACCGTGATTTGCGGCCTCCACCAAGCCGTCCCAAGCCGCTTTCGAGTTGTTGTACCCGTCGAGACATCTAAAACAGAGGAGTGGGCGTTAGGGGCAAGAAATCCAAGATGTGAGCATGAAGTCAAGAAGAAGTCAGAAACATTTACCCCCCACTAGTGCCTCCAGAGCCATACGACGCTCGCGTTCGGCTTGGCAACGAGCGGTGATGTCCCTAAGGCCGTGCTCCAGGTGCCGAACGCGGCGGCGCAGTTAGTGGCTGGTCCTCTGTTCAGGCGTGGCGTCCTCTGCTTCGAGGGAGGAATCGGAGGAGATGTACTCGGGTACGTCTTCGGTCCCGATGATTTCTTCGGGGAGCAAATCAAGGCCGAAAGAGAAAAAGAAGAGAAGGTGAAGCGCAAGATCATGTGGGAAACAGGAAGTAAATTAAGGGAAAACTCACCTTCGGATCGTGCGTTTCTTTGGAGGGCCGCTCTCCCGGGGTTGCTTGCCCTTGTCCATGGCCTTGGGGTTTTTTCCTCCGGGAGACGGGAGAGGAGATGAGAAGTGATGGATGAGTGTGCGAGTGGATTTGCGGGGGCATCCCGGCAGGCTATTTTATTAACCAAAGGGGTGCATTGGGAGTGATGATCGGCCGGCCGTACACCGTTGGAATACCAAGCGGCGGTGGTTTTCTCCCCAAGTACGAAGGGGTTTTGCTTGAACAGTGCTTATGGATTGCCGATTCGGGGATCTTCTGTGGATTTTGCACCAAGGGGCATCTGTTCTCACGCGTTTGGCTCAAGGCAGTTCCCGGATGCGTTTAAGGAAAAATAAGATTCACGGGAGCAAATACAAAGGAATCATCGCAGTGCAAGCACAAAATTCAAAAGTTCTTTATTTATTGCCGATGTTCAAACATCCCTTATACAATCTAGTCGAAAAGCCTATTCAACACGGATTGGGGATGAGTGATTTTGGCAATGGCGTCGCCGTGGCCATTGAGGCGCTCCAGGATGATCTCAATCTCCTCGATGTCTTGTGGCGCGCCACCCCGAAGCCGCGCGGCTCGGTGGAGTAGTCGACGTCCGTGTGCGTCGCCATGGCGGCCCCGTGCCCGGGGTGGTGCCCAAGCGGACGCCATGGGTGGCCACCTCATCAACACGGTGCTCCACCGCAAGCAAGGCGTTCCGCCGGCGTGCCACCGCGGGCGTTCACCTTGTCGGCCAGTTGCTCCACCCGGCCGTCTTCGGTGGTTGAGCTCGGCATCGCGGGCCGCAAGGTACAAGAAGAACCAAGATTAGCATCAAAAGCTGAGTTGGATCAAGGATTGTTTTCGTAGCCGTACCGTCGATGGTTTCCGGCACTGTTTGCGCCGGTCCTCCCACTCCAACTCGGCTATGCCCGCCTTTTTGGAGATGTCCTCCGCTCCGCGCCGGGCCGTCTCCGTTCCGCCTTGAAGCGGAGAGCGTCGAGTTCCCCGTAGGGCACGGGGGAGTGGCCGTCAGACTCCGAGGAGTCGTCCGGAAGAGGCTGATTGGCCGGCGCAGGAGATGGATTCCACTGGATCAGCCTGAAAAGGGGATGATCGTCAAAACAAGAAGAAGATCAAAGATGAATCAAAGAAGAGAAATCGACGATCATTGCCTCCTGCGCATATTGGCGCTGCTCCCTTCCGCCTCATCAGGGGCGCGCAGCGACGGTTGAGGCGGCGCACCATCTTGCTCTGGGATGTGCACCGTTTGGAAAGAGGAGGAGTTGAGATTGGCAAAGATTCGAGAGCTAAAGGCTTTGTGGAGAGCTAGGGGCACCTACGGTTTCATTTATAGGCCCGGAAAGACGGATCGTGGCTTCAAGGTGTGGCTCCGATCGTGGCGCATATCCCAAGAAAATCGGAAGGTGGAAAGGTTTCCTTGACCGAGCCGCCGATGGGTCGCTTGGAGTTCTAGGCTGAGTCGTATTCGGTTGACTGGCTCGGCTGAGAGGAGTCAAAGTGCCATTCGGGTATTGGCATTTCTTTGCCGAAAGGGTCGTTCAACGTTACGTTTGAAGAAGCACAGAAGAAAAGGGAAATGAAATTGCAAGAAGAGGTATTACAAGAGCGACCAATTCGGTTATACATCAATTGAGGCATTTAAATGTTCAAGTATTTCGCAATCACACCACGGACATTTGATGTTGCTTGGCAGAAATTGTCCAACCGCTCCTGACAATCTTTTTGGGCGCTTGACAAGGTGGTAAGCTCTGCATCGCATTGTTTCATCTTGGCCATAGCCGATTTTGCTTCCTCTTGGGTCTTCTCTATCAATCCGGGGAGCTCGGCTATTCTCTTGTTATCGGCCTCTATCTCGCTCGACAAGCTTCTCGGTTCCGCCTCCGGGGCGGCTTTCCCGGCGATTTTTAAATCACAAGCGGCTTGCGATTGGCCAATGTATCTTTGTGGCTCTCGGTCTGAGATTGTGCCCCGTTCATGGCTTGTTCAAGACCGGCTCTCTTCTTTTCAATAGCCGGGCGGGAACGCACCTTCCTCAAAGCCTGCCTTATGGGCACGTAGTGGATTTCCAGGCCACAGATAGATGCAAGAGAAGCACTGATGTCCTCAGGAAGTTCTTGGCTGATAGACTCAAGCATTTCTTCAAAGTGATCGAGATCTTTGAACTGATCTCGAGCATCTTTTTCCAGCCAGGCAAAGATCTCCCTAAGCTTTTCAAGTACTTCCTCTGACAGGGTTTGATGCATTTCTTCTGTCGCCTCGGCAAGCTCGGATTGTGCCCCATTGACAGACTTGATGATGATGGGGCCTGATCCTAAGAAAGCAGTATTGCCGAGTTAGGAGTGCTAAAAGTGAAGGTAGCAGGGTTAAGTGCAAATGAGTACCTCATGTCTGATTTCTTGAGCAGGGGCAGGACTTTGTTCAGGGGCAATCACAGGCGAAGGTGGTGCTCCAGGTAGAGCTGAAGCTTCTGAATGAGAAGGTGTTGCCGCAGCTTTCCGGCAACTTAGGAGCTTCGGGCCGAAGGGGGGATGAGTTCACCTCTCGCTAGGGTTGGTGTCTCTTCATGACCGCAGGTGATTGGGCCCTTGGAGGACTTGATGGTTCTCGCCGGATTGGGAGACTCATCTCTCGGAGAACTCATTGCTTCTACGAAGGGGATTGAGTCCCCGATGAAGATGAGACCTCCACCGGGATAGGTAATTCAACCCCGGATGGACTTGTTTGTTGAGACACCGGGATGTCCGCGAGCCGTTCTTCCATTGTTTCTTCGCAAATGCCGCATTAAAGGGTAAATGGCAGTGTTCATCCTCAAGAAAAGAGCAAGAAAGGTCATACCGATGGGTGAGGCATTGGCGGTGTTCGGAACCGAAGATTGTTGGACTCGGTCCGAAAATGCACAAGATATGATTTATCGGGAACGAGAGTAATCTTGGGATCAAGAAAGTGAAAGATTTTACCTCAACAAGGACTTTCTTGACAGTTCTTCTCCTCTTGGCATTTGGAGGAGCAATCAGAGACAAACCTTGCCTCCTGTCAGCAGCAAGGCTGGAAAGGCTTGGGTCTGTTGTGGCAAACCTGGCCATTAGCTGAGCCAGAGTTGGGGACCTGAATCCCAGTGCTGAGATCGGGCCTACGGCATTGTAGGTAATATCTCTAGCTCGAGGGGCAGGCACTGTGTTCTGTGAGTAAAAGAAATAAGATCAGAATCATGATTGGAAGAGGAAATGTCTGATCCAAAAGTTAAGTATATTACCTCTGAAGTTGGCTGAAAATCAGGCATCAACTCTGCACAGAACAAGTGTACGGAGCTCACCGAAGATGTGGTCATGGAATTCTTGCCACCAGGAGTTGAAGGTGGAGTGAGCTATGGTTGTGGGTACAAAAGGCCAGGTGTAGACAGTGGGACTGCACACATAACGGAATACTCGCTATCGTGCATAAGTTCCTTGATTTCCTCTCTCGGGCTTAAGGAATTCATGCGAAACAGTCTTGGGGGCATCTTGCCACAACCAAGTTGCCGAGCCATTACATTGGGCCGATAATATTCATAAGTGCTATAGGTCAGCCTCCCTCCATTGAATTCAAATTTCAGCGGCATGCATGGGCGGATTATGATATTGAGAATCTCTAGGAATCTCCCATCTTGGCATTCGGTTTCAAAAGAGAATTCACAGGGGAGGGTCAAAGTGTCATTGTCCAGATAAGGGAGCCAGAGAGGGTTTTGGAAACCTTTGAAGAATAGCTCAAAAAGCTGGCTGATGTCCTGCTGAATAAAAATAGTTGAAGCAGCTTCTCCATAATTCTGGCATCCTCTGGTGGCCTGGGGTTCCCCTTCAGGGTGATTGGATGAAGGGAAGAGCCTGGTGTTCAAATCAACACCAACAATCTGATGCATGTGGAGCTGCAGCCACATTTGAACGAACCACCAAGGGCCGTTGACACATGCTATCCTCTGGCTAGTGTACATCCGGGTGACGGCTTTGGTGAAGCATATGGTACACACTTGCCTAGGAGGAATTTCCCAAGGGGGAGGCGGTTGCCACCGACCGGATGAGAGGCAATGGTAATGTGATTCGGGGTAGGTTCATTGGTTTTACCACGAAGACGAACCCGCATAGCCACATGTTCGTAAATGCCCTATATTCAATTTCACCAAGGGGATTGTCCTTCATGTGTTTCAAGATGTAGTCCTTGTATCCGCTCCCCGGTTTCACCCCCGTTTGCCGTGAAGAACTTCTGAAATCCCGGGGTTGAACGGATCTCGTAATGTCAAGTCCGGTGATCATATACACATCGGCCGCAGTTGGAGACATCGGGCCGTGGCCAAAGAGGAAGGCGTTGACACCGTTTGACCAAAAATGGCAGGCTGCTATCAGAAGGTCTTCATTTTTGGGGGTCTCGGCCAAAGATAACTCCAGGCACTGAGCAATGCGGAGGGTATACCGCCTTTGGGTTCCGGCACTCTTATCCGCAAGAACCCTCCGGTACCAATTTTTCCAGCCTGCGATTGGAGGCAGGGGCCGCTTCTTGAAAGCATCTTGCCACCGGGGAGGTGGGGACAGAGCCGCTTTGAAAGGGGTCCTTTGAGATTCGGCCGCGATGAAATCTCGAGGATCAGAGTTCCCCACAGGACCAAGGTAATAGGATCTTGAATTGGCCTCGGTGCGAATCAAAAGCTCAGTGGAAGGCTCCTGAAGGAGAGCGAAAAAGAAATCTCAGGTAAAATTGAAAACCTAAATGCCGAATGAAGCTTACGAGAGGGGAATTTACCTGAGCAGCTTGGTTTTGAGCCGCCATTGGGGATTTGAGCGTAGAACAAGGGGATCTAGGGTTTGGATCTAGACGAGGATTCCGGCGGATTGCGAAGAAAGAAGAACAAAAAGTTGACGATTCGATTTGAAAATGTTCGTGGTCGGAGTCAATTGCGGAACAAAATCACTTTTATCCCGCAATTGAAGGGGCATGTGTTAACACCAAAATTTGGTAAGGAGTCCGACCCGTGGGTCCAAGCTCGGTGAAGAGTCCGTCTAGCGGAAGGAAGGTTTTTTCTCGGATGTATTCGACAAAGAGATCCGCGGTCGGCTATCCGCTTCCGTTCGGCGAGAGGAACAACTTGAGCTGATTTTGCGGGATTGGATGGTGACGTGGCTCAAGCGGAAGGACGAATGGATGGATGGGCGATCAAGCTTAGAGATAAGTTAGGCAACGAATCCATTCGAGGTTGTACTTGGCAGGTATAAATATGAGCCCTGAATGTATGTAATACACACAATCATTCTTCAATACAAACCGGCCTTACGCCAAACCCTAGAGTCCATTTGTCGTGTCGTCGAGTTCTTCGAGAGGGTTCATCGATCCGTCGACCTCCGTGAGTACCGGCAACCTTGTATCATATCTAGTATCATGCGGTGGATTTAGATCTGATGCAAGTAGTCTTGTTACCATGCTTCGTGTCATGCGGTAGATTCAAGCTTGGTTCAAGAGGGTTTCTTGTTAGGTCATGAGCCATGCGGTAGGCTAAGACCTAGCTCGAGGCTAGTTATTGGCTCTATTGGATTTTGGCAAGATCCAATAGATTCATTAAGTTACCCCGTGTTGCTTTGAGTTTTTGCTTTATGTTTAAATTCATGTAACACTTTTTGCCCAATCTAGATGGGTTTGGATCGGCTTTTTACCTTTTGGTAATCCTTATGCAAGTCAAGTTCGTGCTTCGGGTTATTTCAATACGTGGATCACGTGTTCTTCGGATAGCCGAAACCGAATCGATCCGGGTTGTTACGTGTTGCGGGTTCAAGCTTGCCAACGTTGGTATAAATCTTGAAAGAACTGAGTATCATGCGGTAGATGCAGGTTTTTGGGTTGCTTTGGAACTAGTCATCCGGTGGATTAGATTTCAAACCAATCTGATAGATTTATTCGCTTGGTAATGTTTGTTCCTTATTCATGGACCCCGAATCGACTTGTTCACCGTATTCGGTTATGTTTCTTCACGAGTAGAACGCGTGCGTGAATCATGCTTTAAATAACGTATGTTTTTAGCTTTCCATATTTAGATTGTATCATGTGGTGGATAGATCTATTTGTGGAAAGTGGTACAACTTTCGTGCAAGTTGTATCATGCGGTGGATAGATTTGCGTGGCATCGTACCCGACGGGTTTTAAAGTACCTAGACATGCGGTAGACTAGTGCTTTGGATCTATGCATGCTTGTTTATTACATGTTTACGCTCGTGCTTTACCTTATTTATTTATTCAACGTTAGTCATCATGGGGATCGGTCATGGCTTCGTGCACGTGCATCTCTACTCAAATAAAGACCGATTACCGTCATGCTTACGTCATCCATTCGGCAATGTTATTTTTCTTTTTTAAGCTCCCGAATGGCTTTCAGCTTATTGCGTATAGCTTCTTGTAGCTATGTGTCATCCCAATCCGGCTTTGTAGCCGTAAATATGGAACCGTCCGGTACCACCCGGCAAGTTCCAAGCTTTGGTATCTAACTCGCTTTGTCTTTTGTTAATTTTCGAAAAAAATTGACGGCACGTCTCGTGATTCTTTGCGCGTGTAAAGCCGCCTTGTTCGGCTTGCCGTGTGTTCGGCGATAGGTGCACATTTTGTGTCAACATGTACGATTACAAGATGGTGTAATAGTACGCCGTGAGATGAGATTCGATGCTAGAGAAGGGTCCCTACCTCGCCTTATATAGTCCGGGAGGCGGTGGTTACAAGTCGGAGTAGGGAGAGAGTACTAGTCGAGTACGTCTAGGAGTCTTCCATACAGTGCGGGACATGTACAGCTTCCTAACGGAGTACTTCTCCTCCGTAGTCCTTGTGCTCCACGCCATCGTGTGCCGTGTAGCGCAAGCCGGTAGTCCCAGGGGCCCACCGAGTAGTCGGTCCTGGTACCCACCGAGGTAGTGGGCCCAGGGAGGTCCATACGACAAGCCCCCAAGTACTTTTAGTCGAGAAGGATAGCTTCAAGTAGTATTGACGGCCTTAACGAGTAGTCCCCAAGTGTCCCTGAGTACTACAAGTCAAAAGTCCTCAAGAGTAGTTGAAGCATCCCGAGGCTGGAATGTACTCCAGCTGATATCTGAACAATCTTGAAGTCTTCTCAAGAAGTCCCAAGCGTCCTCGAGTGCTGCCCTCGAAGGTCTTCAAAAATGCCCGCGTTGTCTTGAAGCCGAAGCCGATATGGAAGTGCGATTGCAAAATCGCACTCCATATGGAGTAGCCCCCGAGCCTTAGGTTGAGTCGTAGACTCTGGCTGAGGGTCCATCTGAAGTCTTGGCAAGAATATCCCGAAAAATCCGGAGAGAAAAAACCGAAGGACACGTGGCACGGAGCCCCCGAGCCTTGAGTCGAGTACTTCCTCTCGAATTGAAGGGTCATCTTGTAGAATGTGTCCTGAGATGCTCCTGAGTCTTGTCGCTTCCCAGGTAGTCGAGTAGAAGTAGCCGAGCCCCCGAGGTGAGGCACGTCGACTAGTAGAATACGAAGAGTCACGCGCGGCCGCTGAGTCAGCCGAGCGCGGACTTATCCATCCGGCCGTTGGAGGGTCGTTTTGACTTATAAATAGAAGCCAAAACCCTTAGGGTTTTTCACCCATCGCTGTTGTAGCCATTTCGAATAGATCTTGGCCAGAATCTCCTCCAGCGCACGCCGCCGCCGCTGTAAATCTGGGCGCGCCGCCACCTAGAGCTGCTAGAGTAGCCCCCGAGCGAATGCGCGTGAAGACACCGTGCACTTGGAGAATGAAGCCATCGCCGTCCAAGAGCACGAAGACCGCCGGGAAGAAGAGGGGCCGTGACGAGGCCACCGGGGCTGCCGCAGGGGCAGCACCGCCGATGTCTCCACCGCGGCCAGATCCGAGCCGCGAGTGGAAAAAGTTGAAGATGAAGACCGAAGATCTGCTGGCTCTCCTCAACAACGGATTCATCCGTGAGAAGGACATGGACGGCTTGGAGGGTCGCCGCCCGGGACCCGTACCCCATGGAGAAGAGCGAGGACGAGATTCCGATGTTCGCGCGTTTCGCGGAGCGTAGACTCGCACCGCCGCAAGTGATTTCTTCAAAGGCCTCCTGGGGTACTACGGCGTCGAGTACCTCAATCCCAACGGTATTTTCCATACCGCTGTCTTCATACACTTCTGTGAAGCGTTCCTGGGGATCAAGCCCCACCGGATCTTGTTCCGGAAGTTCTTCCGGTGAACCCAAAGCCGAGCGCCAAGCAACCCGCGAGTAGTTGGCGGAGCAGAATCCGGATGGGGGAGGACGCGGCCAAGCAAGCACTGTCGTACAAGCTTATCGACTCCAATCAAGACTGGAAGGCGAAGTGGTTCTACACGAACCACCACCCCGTGTTGCCGAAGCCGAGCGAGAAGCAGCCCAAACATCACTACCGGTGGAACACGGAGCCCACGATGCAGGAGGGGATCCAGCTCCCCGAGCTGTTGGCACGCATCAAGGTGTTAAGAGAAGCCGGGCCGAGGGCCGAGCACGTGGTTTTCGCCTTCATGAAGCGCAGGGTGCAACAACCGATGGCCCGCGACACCCCGGGCTTCGAGCACACCGGCCGACGACGACACGTCACGGATGCCTAGAGGTGAAGTCGACGACGACAACATTGTCGACAGGCTGACGCACATCTTCAAGGACATGCTACCGTACACGGCGTGCCCTATCCCAGAGTACTCCGCCGCGCGCCCGCCAAAGGAGGTAAGTAGCCGTACCCCCTAGTCGAGTACCCAGTTCTGTGAGTAGTCGCGCTGAAGTCTTGTGTCTTGCAGGACGACTTGAAGAAGTTCGTCTCCGAGCCGCGCCCGCCCCTCGGGAAGTCGAGATCCCGGAGGAGGGGAAAACCAAAGCCAAGGAGCGGCGAGAAGTCGGCGAAGGAGACGACACCGTGTCGTGGAAGATACGTCCGACGAGGACGACGATGAGGAGACGCCGCAGAACCGCTTCCCAGCCGCGGTCGAGGTTCGGCCGTCCCGCCTACCTCATGTGCCCCTCGTGCAAGATCCGCCGGCCAGCTCCGGAGGCTAGTCCGACCGCGCCGCCACGGAAGCCGCGCAACCCCGCCCGCAAGCGGGTGACGAAGAAGTTGAAGGTCTCTGAGACCATGCCTCAAGAGGTAAGACGTCTTGAGTAGTGTAGTCGAGTACTAGTCTCTTGAGTTCACTTGCCGATGACCGAGCTTCCTTGCTTGCAGAGGTGCCGCCAACGGAGCCCGTTGACGAGGGCGACGAAGGCGAGTGGGACACGATGGGGGAACCCGCCGGGGAGTCGTAGCCCGCCCCCCACCGTGGAAGAGCTCTTGGCGCGGCTAGAGCGCCGCCCCCCGCCCCTCAAGGGAGCACGGAGCCCGCCGCCCGCCATCGAAGAAGTGGTGGCCGCGAGAGCGCAGGAGGGCGCTGCACCGGCTACCGTTGCCGCAGAAGAGTCGACGCCCCGCAGGCGCGAGAGGAGGCGCCCGCCGAGGCCGGGACCGGTAGACATTGCCGCATCCTTGGGGCCCCGACCGTGACAATAGTCCCGGTCAAGCTTGTAAGTGTTGAACCTTCCCGAGTAGTACTTGGTGTAGTAGTCGAGCTTGATTGACAACCAATTTGTGTACTTCTCGCCGGAAATCAACATATCCGTCCCGGGAGGAGGATGAGCCCTCTACGACGGTGGCGGAAGAAGAAGCCGCGCCGCCCGCCGAGGAGTCCACTCCCCGCCCCTTAGGCGGAATCCGAAGCGTCGCCGCCGCCGGAGCCGTGTTGCCCGAGGCCGTGTGGTCGAAGGTAAGTACTCGCTAAGGCTTTAGTATTCCCCGTAGAGTAGTCGCCGATGCACTTGTCTTCTTCTTGACAGCGCCGAGGCCGAAGGCGGCGACATCCTCGTGGCGGTGCCCATGCGCAGGCCGACACCGTAAGTCCTAGAGGCCGCCGAAGGAGCCCCCGAGCCAATGGAGGAGGCCGTCGAAGAGGCCACCGTGCCGCCGCAGGCTGCTATGGAGGTGGTTGACCGCTCCCCGGAGATCCAAGACGCGGAGCCCATCCGCTCGGCGCCGATGACTGAGGCCGCCGCGAGTAGTCGTGTTGGAGTGGAGCCGCCGGGCGACGATTTGGTGGACCCGACGACGGTAGCCGGCACCGGAGGCGCTCCGCCGAGCCGAACAGTGGATGAAGGTGAGTAGTCTTAACTCCTGAGTAGTCAATCCTCTCGTTGTTAAGTACTCATTTGACATGTGTTGTCTTGTGCGGACGTAGTGGAGAGGTCCCGCGAGAAATCTAGCATGCCGCAAGGCTTCGGCGACGCGGTGCTTCGGTCGAAGCGCCGGAAGATCAACTTTTGAAGTCGAGGAAGCACGCGGCCGCCATACAATCCAAGCTTGATGCCACCTTTGCCAAATATCACAACGATATCCAAGATATGCGGGCGAAGAGCGACGACTTGGTGCGGAAGAACAAATCACTCCGCAACAAGAACAAAGGTACGCTACTTGGCTTGTTGAGTAGTTTCGGAGGTCAAGAGGTAGTCCGACCCGCCGCGCCTTGTTGTTTTGCGAGCTTGAGACCCGGGTGGAGCAGCTTGAGGACCTCGCAGAAGGATATGAAGAACCTCTTCTACGGGAGCGGGAGGCCCGCTAGGTACTCGAGCTTGACTATAAGGAACTTGCCTTCGAGTGCGACAAGCACATGGAGCTTCGCATTGCTTCCGATCGTGACCTCGTCAATCGCTACAAATCGTTGCGTAGCCGAACGAGGATCGCGAGGCGCCGCGGGCCCACTCGAAGTAGCTTGAAGAAGTCGCGCTTCCGATAGCAAGGCTCTTGGTGCCTCATCCCGGCGGTCCCAAGATAGCACCGCTCGTGGATCGCCTCAAGGAAGCCCCCGCCTAGCTAGCGACGTATGTGAAGCATCCGGCGAGGTCGGTCCCGAAGCGGTGTGCCGGCCTTCATGAAGTCTTACTTCCCGAAGGCGCCCGTGGAAGTAGTCGTTGGCGGGGTAGCCGCCAACCGTACGGATGAGCAAGACACGGAGCCGCCGGAGCGGATGGCGCCCATTGCGGAGCAAGTAGCCGATAAGCTTAATCTCCGGTAGCCCCGTAATAGTTAGCTCATAGCGATGTGTACAAAAACATTTGCAATGTAATTGTTCAAGTATTAATGAAAGGAAAGTTCCATCAATAAGTACTCATAGTCGCGATCTTAGAGTGCGGAGCCCCATCGTGGAGTTGATGCGAGTAGTCGTACTCGGCGGTAGTCCCGTTGAGGGAAGTAGACAGTAAAGAAGTTGATGATCGATCAAACTTTATTACTGAAGAAGTACACCTAGATGGCCAGGGCCGTAGTTACGCAGTAGTCACCGGACCGGAGGCCGCTTACGGCTAAGTGGTGCTAGGGCGAGTAGCCGCTTACAGCAGTAGATCCGTAGGTAGCCGTGTAGGCTGGATCTTGGAGTATGGTCTCTCGGTAGACCGTCGCTAGAGTCCTTTGTCGCTCGTCGCGGCCCAGATCCGTAGGTAGCCGCGCGGGCCGGATCCCGGAGAGGAGTAGTCCGAGACTAGTGCCCGGACCGCGAGGCCGCTTATGGCGAGGAGTAGTCCGAGACCGGAGCCGGGGACCCGGAGGCCGCTTACGGCGGAGGGGGTCTTGATGTAGTCGTGTAGACTTGAACCCCGGAGTAGTCGTGTAGACTAGGCGTAGAACCGACAGAGTTGGTCGACGTTCCATGAGTTGTTGATGTCTTCGCCTTCAAGTGTCTGGAGGTGGTAGGAGCCCGCCCGGTCACCTTTGCAACCGTGAAGGGACCTTCCCGTGGGGAGCCGAGCTTGTGTAGTCCTTCCGTGTTCGGATACGGCGGAGGACGAGATCGCCAACGTTGAAGGAGCGTTCCTTGACGTTGCGATCATGGTAGCGTCGGATACCCTCTAGGTACCTTGCCGATTGGACGAGGGCGGCGCGGCCGAGCTTCTTCGAGGCTATTGATGTCAACTCGTCTGTCGTCTTCGCAGACGTCTTCGTCGTAGTGCTCCACTGCTGGTGAGTGCCACGTGACATCGGCAGGGGGGATTGCTTCGGAGCCGTAGACCGAGAAGTAAGGGGATTGCCCCGTTGGCTTGGAGGGCCGAGTACGTAGCCCCCCGTTGACGGTGAAAATCCGTCAACCTAGCCATGTGTTTACCTTCGGTGTTGGCATGACTTTTGTATCTTATTCATTGGTACTAACCCCCGTGGTATAACAAGTTCACTTGTGCATGTCGGTTTTGGAGTTAAGTGTTTACGCGAGGGTTTTAACGATGAAAGCAAGACTTCCGGATAAGTTCATTAAGCACCTCATGACAAGACCTTGAAGCCCGATACAAGTCAAGCAATGAAGTGAACATGACTCCAAGAGCCCAAGGACCAAGCCCGAGAAGATGATAAACTCCGAGGACCGAACCGTAAAAGTGCCTGAATCTTGCAAGACAAGGAGTTGAGTCCAATTCGGAGAGAAACCGACGTCAAGGGCCCACATGCAAAAGGGGAGAACATCTAGAAGACGTGGGAAGCAACACCGGCGAAGCAGCCGCGGGATGGGCCGACTGGGCCCGGGCCGGCCGGCCCAGGCCGGCCGGCCCCGGCCGGGCCGGCCCGAGCCGGCCGGCCCGGCCCCACCTCGGGGCCCAATCGGCCTCTCCTTTGACCTAATTGCTTCTCAGGCTATAAATAGCCCCCTGACCGAGAGCCACGCAGAACCGAAGTCGTAATCCGCCGCCGAGGAGCAGAGAAGCTTGAGGGACACCAACTTGAAGATGAGGGTCGTGCTAGTTGTCTAGGGTCTCCCTAGCCGACGTGGGAACCTTGCATGGAAGACCACGTCGGAGCTCCAGAGCGAGGATCAAGATCGAGGGAGGGCCCCGGTGGTGATCTTGTTCATGTAATCATTCATGGTGAAGTTTGTAAGTGAATTCGATTTCTAGCGATCAAGTGCCTTCTCGATGATTTTGTTTTCTTCTTGGTTTTGCTTCTTCTACGATCTAGTTTGCAGCTAGATTACATAGGGTGCTCTTGTAGCCGCGGTGGCTAGAGGTGCATACCGGACCGGCCAAGTGATTTCAACTTGTTCTATCGAACTCGCCCTAAGCTCCCCGCATGAATAGGGATACGTTGTGACGAACGGGGGTCTCGAAAGGCGGATGTTTTCGGAGTCGGATGGGAAGGCCACGATTTAAAGATGCTTTTAATGAGATTCGCTTTGCTATCTTCATCTATCTTGTTTGGAGCTACAACATAAGCATGATCTAGATTCTCTAGATTGGTTATCTTTTGCTTTCTCTTGCTACCTCTTTAGTAGATTAGATTAGATTCGTTTTCTTTATGAGTTAGTAGATTAGATGCATCTTGTCTTCATTAGATAGCTTTACCTTGCTTTACTAGATTGAATCCTTGCGTTGCACATTGTTCCACGGATTCGATACCTTGGGTTCACCACTCGAGGGAAGAAGGGTCCCTTGACTACGACGGGAGACTTGTCCGCTTGCAAGTCACAAACGAACTTTGATACAACTATTAACCGTCAACACCCCCGCAGTGCATTGGGTAGTTCCTTGATCGACTTGCCTCCTTTAGAGTTAGCAACGTCGTGTAGCCGCTTCTTGAGAGCGTCGAGCACCATCCCATTGGCACGCTCGACTTGTCCGTTGGCCCGAGGATGGGCAACTGAGACGTATCGAATGTCGATCCTGCTGTTCTCGCAGTACTCCTAGAACTGGTAGTTGTTGAAGTTGGAGCCCAGGTCTGTGATGATGCGGTGGGGTAGTCCGTAGCGATGCACGAGTTCATCCGGGGAAGTCAAGTAGTCCGTCGCCTTGGGGCATGTGACCGGCTTGACCTCGATCCACTTGGTGAACTTGTCGAGGGCCACCAATACTCGTTGAAACCACCTAGCGCGGTTGGCGGTGGCCCGATCATGTCGAGCCCCCGCCAGGCAAAGGGCCGGGTTGGCGGTATGGTGACTAGCTTGTAGGCTAGGACGTGTTGTCGCTGGGCGAAGTATTGGCATCCTTGGCACCTTCGACGAGTTTTTCGGCGTTGCCCGCAGCCGTGAGCCGCAGAAGGCTCGCCGGAAGGCGTTGCCGACCGCCGTGCGGGAAGACACGTGGTTGCCGCCGACGCCCTTGTGGATCTCCTCCAAGATGTCCTTGCCTTATTGCCCGGGGACGCACTTCATGAGTACTCTAAAAGATGCGCCCCGCTTGTAAAGCTTGTCTCCGACGAGGACGTAGGACTTGGCGCGGCGGATGAGCCGCTCGGCCAAGCTCTTGTCCGAGGGAACCTTCTACTCGCCGAGGTAGTCAATGAAGGGTTGCCTCCAATCCACGTCGATCATCATGACCTCCCGTCCGCCGTTGGGTGCGCCGGGGACAGTGGTCGGTGGCGCCCCGCTCCGGATGGATGGCGCGTGAAGCTCGTGAACGAAGACACCCGCTGGTACTTGGGCGCGGGTAGATCCAAGCTTCGACAGGACGTCCGCTGCAACGTTGTTGTCGCGGACGATGTGGTTGAACTCGAGACCGTAGAACTTGTTCTCGAGCTTGCGGACTTCTAGGCGCAGGCGTCCATGTTCTCCTTGTTGCGGTCCCGGATTTGTTGACTTGGTTGATGACCACCGCGGAGTCGCCATAGACTAGTAGCCGTTTAATGCCCGGTGAAGCCGCGAGGCGGAGCCCGTGTAGGAGAGCTTCGTACTCGGCTTCGTTGTTTGACACCTTCCGAAAGATCTCGGGACGTACTTGAGTTGTTCACCCGTTAGAGAGATCAGGAGTACCCCTGCACCTGCGCCCTCGAGGTTGAGTGAGCCGTCGAAGTACATCACCCAATGCTCTGGTCGCACGGTTGGAGTAGGCAGCTGGTTCTCCCACCACTCTGCCATGAAGTCCACTAGAGCCTACGACTTGATGGTCGTGCGTGACTTGAAGTCGATGGTGAGGGCACCGAGCTCGACTGCCCACTTGGAGATTCTTCCAGTAGCGTCTTGGTTCCGCAGGATGTCGCCGAGCGGGTAGTCGGTGACGACGGAGATCGAGTACTCCTGGAAGTAGTGTCGTAGCTTCCGCGAGGTGATGAGTACTACGTACAGGAGCATCTGCACAGGCTGATAGCGTGCCTTAGACTTTGACAGGACCTCGCTGACGAAGTAGACTGGACGCTGGACTGGGTAGGCGTGGCCGTCTTCCTGGCGCTCGACAATAATGGCAGTACTGACCACATGAGTAGTCGCAGCGAGGTAGAGCAGGAGCGCCGCCTTTGCGAGGAGCCGTGAGAACCGGTGGCTTCGACAGAAGTCCTTGAGCCGGGCAAGGGCTTGATCCGCCTCTCGGAGTCCACACGAACTTCTCTTGGTGCTTGAGTAGTTTGAAGAAGGGGAGCCCCCGTTCTCCAAGCTTCGAGATGAATTTGTTCGGGGCCGCCATGCACCCGTCGGCTTCGGGACGTCTTTGATGCACGTGGGAGCTTTTTCATGCCGGTGATGGCGGAGATCTTCTCGGGGTTGGCTTCGATGCCGTGTTGGCCGATGATGAAGCCGAGTAGTTTGCCCGAAGGTACGCCGAAGACGCACTTGTTCGGATTGAGCTTCCGGCGGTACTCGCGCGGGATGCGAAAGTCTCTTTAAGGTCGTCGATGAGGGTACCGGAGTTTTTGGTCTTGACGACCACGTCATCCATGTAGGCTTCGACGTTCTTGTTGAGCTGCTTCTTGAAGCAGGCCTGGATAGCTCGTTGGTAGGTGGCGCCGGTGTTCTTCAACCCGAAGGACATGGTCGTGTAGCAGTACGCGCCAAACGGGGTGATGAACGCGGTCTTCTCCTGGTCTTCTTCCTTGATCGCGATCTGGTGGTACCCGGAGTAGCAGTCGAGGAAGCAGAGCAGGTCGCAGCCCGCCGTGGAGTCGATGACTTGATCAATCCGCGGCAACCCGAAGGGGTCCTTGGGGCAGTGCTTGTTGAGGTCGGTGTAGTCGATGCACATCCTCCACTCGTTCGAGTTCTTCTTGCGGACGAGGACAGGGTGGTGGCGAGCCACTCGGGATGGAAGACTTCTCTGATGAACCAGCCGCGAGTAGTTTGGCGTGTTCCTTCTTGATGGCGTCCCGTCCGTCGTCGGTAAAGCGTCGGAGGTGTTGTTGTTTGGGGGTGGCCTTAGGATCGACGTTGAGGCAGTGCTCGATCAACTCCCCTGGGCACTCCTGGCATGTCCGCTGGCTTCCATGCGAAGATGTCACGGTTAGCCCGGAGGAAGTTGATGAGCGCGTCTTCCTATTTGGGGTCGAGGCCGGCCCCGATGGTGGTGGTCTTGCTGGAGTCGCCTGTTCCGAGGTCGATCATCTTGACGAGAATCTCCTCACCGCGGGCGGCGAGGCTTGTTGGCGTTGTCAGACTTCTCCGGGATGTCGAGTTCACTTGTAGCAAGCTTCTTCGACGCAACGTAGACCTCCATCATAGCGTTGGGTACTTGATTCGTAGAGGCGATCTCCACGGCTTCTGTGTCGCAGCCGTGAGAGATCTTCAAGTCCCCTTGAAGAGAGAGTACACCCGCTGGGCTTGGCATCTTGAGTACATAGTAGGTGTAGTGGGGGCACCGCCATGAACTTGGCGATGGCCGGTCTGCCGAGGATGGAATGGTAGGAAGTTTCGAAGTCCGCGACCTCGAACTTGATGTACTCAGTACGGTAGTTGTCCCGAGATTCCCCGAAGGTAATCGGCCGTGACCACCGATTCCGGTGGAATAGCCGCGTTGCCATGGACGATGCCGTAGAAGGGCGTGTTGCTCTTGGTGAGCATGTGGGTGATGTCGAGCTTCATCTTCTTCAAGGTCTTGGTTAAGAGGACGTTGAGCCCGCTTCCGCCGTCAATGAGGACCTTGTTGAGCTTGGAGCCCACGACCACCGGCTTCAGGACGAGGGGGAACCGCTCGGTTCGGAGAAGCTAGTCCATTGATCCGCGCGGGAGAAGGTAATGGGTACCTCCGCCACCCGAGAGGGGTCGGGACCACCGGTTCAATGCTCATGACTTCTCGACGGGTAGCCTTTTGCTCCCGCTTGCTGGGTAGTCCGCCGAAGAGGACGTTGACGTCCTTGTCGGGTTCCTGGAAGTCATTGTTATCTCCATCATTCTTCTTCTTGCCCTTTTTGTCGTGAGGGTGCGGTGGCTCTGGAGTACCCTTGAGTGCATGCCTGAATTGGTAGCACTGCTCGGTGGTGTGGTTGCCGTTCAGATGCCACGGGCACTTCTCCTTTAGCAAGTCTTTGAAGCCGCCGGACTTCTTCTTCGAGTTCTCCTTCGCAGGGCGCTGGATAGCCGCGACAGTGTTGTCTGGCTTGCGCTTGCGGTTGGGACCCGAGTAGTAGTAGTTGTTGTTGTTGCGACCGCCTTGGTTATCATTGTTGCCGCCGCCTCCGCTCGCGTTCGCTTGTTCTTGCCACGAATGGCGTCGTACTTGGCGTTGGCCTTGTCTTCTTCATCCGCCCAGGACGTGATCATGTCCTTGAGGTGGGGGATGGACTTGGGGCGGCGACGACCGAAGTATTCAAAGGTGCGGCGGTGGTAGAGGCCGTCTTGGAAGAGGTCGATGACCTCCTTGTCGGTGACGTCGACCACGGTAGCGCGCTTGTCGAAGAAGCGGCACATGTACTTGCGGAGGGTCTCGCCTTGTTCCTCGCTTGACCATGGCCGTGGCCATGCGAGTACCCGATAGGCCCATGGCGCCCGCGAAGTTGTCCGGTGAACCGCTCCTTCGCTCGGTCCCACTTGTCGATCGAGTGCTTGTCCGGCGACTCGAGCCATGTGAGTGGAGCTTGGTCCGGGCGAAGGGGAAGTAGAGGCACTTGGTGTCGTTGTTGCCGCCGCCGTTCTCGATGGAGAGGGCGTAGCACCCGAGCCACCGGATGGGGTCCGCTTCGCGTCGTACTTGGTGATCCCCAAAGGCTTGAACTTGTCGGGGAGGAGCAAGTTGCGAAGTCGAGGTGAGAAGGTGAGGAAGCCGTCGTTGTCACCTGCAGTGGTTGACTTCTTCCGCCGCAGCTCCTCAATCTTCTGGCGGGCGTCGTAGCCGCCCTGTGAGGCGCCAGAAGCGTGATCGTTCGCGTGGCCTCGGCCGCCGCGACCGCCACCGCCGCCGCCCTCCCGTTGGCTCCATGGTTGGAGCTTCCGCCGCGCCGCCGCCGCCGCCGTCGGGTCGTGGCCGCCGCCGGCGGCCGGAGCACGCGTGAGGGACGACCTCGCGGTTGCTTTGTTGCCACCCCGTGGAGGTACGCGGCGTTGGAGTGAGTACGCTTGGGCCGGGCCGGGAGATCGGCTCAAGTACGGTTGGGACCGTTGTTGGCGCTACGACTTGTAGCTTCGTTGTCGCGGTGCCCGGCGGGGAGGAGGCTCGGTTGACCTCGTTGTCAATCCGCATGAAGTAGGCGTCTTCGGCAAGCTTGGCGATGACCTCCGCGGTGCAAATTCCCCCGGGCCCGGCGTGCGATCGCCGTGATCGACATGAGACATTGCTCGGGGGTAGTGTGTACTCGCTTTCGACCGCCTCGAGAGCTTCCGTGAGGTTGCGGATGGGGGAGATTGTCTCGGAGGCGCCGGCGACGTTCGTTGCACTTCCCGTTACTCTCACGTCGAGCGTCCCCCTGTCGGCGGGGGTCTCGCCTGCCGGTGCATCGGCAGACAGCTCGTCGGAGGAGATGTCTTCAAGGTACTTGTCTTGAGCCATCCCTGAAGGTCCTGGGGTGTCGCCGGCAGCCATGACGACTTGGCGATCGGGGGTGCCAAGGCCGGACTCGAAGCCACCACCTCGCCTGGTGTGTTCGAGTCGGCCCGTGCTAGCGGTGTTCCCTCCCGGAACGGGAGCGAGTCGATGTAGGCGACGTAGGGTGAGTCTCCACTTATCGAGGTCGGCGGGATTGCGGTCCGGCCGCAGATGAAACTCCCGGCCGGTGTGGACGTTATAACCGCTTTAGAGGCTGGCCCTGATAAGGGGTGCTCAGTAGAGTTGTCCTCGGACTCGGGATCCTCTGGGTCCGACCCGAAGTCAAACTCGTATGCAGAATCCGAGTAGAACCCGGAGAGAGGTTTGGAGTCCGAAGCGTGGCCGGGGGCGGTGTCAGTGTCTGAGTTGTACTCGGGTACGGGCTCCTTGCCGGCCCGGCGCGAAGGAGGGGCCTCCTTGCGGGCCCTGCTGAGGATGCGGGGACCAAGCGTGGAGCGCTCACGGGGTGATGGGACCACGTGCGATGACTGAGCAGCCAGCTCGCATGCGATAGCCCATGGGGACGTCGAGTTCGAGTTGGAAGCGGACTCGAGCTCGAAGTCGCCGTGATGATCGAAGAGCGAAATTTCGCCGAACTTGCCGGCGAGTTCGCCCGTGACGACTTCAAGAAGCGTCACGAAGCCGGTCTCCGGTTGGGCGGCATGGTGAGGTGGCGTTGGAAAGATCCCCGCGCCGTCGGCGGTGCGGCACCCATGCGCCGAACACGAAGGTGTCACCGCGGTTGAAAGCGACGGTTGGCTTGAAGTAGACAGGAGCCGTCGAGTTCGCCATGTGATCTCGGGCGAGATCCCCCTACCCGCGCGCCGGCCTATCGGTGTTTTAGACCGGCAACCTACTAAGGGGAGTACCCAAAGTAGATGAATGTGGCCTCGTCGAGATCGGTAACTCGAAGGAAGAGACACGTGGCACACAATTTAGACAAGTTCGGGCCGCGAGGTGCGTAATACCTTACGTCCCGTATGCCGCGTAGCTCGGATTGATTGGGTACGATTACAAGATGGTGTAATCGTACGCCGTGAGATGAGATTCGATGCTAGAGAAGGGTTCCCGGCTCGCCTTATATAGTCCGGAGGCGGGGTTACAAGTCGGAGTAGGGAGAGAGTACTAGTCGAGTACGTCTAGGACTCTTCCATACGATGCGAGACATGTACGGCCTTCTTAACCGAGTACTTCTCCTCCGTAGTCCTTGTGCTCCACGCCATCGGGTGCCGTGTAGCGCAAGCCGGTAGCCCCCGGGGGCCCACCGAGTAGTCGGTCCCGGTACCCACCGAGGAAGTGGGCCCGGGGGAGGTCCATACGACAGTACACAATGTACCGGGCTCACCCATTCACTATGCGGAACCGGGTAGATGATTCGGCATCAAGTAACTTGATGACCTCTTTCTTTACTACTTCTCGCATGTCATGAGTTAGCCTCCTTTGGTAGTCTACTACGGTCTTACATTGGTCTTCCATTGCTATACGATGAGTGCAAAAGGTCAGGGCTAAGACCTTTGAGATCATTAATCGAATATCTAATCACCTTCCTATGTTTTTTCAATAAAATCAGCAACTTTTCATTTTCTTCGGGACACAACTCGTCACTCATGATGACCGGATAAGTTTTGTGGCCCAAAAATTCGTACTTTAATCCTTTGGGCAAAGGTTTAAGGTATACCTTGGGCACTTGTGGCTTCTCGGGTTTAATTTCTCCTATGTCCTCGAATTTTTCTTCCTCCACGCTTCCATCATGCGGTTCTAAGCCTTTTGTTGCTTCTTCTAGTTCTTCATCTTGTTGATTACTAATTTGATTTTCCATCGCTCTTTGCAGCGGGTCTCTAAGGGTTTCAACAAAACAAAGACTATCTACCTCCCGTACTTCTTCTTCGGGAGGAAAGGGTGTAGGGTGTTTAGAAACGCGAAGAAAATTCTATGTGTACTTTATTCCATTAACGTTCATTGTTACTTTGCCTTCTCCGCATCCAACACAAAGATCAACCAACTTAAGAAAGGGCCAACCTAGGATTATGTGATCATGATTACTATGGTAAGCATCAATAACAAAGAAATCGGTTGGTATACATTTTCCAGAGATTCTTACATTCATGTTGCAAGCAATACCTAGAGGTTTAATAGTTCTACCATCTCCCATAATTAATTTTGTTGATGTTGGAGCTAAGTCTAGGTTGTGGCTTGAACTTTGTCGTAAACTTTAGAAGATAGGACACTTACTTGGGCTCCGATGCGCATAAAGCTTTGCATTGAACTCCGTTGATCTCGCAACTCAAGTGTGGTGCCATCTTCTCTTCTTCTTTGGATCCTATCGCATAAACTTCGGCGAGGCAAGCGTATGGTGATGCTTCGGGCTTGATCCCCATGATTCTCTTCACCCCGGCTATGTGTTCCGGATCCACTTCGTCATCTCCAAAGAGCTTTTGAAATATCTCACTCGGTGGTTTCAAGGTCGTATGAATCTTCCGCTTTCTTTTCTGGTGGGAAATCCACTTCCAATGCTCTTGCCATCCCCTTTTGATTAGGGAATGATCTTCTCTTGTCGAATACTTCTCCGTAATCGATAGGAACCCAATCCATTGGTTCGAACTCCCTTAGTGGCTTTGCACTTGACATGCTTCTCTTGTTTGTCTCATTTAGTACGACGAAGTCAACGCTCGGAGTAGTTCTTGACTTGATGTGTTCTTGTTCAAACTTTTCCAGGATTGGCTCCTCTTTTGTGACTTCCGGGGTTGCCTCTTTAGAAAATTCAGCACACTTGTTCTTCCTTGAATTATATTTTGGCTCTTCCGCAAGTCTTGTTTCCCAATCTCTTCGCATGGCAAATCGCTTTACTAATTTTTTGTAGAAGTTGAACGACTTTCGTGAGTGTTTTCTCCATGAGATCCCCACCGCACACATTTGGACGTGTTGCATGCAACTAGGGGTTAGGGAAAAGAAAAAATGTATGCAAGAGTACGTCACCGAATAAGCCGATTCTTGGTACTTCTTCGATCAACTCATTAAACCTATTCCAAGCTTGGTCTATCTCTTCCTCTTCTCCTTGCGTGAAAGTGATCACTTGCCTCCTTGGATGTTGAACCTTGCTAATTGGAAAGAACTTCTCGCAAAACTTCTTTGTCAACTTGTTCCAATTGCGTTCAACTTCAAAGGACGCAAATGAGTACCACGTCTTAGCTTCACCGGCAAGTAAGTAGGGAAAGAGATTCCATTTGAACCATTCATTGGGAACTCCTTCTTGACGCACCGTGTTGCATAGCGTCGTGAAATGCCTTATGTGTCTATATGGGTTCTCCGAAACCATCCCTTCAAACGGGTTTGCCGCCACCATCCCGATGATCTTGGATTTGATTTCATACTTGGTCACTTCGAGCTTCAAATCCGACTCTTGTACTCTTATGTCCTCACATCGAGGGCTAGCGTAATCCCTTAGTTATTTCTCCGGTTCTTCCATGGGTTGATTGACGAACGCCATCTAGACAACAAGACAAAAACAAAAACAAAGACAAAACAAGTGGTTTTCTAGACAATATGTGTTAGATATAGCAAATAAAAGATAAACTAAATATAAAACTAAGTTAGATGCAAACCAAACGTTGTAAACTAGCTTACTCCCCGCAACGGCACCGAAAAAAGGGGCATGGTGACGGATAAAAGACGTATCCCTCTATGATCCGCAAGCGTACGGACCCACACCTTTTTCACCACGGGATTCTCAAGTTTCTTGTCAATCCGCGAGCAAGGGGATTACAAGCGTTTGATCTACCTCTACTCACTAACTACTCGAACCCTAACTATGATTAAACTAGAAAACGACTAAACTACACTAGAGAGAATGATTAAGCAATCAAGGTAGGAGACAATCGCCCATGGGTCCACGATACTAGAACATGCAATCGCTTAAAGACATGAAAACCAATCTAATCTATCGGGGGTTGTGACCACGGTTTCGCCCTTTCCCTCCTCTCGTATCGTCATCGCGCGAAGGTATTCATGACTAGACCTATGATGGACACGGCGTATTGAATGGATCCAAGGAAGCATTGGAGCTCATACTCCCTTTACGGCATGGTAGCTAACCTTAAGCATTAAAGTATATTTAACACAAGATGATAGATAGATAATCCAACAAAGTACAATTACATCTCAAGATCGATTACAACCCATGGACGAATAAGGAGATTACCCCATCGAGGTGCTAGACATAGCACCGCCGATCATGGTCACCCTTCCGACCGTGTCTTCCTTCTTCTCCACTTGTTGGCGCTTTTTTCGAGGTGGTTGATCTACCTCCGGAGATCTCCCTCCTCTCTCTCTAGCTTGTGGATGGCCTCCGGTGCGAATGGCTCTTTCCCTACCGAATGGCGGTGCCTCCGTGGTTTTAGGGTTGAAGATCCTTCGGGTGCGGGGGAAAGGGGGGCCAAACCGACCTCCGAAGTGGACTAGGGCCGGCCGGCCCGGGCCCACCGGCCCGGGCTCACCTCGACCTGGTTCGGTTGCCCCTTCGCTCCCGTGGGTCCTCATGCATTTATGCACTTTGCCCCCTCCACTTGCATGATTTTGACGATGTCATCCTCGCGTCCAAGATGGAGGTTCTCCGCGCATGAAGTTCGCCCTTTTATGCTTCAATCCCCGGGGGTGTTCCTTCATAGCACTTCGGTCCTTGCCACCATTGGAAGTGATTTCATCAAGCTCATGAACACGAACAAGACTCCGTAAATGCTCCTTTGAACTTGTTGCGAATCCGACCTTTATGTCCATGTTTTCCTGCATAAACACAACACTTCCAAATGCATGCACATAGATGAACTTGTTATGTGATTAATGTGCTTAGTGGTGGGTTAGTTCCATAATCAAATCCAAACCAAAGCGTAATGAACATGATTGGTGTACCAAAATACACCGTCAACAACGGGTAATGGAATCTTACAATTCGTGGATCCCGAAGTCGCCACTATCCATAGGCCTGCAAACTGCACCATGGCGTTCAAAGTTCAACCCAGTATGTCTACCAAAATACAATGGTTTCGGAAACTCCAGACAATTCCTCATGAGGTATGAATCAGCGGTGAATTCAGCAGGAGGAGATGATGTTGCACTGGCCAAATCTTTCATCATTGCCTATGAAGGACCAGTTCTAAACTGCAGTGGGGTCGACCTCAAGACGAAATTCATGCAAGCATTTCGCATGTTTCATGATACAACCGCCAAATCATCGACTTTTACAATCGCAAACCGAATGACACGAGCCATTAAGGAACTTCGTGAGAAGATTCATGCAACGAGAGATCACAGATTCCCCGAGGCGGATGACAAAACAACGATCAAGGCACTGATCAAGGGTCTGACTCCAGGACCAACAACTTCACACTTGACACGAAAGAAACCCAAGACGATGAACTTTTTCATGAACTTGAAGAGTACATCTTGTCCGATGACGATCATCGCGAAGAGTAGGCCGAACGAAACGAAGCACGACAAGGCAACAGAGAAATGACATGGAGACCTCAACCCCGGAATCCGCGAAACATCAACAATGTGGAAAATCCTCAGCCTAACCAGAACAACAGACCAAGCACAAGAGGAGGATTTGCACCCAGGGGAAGGGAAGGGGGAGAGGACCCCCGAAACTCACAAAACACAATCCAAGAGATCCGTACCTCTACTTCCAGTATCACGAAGAGGACATAGCACCGAATGGTGCCCGTAAACCAAAAAAACATTGCCAAGATTCGACATGAGAAGGCAATGATGAGCATCGCCTCCTCAATGCCGAACCAACTTCGCCCGAACTTTTGGAAGCCACATTTCATGAACTCTCAACCAAATCCGGTTGCAATGTGTAACGAAACGGATGCCCGTTAGCCTAAGAGGGGGAGGGGGTGAATTAGGCAACTAAAAAACCTTAACCTATGGCTTCATTAAATTTATACAAAAGTAAACTAGAACAACCATCTAGATGTGCAACTAAGGTTGTTCTAGTGTGAAACTCCCTTCCCAAACAAAGGTTTGCAACCTATAGCCAATCCTAGCATGATACTACTCTAGGAAAGTAAAGGCAAGCAAAGATTGCAATAGAGTAAATGCGGAAACGTAAAGGGGATGAGAGGAAGCAAACTCTTGACACGCGGTTTATCCCGTGGTATCGGTAGGCACTAAGCCACCCCTAGTCCATGTTGTTGAAGCACTCAGACAAGAGTATTGCTTCCCGGTCACCAAGTCTCTCCCAAGAGCACCACTTGACTCGCCACAAAGGCTAGTCACTTGTCAAGCTCCCTTGGTCACCTTGATGTCGCCTCCACTAAGGAGCTTCTCCACCAAGGAAGGGGGTCTCCACGTCCCCCGCACAAAGTGTCCTCGCCGCTCCACACCAAGCCGAGGGTCGATGACAATTGCCGGTGAGCCACTTAGGCCCCAAGGCTTCCGGCGAACCTTGTACAACTTGATTCACTCAAGAATCACCTCACAAGGTTGGCACAACCTTGTACTCACTCGGCTCTAAGCTAAGCGTAGCACTTAGCACATACACAAAGCATATGCAAGTCTAAGGATGAGCAATTAAGCACTTGGATGGATTGGATATGATCTTCAATGTGTCTTGAACTCTTCTGCACTTCCACACAATCCAGCCTGCTCAAATGGGTGAGTGGAGGGGGTATAAATAGCCCAAGGCATCAAACTAGCCGTTGGCTAACGTCCACCGAAAAAGGTACGCGTCGGATGATCCGACGCTATATTTTCCGGGACGTCGGTTCATCCGGTGCCCCTCCCACATCACGTAGCCATTGAGGTTCTCGACACAAGCCGCTTCCGACGCTATGCACCGACGGTGCATCGGATCATCCGGTGATGAAGACTCCGCGCTCAAGTCGCCTCTGTTAGCTTTCACTTGACCGTCGGATAGACTAACGCTTCATCTGGTCAGGCGTCGGATCATCCGGTGCTGAAGGCTTCGTCTTGGCGCATCTCTGTATGAATTCAAACTAAGCGTTGGATAGACCGACGGGATCCCAACTCGACCGTCGGATCATCCGGTGCTACTGTCTTCCTTGCTCTTCCTCTGCAACTCATCCGACGCTACTAAATAATGGACCGTCGGTTCATCCGACGGTACCTAGGGTTTGACCTGTGCACCAACTCGTCCGACGATTGCACCGACGCTTGTATTTGAGGGACCATCAGTTCATCCAACGGTGTCTTCTCTTTTCTTTTTCTTGCTCGGTTTTGACCCTTGTTTTCTACATTTTTGCATGTAGTTTTCTTGCATCCTTGGGACCTAGAAATGTCTACAAAGACATGCTGAAACAATAAGGTTAGTCCCAATGATCCCGTTGTCATGAATCACAAAAATCAAACTCCGAACTAATGGCATTTGAGGCCATGTTCGCTACACAATGCAGCAATTTCAGCAACCACAACCATCCTAGCAACCTTCTCGGTAGTTCTATCCTCGGTCGCAGCCAATTCGATCAATCCAAGAACCGCAGCCAATTCGAGAAATATTGCCACCACCACCTGACAGTTCGTCAAGACCAGAATCAAGTTCAAGACCTTAGAGCTCGAAAGCCTTGCCATCCTTCAGAACAATCGTGCCAATCACAAGAGGGTTAGCCATGGAATTTGAAACTAAGAAGCAAAGAAACAACTACTTCAGGTCTGTGAACACCATCATCAACGACGGTCCAGCTGCGCGACCAGAATGGGCCAAGGTGCCAATTACTTTCACTGAAGAGGATTTCATATTGAAATCCGCGAACCATAATGATGCCATGGTCATCGAAGTGAACATAGCTGGATGGGTTATCGGAAAGATCTTGGTAAACAATGGAAGCTCGACGGACATCTTATTCTTGAAAACTTTCGAGAAAATGAACTCGGGTCGAAGACATGTTGCATCCACCGCAGTACCCATTGCAAGGTTTCGGAGGAAAATCAATCAAGCCGCTTGGAAAAGTATCGCTTCCCGTATCTTTCGGAGATCTTGACAATGCCAGAACAGAAACTCTCACCTTTGATGTGGTTGACATCTATCATCCACATCTCACGATTTTCGGCAGAGGTTTCATAAACAAATTCGATGCAATCATAAGATAGCAGTTCTTGTGTGTGAAGATACCAAGACCCAAAGGGGTTATCACGAGTGTTTGGTGATCGCAAGAAGCTAGAAACATAGAAAAGGGTCATACTCCGGCCAAACCAATGTGTATCACCGAAGACATCCGAAGAAAGAAAAGAACCTTACGAAGAGGTCAAGCGAGACAAAGAAAAAAATTGAGATAGCGGTCGACGGTGAAACCAAGAAAGTGTACTTGGACGATATGCCCGATAGAGCGGTCACAATTGGGGTTCACCTCAACCCCCGAAGAAGAGAAAGAGCTTATACAATTCCCGAACAAGAATAAGGATGTCTTCGCCGCGGCCCAAAGATCCGCAAGGTGTTGACAAAGACATCATCGAACATACCCCGGAAACAGATGAAAAAATAATGCCGAAAAAGTAGAAACTTCGAAAATGTCCGAAGAAAAGGTAAAAGCGGTTGAAGCCGAAGTTCAAAGGCCGCAAGACACGAAAGTGATCGAGAACCGAAGTATCCAGTCTGGCCGGCCAACACCGTACCGAAAGAAAAGAATGGAAAATAGAGAATGTGCGTAGATTTCACGGATTTGAACAAGGCATGCAACAAGGACGATTTTCCCTTGGAGAGGGTAGATAAAATCATAGATGATGCAACCAACTATGAAATGCTCTCACTCCCGGACATGTTCTCGGGGTATCACCAAATAAGAGTGCGCGAGAGAAGACGAAGAGAAGACACGCTTTATCACCCCCTTCGGAACATTTTGTTTCATGAGAATGCTAGAGGGGTCGAAGAACGCGAGAATGCACATTTTTGAGAATGATAGTGATAGTCCTTCATTCTCAACTTCGAATAAATATTTTGGCATATGTGGATGACATAGTGGTCAAGAGTGTCCAAAGAAGAGATCATATCGCATCCGGCAAAAACTTCCGCGAACCTCGTAGCCGTTGACACAAAATCCGCACCTAGCGCTAAGCACACGAAGAAGCCGAACAAGCCGGCTTCACACGTGAAGAGGTCACAAGACGTGCCGGTCAATTTTTCCCCGAAAATTAACAAAAGACGGAGTAGTTAAATTCCAAAGCTTGGAACTTGCCGGTGGTAAAAGACAGTTCCATATTTACGGCTAAAGAGCCGGATGGGATGACATACGGCTATAGAAAGCTATCTCACAAAGAACCGAAACTATTCGGGAGCTTTAAAAGGAAAAGGTAACATAGCCGAATAGATGACGTAAGCATGACGACGGATCAATCTTTATCTGGACAAAGATGCACATGCGCAAGACCATGACCGATCCTCGTGGTAATCAACATTAAGTAGTAAATGAAGTAAAAGCGCGAGCATAAATATGTAATAAACAATCATGCATAGGTCCAAAGCACTTAGTCTACCGCATGTCTAGGTACTTTAAAACCCGTCGGGTACGACACCAAGCGAATCTATCCACCGCATGATACAACTTGCTTGGAATCGTGCCACCTTCCACAAACAGATCTATCCACCGCATGATACAATCTAAATATGGAAAACTAAAAGCACACAATACTTAAAGCATGAATTATGCACGTGTTTACTCATGAAGAACATAACCGAGCACGGGCCGAACGACCGATTCGGGGTCCACGAAGAAGGAACGAACATTACCAAGTAAAATAAATCTATCGGATTGATTTGAAATCTAATCCACCGATGATTAGCTCCAAAACAACCCAAAAACCTTCATCTACCGCGTGATACCCGGTTCTTTCAAGATTTATACAAACTTTGGCAAGCTTGAACCCACGACACGTAACAACCTAGATCGATTCGGTTTCGGCTATCAAAGAGTATGTGATCCACGTGTTAATTTAGCCAAAAGCACGAACTTGATTCGCATAAGGATCATCAAAAGGAATAAAGCCGACCCAAACCCATCTAGATTGGGCAAAGAAGTGTTACATGAATTTAAACATAAAGCAAAAAACTCAAAGCAACACAGGGTAACTTAATGAATCTATTGAATCTTGCCAAAATTCAATAGAGCCGATAACTAGCTTCAAGTCAGATCTTAGCCTACCGCATGGCTCATGACCTAACAAGAAACCTTCTTGAACCAAGCTTCAATCTACCGCATGACACTAAGCATGGTAACAAAACTACTTGCATCAGATCTAAATCCACCGCATGATACTAGACATGATACAAGGTTGCCGGTACTCACGGAGGTCGACGGATCGGTGAACCCTCTCGAAGAACTCGACGACACGACAAATGGACTCTAGGGTTTGGCTTAAAGCCGGTTTGTGTTGAGAATGATTTCGTTCTTTTTTACATACATTCAGGGTTCATATTTATACCCTGCCAAGCACGACCTCGAATGGATTTGATACCTAATTTATCTCTAAGCTCGATCGCTTATCCATCCATTCGTCCTTTCCGCTCGGGCCACGTCACCATATAATCCCGCAAAATCAGCTCAGCGGTTTCCTTGCCGAACGGAAGCGTATAGCCGACCGCGGATTTTTCTACCGAATGCGTCTGAAAAAACCTTCCTTCCGCCGGACGGATTTCTCACCGAGTTGGACCCACAAGTCATACTCCTTACCAAATTTCGGTGTTAACACATGCCCCTTCAATTACGGGATAAAAGTGATTTTATTCCGGAATTGACTCTAGCCACTAATGTCTTTAAATCGAATCTGTTCAACACCCGTTCTCTCTCTTCGTAATCCATTGGAGTCTTCGTTCAGATCCAAACCCTAGATCCCCTTTCTTTGAGCTCAAATCCCCAATGACGGCTCAAAATCAGGCTGCTCAGGTAAATTCCTCCACTATAAGCTTCATTCGACATTCAGATTTTCAATTCTTACCTGAGATTTCTTTTCCGCTTTCCTCCAGGAGCTCTCCACCGAGCTTTTAATCCGTACTGAGGCCAATTCAAGATCCTACTTCCTTGGTCCTGTGGGAGTTTCTGATCCTCGAGAATTTATTGCAGCTGAATCCCAAAGGATCCCCTTCAAGGCGACTTTAACTAAGCCCCCCCTATGGCAGTATGCTTTCAAGAACTGGCCTTTGCCCCCAATCGCAGTCGGAAGAATTGGTACCAAAGAATTCTTGCGGATAAGAGTGCCAGGACCCAAAACTGGGATACCCTCCGCATTGCTCAATGCTTGGAGCTGTCTTTGGCCGAGACCCCCAAAAACGAAGACCTCTTGATAGCAGCTTGCCACTTCTGGTCAAATGGCGTCAACGCCTTCCTTTTTGGTCACGGCCCAATGTCCCCAACTCTGGCCGATGTATACATGATCACCGGCCTTGACATTACAGGATCTGTTCGTCCCTGGGATTTCAAAGGTTCCACGAGACAAACAGGGGTGAAACCAGGGAGTGGATACAAAAATTATATCCAGAATCATATGAAAGATGGTCTCCTTGGTGAAGTTGAATACGGGCATTCTTGAACATGTGGTTGTGCAGGTTCATCTTCTGTGGTAAAGCCAATGAGCCTACTCGAATCACATTGTAATGACTTCACACTTAGCCAATGGTAATCGCCTCCCCCTCGGGAAATACCTCCTAGGCGGTGTGTACCACATGCTTCACCAAACCGTCTCCCAAATGTACACCAGCCAGAGGATAGCATGTGTCAATGGCCCTTGGTGGTTTGTACAAATATGGCTGCAACTGTACATGCACCAGATTGTTGGTGTTGATCTGAACACCCGGCTCTTCCCTTCATCCAATTATCATGAAGGGGAACCCCAAGTCACCAGAGGATGCCATACCTATGGAGAAGCCGCTTCAACTGTTCTCATCAAGCAGAATGTCAGCCAGCTCTTTGAGCTCTTCTTCAAAGGCTTCCAAGATCCTTTTGGCTTCCTTATTTGGATAATGACAATTTAACTCTCCCTTGTGAGTTCTCCTTCGAAACTGAACACCAAGATGGAAGATTTCTGGAAATCTTCAACATCATCATCCACCCATGCATTCTGCCAGCTGAATTCAGTGGAGGGAGGCTAAATCACAGTACTTATGAATACTATCAGGCTAACATGATGGCTCGGCAACTTGGATGCGGCCAGATGCCCCCCGAGATCGTTTCGCATGAATTCCTCAAGCCCGAGAGAGGAAACCAAAGAACTTACTCAAACCAAATAGAGTTTTTCAATATGTGTGCGGTTCCTCTGTTTACACCTGGCCTTTCACACCCACAACAGTAGCTCACCCCACCTTCAACTCCTGGTGGCAAGAATTCCATGACCATATCTTCAGTGAGCCTATGCATTTGTTCTGTATAGAACTGATGCCTGATTTTCAACCAACCTCAGAGGTAATACGATTGATCCTCAAATCAGACATTTCCTCCTCTAACCATGATCCTGATTTTTGTTTCTTTACCCGCAGAACACAATGTCCGCCCCTCTAGCCGGGAGATCACTTACAATGCAAGAGGGCCCAATCTCAGCATTGGGATTTAGATCACCAACCCTGGCTCAATTAATGGCTAGGTATGCTACAACGGATCCAACTCGTCCAAAGATTACCGCCGGTAGGAGGCAAGGCCTGTCTCTGATTGCACCTCCAAACGCTAAGAGGAGAAGAACCATCAAGAAAGTCCTCATTGAGGTCAAATTTCTTCCTTTCTTGATCACAGGATTACTCTTTTCTGATAAATTTCATCTCATGCAATTTTCAGACCAGAATTCAGCAATCCTCAGCTTCAGAACCTGCCAATGCTCCATCCACTGGTATGACCTTTATCATTCTTTCCTTTGAAGATCAACACTGGCACTCATTCTTGATCTGGTATTTTCAGAGGAAACAATAGTGGACAATCTTGTGGATGTCCCAATATCTCAACAGGCAAGTCCACCCAGGGCTGAGCCATCTGTCCAAGTAGAAATCTCATCTTCATCAGATACTCAATCACCCCCTGTTCAGACGGAAACACCAACCTCGCCAGAGATGAACTCCCCTATTCAACCAGATCCTCCAAGTCCTCCAAGGGCTCAGTCACCTACTGGCCAGGCAGAAACATCAATCCCAGCAGAGGTGAACTCATTTCCTCTCCAGCCAGAAGCTCCCGAGTTGCCAGAAACTGCATCAGCACCCTCTCACACAGAAGCTTCAGCTTTGCCTGGAATATCCCCTTCACCAGTGATTCCAGGGGTCGCTCCTGAACAAAATCCTGCTCCGGTTCAGGAAGTCAGGCATGAGGTAAACTTTTGCACCTAATCCTGTTATCCTCTACTTCCAATACTCCTGACCTCGGCAATATCGCTCTCTCAGGATCGAGTCCCATCATCATCAAACCTGTCAATGGGGAACAATCCAGTTGCCGAGACAAGGGAAGGAGTGCCTCAAACTTTGTCAGAGATGGTGCAAGAAAAACTCAAGGAAATTTTCGCCCACGTCGCAAAGAGATGCACGAGATCAATTCAAAGAGCTCGATCACTTTGAAGAAATGCTTGGACCCATCAGTCGAGAACTCCCTGAGGACATCAATGCCTCACTTGAATTCATCTCCGGTCTGGATATTCATTACGTGCCCATAAGACGAGCTCTGAAAAAGGTGTCTTCCCGCCCAGCTGTTGAACAGAAGAGGGCCAAAGCTGAACAAGCTGTGAAGGGAGCACAATCTCAGACTGAGAGTCACAAAAAGACATTGGCCAATCTGCAAGCTGCTCGTGAATTGAAGATCGCCAGAAAAGCCGCATTAGAGGCAGAACTGAGAAGTCTGTCAGTTGAAATAGAAGCCAATGACAAGAGAATAGCCGAATTCCCTGGATTGATAGAGAAGATCCAAGAGGAAGCAACATCGGCCATAGCTGAGGTGAATCAATGTAATGCAGAACTCACCATCCTGTCCGACACCCAGAAAGATTATCAAGAACGGATGGAGAGCTTTCACCAAGAAACATCAAATGCCTCCAATGTAATTGCGAAATATTTGAACATCTAAATGTTTCGATCGATGTGTAGCCAAACTGGTCGCTCTTGTAACATTTGCTCTTGCAATTTTATTTCTCTTTTCCTCTGCATGTCCTTAACTGCAACGCTGAACGACCCATTCGGTAAAGAAATGCCAATACCCGAACGGCACTTTGACTCCCTTCAGCCGAGCCAATCAACCGAATATGACTCAGCCTTGAACTCCAAACGACCCGACGGCAGATTGGTCAAGGAAACCTCTCCACCTTCCAAATTTCTTGGGATATGCGCCACGATCCAGAGCCACGACCTGAGGCCACGATCTGTTTTGCCAGGCCTATAAATGAAAACCATGGGTACCCCCAGCTCTCCACCAGGCCTTTAGCCCTCAAATCTTTGCCAATCTCAAGTCTTCTTTTTCCAACCAGCGCAAATCCCAGGATCATGGCGAGCAGCAACAACCGGCGCCGCGCCGCTGATGAGGCGGAAGGGAGCCGTGTCAGTGCGCGCCGGAGGCAATGATCGTCAATTCCTCTTTTACGATTCATCTTTGATCCCCTTTTGTTTTTTGACGGTCATCCTTGTTTCAGGTTGATTCAATGGAATCCATCCTCTGCACCGGCCGGTCAGCCCCTACCGGACGACTCCTCGGAGTCCGACCATTACTCCCCCGTGCCCTACGGGGAACTTGACGCTCTCCGCTTCAAGGCGGAGCTGGAGGTGGCCCAGCGCGAGCTGGAAGACGTCTCCAAAAAGGCTGGCATAGCCGAGCCGGAGTGGGAAGACCGGTGCAAGCGGCCGCGGCGACCATCGACGATACGGCTCTGAAACCGCTCCTTAATCCAATCCGGCTTTTGATGCTAATCACCCTTTTCTTGCACTCTGCAGCCCGTGACGCCGAGCTCAACCAGCTAAAGATGCTGGTGGAGCAATTGGCCGACAAGGTGAACGCCCACGGAGATACGCCGGCGGAGCGCCTTGCTGCAGTGGAGCACCGCGTGGATGAAGTGGCCACCCATGGCATCCGCTTGGGCACCACTTTGGGCCTGGCCACCATGGCGACGCACACCGATGTCGACTACTCCATCGAGCCGCGCGGTTTCCGGGCGGCACGCCGAAAGACATCGAGGAGATCGAGATCATATTGGAGCGCCTCGATGGCCACGGCGACGCCATTGCCGAACTCACTCATCCCCGATCCGTGTTGAATAGGCTCTTTGATTAGATTGTATTAGGGACGTTTGATATCGGCAATAAATAAAGAACTTTTTGATTTACGTGCTTGCACCTGTGATGATTTTTCCATGTTTGCATCCGTGAATCTTGTTCTTCTTAAACGTATTTGGGAACTCGCTTGAGCCGAACACGCGAAAACGGATGCCCCTTGGCGCAAAATCCGCAGAAGATCCCTGAATCGGCAATCCGTAAGCACTGTTCAGACGAAAACGCTTCGCATTCGGGAAGAAAACCCTGCGGCTTGGTATTCCAATAGTGCACGCTGGCCAGTCACCACTCCCAATGTGCTCCCCCGGTCAATAAAATAGTCTGTTGAGATGCCCTGCAAATCCACTCGCACACTCATCCATCACTTCTCATCTCCTGTTCTGTCCCCAGAGGAAAAAACCCCAAGGCCATGGACAAAGGCAAGCAACCCCCGAAGAAACGCACGATTCGAGAGTGAGTTTTTCCCTTGATTTCCTTCTTGTTTTCTCACATAATCTCGCGCTTTACCTCCCCTCTACCTTTCCTCCTTCAGCCTCGATCTGCTTCCTGAAGAAATCGTCGGGACCGAAGACATGCCTGAGTACATCTCCTCTGATTCTTCCCTTGAAGCAGAGGATGCCACGCCCGAGCAGAGAACCAGCCATCAACTGCGCCGCCGCGTTCGGCACCTGGAGCATGACCTCAGGGACATCACAGCTCGTTGCCAGGCCGAGCGCGAGCGTCGCATGGCTTTGGAGGCACTAGTGGGAGGTAAATGTCTCTGGCTCTTTCCTGACTTCGCGTTCCGTAACACCCTAAAAATTCCATCACTAAAATATTATAGCAACAAATGGCTACGTTTAAAATTTCCTTAAGGATATAAAATAAATCATTAAACAAATTGGCTTTTAAATAAATAAACATCACTAAAATAATCTAGAGAAAATAAGTGCTTGTGCATCATGATTTGAATGCATGGATTTTTGTTTGATTTGAGTTTGAATGTTTGAAAAATGAATTTGAAAGAAATTTGAAAAAAAAAAGAAACAAACCCTCCTCTCTCTCTCCCTCTCTCCCTTTCCCCGGCCCGACCCCGCAAGACCCCAGGCCGTCGGCCTGTTTCTTTTTCCCGCACGCGCCGTCGGCCCATGTGGCCCAACTTCGCAGCTGCCGGCCCAGCACACCCTCCCCTTCCTTTTCTTTTTGAGCCGGTGACTGACAGGTGGGGCCCCGCGGTCAGGAGCTCCTTCAACCTCCCGCCGCGGGTCAGCCGCGCCCCTCTTCACGGCCGCCGGCCGTTACCGGCCGGATCCATCACTCCCCCGCCATCAAATCCCCTTAAACGAGTGCAGTGATGCCCCACCTTCAATTCCCCTCTCTTAATTCGACCGTTATCACTCTTTAACCCTCTCCCCCCCTTAACTCCTATTCAACCGAGGCCATCAATGGCCATGGCCGCCGGTGAACCGCCTCCCGGCGCCCCTCGGCCCTATATAAACCCCCCCAAGGCACCCCCGCTACCCCCCCTACGCTACACACCGAGCCCCAGCGCCTCCCGAGCCCTAGCCTCTTGCGCCGCCGCCGTGCACCGTGCGCCGCCGCGCCATCGCCGCCGCCCGAGCCCGTCCGTCGCCGGTAAAGCTCCCGGACCCCCCCCCCCCATCTTTTCCCCTTCGCACGTTCAAGCTAACCGGCGCATCACATTGAACCCGTAGGCCCTCAAGCACCCCGGGCGCGGCTCGCCGTCGCCGCCCGTGCGGCTCGGTCGCCGGAGTTGATCCGCGCCGTCGCTGCTTCTCCATCCACTCGCGCCCGCCGCAGCACCTCACCACCGTAAGGATCCTATCCCCGCCCTTCTTTTCATTTGTGCTCAACCACGGCGCCGCCGCCGCCGCTTGGCCGGCCGCCGGCCGTCCGCCCCCCGGGGACGCCGCCTCGGCCGCCGCCTTATTCTACCCGTGCAAGCACGTGTTTGAACTCGCAATATTCTCGCCTACGCCTAGATGTCCTTTGCGCGCGCTTTCGTGGCCGGGAGCCCCTTCCGGGCCGTCGCCGGCGACCTAGCCGCCGTGCGCCGCCGCGCGCGTCGCCGCCGGCGCGAGCGCCGCCCCCCTGGCGCACGCGTGCGTGGATGGCCCTTGGATCGGCCATCCACGGCTCAGATCTCCTGGGCCCCCGCGGGTCAAATCTTGAGTAACGGTCAACCCGTGCACATTTTGCTAAAGAGCCCCCCAGTCCTTTTACAATCGCAAGCCGGTCCTCCCACCTTTAAAGACCTTTGCATTTTAGTCCTGAATTTTATAGTTTAGCCCCCGTCTCTATTAAATCCTTGCTCAGAGGTCCTTAGCAGCCCTTTTAGAGTTTAAACCTTCTGTTTTTAATTTTATTTATGTTTTAGTCCCTGTTTTCTTGCTTTGTTAGGCCCCCGAATAGTTTAGTTTATCGCATTAGTCCTTAAACCTTGTTTTTAGCGTAACTTCTTCGTTATAGCTCCGTTTGTAGCGTTCTTGTAGTCCTTGCGATCGTCTCGGCGAGCCCGTCGTTTTAGTTGCATGTTTTTAGTCTTTAGGATTGTTTGGTGATCTGTTTTATTTATTGTATGCTTTATGTGTGCATCGTAGATATCGTGCTCGTTTCATCCGAGCCACCTCTCGGGGACGATCGGGAGCAGGTTTGTTTGCGAGAAGAAGAAGTTTTTCTCCGTAGTTGAGGAAGGCAAGTGGTCTTCTCCCCCCGCATGTTCTCTTTTTGTCCTATATAATTGCATTACAAATTAATGTTTACTTTATGTTACCAATGCATTAAATTGACGGGGAACCTTTTTAAGGACATACCTAGAATCTTTTACCCCGATCCTTGGCCTAGCCCTTTAAAATAAAGTTTTTGGGTAGAAAAACGCTAGTTGCTTAACATGGGTTGGATAAATGGGTCTTTTATGGAAAAAAATGGTACATGGCTTATAGATGATGTTTTGGGTAACGCAAGAGCACTTGAATTAATCGGAACATGGAGAACCACCCAAGAAAACATGCGCAACCACAGTGTTACATGGCTCTGACCTTAGCCGAATAATTAGGTGTGCGATCGTACTAGTGGCCCTTTTCCGAAAGGAGCAGAGGGGGGATCCGGGTTGCAGGGGTATAGCCCGGCCCTTTTGGGGTAGTAGCCTTTGCTAAGGTGCTGACCACTAGGGAGGGTTATGGTCCGCCCGATCTGTAACTATGCGGGTCGTTAGTCTTTTTGCATGCCTTTGTAAAGGCTTCGTAGCGTCCCTATGCAATCACACCTCGGAAGTGTGGTATGGTGCTTGGCCGCATCGCATGGTTGGGTTTAAAGTTCTTCGGAGCTTTTACGCGAGCTGTGGGTAAAGTGTGCAAACCTCTGCAGAGTGTAAAACTGATCGATCAGCCGTGCTCACGGTCATGAGCGGCTTGGACCCTCACATGATTAATAAACTTAAAGATGAGATAAATCGTGGTTGGTGAAGCTCGTTGAGCTTGGGTTGTTTTGGCTGCTAAGTTTCTCTTAAGTGGGTTGGTACGAACTTACACCTAGTAACTAGGAGTTCCGTAATTAAAACTTGACCAACATTAAAATGCTAACCGCTGCAAAACCTTAGCCTATCCTTGATAGCCTTGCATTTTTCCCCCACTTGCTGAGCTCCAACCATAAGTGTGCTCGGCCCTTGCCTATCGCCGTTCGCAGGAGAACTTTGGAGGGGAGTTCTACGATGACTTCGATGAGTTGTGAGGCTTGCGACCCCCGACTCAAGTGCCCGTGGGAGCGGAAGACGAGGACTCGACGAGTAGTTATCGTTTTCCGTTGTTAGAGACCTTCGAGTCTCCCCGCATGAGTGTAATAAGAGGTTAAACTTTGAAATACGTTTGTAAACTGTTTATGGTATTTCACTCATTTTTGTCTATCATATGTGTGTGAACTGATCCTGGCGCACATATGAGATGCACTTGGTTCCTCTTCGGAAATCGGGTGTGACAGTGGTATCGGAGCGGTTTGATCGTAGGAACGCGACCTTAGCTAGAAATGGACGAAATTTAAGGATTCATGTTCTAGATCATTCCGTCATCCTTCAAAACCACCTTATTTTCGCATAAAAATCTAATTTGTTCATGTTCTTTTGTTGAAAAATTTGCATCATTTTGATTTCCTCTATGCTGAGTTCAGTCTTTTCTTAACAGATGGCCAGGTCTCGTCTTACTGCCCGCAAAAGCACCGGTGGACGCCTTCCTTCAGGACAGTTAGCTCCACGCTACCCAGTAGTCCCAGAGGAGGCACAGCAGGAGGAGGCACAGCGGAGGTTGGAGATTACCCGTACGATTACGGCGGGAGCGGTTGAGCGAGGATACCGGGCGGACAGCGGAAGAAAATGATGAAGAAGACCCGAGAGGAGATAGTGTTTGAAGAGGATGGGACCGAGGAACATCCACGGTTATACGACGGGTTGTTTCCGGAGGTTAATGAAGATGGAGATATCATATTCCCACCGAGGTAGAAGGCTGAACCGAGAACCGAATGTGGCAGGAGGAGAAGAGCTCGATCGAATGCGCAGGTAATGATCCGGATGACTCGGGATAATTCAAGCGACGGTGAAGAAAGTTCTAGCGAAGAAAATAATGAAAGTGAAGAAGAAGAGGAAGAGGTGGACATAGAGGGGTTAGAGGATGACAACAGTGCTGTGGGAAATGGAGAAGATAACAATGGTGATGAGAACAACAACAACAATGAGAATGAAGAACAGCAAGGTGATGCGCACAGGTACCACAGGGCAGAGTATCATGAACACACATACCTCGGCCCGGACGCTCCGTTCTGTGAGCTATTGGAGGAGCTGTTACAGGAGATAGAATATGCAGTGAGGCCATTGTACATCACCAGACACTATGTAGAGCCGGGGATGAGAGATTACTATACCACAGAGGTCCATGTCAGGGTTGCTACTGCACAGGCAGGAAGATGGAGGACCCGTACCATTCACCCCTGCACAGCACACTTTGCCTCAGAAGCAGCTGCTATCAATGATGCCGCCAGAAGAGCACTGTGGTCCATCAGCAACACGTTCCGCGATCGCTTAGAAGGCACGGACTTCAGATTCGTCCCCGGCGAGTCGGTGGTACGCGAGGACACCGTAATACCCATGGGGAACTTCCGAGATAGCCGTGTTGACATCCTTGCCAGAGTGACAGCAGCTCTTAACACAGATCTGGAGGGAGCGACAGCGGAATTGGATAGGACACATCAGGAGCTACAGAATGCACAGGCGAGGATAGCCCAGCTGGAGGCTCAGCTAGCAGGACAGCAGCCACCTGACGAAGCAGAAGCATCTTGTCCTTCCCGTTCTCCTCCCCGCAAAAGGCTTCGATACGGCACTCCAGCAGCTACCACTAGTCTTCAGTGGAATAGGAATTAGGATATCCACCCTCTCTTTTTGTTTTTCCGGTAGACGTTCCTGCGAGGACGCGCGATTGTAATAAAGTTGTTGAGTGAACCATGTTTGTTTTGGATCTTTGTTTGAGTGAGTTGTATTGTGGAGTGATGGCCACAAATGCAACAAGAAAAATCATGATAAGTTAATGGTTAGTTGGGGTTCAATTCCAAGTTGTCTTCTACCTTACTTATCCAACCAAATCGATCGTGCAAAATCTGTTCGCGCAGTTCCTTGACAGCGCAGCAATGTTTTTATCATAACTCAAGCTACAGAACTCCGATTGACCTAAAACCAATTGGGTTGGTTCACAAATTTTGTGGATCAATCTCTGTCCAAAATTCAGCATCAAAGGTTTAATACACAGCAAGTTATGAACAGAACAATGGGACTAACAGAATCTGTAAAAGAGTACTAACGCAGCTGCGGTACCCGAATTTTAACTCAAGTTGTGGATCTCCAAACGGGGTAAAACCAGTGGGGTTAGTTGCATAAGTGGGTTCTGCATGGCCTAGCAAAAGTTCATAATTTTTGAAGGAGGATATCATGGGATACAACTATTTTATCAGAAACACCCAAATCTGTCACAGAAGGGAAAATCTTGTCGTTGCCTTAATTCAAACTCACTTCTTTACACAACCGTTCGATGATCTTATCTGAAATATCTTCCTCTAACAATCAGATGGTAAACACCAGGTCAGGAGGAGGACAGGACGTCCCGCCAGTGGTTCGGGCACACATAGCCAATCAACAAAACCCGGTGCCACCTCCCCCACTCAACCCCGCAATGGATCCCGCTACCCAGCAATTCTTCGCTGCCCAGATGCAGCTAATTCAGAACCTAACTGCCGCGGTGCAAAACCTACAAGCCCAACAGAATCAGCCGCAGGCACCACCCCCGCCACCACCACCCGCTCCGAGGGATAAGCACAAGGAGTTTATGAGTCACCACCCTCCCACCTACTCCCACTCAACCGATCCGCTAGATGCTGATGATTGGTTGAAAACCATTACCAAGAAGTTGGAGAGGGCCCAATGTAATGACCGAGAGATGGTCCTGTATGCTTCCGGACGCTTGGAAGGGCGAGGCATCGGATTGGTGGGATGCCTACACGCTCGCCCATCCCGCACCCAACACCATCACATGGCAGCGAGTTCCGAGATGCTTTTCGCGCTCACCACATCCCCGATGGGGTGTTAAAGCTTAAGCGAGAGAGAGTTCCTTGCTCGAAGCGGGCAATATGTCCGTAAATGAATATCCGGACAAGTTTACACAGGTTGTCCCGCTATGCTCCCGACGAGGTCAACACGGACCCAAAAAGGCGGGAGCGTTTTCTTGATGGGTTGATTGGACCACCGAACTACCAGCTCCGAGCCATACCTTCCCGGATTTCGCCACGCCTGTTAAACAAAGCGATCGGCCTAGAGAACAAGCGCGAGCTTGGGGAGCGAAACGCAAGTTTCAATCCCGTGGTCGATCCCGACGAGTCATACTCGCCCCCGCTTCGGCTACCATCAAAATACACCATTCCGCTGCGGAGGGCGGGGTGGTAAGCACCCCCGAGAATATGCGGTTGCGGCGCTCTTTCCAGCAGCCTCAACGGTTCAACCCGCAAACCCCACGCTCACCAAACTTCCAGCAGAACCGTTCCGCTCCTACCCCGGGTGCACCGGCCGGGAAACACCACACCGGTGCAACCCAACGGATGCTTCAAATGTGGCGAGTTGGGGCATTATGCTAATAATTGCCCTAAGCGTGGAATGCGGACTCCCCCGGAGGAGTAACCTTCGAGAAAGTGGGACAGCCCTCAACTCCAGACACCCCGGAAGTGCAGGCACTCCGAGCAACAAAGCCCGGCAAAATTATGTGCGTAGTAGGGTGCACAACATGAGCGTGGAGCGAGGCACAAGACGCATACGGGGTTGTACTTGGTACGTTCCCTATCGATTCCGTACCTGCTACAGTATTATTTGATTCGGGAGCTACGCATTCATTCATTACCGATCAGTTCGTAGCAAGGCATAATATGCCTGTGAGTCCGATGAAGAAACCTTTGCTTGTTAGTTCACCTGGCGGTGATATGAAAGCCGACCATCCGTGCCCCCAAGTAAACCTTAAAATCATGGGGATAGACTTTCCATCTAATCTGGTAGTCCTCAAATCCTGGGGCATAGATGTAATCCTAGGGATGGATTGGTTAAGAAAGTATGATGGGGTCATCCAGTGCCGGGAGAAATCAGTCCATTTGACCGGCCCACAAGGGGACGGAATAGAATTTATCGCGACACCGTCACCTACGGGAAGGAGTTAGTGAATTCAATGAAAGGAAAAGTGTTGGAAGATATAAAGGTGGTGAATGAGTATCCGGATGTATTCCCCGATGACCCCGCTGTATGCCACCCGACCGAGACATTGAATTCGGTATCGAACTCTTACACAGTGCTTGCTCCTATATCCAAAAGGCCATATAGGATGGATGTCAAAGATTTGGCAGAATTAAAGAAACAAATAGAGGAATTATTAAGTAAAGGGTTTATCCGTCCTAGTTCGTCACCATGGGGAGCCCCCACACTCTTCGTAGATAAAAAGGATGGATCTAGGAGGATGTGTGTAGACTATCGATCTCTCAATGAGGTCACCATCAAAAATAAATATCCTTTACCCCGGATAGAAGATCTGTTCGATCAAATGAGAGGAGCGAAAGTTTTCTCTAAGATAGATCTGCGATCTGGCTACCATCAGCTAAAGATCCGTATGGAGGACATTCCTAAAACAGCTTTTACATCAAGATATGGTCTGTACGAGTTCACAGTGATGTCCTTTGGATTGACCAACGCTCCAGCATACTTCATGTATCTGATGAACAAGGTTTTCATGGAGTATCTCGATCGGTTTGTGGTAGTATTTATAGATGATATCTTAGTCTTCTCTCAGAACGAAGTAGAACATGAGGGACACTTGAGACTGGTATTGCAGAAACTTCGAGAGCATCAGTTATACGCCAAGTTCAGCAAGTGTGATTTTTGGCTGAAAGAGGTCTCGTTTCTTGGGCACATTATCACAGACGGAGGAATTGCTGTAGACCCAAGTAAGGTTCAGGATGTGCTAAATTGGACTCCACCTAGAAATGTATCAGAAATCAGGAGTTTCCTCGGTTTGGCAGGGTACTACCGACGATTTATAGAGGGATTCTCGAGAATCGTAAAACCACTCACTTCTTTGTTGGAGAAAGGAAAGGAGTTTAAGTGGGATGACAAGTGTCAAGCTAGCTTTGAAGAACTCGAAGAAGAAACCGACCCCTTTGCACCGGTGCGATCGATAATGCCGGATATACACAAAGGATTTGATGTGTATTGTGACGCGTCGAGGCAAGGACTAGGATGTGTTTTGATGCAGGAAGGAAAAGTGGTAGCATATGCTTCTAGGCAACTACGGAAGCATGAACAAAACTACCCTACGCATGATCTGGAGTTAGCAGCTATAGTACACGCACTGAAGATCTGGAGACACTATATGATTGGAAACAAGTGTCAGATATTCACGGACCACAAAAGCCTGAAATACATCTTCACCCAGAGAGATCTCAATCTCAGACAACGAAGATGGTTAGAGCTGATTAAGGACTACGATTTGGACATACAGTATCATCCAGGGAAGGCCAATGTGGTGGCAGATGCCTTGAGCCGTAAGAGCCAAGCAAACATGTTAGTAGCCCGATTAATGCCTCAAGAACTGTGTTGGGAAATGGCACGACTCAATGCTGGGGATAGCCGCACCGAGCGAAAGTATGACCTTGGAAATGGAGTCAACTCTTGAACAAGAGATTAAAAAGGGGCAATTTGATGATGAAAAGATTAAGGGGTACAAGAAATTGATTGATCGGGGCAAGGTCCCGCAGTTCGGAGAGGATGAACAGGGAACCATTTGGTTTAAGAACGGGGATCCGCGTACCGGAAATCAAACATCTCCGTGAATCCATATTGAAAGAAGCGCACGATTCAGCTCTCTCTATACATCCGGGAAGTACCAAGATGTACCAAGACCTAAAGCGAAATACGGTGGTACGGTATGAAGAAAGATGTTGCAGCTCATGTAGCGCTATGCGACATATGCCAAAGAGTAAAAGCGAGCATCAAAGGCCAGCGGGGGTTACTACAACCACTACAAGTACCGAATGGAAGTGGGAAGAGATTAGTATGGATTTCATAGTAGGATTACCACGTACACGAGATGGATACGATTCGATATGGGTCATAGTGGACAGATTAACCAAAGTTGCACACTTCATACCGGTAAAGACCACATATTCAGGAACAAAGTTAGCAGAATTATACATATCAAAGATAGTCTGTACGCATGGGGTACCGAAGAAGATAGTATCAGATCGAGGCACTCAGTTCACGTCCCGATTCTGGCAGAAATTACATGAGTGTATGGATACGAAGTTAAATTTCAGCTCGGCATATCATCCACAGACAGATGGTCAAACAGAAAGAACGAATCAAATTCTAGAGGATATGTTAAGGGCATGTGCCTTGAAACATGGTGGAAGTTGGGATAAAAGCTTGCCATACGCGGAGTTCGCGTACAACAATAGTTATCAGAGTAGTCTTAAGATGGCACCGTTTGAAGCTCTGTATGGAAGAAAGTGCAGAACGCCACTGTTCTGGAACCAGACAGGGGAAAGTCAGCTCTTTGGTCCAGAAATAATAAAAGAGGCAGAAAGACAAGTGGAGATAATTCGAGAAAATCTCAGGATTGCTCAATCCAGACAAAAGAGTTATGCAGACCCTAAGAGAAGAGAAGTGATATTTGAAGTCGGGGATTATGCATATCTAAGAGTGTCACCTATCCGAGGCCTTCGAAGGTTTAATATCAGAGGGAAGTTATCGCCCCGCTTTATCGGACCTTTTCAAGTCTTGGAAAGACGTGGTGAAGTAGCTTATCGGTTGGAGTTACCGGAACGCTTGGCAGGTGTCCACGATGTGTTCCATGTTTCTCAGTTGAAAAAGTGCACGAGTGAGGTCAGAGTAGAACATTTACCATTGGAAGAACTTGAGGTAAAGGATGACCTAACATACAAGGAACACCCAGTTAAAATCTTGGATACCTCCGAAAGGGCTACTCGCAGTAAGGTCATTAGGATGTGCAAAGTACAATGGAGTCACCATTCAGAGGACGAAGCTACCTGGGAAAGAGAGGACGAACTTAAGGAAGAATTCCCTCAGCTGTTCTCTAATCTTCCTGAATCTCGGGACGAGATTCTCTTTAAGGGGGTAGGATTTGTAACACCCTAAAAATTCCATCACTAAAATATTATAGCAACAAATGGCTAGGTTTAAAATTTCCTTAAGGATATTAAATAAATCATCAAACAAATTGGCTTTTAAATATAATAAACATCACTAAAATAATTTAGAGAAAATAAGTGCTTGTGCATCATGATTTGAATGCATGGATTTTTGTTTGATTTGAGTGTGAATGTTTGAAAAATGAATTTGAAAGAAATTTGAAAAAAAAAAGAAAACAAACTCTCCCTCACCCTCTCTCCCTTTTCCCAGCCCAGCCCGCAAGACCCCAGGCCGTCGGCCTGTTTCTTTTTCCCGCACGCGCCGTCGGCCCATGTGGCCCAACTTCGCAGCTGCCGGCCCAGCACACCCTCCCCTTCCTTTTCTTTTTGAGCCGGTGACTGACAGGTGGGGCCCCGCGGTCAGGAGCTCCTTCAACCTCCCGCCGCGGGTCAGCCGCGCCCCTCTTCACGGCCGCCGGCCGTTACCGGCCGGATCCATCACTCCCCCGCCATCAAAACCCCTTAAACGAGCGCAGTGATGCCCCTCCTTCACTTCCCCCCCCTTTATTCGACCGTTATCGCTCTTTAACCCCTCCCCCCTTAACTCCCATTCAACCGTGGTCATCAATGGCCATGGCCGCCGGTGAACCGCCTCCCGGCGCCCCTCAGCCCTATATAAACCCCCCCAAGGCACCCCCGCTACCCCCCCCTTCGCTTCACACCGAGCCCCGGCGCCTCCCGAGCCCTAGCCCCTTGCGCCGCCGCTGTGCACCGTGCGCCGCCGCGCCATCGCCGCCGCCCGAGCCCGTCCGTCGCCGGTAAAGCTCCCGGACCCCCCCCCCAATCTTTTCCCCTTCACACGTTCAAGCTAACCGGCGCATCACATTGAACCCGTAGGCCCTCAAGCACCCCAGGCGCAGCTCGCCGTCGCCGCCCGTGCAGCTCGGTCGCCGGAGTTGATCTGCGCCGTCGCTGCTTCTCCATCCAATTCGCGCCCGCCAGAGCACCTCACCGCCGTAAGGATCTTATCCCCGCCCTTCTTTTCATTTGTGCTCAACCACAGCGCCGCCGCCGCTTGGCCGGCCGCCGGCCGTCCGCCCCCGGGGACGCCGCCTCGGCCGCCGCCTTATTCTACCCGTGCAAGCACGTGTTTGAACTCGCAATATTCTCGGCTACGCCTAGATGTCCTTTGCGCGCGCTTTCGTGGCCGGGAGCCCCTTCCGGCCGTCGCCGGCGACCTAGCCGCCGTGCGCCGCCGCGCGCGCGCCGCGCGCCGCGCGCGGGCGCGCGCCCCCCCGGCGCACGCGTGCGTGGATGGCCCTTGGATCGGCCATCCACGGCTCAGATCTCCTGGGCCCCCGCGGGTCAAATCTTGAGTAACGGTCAACCCGTGCACATTTTGCTAAAGAGCCCCCCAGTCCTTTTACAATCGCAAGCCGGTCCTCCCACCTTTAAAGACCTTTGCACTTTAGTCCTGAATTTTATATTTTAGCCCCTGTCTCTATTAAATCCTTGCTCAGAGGTCCTTAGCAGCCCTTTTAGAGTTTAAACCTTCTGTTTTTAATTTTATTTATGTTTTAGTCCCTGTTTTCTTGCTGTTAGGCCCCTGAATAGTTTAGTTTATCGCAGATTAGTCCTTAGACCTTGTTTTTAGCGTAACTTCTTCGTTATAGCTCCGTTTTTAGCGTTCTTGTAGTCCTTGCGATCGTCTCGGCGAGCCCGTCGTTTTAGTTGCATGTTTTTAGTCTTTAGGATTGTTTGGTGATCTGTTTTATTTATTGTATGCTTTATGTGTGCATCGTAGATATCGTGCTCGTTTCATCCGAGCCACCTCTCGGGGACGATCGGGAGCAGTTTGTTTGCGAAGAAGAAGTTTTTACTGTAGTTGAGGAAGGCAAGTGGTCTTCTCCCCCTGCATGTTCTCTTTTGTCCTATATAATTGCATTACAAATTAATGTTTACTTTATGTTACCAATGCATTAAATTGACGGGGAACCTTTTTAAGGACATACCTAGAATCTTTTACCCTGATCCTTGGCCTAGCCCTTTTAAATAAAGTTTTGGGTAGAAAACGCTAGTTGCTTAACATGGGTTGGATAAATGGGTCTTTTATGGAAAAATGGTACATGGCTTATAGATGATGTTTTGGGTAAAGCAAGAACACTTGAATTAATCGGAACATGGAGAACCACCCAAGAAAACATGCGCAACCACAGTGTTACATGGCTCTGACCTTAGCCGAATAATTAGGTGTGTGATCGTACTAGTGGCCCTTTTCCGAAAGGAGCGGAGGGGGATCCGGGTTGCGGGGGTATAGCCCGGCCCTTTTGGGGTAGTAGCCTTTGCTAAGGTGCGACCACTAGGGAGGGTTATGGTCCGCCCGATCCGTAACTATGCGGGTCGTTAGTCTTTTTGCATGCCTTTGTAAAGGCTTCGTAGCGTCCCTATGCAATCACACCTCGGAAGTGTGGTATGGTGCTTGGCCGCATCGCATGGTTGGGTTTAAAGCTCTTCGGAGCTTTTACGCGAGCCGTGGGTAAAGTGTGCAAACCTCTGCGAGTGTAAAACGATCGATCGGCCGTGCTCACGGTCATGAGCGGCTTGGACCCTCACATGATTAATAAACTTAAAGATGAGATAAATCGTGGTTGGTGAAGCTCGTTGAGCTTGGGTTGTTTTGGTCGCTAAGTTTCTCTTAAGTGGGTTGGTACGAACTTACACCTAGTAACTAGGAGTTCCGTAATTAAAACTTGACCAACATTAAAATGCTAATCGCCGCAAAACCTTAGCCTATCCTTGATAGCCTTGCATTTTTCCCCCACTTGCTGAGCTCCAACCATAAGTGTGCTCAGCCTTGCCTATCGCCGTTCGCAGGAGAACTTTGGAGGGGAGTTCTACGATGACTTCGATGAGTTGTGAGGCTTGCAAACCCCCAGTCAAGTGCCTGTGGGAGCGGAAGACGAGGACTCGACGAGTAGTTATCGTTTTCCGTTGTTAGAGACCTTCGAGTCTCCCCGCATGAGTGTAATAAGAGGTTAAACTTTGAAATACGTTTGTAAACTGTTTATGGTATTTCACTCATTTTTGTCTATCATATGTGTGTGAACTGATCCTGGCGCACATATGAGATGCACTTGGTTCCTCTTCGGAAATCAGGTGTGACACGTTCACATCTGGATTTTTGCCCCTAATAACCACTCCTCTGTTTCAGATGTCTCTGATAGGTACAACAACCTGAAAGTGGCCTGGGATAGCTTGGTGGAGGCAGCAAATCATGGTCACCCCCATGCGTTCCAAGTTGCCGTTACGGTGGTCCTGGAGCAACTGAAGAGGGAGCAGCCGAAGAAGCAAAGAAAAGATTGAATCATACTTTCGCTTCTTACTCCAGGCCTTCTGCTTCCCGCCTCCTCGAAGTTCCGATCACCAGGGTTGTTGGATGTAAACCTGCAAGAAGCAGTTGTAATGTAGTTTTGTGCTAAGGGCAATGCATCTAGGCACTGGCCATTCCCCCTGTTTGGGAATTTTTTGTTCTAAAGGCGGCCTCATCCTTGAGCGCCGGCTATTCCTGTATCAGATGCATGTAATCCCACTGCTGGTGATCACCGATCGATTTCAATACTAGGATAATATTTCTTCAAATATCTCCCATTTATTGCAGCGGAAAATTCTTCTCCTAGTAAAGTTTTCAACATGTATGCATTACCGGGGACGCATCCGACCACGCGAAAGGGTCCTTCCCGCTTAGGGGACCATTTGCCGAATTCACCGTATTTGGTTCCAATCGGCGGTAACGCTTTCCAAACTAAATCCCCTTCGCAAATTGCCTAGTCTTTACTTTCTTGTTATAATACTTGGCAACTCGCAGCTTGTTCTTTTCGATGTTTTCCAGGGCCCTAAGACGGATCATGTGCAGGTCTTCTAGCTCATCCATCATTAAGCCACTGTAATCTTTGGAGCTTAAGTCTTTCTGTAAAACAACTCTCCTGGAATCTGATTGTATTTCCGAAGGTAGAACTGCATGATGTCCATAAACCAATTCATAAGGAGATGTTTTTGTAGCTCCATGAGGGGCCATTCGGTAAGCCCATAGTGCTTCACTGAGTACCGAATGCCACCTCCTTGGCTTCTGATCGATCTTCTTTTGTATCAGCTTGATCATGATCTTATTAGAAGCCTCTGCCTGACCATTAGCTTGGGCATAATAAGGAGAAGAATTAAACAATTTGATTCACATGCTTTCGGCAAATTCCCTGAACTCCAAGGACATGAATTGGGCTCCTTGATCAGTAGTGATTGTCTGAGGGATTCCAAACTGATAGATGATGTGTTCCTTGACGAATTCAACCATGTTTTCCGACGTCACCTTCTTTAGTGGAATCGCCTCAACCCATTTAGTAAAATAGTCTGTAGCCAAAAGCACAAACTTATGCCCCTTGCTGGATGGTGGATTAATCTGGCCAATCAGGTCTATACCCAGCCCCTGAATGGTCATGGCTTGATGATGGGATTTAATGCTAATGCAGGAACCCTTTGAATATTTCCAAACCTCTGGCAGTCTTGACATCCCTTGTAATACTCAAAGTAGTCCTCCAATATCGTCGGCCAAAAGCACCCAACTTGCCTAATAACCCATTTCATGCGGTAGGCCGATTGGTGTGCTCCGCATATCCCATCATGCACTTCACTCATCATCATTTTAGCTTCCTCTAGATCCAGGCATCGTAGCAATACCCCATCTAATGATTTGTAAAATAAATTATCATCCAGAAGAACGAATTTTATGGCCTTGTACCTGAGCTTCCTAGAGACCTTTCGGGATGGATCTTTCAAATAGTCAACGATCTCTTTTCTCCAATCATCCTCTGCAAGATCCAATCCTAGCGTACATATCTCTGCGGCGAACGCTTCTTGATCTTCTTTATAACCCGAGGCGCTTTGAGCCAGCCTGTTTGCCTCTTCGTTATGTTCCCTAGGAATATGCTGTAGGGTCACCAACGGAAAGCTCTTCAAGATTTCCCTGCATTCTTCGTAGTAACTCCTCAGCGCTTCACTTTTACATTCGTACTGGCCGTTCAATTGCTTTATTACCAACTCTGAATCTCCATAAACCTCTACCGAAACGGCCCCGGCTTCTCTCAAATATTGAAGCCCCCGAAGCAATGCCTCGTACTCAGCCTGATTGTTTGTAACAGTGGGCTGTATAGGGATGGCAAACTCAAACATCTCACCTCTAGGCGAAATCAGCAGAATCCCTACTCCCCCACCTTTGCCACATGATGACCCATCAAAAAATAAAGCCCAAGGGGTAATTTCAAGCAAATCAATTGACGGATCGCGATGTTCAGTTATAAAATCGGCAATGATCTGACCTTTAATAGCTTTTGCCGATTCGAACTTTAACTCAAACTCTGATAAAGCCAGGATCCATTTGCCAATCCTGCCATTCAAAATTGGCATAGATAACATGTGTTTTATTACATCAAACTTAGAATATACAGTGCATTCGGCATTCAACAAGTAGTGCCGTAACTTTGTACACGAGTAGTACACGCATAGGCACGGCTTCTCCGCGGCACGAATACCCGGTTTCGGGATCAAGTAATTTTCAGCTAAGATGCGCTACTATCCGTTCCTTTCATTCGAATTCTTGAATAATGGCCGATCCAATGGTTTGGGTATCGGCCGCCACGTACAACTTGAAAGGCTTATCCAGTCGAGGAGGAACCAGATCTGGTGGCTCCTTCATGTATCGCTTGATCTCGTCAAAAGCCTTTTGTTGTTCGTCACCCCACGTGAACTTCGATCTTTCTTAAGTTTCGGCAATGGAGAAAACGGCAAAACCTTCGTGACAGATTTGAGATGAATCTCCTTACAAAATTAATCTTGCCGAGCAGTGATTGCAATTCCTTGAGATTAGCCGGAGGAACAACTTCATCAATGGCCTTCATGCTTTTCTTGCCAACTTCGATCCCCCCTTCATGGACTAAGAACCCCAAGAACTCTCTAGCTGATACCCCAAAAGTGCATTTGTTTGGATTCATCTTCAGACCATGCTTTCGGGTGCATTCCAAAGTCCTTTTCACATCTTCCAAATGTGTGTCATGACTCAGGGACTTGATCACGACGTCATCAATGTAAATTTCGAAAATTTTGCCGATCAGCTCGTGAAAGACGTAATTCATGGCTCGCTGATAAGTTGCACCGGCATTCTTCAACCCAAATGTCATGACCATCCATTAAAACAGGCCTATGTGACCGGGACATCCGAAGGTCGTCTTTGATATATCCACTATTGCCATAAAAATTTGGTTATACCCCGCGTTACCATCCATGAAACCGATGACCTTGTGTCCAGCGGCGGCGTCAACCAGCAAATCGGCAACGGGCATGGGGTAACTACTCATGGGAGTAGCTCGTTTAAGTCCCTAAAATCTATGCAGACCCTCATCTTTCCATTCTTCTTGTAGACAGGGACAATATTAGAGATCCACTCCGCGTATCTGCATGGCCGAACGAAGTTTGCATCAAGTAATCTTTCAACTTCTTTCTTCACATCGGCCAATACCTCGTCTTTGTAGATTTTCCGGGGAGGTTGCTTGTATGGTTTAAAACCAGATTTGATTGGCAACCGATGCTCAACAATGGAACGGTCCAGTCCAGGCATCTCCGAATAATCCCAGGCGAAGCAATCTTTGTATTCCTTAAGCAACTTGATCAATTCCTCCCTGAAGTCTGGGTGCAGGTTTGCGCTGATGAATGTCGGCCTTGGTTTGTCACCGCTTCCAATGTCAACTTCCTCTAATTTATCGGCCGACATGAACCCTCGCCCCAACTTTCCGTCAGTGCCATCGATAGGGTTATCCATTAAAAATTGCTATAAGAGCCGACTGCTTGAATCGGCTGTTGATCGCGCGCCGAGGCTCAACATGACCTTCTCCCCGGTCTTTTCCCCGAGAAACGATCAATGCCTTGATATTCCCGTAAAGTCGGTTCCACGTTTGCAACGCTCACGGAGTCATCTCGCTTGGACCACCTCAATATCATCATCCACCCATTGGATGAGCTGCCGATGCATGGTAGATGGGACGCGGCGGTTGGCGTGAATCCCGATCCCCGTCCAAGCCGTAGGCCGTAGGCTCCTTTACCTTCGATGACAAAGAAGGTTGTGAGCGGTGTTTTGGACCCGATCATCGGATCCACGTGGGCGCATCCCTTGGTGTCCGAAGGATTCCCGCCGAAATCGTTCGGTATTATGCTTGTAGGTGTCGGATCGCCGGGGCCCATGCCAAGCTTCCCGAAAGTGGTGTACGGAATTACATTGACCGCCGCTCCACCGTCGACAAACATCTTGGTCAATGGCTTGCCATTGACATATCCCTTCAAGTATAACGGCCTCATGTGTCGATTTTTGGCCGGTTTGTCGAAGACGGCTTGTTTGGCTAGCACCACCGCACCATCGGTCCCTCAATCTGCTCATCGTCCGGGGACGCCTCTTCTGCACAATCCGATTAGCGGGAGCCATAAATTCATTCGGCGAGAAAATATACCATACACGCCGGAGCCGAACGGTTTGACCCTTCGGGTTTATCCTTTGGACACCACACCCGTCTTTTCTCGTATCCCCTCGCTCGCCTCGCCTCACGGTTCCTCAAGCGTTGAACCCTCCTTTTCTCGACTCTTTCTTAGGCCGGGCGGGCACCATTTCCCCTTTTGCCGGATGTACTTGTCCTCGTCCTCTTCCCCGATCGGCCCACCTCAAATCAGCTTGTCTCTTCCTGGGATGATCAATGACTTCAATTTTTTGACGCCGATCCTCGCTAGGATGCATCCTTCGAATTCTTTCATGGACGGACCGGCGATTGGCAGTCTCCTTCCTATATTCAAGATACCTATCGCTGCATTCAGGGCAATTTCTCAGTGTGGGAAGCTTCAACCCTTCGTTCTAGCAGTGCCTGAAGAATGCACACCCCCCGGTGTGTGCGCTCCTCGCTCGCGCGTATATTGCTCTAGATCTCTCCTGCGTGCTTCCTCTTCGGCCCTGCGCCTCTCCTCCTCGTGCTTCCGTTTCGGTAGCACTCTTTCTCCGGTGGCGCCGCCACTTATTGAGGAGGATGCGCGTGGTCACCCTGGGTTTGGCCCTGGATGATTCCCCGATTTCGACCTCGGCTCCCCGAGAACGCGGGGGGCTTCACCATGCACCTGCTCTAAGGTCACTTGACGTTCGGGTCTCTTGCTCCATCCCCGCCTTGCCCCGGCTGAAGTCAAGACTTTGACCTTGCCCTTCTCCTCGGCTATCACCATGTTGACGGAAAAGCCTATCATGTTCTGGGGAAAAGGGTGGCCGTCCAGTTTCATCTTGTTATCGAACTTGAGGTGTCCCTCCTGGATGGCTTTCTGGATCCTCATCCTGAAGACCCTGCAGTCGTTGATGGAGTGCGAGTTCCTGTCATGGAAGCCACAGTAACGTTTCTCCTTTACTCCATCGGGCCGAAGCATGGAATGCCCTTCAGGCAATCTGATTCGGCCTTCCATCACTAGGAGCTCAAACAGCTTATCAGCTTTGGTGATGTCAAAATCGTAGGTGCCTTTGGTCTGTCTGACCCAGCGCTGATTCATGGTCAACGGTTCTTTTCCCCACATGATTTCGGCCGCAGCTACGTCCTGGTCATCATCAGAATCCTCTATTTGGTCGGCTTTTTCCAGGAACTGATTGTAGATATCCGCCACGTCGTGCTGTTTGCCGAACCTGGCATCTTTCTTGAAACCGTAGGCTTGGTTGCTCATCAACAACAGCTTTTGGGACAGTTGACCCAGGTTGTCAAATTCCATGCTGAACAGCTTTTCACGTACGACCGGCAGCATCCCGGCAACGGCCATGTCGGCCAACTGGTCATCCGGCAGATTTAGCGAAAAACACATGCCCTTGACTTCCCTGAACCTCCTGAGGAACTCCAAGGGCGTCTCACCGTGCCTCCGCGCGGGGTAGCGAGGTCGATCGGCTTCTTTCCGAGCCGCCTCGAAATAGTGGGTGTGGAATTTCCGTTCCAGCTCCTTCCATGTGCTAACTGATTGAGGGGGCAAAGATGAAAACCATTGGAACGCCGCACCCGTCAGTGACGCGGGGACGTATCTGACTCTGAACGCTTGTTCAGATGAGCACTCTCGAAGCTGCATCAGGTAGCGAGCAATATGCTCCACCGTGCTTGTGTCATCCTGCCCGGAGAACTTTGTAAATTCCGTCGGAGGCTTTACCCTTGGCGGCAGGATCACGTTGTAATACCACTCCGAGAACAGAGGCGTGTAGGTAGGTCCTTGCATTTTTGGTTTGAGGTCGAATTGATTCTGCATCAAGTCGGCCATCTTCGCGCCGGGATATCATCCTCCTGTGCGCCCGTAGCTGGTCCGTAACCCGGATTCGGGAGAGCATCGATGGCTCCGTAGTTCCCCACCTCGTGGTAGCCTCCGCCGTACAAATTCCTCTGCCCCGCACTCGTTCGGGCCGGGGCAATCCCGTAGTCGGAAGCAAGCGGGGCGCCAGGCGAGCCGAATGCCAGCTCTCCGTACGTGGGCTGGTACGGGTTCGGGCCGTTGCACGGAGTTGACCCGCGCCGCTCTGCGGTGGTGGCCGGACCGGTCGCCCTCCTATGGCCTGCGGTGGGGGCCGAACGGGCCGACCTCCGGCACCTTGTGGAGGAGGCCGGAAGGCTTGGCTCCCAACGCTGCGGCGGAGGAGGCCGGGCTTGCTTTGGCTCTCCGCAATGGCGAGCTGAGAACTAGACTCACCCATCTCCACGGTGCCTCCTTGAAAGGGTGTTTTATTTAACACCTCGCTCCATGCCCGGACCGAAGACGACCACCATCATTTGTTTGAACGCACTCAGGAAAGCTCTATGGTGCCTGCTTAAGACGTGGTCCGCGGTATCTCGGAACGCTTGCATGCATTCCTCTCTCTCCTGCTGGGTTGTAGCGTCACTCTCTCCTGGCAACAACACCCTGGGCATCTCATTTTTTAAGTATGGGACGCCGCTCCTGTTCTTCTTGAAGGACAGCAAACACTTTTGTTGGAACTGATCCACGGCATCCTGCAGCTGTTGCCGCTGTTCCGGAGAGAGGTCTTCGATGTTGACATCCATGATATCCCTGATGTCAGGCATCTTGGCTTTCGGCTGTGGTCCCACTGGGCGTGCCAAAAAGTGTGTTGACGCAAAATCCGCACCTAAAGCCAAGCACACAGCAAGCCGAACAAGTCGGCTTCACACGTGAAGAGATCACAAGACGTGTCGGTCAATTTTTCCTTGAAAATTAACAAAAGACAGAGTAGTTAAATTCCAAAGCTTGGAACTTGCCGGGTGGTACCAGACAGTTCCATATTTATGGCTAAAGAGCCGGATGGGATGACATACAGCTATAGAAAGCTATCTCACAAAGAACCGAAACTATTCGGGAGCTTTAAGGAAAAAGTAACATAGCCGAATAGATGACGTAAGCATGACGACGGATCAATCTTTATCCGGACAAAGATGCATATGCGCAAGGCCATGACCGATCCTCGTGGTAATCAACATTAAGTAGTAAATGAAGTAAAAGCGCGAGCATAAATATGTAATAAACAAGCATGCATAGGTCCAAAGCACTTAGTCTACCGCATGTCTAGGTACTTTAAAACCCGTCGGGTACGACACCAAGCGAATCTATTCGAAACGACCCGGATTTCCGCGAACGGAATCCCGAATCTTAGCACCTCGGTGGTAGTCCCGGAGGGCTACCACGTGCAATCCCCGTCTCGGCCGATTCCAAAAATCCATACGAAAGATAAATACAAAAAAAGTAGAGTACAACATTTATTTTATTACATAAATCAGAGTACATCTCTTCGGCACATGCCGGGTACAAGTCCATCGGGACTGAATCAAACATAAATAAAACGTCTAGCAGCGGCTCCATGAAAGCGCGGGAAACTCCATATCCGCGGCGGCTCAAGTGTAGGAAGAGCTCTAGTCCACCCAACCGTCGTTGTCGAAGTCGTAGTCCGGCTCTGCGTCAGAGTCACCAGGGTCTACCCGATAAGCGGGTAGGTCATGTCAGCTTCCCAACAAAGAGGCAAAAGCGGTGTATATTCTACAATGCATGAGATATCCCTAATCGGTCGTAGAAGGCTTAAGCAAAGCAAGCGGTGCAACGTACATGGTAAGCGAGAATACGCTAGGAGGTCCGCACCTCGGGGAAGCTTCCGCTTCCGAGGTCCACACCTCAGGGGTCCACACCCCGCTCAAGGAATACCACACCAAAGCACCGGATCTCAACCACGATCCAGAACCCAACTCTCATCTGCGATGTGGGGCCCACCGGCTCCTATCCCCACATCTCAACGGCCGAAGCCGGGCTCACACACTCGGGGGAGAGAAGAAGCACAAGAGAAGTGTAGCTAGTCAGGTGAGAGATCGAAAGACTGTCCATAACCAGTGGACACGGACTATAGCTATAGGTTTAACACTGCAGAGGTTGTACAACTGTACCCGCCCGAATAGGTCCGGAACCGGCCGTCACCGTGTCCGACCCTACCATACGGCTAAAGCCCAAGTAAGTGCATAGTACCCTTCGCATCTCCGAGCCCGGCCCGGCCCTCCGCGGCGAGCTCATACTACCCGCGAGAGGTCCCTCGAAGCCGTGGAACCCTTCCCCGGCCTCGCCGGGCAAAGTCTACTAAGGAGGGAAAGACCACTCCCGACACGATCACACCGATCCTCCAACAGGAGGGGGTGCTATCCACTACAAGTCTCACCCCGCACCCCCGCCCAATACAAGGCGGGCGGTCCGTACGAAAGTAGTCATCCGAAACAAGGTCAACGACGATCGGTCCTTAAGGGGCCGAGAGCGAGCACTTGAAGGATCGGATGGCGACTAGAGAGGGGGGGGGAGTGAATAGGAGCGGTAAAAATTCTTACCAAAGAACCCGGCCTATGTCCTACTCAAATCCCGGTCGCACACAAGCAATGGATCGAATCACGCACCAATCGCCAAGACCACGAGGTTATGGATCAACCTCTAGCCTTAGGAACGATTCCTCAAAGCACACGCGGAAGCACTAGAAAGGGAGGAAGGAATCGAACCAAGAAGCAAAGCACACGAGCTGCGGCGGACCGTCCGCGCGGGGGGGCGGACCGTCCGCAAGAGCCGCGCGGCGGACCGTCCGGCCGGGGTATCGCGGACCGTCCGTTAATTTACACGGAACGACCCAAAGACACCCGCGTGCCACGGACCGGTCCGCGGGGAGCACGCGGACCGTCCGCCTAGCACCCGCGGACCGTCCGCCCGACACCGCGGACCGTCCGAAACTTCGTCCAACCAAAAACCAAAATCACAACGGATCGAAACAAAAGACGAGCAAGAACACGAAGATGTTGACGGATAAAAGACGTATCCCTCTACGATCCGCAAGCGTACGGACCCCACACCTTCTTCACCACGGGATTCCCAAGGTTCTTGTCAATCCGCGGAGCAAGGGGATTACAAGCGTTCGATCAACAACGACACACTAGCTACTAAAACCCTAACTACTATTATACTAGAAAAACAACTAAACTACACTAGAGAGAATGATAAACGATCAAGAGAGAAGACACTCGCCCACGGGTCTACGATACTAGAGCATGCAATCGCTTAAAGACATGAAAAACCAATCTAATCTATCGGGGTTGTGACCACGGTTTCGCCCTTTCCCTCCTCTCGTACTCGTCACTACGCGAAGGTAATCATGACTAGACCTTTGATGGCCACGGCGTATTGAATGGATCCAAGGAAGCATTGAGGCCTATACTCCCTTTACGGCACGGTAGCTAACCTTTAAGCATTAAAGTATATTCAACACAAGATGATAGACAGGATAATCCGACAAAGTGCGATTACATCTCACGATCGATTACAACCCATGGACGAATGAGAAGATTACCCCATCAAGGTGCTGATCATGGCACCGTTGATCATGGTTTCCCTTCCGCCGTGTCTTCCTCCTTCTCCACGAGAGGGTGCTTCCTTCGAGGTGGTTGATCTCCGGCCGGAGATCCTCCTCCTCTCTCTCTAGCTTGTAGATGGCCTTCGGTGCGAATAACTCCTCTCTCGTCCGTTGGCGGCGCGTCGGGGGTTTTAGGGTCGAAGATCCTTCGAGGGCAAGGAAGACGGGACCGAACCGGTGCCCGAAGTGGGCCGGGCCGATCCGAATGGGCCGGCCGGCCCAGGCCCGCTTTCGGCCCGGTTCGGTCGCCCTTTTTGCTCCGTGGGTCCTCGTGCACTTATCTACTTCGCACCCTCCACTTGGATAATTTTGACGCCGTTATCCTCGCGATCAAGATGGAGACTCTCTTTGCATGAAGTTTGATCTTTTACGCTTCAATCCCGGGGGTGTTCCTCGTAGCACTTCGGTCCTCGCCACCATTGGAAGTAATTTCAGCAAGCTCATGAACACGAACAAGACTCCATGAATGCTCCTTTGAACTTGTTGCAAATCCGTCCTTTATGTCCATGATTTCCTACATAAACACAACACTTCCAAATGCATGCACAAAGATGAACTTGTTATATGATTAGTGTGCCTAGTGGCGGGTTAGTTCAATAATCAAATCCAAACCAAAGTGTAATGAACATGCTAGGTGCACCAAAATACACCGTCAACATCTCCCCCACACTTAGCTCTTGCTCGTCCTCGAGCAAGTACTCGTAAAAGAACTTCGTCCAAGGTGTGTAATCGTGTATCACTTATCCTTCTTCACAAGTTAGTCAATCCCTTCATCTTTAATACATAAACACAAAGTAATGATAATCAATCATAAACATGGGCGTTTAGAATTTTTACCACATCAAGATTTACCCCACAACTCAAACTCTTCACTCGAAGTCTTCAATTTCAGCCATACTTACTTCTTTGCTTCCATCGGAGGGTTTTTATGGTTTTCAAAACAAAAATTCCTGCAACAAGTATTAGACAAAAACCTTTCTCCAAGCTCTCTCAAGTCTCTCATGAAGTGTCTATCCTAACCAAATTTTATAAAACTCTCACCTCCCATTAATCTCTCATATATCATGTAAAAGTGGAGCTATAGGTAGGGCTAGCGCAATCAACACAAGTATTGTCAAACTAAGAACTTCCTCTAATGGTTGTCTACCTTTCAAAGCCAATGATCATGAGAATTAACCATATGTAGGGATATCAAGGATGAGAAGATTTAGAATGGTGGACATGTGCAAGGGCAAAAGAAAATTGTGACCACAAGGCACCGATGATGTCCTCGTTGTCGGATTGCACATGGTTGGAAATAGAGTAAAAGTTTCGTCTCACAATCAACGTGACATCCTTCCTTACACATTATTATTTTTCTTTTCTTTCACTTGATCCATCCCTCTCATATCTTCATTGCTAACTCATCTTTCTCTTTTCTTTCATTCACATATGATATATTTTTTTTCTTTCTTTTCCATACACATACTTTTTCTCTTTATTTTTCTCTCTCTTGACATCTTTTCAAAGCTTTCAATTCTCCCTTTTCTCGCATGCACACAATCTGAAATTTTTAAATAAATCATGCTAGAGACGAGACGAAACTTTGAAAATAGGTTGTGTTCAAGGAATACGATGTTTAAAAGAGATGTATAAGGTTGGGTATGGAATTCGATGATATGCATGACTTTCGTTGCGAAAGTCATGAACTGAATATATGACGAGGCTAGCAACAAAAGATAAGCACAAGGACATGATCATTGCTTGAAATTAAAACTCACCAAGAGAGAAGGGTCCTAGCCTAACTCATCGTGCTAATCACACTTATGGTGGAGCGAAAAAAAAACAAACTTGGCTTTGGATAGGAATTTTTTTATACTCTCAACTTGGAAAAAGAGATTTTGCTAACCTTTATTACAAGGGTTTTAATATAATTTTCAGAACTGAAATCCTCCAATTTTTAGCATCGAACATAGCACAACTAGCATGTGAAGCTCAAGATCGAAGTGCGGTATGGGTACTTTAAGTAGTAGCGATTCCACTAAGCACCACGGTAAACGATTTTCAAACCACATACTTGTGTTCATATATCAAGAATCGAAGATTAGACAAACAAGTAAATAAAGATAAACAATACAAAAAACACAAAGATATATATAAAGACTCTTTTTATTAGGTTTTCTTGACTCAACACTAATTTAAGACACTTGCAAAAATTTTAAAAACAGACTCGAAAACTAAAGACTCATTAAAACGCTAAGACTCTCACACGAAGATTAAACCGAACCTAAACTTGAAGTTCAAAAGCTAAGGCTAGCAAGCTAGCTCTCCCCCACACTTAAAACATACGACGTCCTCGTCGTATCTTACAAAAACCAAAGGGGAAAACTAGATCTAATGGTACTTCGAGCAAGCTTTGCACCACTTGCCTCTCATGTTTCCAACCATGCCGAAAAGTTTGCGCACGTTACGGTTAAGGAACTTGTAGTCATCTTCAACTACGCGCTCCAAGTCCTCCATACGCTGCTTCATCGCTTCCATGGTTTGAAGACATTCGTCGGCCGACGCGTAGAGAGCCGCGATGGATTGACGGAAAACTCGACAACACACCGGATACAATCCGAAGGGGTCGTCGTTGCCATAATCTCCACCGTTGTCACCACCGTCGTCGCCACCTCCATTGTTGTCGCCTTCGCCACCGCCGTTGCCGTCGCCGTTGGGGCCCTCGGGAGTCCTTTCGTAGGGCTGCTCGCCCCAATCATCATCATCTCTACCGGCGGCCGCCCACGAGCTCGGGCTACGATCGTCGGAGTAGTCGCTATCCCCATATTCCTTAGGCTCCGGCGACACCTCCTTGTAATCCTTGCGCTTGATGCCTTGGAGACGTGCCGACCTTCGAACCGGTGTAGGGACCTTCTCTCCTTTGACGGGGGTTGCGAGATGCAAGAGCTCCGGTCGGGACACGTCCTCCGCAACGGATACGTGCGGTCCTCTTGACGGGTAGCTTGACCTCGCATCGCATCGCCTCCTCCATCGATGGCTTCTTGGCTTCTACCTTCAACTCTAAGCTTTTTGGAGGCTCAATGGTCGCTACAAGGGTGCAACACATTGCTTGAAAGGATTGATTCTCGAGCTCCCAATTCGGCCAAATATAAAGTCCCGAGAGAAAAGCCCGGGAACCTTATTTTCCTTTTTTACACTTCCCTTAAAATTTTCCGACCAAACGAGGAAGTCAAAAAGGAGCAATTCGGGCGAAATTCGGGGACATCGGGCGTCGGGCCCCCCCGGGCCGATCCGACCGGGCCGGCCGGCCCACCCCGCCGGGGGGCCGGGCCGGTCCGGTTTTTTGCACACCGCCCTATTTTTTTCGTCCTCGGCCCCGTGGGAAAAAGTTGGCCCGCTTAATCTTTGCGAAAAACTCCCGAAAAGCTAAAAGAAAAATTATTTACGAAGTTGGTGCCTTGTTTTTCGTCCTAGGCGGGACGTTCGGGCTCTTCCTCCATGGTAAAGACGTCAACATGATGAACGGGCACGACATCGGGTTCGTAGTAAACCTTAAGCCGCTGTCCATTCACCACAAATTGATCGCCGTTTATATCCATAATGGTTACCGCTCCGTTGGAGAACACCGAATGCACAACATAAGGTCCGTCCCACTTGCTTTGCAATTTCCCCTTTCCGAAGGTTTTAAACCTCGAATTGTAGAGGAGGACCTTATCTCCTTCTTTAAATTCTTTTTTCTTCAATCTTTTATCGTACCACCTTTTGATTCTCTCCTTGTATATGCTTGCGTTTTCATAAGCTTTCAACCTCAACTCCTCTAGCTCGCTTATTTGAATTCTCCGTTTCACCACCGCGGCGTCGAGATCAAGGTTCATCTCTTTAATCGCCCAATAGGCTTTATGTTCTAACTCAACCGGAAGGTGGCAAGCTTTTCCATAGACGAATTGATAGGGGGTCATACCTATCGGTGTTTTAAACGCCGTTCGATAAGCCCATAAAGCTCCGTCTAATTTCTTTGACCAATCCTTGCCTCCCTTCTCTATGGTCTTGTTAAGTATGCTTTTTAATTGCCTATTTGACGTCTCCGCTTGTCCATTGGTTTGTGGGTGATAGGCCGTGGAGACCCTATGCTCAATTCCCAACTTGGACAAGCACTTTTTGAAGTTCTTCCCGGTGAAATGAGTTCCTCCATCACTTATCAAGATTCTCGGTGTACCGAAACGGGGAAAAATCACGTTCTTGATCATAGTGATGGACTCCTCCGTGGAAGCTTTACGACATGGTATAGCCTCTACCCACTTGGATACATAATCAACCATAACAAGTATATACTCGAATCCAAATGAGTTTTTAAAAGGCCCCATGAAGTCTATGCCCCATACATCGAATATGTCGACTTGCAAGTTGTATTTCAAAGGCATAGAATTTCTTTGAGAGATGTTTCCGGTTCTTTGGCATTCGGGGCATGACGCAACATATCTTTTAGTATCTTCATGCATCTCCGGCCAATAGAATCCGCTTGACCATACTTTGGCTTCGGTTCGAAAATGGCTATAGTGCCCACCGTACTCCGCCGAGTGGCACTTCCTTAGAATCTCAAGCCTCTCTTCTCTTGGCACACATCTTCTCATCACTCCATCATTGCCAAGCTTGAAGAGGTATGGTGCATCCCAAAAATATTTCTTACTTTCAGAGATTATCTTCCTTTGAGTGTTTTTATCTAGATGATCGAGGGGCATCTTTCGAATTGCTCTAATGATGTCAATCATCCAAGTATCTTTATCAAGCACTCTATAGAGGTGGTCATCTCTCATCTTATCTTCTATGGGCTCTTTATCATCTTGCCCACGATTCATCCTAGACAAATGATCGGCCACAACATTCTCCACCCCCTTTTATCACGAATTTCAACATCAAACTCTTGGAGAAGAAGGATCCAACGAATCAAACGTGGTTTAGCTTCCTTCTTAGCCAAGAGATACTTTATGGCTGCGTGATCGGTGTAAACAATGACTTTCGAGTTCACGATGTAGGATCTGAATTTTTCGAAAGCGAATACCACCGCTAGCAACTCTTTTTCCGTAGTGGCGTAATTTAATTGTGCCCCACTAAGAGTTTTGCTAGCGTAGTAAACGGCGTGAACTCGGCCTTCCTTTCTTTGTCCCAAGACCGCGCCTACGGCGTAGTCACTTGCGTCACACATGATCTCGAAAGGTTGGCTCCAATCCGGAGGTTGGATGATGGGAGCACTCACCAACGCATTTTTCAAGGTCCGAATGCCGCTAGACACTTCTCATCAAAGTCGAAAGCCACATCCTTTTTGAAGAAGGTGCGTTAAAGGCTTAGTGATCTTCGAGAAGTCCTTTATAAATCTTCTATAGAATCCGCATGGCCTAGAAAGCTCCTTAAGGACTTAACATCCGTAGGAGGTGGGAGTTGCTCAACCGTCTCTACCTTAGCCTTGTCCACTTCAATTCCTCTCTCGGATATAACATGTCCGAGCACTATGCCTTGCTTAACCATGAAGTGGCACTTTTCCCAATTTAAAACCAAATCTACCTCCGCACACCTTGTAAGGACCTTTTCTAAGTTTGCTAAGCAATCCATGAACGTCTTCCCGTAAATGGAAAAATCATCCATAAATACTTCAACAATTTCTTCGATGAATTCCGAAAACACGGCCATCATGCAACGTTGAAAAGAGGCCGAGCGTTGCATAGGCCGAAGGGCATCCTCCTATATAGCAAACGTTCCGTAAGGACACGTAAATGTTGTCTTATGTTGATCTTCCGGTGAATGGGAATTTGCATGAACCCCGAGTATCCATCGAGAAAGCAAAAATAAGCGTGGTTTGCTAACCTCTCGAGCATCTCGTCTATGAACGGTAGGGGAAAGTGATCTTTCTTCGTCGCTTTGTTAAGCTTACGGTAATCAATACACATCCGCCACCCGGTCACGGTTCTTTGCGGTATCAACTCGTTCTTCTCATTCTTCACCACGGTTAAACCTCCTTTCTTCGGCACACAATGTACCGGGCTCACCCATTCGCTATGCGGAACCGGTAGATGATTCCGGCATCAAGTAACTTGATAACCTCCTTCTTTACTACCTCTCGCATGGCATGGGTTAGCCTCCTTTGGTGGTCCACTACAGGCTTACATTGGTCTTCCATTGGTATACGATGAGTGCAAAAGGCTGGGCTAATACCTTTGAGATCGTTAATTGAATATCCAATCACCTTCCTATGTTTTTTTAATAAAATCAGCAACGCTTCATTTTCTTCGGGACTCAACTCGTCGCTCACAATGACTGGATAAGTTTTGTCTGGCCCCAAAAATTCATATTTTAATCCCTTGGGCAAAGGTTTAAGGTCTACTTCGGGCACTTGTGGCTCTTCGGGTTTGATTTCTCCTATGTCTTCGAACTTCTCTTCCTCCACGCTACCATCATGCGGCTCTAAGCCTTTTGTTGCTTCCTCTAGTTCTTCATCTTGTTGATTACTAATTTGATTTTCCATCGCTCTTTGCAGCGGGTCTCTAAGGGTTTCAACAAAACAAAGACTATCTATCTCTTCTATTTCTTCATCTTCGGGAGGAAAAGGAGTAAGGTGTTTAGAAGCACGAAGAAAGTTATATGTGTACTTTGTTCCATTAAGGTTCATTGTTACTTTGCCTTCTCCGGCATCTAACACGGCATCAACCAACTTAAGAAAAGGCCTACCTAAGATTATATGATCAGAATTACTATGGTAAGCATCAATAACAAAGAAATCGGTTGGTATGTAGTTTCTAGAGATTTTTACTTTCATGTTGCAAGCAATACCTAGAGGTTTGATAGTTCTACCATCTCCCATAATTAATTTCGTTGATGTTGGAGCTAAGTCTAGGTTGTGGTATTGAACTTTATCGTAAATTTTAGAAGATAGAACACTTACTTGGGCTCCGATGTCGCATAAAGCTTTGCATTGAACTCCGTTGATCTCGCAACTCAAGTGCGGCGTCATCTTCTCTTCTTCTTCGGATCCGATCGAATAAATTTCAGCAAGGCGAGCGTATGGTGATGCTTCGGGCTTGATCCCCATGATCCTCTTCACCTCGGCAATATGTTCCGGATCCACCACGTCATCTCCAAAGAGCTTTTCAAAAATCTCACCGGTGGTTTCGAGGTCGTATGAATTTTCAGCTTTCCTCTCCGGTGGGAAATCCACTTCCAATGCTCTTGCCATTCCCTTTTGATTAGGGAACGGTCTTCTCTTGTCGAATACTTCTCCGTAATCAATAGGAATCCAATCCATTGGTTCGAACTCCCTTAGTGGCTTCGCGCTTGACATGCTTCTCTTGTTCGTCTCATTTGGTGCGACGAAGTCGACGTTTGGTGTAGTTCTTGACTTGATGTGTTCTTGTTCAAGCTTTTCCATGATCGGCTCCTCTTTTGTGACTTCCGGGTTGCCTTTTTAGAAAAATCAGCAAGCTTCTTCTTCCTTGAATTGAATTCGGCTCTTCCGCAAGTCTTGTTTCCCAATCTCTTCGCATGGCAGCCGCTTTGCTAACTTTTTGTAGAAGTTGGGCGGCTTCCGTGAGTGTTTTCTCCATGAGATCCCCACCCGCACACATTTCGACGTGTCGCATGCAACTAGGGGTTAGGGAAAAGAAAAATGTATGCAAGAGTACGTCACCGGTGAAGCCGAGTTTTGGTCCTTGTTCGATTAATTCATTAAACCTATCCCGTGCTTGGTCTATCCCTTCCTCTTCTCCTTGCATGAAATTGATCACTTGCCTCCTTAGATGTTGAACCTTGCTCATTGGAAAGAACTTCTCGCAAAACTTCTTTGTCAACTTGTTCCAATTGCCTTCAACTTCAAAGGACGCAACCGAATACCATGTCTTTGCTTTGCCGGCAAGTGAGTAGGGAAAGAGATTCCATTTGAACCATTCATCGGGAACTCCTTCTTGACGCACCGTGTTGCATATTGTCGTGAAATCCCTTATGTGTCTATATGGGTTCTCCGTAACCATCCCTTCAAATGGGTTTTCCGCCACCATCTTCATGATCTTGGATTTAATTTCATACTTGGTCGCTTCGAGCTTCGAATCCGACTCTTGTACCTTTATGTCTTCACATCGAGGGCTAGCGTAATCCCTTAATGATTTCTCCGGTTCTTCCACGGGTTGATTAACGAACTCCATCTAGACAATAAGATAAAAACAAAAACAAAAAAGAAACAAGTGTTTTTCTGATAATATATGTTAGATATAGCAAATAAAAGATAAACTAAAAATATAAAACTAAGTTAGATGCAAATCAAACGATGTAAACTAACTTGCTCCCCGGCAACGGCGCCGTAAAAAGGGGCTTGTTGACGGATAAAAGACGTATCCCTCTACGATCCGCAAGCGTACGGACCCCACACCTTCTTCACCACGGGATTCCCAAGGTTCTTGTCAATCCGCGGAGCAAGGGGATTACAAGCGTTCGATCAACAACGACACACTAGCTACTAAAACCCTAACTACTATTATACTAGAAAAACAACTAAACTACACTAGAGAGAATGATAAACGATCAAGAGAGAAGACACTCGCCCACGGGTCTACGATACTAGAGCATGCAATCGCTTAAAGACATGAAAAACCAATCTAATCTATCGGGGTTGTGACCACGGTTTCGCCCCTTTCCCTCCTCTCGTACCCGTCACTACGCGAAGGTAACCATGACTAGACCTTTGATGGCCACGGCGTATTGAATGGATCCAAGGAAGCATTGAGGCCTATACTCCCTTTACGGCACGGTAGCTAACCTTTAAGCATTAAAGTATATTCAACACAAGATGATAGACAGAAAATCCGACAAAGTGCGATTACATCTCACGATCGATTACAACCCATGGACGAATGAGAAGATTACCCCATCAAGGTGCTGATCATGGCACCGTTGATCATGGTTTCCCTTCCGCCCCGTGTCTCCCTCCTTCTCCACGAGAGGGTGCTTCCTTCGAGGTGGTTGATCTCCACGCCCGGAGATCCTCCTCCTCTCTCTCTAGCTTGTAGATGGCCTTCCGGTGCGAATAACTCCTCTCTCTTAGGAACGTCTATTGGCGGCGCGTCGGGGGTTTTAGAAGGGCGGAAGATCCTTCGAGGGCAAGGAAGACGGGACCGAACCGGTGCCCGAAGTGGGCCGGGCCGATCCGACCGGGGCCGGCCGGCCCGTGCCCGCAAGAGCCCCGGTTCGGTCGCCCTTTTTGCTCCGTGGGTCCTCGTGCACTTATCTACTTCGCCCCCTCCACTTGGATAATTTTGACGCCGTTATCCTCGCGATCAAGATGGAGACTCTCTTTGCATGAAGTTTGATCTTTTACGCTTCAATCCCCGGGGGGTGTTCCTCGTAGCACTTCGGTCCTCGCCACCATTGGAAGTAATTTCAGGCAAGCTCATGAACACGAACAAGACTCCATGAATGCTCCTTTGAACTTGTTGCAAATCCGTCCTTTATGTCCATGATTTCCTACATAAACACAACACTTCCAAATGCATGCACAAAGATGAACTTGTTATATGATTAGTGTGCCTAGTGGCGGGTTAGTTCAATAATCAAATCCAAACCAAAGTGTAATGAACATGCTAGGTGCACCAAAATACACCGTCAACGAAGAACACGGGATGAACGGACCCGCGCGGACCGTCCGCCAGAGGCCGCGGACCGTCCGCGAGGCTCGGACGAACGTAAAAAATGCCCGACCTCGAAAGTCAACTCCCCCAAATCATCATCGGATTTCCCAAACGGTTGAAGTTGTGGAGACAAGGGTTTGGGTACTTGAAAAGCGTCACACAAGGATGCTATAGCCCAAAAATCTTGCCTCCTAACTCCCTAAATCACCGGGAATCGCGAATCCTTTTAGCACCACCAAAACCTAGAGCACCGAACGAAAACTCACGAATCGAAGTGGTTTCCGGCGTTTGAGGGCACAAGATCAAGCACAAAGATGCACAAGACATCTATCCATGTTTCCCTCAAAGAAATCCGGGAAGAAACTCACTCAAATCCGCGGAATCACACCGAGAACAAAGGCACGAAAATAGGCACAAAAAGGCACGAAAACAACCCCCGAATCTTCTATACAAACCAGGAAAGATTCACAAGGTCTAGCATGCCGCCCCTAGCATCCATCCCTCTCAACAAATCTCTCATGAAGCTCTCATGCTAGCCTAGAGAAAATAGGAAGGAAAATAGCTACTAAAATGGGAAAGAGAAGGGGGCAAATGAAACCCTAAGTCGCCGAGAGAGAGAGCCATCAACACACACTCCAGGCTTATATATCGGTCCCGCCGGAGTGGTAAATGACTCGACTACCCCTAACTACACTACTGGCGATACAACCCACGTAGGGGCATTTTGGTAATGTATGTGGGTCTTGCCATTGGACGGCCACGCCTTTGCCGCACCCCGCGTCCTTCCGACGCAAGCCATGCGACCCCGCCGCGTGTCCTCCGCTTCGAAGCTTCCCGACACGCCCGGATCCCGTCTCCGTCGTGTTGGGCCCTCGGACTTGGTTTTGAGGCCCAAACCAAGAAACCGTCCGCCGATGGTTTTGTGGGCAAACCACCAAACCCCGCGTGCCCGGTCCGGTCTCCCGCCAAACCACTTGACTTGACCGCCACCGTGCACCGGCTCATCTGTCCATGACTTCGTCTTGCTTGTGTCGCCACCATGTGGCCCGCACCCGGGCCCCGCCGTCCACCGGGTCCCTCGAACCGAGCCTACTTGTCTCTCCATCTCCCCGAGGCCCCTCAAGGCCGAAGACCTTTCGCGCCCGTTCTTCACCCGCAACAACACGAACTAGGCCGCAGCCTACACCCGCGCACTAAGCCAAGAGTCGACTCCAACACCCGTTGTCAATCACTCATCACTAAGGAGCGGTCATCCACCGACCACCGGGACGCTCCCCGGTCCTCAATCTCCCCCCTTGATGAGTGCATTGACAACACACAACGCGAAATGAAATTCGCAGTAAAAGAGAAAGAAAGAAGAAAGAAAAACAAAGAAGCTCAACTCATGACCAAAACCGAAGAAAGGCAAAGAAAGGTCACAAGCCAAGCAAAGCACAAAATCCACACCGAAAACAAGAAGAAAGCTCCCCCCGAACAAATGCAAGCTCCCCCCGAACATGTGGATGTAAACTCATGCAAACTCTCAAATTTCAGCTCACCTCTTCCGAATTTTCATTAAGCTCACCTTTTCTCCCCCTTGTTGACAATGTATGAATCAAGGTGAAAATGCGAAAATGCAAAGCAAAGCATATAGACAACTACATGAGCTTCTCAAATGGGCCAAATCTAGTATCAAAGGCTAAAAAATGAGACAAAGATCACACACATGAATCATAGCATAGTCAAAGCATTGCCACAAGTAATATATGAAAATACAAGCATGTGACAAAGCAAAATTTTCAGATTTAAGCAGTTTTACCAAAAGAAGGCTCGCTTCACATGTAAAAGCCTATCCATGTCACACTTGAGCCACAAACATGCATACCATTCAAAGATCATACAAGGATATCAAATTCTCAACAAAAGATCATGGCAAACACCCATAAAGCAAAGCATGTCATGTCAAAGCTCATGAGCCATGTGTCCACTTCGGGGAGACTTCTCCACTGGTGAACATCATGCAACATGTTTTGCACCCATATGTGAAAGATAGGACATTTTAAGCATAGACAAGATGGATGGAGCAATTTTCAAGCATTTGACACTTCTTTTCAAGATTAAATTATTTCATGGTACATGAAGTGCCTTTGCGGCAAAAAGAAGCTTATGCTCCCCCATGAATGCAACATAGGCTAAACATTCACAATGATATCCGGCCTTTGGCCCAAATGCAAGAACAGCATCCAAGCACAATCTAAGCATGAAAAGCACATTTAGACCAAACCGTGACATGGATACACAACTACACACGAGTGGAGCATATTTCATCAAAAATTAGTCAAGTTAAGCATTTATCTCAAAAAGGGCTATCTCACCACACATATATCTCAGATATTCCAAGAGCATAGCCTCACATCACCATTTCTCCACACATATAACCAAAATCTCACAAATAGCCAAAGAGACTCACATATGGCATATAAAAGAAGCTCATCATCCTAAAATGCAATATGACACAAATGCAACATGATATATGACAATATGGCTATCCTACCATGGTTTGTACATCAAGCAAAGCATGTATATACATCAAAATAAACATGGTATGATACATATGGTACAAAAAGAAAATCTCCCAAGAATCAACTAGAAAGGGCAACAAACCCCAAGTTCCCCCGCAAGCGCACAAATGTAGCTTGGTCGAGAGGCTTTGTAAAGATGTCGGCTAGCTGATCTTGGGTAGGGACATGGCTCAAAACAATGGTTCCTTTCTCCACATTGTCCCTCAGGAAATGATACCTCACTTCTATATGTTTGGTTCTGGAGTGAAGCACTGGGTTTTTGGCTACGCTTATGGCACTGGTGCTATCACAAAGAAGTGGGATCTGGGTGCACTCCTCACCAAAGTCTCTCAAAGTGTATGAAATCCACAACAACTGGGAGCAACAACTCGCGGCAGCAACATACTCCGCCTCTGTGGTAGACTGAGCTACACTAGACTGCTTGCGGGAAGACCATGAGACCAACGAAGAACCAAGAAACTGACAAGTGCCAGAAGTAGACTTCCTCTCGACTCGACAACCAGCAAAATCCGCATCGGAAAAACCATGAAGAGACAGAGTCGAGGAGGAAGAATACCAAAGGCCAAGACCAGGGGCGATCGTAGGTACCGAAAATCCTCTTGACGGCCCGTCGATGTGATGTCCTCGGCGAAGCTCGAAAACGAGCGCACGGACACACGCCGAACCGTATGTCCGGCCTCGTCGCCGTCAAGTAGAGGAGGGAGCCGATCATGCTCCTGTACTCCCGCTGGTCCACTGGTTCTCCGTCCTCATCCGCATCCAAAGTGGCCGTACTCCCCATGGGAGTCGACATCGGCTTCACATCTTGCATCTGGAACTTCCTCAGCATGTCTTTCGTGTACTTGGTCTGGTGCACAAATGTACCGTCCTTCACTTGCTTGATCTGCAGTCCGAGAAAATACTGCAACTCGCCCATCATGCTCATCTCGAACTCCCTGCTCATCTCATCTGCAAACTTGGCAACAAGGTTATGTGACGAGCCACCAAAGACAATATCATCCACGTATATCTGAACAATCAGCAAGTCATTCCTATGCTTGAGGAGAAACAAGGTTCTATCCACGGTACCCATCACAAACCCTCTCGCTCAAAAGAAAACCTCTCAATCTCCCATACCAAGCACGGGCGCCCGTTTCAACCCATACGAGCCCTTTTCAACCCGTATACCCCGTGTGGGTACAACTCGCTCTCAAACCCGGTGGCTGCTTCACATACACCTCCTCCTCTATGACCCCATTCGAAAAGCACTCTTCACGTCCATCCGAAACAACTTGAACCCTTTAGCCACGGCAAAGGCTAGAAGGAATCCGAATTGCCTCAAGACGGGCCACAGAGCAAAGGTCTCCTCATAGTCGATCCCCTCCTTCCGACTAAACCCCCGAGCAACAAGTCCGGACTTGTTCCTCACAACCATCCCATTCTCTCCCTCTTTGTTCTTCCAAACCCACTTGGTTCCTATGGGATGGCAATTTGGAGGTGGTTCAACTAACTCCCACACCCGGTTCCTCTCAAAGTTTTCCAACTCCTCATGCATAGAATTGACCCAGCTTTGCATCGGATAAAGCATGTCCAATGTCCTTGGGCTCAAAAGTAGCAACAAAAGCAAGCATGAGCAAAATGAGAGGAATTCCCGGACCTCGACCGTGTAGTGCGTTCATTGATGTCTCCAATGATCTTCGACAGGGGATGCACTTCTTGAATCCGCCGGGGAGCCCCACGCCTCGAGACTACCTCCCCCTCAACTTCGGCTTCTCTCGCCCGATCCTCTTGTTGCACCGTCGTTGTCCATGAAGTAGACGGTCCATGCTCCAAAGTGGTCGTAGGGGAAGTAGTGGGTACATGCTCGGCTTCGGCGCATGGTTCTCCCCATCATCATCTCCAGCTTCATCTTTCTCCTCTTCAAAGAGGTCCTCGGCCATCTCTTCATCACCCGCACATTCAAAACCAAGAGAGGTACATGGCATTGTCTCGTCGAAGGTCACCTCGCAAGTCTCCATGATTTTGTTAGTCTCAAGGTTAAGCACCCTATAGGCTCTAGAGTGGTTAGCATATCCAAAGAAAATACCATCACTAGACGTAGCCTCAAACTTGTCGAGTTTTCCCTTTTTCAAAATAAAGCACTTGCAGCCAAAAACTCGGAAGTGACTCACCTTGGGTGCCCGACCATGCATAAGCTCATAACAGTCTTCTTCTTGAAAGCTCTCAATAAAATCCGATTGGAAACATGACAAGTTGTATTGACCGCCTCACCCCAAAACCTCCTAGGAGTCCCGTGCTCATCGAGCATCGTCCTAGCCATCTCACAAAGAGTCCGATTTTTCCTTTCCACGACTCCATTTTGAGGGGGCACATAAGGGGTCGAATACTGATGTTCAAGACCTAGATCACGACAAAAGGCATCAAAACGAGAGTTCTTGAACTCTAAGCCATTATCACTGCGGATAGATCGAATAGCATTCCCATGCCTCTCGTTTTTCAACCTCACGATCGCATCTCGAACAAAACCAAAAGTCTCACTCTTATCCTCCAAGAAGAACACCCGAGTGCATAGCGAGAGTAATCGTCCACCACAACAAGGACATACCACTTCCCACCCACCGAGCGAACTCGAGCCGGCCCAACAAGGTCCATATGCAACGGCTCGTCGGACGCTCGGTCATGACATCGGTCAGGGGTGGATGGGGAGTGGCTACCATCTTACCATGCCTACAAGGAGCACAAACCAAATCCTTCTCAAACTTCAACCTCGGCAATCCTCGGACAAGGTCAAGACCACTCAAGCGGGAAACCAAATCAAAGCTCAAGTGTCCCAACCGCCTATGCCATTTCCACAAATCGAAAGAAGGGCCAGCCATCAAACAAAGGAGCGGGACCCAAAGAGCGAGAGAAATCAGCCCTGAAAATCTGACCCTCGGGGATGATCATACGTACAAGATCACCTCGAGAATCAAGCAAACGAGACTCGCCGTACTTGAAACGCACCTCAAAACCCTCATCAAGCAACTGAGAAACCGAAAGCAAGTTAAAACCCAAAGACTTCACAAGAGCCACTCTCTTCAACGTTACCTTGTCACTCACATGCACAACACCCTCGGAAAGCACCCTACCTCGTCCATTGTCCCCAAATGTGATGTACATCTTTTTCTTCACTGGGGTGAGGCCGGAGAACCACTTCTTATCTCCGGTCATGTGTCGAGAACACCCGGAGTCGATCAACCAAATGTTCTCCAAGCCTCCCCGCCCGCAATCGAAACAAGAACGAGAATGAGCTAGCGACTCGACACCGGGGTTAGCACGAGAGAAAGTTAAACCGGTGTCGAGCCATCCGCTCAAAAGAGGGGTTAGCAAACATCACTCCCTTGCCACCAAACTTCCCATGTCCCATGGGAGGAGTACGAGCACCACGAGGGGGAAAACGTGGTCCGTAGTTCCTCTGGAACCTAAAGCTGCGATCATCTCCCCTAAACCCGTACTGAGGACGAGTAGGAGGACGTCCAACAAAACCACCACGAGCCCGACCAAACCTCTCACCAAAGACGCACACCATCATCTCTCCCGACAAACCTCTCACCACCACCCCTCTCCGTGGGAACCTCGCCAACACTCCTCACACTTCCCACACCCCGTGGAAGTGGCACTCTAGGCTCGGGAACACCACGAGGCCGGCGATACCTGTCCCGGTTTGCTTGCTCCCTAGCAAGCCTCTCATCCCTCTTCCTCTTGTAGCAAAACTCGCAAGATGCCTCTCCTTGCCACAATACTCACACCCGAAGGGGATGGGTTTTGGTTTTGGCTCGGCTTCTCTCTAGGCTTCTCACCCTTCTCACCCACAAACTTCACCGGTTTCGGAAATCATTTGTCTTAGGTGGGAATTTGGGTGGATCTTGGGTTGTGTCAAGTTTGTTGCAAAGGTGGTTGGGCTTTGGTGTGAAAGAGTTCTTGGGTGCTTTTGGGAGTGGGACTTGGATCTCTCCGATCACCTCAAACTCGGGGTTAGACTCAACACACTTCTCGTACACACTCTCCCCATTGTTCTCTCCCACTTTCTCACCCAACTTCTCAAACCCCAAACCACGACCATCGCCTCTCTTGAACTCCTCAATCATGATTTTCAATTGAGGTTCCCGCCGTACAACCAACCCAACACTTTCCTCAAATAGTCATTCTCCTCATAGATGACATCCAAACGAGAAGTAAGTTCAAGATTACGCAAAGTGACTTCATCACAGCTGGAACATGCATTTGCAACAGGAGATTTCAAAGATGCTTCCAAAGAACTAATAGTAGAACGAGCATCAACAAGCTTAGCATGCATAGTAGGACATGATTTGCAAGCACCAAGCAAAGTAGGTCTAGCCTTAAGCTCATCATGTTCGAGTCCTAAGAGCATCTAGTTGAGCCAAAATAGAAGCATTCTTCTCATTAAGCATTTTGATCTCATTCAACCAAGCATCACATTCAACACATTCAACATCATCGGAGAAGTAGGAGCAAGTTTCAAAGAGTCATTCTCAAGTTTCAATTCAAGCAATTTTGACTCTAACTCTCCTACTTTCTCACTAGCATTCTCAAGCCGAGCCCTAAGATCTTTTCTCATCTTTTTGGCATCTCTCAAAGACACTATCACGGTTATCAAGCAAACCATTCAACCTAGCAATCTCAGCAAGCAAAGAGTCGGGATCACGGTTTACCTCATCCTCCGAGTCGGAGTCGCTTTCCTCCTTCACACTCTTCTTGCTCGCTCGAGCTATGGGCCATGCCACAAAAGCCCTCGAGCGCCACACGGCTCGGCCCCGCCGAGGTTCCGCTTGCACTCTTCTTGCCACCGCGCCTCCCGGCGTCTTCATCTTCGCCGCTCGAGCTTGATCGCTCCTCGCTTGAGCTTGAGTCGACGTCGCTCGCACCGGCCACCATCGCTCTTGCCTTGTTCTTCTTGTAGGTGCTCTTGCTCGGCCGCCGCTTGTCCTTGTCCTTGCTCTTGGACTTGATGAAGTGCTTGCCCTTGGAGGAGTACTTGTCTTCACGCCTCGGGTGCGCCTTGTACTCGTTCACCTTGTACTTGTTCTCCTCCGCTTCCGGCACTCGGCGATGAAGTGGCCACGCTTGCCACACTTGTAGCACGTCCCCGAGCTCCGCCTTGCGTTCCTCCGACTCTCGTGTAGTCGTTCAAACCTTCTTGAGAGCAAGGCCGCCCTCCTCCTCGCCCAAAGACATCAAACTCCTCATCCGGAATGGACATAAGAGAGGACAAAGAAAACTCGTCGACAGGAAGGGTTAGATTTGCCCTTTGATCCTCCCACAAGAGCAAGACTATGGTCGGGCCGAGCCCTCATGCTTGGATAGCAACTTCCCGTCAACCTCAGCCGACTTGAGCTTAGAAAAGAGGTCATCCAACTCAATAGTCAAATAATTTCCAGACTCTTTGATGGCCTCAACCTTAGCACCCCAAACACTTGGGTCCAAGACATGCAAGAGCTTCAAAGCCTGATCATGCTCGGAATACGGAAAATCCTCAACATTAGCCTTCATGTTGTTCACGATGGCGGTGAACCTCTGAAACATCGCATCAATGTCCTCACCGGGAAGTGGAGTGAAATTCTCATATTGCATCCGGTAAGAGACAAAGAGGCGAGCCTTCACATGGTTATCACCACCGTGAGCAACCAACAACTTATCCCAAATTTGCCAAGCAAGATTAAAATGGCGAACACGCTCAAACTCGGATCACACAAGCTTCGGCACAAGTGATCAACGGCTTTTGCATTAGCCTCATACTTGGCCTTGGCATCGGCATCGGTCACCATAAGAGTATGGATGTTGACCGAATAGCATATGTCTTGTCATGCACAATAAAATCCAACGGCTTTCCTCGAAGAAAAATCATCATACGAGCCGCCCACTTGTGGTAACCCTTGCCATCGAAGTGAGGCGGACCGCCCCCGCTCAACGTACGCCATCTTAGGATTCGAGACTTGTCAAAGTCGCAAAGAATCCGCACCAAGCTCGATACCAATTGAAGGATCAGATGGCGACTAGAGAGGGGGGGAGTGAATAGGAGCCGGTAAAAATTCTTCCCAAAGAACCCGGCCTATGTCCTACTCAAATCCCGGTCACACACAAGCAATGGATCGAATCACGCACCAATCGCCAAGACCACGAGGTTATGGATCAACCTCTAGCCTTAGGAACGATTCCTCAAAGCACACGCGGAAGCACTAGAAAGGGAGGAAGGAATCGAACCAAGAAGCAAAGCACACAGGCTCTGGCGGACCGTCCGCGCAGGGGGGGCGGACCGTCCGCAAGAGCCGCGCGGACCGTCCGGACCCGGCCGGCGGACCGTCCGCCGCCGGACCGTCCGTTAATTTACACGAACGACCCAAAGACACCCGCGTGCCACGGACCGTCCGCGGGGAGCACGCGGACCGTCCGCCTAGCACCCGCGGACCGTCCGCCCGACACCGCGGACCGTCCGAAACTTCGTCCAACAAAAAACCAAAATCACAACGGATCGAAACAAAAGACGAGCAAGAACACGAAGAACACGGGATGAACCGGACCCGCGCGGACCGTCCGCCGAGGCCGCGGGACCGTCCGCGAGGCTCGGACGGCACGTAAAAATGCCCGACCTCGAAAGTCAACTCCCCCAAATCATCATCGGATTTCCCAAACGGTTGAAGCCGTGGAGACAAGGGTTTGGGTACTTGAAAAGCGTCACACAAGGATGCTATAGCCCAAAAATCTTGCCTCCTAACTCCCTAAATCACCGGGAATCGCGAATCCTTTGAGCACCACCAAAACCTAGAGCACCGAACGAAAACTCACGAATCGAAGTAGTTTCCGCGTTTGAGGGCACAAGATCAAGCACAAAGATGCACAAGACATCTATCCATGTTTCCCTCAAAGAAATCCGGGAAGAAACTCACTCAAATCCGCGGAATCACACCGAGAACAAAGGCACGAAAATAGGCACAAAAAGGCACGAAAAACAACCCCGAATCTTCTATACAAACCAGGAAAGATTCACAAGGTCTAGCATGCCGCCCTAGCATCCATCCCTCTCAACAAATCTCTCATGAAGCTCTCATGCTAGCCTAGAGAAAATAGGAAGGAAAATAGCTACGAAAATGGGAAAGAGAAGGGAGCAAATGAAACCCTAAGTCGCCGAGAGAGAGAGCCATCAACACACACTCCAGGCTTATATATCAGGTCCCGCCGGAGTGGTAAATGACTCGACTACCCCTAACTACACTACTGGCGATACAACCCACGTAGGGGCATTTTGGTAATGTATGTGGGTCTTGCCATCGGACGGCCACGCCTTTGCCGCACCCCCGCGTCCTCCCGACGCAAGCCATGCGATCCCGCCGCGTGTCCTCCGCTTCGAAGCTTCCCGACACGCCCGGATCCCGTCTCCGTCGTGTTGGGCCCTCGGACTTGGTTTTGAGGCCCAAACCAAGAAACCGTCCGCCGATGGTTTTGTGGGCAAACCACCAAACCCCGCGTGCCCGGTCCGGCCTCCCGCCAAACCACTTGACTTGACCGCCACCGTGCACCGGCTCATCCGTCCATGACTTCATCTTGCTTGTGTCGCCACCATGTGACCCGCACCCGGGCCCCGCTCGTCCACCGGTCCCTCGAACCGAGCCTACTTGTCTCTCCATCTCCCGGAGGCCCCTCAAGGCCGAAGACCTTTCGCGCCCGTTCTTCACCCGCAACAACACGAACTAGGCCGCGGCCCCTACACCCGCGCACTAAGCCAAGAGTCGGTCCAACACCCGTTGTCAATCACTCATCACTAAGGAGCGGTCATCCACCGACCACCGGGACGCTCCCGGTCCTCGGCACTCAACATCTCCATCCCACACGACACGACCCTCGAGTAAGAGGCCGGATCGCATCTTCCCTCGGCGAGCCGTTCACAAGTATCCGGCGGCTCGCTCCCGCCAAAACACAAGGCAAGGGGATACACAACCCGTAACGCACGCTAGAATCACACCGAGATCCCCACATCTCACCTCAAACCCGCAGCACCATCCATAGTCAAACAACAAAAGTATGGATAGTTGAAGTAAGGGACTAGCTAGGGGTCCGCGACTCAGTCCCGCTAGCGTAACAAGGACGGGGTATATCAAAACATCAAGGCATGGCTATCAAACGGGTTATGCAATTCATCGGATCAATGCATTAAAGTAAAGCACTAGCGGCTACAAAGCAACATAGGATCTATATGGTTGGGAGTGACATGACACCTTCGTTGCCGTTGAAGCGTCGCCGTCCGGAGCAAGTGTGTACTCGGGGTCCTCCACGTCCTCTCCGGTCGAAGCTCGGGTCCGCGGCACGAGATTCGACGCGAAAATAAGATAACGGTGCACATTTAAGCAATAACTCCAAATAAGATCCAATTTAGAAGATCCAAATGAACCCAAACTACCTACAATCGGCAAGGTTTCGCAACTACGGATTTATAGAAATTAGTTTTGTATTTTTCTAAGCTTCCTAGAATTTATTACTAATTTTTAAAGGTCAAAAACATTTTTACGGAATTTTTAAACGAAGAGAAATAGGTTTTTCGGAAAAACATTGCGACGTCGGCATGACGTCGCCGGTCCCGGTTTGGCGGGCCGCGACTAGGCCGAAGCGCGGCCGGGACGTGGGCGGCCCGGCGGATCGGATCTCGCCGGGTCGGGTTTTGGCCTACACGGGCCCGGAGGCCTCCGGCCCCGGCCTAAGCCGGGGATCCCCGAAGTCCGAAAGCCCCCTCGGTTCCCTAACCTACGCCGGGGGCGGCGGCCTACTAGCGGCCCGAGAAGTTTGGGCCCGGATCGGCCGGCGGCCCGCTAGCCTTTTAAACCACCATCGCCCGTCGCCCACCGGGTGGTCGACAAAATGTCCCGGGGGCGGACGCCACGCGCGCGCCGCGGCGCGCGCGCGCCGCGTGTCGTCCCCCGCCGGTGGCGAGGCCGTGGCCATGGCGCGCGTGGGTGCGGCCGGCCGGCTCTCGCGCTCACCGCCCCCCGCAACACGCATGCTCTCGGCTCGAAGGCCGGCTTACAACACAAGACACGGTCCGGCTCTCGACGCTGGGGTGCGCCGGCTCCGCCGCCGTGATCCTCCTGACCAACTCCAGAACGGTGCCACGGCCACACAGAAATCCATAGACGCGACACGCGCTCGGCACTAGGGTGTGCCTGCCGCCCAGGTGCTCGCGCCCGTGCTTCCGCGCGCGCGGCGGGCGCGCGCGTCGTTCGCATGGCCGGGACACGACGCCGCCGTCGCCGCCGCGCGTCACGGCGCGACGGCACCCGTTCTTCCCACCTGCACAAAGTCACGGGTCGAAGCCCGGTTCACGGGCCCCCCGCCTTGCGCTCCCTCGCCTGTCCGGCCGGTGCGGTCGCCCGGGACGCGGGGCGCACCGCACGGCGGCACGGCGGCGTTCCCGCTCCCGCACGGAGGCACGGCGCGAAGGCCAGCACACATCCCCTTTCTCGCACGGCGACAGCGGCGCCCAAGAGCACAAGCGGCTCAGGAGCCCCCGCTGCCGCGGTGCAGCCATCTTGCGGCGCGACGGCCAGCAATCAAGTACGGTTCTTCGACGACGCGTTCCGACGTCGCGGCATCACAGGAAAGACCAAGGGGAGAAGAGAAGAGATAGGCCGCGGTGCTCACGGTGGGGCGACGATGTAGTCGTGGCCGGCCTGACGAAGGCGTGTCGTAGGTGCTCCGCGTGAAGGCGCTCCCCGGTGGTGCGGTGTTCACGTCGGCGTCGCGCTCCTCCCTTGGCTCGACGTCGCGGTCCGTGCTTCCGCGCCACCGGTTCCCGCTCCTTCCCCTCCTCGGTGCGGCGCGACGCGCGATGCCACTCCCCTCCGCGCGACGCCTTTCCCCCAACGGCGCGGCGCGGCAGCGGCGCGCCCGCTTTCTTCTTCCCCCTCCGGCGCGCGGCCCGAGCGGCAGGCGGGATGAAAACCCCAAGAGGGGTGGTTGGCCTTGTCTCCAACCCGAACTCGCCCCCTCCCCTTCGAATCCACGCCGCGGGGCTTCGAGGAGGAAAGGTCCACCGTGCCCTTGGCTCGCCGCCGCCCGGGCCGGGTGGCGCCCGCGGTGATGTTCCGCCCGCCTCGGATGCTCGGTGGAATAGGGGCGGCGGGGGTCAAATCCCTTTCCCGTGGTCGCTCACGGGTTCGCGTGCACGCGCCGACCTTGGCGTGCGTGCCGGCCCCGGTCGGCTCGGCCGCGCGCGCCACCCCCGCGCGGGCTGGCGCGGTTGGACCGGCGGCGCCCCCCCCTGCCTGGTTCGACTCACCGGCGCTGCGGTCAAAGGGGAAAAGGAAAAGAAAGAGGGGTAGAGAGGAAGCTGACGATAGGGACCCGCTTGGCAGAGAATGAGAAGAGGAAAGGGGGTGCTGTGCGGGTAAGTGGGCCGAAAGGCACCCTGGGGTTGGGCCGCTGCATCGCGAGATGGGTTGAATTCGGCCCAAGCACTTGGCTGCCCTTGACCATTAACACAAAATAGTTTGGCTTAGGATTTGAAAATAATAGTTTGAATTTGATCCCCTTTCAAATTCAAACTCACTCAATTGAACTCCAATTAAACCAAAGAAGAACCAACTCACAAATTATACCATATTTTAAATATAAGTTTTATAAATAGGATAAATTAGTGGAGGGTTTGGTGAGAGGTTAGCAATTTTGGCTCAAACATTGATAGCACTTCAAAGCAAACAAAAAGTTTTAAATTTTCGCAAAATTCACACACCTAGAATCCTGGGTTGTTACATTCTCCCCCACCACCGAGAATCTCGTCCTCGAGATTTAGTCCTCGACCTCCTCTGTGAACAAGTGAGGGTACTCTTTCCTGAGATCCGCTTCCTTCTCCCATGTTGCCTCTCGCTCTGTATGGTTGCTCCACAACACTCTACAGAAAGGGATGGTAGTTCTCCTTGTTTCCTTGACAGCTCTGTCCAAGATTTTCTCAGGATATTCTGTATACTCCAGGTTGTCTTGCAAGTCAAGCAACTCCATGGGCACTTGCTTTGCCTCCACTGCCTTCTCACTCTTCTTCAGCTGTGACACGTGGAACACTGGGTGAACTCCTGCCATTGTCTTAGGTAGGGCTAGCTGGTAAGCCAAACTCCCAATCCTACGGGTGATGGGGTACGGTCCCACGTACCTCGGTGCAAGCTTTCCTTTCACCAAGAACCTCTTAGTTCCTCGGAGCGGTGAGACTTTCAAGTACACTCTGTCGCCAACTGCAAAGGTCAACTCTCTCCTTCTCTTGTCGGCATAGCTCTTCTGACGACTTTGAGCGATTTTCAGGTTCTCACGAACTTTCTCAACTTTCTCCTCTGCTTCCTCAATGATTGCTGGCCCAAACAGAGCTCGCTCTCCAATCTCTGACCAAGCTAGCGGGGTCCTGCACTTTCAACCGTAAAGTGCCTCAAAGGGTGCCATCCGGAGACTTGCTTGAAAGCTGTTGTTGTACGAGAACTCTGCAAACGGCAAACTGCTCTCCCAATCAGTACCATAGGTGAGTGCACAAGCTCGTAGCATGTCCTCCAGGACCTGGTTGACTCTCTCTGTCTGCCCGTCGGTCTGTGGGTGAAAAGCTGTGCTGTAGCTGAGAGTGGTGCCCATAAGCTTGTGGAAGCTCTGCCAAAACTTGGAGACAAACTGTGGCCCTCGATCAGACACAATACTTCTGGGTGCTCCGTGCAGCCTGAGTATATGCTCTACGTACAGATCTGCCAACTTCTCGGTTGCATACCTGGTCTTCACCGGCACAAAGTGAGCCACTTTGGTCAGCCTGTCCACTATGACCCAAACTGAGTCGTTTCCTTTTGGTGTTCTAGGGAGTCCCACCACAAAGTCTATGGAAATGTCCTCCCACTTCCACACCGGAATATCCAACGGCTTCAACAAACCAGCAGGTTTCTGATGTTCGATCTTTACTCTGCTACAGGTGTCGCAACAGGCCACGTAGTGTGCTATATCCTTTTTCATGTCCTTCCACCCGCACCGATTTTCGGATCTCCGTACATCTTGGTGCCGTGCGGGTGAATCGAGTACCTCGAGTCGTGAGCCTCTCTCATGATCCGATCCCGGAGTGCCTTGTCTTGTGGTACACGCATCCGTTCTTTCAACCACACGGTGCCTCTCGTTCATCAACCCGTAGTCCTCTCGCTTTGCCCTACTTCATTAGCTCTCGCAAAGACTTTGATTTCGCACACTCCCTCCGGGGCGTACGGATTCACTCCTCCGTGTCATAAGTCACTTGCATCACGTTGACTTGGCCTTGGTCTACAATTTCGATTCTCGCCTTCTCTAGCTCTTCATGCAAAGCAGTTGCTCTTCCTTTACCATGAGGTTGTTGCAATATGTTTTCCGGCTCGGTGCATCGCCTACGACGTTAGCTTTGCCCGGGTGGTAGTTGATCTCGACGTCGTAGTCCTTGATCGGCTCTAACCACCGTCTCTCGCCTCATGTTCAACTCTCGTCCGTGTAAAGAAGTACTTCAGTGCTCTTGTGGTCGGAAAACAATTCACACTTGTTCCCGATCGTAGTGTCTCCGGATCTTGAGCGCATGCACAACATACCCCACTCCAAGTCGTGTGTCGGGTAGTTTTCCTCGTGTTTCTTCACCGTCCGGAAGCATAAGCCACAACTTTCCCTTCCCCGCATCAAGACACAACCAAGTCCTTGCTTTGAAGCGTCACAAGAGACCACAAAGTCTTTCTTGATATCCGGCATGGTAAGCACTGGGGCTGTGGTGAGTCTCTTCTTCAGTTCCTGGAAGCTCTTCTCACACGCTTCTGACCACTCGAACTTTGTATTGTTCTTGAGCAATTCAGTCATTGGCTTTGCAATCTTGGAAAAGTTCTCAATGAACCTCCGGTAGTAACCTGCCAACCCAAGGAAGCTTCTGACATCTGTCACGTTTAAAGGCTGCTCCCACTTGGTTACTGACTCAACCTTGGACGGATCCACGCCTATCCCTTCGCCGACAACACGTGTCCCAAGAACGCGACCTTCTCCATCCAAAATTCGCACTTGCCGAACTTGGCGTACGCTTTCGCCGCCTCGGCCTCTCTAGCACAACTCTCGTGTGCTCCTCGTGTTCCTCGCAGTCTCGGAGTAGATCAAGATATCATCGATAAACACCACTACAAACCCGTCCAACTCTTCCATGAAGACCTTGTTCATCAAGTTCATGAAGTAAGCCGGGCGTTGGTCGCCCGAAAGAAACCACCACGAACTTGTACAAGCCGTAACGTGTGGTAAAGGCCGTCTTGGGTATGTCCCGCTCTCGGATCTTCATCCGGTGGTAGCCTCGACCTCAAGTCGATCTTGGAGAAGAACCTTGCCGTTTTGAGCCTATCCAAAGAAATCCTCGATTCTCGGGTAGCGGGTACTTGTTCTTGATTGTCATCGAGTTGAGCGTGCGGTAGTCAATGCACATTCTCTTGGTGCCATCTTTCTTCTCCACGAAGAGCACTCGGTGAACCCCACGGCGAGGCACTCGGCCGAACAAACCCTTGCTCGAGCAACTTCTTGAGCCGTTTCTTCAACTCGTCCGGCTCGTCGGACGACATCCCGTACGGACTCTTGGCAACGGGCCCCGCCCCCGGCATCGCCCTCAATCACAAACTCCACGTCCCGGTCCCGGGGGTAACTCCGTAAGCTCCTCCGGGAACACGTCCGAAACTCGCGGACCACCGGGATCTCTTCAATCTCTTTCCCACTCATGTTGCACATCATCGTGGCAACCTTCGGACTCGTGGCTCGATCCGCACCGTAGTTCCGCCGGGGTGTTCAAGCCGTATCACTCGGGGTTGCAAGAGACTATCCCGTTGTGCTTTGCCAACCAATCCATCCCTAGGATCACGTCTATCCCGGTAGACTCCAAAACCGTCAAGTCCGCCGTGAACGGTAGTCCCTCAAACACCATCCTCACTCCCCCGCACTCTAACGTACTCCTCTTCTCTCCTAGCGGAGAGCTAGTCAAGATAGGCCTTGGTCGACGCTTAGTTGGTAAAGACCTTTCTTTAGCAAACTTGGTAGAAATATACGAAAACCGAGCTCCGCATCAAACAAAACAAGAGGCCAAAACCGAGTCAACAAGGAACTCACCAAGTGTGACGTCGGGTGCGGCCGCCGCATCCTCGGCGGTGAGGTGGTTCGGACGGCCTCGAGTAGCCGGCGGCCGAGCGGTCCTCTCCGCCGTGTACGGGGTGGCCGTCCTCCCGGTGCCGGTGGCTTGGCCGGGGTCCGGAACCGAGAGCCGCGGCTTCGACTCCCCGGTGGTGCCTCGCCGGGGACACTCAAACGACTTGTGCCCAACCCGACGGCGCTGAAGCAAGTCACCTTGGATCCGTCCGCCGCCCGCGGTGGTGGCCTCGGCTTCCGAGCCGTGTTCGACCTCCACTCCCACCCTCGGGTGGGCTCGGCTCGCGGGCCGAGGCCGAGAGGCGTGGTGCCTCTCGCCGTGACCGGTGGCCCCGAGTGTAACCCTCGTCCTCTCGCCTCCGAGGTGGTCCCGAGCGTCTCGCCCGGTCCGAGCGCTTGGACTTGCTCCCACGAACCTCCATGTACTCAAGCCTTGACCTCTCCACGATCGCGCCTTGTCGATAATGGAGCGAAGTGTCGGGCAGCGTGCGCGGACAAGTGGTGTGCCATCCCTTGTGCGGTCCCTTTCGAACCGCAGACCTTCTTCTTCTCTCGTGTCGGTGTCTTCGGCACGTACCTCATCGCCTCCCCGGTAGCGGTTGGCGTACTCCCGCACCGACATGTTTCCCATCTTGGAGGTGCCCGAACTCGTCGGCCTTCCCCGTCCCTCACCGCGTCCGGGATGTGGTGGCTCCCCGAAGGCCTCCACGAACTCGTCCCACCCGATGTGCACCCGGTCCCGGTGCGAGTCACGTAGTCGTCCCACCACGCACCGGGCCGTGCCGATCAGGCCGGTGCGCCGCCACGGTCACACACTCCTCCTCGGTAAGCTCGGTCGGCTCCGGCTTTCTTCTCGATCTCACGTAGCCGCTTGTCCGCATCCATCGGGTCTGCTGAGTGGTCGAAGGTAGGCGGTCGCAGCTTGTTGAAGTTCTCAACCTTCTTCTGGAAACCCTCCGGCGCGTAGCGGTTCTGACCCCTAGGGTTGTTGTTGTTGTTGTTCTGAGCTAGCATCTGGGTGATCGTCTGCATCAGCTGAGTCTGCACTGCCATCACGTCGGCCAAGTTCGGGGAGGTGGCGGTGGTGGCACCTCGTGTCCCCCGAGCCCGGCCTCGCTCCTCCCTCGGCCGGGGTACCCGCTCGTGCTCGAGCTCCTCGCTCCTAAGCTCCCTCGTCGTCGCGCGCGGCTCCTCGACCGCCGACTCGGCCTACCTCGGCCTCCGCGGAGCCCGCCTCGTGGCGCGTGACCTCCACGACGTCCGCGGCCTCTCGCTCCCCGCCGGGTTAGGGGCATCCTCCCCTCCGTCGTCCCCACCGACCTCCTCGAAACGGGCCAGGAGTCGCCCGGACCTCCTTGCTCCCGACATCTGTTCCCGGCTTGCAACAGTTAGTAGTGGTAGGGAGAACGTAATTAATAAGGTTATTAACTATAAAGGAGTAATCCTCGCTAACAGTCAAAGAATTTCGCATACGGGTCATAAAGAAGCATGAAATTCGAAAGAAACCATGAAGATCCATGTCACTCAATCAATGCCACCATACAAAAGGGGTGCACGTCGAGGTTTACTCCAACGACCTTCGAGGGTACACGGCAACACATCACACTAACGCATGGTACATCATGGGGTAGCCGCTAAGGCATGTCAACATGAGCGGTAGCATTACATCCAACTCATTGCATCTACTCGGAATCCGCTACAAGATCTCTACTCCCATCACCGGATACTCGAGGTGCCTCGGAGCCGGTGTCCCGTGGTACCGAGTAGAACGGCGGTGAGTGGACTCCTGGGTAACCCGGCACCCTGATCGCCGGTCCCCCGTAGTAGTCACGAGTGTCCCGGAGTGCACGATCCATCTCCGCCGTGTCCCCGCGAACCACTCGGGTACGGCCGCACTCGTGGTAGGAGCGTCGGGGGAAGCTCGAAAGTCTCTGTCCTCAGTCTGGGCCTCTTCTTGGGGGGTAGCTGTGCGGAGAGCGCCTCCGCCTACCGCCGGCCTCTCGCCGGTCGAACGCTCCCGTGCCGCGCGGGTCCCGTCTCGCTCGGTCCCTCTCCTCGTAGACCAGTCCTCCCAGGTAACACATGTGGTGGTAGTTGTGTCGGCTCGCCTCCTGTAGATCCCACACCTTGACCTGGTAGTCGGCCGCCGCGGCTCCGATCGACTCCACCCCGGTCCCGAGCCTCCGCGCGGCCGCACTCGTCCTCTCGCGCGGCCCCCACCGAAGCCCGGTGTGACTCCCGCTCTGCCCTCAACCGTGCCTCCAAAGTAGCGATCCTCCGGCATCCCTCTCGCGTCGGCCGCGGCCGCCGCCGATCCAAGCCGCACTAGCTCCCCGTTCCTCACGTGCGACGCCTCCAACCCGTCCGGTATGTCCTCTCTCTCTCCGGCCTCCAAGTCCCGAACTCGCCGCATGGCAACGTCACACCTCCACCGAAGGTACGCGGTCTCTCCGTCCGCCCGGTACGCCGCCCGGTCCCGAGCCGGGATGCACCGCCCGGCGCCGAGCATCCTCTCGGTCCTCCTCCACCGAAGTCACCTCCGGGTACCGCGCCCCGGTCGCCCGAGTCCCGCCGCGGCCGGGTCGTAGATCTCTCGTCGGAAGCACACCGAACGGAGTGTCCTTAAGTCTCTCCCCGAGCCGAGCACACACCTTCTTGAGAGCCCCCGCGTGCGCCGATCCGGTGTGCCTCCGTGACCGAACTCTCGAAACAGTGCATCACAACCTCCTTGAACTCTGGCACCCGTGGGTCTGCCGGCACCGTGACGGCCAGGAAGGTGGGGGTCTGCTCCAAGTACCCCATGGCTCTCCCCTTGTAGCTGACTCCGTCGGTCCCCACTCCAGCTGCCTCCAGGCACTCTCTCAGCAAGCGGCAGAAGCCTCCGTAGCTCTTGCCGTCCGACTCCAAGGGAACCCACGTCGTCTCCGCCATCTGCACAACGTTGTTAGAGCGTAGTTAGTAAGGTTGTTAGTGAAAGTTAATCAAGGTAATTCATATATATAAGTATAGTTATATACATACGGAAGCCAAGGAGTTTATATAAAGTTTCAAGGTTCCGAAACGGCTTCCTATGCTATCGACCATTCCTGAGGCTCGTCCTACGGTCAAGCATGGCTCTGGTACCAACTGAAACGACCCGGATTTCCGCGAACGGAATCCCGAATCTTAGCACCTCGGTGGTAGTACCGAGAGGGCTACCACGTGCAATCCCCTGTCTCGGCCGATTCCAAAAATCCATACGTAAAGATAAATACGACAAAGTAGAGTACAACATTTATTTTATTACATAAATCGAGTACATCTCTTCGGCACATGCGGGTACAAGTCCATCGGGACCGAATCAAACATAAATAAAACGTCTAGCGGCGGCTCCATGAAAGCGCGGGAAACTCCATATCCGCAGCGGCTCAAGTGTAGGAAGAGCTCTAGTCCACCCAACCGTCATTGTCGAAGTCGTAGTCCGGCTCGCGTCGAGTCACCGGGGTCTACCCGATAAGCGGGTAGGTCATGTCGCCTTCCCAACAAAGAGGCAAAAGCGGTGTATATTCTACAATGCATGAGATATCCCTAATCCGGCCGTAGAAGGCTTAAGCAAAGCAAGACGATGCAACGTACATGGTAAGCGAGAATACGGCTAGGAGGTCCGCACCTCGGGGAAGCTTCCGCTTCCAAGGTCCACACCTCGGGGGTCCATACCCCGCTCAAGGAATACCACACCAAAGCACCGGATCTCAACCACGATCCGAACCCAACTCTCATCTACGATGTGGGGCCCACCGGCTCCTATCCCCACATCTCAACGGCCGAAGCCGGCTCACACACTCGGGGGGAGAGAAGAAGCACAAGAGAAGTGTAGCTAGTCGGGTGAGAGATCGAAAGACCGTCCATAACCAAGGTGGACACGGACTATAGCTATAGGTTTAACACTGCGCAGAGGTTGTACAACCGTACCCGCCCGAATAGGTCCGAACCGGCCGTCACCGTGTCCGACCCTACCATACGGCCGAAGCCCAAGTAAGTGGATAGTACCCTTCGCATCTCCGAGCCCGGCCCCGGCCTCTCCGCGGCAGCTCATACTACCCGCGAGAGGTCCCTCGAAGCTGTGGAACCCTTCCCCGGCCTCGCCAGGGCAAAGTCTACTAAGGAGGGAAAGACCACTCCCGACACGATCACACCGATCCTCCAACAGAGGGGTGCTATCCACTACAAGTCTCACCCCGCACCCCCGCCCAATACAAGGCGGGCGGTCTGTACGAAAGTAGTCATCCGAAACAAGGTCAACTGACGATCGGTCCTTAAGGGGCCGAGAGCGAACACTCAACATCTCCATCCCACACGACACGACCCTCGGGTAAGAGGCCAGATCGCATCTTCCCTCGGCGCCGTTCACAAGTATCCAGCGGCTCGCTCCCGCCAAAACACAAGCAAGGGGATACACAACCCGAACGCACGCTAGAATCACACCGAGATCCCCACATCTCAGCCAAACCCGCAGCACCATCCATAGTCAAACAACAAAAGTATGGATAGTTGAAGTAAGGGACTAGCTAGGGGTCCGTAGCTAGTCCCGCAGTAGAGAACAAGGACGGGGTATATCAAAACATCAAGGCATGGCTATCAAACGGGTTATGCAATTCATCGGATCAATGCATTAAAGTAAAGCACTAGCGACTACAAAGCAACATAGGATCTATATGGTTGGGAGTGACATGACACCTTCGTTGCCGTTGAAGCGATCCGTCGTCCGGAGCGATGTACTCGGGGTCCTCCACGTCCTCCCCGGTCGAAGCTCGGGTCCGCGCACGAGATTCGACGCGAAAATAAGATAACGGTGCACATCTAAGCAATAACTCCAAATAAGATCCAATTTAGAAGATCCAAATGAACCCAAACTACCTACAATCAGCAAGGTTTCGCAACTACGGATTTATAGAATTTAGTTTTGTATTTTTCTAAGCTTCCTAGAATTTATTACTAATTTTTAAAGGTCAAAAACATTTTCCGGAATTTTTAAACGAGAAGAGAAATAGGTTTTTCGAAAAACATTGTGCGACGTCGGCATGACGTCGGCGGTCCCGGTTTGGCGGGGGGCGCGACTAGGCCGGAAGCGCGGTTGGGCCGTGGGCGGCCCGGCGGACGGATCTCGCCGGGTCGGGTTTTGGCCTACACGGGCCCGGGGGGCTACGGCCCGGCCCTAAGCCGGATCCCCCCGAAGTCCGAAAGCCCCCTCTGGTTCCCTAACCTACGCTGGGCCGGCGGCCTACTAGCGGCCCGGAGAAGTTTGGGCCCAGATCTGGCCGGCGGCCTGCTAGCCTTTTAAACCACCACTGCCCGTCGCCCACCAGGTGGTCGACGAAATGTCCTGGGCAGACGCCACGCGCGCGTCGCGGCGCGCGCGCGCTCGCGTGTCGTCCCCCGCCGGTGGCGAGGCCGTGGCCATGGCGCGCGTGGGTGCGGCCGGCCGGCTCTCGCGCTCACCGGCCCACCCCCGCAACACGAGCTCTCGGCTCGAAGGCCGGCTTACAACACAAGACACGGTCCGGCTCTCGACGCTGGGGTGCGCCGGCTCCGCCGCCGTGATCCTCCCCGACCAACTCCAGAACGGTGCCACGGCCAACACAGAATCCATAGACGCGACACGTGCTCGGCACTAGGGTGTGCCTGCCGCCCAGGTGCTCGCGCCCGTGCTTCCGCTGCGCGGCGGGCGGCGCGTCGTTCCGGTAGCCGGACACGACGCCGCCGTCGCCGGCGCGTCACGCGCGCGGCGGCACCCGTTCTTTCCACCCGCACAAAGTCACGGGTCGAAGCCCGGTTCACGGGGCCGCGGCCCTTGCGCTCCCTCGCTCGTCCGGCCGGCGCGGTCGCCCGCCGGTCCGTGGCGCACCGCACGGCGGCACGGCGGCGTTCCCGCTCCCGCACAGGGAGGCATGGCGCGAAGGCCAGCACACATCCCCCTTCTCGCATGGCGACAGCGGCGCCCAAGAGCACAAGCGGCTCAGGAGCCCCCGCTGCCGCGGTGCAGCCATCTTGCGGCGCGACGGCCAGCAATCAAGTACGGTTCTTCGACGACGCGTTCCGACGCCGCGGCATCACAGGAAAGACCAAGGGGAGAAGAGAAGAGAAAGGCCGCGGTGCTCACGGTGGGGCGACGATGTAGTCGTGGCCGGCCTGACGAAGGCGTGTCGTAGGTGCTCCGGCGTGAAGGCGCTCCCCGGGTGGTGCAGGTGTTCACGTCGGCGTCGCGCTCCTCCCCTGGCTCGACGTCGCGGTCCGTGCTTCCGCGCCACTGGTTCCCAGTTCCTTCCCCTCCTGGTGCGGCGCGACGGCGATGCCACTCCCCTCCGACGCGACGCCTTTCCCCCAACGGCGCGGCGCAGCAGCGGCGCGCCCGCTTTCTTCTTCCCCTCCCGGCGCGCGGCCGGCCGGACGGAGGCGGATGAAAACCCCAAGAGAGGTGGTTGGCCTTGTCTCCAACCCGAACTGCCCCCCTCCCCTTTTGAATCCACGCCGCGGGGCTTCGAGGAGGAAAGTTCCACCGTGCCCTTGGCTCGCCGCCGCCCGGGCCGGGTGGCGCCCGCGGTGATGTTCCCGCCCGCCTCGGATGCTCGGTGGAATAGGGGCGGCGGGGGTCAAATCCCTTTCCCGTGGTCGCTTCGGGGTTCGCGTGCACGCGCCGGACCTTGGCGTGCGTGCCGGCCGGTCGGCTCGGCCGCGCGCGCGCCACCCCGCGCGGGGCCGGCGCGGTTGGACCGGCGGCGCCCCCCCCCCCCCCCCCCTCGCTCGGTTCGACTCACCGCGCGCGCGGTCAAAGGGGAAAAGGAAAAGAAAGAGGGGTAGAGAGGAAGCTGACGATAGGGACCCGCTTGGCAGAGAATGAGAAGAGGATAGGGGTGCTGTGCGGGTAAGTGGGCCGAAAGGCACCCTGGGGTTGGGCCGCTGCATCGCGAGGTGGGTTGAATTCGGCCCAAGCACTAGTCTGCCCTTGACCATAAACACAAAATAGTTTGGCTTAGGATTTGAAAATAATAGTTTGAATTTGACCCCCTTTCAAATTCAAACTCACTCAATTGAACTCCAATTAAACCAAAGAAGAACCAACTCACAAATTATACCATATTTTAAATATAAGTTTTATAAATAGGATAAATTAGTGGAGGGTTTGGTGAGAGGTTAGCAATTTTGGCTCAAACATTGATAGCACTTCAAAGCAAACAAAAAGTTTTAAATTTTCGCAAAATTCACACACCTAGAATCCTGGGTTGTTACACTATCCACCGCATGATACAACTTGCTTGGAATCGTGCCACCTTCCACAAACGAAGATCTATCCACCGCATGATACGATCTAAATATGGAAAGCTAAAAGCACACAATATTTAAAGCATGAATTATGCACGTGTTTACTCATGAAGAACATAACCGAGCACACCCTTGGCCGAATGTACCGATTCGGGGTCCATGAAGAAGGAACGAACATTACCAAGTAAAATAAATCTATCAGATTGATTTGAAATCTAATCCACCGGATGATTAGCTCCAAAACAACCCAAAAACCTGCATCTACCGCGTGATACCCAGTTCTTTCAAGATTTATACAAACTTTGGCAAGCTTGAACCCGCAACACGTAACAACCTAGATCGATTCGGTTTCGGCTATCAAAGAGCATGTGATCCACGTGTTAATTTAGCCAAAGGCACGAACTTGATTCGCATAAGGATCATCAAAAGGAATAAAGCCGATCCAAACCCATCTAGATTGGGCAAAGAAGTGTTACATGAATTTAAACATAAAGCAAAAAACTCAAAGCAACACAGGGTAACATAATGAATCTACTGAATCTTGCCAAAATTCAATAGAGCCGATAACTGGCTTCAAGCCAGATCTTAGCCTACCGCATGGCTCATGACCTAACAAGAAACCTTCTTGAACCAAGCTTGAATCTACCGCATGACACTAAGCATGGTAACAAGACTACTTGCATCAGATCTAAATCCACCGCATGATACTAGACATGATACAAGGTTGCCGGTACTCACGGAGGTCGACGGATCGATGAATCCTCTCGAAGAACTCGACGACACGACAAATGGACTCTAGGGTTTGGCGTAAAGCCGGTTTGTATTGAGAATGATTTCGTATATTTTGTTACATACATTCGGGGTTCATATTTATACCCCCAAGCACGACCTCGAATGGATTTGATACCTAATTTATCTCTAAGCTCGATTGCTTATCCATCCATTCGTCCTTTCCGCTCGGGCCACGTCACCATATAATCCCGCAAAATCAGCTCGGCAGCTTCCTTGCCGAACGGAAGCGGATGGCCAACCGCGGATTTTTCTACCGAATGCGTCCGAAGAAACCTTCCTCCCGCCGGACGGATTTCTCACCGAGTTGGACCCACAAGTCGAATCCTTACCAAATTTCGGTGTTAACAAGAGCAACGAACCTAAGATTAAATCCTGAGAAATGTCTCTTCGGCATTCATAAAGGGAAAGTTCTCTATTGTCTAGTCTCAACAAAGGGCATATAGGCGAATCCCGATAAAATCAAGGCACTAATAGAAATGCAAGACCCGGTGTTAGTGAAGGATGTGCAAAAGCTGTCAGGAAGAGTTGCCGCACTCAACAAGTTCATTCCCAGGGCCGCGGAAAGAAGTCTGCCTTTCTTTCAAGTCCTCAAAAGTTCAAAGAAATTTCAGTGGTCTGAAATTCAGAAGCAAGCTTTCCAAGAACTCAAAAACTACTTGTCCAATATGACCAAGCTGTGCCCTCTCGAGCCAAGATCACCACTTCTTCTATATGTGTCTGCTTCAAATTCGGCAGTGAGCGCTGTGTTAGTGCAAGAGAAATAAGAAGAGGGGAAGCTCAAGCAGATTCCAGTGTATTTTGCTTCAGAAGCTCTTTCAAGCTCAAAACTTTTTTATTCTGAGCTAGAGAAGATAGCATATGCAGTCATCATGGCTGCGAGAAAGCTAAGACACTACTTCGAGGGTCACAGAGTAAGAGTCATCAAAAACCAACCACTGAACAATTTGTTCGCAAATAGAGAAGCATCCACTCGAATCATCAAATGGGGTGCTGAACTCTCAGAGTATATCGTAGACTTCGAAAGAAGAGGCACGATTTTGTCGTAGACTGGACTTCGCCAACCCAAAATCTCGACGAAGAAATGCTTACACCTTGGGTAGTACAGTGTGATGGAGCTTGGTGTCACACGAGAGTTGGAATTTCGGCGGTCGTAACGTCTCCAACGGGAGTTGTGATAAGATATGCAGCTCATATTCACGAAAGATGAGAATTTTACGAACAACACAACGGAGTACGAAGCTTTATTCCTGGCATTGAGAAAGATGAAAGCTCTTGGTCAGCAAAACTTTATCACCAAGACAGACTCCAAAGTTATCCAAGAACATATCGAGAAAGAGAGTGAAGAAAAAAAATCTTGTTCTGATAAAATATCTTGAAAAAGTCAGGGAAATGGAAAGACATTTCAAGGGATATTCAGTATAGCACATTCCAAGACATGACAATAATGAAGCCGACAAGCTAGCCAAAGCAGCAGCCAGAAATCAAGCAATGCCTCCAGATGTGTTCTTCGAAATCATCAAAGAACCATCTATCAAGGAAGAAAAGGCGAAAATCGTAAGTGTTCTGGAAACTCCCGATTGGAGAGTAGAAATCATGACATACCTGAGGGGTCATTATGAGCCGCAAGGCGAATTAGAAGAAAAGAGATTGAAGGAAAGGGCCAGGGGCTATGCAATAGTCAATGAAGAGCTGTACAATCAGGAGTTACTGAGCTGTGGCTAAGGTGCATAACCTCCGAAAAAGGCATCGAACTTCTCAAAGAAATTCACAGTGGATTATGTGGTGACACATAGGCACAAGAGCCCCGGCGTGTGCAAGGCAATAAAGCAAGGGTTCTATTGGCCTACCGTAAACGTTGATGTGAAAACACTAGTTCGGCAATGAGAAGCATGTCATAAAACGGCGAATCAACAAAACCTCCCTTTCCATGCCACGTCCATCTAATTGCACCATCATGGCCTCTACAAAGGTGGGGAATGGATCTAGTTGGACAAGTACTACCACCAACCAGCCTCAAGGAAAGCGTAGATTTGTAGGCATGTCGTTGTGGACTATTTCACGAAATGGGTGGAAGCAAAACCACTCGCGAACATCAAGGCATCAACAATTCAGAAGTTTTTCTGGCAAAACATAATCTACAGATTTGGAGTTCCGAGAGAACTAACTCGTTGACAATGGGAAACAATTCGATCGTTACACTTTCAAAGAATATTGCAAATCCTTGGGCACTCATGCAAAATTCTCATCGGTGTATCATCCGCGGCCTCAACGGAGCGATTGAAAGGGCAAATGGGCTAATATTCTCGGAATCATGAAGTGCTTGTTTGATCGAAGAAGGGCAAATGGATTGATGAATTGCCAAGAGTAATCTGGTCCCACAACACCACCGTATCAAGAAAAAGAAATTGAAGAGGTTGACCGGAAGGTAAAAAAAGATATGATTGAGCTAACAATTCTTGAAGCTGCCGAAAACATCGAGTAATATCGAAGGAAACTAAAGCATGGAAAGACAAAAAAGTGGTTAGAAAGGACATCAAGACCGGCGATTTGGTCTTGAAAAGAAAAAAAAGCTCGGGAGAACCCCGGGAAACTTCATGAATCTTGGGAAGGGCCATGTCGGGGGCTTTTCGTTTGCTAGAGCAAACTAGCGAAGAATTACCGTATTCGTGGAATGCCGACGCCTCGAAAAGGTACTACCCTTGAAAATTCCGCAGTCGGATAGATTTATTTTTAAGCCTTTCCTTTTTTTGTAGGTTTACATTCTAGAAAAACAAAATCCGAGTCATGAATCTATATGTGATTTTAGGAACAAAAACATTTGCTTTCTTTTCTCGCAATTTCATTACAATAAGGAGGACCGTACTCTTTTCTTTGCAAAGGGGGCTCTAAATCAAGAGGCAAGGTTTTTAACGAGGCGGGTCATATGTAAATACTCTTTGTGATATATATGAAAAGAGTCTTCCCTCAAATCATGCATTTTGTGAATTCCATCGTTTGAAAGAAAAATTCGTGAAAAGGCTCATTGATAGCCGAATTCCATCGTGTGAATGAAAAATTTGTGAAAAGGCTCCTTGATAGCCAAAATTCCTTCGTGTGAAAGAAAAATTCGTGAAAAGGCTCCTTGATAGCCGAATTCCACCGTGATCCGTGAAAGGCTCCTTGATAGCCAAGATTCCATCGTGAAAAAAAGTTCGTGAAAGGCTCCGTGATAGCCAATTCCATCATGAGAATGGAAAGTTTGTGAAAGGGCTTCGTGATAGCCAAAGGCTCCGTGAAAGCCTAAATCTCACTGTCAAAGGGATTCCCACCGAAAGGCCTCGAGACAACAACAAGTTGTGGCCTAAATCCCACCGTCAAAGGGATTCCCACCGAAAGGCTCCGAGACAACAACGGCCTAAATCCCACCATCAAAGGGATTCCCACCGAAAGGCTCGGAAACAACAACGAGTTGTTGCCCGGCTCGCACCGTGAAGGAACGTTTTGTCAAAAGTTCGGAAAAAAATGAAAATTATGACTAGCGAAATATATATGTTTTCGTTAACGATTTTTTTTAAAAGTTCATGAACAACATTCACGATGATTAATTTCCTTTCGAGAGGCAAGGGGCTCGAGTGAAGATTCATAAGTAAGCGTGGTTTAAGAAACCGAAGGTTGCGATATCAACTCGGGTAAGTGTGCCAAGCGATTAAAGTCCACAAAATTCGTGAAACAAATTTTGTTGACTTAAATTAGAATTCTTGCAATTTCAAAACTAGCGAAAAGACTCACGAAAAGTTCGTGAAACAAAGTACTACCAAATTTCAAACTTGTCACGAAATTTTACATGCAAAACGGCAAGGTGGGGGAGGGTGACATTTTTTCTCAACAAAAACGTTTTTATTGCCTTAGTTGCAAAAAAAAATTCGATAGAATATTATTACATTACATCAAAGGCCCAAAGGGTTCAATACGACAATTCAACTATGTGACTCGGGTCTCGGTACCGCCGCTTACAACAATATCGCTAGCACAAGCAAATTCGTCTTCGCCAATCATCGGGCAAAGGGGCTCCGTCTTCACGAAGCTTTGAGAACTTGGAGTTGTAGCAACGGGGGATGTCATCATCATGAAGGAGAAAGAATGAAGAAATATCAAAATAGTTCATCGAAAACTTAAGTGAGACTTCAAGCCAAAAATCGGAAAAAAACTCGTTCGGGGTGGGTTTCTTTGAACTCGTCGCCATGCTTCACCACCGACAATCATATTCCCACGATGAATTCGCAACGGCAATACATCCTCGTGCGAGGCCCAACTTGCGGGACTGCGCGAGTTAAAGTTTACAAGACAGATTGTTCGGATAAAGTATCACGGACCCACGAATTTACATATTTGTACAAATCGCCTCAATAGGAAAGTTTTCCGACTATCTTAGCCGTGATATCGACCTTCGAAGAAGATTCCTCGCGTCTAGAGCTTTCTTCAACATCATTGTCGCCGCCATTCTTCGCCACTACCGTTCTCGCCGTAATCTTCCCCGTCCGTGTTTGTGCCTTCATCATCCTCATCTTCAAAAGAAGATTCGGCGCGTGCGATGCTCTTTCCTCGCTTCTCTTCTTCGATCAACTAAAAAGAGCAAACGAAGAAATTTAAGAAAAACCAAAAGACAAAATTTCTTGAATTTGCAAATATCAACAATGTCTTCTAGAAACCAACCTCGGTCAAGCTTAGCACGAGCGATGTTCTTGACAACTTCCCTTCCGCCGGTAAGCGAGAATTCTCTCGCAAATTTACTCTTAATAGCTAGGACATCGTATTGGGACAAAGTCTTGAAGTGATCGAAGCATCGGGAAATTGTGGAAGTTTCTCGCGAAACTTCACAAGATCAGCACAGTCAAAATCGTGAAGCAGCTTCAAAATACTTTTGACCGAGAAGGCCGCAACAAAATCACTAGCACCAGAAATAACTCCACTAAGTGCTTTGAACTTAGTGTCGATCCATTCCATCGAATCAGAGATTCCAATGTCAGCAGGAAGTGGAGCGGGACGAACACCAAAATTCATCAAAGATTTTTCGTACTCCTTGAACAAAAGCTTTAGCTTGTTGTTCATTTCGGAAATATCTTTCCCTGAAGCTTCTCTATGGTCAGCCAATGCCACTTCAAGGTCTTGGATCTTCTGTTCCTTGCTACTCAGTGTCTTGGCGAGATTAGCATTGTTAGTTCGATGATCTTCGGCAGCCTTTGAGGACTTGTTGTGATCTTTACGAAGATTCTCAATTAATTGCAAATCATCATCATGGGTTTTCGAAGTTTCTCAAGATCTTTCTTAGATCGTTCAAGGGCCTCTTCGGCGACTTTCTTGCCATATTTTGCAATCTTCTTGTCATCTTGGCAACTGCTTAAGGGCCTCAACCAATTCAGCCACATTCTTTTCCGGATCTAGGTTCGCAGCTTGGGACGGATCAAAGTTGTGCTTCAACCTTCTTAGATTCTTTGGACAATTTATCAATAGCTTTTTCTTGCTCGGTCAAACGTTCGGAAGCTATCCTTCCAAGCATAGAGGCCTTTAGAGCCTAATCCTTCCGGTAGTTCGCGATCTTAGAGGCCGGATATGATCAAAGAAGATCCTCAAATTCCGAAAAAATCACGAGACAAAGCCATAAGCGAAAATCGTGAAGTTTAGGACTAAAGGACTAACAAAAGTAACGAACCTTTCTTACTAAGACCTTTTATGGTAACTTTCTTCCCGAACCCGCAGAGGGCTTGTCTAGAGAAACGGAAGTTTTCTTCGAGGAAGTGTAAGGTTCTTTTCCGGAATCACGAGCGGCTTGTCCGAGTGAGTGAATCGTTTGTTTTGAAGCTCCTTCTCCTATTTCATTAATAAGCGTAGGTGATTTCCAACGTGTTAAAATCTTGGATGCGCCATCTCCGATACCGGCCACCTCATAACCAACACTTAGCAATTTACCATGGTATGACATACCAAAGCTTTTGTTGAAGGTAGCTACGGAGCGCGAAGGGTCTTGACCTTCGGGGAGATCTTCACGAATCTCGATCTACGGAACATGTTGTATGGGATCTTCACCTTTGTGAATGGTCGGCTCAAGTTCACTCGCGAATTTAGAAGATGCCTCGGTGGAGGGGCGAGCTTCAACAACTTCAATCGTATTAGTAGCAACAACAGCGGTAACAATTTCTTTCTCGAACTTCAAAGGCAACATCTCGAATAAGAATCAATATCCACGAACTCATTTTTAGAACCCGAGTGCAATGTTCATGAATATTGAATCTTCGTAAATGCCAAGAGGAAAAAACCTTGTTGTCCAGGTTCCGTGAAGATATCATCATCGAAGGCGGAAGGAACTCGTCTGTCACACCCTGAAATTTCCAATTTCAGGATGTGAATAGAAAGAATAATTAAATAACAATTTTCTCATAATTTTATAATTTTTCCAACACTTATTTTCTTTACAGAGAATATAGTATAGGAAAAATCCTTTGTTTGATTTTCTAAATTAAATAAAAGTTGAGAGTGTTGCATTCATGCCGATGCATCTAGTGGTTCTTGAGTGCAAAAAGGTTTCAAAAATGCGTTTAGGAGCTGTCCAAAACCTTCCGAGAATTTTCCGGAATTTTCTGGAATTTATTCTCATTTTCTCCGAGCATTTTCTATTTATTAGAAGGCTCTAAAATCTTTTTCATGAGCACCAAATGCTTTATTTGGATTGTTCATGTCTTAATCTATCTCTAGGAATTTTCCTGGAATTTTTGTGATTTTCTGAGTATTTTTCGTGCTTTAAAATAATTTACAGATTTTTCTGGAATTATTCTTCGCACTGGAAATAAATTCAGAAAAAAAAGAAAAACCTATCCTATCTAACTGGGCCGAGCCCGAAGGCCCGACCCAGCCTCCTTCCGCCCGCCGCTGGCCCGGCCGCGGCCCACGCGGAGCCCATCTGGGCCAAAGGCCACGGACACGGCTCGCGCGTCCGGCACCGCCGCCGCCGCCGCCGGGGGCTCGACGTGCGCGCCCGGGACGCGTGGGACCGCGCGCCTATAAAGGCCGCCTCCCCGCGCGCGGCGTGCCCTAGCCCCGTGCGGCCGGAGCGCCGCCCGCCGCCGCCGGCGGCCGTGCCCCGCGCCTCGTCTGCGCGCGCGCCGCCGCCGGAGCTCGGAGCCGCGCCGTCCGTGGTGCCGCACGGACGCCATCGGGCAAAGCCGACGCCGCCGCGAAGGCGCGCCCACCGAGCCGCACGGCCGTCGCTGGTCATCATCCCTATCTCATCGTGGAGCATCCTTGCCGCAAAGACCCGAGCACCACCGTCGTCCCCTTGAACGCAGCAGCCGCCGCCATGGCCTCTCGCCGTCGATTCGCCGGACGAGGACGCCGAGCGAGCAATCCGCGACTGCCACAAGCTTCTCCTCGCTGATTCGGTCCCCGTTCCGCTGGTTCCCGTCGTGAACCGTTCATCGGAGCGCGGTCGCCGTCACGAGAAGCCGACCCGCTGGCCGTGCTCCAGCAGTCTGGCCGCCGTGCTTAAAATTCCAACCGGAGCACCACGTCCTGCCCATCGGTGAGTGCAAGATCCCATCCCATCCTTTATCCCTTGTGCCGCCCAACGCGTCCCTAGGCCTTGCCGAGCTCCCAGAACCTCTGTCCGCCGCCGGCCATGGCGTTCCTGAAGCCATCTTCATATTCTGTCCGTGTAGATGAGGTAAGGTAGTTTTTCTTTTACGTCCCCTAGGTTTCTCCAAACCACATCCCTATAGCTCATGCTTTGCAATCTTTACCCATAACCCCCTACAAAAATTCCACTTCCACACATAAAGCCCACCCGAGAGTTTTATAGATCTAACCCTGTCCTTTGTTCTTTTCGCAAGCATTATTCTTTGTGTCTTGCAGATTTCCTTTGCTACTCCCTGAAATCTACGGTTAATTACGACTAGGTCCTTTCAATCTTGTTTTGCTCATATCTTTTTCGTTTTAGCTCCGATTTAATCCGTTCAAGTTACGTTAGGTCCATAATAATGTAAAGCACGCGTTAGTGGTGTGTTTTCACCATGTTTTGTTTCTGAAAATAAAATTAATATTAATTTTGATTAACGTCTATTTACACATGCCTTTTATAAATAAAAGTAAAATAGATCTATACATCGTTTTTCATAAGCAAATTTAATTTTATTAAAGTTTCTATCACATGTTTTTATATATAAAAGTTAATTAGATCTTTATCTCGGTTTTCGTAAACCAAATGTTAATTTGTTTAATCGTTAATTAATCTTTTCTAATTAAAATTTGCTTAGGCTTTTACATCGGCTTTTATAATAAATATTAATTTGATTAATGCTAATAGCATAATGTTCTTAACAATAATATGATCTACTCGAATTACAAAGTTTCGTTTAGATTGTTCATATAGTTTAGTTTTTCTAAATTAAATGTTTAATCGGTTTAATCATATATGAATCTTTATTAATAAAACTTGACTAGTTCTTTACACCGGTTTCATAAATAAAGTTCAATATTGCATTAATGTCAACATAGGGTATTTTATTTCGAAATATCCTTTATAATTGTTTTGTTAATTAAAATGAACCTAGCTCATATCGTTGTTCTCTCATATATGCAAAACGTTCGTTAGACGTTCTTTTCTCGGCTCTCTAAGTGTGATCTTTCCGGTCCTTGCTCAATCTTCCACGACCATCTATTTAAAGCTAACCAAGCCTTTCCAAGCACCCTTTGCGTTCTTTAGTGATCCATCTAATCGAGTTTATCCTTTAGTGCGTTCTTTTAAAGCTTTCTTTTGATTGGTGTTTTGTTCTTAGTATGTCTGTTTGCTTGTCTGCTTTGTATGTTTGCGTCCGATGATTGATGCGAGTAGAGCGAACGTGGTTCGAAAGCTTTGGAAGAGCTTGAAGTTGAAGATATTCTGAGCAACGACATTACTTTGGTTAAAGGCAAGTGTGTCCTTGATCTTTTGTCCTAAGAATTATGTTTAATCACTCATTGCATATGCTTGCATTAATATGATGGGACCCATGTTTAAGGTTTGACTAGTGTTATTTATCCCGTGCCTTGATCAAACGGGTTTATCTTTATGTTGGGTAGTTATGCTTAGTTGCTATACCTTGGGATATGGTGGTTCTAATGAACAACAATGATGAACATGCTTTACTCCGATGCTATATATCTCTGGTTAATACAAGATCATATGATTAATCGGAACATGGAGCGACCACCCAGGAAAACAGTGCTACCACAAGACATATGGCTCTGTCTTGGCTTATTAATTAGTGAACTAGGTGTTAGGTATGCTTTACCTGATAAGGGTTGGGGGCTGGCGGGTAGTGGCGTATGGACCTGCTCGGGCGTAGGTGTGGGCTTAGCTAAGACACGGTACTCGTCCGGGAGCTTTATACGTTGCACTGACCGGTAACCTAGCGGGCGACCTACATCCGGGGATCTTTGTAACGGCCTCGTAGCGTCCCTATGCAATCACACCTCGGTAGTGTGGTATGATGCTTGGCCGGCATCGCATGGTTGGGTTTAAAGTTCGTCGGGACTTTTACGCGACTTGTGGGTAAAGATGTACAACCTCTCGCAGAGTAAAAACTAATCGATTAGCCGTGCTCACGGTCAAGAGCGGCCTGGACCCTCACATGATAATTGAACTTGAAGATGGACTTAAATCTCTCTCTGGTTATGCTTGCCATGTGCTTATGGCGTATCTCTTATCTTATGCTTAATTGTGGGTTGGTATAAACTTATACTTTATTAGTAAGTAGGTGCTAATAAAATTTGACCAACTAAAATTGCTTAAATGCTTATAGCCCAGTCCACTATAAAGCCTTTGCATTCATTTTTTTTCCCACACTTGCCGAGTACGACAAGTGCTCACCCTTGCTATAAATAATGTTGCTCGAAAGAGGATGCTACTTTGAAGTCTTGTGAAGATGTTGCCGGTGCTAGGCGTACACAACCCCCGCCGATTGCCCGTGATGTTTGGAGCCTTTGTTTCCGTGATTAAGCGTAAATCTCCGATAATCTTTCTTTTTCTTACGTGATACCGTTTCGTATTCACTTATATGTCACTATATGCATGAAACTTGATCCCGGCATGCATATAGGTATGCACTTGGTTTCCTTCGGAAAACCGGGTGTGACAGAGTCGAACTTCAAGCAGCAACAATTTTCTTAATAGCTTTGTTAGCTTTCTTTCGACTCATCCGAGCAAGGCAGGAAGTCGCTTCAATCTCAACGTCCGAAACATGTTTGGAAGATTTCCGCTTCCGCTTGGTTGATTCGAGAGACTTAGTCTTCGTAGGTTGAACATTGGAGGACGTTGTCTCATCGATATTCAACCATCGAAGATCTTCTTCTTGGAGCTTTCAAAGGCGCGGTCGAGCAACCGGTCACAACAACAACGGCATCTTCATTTTGTGGCCCGGACGTCGGGAACGGAAGGATTTGTCTCCACAGATTTCGAGAGAACACCCGATTTATCCTTTTCTTGTGTTTCACCAAGTTCTTATACGCCTTGTACTCATTCATGGTGTACTCGCCGATCATGGCATTCACCTTTTTCTCAACTTCGGTCATGAAGTCATATCAAGCATCTACATTTGATATCTTCTCCTTCGATCTAACCTCTTTGTCTTCACGATTCTCGCGATCCGCTAACGGCAGGAGATGTGTTATCTTCGGAGGTTGAGCAATCTCGGGTTCTTGAATTTCTTCCTCGGCGGGCGGAATGCCGCGGCGGCCAACTCTTCGGTCGTGATGGGTCTAGCGGTGCTTTTAACACGGTACACCTAATCGACGGTAACACAAAGACAAAATCTAAAATGATTTTTCGCAAGTCAAAATGTGCGAAATAAAATTCATGAATTAGAATGTTGAAAGAAAGAAGAGCACAACAGAAAATAATACCTTCGAAAGTTGACAAATCCTTGAATCTTCGGACCCTTTGTCGCGGAGAACCTTTCGCGAAGACGCAAGCAAAAGTTCGGAGAAAAGCAAGGGAGCGGTAAAAAATTTTTACGAGGCGAGGGGGCGGTTTCAAGAAGTCGCCTCGATTCGATTGTTGCGAGTTTTCCGGAGAACGCGTGTCCACTCCGACGTTCCGAGGGTGACGTTTTTCACAAGAATTCAAGAGTTTTCGTGGAAACCGATCGTCGGAGTCAACCCGCTTCCCCGAGGGGCTAGTGTTGGGGAATTCAGGAGAAAACCTTACACCCACGAAAATGTCGGATTTGTTGAAGTTAATGAGATAAGTTTTCGGGTAATGTGCGAAAATAGCAGCCAAATCTGCCTTCTTCGCGTGAATCTACTGTCTATTTCAGGAAGATTAAAACCTGCGAAACTCTGGAATCCTAAACCTGCGAAGATCGGGAATCATGAACCTGCGAAGATCCGGAATCATGAACCCGCGAAGATCCGGAATCACGAACCCGTGAAGATCCGGAATCATGAACCAACAAGGCTCCGGAGTCTCAGACCGGCGAAAGCATGTGTACAGATCCCCGAAATTCGGGAGTCGTGGATGAAAGTTCGGAGATCGAGAGTAGTCGAGTCAAAGACACTACCTCAAAAAGTCCGGGTTGACGTGTGAACTAGTGGCGAGCTTGTAAATCAGCCCCGCAAATTATGGGATGTAAAAGACATTTATGTACATATTCACACTAGGAATATTCCCTAGATTCGAGGGTATTTGCGGAATGTAAAAAGTCCCTTCGTCTCCCTATAAAAGGGGGTGCGAGGGCACCTGTAAAGGGGTTCACAACTTTTGAGGTGAGTACAGACTTTCGGAGATTCCTTGTCTCCCTTTCGCAACTTCTGTGACTTGTGTGGCGTGTGTTCTGAACTTCCGTGTTTGGGAATTCACTCCGATTTTTCAGACCCCCCAAATCTAGGATTATATCCTAGTGGGCTCTTATATACTTCTTCTTCCTCTACCCTCCACTTATATTCTTGTTCTTTCTTAAATTTGTAAGTGGATTTAGGGAGGCTCCATTAGATTTCGGTCGGTAGAGGGGGCTCAATCCTCGTTCGCGGCCCGCCCCACGGGAGGATCCATCCATGAGTGAGATGCTTCTCCCCTATGTGCCAAACAATGGATGTCATAAAGTTCGAAAAACTAGCAAGGCACTTCTTTAGTAGATGATACACACTACAAATAAACTAAAAACTAGGTGATACCCCGCGCTTTGCTTCGTGAATTTTTAAACAAAGTTGCAATGTGACAATTTGAAAATATTAACTTTTTTTGAGGAATTTGAAAGTATAAATCAAGGTGATTGCTATGCAACATTTTTTTACAAATGACACTATATATGAAAATATATTCATTTTGTTTGGAGAAAACGGTTGTTAAATGATTGATCTTTCATGTATTGCTATTGTTGGAATTTTGGAGCATGATACTCACACGGATGCATGGATGCTATAGTTACGTAAAATCGGTGGAAGACATAAATTGATGATCTAGTGTATGATGAGGTGGCATGTGGAGTGGATGGTTTGCATGTTGAAAGAAATATAGTTAATGCCTCTATATAGGTTATATAGATAACGCCCTACAATTTTGTACTTTAGATGTGTGATTAAATGCTTTTTTTAATGCTTCTTTAAGTTGGATGACATTTTGTTCTTGTCGGTGTATTTATAATGGGTCATATACAGATATAGATCCTTTTTGTTCCCAACTGCAGCTTCATTCATCTGAGCATGGTCCATTTCACACAAAGTACTCCATTGAACTAAATACATGACATGAGAACAAATGTAGCAAGTCAATTTGACATCAATCAGACTAGTATGCAATGGTAATAAATTGAAAGTGATTTCTATATTGGCTTCAGAAATTGCCAGTGACAAGCAGCAAAGACCATTCCGAGTTCCTTGTCCACTTTAGCTTCTTTCCCTGTCGCTGATAGCTACACACCAACAGCCTCCATTTTGACGTGAATCATCTTAATCTTTTTCCATGTACTGCATGTTGGACTAATATATTCAAAGGCTGTAGTGAAGTAGAAATTCTCGTCATTGACCTAAGTAAGGCTTCTTGACAAATGACTTCTCTCTTGGAGAGACCAAAATAAATCAAAACAATGCCTCACTATTGAGGTTGTCTAGAGTCTTGGCCATCATTGTCTTCTCTTAAAGTCCTCTGCTTCCCTTGCAGGAAGTTTACTCTCTCTAGACACTGAAAAGGTAAGTTCTTGCTGCTGCTAACCTAAAATTTGCTGCTTGTTATCCAAAGTTCATACGAATAATCTCATATATATTATATCTTATATTTTTCTGATTTCTGAACAGGGAATAAATCATACTGTATATGCTTGAACTCTAATGGCAGAGATTTTCAGTTCTGCAGTTGTCCAGGAGACAGTTAGCCAAATCCTATCTCGTCTGGTACAAAAATATGAGGAGAAAGTGGAATCAAACACGAGCAGAAATATGGAGAGGCTGGAGATGGCAAACATCAGGCTGGAGGCTGCTCTTGAAACATCAGAAAAGTAGAAGATCACTGATGGATCCTTGTTGCGTTGGCGCAAGAAGCTGAAGCGTGCTGCTCAAGAGTGTATGACACCCTGCACAAATGCAAACATAGAATCTTGGTAAAGGAACAGATGGAACATGAGATGAGGAATTCCCCCCTTCCTAACCGGATTGTTCATGCTACAAAGTCATTTGCTCTCTCTATGTTTGACAGCGACAACAGAAAGTTGAGCAGGATCCACTGTTCAAAGATTTGAGTGGTTTGCAGATGGTGCTCCTGAGTTTCTGCGATCCGTAGAGATTGGAGGTGCACCGCATTGTCACATGCCCTTTGACTCGCTTACCAAGAACCTTTTTGCAGGAGGTTTTTTATGGTACACAATACGGCCGGTTGAAAAAGGACTCGTATGTAATAGAAAATGACATATATGTGTTTGAACAAACATATGAGATATTTTCAAGCTGTGTGTTCACTTTCTTTCCCTGTCATTGTTAGCTAGTACTATATCATAAAAATCTCCATTTGAATTTACCAAGTCTTCGACCCCAACTATCTTCTTCCCAAGTTCGTCTCATCTTAGTCATGTTCTTGTTTTGGCAGCAAAAGTCCTCAGCCTAGCTTCTTCTACCGTCCAAGAAATACTCCATTCACAGGATAAATCTTTGCTGCTATTCAAGGTAGGTTCTTACAGCTGCTAGTGAGCTAAATCTTTGCTTATCATTTAAAGTACATATTTTAGCCTCTCTTGTATATTGCATTATGTTTATTTCCTGATCAAGGAAGGGATAAAGAATATTGAATGCTAATGGAGAACACTGGCAGACCCAAGGCCCGGCTAGCCTGGGCCGGTGCCCGGGCTCGTCGTCTATGGGCCCTTAAGGCCAAGTACAATTTCACGGGAGAAGAGGGCACGGGAGAAGGGGCACGGGGAACGAGAACGAGCGCTTGTTACTTAGACTTTGTTAGGTGCCCGGGCTTGTCAAATTTCCTAGGTCCGCCACTGATGGAGAACATCGTCAGTTCTGCTGTTGTGCAAGAGACGGTTAGCCAAGTTCTATCTGGTCTGGCTAAAAAGTACGAGGAGACAAAGGAATCAGATGCCAACAGAAACTTGGAGAGGCTAGAGATGGCACACATCAGGTTAGAGGCTGCTCTTGAGACATCTGATAAGTGGCAGATCACCAACGCATCCTTGCTGCGTTGGCGTAGGAAGCTGAAGGGTGCTGCTCAAGAATGCGACGACATGCTACACAAAAGCAAGAAGAGGATCCTAGAAGACGAGCAAATGGAACAACGGCTAAGAAATTCGTCCTTTCCAAGCCGGACTGCACATGCTACTAAGTCATTTGTCTCCTCCATCGTTAGCTGCGACAACAACAAGCAGATGAGGTCCAGTGTTCAAAGATTTGAGTGGTTTGCAGATGGTGCTACCGAGTTTATGAGATTTCTAGAGCTCGGTGGCACACCACGTAGCCACATATCATTCTTCTCCCTTGTCAATAACATTTTTGCAGGCAAGGAACTACCTCACAAAATCGTTCGGGGAAACCAGCATCTTTCCTCTCAACTATGGTTGGCAACCTTTGGTACAGAGCACGGAACACAGGCTCAACTGATTTTTATCCAGACAGATTCTGAATCAGTGGGCAATATCTACTTTAGTATAGTATTACAGATTTCGGAGAGTACTGACATAGTTGGGACCGCAATTCAGTGCTTGCAGTTTTTTGCTCCTCATTTCAAGTGTGCAGTTGAAAATATTATAAAAGAACTTGCTCAACTACCAACCCAGTGTTTGTCATGGATGCCATCCGTTTATTCCAACAAGAAAGATGCGGTTTTTGTTCAAAACCATGTATCTCAATGGGTTCGCCAAGAACTAGTATGTTGCAAGAAGCATAATCAGCATGAGCTTCGACATATTTGCAATCCAGACATGGTAGGACTTGAAGATGATTTCTTGAAATCAGTAACTCAAGTGAATTTGCAGTGGCAGGTCTCTTCATCTCTGTACAACAAGCAGAGGACTTTACGGTTTGAAGATATAATTTCTCTGCATGATTCTAATTATCTGAAAGCTGGAATTTTCTTTACACCCCATCGCTGTTCAGAAGACATGCTACCTGCAAATAAATTATCTGAGATAGTGGCTATAGTTGGTGAGGCTTAACATTGCTTGCAAGCAGATGTCACCTTGCAACAGCTGGAAGAGATCATGCTGCCAAAGTCAGTAGATTACTTCCACCAGAGTACTGAAGCAACAATTTACAAAATGATTTGGAAATCTAAACATAGCACTGCACTTATTCAGGTTGAGAGGGAAAGCATGAGCACACATAAAACCTTTGGGGGAGCTAGGACGAGACTGAAGCTGTTTGATGTACATGATGAGGAGCTTATGAGTCGAAATCTAAGGATCTCGTACTTGCTCGACTTATGGTGTGCACACATACCCGTTCACCTAATAAATGCGTTCAAGGACTGGCTGCAGAAAGAATATGGCACCGCAGCTACACCTGAAATAAAATTCTAAATTATGTATAGATCAATAAGGGCGTCTCCAACAACCTAGCTCTAAGCCAGTGAAACTAATTTTTTAATCATGAAACATAGCAAAAGACAAGAGACTAACTAGGAGAGAAGAGATAAGCTCGCTCAATTCCCAATACACTGTTCTCTCACTGCACGATATTCAAAGCTAGTTGTTGCACTCTTTTCTCGTTTAAATTTATCAGCTTAGAGCTAGTGCTAGCTCATACGATTGGAGACGCCCTAAGGGAACAAGGAAGGAACAAAAGAAAATATTGGAGTTAATATTCGTAATGGAGGAATTTTATGAGGACAGTCCACAAAAGCATCACATTAGAGAATGGAGATGCTATCAGAGCACAAATATGGTTGTATTATTTATATGCCAAATATTTATTTCATGTTGGTCTTAATTAGAAAGTCTGTTGTACATTAGGAATTCGTGTTGGTGTATAGTAAGTCTTAACTCTTTTGAGGGTTTTCTGTATGTATTTGATACAAGGTTGTTTGTCTCGCACCAGTTGATTATGGGTATTACTACATTTTTATACTTGAAGATAATGTGAGACTTTTACATAAATTGAGACTTATTGCACATCATTCATTCAGACTTTCAGAACGTTTACAAGTACTTATGTTGGAGCGGTAAATGTTTTAATTGATTGATTGTTCGTTGTTAAAGACCAGATCAGCGGAGAACATCTCATATGGAGCTTCAACTTGTTGATCAACTCTTTAAAGGCTCTGAACTCGATTAGGCATTTACAATGGCATTTTTGGTGGATTCTACCTTTTCATGCTTGATTCCAATGCACATATCAAAAATGAAATGACATAGGCCTTATGTGCTTGATTCCAATGCTACATTTCATTCAAATGCCTCCGGCTGCCGGCCTCCCGTCGCAACACTCCGCAGTGTTCACTCTCCTCTGCTGCTGGCACATCTCGAAACACCGGGACGAAGTCGTGTTCGATGGCCAGCAGCCGTGCCTCCGCCGTCTGCTCCGCTCCTGCACCGACTCCGCGCGCCTATGGGCGCCGCGCCTACCACAGAGTGTTGCGGGCGTCGCCGAGTCCTGGTGTCTTCTCCTTTCCCCAATGTAATTACAACGGCAACGCGAGAGAGACGTTCCTTCCTGTAACAAACCCCCTGCTCTAATCCGGGCACTAGGTGACAGTGATCAATGGAAAACAAAATCAGGTGGGGAACCCCCCCCCCCCCCCCCCCCCCACCCATTAGACGGTAGGATAATTGTTGTTACAGGAGTTTGTTGTAGGCTTGACTTGTAGGTCAAGATGATCCATTCGGTGGAGATGTAACCTATGTAATCTTGTTGTACAAGCCCAAGGGCTATAGAAGCAAATACGCAACCGAGAGAACTAAGGCATCTCGTTTCATTCATAATCAGTGCTGCAGGTTAAAAAATGAGCTTCACCCCGTTGTCCCTAAAAAAAAGTAGCCTCTTAAAATCGCCTAGGAAAGGGGGCTGGAGGAATGATGTTTCATACATCTTTTTGTCTGCATTACCTGAAAGAAATTCAGAGTTTTAAAGGACACCTGGACAAATCGCTGTCTCCAATTGAGCAGCTCTGGTTGTTTTTCGGAGTCATTTACGTGTATGTCATTAAAAAGTTGCCGATTACGTGTATGCCATGAAAAAGTTCCCAAGTACGTGTATGCCACGCATCCGAAGTTCGTTGACGTACATGCCATTTTGGATGGATGGAGAGTTAACAGAGGTGTTAGAGAGTGTGTAAAGACAGTTTTGCCCTTATGTGCAATAAAGGGTTTTAAAAAATCAGAAAAGTGAAAAAAATCGAAATAATGTAAATAATTCGATAAAAATTAGAAATAATTTCAAAAAATCATAAAAAATCAGAAAAGTGGAGATAAATTATACAAATGATTAAAAAATCAGAAAAGCGGAAATACATTATAAAAATGATTTAAAAATCGTAAAAAATTAGAAAAGTGAATATAAATTATAAAAATGATTTAAAATCGTAAAAAAATAGAAAAGTGGGAAATAAATTTTTTAAATGGTTAAAAAATCTGGGAAAATCGAGAGAAATGCTAGAAAAATGTAGTTAGATGTGGAGCAAATTAGAAAAGGGTTGCAAAAAATAAGAAAAAATTAGACATTAATTTTTTTTAAAAGGGAAAAATAGGTGCATGACCATTACATACAATCAAATGTACATATCACATGGAAAAAATAATGGATGACCATTGCATAGTAACAAGTTCATATCACCAACATTTAAACAAATAAGTTCACTAGTTTTCATCACACTTAGTCCACAGATAGACATCACACTTAGTCCACACATAGAAAGTACAGTTCACTAGTTTGCATGACATCACACCAAACCATACATGTCTCAAATTACATCAAAAGTAATAGTTCCTCCGCATAATTTATTCAAGCTGGAGTTTCTTCTTGCTTCTGGTATTAGAAGCTAGGCTGGATGGGTTGACCACTTCAACAGGAGCCCTCCTTGGTGTACACTTCTTCATGATGGCTTGCTTCTGTCTTGGTGTAGAGACTTCATAGGATGCAATTTTTTCATGAACAACAGGAGGGTGCTCAATTTGGAGAGGAAAGGGGTCATTTGATCCATGTCCACTTCCAGACCTTGTGTGAAAAAAGATCAGTTAGGTTGTAGGTTATAAATGACAAGATCAGCTAGGTTGAATGACAAGATCAGCTAGGTTAAATGACAAAATCAGCTAGGTTAACTGACAAAATCAGCTAGGTTGTAGATTGTAAATGACTAGATGTAGAAAAGTGAAAGATCAACCTACTAGTACTTGTTGGTGGTGGTGGCCCCCTTTTTTTGCACATTTTTTCACTCTCTTTGGCTTATGTGTAGCATTGGCCACCGCCTCATTGTATGGAAATACCATGCCTCGATCCAAAGTAGTGGTCACAACAATGCTAGTCACCGTGCTAGTGGAAGATGCTTTCTTCGCCTTTTCTTTGGTGGACCCCTGAAATAAATTATGGAAAATTGTTGTTTTGCATAGCTAAACAAGAAGTGTTGTCATTGTGTAGCTATGTCTACAAAGTCTACCTCTCAGCCTCAAATGCAGCTATGTCATCCGGATTGCCATTCTTACATGTGTACCAATGGTGTCCTAACCGATGGCATATTGGGCACTCGATGTTGTCTTTTGCCGCACCTTCCTTATTGCCCGATTTCTTCCTACTACTCGCCTCCCTCCAAATCTGATTTCATCCTCGTTCTTCCTCCTCCCCCTGCAGTTGACATAAGCAATGGAGGATGCATGAAGAAGCCATGTGTGGGTTTGGGCCACATGGACTTGTTAGGAATAAAGGGCATAGAATGTGCATATGCAATTTTGAATTTCTCAACTGAATAGCACTCATCTACATAATCTTCAAGTGGGATTGATGTGATGTAGGCAATGGCATGTTTGCATGGTATTTCTAACCCTTGCCAAGCTCGCAGGAACATGTCCTCTCAATTGTATTCACCGCAAACCCGAAGCTACTAGCGAACTTCCCTTAGCACAAACTTCGCAATGCCATCGGTGAGCTTGTGATTACTTCAATGTCCAGGTTATAGCTAGCTCCTCTCAACTTCTCGCACTATATGAGGCAAGATCTTTCCTTCAAACTTTTGGGCAACCCTTTTTCTATGGTTCCATTTAATTAAGATCTTCTGTCTAATGCTATCCATCAACTCATCCGGATGCATGCCCTTCATATCCTTCACCTCGCCAACATAGAAATTCAATTTTGAGCAAATATGGAATAAAATAAGATAATCAATGCAAAGTTAAACAAGGTAATCGACCCATTTATTGAATGTCTCAGCCAAGTTATTGGTAACATAATCCACTTTTGATAATGTGGAAAACTAGCTCCTAGTCCACAATTTCTTGTGATTTTCCTGAAGCCATTTCATAGCCTCTGGTTTGGCTGCTGCCATGGCTTGATAATGTTTCTCAAACATGTAAGGGCTCCAAGAATATGCAGATGCCCACAAGTGATCATCAAAAATCTGTCCACTATAGTGTTTCTTGAAATTCGTGTTAGATGGCACATACACTCTCTATGTTCAAGCATCCGGAAAAGCTGTGCTAACCCCATGCATCACTCGGCTTCCCACAATCAATGTTGAATGTAAAACCATCCGGATTGCCTATAGCTTTTTTCAACCTCTCCATAAACCACTCCCAATTCGGATTTGTTTCGAGTCAATAACACCAACCGCTATCGGGTACATCCAGTTGTGACCATCAACCGGACAAGCTACACACAACTGGTCCCTAAACCTTCCATTCAAAAATGTGCTATCTACCGCAAGATATGGCCTACAACCTTGTAGGAAACCATCAACACAAGCTTTCAAAGCAAAAAACAGCCTATTAAACCTTTGTTTTGTTGTTGATGGTACGATGATCAATTACAACAAAGGATCCAGGACTACTATCCTCTATTTGAGCCTTAAATTTGTACAGGTTGTCAAAACTTTCACCCCAAGGTCCATAAATTTTGTCCATAGCAAGTTGCTTACCTAGATAAGCTTTTCCGTAGGTCACATCAATTTTGTGCCTCTCCTTCAACCTTCTTTTCAGCTCTTTGGCACCCACTGTTCCATGCTTGTATGGGTTTCTTGTGATCCGCATAAGGAGTGTTAAAATCAATGCATAAAGAGTGTTAAAAAAATCATTGCATAAAGAGTGTTAAAAAATTTACCTTCACCGTAACTTCATCACTCAAAGTAGCAGGATGAATTCTCCACCTACAACCCACTGTCTTGCCACTGCAATACACCCTGTACCGAGATTTATCACTCGCTTCAATGTTATATTGAAACTCATGTTTGGTTGCATGTGAAGCTAAAGCCAACTTAAAAGCATCCATGTTTGAATACAAAGTGCCTACTGCCATTGGAGGATCATCCTTATCATAATCTGCCTCAGGTTTCTGTGCAGGTTCTCTATCTATAACAATGTCATCTTCCTCTATTTCATCATCAGACAAAGATTCATCCTCCTCAACTTCCTCCACTTCATTTTCCTCTACTTCATCTCCCTCTATTTCATCATCTAACAATGTGTCTGGTTCAGTTTGACTAGTGGGAATGGGAGGTGCTCGATGTTCAGGACCAAGGTCAATATACAAGCATTCATCATCAATACCCGCATGCTCATTCGATGGGTTTGGGCTAGCAAGAAATTCACTATCTGCAGATTTAGTAAGGCAAGATTCTCCTATGCTCGGTTGAACCGATTTTTCGGTACCAATTTCCCACTATGAAATGTCAGGAGGTTCACTACCCAAGACGGCGTCCATCCTACAGATGAACAACAGCACATGCTCAACACATATGCATACATCACATATATGCGAGCAAAGAAGGGATAAACAGGAATTAATTCTTTTACCCGGACAAGACGGGCGGCACCGACCGCCGCGGTGGCCGAGCGGGTGCCCGGCCGGGCCGCGGGCGTGCGCCCGGATGCGGGTGCACCGGCCGCGTCGAGCGGCCGCGGCGCGCGCGCCCGCCGCGCTTGGCTACCTCGAGCGGCCGCGCGGCGCGCGCCGGCCGGCGCGCTTGGCGCCTCGAGCGGCGGCGGGCCCGGCCGCCTTGCCGGCCGCGGGCGTGCCGGCCGCCGCGCCCGGCCGCCTCACCCCGGGCGCGCGGGGGCCGCCTCGCCCGGATCCGGCCGGCGGCGGTGTCCCCGGCGGCGGCCGGCGGTGGGTCTCCAGCTAGGGTTCGGCCGCGGCTACTGTACGAGAAGAGCAAGTATCGATTCGTTTTCGTTTCCAGGTCTCAGAAACTCCAAACGCGATAGGCATGTAAATGGACAGGGGTACAATTGTCATTTCACTATACGGGTCCCACATGTCAGATGGGTGCAACTGTTAAGTCCTAACGGAATCCATCCAAAATGGCACGTGCGTCAACGAACTTCGGGTGCGTGACATACACGTGCTTGGGAACTTTTTCATGGCATATAAATAACTGGCAACTTTTTTAATGGCATACACGTAAATGACTCTGTTTTTCGTCGTAGCGAACCGTTCAGCTCAAGTTGAGATTTTGTTCAGCATCTACCGATCCCGTGATGGACGGAAGAGAAGCAAAATAATCAACCACCCCGAAGCAAAGGAGAGCAAGAAGTACCGGATCCCACGGTCGGGAACACACCCGATACGGGATGTAGCCAAGCGAACGAGGGAGCTCCTCTCTCACCACGTGGTTTTTACGGTACATAATACGACCCGTACGACCGGTTGAAAAAGTACTCGTATGTGATAATAAAGGATCTATATTTAAGGATTCGACGGTTGAGATTAATTCTATATGACTTATTTTTTAAGCCGTGGTATGTTACTATTCAAAGGTCCTATGGGTAGTATGTTGTACATTAGGAAGTATGTTGTACATTAGGAATTCGTGTTGGCGTATAGTAACTCTTAACTCTTTTGAGAGTTTTATGTGTGGAGGACCGGGTGTAGCCCGGTTGGTGAGCTTCTCGGTGTGGAAGCCACCGCTCGCCGACTTAGATCCCCATCGGGGACCGATGTACGCGCCTCATTTTTCTCTTAATGAAAAACCACCTAGTTCCTCCTAGGTTGGGTTTAATTTTGAGAGTTTTATGTGTGTATTTGATACGGGGTTGTTTGTCTCTCACCGCTTGATTATGGGTATTACTACATTTTTATACTTGAAGATAATGCGAGACTTTCGGATAAATTGAGAGTTATTGCACATCATTCATTCGGACTTTCGAACGTTTACAAGTACTAATGTTGGAGCGGTGAATGTTTTAATTGATTGATTGTTCATTGTTAAAGACCGGATAACCGGAGAACATCTCATATGGAGCATCAACTTCCCGATCAACTGTTTAAAGGCTCGATGTAACACCCGAAAATTCCATCACAATAAAATATTGTTAGCAACATGGTTTAGTTTTATTTTCTAAGGATTTAATAAATTTGAATAAATAAATTTGCCTTTAATTAAATTAAACATCATTTAATAATTAGAATCACCCAAGTGTTTGTGCATCATGTTGAAATGCATTAGTTTTGTTTGTGGTGTGATTTTAAAAGTCTTAAAATATTTGTGAAAAAGTCCTTAAAAATAATTGTGAAAAAATTGTGAAAATTTGTGTAAAGGTTTGAATTTAAAATATGGTTGAAAAGTTGTTAAAAATGGTTTGTGAAAAGTCCTTAAAATAGTGGAGAAATTTGTGTTAAAATTTGAATTTGAAAACATGTAAAAGATTTGAATTTAAAAGGTTTGAAATTGGTTTTAAAATGGATTTGAAAAGAAAAGGAAAAAAACAAAACAACCCAACCTATCTACCCGCGGCCCACTCCCCTCCCCTTTTCACTTCCCGCCGCGGCCCATCACGAATTCGGCCCAGCAGCCCGCTAGTGCACCGCCTCCCCTCCCTCTCTCTCTCTCACGCAGCCACCGACGGTGGGGCCCACCCGTTGGGGCCATCCCCTTCCTCCGACCGCCGCCCCTCCTCTTTCTCCCCCACGCGGCCGCCGGCCTCCCGCGCCACCGTCCCGCCTCCTCGCCTTCCCGCGCCTCCTCCCCTTCCCCTTTAGTGCGCCGCCGCCCACACGCGCTGCCACCTCACCTTTTCCTCTCCCGTAGCCGCCGCACCGAGCCACCCGCCGCCGCCATTAATGTCCGGCCGATGAGCTCCCACTCCACCGCCTCCGCGCCCTTCCCCCTTCCCCCCGTCCACCCTATAAAGGGGCAGCACCACCCCTCGCTCCACCCGCACCACCTCATCGCCCCTACTCGCGCACGCGGGGACCGGAGCGCCGCCGCCGCCGGAGCTCACCGCCGGGCCCCCGACCTCGCCGCCGATCTCCTCCTCCGCCGTGTTTCCCTCCCCCTCCGACCCCCGGGTAAATTTCCTCTCCCCCCTCCTCTTCCTCTCCATGCCCTCGCCGTCGAAAATGGCTCACCGTAGCTCCCTTCCGCCATCGCCGGCGAGCCCGCCGCCGGTGGCCGTCCGCGCCGCCCCTTGCGGCGCCGCCGGCCGCGCCGTCGCACCGCCGGCCGCCCGATCCGATTTGGGCGGTCCGGATTAAATCAGGGTGCACCCCCTTGGATCGGTCCACGGTGGACCGGTGGACCGGGTCCACCGCGCCGGTCCACCGCTAACGTCAGCAGCCACGTCACGCTGGCGTCACCGCTTGCGTCAGCCCAGCCAATAGCGACCCGCCACGTGGCGCCACCACAGGTCACCCGCAGGCAGCCCAGGCATTTTTGCAAAAAGAACCCTGCATTTTCCATAATTACAAATATACCCTTCCACCTATATAAAAGCCTTTCAACTAAGTCCTTTCTTTTATGCTTAGGCCCCTGCGCAGTCCTTAGTTTCTATGTTCTTAGTCCATCCTTAACCTTTTACTTGTTAGACCTCCTAGTTTCACACATATTTATGTTTAGGTCCCCGAAATCTTGCGAAAAACCCCCTAAAACTTTCGAGATATTCACAATTTAGTCTCGAACCTTGTTTCGACCATATCTTCTCCATCCTAGCTCCGTTTTTAGCGTTCTTGGTATCCACGCGATCGTTTCTCCGAGCCCGTCATTTCTAAAAGCTTGTTTTAGTCTTTTGGTAATGTTTGATGTATTGTTTTATTTATTGTATGTTTTCTTGCATGATCGTAGCCAACGCGTTGTTCGAGGAAGATCAAGTGCGAGCTTTGCGTATAAGGAAAGTAGCTTATCGTTGGAGAAAGGAAAGTGACCCTAACCACCCTTCTACCTATGCTTTAATCAAGAACACTATAAATTAATCGGAACATGGAGAACCACCCGGAAAACGATTGCAACCACGGTCCATATGGCTCTGGGTTTAGCCAATTAATTAGGTGTGCGATTGTATTGACGACCCTATCCGAAAGGAACACGGGGGGCTCCGGGTTGCGGGGGTATAGCCCGGTTCTTTTGGGGTAGCAGCCTTTGCTAAGGTGCTGACCACTAGGGAGGGTTATGGTCCGCCCCGAGTCAGAATCGTCGTGGGTTGTTGATACTTTTGCATATCTTTGTAAAGGCTTCGTAGCGTCCCTATGCAATCACACCTCGGAAGTGTGGTATTGTGCCTGATCAGCACATGCGTGGTTGGGTTCAAAGTTCTTTGGAACTTTTACGCGAACTGTGGGAAAAGTGTGCAACCTCTCGCGAGTGTAAAACGATCGATCGGCCGTGCTCACGGTCAAGAGCGGCCTGGACCCTCACATGATTAATTGAACTTAAAGATGGATTAATATTGCTTTCTGGTTATTCCTGTGGCCTTGCTGAGTACCAACCATAAGTGTACTCATCCTTGCTTACGCCGTTCAGAGAAGAATCCCGGAGTGGAGTACTTCACCGACTACGAGGAGTTCTGAGGATGCGATCAACCAGTCGAAGCTCGTGGAAGATGAAGATGGAGTCGCGTCTTCATAGTTATCGTTGTTCGTGTAAAGACCTTCGTGTCTACCATCGTGAGTGTAATAAAAGTTAATAAACCTTTTCTGTACGTTTTGAGCAATGTCTTGTGATATTACACTCATGAGTCTATCATATGTGTGAAATTGTGATCCCGGCACACATATGAGATGCATTCGGTTTTCTACGGAAAATCGGGTGTGACATCCGAACTTGGTTAGGACTTGTTTGGGAATCGGTGGAATGACCGGGAATGAAGGGCATTTGGGTGGAGGAATTTCCATAAGTCAAAATTTCCCAAAATCCCCTTCAATCCTCTTCTATCCACTTGAATCCTCCCTTTCCCAAACAAACCCTTAGGCATTTACAATGGCATTTTTGGTGGATTCTAGCTTTTTATGCTTGATTCCAATGCACATATAAAAAATGAAATAACATGCACTTTATGTGCTTGATTCCAATGCTACATTTCATTCCGTAGCCTCTTAAAAGCGCCTACAAAATGGGGCTGGAGGAACGATGTTTCATCCATCCTTTTATCTGCATTACCTGAAAGAAATTCAGAGTTTTACAGCACACCTGGACAAATCCCCGTGTCCAATTGAGCAGCTCAGGTTGTTTTTCGTCGTAGCAGAATCGGTTCAGCTCAAGTTGAGATTTTGTTCAGCTTCTACTGATCCTGTGATGGACGGAAGAGAAGCAAAACAATCAACCACCCTGAAGCAGAGGAGAGCAAGAAGTACCGGATCCCATGGTCACGAATACACCTGATAGTATCAGGCTGATACGGGATGTAGCCAAGCTAACAGAGGGGCTCCCCTCTCATGACGTAGTTTCTAGGGTACACAATACGACCGGTCCTACCGGTTGAAAAAAGAAATCGTATGTAATAAAAAAAGATCTATATTTAAGGATCTGACGGTTGAGATTAATTCTATATGACTGATTTTTTAAGCTGTTGTATGGTAGTATTCAAAGGTCGTATGGGTAGGATAAGGGTATTATCGAAAATGTAATGGTATAGTTGTAACATAGGAAATGAAATATATGAAATGTGATAGATAGTATAAGAGGCAGCGGAGAATTTTTTTTCCAAATAATATATATCTGTCAAATTACCATTTTACCCATAAAGAAAAACCGATAATACGACCGTTAGGTCGTATTGTGTACCGTAAGAAACCTCATCATGAAGCCGTGACCCTACCGCGGCGCTGATTCGCCGGCATCTGACGAGTTCCGGTGTTGGTTTTGATCCGCGAGAGAATTTGATTGCTTCTTCTCGCGTGGAGCATTGGATGCGTTGCGTTCTCCTTATACATGGGCGTGGTTCGGTTCGGCCCAACGGTTCGCCGAACCGGCCCACAAAAACGATCCTGATGGGCTCCTATTTCGATCCAAAAATACAGCTGGTTCGATGGACTCGAACCCTAGGGTCGAGCGGTTCGATCCGCCGCCGCCCCCGAGTCCCCCGTCCCCGATACGGCGCGCGGGTTAGGCGTCGCCATCGCCACCCCCAACCCGGGGTCGGGGCGTTGCCCGCGCCGCGCCTCCCTTGTGCCCTCGCCTCAACGCGCTCGCCGGAAATCCGCTGCCCTTCTCCGACTTTGCGCAAAATTCGGTTAGTTTATTACTCTCTCGGCTTATCACCAATCGTGTGGGTGGATTCGGTTCGTGTTAGTTTTCACTTGCACCGCTAAATCTCTCGGATTTCCCATTCATTCGGATTGATTTCTTGTCGTTGTTTCTCCCTTGATGAAATTGAATTGGACATTTTGAAACTCATGGGCAGCCTCGACCTCAAGATCCGGCTCGTAGTTTACCCCGCGGATATTCACGCCGAATCCTAGTCTACCGAGTTGGGGGCCGCCATTCCCGCGCCCAAGGACAACGGGCGTCGCCATTGGATCGAGCGTGTGGCCATCTCCTTCCTCAGCAAGAACCCATGGAAGTCGAAGTCGGTGTCCCCACTGCCGCAGCTACCCCCAGGTTCGCATCCTTGCCCGTTCCACCCTAGCTAGGCTAAAAGATTGCAAGATTCTAGCTTTGGCCTCTGTTGGATTTAGCATGGTGATTAATGTGTACCATGAGTCCAGGAGTACTTCATCATTAGTTCGATTTCTCATAAAAAAATACATGTTTGTTCCATATAATTATATAAAGAACGTGTCTCCCATGTAGGTCATGTAAGCCATGTGCTATTCCCTGAATTATCTTGAAACAGGAGGGCCAATCAAGTCGATATGCTGCATTGCAAAACAACAAGAAGTAGTATTAGTTAGTTACGACGAGAAATCCATATGTAGGTGAACTAGTATTTTCGCGGAGACATGCTTTTCATAGTCGTCGCCAAGCTTTCAGTTTTTCCATGTTCAGGCTTTGCACGGATATAGAGATCATGCTGTTTGGCGCGTCCCTTCAATACCACCGTCAGAGATTGATAAATTCCTGATGGCTGCAAGTAGTCTCGATACAGTCTGAAGAAGAATTTAGATCATCATATGCTTCATAAAACTGAAATCTTGGTAGGCTGGTAGCTTCCGCTCCCATTGCGAATCAGATGCGTCCTGTTCTTCCCATAGCAGAGCTCAACACATCTCAGTTCGCTTATTGTTTCCTCTTTGCGTTCATCACCATGGCGAGCTGGAGCCGCGGGTGCCGGCCGGAGACGAGGGACAGGAGGTGTCGAAAACAATTTGGTTTTTTGAAAACATGAAAATCATTTTTGCAACAACTTTACTCAATAACCTCATGCACTTGCAGTTCATATCGGACGCATGCGAAAAAATATCTAGAAAGAAGTAAAATTTTTAAATATAGAAAACAGAGCTGAAATTGTGTCAAATTTGAGCATAAGTTTTGTATAAGGGTATGTTGATGAGAGAAAAAAATTGGAGGCAAAAAAGTGATTTTTTTTAAAATTTCTTTGCCGAGAGTCCAAAAATTGCACTTGGCAAAGAAATTCTTTGCCGAGAGCCAGCCAAGAAAGAAGTTTTTGACGAGTAGTTTTTTACGTGCCGAGAGCTTTTTGTTTGGCTCTCGGCAAAAAAGTCTGTTTGTGTAACACCCTAAATTCCACTCGCTTGGTTTAGAATAAAATTTGCTTAGCAACATTTCGATTTCGCTTAAGGAATATAAGGATGTTGTGCGCTTCTAGGCATTTAATCATTTTTATTAATTAATTAAAGAAATATAGGAGTTTATCTTGTTGCATTCATGCTTTGGTGCATTATTTTTTTGGGTGTTGGATTCAAATCTTGGTTTGAATTCAAAACTTGATTGCTTGTTATATTAGAATTTGAAATCTAGAAAAAGGAAAGAGAAACCAGCCTCCCAGTCCTTTCTTCGGCGCGGCCCGCCTTTGTGAAGTCCTTTGGAGGCCCCTCGCTTTCTTCCCCGCGACCGCGCACCCGCGGCCCCGCCCGGCGCGCTCCGCGGCCCGCTTTCTCCCTAGCGGCCCGGCCCGGCCCGGCCGCGCGCGCGCCACCCGCGAGAGGCCGACATGCGGGCCCCGCATGTCGGGCGCCTTCCTCGCGCCGCCGCGCCCGCGTCCGAGCCGGAGTCGAGGTCGGGCCGTGCTCCGACTCGGCGTCCGTGCCTTGGGCCCGCTCGCCGGGGGGCCCCACACCCCTATTTAAGGCGCCGCCGGCCCCCCGCACCGCCTATCCCGAGCTCCCGTGCCGCCGCCGCCCTAACCCTAGCTCGCCAAGCGCCGCCGCCACCTCGGTCCGCGCCGCCGCTCGAGCCCGTTCCGCCGCCGTCGTTCGCCCGCCTTGCGTTGCCCCTTGGACCCGCCGTGAGGTAAGAAGCCCGCCGGTGCGGTTCGATTGTACCTCCGTGCTACGCATCGCCGGCTCGCCTTCGCCGGAGATTAACCGCCGCAGAGTCTCATCGTGCGCCGTCGTCCGTCGCCGCCGCCCGGCGGGAGGGTCGCCGGTGGGTTCGCCTTGTGCTCGCGGTCGTCCCGGTGCAAATCCCACACCGTTTGGGGGATCCTAACCCCCGTAACCGCAGCGCGCCGCCGCCGCCGCCGCACGCCGCCGCGCGCGCCTCGCCGCCGGCCGTCGCCGTCGCAGCCCGCTTGCACAACACCGCGGCCGCCCGATGGCCATCCGACGGCCCCCGTTCGCCCTAGCCCGCCGCTCAAACCAGCCTTCCCGGTCAACCTTAACCTCGCGCCCACTTTAGATCCGAGCCGTAGGATTTCGATCCGACGGAGCTGATTCAGCCCTTATCCTCAGCCGCGCGTTTTTGCTAAAGAAACCCTGAGTTTTTCCCTTTTCACAACCCGGTCCTCCCACCTTAGAAAACCCTTACGATTAAGCCCTGTTTTCTTCTGTTTTAGCCCGAAAGCTTAAGATTCTTTACAAATTAGTCCTAAAACTTGTTTTATCCATAACTTGGTCGTTTTAGCTCCGTTTTTAGCGTTCTTTATGTCCACGTGATCGTCTCGACGAGTAGAATAGTTTTCTGTTGTTTTTGTTACCGTTTGAGATGATTGGTGTACTGTTTCTTATTTATTCCCATTGTTTGCTTGTATGTGATGTGTGGAGCGTAGCGTACGAGCAATTCGGGGGACTTCGCCGTTGTTGAAGAGTATCAAGACCCCGAGCAGTTTCCGGTGCTGGTAGAAGGCAAGTCCTTGCTGCATTCCTGCTAAATTCCTATTACAACATGCATTTTTAATTACACTCGTTGTTTATTATTGCTATGCATTAAATTAATGGGTCTATTGCTAAGGTTCGACTAGCTTTGTTATCCTATGCCTTGATCAACCCGGGTTTACTTTATGTTGGGTAGCACATGCTAGCGCTTTACGTGGTTTTGGATGGTTTAATGAACACTTGTTAATATGGCTTTATTTATGCTATCATTCATGTAATGCAAGAACACTTTACCTTGTTAATCGGAACATGGAGAACCACCCAAGAAAACAAGACTACTACAAGACATATGGCTCTGTCTTGGCTTATTAATTAGTGAACTAGATGTTAGGTATGCTTTACCTGATAAGGGTTGGGGGTTGCCGGTAGTTGGTGTATAACTCGGCCCTCGGGACCGATCTCGCTCTTTGGTAGCTTCGCGGCTCGAGAGAGGTTTATGCATTGCACTGTCAAGTAACCTAGCGGGCAGCCTACATCTAGGGATCTTTGTAACGGCCTCGTAGCGTCCCTATGCAATCACACCTCGGTAGTGTGGTATGATGCCTAGCTAGCATCGCATGGTTGGGTCTAAAACTCTTTTGGGTTTTTACGCGACTTGTGGGTAAAGATGTACAACCTCTACAGAGTGTAAAACTAACTAGTTAGCCGTGCTCACGGTCAAGAGCGGCCCGGACCCTCACATGATTAATTCTATGGAAGATGGAACTTTTAAACTTGTGCATTACATTTTATGGATCCGTGTCATTTTATTATCCGGGTTAGGTATATACTTACACTTGCTAGTAACAGTTGCTTAATAAAACTTGACCAACTAAAATGCTGACTTGCTTATGAGCCAACAGCTTCCACCATAAAGCCTTGCATGTTGTTATAGAACTTTTCCCTTGTTGAGTACGACATGTGCTCATGCTTGTTGTTCATTTATTGCATCTACACTACCCGGCCGCCGCTCGGATGGGCGTTTTGAAGACTACTATGATGAGTTCGATGGGTTCTAAGCGTTCGTTCTCCCGCCCGCACCGCTCGTGGAGGACTTCTACGTGTGTTTCTCTTCCGCCGTTAGCTACTCGAACGATTGTTTAGTTGAGACATTCGGTCATGTAATAACCGTTTAATACTCTCTTTACGCTTTACACCGTGTTTTTGGTATTCACCGAGTCGATGCATGTGTGTAACTTGATCCGGCGCACATGTATTCTTGCATTCGGGTTTGTCCTTAAATCCGGGTGTGACAAAGTGGTACCGCAGCCGTGTTGATCGTAGGACGTTAGCCTAGTTAGAACTCGGTCGAAAATTAAGGATTTTATAATATTAGAAGCCACACATAGTTAGCTTGCTTTATTCTATTTTATTACATCTAATCTTGGTTTAATCTTATCCTTGTTTGCTTTTGTTATCTAAGCTTGGTCTTGTTTCTTTCAGTAATCTGCACTTGTCTCATCTATCTTAGATGGTTCGCCAACTGAAGACCACACGTTCAGGTGCCTACCGCTTTCCAAGGTACCTGGAGGACCAGGACTTCTACTGCTACTCCACTGACAGTGAGGAGCACCAGGAAGCTTCGGAGAAGGAGGTGAAGTGCACTCGCTTCGGGGCAAGCTTCACCGCCCGCCGTCATTGAGCCGTCGGATGATGAGCCCGAAGAGCCGATGAAGAGCAAGAGCCGAAGAGGAGCCACCGAAGAGCCGCAGCAAGGAGGTGATCCGGATGACCCCTCGTACCCCGAGGACTCGACCCGCAGGATGGAGATGCCGAGGATCACCCGCCGCCGAGAGAGTGGAAGGTGGTCATTTGTCACCATGATGGAGGGCATGCACGCTTTCCGTCCAAGTTGAGGAGGCTCTTCCGGCCGTCTTCACCGCTCGTGACGATCGACTACGTTGGACCGAAGAGGAATCACCCTCGCTATGCAACCCGGTGGGGATGTGTCCGTGCGCATCTTGGAGGATAACCCGCCGGATGGAGGACAAGATGAGGTTGTTGTCCACCGGGCTCTAGCTACCGCAGCTACCTTCGTCGCCGGGAGAGATGATGCGGCTAGGAGGGCTCTAGCCGCGTGGTGCTATGAGGAGGCTCATCACCTCACCAACTCCGTGTGGGGTGATCTACCCCGTCGTCGCTCTCCGGAGCCGTGGGCGGTGAGATTCCAATGGCCAATGAAACTTTGGGAGCACGTTATGCCATGCAAGTGGGGCACGTAGCAGATCTCAATACCAACTTGGATGACACTCTCATGGAGCTTCAAGACCTCCGCGACCAGCAAGATGAAGACCGTAGGGAGATCAAGAGGCTCAAGGCGATGATCGCGGGACAAGATGAAGAAGAGGTGCAGGAAGATGGAGAGGACTGGCCCGCCATGTCACTAAGACCCGCAAGGACAAGCTATGGGTCACTTGGATCCCACACTAGGATCATTTGGCCATAGGTGTTAGGTGTTAGGAGTCTTTACCTTTCAGTTATCGAGTCTGTAAACGTTAGAACGACACGTTGGATCGATGAGTTAGCTAGTGGTGTGTTTGAATGCTTGGTTTGTGAACATCTGTGAGTTGAATTTTTGTTTGATTGCAATGTGTTGTGGATTAATGCCACAATGACATTGGTTTAGTAATAGAGTTTGATTAGTGGGTTTAAGTTCTGTTCCACCTATCTTTTATCTTACAAATTCGTAATTCTTTATCTATCATACTTTATCTATCTTAAGAAATATTGTAGTGCTGAATCTGTTCGCGTCACTTCCTGACACAGCAGTAATGTTTTAATTTTATCTCGAGCTACAGAACTCCGAATTAAGTAAAACCAGTGGGGTTAGTTCGCAAATTTTATACCTGATTTTATGTCAAAAATTCAGCTATATCCAATTTATATTCTGGGAGTTATGGACCAAACATTATGCCAACAGAAATCTGTCAATTCCTGCTGACATACCTGACTTCATTATTTTATATCTCGAGTTGTAGACCTCCGATTGAGGCAAAACCAGTTGGGTTAGTTCAGTAATTTCATACACCATATCTCCAGAAAACTTCGTGGTATTTGGTTACTGGTACAGAGAGATATCTTGGTTTCTTTACAGCTATCAGAATCTGTCATAATCCGGAATTCAGCATTGTTTATCTTTTCAGCTTTTTTTTCAATTGTTGTCATCATCTAAATCGTTGTTTCTAACGCTCGGATGGTAAACACCAGGTCCGGATCGGGGGTTGATCAGCCTCCAGTGGTTCGTCAAGGTCGAGGCAACAGTTCGAGCAAGTGCACCGACACCACCACCGCCACCAATGGATCCTATGCAGCAGTTCTTTCAGAACCAGATGCAGCTACTGCAGGACCTGACGAACACTGTGGCCAATCTGCAGGCCCAAGCTAATAATCCGCCTCGCCACCGCCACAACGAGCCAGCACCCATGAACAGCACCGGGAGTTCATGAGTCACCGTCCGCCGGTTGTTCACCCATGCTGCGCATCCACTTGATGCCGATGATTGGCTGAAGACTGTGGGCAAGATGCTCACCACGGCTCAGTGCGATGACAGGGAGAAGGTCCTGTTTGCTGCAGGTCGACTCCAGGGATCTGCAGGAGCATGGTGGGATGCATACACTACCGCCCATGCTGCACCCGACACCATCACCTGGCAGGAGTTCACGAGAGAGCTTCGTGGAATCACCATATTCCCGCCGGGGGTGATGAGGTCGAAGAAGGAGTTCCTCTCTCTTAAGTAGGGGGGAATGTCGGTGGCGCAGTATCGGGACAGTTCATTGAGTTGTCTCGCTATGCACCGCAGGAGGTAGTCGATGATCCTAAGAAGCAGGAGCGCTTCTTGGAGGGTTTGGTCGGACCGCTTCGTTACCGACCCGACGTCGCATACCTTCCGGTCCTTACGGCGGGCTCGTTGGACAAGGCTATTGTTTTGGAATCCATGCGCAGAGCCGGGGGAGCCGAAGAGGAAGGCCGCTACTCCGGGGCGTCCGGGAGCCACACTCGTCCCCGCTTCACCTCACCGCCGGGAGCCCCGTTCCGTCCGGAGGCCCGTCGGAGGTTATGGCCGGCGAGCGGCGGACGCACCGCCCACGGCCAGTTCCCGGCGGTTCCGGCCGCACTCCTCGGCAGCTTCCGCGCCCGGGGCCACGTACTCCATGCCCTCGCTACCCGCAAGCATCGTCCGATGACTCCGATTGGCACGGCGGCCGAGGCCCGCGGCGGCCCGTACCCCCGCGAACAACGACTGCTACCATTGCGGAGAGGTTGGTCACTACGCCAACAACCGCCCCAAGAGACCTCGCTCCCAACACCCCCGTTCGGGATCGGCAGATGCGGCCGATGAGGAATGGGAATCGACGCCGCAGCAACAAGGGACCGCGAGCTATTCACGTGGTAAGGTCGCTCACGTGAGTGTTGAGGCTGCCCAGGAGAACCCGCAGGTGGTGCTTGGTATGTTCCTTGTCAACTCCATTCCCGCATCAGTCCTATTTGATTCTGGAGCTTCTCATTCTTTCATATCTGCTTAATTTGTGGCTAAACATAGTGTACCCATGCAACATATGAAACAAACCATGCTAGTTACCTCACCAGGGGGGGGAATGAGATCCAAATACTTGTGTCCTAATGTTAATCTTAAAATCATGGGAGTAGACTTTCCAAAGACACCGATAGTTTTGGAGTCAAAAGATCTTGATGTTATTATGGGTATGAATTGGTTGTCTGGCCATGATGCAACGATTCGGTGTGCTAACGAGACGCTTCTTCTCACCGGTCCCAATGGAGAAAAGATTGAGCTTGTGGCGATCCACCTTCGTGTTCGGGGAGTTCCGTGCGGCACTCGGATGGCAAAGCTTTGGAGGATATCGTGGTGGTCAATGAGTACCCGGACGTGTTTCAGAGGAGTTGCCGGGTATGCCACCCGACCGAGATGTTGAATTTGTTATTGATCTATTACCCAGTATCGCTCCTATTTCTAAACGTCCATATAGAATGTCTAGTACACAATTGATAGAACTTAAGAAATAGATTAAAGAATTACTGGAAAAGGGGTTTATCCGTCCTAGTTCATCACCTTGGGGCGCACCAGTTATCTTTGTTGAGAAGAAGGATGGTACTCAGAGGATGTGTGTGGATTATCGATTGCTTAATGAGGTCGCCGTCAAGAATAAGTATCCATTGCCTCGCATTGAAGACCTGTTTGATCAGATGAGAGGTGCTAAGGTGTTCTCTAAGATTGATTTGCGTTCTGGTTATCATCGATAAAGATCGATGGTCGGATATTCCTAAAACTGCATTCACCACCAGGTATGGACTGTATGAGTATACTGTTATGTCCTTTGGGTTGACAAATGCACCTGCCTACTTTATGTATCTGATGAACAAGGTGTTTATGGAGTACTTGGATAAGTTTGTTGTGGTGTTTATTGATGATATTCTGGTTTACTCTAAGACTGAGGAGGATCATGCGGAGCATTTGAGGCTTGTTTTGCGTAAATTGAGAGAGCAAAGAGCTTGTATGCCAAGTTCAGCAAATGTGATTTCTGGCTGAAGGAAGTCTCTTTTCTGGGGCATATCATCACAGATGGAGGTATCACAGTCGATCCAGCTAAGGTAGAAGATGTGTTGAAGTGGGAACCGCCGAGGACAGTTAAGGAGATCAGGAGTTTCCTTGGACTTGCAGGGTACTATCGACGGTTCATCGAGGGGTTCTCTAAGATCGTGAAGCCTCTAACCACCTTACTGGAGAAGGATAGAGAGTTTAAGTGGACTGATGCCTGTCAGCGAGTTTTGAGGAGTTGAAGCAGAGGTTGACAACCGCTCCGGTGCTTGTGATGCCAGACTTGCAGAAGGGCTTTGATATCTACTGTGATGCATCGAGACAAGGTTTGGGTTGTGTTCTTATGCAGGAGGGACACGTCATAGCTTATGCATCAAGGCAGTTGAGGAAGCATGAGCAGAATTATCCTACACATGACCTGGAACTGGCAGCTGTGGTTCATGCTTTAAAGATTTGGAGACATTACATCATGGGAACCAAGTGCCAGATCTACACAGACCACAAGAGCTTAAAGTACATCTTTACTCAGAAGGATCTTAATCTGAGACAACGCCGATGGTTGGAGCTGATCAAGGATTACGATCTGGACATACAGTATCATCCTGGGAAGGCTAATCTTGTTGCGTATGCTTTGAGTCGGAAGGGACAGCCAATACAGCTTTGGTGTTCCAAATGCCGCCCGACGAGCTGATGAAGGAGTTCGAGGGACTCAATCCGGGGATCGCCGCTCACACCGAGGGAGTCACTTTGGAGGTAGAGTCTACTCGGAGCAGCAGATTCGTGAAGGACAATGAAGGGATGAGGAGATCAAGGAGATCGGGGACACCATGGAGAGGGGCAAGGCCCCGGATTTCACCGAGGATGATCGTGGTACGATATGGTTCAAGAATCGGATCCGTGTGCCCGATGTGGGAGACCTTCGGAAGACGATATTGAGAGAGGCCCATGACTCGGCTTATTCCATTCACCCGAGCGGTACAAAGATGTATCGGGATCCGCGCAGGTATTGGTGGTATGGGATGAAAAGGGATGTGGCCGCTCACGTTGCGTTGTGTGACACGTGCCACAAGGTCAAGGCCGAACATCAGAGACCGACAGGATTGCTGCAGCCATTGAAGGTGCCAGAGTGGAAGTGGGAAGAGATAGGCATGGATTTCATCGTTGGGTTGCCCCGTACCGGGATGGATATGATTCAATATGGGTTATCGTGGATCGTTTGACAAAGGTTGCTCACTTCATACCAAAGTGCGTACTACCTACACGGGGGCAAAGCTAGCCGAGTTGTACATGACCGCGCATCGTATGCTTGCACGGTGTTCCTAAGAAGATAGTATCCGACGAGGAACTCGAGCTCACGTCACGTTTCCGGGAGAAACCGCATGAGTCCATGGATACGAAGTTGAACTTCAGCTCGCCCTATCATCCGCGTACGGACGGACGGACCGAAAGGACAAATCGGATTTCGGAGGACATGTTAAGAGCTTGCGCCCTTAAGCATGGTGAGAGCCGGGACAAGAGCTTGCCGTATGCCGAGTTTTCTTACAACAACAGCTATCAAGCCAGTCTGAAGATGGCACCCTTCGAGGCACTGTATGGGAGGAAGTGCAGAACACCGTTGTACTGGAGTCGACAGTGAGAGTCAGTTGTTTGGGACAGACATCATCAAGGAGGCAGAGAGGCAGGTTCAGATCATCAGAGAGAATTTGAGAGTTGCTCAGTCCAGACAGAAAAGTTATGCCGACGGGAAGAGAAGAGATGTATCTTTCCAAGAGGGCGACTATGTGTATCTGAAGGTGTCACCTATCGAGGGTTGCGCGAGGTTTAAGGTGAAGGGAAAGTTGTCTCCTCGCTACATTGGACCTTTCCCCGATCTTGCAACGAGTGGGAGAGGTAGCATACGGACTTGAGTTGCCGAGCCACGGCTTGCGGATGTGCATGATGTCTTCCATATCTCTCGCTAAAGAGAGGTCTCAAGCCTCATGATAAGGAACCGTTGCCTATGGACGGGTTGGATGTGAAGGAGGATCTCACCATTCCCGAACGGCCTATCAAGATTCTCGGACGGATTGACACGGGTTACAAGAAACCGGACCTTCACAATGTGCAAGGTGCAGTGGAGTAATCATGCAGGATGAGGCAACTTGGGAAAGAGAATAGGAGTTGAAAGCGGAATATCCACATCTCTTTGATCCATCCGAATCTCGAGGACGAGATTCATCTTAAGGGGGGTAGGATTTGTAACACCCTAAATGCCACTTCTTGGTTTTGAATAAAATTTGCTTAGCAACATTTCGATTTCAGGAATATAAGGATGTTGTGCGCTTCTAGGCATTTAATCATTTTTATTAATTAATTAAAGAAATATAGGAGTTTACTGTTGCATTCATGCTGGTGCATTATTTTTTGGGTGTTGGATTCAAATCTTGGTTTGAATTCAAAACTTGATTGCTTGTTATATTAGAATTTGAAATCTAGAAAAAGGAAAGAGAAACCAGCCTCCCAGTCCTTTCTTCGGCGCGGCCCAGCTTTGTGAAGTCCTTTGGAGGCCCCTCAGTTTCTTCCCGCGACCGCGCACCCGCAGCCCAGCTCAGCGCGCTCCGCGGCCCGCTTTCACCTAGCGGCCCGGCCCGGCCCGGCTCGGCGCGCGGCCGCCGCCCGCAGAGGCCGACATGCGGGCCCCGCATGTCGGGCCGCCTTCCTCGCGCCTCCGCGCCCGCGTCCGAGCCGGAGTCGAGGTCGGCCGTGCTCCGACTCGGCGTCCGTGCCTTGGGCCCGCTTGCCGGGGGCCTCACACCCCTATTTAAGGCGCCGCCGGCCCCCCGCACCGCCTATCCCGAGCTCCCGTGCCGCCGCCGCCCCCAACCCTAGCTCGCCAAGCACCGCCGCCACCTCGGTCCGCGCCGCCGTTCGAGCCCGTTCCGCCGCCGTCCTTCGCCCGCCTTGCGTTGCCCCTTGGACCCGCCGTGAGGTAAGAAGCCCGCCGGTGCGGTTCGATTGTACCTCCGTGCTACGCATCGCCGGCTCGCCTTCGTCGGAGATTAACCGCCGCCGCGGCTCGCCGTGCGCCGTCGTCCGTCGCCGTCGCCGCCGGGAGGGTCGCCGGTGGGTTCGCCTTGTGCTCGCGGTCGTCCCGGGCAAATCCCGCGCCGTTTGGGGGATCCTAACCCCGTAACCGCGCGCGCCGCCGCTTGCACAACACCGCGCTTCGCCCTCGCCGCCGGCCGTCGCCGTCGCAGCCGCTTGCACAACACCGCGGCCGCCCGATGGCCATCCGACGGCCCCCGTTCGCCCTAGCCCGCCAGTCAAACCAGCCTTGCCGGTCAACCTTAACCCCGCGCCCACTTTAGATCTGAGCCGTAGGATTTCGATCCGACGGAGCTGATTCAGCCCTTATCCTCAGCCGCGCGTTTTTGCTAAAGAAACCCTGAGTTTTTCCCTTTTCACAACCCGGTCCTCCCACCTTAGAAAACCCTTACGATTAAGCCCTGTTTTCTTCTGTTTTAGCCCGAAAGCTTAAGATTCTTTACAAATTAGTCCTAAAACTTGTTTTATCCATAACTTGGTCGTTTTAGCTCCGTTTTTAGCGTTCTTTATGTCCACGTGATCGTCTCGACGAGTAGAATAGTTTTCTGTTGTTTTTGTTACCGTTTGAGATGATTGGTGTACTGTTTCTTATTTATTCCCATTGTTTGCTTGTATGTGATGTGTGGAGCGTAGCGTACGAGCAATTCGGGGATTTCGCTGCTGTTGAAGAGTATCAAGACCCTGAGCAGTTTCCGGTGCTGGTAGAAGGCAAGTCCTTGCTGCATTCCCGCTAAATTCCTATTACAACATGCATTTTTAATTACACTGTTGTTTATTATTGCTACGCATTAAATTGATGGGTCCTATTGCTAAGGTTCGACTAGCTTTTTTATCCTATGCCTTGATCAACCTGGGTTTACTTTATGTTGGGTAGCACATGCTAGCGCTTTACGTGGTTTTGGATGGTTTAATGAACACTTGTTAATATGGCTTTATTTATGCTATCATTCATGTAATGCAAGAACACTTTACCTTGTTAATCGGAACATGGAGAACCACCCAGGACAACAAGACTACCACAAGACATATGGCTCTGTCTTGGCTTATTAATTAGTGAACTAGATGTTAGGTATGCTTTACCCGATAAGGGTTGGGGGTTGCCGGTAGTTGGTGTATAACTCGGCCCTCGGACCGATCTCGCTTCCGTGGTAGCTTCGCCCGAGAGAGGTTTATGCATTGCGCTCGTCAAGTAACCTAGTGGGCGAGCCTACATCTAGGGATCTTTGTAACGGCCTCGTAGCGTTCCTATGCAATCACACCTCGGTAGTGTGGTATGGTGCCTAGCTAGCATCGCATGGTTGGGTCTAAAACTCTTTTGGGTTTTTACGCGACTTGTGGGTAAAGATGTACAACCTCTCGCAGTGTAAAACTAACTAGTTAGCCGTGCTCACGGTCAAGAGCGACCCGGACCCTCACATGATTAATTCTATGGAAGATGGAACTTTTAAACTTGTGCATTACATTTTATGGATCTGTTGCATTTTATTATCCGGGTTTGGTATATACTTACACTTGCTAGTAACGCTTGCTTAATAAAACTTGACAAACTAAAATGCCGACTTGCTTATGAGCCAACGCCTTCCACCATAAAGCCTTGCATGTTGTTATAGAACTTTTCCCTTGTTGAGTACGACATGTGCTCATGCTTGTTGTTCATTTATTGCATCTACACTACCCGGCCGTCGCTCGGATGGGCGTTTTGAAGACTACTATGATGAGTTCGATGGGTTCTAAGCGTTCGTTCTCCGGTCGACCGCCCGTGGAGGACTGCTACGTGTGTTTCTCTTCCGCCGTTAGCTACTCGAACGATTGTTTAGTTGAGACATTCGGTCATGTAATAACCGTTTAACTCTCTTTACGATTTACACCGTGTTTTTGGTATTCACCGAGTCGATGCATGTGTGTAACTTGATCCCGGCGCACATGTATTCTTGCATTCGGGTTTGTCCTTAAATCCGGGTGTGACAGCTTTGCGAAGTATTTTTTGTGCCGAGAGCCAAATAAAAAACTATCGGCACGTAACCAAACTCTAAGCAAACACTACGGGAAACTCGAGCTTTGCCGAGCGTATACGGCTTTGCCGAGGGCCTTTGTCGGGCACTCGGCGAGTTGATCCGTGCCGAGAGCCGCCGTCGGCACGGGTTGACTCACGGCACAACCACCTTTGCCGACGGCCGGACCGTCGGCACCTCACGACCCTCGGCAAGACGGTTTCTTTGCCGAGGGCTAGCTCTCGGGACATAAGCGCCCGTCGGAGAAGAACCGACGGCCGTTACATTTGATCGTTGCACACCGTGCCGACGGCCGGCCGGATCAAGGGGGCCGTCGGCAACGAGTGCCCTCGTCAAAGGCCCGCCCCCGTTGATCGCGTTAAGAACCCAGTTGACCGGCCTTTGCCGAGGGCCTAGCCTGGCCGTCGGCACGAGAGGAGCCCGTGCCGACGGCCCGCCCCTCGGCATAACGTTCTTTGCCGAGGGTCCCACCAGGCCCTCGGCAAATAAATATTTTTCTTTTTGTTTTTGCTTTGAGTTTTTTTATTTGGTAAAGGTACATGACCTAGAGATTGATTTGCAATTTTGGTATGATTTTTGACAAATTTTTACTACATTTTATGTATTTTGGTCTTTGTTTTGAATTTTATGCATATTTCGAATTTGAACTGCAAGTCATCAAAACAGTGCATGTATGTGACGGGAAAAATGATATTTTTGCTTTTTAGTGTGAGTTTAGTCCTAATCTAGGCCCACGTGCCAAAATTCAAACATCTTTGGGCGGATCGCATGTCCGCTCACTTTCCCGCGAATCGTTTTCAAATTATATAAAATGGAAATATAGTCGAAAAATCACGAAATGTGACGAGTGGTCGTTATATCACATGTGTAGTCAGTGGTAAAAACTGGAATGATTTCGTGCATGTTTCCGTTCACCTTAGCACAAACCTGGAGATGTCCTTAGCACAAACCTGGACAATGTCTAGGAGATGTACCAGGTTTGTGCTAAGGTGAACGGAAACATGCACGAAATCATTCCAGGTTTTTACCACTGACTACACATGTGATATAACGACCACTCGTCACATTTCGTGATTTTTCGACTATATTTCCATTTTATATAATTTGAAAACGATTCGCGGGAAAGTGAGTGGACATGCGATCCGCCCTAAGATGTTCGAATTTTGGCACGTGGGCCTAGATTAGGACTAAACTCACACTAAAAAGCAAGAATATCATTTTTCCCGTCACATACATGCACCTTGTTTTGATGACTTGCGCTTCAAATTCGAAATATGCATAGAAATTCAAAACAAAGACCAAAATACATAAAATATAGTAAAAATTTGTCAAAAATCATACCAAAATTGCAAATCAATCTCTAGGTCATGTACCTTTACCAAATAAAAAAACTCAAAGCAAAAACAAAAAGAAAAATATTTCTTTGCCGAGGGCACAGTGGGACCCTCGGCAAAGAACGTTATGCCGAGGGCAGCCGTCGGCACAAAGCTCCTCCGTGCCGACGGCCGGGCTAGGCCCTCGGCAAAGGCCGGTCAACGGGTTCTTAACGCGGTCAACGGGGGCGGGCCTTTGACGAGGGCACTGTTGCGCCGACGGCCCCCTTGATGCGGCCGTCGGCAAAGGCGTGCCGTTACCCCCGGTTCCCCGCAACACTTAGCCATTTGCAAATCAATCTCGCCCCGCCCCGCGCCCTCCCGCCGCCGCCACCGCCACCTCCACCTCCCGCCGCCGCCACCGCCACCTCCACCTCCCGCCGCCGGCTCGCCCGCCGCCGACGCGCCCGCCGCCGGCTCGCCGGCCGCGCCGCCGCCGCCCGTCACCGCCACCGCCACCGCGGGGTGCTCCTCGCCTCCGCCACCGCCACCTCCCCGCCGCCGGCTCCTCCTCGGCTCCGCCACCGCCACCGCCCGCCGCCCCTCCCCCCGCCCGCCCTCCCTCCGCCGCCCGCCGCCACCCGCCGCCCTCCCCCCCGCCCGCCCTCCCTCCCCCCCCGCCACCGCCCGCCGCCCCCCCGCCCCGCCCTCCCTCCCCCGCCCGCCGCCGCCCGCCGCCCCTCCCCCCCGCCCGCCACCGCCCGCCCCCCCCCCACCCCCCACCCGCACTCCCTCCCCCGCCCGCCGCCGCCCGCCGCCCCCCCCCCCCGCCCGCCCTCCCTCCCCGCCCGCCCCCCGCCCCCGCCGCCCCCCCCCCGCCCGCCCTCCATCGTCGTCGTCCGCCCGAGCAAGGTGAGCCGAAACAGGAATGTGAGTAGTGGTAGAATGACTAGTGGTTGAATTAGCACCGCCTTGTTGAGTTCGATTAGAATGCATATATCACTAGTGATAGAATAACTACGGTAGAATTGGCAATCGCCTTGTTTAGTTCGATTAGAATGCATATCTCTGTTGTCGGCCTTCGTGTCGAATGTTTAATTGCAGGTTTTGACACCTCACCGTGCGGGGGGAGGTGCTTCCGAAATTTTGACCTAAGTTGTATATACATGCTTTTTTCAGAGATGGGCTAGTGGAAGGCAAGCCGAGTACCTCGACGACCTTGATCTTCTTCGTTGGCGTTGCGGATCTGCCCGCACCGCGCGCCTTGTCACCGTCAGGCCCTAGGTATGAATAACCCGTCTTCTGGTCGTATGGTCGTAGATCGCGCAACCTAGTTAGGTGTCTCCCGTCCGAAAGAGATACGGCTGGAGGTATGCATTTCTGTGCATACCTCTGACCGTATCTATTTCGGATTGTCCACGGTTTCTGGACAGCCCACGGATCCGTAGATGAGTTAGTTTCCATGTCCTGGTCCGATCTGAGGCAGAGTTTTGGCATCACCTTCTGTTGTTCTCCGGATACACAATCTCCATACTCGGACGTGTATCCGGAGAACGACGGGGAGGTGTCGCGAAATTCAGCCTCGATCGGATCGGGGCATGGAAACTAACTCATCTACGGATCCGCGGGTGGGATTAGGACCTATCCTCACCTATTAGACAGTAGGATCACGATGTACATGGATTTTATGGTTCGCATTCCTGTATGACAAAGGATGGAGGACCGTCAGTGGATGTACACCGGCCGGAGAAGTAAGCGTGATTTTGACGATGAATGGAAGGATAAGACCAATGGTTTCTTGGAATTTGCATGGGCCAATTCTCGTGGTCATTTGCTAGTTTGGTGTCCCCGCACGAATGTGACAACAAGAGGAGAGTTAGCAAGGAGGATATGGGCCGACATCTTCTCGTACAATGGATTTACCAAAGACTATACCGTGTGGATCTACCATGGTGAAGCACATCGTATGAGAGAGGAGGTGGTGAGACCACGCTCGGAGGGGTGTGATGATGATGCGGGGGTTGTAGACATGTTAGAAGATGCTCACCAAGCACTTTTCAATGACAACCGTGATAAGGAGGCGATGGAGGAGGAGGCAAAGTTGTTCTACAAGATGATGGACTCGGCAACGATACCTCTTCACGACCACACCACCATTTCGCAATTGGACGCCATTGGGCGGTTATTAGGGGTGAAATCCGAGTTAAACATCAGTCGAGCAGGCTTCAATAGGTTGTTGGTCGTTGTTGGCTCCTTGCTTCCAAAGGGCCATTCACTACCAACGTCCATGTACGAGTCAACAACACTCTTCAAAGCACTTAAGATGCCGTATGAGCGAGATAGATGCTCGTGTGAATGGGTGTGTCCTTTTTAGGAAGGAACACGCGGATGCCACGCACCGTCCAAAGTGCAAATCCTCGAGGTTCGAAGAGGTACCACCGGGGATGGTCGGATGAAGCGGACCGATATCGCCCAAAAGATTGTACGGTATCTTCCGTTTGTGCCGAGGATCCGGCGACTTTACCAAACCGAGGAAACGCCAAACGGATGACATGGCATAAGCATGGCATACGGTATAGTCCGGACAAGATGGTACTTCCATCGGATGGTGAAGCATGGCGAGACTTTGATGGACAACATCCCGAGAAAGCAGCGAGAGGCTCGTAATGTACGTGTTGCGCCGGCAACCGATGGGTTCAATCCTTATGGAATGAGTACCGCCCCTTACACATGTTGGCCCGTGTTCGTTGTACCCTTGAATCTCCCCCCCGTGTCGCCTTCCAACGGGACACGATATTCATGTCCTTAATAATTCCCGGACACCCGGGAGTAATATGGGTGTGTATATGGATCCTTTGTGGGATGAATTGATTAGTGCTTGGGAGGAAGGTGTATGGACATATGACCGAGCCGAAAGGTCATCCTTCAAGATGTATGTTTGGTACCAATACTCTATTCATGACTTCCTGGCGTATGGGTTGTTCTCGGCTGGTGTGTTCATGGAAAGTTCCCGTGCCCAATATGCAAGGAACGTTTGAGGTTCATCCGGTTGCGAAGGGTGCTAAGTATTCATCGTTCGACCAACATCGTCGGTTCCTACCTCTTGACCATCCATTCAGACAAGATAAGAAGAACTTCAGAAAAGGTGTTGTAGTGACACAACCTCGACCGCAGATGCTGACTGGTGCCGAGATTCGTGCTCAGGTAGAGGCTCTTGTGGCCAATGAAGGAGATGGTCGTTATGTGGGGTATGGTGAGCAGCATATGTGGAGCCATAAATCGGGCTTACAACGGCTCCCCTATCATGATGACCTTCTTGTGCCACATCACATTGACGTTATGCACACTGAGAAGAATATCGCAGGCACTTTTTTGCACACCGATGGACACCGAAAAGTCTAAGGATAATCCTAAGGCCGCAGTGGACATTGCAACACTATGTGATAGACCTAAGCTAGAGATGAGGCCTCCAGAAGGCCGCAAGAAATGGAGAAGACCCAAGGCCGATTATGTATTGTCCATTGAACAAAGGAGGGAAGTTCTTAAATGGATGAATGGGCTTAGGTTTCCAGATGGGTATGCACATAATGTGAAGAGGGGAGTAAATTTAACTACTATGCGAGTAAATGGCATGAAGAGTCATGACTACCATATATGGATCGAGCGGCTTCTTCCCACGATGGTTCGAGGCTTTGTCCCGCAGAATATATGGCAAGTGTCAAGCGAGTTGAGCTATTTCTTCCGGCAGCCTATGTGCGAAGGAGATATCTCGGACCGTATGTAGAGAGTTGGAGAAAGCGGCCCCCGTGTTACTATGTAAGTTGGAGAAAATCTTTCCACCCGGATTCTTCTTGCCAATGCAGCATATGATTGTGCACCTTCCATACGAGGTACTTTCCGGTTTTGTGGCTAATGATATCTAACACTTGCAATCTTGTCTCCTTTGTGCAGCCTTTCTCGGCGGGTTCTAATCAGCACGCTCCAAGTGGCGATCAAGTCCACCACTCGCCCGTCACTCAGATGCCAGCTTTCACACCATTCCCGCCGCCCGAGCAGTCACCGTAGGCCTGTTGATCTATCATGGACTTGTTTCGATGGACTTGTGGATGTTATGTGGATTTGTGGACTTGTGTGGATGTGTGAACTTGTGGATGTGTGAACTATTGTGATGTGTGGACTTGTGGATGTGTGATATATGTGATATGTGCTTTGCCGCATGTGTGTTTGCGGTGTGATATATGTGTGTTTGCAGGGTATATGTATTTGGTTGCAATTTGGAAGCAAAAAAAAATAAACAAAGGATGACCGCTTTGCCGAGCGCGGCCGTCGGCAAAGGCCCCTTTGCCGAGGGTTTTGTGCCAGTACGCTCGGCACACCTGGGAAAACTGACCCCTCCTCTGGTGTTCCCAGCTGTGCCGATCGTACTTGCACAGGGCACTCGGCACAGCTGGGAGCACCCCGATCCGGGTCTCCCAGCCTTGCCGAGCGTTGGCCGTCGGCAAAGATTACATCTTTGCCGACGGCCTGGGGTGAGCCGTCGGCGCAGTTTGTTTTTTTAAAAAACAAACCTAAACCTCTGTGCCGACGGCCTAGCGTCCGGCCGTCGGCAAAGAGGATTCGAAAATCCGTCAGTTCGTAACGGTTACTTTTTTCCTCCGACGGCCCGCCGTGGGCTCTCGGCAGAGCCTTTGCCGAGGGTCTTGACCTAAGGACCTCGGCAAAGATCCTTGGCCGAGAAAAATTTTTCCGGGAGTACGGTGCCGAGTGCGGCCGTCGGCAAAGCCTTTGCCGACGGTTTCGGGCACTCGGCAAAGGACCCGTTTCCGGTAGTGAAAGACTGAAATTCCGGTAGTGAGTCTACCAAATGATTTGGAGGTCTAAACATGGCTATGCTTTCCTTCAGGTTGAGAAGGAACCCATGAGAATGCGCAGAGCTTTTCGGGGAGCTAGAAGAACTGCCATTGCAAGGACAGGATCAGGGAACTAGGAGTAGGATACATGATGGTTCGCTTGCTTAACTTATGGTGGGCATATGCGCCAGTCCGGCTGCGAAGTTTGCTCATGGACTGGATGCAGAAAGAAAAGGAAGCGAACTTAGCGGCACCTCACAAATTCCAAATCATGTAACATGGATCAATTAGGCAAAAAAGGGGCAACAGAAGGAACATATATAATTGGGATGCTCTAGGGAGCATGTCAAATATTTTAGGTACCGTAAGTAACTGAGGACAAAAATAGTCAAAACGCCTAGTCTTAGGCAAAAATACAGGGGGGAAGTAGGCTTAAAGATAGATCGTCATGAAGATTCTTAATGTGTGTTTCACATGGTGGTGTTCTATTTCTCAATGTTGGGTGTTATGTGGTTTTGCTTTTATAGTTAAATGGAGCAATAAAACAAATGCACATGGTTTTGTTTAAACGAAATAGCATTTATATTGCATTTACTTATTATCGACGCTGGGGCATGAGATCAAGATTCATTTATCAGATTGCACCCTGAGATATATTAAACCTTAAGAGGAAAATGCATACAAGACTCTCATGTTATTCCTAGACGTACTTGCCTATGTATGACCTTACATCCATGGCGTCGGTGACCTTTGATTTTTTTTTCTGTGCTTTTATGTCGTCTGTTTTGTACTAATCTGATGCACGAATTCTTGTCGCCTATCCATAAAGTTGCAAGTTCTGATTCAAGAATCAAGATGCTGTCGAAAACCATTTTTTGTTTCAGAAAGCTTTAAACGGACAGTAATATCTGAAATACGGCCGGAGTACATGCAGCGTAATTTGCGCTTGAGCTAAACTCAGGTGGTGCTCGCGGCTCTTTGAATTGCTGGTGGTTGCAGCGTGTCACCGGGGTTTATTTTCTCGGCGATAAAAAAACGATAAATCCGAAAATCGCGTTTCTCGGTTGGGAGCGGTTTTTTATTTTATCACCGAAAAATCGTTCAAACCAACTAATACTACCTCATCACCTTTCATAAATCTAAATATTATCCCATTTCTATGCATTGCTTTCATGTTAGGTTGTTTGGAAACAATCTAGGCTGTTTTTGTATAAATTGAGGATTTTTTCTCTAAATTTTTATCCGAAAGGAAAACGACGAATCCGAAAAATTTCCGAGAAATCCGATAAACACGTTTCTCACCGACCTCCGGTTTTTTCCCCTTACCGGTAAAATAAACCCTACTCACCGCCGCGGGACGGCGCTATTGCCAGATCTCCGGTAGAGCTCCCCGTCGCCGGCGCCGCCGTCCCCTAGATGCCGACGGCGCACTGCTCACTTCTTGGCTGAGTGCAGAAAATGGAGTGTCAGCTTTGTTGGGCTTGGGCCTTACTCATCTCCGTCCTACTACGGGGCCCGGCCCAGCACCACACTGCTTACCTCTTGGCTGGTGTTGACGACGATGAGCCTCGGCGGAGGAGAGAGAAGGGGGGACGCGGCGGCGGATGACTAGCGGCCGGAGAAGGTGGAGGCCTTGGCGCTTGGCGCCGCCACCTATTCCGGCGGCTCGCAGGTGGAGTCGAGGTACGGTCGATTTATTTCCTCCACCTATGGCACTCCCTAATCGTTGCAAGAGGACACTCGGATTAGAGTAGAGTAGTTTCAGTCGGTCGATGATGCGATTACAGCAGGAGATTACGCGAATCGACTTCGTCTAGGACCTTATCTGGAAGCAATTTTTTGTTTGGAACGAATTCACCTAGAAACCATTGATTTGCGTACGAATACCAAGGCTTTGCTCTGATCGAGGAATTTCCATTGGTCAAACATTTTTCATTTTTTCCATTGCAGAGACCAACTGCTTTGCACCCATCACCATCAGACCCTTCCAAATTGGACTGATTCCACAAGAAATTGCCACCGATAACTTGCCAAAGACTTTTTGCTCCATAGTGCTAGAAGGTTATTAGACCTTATCATTTCTTATAGTATCACTTTAATTCAAAAGTTCCAAAACTCTTCTATCGGAATTATTTTTTCATTCCCCATTGGAAGAAAGTGCAAAATTTCGCAAAATGAATTTCCTTCAGGCTCGTGGGTGTGAATGTGACGCTTCTTCCCTATGTCCGTGACTTACAAAGTCATCTGAAGGAGGCAAGGAAGCTTCAACAAGCTGCCAGTTCCTCCCAAGGTCCCAATCCATCACAATCAAAGGCCTGCTAGTTACTTGACTCTTCCAACCTCTCAAAGTCTTCAAGTTATAACTATATTCTTTTCAATCAAACTTTTCATCTTCACCATTGGCAGTAGAATTGTTGACAAGTCGGTGAGGGATCAATCAATTAGTCTAGCATGATGCGCAATTCTTCAACTTTTCTCTATGATTCAAGCCCCTCTGCATCTTATGATCACTCTTTTCTTTCTAACAGGGGGCCTCCTAAGCAATACTCATGGCAGACATGGTGGGTTCAGCAGTTGTGCAAGAGACAGTGAGCAGAATCACATCCTACCTGTTCAGCAAGTGTGACTATGACAAAATTGCGGGATTCACAGGGCATGACATTGAGAGGCTTGAGATGGCGCACACCGAACTAGAATTTGCGCTTGAGAGATCTGCAAGGATGCCAATCATGGACGTGTCTCTTCTACGTCGAAGGAAGCTGTTGGAGCGTGCTTTCAAAGATTGCGGAGATCTGCTCCACAGGTGTATCAAGCAGCAAACAATGAATGTCATAGACTTTGAACAACCAGAAAGACACTCCTTCCCTAAATGGATCGCACAGGTGACTCAATCATCCCTGTCCTCCTACTTTACTCGGTTTCGCAAAGACAACATGAGCTGCTCAGATGTTCGAAAGTATGAGTGGTTTGCAGAATGCGCCAACCGTTTTCTGAGAGATGTAGAGTCAGGATGCTCACCTCTGCAGTGCATGTTCTCCAACCCTCTTGTCAGGAAACTTCTTGAGGGCAAAACTCTAGAGTACAAGATGATGCAAGGAAGCATATCCCGGCGTCTGCACATACAGAGCATGTGTGTGGCAGGGCGTGGTGTGGAGGCGCACGCTGGAATTTCTCTACGAAGACCAGAAGACACCGATCAGAAGTTTTTCTCTCATGCTGATGCTACAATTATCAGAGAGCACGGACATTGTCGGAACTGCTATAAGATGCTTGCAGTCATTCACATCTTCGATGAATGATGTGACTGAAGCATTAGTACGAGAACTCACCCAACTGCCTCAGCAAGACATTATTTCCCACTCACACGCTGCTTCATGTTTCACCATAAAAGATTTGTGTTCCTACAACACCAACTTTTGGCGCTCGGATCCACTATGTTGCAAGCCAGATGGGTGTCCTACTAGCTACATGCCATCAGAATTAACATGCAAATTCCCGGAGCAGATTATTCTGATACACGTTGAATGCTATGTTTCAGCCTTTGAGTGCAGCAACCTAACTGATGGAACCTCAAGAAACCTCATGGCTGACCTACCGCCTCTGAAGCTTGGAGTAGGCTTCGCACCTCACTTATTCAATGAATGCTTCAAAGGTAGAACTGCAGTTGAAATAATGGGAGGGAAGGAAGAGCCTATAAATGATAGCCTACAGCGAATAGATGAGACAGTATTATCAAAGGCAATCAAACGATACATCTGCCAACCTGATCTGTCAGATTATAAAATGGTTTGGTATCCAGCAGGACATGGTTGTGCCTACTTCGCGGTGCACAAATCAGGCACTGAAATAGTAAGGGCGCACAAAGTCGACAGTGGTTTCGAGACCCGGGGAGCTTCAAAGAGAAGGCGGTCGAAATGAGAAGCATGGAGCAGTAATTCATGCTGAGCATATTTATAAGATGGTGTTTAAGTACAATGAAGTGAGTCAATTTGACATAATTCAGACTAGCACGCCATGGTAATAAATTGTTAATTTGTATAATTCAGACAGAAATGTAGCACATGAGCAGTTCTCAGTTTCCTTTTTTGTGTGTTATGTATATATAGTGCAGTTTTCTTTTTTTTGTCCGACTAATAATATATGCTGGGAAGTGGGAGCTAAATGGAGAATTGGAAAATGCAGCGTATTTGTAGCCTCAAGATCTAGATTTTTTTTGCATGTATGAGTTTCGAGATAGTAGTTATGTTTGCGTACCATGAGTTATATAGTAAATTTCAAGAGAAATTTATAGCACCTTGTTATATATTCGTTGCATAATTTTGTTTTGAATGCAATCGGTAATTGCACCCTGTAACTTTTATTCAACCGGAAATACTCCACTTGATATCGTCTCGAAATTCTTATTCCACTTTTGTAGGCATTTCGAAAGTGGTACCTAGAAACAAAACAGATAACCAGGCCCTAAAATTGAAGCCATATGTGGGGCCAAAACATAAAAGTGCAGACTAAAGAAATTAGTGGGGCGATGTTTTGTTGTGCATCTAACCTCACAAGCCACAACCTGTTCTGTTTTGCATCTCCTCTGCCTGCTGCTGCTCTGCATCGAGAGTATCACCAACCAGAACCAGGTTAGGTAGTCAACATGTCAGTTGTTGTGATAACAACAGTAGGATTTTTTTTTTTTGAAAGTCGTAGTCGACAGCAGGATGGATCTTTGATAGATCTTGCATGTGTGGATAAAAAATGCACGTTGTCTCGTTATATGGCGATACAATCTATAGATGTTGGATTAAATCCATCTATAAGTTGGGAAATGGTCATTGTGTTCAAGACGGATGTAGTTCCTTTTTCGGGCCAAATTACATTATAGTATGCCAAAAAAATACACAAGAAAGTCTAGTGAGTGAATTAAACTTTCCAAGTTACTCGTCCACTGCTGTGTAGATAAAATATTTCCCCTCGCGAGGGAGAAAGTTAACGGCATGGTTGTCTGACAGTGTGCTGCTTGTGTATTTTTTTTCAGTCGGTTTCAGAGTTGGTTAGCGCGTCGTGCAAGCACGGCGGCGTAGTGGACGGAGGAGTTGAGCTGTCGAAGGCCGTCGTCGACGCTCCATGCTGTGAGCGAGGAGGCCGGACACGAAGCAGAGCACGGCAATCGGCAACAGCCAACAGGTAGAGGATGGGCCGATGCTTTCTACCTCTGCTCTGCTTCAGAGTGGGTGTTCCCACGCGCTGCACGCTACTCGGACCACACGTACCGTCCGACGGGATGCCCCCATGGAAGCCGGCCACCTGCAGGCAGAGGCCACCGTGCTTGGTGCGCAGGCGGCGCACGGCGGGTGGCTTGCCGGTGCTCTTAGCTACGCGGGTGGGGTCCGGGCTGCAGCGGGCGTGAAAGTACAGTGACACGACTTTGCAAATTTTATTCAAAAAAAATAATAAAGGAACAACCGATAAGAAATAACCCTTGAACCAAAAACGAAGAAATCATGAAGGCTATTAGCGCACTTAGCCAGCAACAAACTCACCGATGCCAACAAGTTTTCCAACATTTATACTATTGATTTTACTACTGAAATTTATCCTTTGAATAGGGAGTGTCCTCATGGCCTCACCACCTCCTTTAAGTTTCTCATGGAAGTAGGACCCAGTAATCTTCCGTCTTTCACTTGTAGAGGCGTATATGCAGCTTGTAGTGCTGCAAAAAATACACAAATAACATAAGTTGGATGAGGCATATCAGTTATCCCGGAAGTCCTCGTTTAGGTGCTTAATTCCTGCTTAAACAATAAACTTCAAATACCACATGCGAGTGCGAACTTGGCATATCATGAGGGTTAGGATCGTTAGTTTGGATATTAGATCAATACCAACATTGAAGGTAAACTCATGGCTAGGTTGACGGAAATTCGCCATCAACAATGACCAATGAATTCTTCCCTGATCACCTTCAGAGCCATGAATTCTTCCTTGATCACCTTTAGCTTGCAAGTAGGTGCACAAATACTAATACTCTATCTGTTTGCTTGGTGAAAGCAAGGTAAGGCATCAATGAATCGATATAGCGAGCACATGTTTTGATTTCTCTATGAACTAATCCTCTCCAATCCCTGTGACCAAATCACTCTGTTTGCTTCCAGAACAGAACGGGGGATTTCATCCCCCAAGAGGGACGATGTCTATCAAGGCACTCAGGAGCTCATGGTCCAATTTCGCCAGACCTTGACAATAATTTACAAATTCGAGAAGCTCAGCCTCTTGCAAATACACAACATATTCATCCCTGCGCTTAACAACTGATTCCAGTTTGGTTGAACAGTTCTTGACGACACAAGGAAGTTCTCCGTCAATTATTTTGTGTTGACATATTATATTGACCTTATTTTTCAACATCCAGTACGTGTCACAAATTCAGAATTGAAACCTTATCCTTCTAATGGGCTAGTTAATTCAGGAATTGCAATCTTTCTTTATAATATCACAGAGACTATACAAGAAAATACGACATCAAATGAACTCACCTCGATTCGACTTCGGAGAGCATGAAACCGTCGATGGTTTGCCCGGGACGAGGAGATGCAAGATGTCGATCCGTCCCTCTTTGGCCTAGGGCTAGAGAGCCGTCCTTATTTGTTGGGTAGTCATCGTTGATCCGTTCGTCGGCCCCTTTCGCATGAGAAATTTGGAAATTTAGCACCCAATAGAGCAGCCTCTCCCGTATTTGGCACCCAATTCGCAGCCTCTTCAAAATTTGGCACCCGCACCACGAATTCTTTCAAAAAAAAAGGGACTCATCCCATATTTTATTATTTCCTTTGCATCTGGTACTGTTTTCTCATGTGAAATGACGAGTATAGCCCTTCTTCTACCTCCATCTCTTCTTCCTCCCTTTCCGGCCACCTCCCCCGCGCTCATCGGGCTCGCAGCTCATCGGAACGCCGGTGCCCTCGGCACGAAATCCCTCACAAACACCTGCGCCCCAAGTTCCCCCAAGGCCCCAAATATAACAAGCAGAAACTATCACGAGGTCTGAATCGAATTTGATCTGCAGTTGCTTGTCACGGAAATAATAATCTTCCGTTTCAATCGACAAAAAGTGTGCAGTGAAAGTGGCTATGGGCCAAGGGCCCGCGCAGGGAGCTCCGCCGCGCGTAGGCAGCCACTGCGCGCGCCGCCGCGGGGAGCTCCGCCACGCGCGCGCCGCCCTCCCCGCGCCGGAGCCCGCTTCTCTCCTCCGGAGTCCGCACGCAGCCCCACCGCCCATGGATGCGGATCCGCCGCCGGCGAGCGCGCCGATGGAGGAGCTCGTGGAGGAACAAGGTGGACGGTGTCGGCGCCGCTCGACGCGCAGCCGCACGGCAACCACGCGCGGAGTGGCCGGCCCGTTGGTGCCGAAGAAGAAAGGGATGAAGAAGAGATGGAGGTAGAAGAAGGGGTATGCTCGTCATTTCACATGAGAAAACAGTACCAGTATACAAAGGAAATAATAAAATATGGAGTAAGTCCCTCTTTTTGAAGAAATTCGTGGTGCGAGTGCCAAATTTTGAAGAGGCTGCGAATTGGGTGCTAAATATAGAGAGGCCGCTCTATCGGGTGCTAAATTTCCAAATTTCTCCTTTCGCATAGGGCTGGAGAGCCGTCCTAGATAGAAGAAGTGGGTATGTTCCCCCATACGCCTAGGGATAGATAGTGAAACCATAGATCCATCTACTCTTTGTGGGCTGCCCCCTGCAACAACGTTCATGGGTTGAGGCCCATCCACAATCTGGATTGTGGCTTGAGCACAATCATATATGTGCATCTAACCAAATAATACAAGCCATTAGTATAGATTATTTTTATAGTTTAAATATGAAAGATAGATTCAACACAGGAGATTAACTCCATTTTATGTAATCGGCAAGCATCTCTACATGCACATACCTATCTAGCAAGTATGTTAGTTTTATATATGTTGTGTTGATTAAATGTCAATCCTTTAGTGTAGATTATTTTTATAATTTAAATATGAAAGATAGATTGAACACTGAAGATTGACTCCATTATATGTGATCGGCAGGAAACTCTACATGTAGGCACCTATCTAGCTAGTCTGTTAGTTGCATATTTGTTGTGTTGATTAAATATCAACCCCTTAGTATAGATTATTTTTATAATTTAAATGTGAAAGATAGATTCAAGATAGGAGATTGACTCCATTTTTATGTGATCGGCAAGCATCTCTATTGCATGTACCTATATATCTAGCTAGTTCGTTAGTTGTATTAGTGTGAAGTAGCTTTCATGCTCATTCATGTTCTCCAAGTAATGTTCTCCTTCTCGGTCTTCCTTAGATCCTTCACAAAATTTTGGGATCGTGAGGGGACGCAAGAAAAAGGGCACGAGAGGATTCATTGGGCCCAAGGATGAGGTTAAAGATGGGTTCTAAAAGTTATCTAATCCGAACATTGAAAGAGAGAGACAAATGGCTTCTTGATGGCTTTGCTCTCTTCTTATGGCATGATTAGATATGCTATCCTTGAGGTTTCTCCAATGTCTTTGTGTAGCCAAAACGATGTTTTCTTAGAGACTATCTCATTAGGGAAATTGCATGCTCGAAGTCTCTTGTGAAGCTTGAAGTTTCACGATCTTCCCAAACTCATCATCTACAAGGGTTGAATTTCTTCTTCACTTAAAGGTTTTCGGACATTGATGGTTTGGGTTTGATAGCTAAGCCTTGGGATTGGAGTGATGGTGATATAGCTATCGAACTTCCCTTTTGTGGCTAGAGGATGATTTCTTTTCTTCCTTTGAGTGGTCATAGAGAATGCTAGTGTAAGGGTTCCACTCGCCGAGTTTGTCAAAGACAAACCTTGCCTTAGAAAAAGAAAGAAAAGCTCCTCTAGATACCGCATGATGGTCATGTGCACAACATTCGTAGGATGGGGCCAAAGATTCACTACCCTTAGAGTATAATGATACAAAGATTCCTTATCCTATTAAGGATATGATCCCGGCTCCCGTAGTGGACTATGGGGTAAATGTCTACACTATAGGTAGAACATATGGTTTCCCAGGCTCTTTCTTGCTTTGTCTCTTCAGTTCCGGACCATCAAAGACGAAGACTAGAGTTTTTGTCCGTTGCTCCTAAGAAGGATTGTTTCATGATCATTTCGAGCAACCGTAGGCGTAGCTCATGGCCAGATGTAAGGATAAGCTTCCGCTTTAGGGTGCAGCAAAAGATAGATAAAAGTGGAACCAAGTGATCCCACAAAGATAGCAACCGGTGAGAAGATAGTAAAAAGATAAAATCTAGCTAAAAAAGAAAAGATAAAAGTATGGTACAAGATTAGTTATACTCAAGAGTTCTCACTTAACCGTTTCTCCCCGCAACGACACCGTAAATGCTTGTTGGTATTTGTTAAGCCTACGTAAATATTATGATGGATAATCCGCAAGCGCAAGTATCTCGGCGAGCACTTCACCCGGAAGAGGGTTTTAAATATCGAATCCACGGGGAGAAAGGTAGAAAGAATGGTCCGAGTAAAAGACTAATCCCCGAGAAGTTATCAAGGACTTGACATAAAGAGAGATAAGAAAAACTTAAGGATGTCCGGGTTCTTATTCTCACAAGCTTGTGTCTATTGTTCTTATGGGGTGATTGTCCGAAGGCACACTTAGGAAAGGGAACCTCCCGAGAATCTATAGGGTTAGTCCTACGGTTTCTATAGATGGGAGGTGGACCGAAAAGGACGACGGGAACAAGATCACTTCCCGCTTCTACCACACGATCCGGAATATAGAAGGCATTCATAAGCTAGCTAGTCTAAGCACCACGCGTACACTAAATATGCAACTTTAACTCAAGAGCTACAAGAATTAAAGTACTCAAAAGAGTTATGAACCGCAAGAACAATAAAAACAATGTTGCTCACTTGAATAAGAAGTCGATCTTTCCACAAGGTCTCGGGATCGGGCTCCAATGGAGTTGATCCCCGACATAGAAGATGAAGAGAACACACCGACATGTTCGGGCCTTCCTTCACTTCACCTCTACAGCCTCTCTAATCCTCTCGAACAATATTAGCTAGATATAATTAGACCTTGGCTCTAATCTCTCAACTCGACACAACTCTCAAACTCTAATTCTAATTTAGAGCTTCTATCTTAGGTAGGCATTGGTGATTAGAATAAATTGGATGCCCGCCCGGGGTCGAAGGTCGCTTATATAGTCCCGAGGGGGTACCGTGAACCGTAGGATCAAACCGACCTAAACAAGTGGTTTAGGTTGATCCTAGGAGGCGGTGGAGAAAGCTTCTAGAAGACGAGGCGGTTCGGGACCAAAGGGCCCGATCGGCCTCCCAACGAGGCCGGTCGGCACCGGGCCGGGCCCGGAGCCGGGCTCCGCCTTCATGTGTGGGCCTCTTGTCCCTTCTAGATGCATATTTTCTTAGGGCCCACTTCGGTTGAGTTCGGGAGTCTTATGGAGCCTTCTAGAATTCATTATTTTAGCATTTTCCCGAATAGTCCCCGAAAATATACAATTCACCAAAACTCGTGGAATTCATTAGTAGCAAACCCCTAGTTCTATATTGATATTCATTCTATGCCCTTTTCTATATTTAGTTGTGTCGTATGGACCTCCCCCGGGCCCACTACCTCGGTGGGTACCGGGACCGACTACTCGGTGGGCCCCCGGGACTACCGGCTTGCGCTACATGGCATCCGATGGCGTGGAGCACAAGGACTACACGGAGTAGTACTCGGTTAGGGAGCCGTACATGTTCCGCACCGTATAGAGGACTCCTAGACGTACTCGACTAGTACTCTCTCCCTATTCCGACTTGTAACCCCGCCTCCCGGATTATATAAGGCGAGGCGGGGACCGATCTCGGGATCACCTCATCCAATCCCCTACAACTCACGGCGCACTATTGCACCATCTTGTAATTGTGCCCTATCAATCCGTAGCTACGCAAAGCATACGGGACGTAGGGTATTACGCACCTCGCGGCCCGAACCCGTCTAAATTGTGTGCCACGTGTCTCTTCCTTCGAGTTATCGATCTCGGCGAGTCACAATCATCTACTTCGGGTACTCCCCGTAGTAGGTTGCCGGTCTAAAACACCGACACCGGCGCGCCGGGTAGGGGCTCTCGCCCGAGATCACATGGCGAACTCGACGGCTCCCCGTCCGCTTCAAGCCAACCGTCGCCTTCAACCGCGGCGACACCTTCGTCTTCGGCGCCCGGGTCCGCACCGCCGATGGCGCGGGCTCTTTCCGCCGCCGCCTCACCATGCGGCCCAACCCGAAGACAGGCCTCGTGACGCTTCCCCGAAGTCGTCACGGGCGAACTCGTCGGCAAGTTCGGCGAAATTTCGCTCTTCAACCACCACGCCGACTTCGAACCCGAGTCCGTCTCCAACTCGAACTCGACGTCGCCATGGGCCATCGCATGCGAGCCGGCCGCTCGCCCATCGCGACGGTCCCCTCACCGTGCGAGCCCTCCGCGCGTGGCCCCCACATCCTCGGCCGGGCCCGCACGGGGGCTCTCACTTCACGCCGGGCCGGCAAGAAGCCCGTACCCGAGGGCAACTCGGACTCCGACGCCGCCCCCGATCACGTTTCGGACTACGCCCTCTCTCCGAGTTTTACTCGAACCCGGACTACGAGTTCGACTTCGGGTCGGACCCCCGAGGAGCCCGAGTCCGAAAACGACTCCACTGAGCTTCCCTTGTCAAGACCGGCACGGGGGCTGGTTATAAAATCCACGCCGGCCGGCAGATACGTCTACTGGCCAGACCGCAAGCCTGCTGACCTGGCGAAGGGAGACTCACGCTACGTCGCCTACATCGACTCACTACCGTTCCAGGAGGGAACACCGCTAGCCCGGGCGGACTCAAACACACCAACCGAGGTGGCACCCTCTGAGTCTAGCCTTGGCACCCCCGATCGCCAAGTCTTCATGGCTGCCGGCGACACCCCAGGGCCTTCAGGCACAGCTCAGGACCAGTACCTGGAAGACATCTCCGCCGACGAGCTCTCTGCTGATGCTCCACCCAACGAGGTTCCGGCAGACAGAGACGCTCGACGTGAACGCAACCGGAAGCGCAACGAACGCCGTCGACGCATCCGCGACAACCTCCCCATCCGCAACCTTGCGGAAGCTCTCGAGGCGGTCGAGAGCAGAGTACACACCACACCTGAGCAATGCCTCATGTCGATCACAGCGATCGCACGCCAGGCTCAGGGCATACGCGCCGGTGAGGTCATCGCCAAGCTCGGCCGAAGAAGCTTACTTCATGCGGGTCAACAACGAAGTCAACCAACCTCCACCGGCCTAAGCCCCGCGACAACGAAGCTACTAGTCGCGGCCGCCAACAACGGTCCCAACTATACTCGAGCCGACCTCCCGGCCCGAGCCAAACCGTCGTCGCTCCAACGCCGGCGGACCTTCACTACAAGATCGCGGCAACCGAGAAGTTGTCCCCCACCGCGCTCCGGCGGGTGGCGGCGGCAACGACCCCGACGGCGGCGGCGGCGACGGCGGCGCTCCAACCATGGGGCCAACAGAGGGCCGGAGGTGGCGGCGGGCCGCGGCGGCCGAGGCCACGCGAACAGCCACGCCTCCGGCGCCTCGCACGGCGGGTACGACGCCCGCCGAAGATTGAGGAGCTGCGGCGGAAGAAGTCAACCACTGCCGCTGAAGGCGACGGCTTCCCCGCCTTCTCACCTCGACTTCGCAACCTGCTCCTCCCCGACAAATTCAAACCTTTGGGGATCACCAAGTACGACGCGAAGCAGGATCCCATCCAAGTGGCTTCGATGCTACGCCCTCTCCATTGAGAACGCTGGCGGCAACAGCGACACCAAGTGCCTCTACTTCCCCTTCTGCCTGGACCAAGCACCACTCACATGGCTCGAGTCGCTGGACAAGCACTCGATCGATAAGTGGGACCGGCGAAGGAGCAATTCACAAGCAACTTCGCGGGCGCCATGGGCCGATCGGGTACTCGCATGGACCTGGCCATGATCAAGCAGGAACAAGGCGAGACCCTCCGCAAGTACATGCGCCGCTTTTTCGACAAGCGCGCTACCGTCGTCGATGTCACCGACAAGGAGGTCATCGGCCTCTTCCGGACGGCCTCTATCACCGCGCACCTTCGAAGACTTCGGTCGCCGCCGCCCCAGTCCATCCCCCACCTCAAGGACATGATCACGTCCCGGGCGGATGAAGAAGACAAGGCAAATGCCAAATACGACGCCATTCGTGGCAAGACCAAGCGAGAACCGGGCGGCGGCGGCAGCGGCAATGCGAACCAGGGCGGCCGCAACAACAACAACAACAACTACTACTACTACTCGGGTCCCAACCGCAAGCGCAAGCCGTACAACACCGTCACGGCTATCCGGCGCCCGCGAAAGGGAACCCGAAGAAGAACTCCGGCGGCTTCAAAAGACCCGTCGAAGGAGAAGTGCCCGTGGCATCCAAACGGCAACCATACTACCGAACAGTGCTACCAGCTCAGGCACGCACTCAAGGAGACGCCCGAGCCACCACACCCTCATGATCTAAAGAACAAGAAGGACGGCGACAACAACGACTTCCAAGAACCCGAGAAGACCGTCAACGTCCTCTTCGGCGGATCGCCCAGCAGGCGGGAGCAGAAGGCTACCCGTCGTGAAGTAATGTCCATTGAACCAGCGGTCCCGACCCCTCTCAGGTGGTCGGAGGTACACATCACCTTCTCCCGCGCGGACCAATGGACCGCCTTCTCCGAACAAGGACGGTTCCCCCCTCGTTCGAAGCCAACGGTGGCGGGCTCCAAACTCAACAAGGTCCTCATCGACGGTGGGAGCGGGCTCAACGTTCTCTTCACCAAGACCTTGAAGAAAATGAAGCTCGACATCACTCCCATGCTCTCCAAGAGCAAGCATGCCCTTCTACGGCATCGTTCCCGCAACGCGGCTATTCCACCGGGCTCGGTGGTCCCGCCGCTTACCTTCGGGGCATCTCGGGACAACTACCGTACCGAGTACATCAAGTTCGAGGTCGCGGACTTCGAGACCTCCTACCACGCCATCCTCGGCAGACCGGCCATCGCCAAGTTCATGGCGGTGCCCCACTACACCTACTTGGTACTCAAGATGCCAAGTCCAGCCCGTGTACTCTCCCTCCAAGGGGACCTCAAGATCTCCCACGACTGCGACACAGAAGCCGTGGAGATCGCCTCCACAAATCAAGTACCCAACGCGATGATGGAGGTCCACGCCGCGTCGAAGAAGCTTGCTACAAGTGAACTTGACATCCCGCAGAAATCCGACAAGACCAACAAGCCTCGCCCACCCGAGGAGATACCCATCAAGACGGTCGACCTCGGAACGTGGCGACCCCACCAAGACCACCACCATCGGGTCCGGCCTCGACCCCAAATAGGAAGACGCGCTCATCGGCCTTCCTTCGGGCTAACCGCGACATCTTCGCGTGGAAGGCAGCGGACATGCCGGAGTGCCCGTGGGAGCCGATTGAGCACGCCCTCAACGTCGACCCTAAGGCCACCCCCAAACGACAACACCTCCGACGCTTTGCCGACGACAGGCGGGATGCCATCAAGAAGGAACTCGCCAAGCTATTCGCAGCCGGCTTCATCAGAGAAGTCTTCCATCCTGAGTGGCTCGCCAACCCCGTCCTCGTCCGCAAGAAGAACTCGAACGAGTGGAGGATGTGCGTCGACTACACCGACCTCAACAAGCACTGCCCCAAGGACCCCTTCGGGTTGCCGCGGATTGATCAAGTCATCGACTCCACGGCGGGTCGCGACCTCGCTCCGCTTCCTCGATCGCTACTCCGGTACCACCGCATCGCGATCAAGGAAGAAGACCAGGAGAAGACCGCGTTCATCACCCCGTTTGGCGCGTGCATCGCTACATGACAATGTCATTTGGGTTGAAGAACGCCGGCGCTACCTACCAACGAGCCATCCGGAGCTCGCTTCAAGCGGCAACTCAACAAGAACGTCGAGGCCTACGTGGATGACGTGGTTGTCAAAACCAGAGACTCCGCACCCTCATCGACGACCTTGAAGAGACCTTCGCATCGCTACGCGAGTACCGCCGGAAGCTCAACCCGAACAAGTGCGTCTTCGGCGTCCCTTCGAGCAAACTACTCGGCTTCATCATCGGCCGCGCGGCATCGAAGCCAACCCCGAGAAGATCTCCGCCATCACCAAAGCATGAAAGCTCCCACGAGCATCAAAGACGTCCGTAAGCCGACGGGGTGCATGGCGGTGCCGAACCGCATTCATCTCGAGGCTAGGAGAACAGGGCCTCCCCTTCTTCAAACTACTCAAGCATCAAGAGAAGTTCGTGTGGACTCCGCAGGCGGATCAAGCCCTTCCCGGCCTCAAGAACTTCCTATCAAAGCCACCGATCCTCACGGCTCCTCACAAGGGAGAGCAGCTGCTGCTCTACCTCGCTGTGACTACTCACGTGGTCAGTACCGCCATCGTTGTCGAGCGGCAGGAAGACGGCCACGCCTACCCGGTCCGGGGCGTCCGGCCTACTTCGTCGGCCGAGGTTCTATCGAGTCCAAGGCCCGCTATCGCCCCGTGCGAAGCTCCCCGTACGCTCTACTCATCACCTCGCGGAAGTTACGACACTACTTCCCGAGCGGTACTCGGTCTCCGTCGTCACCGACTACCCGCTTGGCGACATCCCGCGGAATCAAGATGCTACCGGAAGAATCTCCAAGTGGGCCGTCGAGCTCGGCGCCCTCACTATCGACTTCAAGCCACGCACGGCCATCAAGTCGCAGCACTAGTCGACTTCATGGCGGAGTGGCGGGAGAACCCGCCTACCTACTCCCACCGTGCGACCGCAGCATTGGGTGATGTACTTTGACGGTTCACTCAACCTCGAGGGCGCATGTGCAGGGGGTACTCCCGATCTCTCCAACGGGCGAACAACTCAAGTACGTCCCGCATCTTCCGGAAGGTCTCAAACAACGAAGCCGAGTACGAAGCCCTCCTACACGGGCTCCGCCTCGCGGCTTCACTAGGCATCAAGCGGCTACTAGTCTACGGCGACTCCGCAAAGGGTCATCAACCAAGTCAACAAGTCCCGGGACCGCAACAAGGAGAACATGGACGCCATCGCCTAGAAGTCCGCAAGCTCGAGAACAAGTTCTACGGTCTCGAGTTCCATCACATCGTCCGCGACAACAACGTTGCAGCGGACGTCCTCTCCAAGCTCGGATCCACCCGCGCACAAGTACCGGCGCGTGTCTTCGTTCACGAGCTTCACGCGCCATCCATCCCGGAGCCAGCGCCACCGACCACCGCCCCGCCCCCATCCAACGGCCGGGCAGGAGGTCATGATGATCGACGTGGACCGGAGGCAACCCTTCATTGACTACGTCGGCCGAGCGAAGGTCCCCTCCGACAAGAACGCAGCCCGAACAACTCGTCCGCCACGCCAAGTCTTACGTCCTCGTCGGAGACAAGCTTTACAAGCGGGGCACATCTTCTCGGGAGTACTCATGAAGTGCGTCCCTCGCGAAGAAGGCAAGGACATCTTGGAGGAGATCCACAAGGGCGTCTCGCGGTAACCATGCGTCCTCACGCACGCCGGTCGACAAGGCTTTCCGACGAGCTTTCTACCGGCCCACGGCCCTTGGGCGACGCCGAAGAACTCGTCGAAGGTGCCAAGGATGTCGGCACTTCGCCAAGCAGCAACACATCCCGCCCTACAAGCTAGTCACCATACCGCCAACCCGGCCCTTTGCCCGCCGGGGGCTCGACATGATTGGGCCACCGCCAACCGCGCCGGAGGATTCAACGGGAGGTACCGGTGGCTATCGACAAGTTCACCAAGTGGATCGAGGTCAAGCCGGTCACATGCCCCAAGGCCGACAGAGTACTCGACTTCCCGGATGAACTCGTACACCGCTATGGGCTACCCCACCGCATCATCACGGACACCGGGATCCAATTTCAATAACCACCCGCTTCCGGGAGTACCGCGAGAACAACGGGATTGACGTCGATACGTCTCGCCGCCCATCCACGGCCAACGGACAAGTCGAGCACGCCAAAGGGATGGTGCCCGACGCCCTCAAGAAGCGGCTACAAGACGCCACGAACTCTAAAGAGGGCAAGTGGATCAAGGAACTACCCAACGCACTCGGGGGCTACGGACTCAACCATCCAAGCCAACGGGGCAATCCCCCTACTTCCCCGGTCTACGGCTCCGAAGCCATCCTCCCCGCCGACGTCATATGGAACTCGCCGGCGGTGGAGCACTACGACGAAGGCGTCTCAAAAGACAACGACGAGTTGATATCGACAGCCTCGAAGAAGCTCGGCTCGCGCCGCCCTCGTCCAATCGGCAAGGTACCCGGAGGGTATCGACGCTACCATGATCGCAACGTCAAGGAACATTCCTTCAACGTTGGAGATCTCGTCCTCCGCCGTATCCAGAACACGGAGGGACTTCACAAGCTCAGCTCCCCCTGGGAGGGTCCCTTCACCGTCGCAAAGGTGACCGGGCCGGGCTCCTATCGCCTCCAAACACTCGAAGGCGAAGACATTAACAACTCGTGGAACGTCGACCAGCTCTGTCGATTCTACGCCTAGTCTACACGACTACTCTGGGGTTCAAGTCTTCACGACTACATCAACACCCCCTCGCCGCAAGCGACCCCCCGGGTCCTGGCTCCAGTCTCCGGACTACCCCTCTCCAGGGTCCGGCCCCGTGCGGCTACCTACGGACCCCCGGGCTGCGACGAGCGTCAAGGACTCTAGCAGCGGTCTACTAAGAGACCACACTCCAAGATCTAGCCTGCACGGCTACCTACGGATCTACGATCCAGCCTACACGGCTACCTACGGATCAACGGCTGTAAGCGGCTACCCGCTCCAGCTCTACTCAGCTGTAAGCGGCCTCCGGGTCCAAGCGACTACTTTGTAACTACGGCCCTGGCCACCCAGGTGTACTTCTTCAGTAATAAAGTTTGATTGTTCATCAACTTCTTTACTGTCTACTCCCTGCAACGGGACTACCAAAGTCGAGTACTACTACTCGCATCCACTCCACGATGGGCGCTCCGCACTCCGAGATCGCGACTACGAGTACTCATTGCTGGAAAATTTTCTTTCATTGATACTTGATACAATTCAATACAATTGTTTTCTTGTACAACTATGGCTACTAGCTACCTATTACAGGCTACCGGAGGTTCGGCTTCTCGCCTACCTCGCTCCGCGATGGGAGCCATCTCGCTCCGGCGGCTCGCATACCGCTCATCGGAGCGCGCTTGGCGGCTACCCCGCCGGCGACTACCTCCACCGGGGCCTTCGGGAAGTACGACTTCATGAAGGCCAAGACTTGTCTTGGGATCGACCCGGCCATGTGCTTCACGTAGGCGGCCGGGGCCGGCTTGGAGCTTCCCGAAGGCGATCCACCGGAGGAGCTATCTTGGGGCCGCCCGGTGCGGCACCGGGAGTCTTGCGATCGGCAACACGGCTTCTTCCAACTCCTTCAATCGGGCCCGCAATGCCTCGCGGTCTTCGTTCAACTTCCGCAAGGATTTGTAGCAGCTGACGAGATCTCTCGTCGAAGCAATCCGAAGCTCCATGTGCTTCTCGCACTCGAAGGCGAGTTCCTTGTAGTCGAGCTCAAGTACCGGCGGGCTTCCTACTCACGGTAGAAGAGGTTCTTCATGCTCGTCTCCGAAGCCTTCGACCGCTCCACCCGGCCCTCAAGCTCGCAACACATCAATGCAACAAGCGGGTCGACGTTTCTCGACATCCAACAAGTACCCGACAAGTTCGGGGGTGTACCTTTGTTCTTGTTGCGGAGGCCTTTGTTCTTCCGCACCAAGTCGTCGCCTTTCGCCTGCAGCTCCATCACGTCGTTGTGGTACTTGGCGAAGGCGGCGTCGAGCTTCGATCGCATGGAAGTCGCGTGCTTCCGCGACTTCGCAAGTTGCTCTTCAAGCGCCTCGGCTCGGAGCACCGTGTCGCCATAGCCCCGCAAAGAGGTTCGACTTCTCGCGGATCGCTCCGCAACGTCCTGCACAAGACAACTCAAATCACAAGAGTACTCAACGACAAAGGATTGGCTACTCAAAGGCTACGGCTACCTACCTTCATCCATTGCTCCGCCTGACGGATCGCCTCCAGATGCTTGGCCACTGTCGCCGGCTCGATAAGGTCATCTGCGAGCAGCTCTATCCCACCGCGACTACTCGCGGTGGCCTCCGTCATCGGCGCGGAACGGATCGGCTCTGCGTCCTGGATTTCGGGGGAGCGGATAGCCACCTCCAGAGCAATCTCTGGCGACGTGCCGACCGCCTCTCCCCCGACGGTCTTCTCGACGGCTTCCTCCATGGGCTCGGGGGCTCCTTCCGCAGCCTCCGGGGCCTCTGGTGTCAACCTCTGCATTGGCACCCCTGCAGGGATGTCAACACCTTCAGCGCCTGTCAAAGAGACGACAAGTGCATCAATGCCTACGACTACTCCTCGTGGAGCTCTGCTGCTTCAAGAAGGGTACTCACCTTCTACTACACTGGCCTCCGGCAGTGGCGCCTCGGCAACTGGTGGCTCAATCGCGGTTTGGGTAGCGGGAGCGGCCTCCTTGGCGGGCGGCGCGACTTCTTCTGCCACCGCTGATGAGGGCTCATCCCCATCCCGAGTCGATTCGTTGATCTTCTCGCAAAGCGCACACGGATGGTCGTCAGGCAACATCGACTACTGCAACAAAGTACTACTCATAAGGATATGGTACTTACAAGTTCGACCGGACAATGGTCACGGCCGAAGCACCGAGGATGCCGGTGATATCGACCGGTCCACCCTCGGCGGGCGCCTCCTCCTCCTCGCGCTCCCCGTCGCTACCGCCTCCTCCACGGCCAGCCGACCGGCCGCGCGCCGGTCTCTTGCGCTCCTGAGGCCACCACCTCTTCAACGGCGGAGGCCACGAGTCCCGTGCTCCCTTGCGGGCCGGCGCTCCGCCTGCGCCAAGATGTCCTCCACGGGGGGGCCGGACCGCGACTTCCACCGGTTCCCCCACCGGTCCCGCACGCCCTCGTCGCCCTCTTCGATGGCTCCGCCGGCGGCACCTCCCGCACACAAGGAAGACTACTCGTCGCAAACGTACTCGAACAACGGGTACTTGATTACTCTACTCAAGACAACTTACCTCCCGAGGCGTGGTCTCCGAGACCTTTAGCTTCTTCGTCACCCGCTTCCCCGGCGGGGGTTGCGCGGCTTCCGTGGCGGCGCGGCCCGTGCTAGCCTCCGTGCTAGTCGGGGGGTCTTGTACTAAAGGTACATGAGGCAAGCCCGGCGGCTAAACCTCGACCGCACCGGAAGCGGTCCCGCAACGTCTCCTCGTCTTCGCCGTCGTCGGTGGTGTCCTCCACAACGATGGGGTCATCACCTTCGGGGACTTCACGCCGCTCCTTCGCCTTCCCCTCCTTTGGGATCTCGATTCCGCTCGGAGGTGGCCGCGGCTCGGAGATGAACTTCTTCACATCATCCCGCGCAAGACACAAGACGTCGCAACTCTACTTCAAGCAATCACTACTCGACTAGGGGAGTACGACTACTCACCTCCTTGGGCGGGCGCGCGGCGGAGTACTCCTCGACGGGGCACGCCGTGTACGGCGGCATGTCCTTGAAGATTTGCGACAACCTCTCGATGATGTCGTTGTCGTCCGGCCCGCCTCCCGGCATCCGCGACGTGTCGTCGTCGCCGGTGTACTCGAAGCCCAGGGTCTCCTGAGCCATCAACGGCTGGATCCTTCACTTCATGAAACTGAAGGCCACGTGCTCGGCCCTCAGTCCCGCCTCCCTGAGCACCTTGACGCGTGCTAGCAGCTCGGGGAGTTGGATCCCTTCTTGCATGTTGGGCTCCGTGTTCCACCATTCACGGTGCCTGGGCTGCCGTCCGCTTGGCTTCGGCAGGCCGGGGTGGTGGTTCGTGATGTAGAACCACCTCGGTCTTCCAATCCGTATTGGAGTCGACAAGCTTGTACGCTAGGTACGCTCCGCGGCGTCCTCCCTCGCCCGCGGATGCCGGCTCCTCCGACTACCCCGGGATTGGTGGCACCGGGCCGCGACTTGACGCGAAGAACTTCCGAAAAGCGGGGGCCGCGACTTGACGCGGAAGAACTTCCGAAAAGCGCCCGGTGCGTCTTGATCTCGAGGAAGGCTTCGCGGTAAGTGCACGAAGACCGACGTGTGGAAGATGCCGTTGGGGGTTCGGGTTCGGTACTCGATCCCGTAGTACCCGAGCGGCCCCTTGAAGAAATCGCCGGCCGGGAGCGCAAGACCGCGCTCCACGAACCGCGCAAACATCGGGATCTCGTCTTCGGCTTTCTCCATCGGATATGGATCTCCGGCGGCGGATCTCCACATGTCGACTTCCTACTCCCCGATGAACCCACTTGTTCGGGAGGGTCGACAGATCTTCCATCTTTACTTTCGACTTTTTCCACTCGCGGCTCGGATCGGCCCGCGGTGGAGACATAGGCGGCGCCGCTCCGGTGGCGCCGCGGCGGCCTCTTCGCGGCCCCTCTTCTTCCCGGCGGCCTTGGACGTCTTGGACGGCGACGGCTTCATCCTCCAAGTGCGGGCGTCTTCACTCGCATCCGCTCGGGGGCTACCCTAAAAGACTTGGGTGGCGGCACACTTGGATCTACTACGGCGGCGCAAGCGCCGGGAGTGGATTCGCTTCGGATGCAAGGGAATGGCCGCAACTTGAATGGGTGAAAACCCTAAGGGTTTTGGCTTTTATTTATAAGCCAAACCAGCCTCCGCAACGGGCGGCCGGATAAGTCCACGCGCGGCCGACTCGCGGGCGCACGCGACCCTTCGCATTCTACTAGTCGACGCGCCTCACCTCGGGGGCTCGGCTACTTCTACTCGACTACCCGGGGAAGCGGCTAGTCTCAAGAGCATCTCAGGACACATTCTTCAAGAAGACCCTTCAATTCGAGAGGAAGTACTCGACTCAAGGCTCGGGGGCTCCGTGCCACGTGTCCTTCGGTTTTTTCTCTCCGGATTTTTCGGGATTCTTTTGCCAAGACTTCAGATGGACCCTCAGCCAGAGCCCACGGCTCAGGGCTCGGGGGCTACTCCATATGGAGTGCGGTTTTGCGAATCGCACCTCCATGTCAGCTCTGGCTTCAAGACAGGACAGGCATTTTTTGAAGATCTTCGAAGGCAGTTTTCGAGGACCCTTGGGACTACTCGAGAAGACTTCGGATTGCTCAAACATCGACTGGAGTACATTCCAGCCTTGGGATGCTTCGACTACTCTTGAGGACCTTAGACTTGTAGCACTCAGGGACGCTTGAGCTCGTTAAGGCCGTCAAGACTACTTGAAGCTATCCTTCTCGACCACAAAGTACTCGGGGGCTTGTCGTATGGACCTCCCTGGGCCCACTACCTCGGTGGGTACCAGGACCGACTACTCGGTGGGCCCCTGGGACTACCCGGCTTGCGCTACATGGCATCTGATGGCGTGGAGCACAAGGACTACACAGGAGTAGTACTCGGTTAGGGAGCTGTACATGTTCCGCACTGTATAGAGGACTCCTAGACGTACTCGACTAGTACTCTCTCCCTACTCCGACTTGTAACCCTGCCTCCCGGACTATATAAGGCGAGGCAGGGACCGATCTCAGGATCACCTCATCCAATCCCCTACAACTCACGGCGCACTATTGCACCATCTTGTAATTGTGCCCTATCAATCCAGAGCTACGCAGCATACAGGACGTAGGGTATTACGCACCTCGCGGCCCGAACCTGTCTAAATTGTGTGCCACGTGTCTCTTCCTTCGAGTTACCGATCTCGGCGAGTCACAATCATCTACTTCGGGTACTCCCCGTAGCAGGTTGCCGGTCTAAAACACCGACAAGTTGACAAGTAAAAGTATACGTTAATATGTGTCAACGAGTCTTCGGTGGTCGTGTGGGCCGCCAACTAGGTCGGTTGGACCCACCGACAGTCGGCGGGTCTTCCGTAGGCCGGACCCAAATGTCGGGGACAGCCGTGAGCCTTATCGGTGGGGACCCGGGGTACCCATGTCTCACAAAAACTATCAACAATAGGCTTAGAATGCTATTTTTCTCTCATCCGTACAAAACCGTGTAACCCGCGTACACGGCTTGTACACGATGTTTAGATGGCCTACACACTAAATGAGAGTCGAACGAACGACTACGTACCATTCAGCGTTAAGGGCAACATTGCATGCGAGTGAGAACTTGATATATCATGAGGGTTAAGATCGTTGGTTTGGATATCAAATTAATACTAACATTGAAGATAAACTCATAGCTAGGTTCACCGTCAACACCTAGTCAAGGGCGTTCACACTTGAAAGCTCTGCCCTATCATCGATCAGCACCCGGCTCTGCATTTGCTGCCTGAACAACCCAACGTACCCCAAGTGCAGGCATGGCAAAAACATTGTTGGTGCTTGAAGACATTAATGGGGAGGTGTTATATATGACGTGGGATCTGGGTTCATGATGATCAAGTACGGAGTGTGAAGCTGCAGTTTATTAATTTAGAGTTTGTTTATCAAGTCGGACGGTTTACTTCTTATTAGTTCGCTGGACTAATAGATTTGGTTTAATTTGTACTTCATCGGTTTCAAATTATAGGTCATTTTGGATTTTCTAGATTCATAAATAATTTTATGTATCTAGACATGGATTTTCTAGATTCATAAGTATTATTATGCATCTAGACATAATGTATATCTAGATGCATATATAATATCATTTAGATATGAATCAAGAAAATCCAAAACGACATGTAATTTGAAATGGATGAAGTAATAAACATGCTGCACAAAGAGCATAAAAACAAGAGTGCTATTTTGGCCTACATATTTAGTTTCATAGACTTACACTTAAATTATCAAAGGCGGTTTTTTTCATTATTTGCAATAATATTGTGGACAATATAAAATATATTTAATTATTAGTTATATACTATCATACACAATATATTTTGAGATGCCAATGTGGGTACTTCATTTGATAAATTTGGTCAAATTTAAAATTGTTTGACTCCTCGAGGAGCCAGAGTTGCCTAGTTTTTAGGTATGGAGGGAGTTATAGATGGGCACACAGAGCACAACGTAGTACTCCCTCTGTCCTGAGTTGCTTCCATGAATGATATGTATATTCCCAATTAGAGTCAATTGTGTCATGAGTTGCTTAGTTAGCTGGCTCGTTTGTCGATGTATCACAGAGAGAAATTAAAGTTCTACTTGATCTTTGTGTTACACAGCTTATACGCATATCAAACCTGGACGGAGAGATTACACCACATGAGTTTCCATGTGATGTGTCCCATGTCACATTGCCATTGTAATAACACTTTGATGGTCCAAATGCTGTAACCACAATATCGCACCATCTATGTATTGTAAATGATATTGGTTCGTTGCATTTATTTCGATCGAGTGGAACTTTTCACACGCATTCTTCTCCGCATGGTTCAGATCAGCTTTTCTTTGTGTTCTGGCCACTATTTTGCCGTACCTAGCCCGTAGACTTGATGCCTTATTAGATGAGCCGTGGTCAAGGGCGTTCACACTTGACACGCTCTTCCCTACCATTGATCAACATCACCCGGTGCATTCACTGCTTCAACAACCCAACGGGACAAATGCCATGCGTACTATATATACTAGGTTCATGATGAACAGGTACCTCGTACTATGCTATAAGTTGTGAGTACTGTTGTGTTTCTTTTTTCAAATTTTGCATAGACAAACCACCACCTTTTTCTTCTCAACTAACACATTAGTCTCTGCAACATTACTAAATTTGTTAAGTTCTGTACGGAATTAGTCAGTTGTTCTTCGTGCTTCGTACACCCATGTCCTGTCCATCTATGTAGAAAAATTTATAAAACATGAAAAGTACATGTAAACAAATTAAAGATGTAGTAAAGATTTATATATGATTAATCTATGTCAACAAATATAACAAGTATTAAATATATAATTTCATTTTTTGTATTTAATAAAAACAAATAAAATATAGGTTCCATCTTGAAAATCCATGAAACATATATCATTTTTGTGTCATTATAGAAAAACACAATTCATGAACCTTCTCTCGATTCCATGGACCTAGAAAATTCATTATTTATGAATTAGGGTAAAACCACAACGTTGAACTCAAATGACTAGATAATCTTGTTTTTCTACTAAATAGCCCAACTTCACTCAAAAGTTTTATCTAAACGAGGTCCAAAACGTCTAACCTACACCCATGAAGATCTAGACCTATAGGCACCTCCATCGAGGAATAAAAACTATGCAAAATCCTTCATAGAGACCAAGAAATAAGAATATACTGACCTCCTTTAGACTTCAAAAGTCTAAGAAAACAAAGTTGAAAAACCTTCCCCCACCCTTTTCAATTTTGGGGATTTTCAAGACGACACCCCTAGGAAGCACGGTCGGGCGCTGTGCGTATCAGGTGGAGGAAGACGAAGATAGGTTCTTTTTGTGAACACAATTTTTTTTGTGAGATCGGGCAACAATTCTGTTCGCTTCTGGAAAAATGAGGAAGTGTTTCTACAAATCATTTATGTACTAGTGATAGTACAGATTGTTGATGCTTTTGCTGGTCAACACAAATGAGCACTAGATCGCGCGGAACGTCGAAACGCCGAAGTCGCCGGCTCCTACCCGGTCCGGTCCGACCGGTCGAGGCACCGGTCCGACCGGTGTACGTAGAGGCATGGTTAAAACCTGAGATCACCGCCTCGGAGGGACCCCGTCCGAGATGGCGTACCTAGGGTTGCTCTGAGGTCAGCAAGGCTACTCGTAACGTCACCGATCGTCGCCGAGACAAACAAGAGCACGAGGTTGGAAAAGCTAGGGTTTGAGAGATAAAAGTTGTAAAAAGTAATGATCGATTGGGTGATGCACCCTCAAACGGCCGTGACCCTTTATATTTATAGGGTGGGGAGGTCATGCCCCGCAAGGAATCCTTTTACGGCTCGAAATTTGTAAGGACTCCCAAATTCTACTAGGACTCGGGGTCCACCGGTCGGACCGGTCGGGCCCACCGGTCGGACCGGTGTGGCCGTTGCCGGATCGGCTACAAGACACTCCACCCGCCGACCGTTGAAGAACACCGGTCGACCGGTGGCGTCGGCCGATCGGCCTTGCGCCAAATTTGGGTGCGAACACGGATCATCTTTTATTTGTTGTGTGCCACAAGTTTCTCATAGCACATAGACTCGATGCCTTACATGAGCTGTGGTCAAGGGCGTTCACAGTTCACACGCTCTCTTCCCTATCATCGATCAACATCATCTGGTATGCATTCCCTGCATCAAGAATCCAATGTACTCGAATGTGCGTACTATGCTAGGTTAATGATGATTTAGTACCAAGTACAATAAACTCCCTCTCGTTTGATAAATGAATTCATTTTGGAAATGTTTGAGTCAAACATTGGGAATATAAATCATGAATAAATTCTAAGTCGTTGAACTTGAAAATGTGAAAACTACATGAATATATTTGTCTTACAAAATACTTTCATAAAAAGTACACATATGATAATTTTTAATAAATATTTGTATAAAAAATAAGATGTCAAAGTTGTAATTTAGAGACCGTGTCGCTGCTCTAAACGACTTCATTTATCAAACGGGAGGGAGTATCTATGCTAAGTTGTGCCATGCATGTGTGAAGCTTCAGCATCTTCGAGCTTGACCTGTCATCAGCTCGACCGGTTTATTTACAGCTTATTTATCAAGTCGTCAGGCGGTTTAGTTCTTAGTTTACTGGAGTTTGTATTAAACACGCTGGACAAATAAAAGAACATACAAAACAGAAGTGATATTTTGAATGAAACAAGAGTGCATATATTCAGTATCATATATACCATTATTTGTTAATACTACAAGAAGGCAGTATTAATTATTCACTAATTATATGTTAATACACTACTAGCCAGTACTAATTATGGCCTAGGCTCAAAAGATGTCTCGCAAATTTACCCGGTGGTTATGGAATGAGTTTCGTCATTAATATATTTAATACTCGTAATTTGACTGGTGAATAGTAGAAACCTACCGATCTAAACAAGGCTGATCATTCATATGGAAATGTCTGCCAAAGAGTATGCATTGTACTGTAGATCTCTGGGAGAGCCATGTGGCATAGAGATATAACTGTCGCCACGCCTTTTCTCAGTTTTGTGCAGTTTAACTTTATTTCATGTATTCAATTATCCATGGTATGAATTTGATGTTATTACCATGTTCAGGTGTGGAACCAACGGCCACCACCTCAGTGCAGTGCTCCAACAACGTCGTCGAAGTCACTTTCCTTCTCCGAAGTCGCTTTCCTTCTACAACGACGTCGTCGAAGTCACCTTCCTTCTCCAATGTTAATATATTAATTAAGTCAGTATTCTATTTCGACTAATAATATCTGCAAAATATATTTAATTAGTTTCTATATATTTATGTACTAAATCTATTTAGAGACATGAATGCTAGTATTTTTTTAATTTGATCAAATTTGAAATTGTTTGATTCCTAGAGAAGCGAGAGTTGCATTTTGGGTGGGTGGGGGTGGGTGGGGGTGTTGAGGAATTAGGGAAAATCCTTACACCCTCGAAACGTCGGGTTTGCCGAAATTCATGAGATAAGTTTGCGGATCACTCTCGGGATCAGACCTCCGGTTCGTGAAAGCGGAACATTCATGAAGGGACTCGATGGGTTTCTAAGTGTTTTTCGGGTTTTCAAGTAATGTGCGAAAATGATAGCCGAATTTGGCTTCTTCGCGTGAATCCGCTATCCATTTCGGATGATTGAAACTCGCGAAGATCGGGAATCTTGAACTTGCGAAGACCGGAATCGGAACCTGCGAAGATCCGTAACCTGGAATTTGCGAAGATCGGGAACTACAACGAGCGGTGATTTTCGTGAATAAGAGATTCGAGAATCGTGGAGAGGCCAAGTCAAAGACGTCATCTCAAAAGTCCGGGTTTAGAGTGTGAACTAGTGGCAAGCGTAAATGTGTGAAATTAGCCCCGTAAATCACAAGATGTAAAAGACATTCGTGTACATGTTCACACTATAAAAGGGGGCGTGAGGGCACGTGTAAAGGGATTCACAACTTCAGAGGTAAGGGCAGTCTTTTTGGAGATTCTTTGTCTCCGTGTCTTTCGCGAATCGTACGTTAAATCTTATTGTTCTTGTGTTCGGGGACTTCCACCGATTTTTCGGACCCCCAACAGGGGGACGGTGCGTGAGAGTATAGATTAGCACACAGCACAGCACAGACACCACACCAATTGCCGTGTGATGCGTCTGATGTCACACTACCATCGAAATAACTAACACGTACTTGGATGTGAAATGTCGAAAATGGTGCGTAACCACAATATTGCACCATTTCTACCTTGCATCAACAATATTGGTTCGTTGTATTTACTGGCCATGTTTCAGGTTGCACCAACTTGTCACACACATTCTTCTCCGCAGGTCAAGGGTGTTCACACTCCACATGTTCACCACCTCAACAACCTAATGTTCCCGAAGTGCAGGTATGGCAAAACCTTGTTGGTGCACGAAGAAATGATGGGGGGAGGTGCGTGGGACCCATGCTCATGATGATCAATGCAACAACTTCACTGCCGCTGGGACAGGTTGCAGCACATGCATGCATATATGGCGCTACTATGCTGGCCAGCCGCAGTATAAATAAAAGCGGCAGCCTCGGCACAATGCCTACAACTCCAAACATTCTCCAGCAATTCGTCGACCAGCTAGAGCCTTCACAATGTCCTCCGCCTCCGCGGCCACCGCCGTCTCCGCGCTCCCGAGAGACAACAGCAAGGTGCCCGTCTCCGCCATCCGCCATGCCAATGGCGACAAATCCATCTTCATCATCACCCTCGACGTCTCCAATTTTCCGGAGCTCGTGGCATCGTACACGACCCCGGGACAGCGGGTCCAAATCTCCCTCCCCTTTTCGGGGCTCGACCCGGCGTACATGGATATCTCTTCGGTGCCTCGCAAGGGGGCCCGCATTTTCGAATTGCTTGTCGGGTCGGTGCCGGGGACCACCGCGGAGAGGGCCGTGCAAGCTCGGCGCCGGAGATCATGTCGAGCTCGGGGCCGTTGCCGGCCGGGGCTCCCCATCCGGTGTATAGTAGGGGCGGAGACCGTGCTCTACTTCGCCGTCGCGAGAGGGGCTCGGTACGTGCTCAATTGATCTCTGCCTCTTGTTGCTCCCTCGTAGCCGTCGGTGTCAAGGGCCTTATGGGCGGGGAGGCTCGTTAGGTTTAGGTTTAGGGATAAGATCGAGTCCTTACTTAGGGGTCAAGTAATCCTCTCTATTTAAAGAGAGGAGATGTATCAATTTAATCAAGCAAGAGATTAGAAGGAAAACCCTTCTCTCTTGCCGGCCGTGGGCAAAGCCCCGCGGCCGGCGTTCCCTACGCCCCTCCAACCCTAGCTGCCCCTCTCTCAACTTTCGCGCGTGAACAGTACCCGCGGTCCACAAATCAACCCCAAATCCTCCAATTCACTTCCCCTCGCATCGCAGTTCACAACCGTAGCCTTTGTGGAACGACGCCGGCAAGGACTGTCTTGTTTAGATTCGTAAATTTGCATTGCAAATTCATCATATCGAACTATTGACACATCACATTGAGTCTTATGACTCTTATCGTCTTTTCTCACATCGAGTCAGTTTGAGGTCTCGTTATGCACATCCATTCCACAGATATATGAAATCAAGCAGGAAAAAATGTTCTTTCGAAGATTATAATTTTCTTTGTGGCCGGTCTGGGCGGACTAAGCTAATTAAGCCAGCCCTAAGCTAGATGGAAAACTGGAAATTAAATAATCCTCTAGAATATGGATCCACAATAATCGTAAGTCATACCATTTCAATTACCATCTGTACTGCATATCTGACTAACTTCCAAATTAATTTATCTTGTGTATTTTTTTTAATGCAGTCTGATTCGTGCACTTATCAATAGTGATTTAACAAATAATGTGAGGCTTTACTATGGTGCCAGAAATAAGAAAGCTGTGCCACTCCAGGTTGGTGAATTTCCCCTATGTGACGTATAGTAGTATGCAAATCCCTGCATTCACTAGAGAAGCGTTCATCAGCTCATTCATAACGACAAGAAACTTATGTAATTCTCTACCTGATGACCAGGAGGAATTGAATGAGTGGCAGCAAAGTGGAGTTGATGTAACAAACGTCTTAACAGAACCAGTTCAGGTAAATGATCGATCCACCATTGTTTTAACTTGTTACTGGTTTGCTGCTACATACATCCTTCTACTGACATTAATTTTGCAGTACCCATTCTTGAGAGAAGACTTAGATGGGATAATAAAAAATCCAAATTCTACAATAGCCGTGCTAGTTGGACCGAAGGAAATGCAACAGGTGCACATATTTGTTCTTTCAGGATCCTTTATTTTGCATAAAACCTGCTTACCATTATGCATGTTGAGCCTATATATGAAAATTGGTGTTTACAACTTGTGAGTCACACTACTACTGCATCAAATTATGCATGAATACATTTTATTTGGAAAAATAGAGAGGTCGGACATAGTGTTGAAAGCTCTACTCTTGCAAAGTTTGCAAAGCGGCTGATTTAAACCTGGGACCTCCAGCTCACAAGTCGAGGGACTACAGCACTACGCTATCGCAATTTAGAAATAAGCTCCAGCCAAAACATAGACCTGTTAAAGTTTTGGAATGCTATGTTCGTGGAGTTGCGCAAACAGTTGGGTACACTTCTCTCACGATTGGTTATACTTCTGTCTAGACTCTAGAGGTAGCTATTCGTCCTAAATATGGGTGATCTTCGACAAAAAATCAATTCAATGAGATGATAGTGATGATAGCCGTCTGCTTTACAGGAAGTCGGGAGAGCCCTTACAGGGCATGGCGTGCCACCTGAAAAAATATTGACGGTCGAGGACTGCTTTCTTCAGATCTACTCTATTAGACATGGTGTGCTGTAACGACGCATATGCCACGTTCTCGCGTGGGCGAGCTAGCCGGAGCATATGCCACCTGAAGGGACATCGTCGCCGCCAGGCGGTGCACTGGGGCTAGTCTCACCGTCGCCAGCCGGCCTGAAGTAGGAATGTATTCGAAAATCCGAATTATCCGTATTCATATCTGTACTATGGATATCCTTAGTCGTATTCATTTTTAATATGGATGTCGGATGGATGTATTCGAATCCGGTTTTCGATATTATCCATATTCGACATCATCCGAATTATCGACAAAAATCCGACATATCCGACATCATCCGTATTTGCAAAAGTAAAGTACCCATAGAAACCAGTTAAATTTATTTATATTACTAAATACTACTTACAAAAGATGTTAATTTTAACATTACTAGTAAAATAATTATTTATAACATTTTAACTATTAACAATTATATATATGACAACTAACTAATTATGCTAACCAAATATTACTAAATTACATGATATTTTTTAATCAATTTTGATGTGGCTAATCATAGTAATTTTAAATTCATGACTACATGACTGTTCGGGGCAAGGACGGCGACAACGGCCGCCGCTGCATCTGTCGTAGCCTCTTAGCCCGCCGCTGCTCCTCCCTCTCCTCTTCTCAAGGCTACAATCGGATCTATACTGCCGCCGCCGTCGCCGCTGTCACTAGCTGCTCGCCCTCCCTTCTCAGTTCTCACGATTCCTTGCAGATCTATGCCGCTGCCGCTCATCTCTCTCCTCTTCTCCCCTGCGCCGACTGTGAGTCTGTGTCTACCCCCGTCGCATCATCGTTTCTCTGCTATTTCTCCTACCGAATGCTGCCGCCGTCAACTATCTTCTTCACCACCGAGATCGAGTGCTGCGCCCTCCTCGAGGTCTGTCCTACAGCTTCCTCATTTGCTTAACCTGGAATTCGATCTGCACCAAGCAATTGATGCATTTCCATTTACCGCACAGGTTTCTCTTAGGCCTTGTTTAGTTGTTATATTTTCCTCCTTTTGACTCTCTCACCACCATAGTTTTGATGGCCTTTGCGACACGAATCTTTTGAGCCTAGTTAGAACATGATAGGACAATATCAAAAACTAATTACACAGTCTTGATAACCTTTGCGACACGAATCTTTTGAGCCTAATTAGGACATGATAGGACAATATTTACCAAAAAAGCCCAAACTTACCTTCTGCTATAGTATGTTAAAAAGGCAAAACTTTCTAACAACTAAACAAGCCCTTACAATCATTTTCTCTTGCGTCCTCAGGGTATTTCAATCTTACAAAACCTAGGTCTAAGCTCCGTTTGTCAGTATTTTGTTGAATCTTGATGTGACTTTGCATGGTGTGTCATTTTCAGTAGTACCCAATCTGCTGCTCTGTACTGATTCTTTGTTATGACAAGTGGAGGTGAAGCTGAAACAACGCCTGACGCAGCCAACAATCTGTTGTGAACTGCGTGGTGGTTGAGCGCTACAGATACCGCGGTGCTACGGCACCCGCGGTGCTGTTCACGTGGAGGGGGGGGCGGGAGAGGGAGAGCTGCTAGGGTTGCAAAGGCGCTAGGAACGCCGGCCGCGGGGCTTCGCCCACGGCCGGCAAGAGAGAAGGGTTTTCCTTCTAATCTCTTGCTTGATTAGATTGATACATCTCCTCTCTTTAAATAGAGAGGATTACTTGACCCCTAAGTAAGGATTCAATCTTATCCCTAAACCTAACCCTAACGGGCCTCCCGGCCCATTAGGCCCTTGACACCTGACATTACCCCGCCCTTTTCCGAGCAGCTCGTCCTCGAGCTGCAGCATGGGCACCTTAACAATGACTCGACTCCACACAAACCTATGACCTAAAAATAAGCCTTTTACATCTCGGCTTATTTGATTATTCTTAATCCGAAATAGACTCGGACTTTTGATTGTGTGACTCCCCGACGGTAGGCACCATCCGCCACCCGGATCCCATGGAGACCATCCGAACGAGAGGGATGCGGGGGCACAACCACCGGAGGAAGTCGCGACGAAGACCGGCGGAGACGTCCTCGCGGTGGTCGGAGACGGAAGCCGGGGCGCTAGGCGGCGCGTCCCCGTCGATGACAAAGAGGAAGACACCTCCTCTACCTCCACTTCCGCGAGTTGGAGTGCGCCATCCGCGGGAAAAACACCATGCACACCCTTGGGTACGGCGGCGGGTCGGCGCAATTGTTGGAGGCCGTCGAACGGGTCGAGGTCTTGGCCCCGTGCATCGAAGGCAACCGCCGCCAAGGCCGCCTCCCGATCCCGCATCGGCTTGTGCGTCTTTTGTAGCCGCCGTCGCGCTAGGAAGCCGCGCACCGCCGCCGCAGCCGCAATGCCGCCCGAAGTTGCGCGCTGTCATGGTCGCCGCCTTTGTGTGGCGACGAACGACTGAAGGAACTGCGACGGGGTGCGTGGCTGACTTAGCTGTAAATCAAGTAGCCGCCCCACCCGCCGACGCGCCGGAGGCCGCGTGCGCGCCGCTTGCGGACGCACGGCCGTGGACCGGCTCGATCCGCCGCACCTCCCCACCTCCGTGGTGGATCCGCTCGGTGTCGATGGTGGTGGCCGGCGGCGCGCGGACAGCCCCGACGGGCCGCCGGTGCGGATGGCAAGGGCGCGCGCGGCGCGGAGGACCGGCGCCTAGCGGGGATATTCGCCTCATCACGCCCCAAGGCCGCCGCGCGCAAGACCGATGATGACCGTCGTCGGCCGCTCGCTTGTGGTGACGGGGCCTCGCCGATACATCGAGGGGCGCCGGCGGGAACGGCGTGGTACGCCGCCATCCATGCCGAGAGCGCGGGAGATAGAGGTGTCCGCGACGCCCGGATCGAAGCCATCCATTTGGAGAACGACTCCGGTGGCCGCCCTTGCTCCGCGACGGACGCCAATGTTTTCCTAGACGGCAACGGTAGACAAGTCGGTCGACCATCGTTTAGTGTTTAATGTCGTTTTTAAACGCCCGTTTAAACGGGGCTAAATGACAATTAAACGGGCTAAACGGTGTTTAAACGGGCTAAACGACGTAGACGGTGTTATCCCGTTTAGCGTTTAAACCCGTTTAAACCGGCCGTTTAGGCCGTTTAGGATAACACCATACACCATGGATTGGATCGAAACCAAAGCAATCCGATACCGGATTGTTATGAACTACGTGGTGGCCGAGCGCTACGATGCACGCGGTGCTACGCACCCGCGGTGCTTCGTTCACGTGGAGGGGGGGGCCGAGAGGGCCGGAGAGCTGCTAGGGTTGCGGAGGCGGCTAGGAACGCCGGCCGCGGGGCTCCGCCCACGGCCGGCAAGAGAGAAGGGTTTTCCTTCTAATCTCTTGCTTGATTAGATTGATACATCTCCTCTCTTTAAATAGAGAGGATTACTTGACCCCTAAGTAAGGATTCAATCTTATCCCTAAACCTAACCCTAACGGGCCTCCCGGCCCATTAGGCCCTTGACACCTGACACAATCATAGTCACTTCCCGGTCAACCGGGTCAAGGAACAGGACGAGCGTCATTTTTCGGTATTGTTTGGAACGCGAGTATATCTTTCTTCAACACGTCCCAAATTAATATGGATCGTGATCCATGTTAGTCCGGGACGATGTTCCCGGAACGATGGGAAGGAACAAGGGACGCGAACCATGTATATATATAGATGATACTGTTTGAAACAATACTTCAAATGACATAATTGTCTGACACTAAGATGACTTAATAGCTTGGACAAGGACACTCTTAGTTCATAGGTAACATAAAAAATATACTCACTTGTAGATCGTAATGATGTAGTGCAATGTAATAAAAAAGCAACAATGCCTCACAATCTACTGTCAACGTGCAAGCATCGGTTGCAAACGAATCAACTGCTACTATAAGGAAAAAATATAACTGGTTGGCAACGAATCAACTGCAAGTGTCGGTGATGTCTCTAACGGCGAGGCTGCAGCCGCGCCCCACAACCTCCTTGAGCGAGTCGCAGCCACTACTCTTCCCTGTTTCCTCCATGGCGACCAGCCGCGACCCCGCGGTTCCACTATATGAGTGGATCAATTCATTAAACCGGGATCGAGTAACCATATAAGGAAGAAGGGATCGGATCAGTCGAGCGGCAGGGCGACTGGTCGGCGGGATCGTGTTCCACCTGTGTTCCATGAGCTGTCCCGGCGTGTCCCCGTTCTGCTTTCCGGGACGACGTCCCGCGGAACGAGGATCGCCGCGTCGTCCCGCATTCCCGATGACTATGTGAACAATCATATGCAAAGTGTTGCCTTCTATTCGTATTTTTTTGCAACAGTCTTGAAAATTTACAAATTGATGCCATTGTCATACATATCTTGTCTTCTACGAATACCATGAGTATTTTCTCATCTAGGACCATTTACAGTTTTCTAATATCTGGCTTCATCGGGAACAATATTGCTCTTGTGTACTGACTGTTCCATTTTAATTTCGAGTTAATTTTCTTCTCTATATATTGCAGTACACAAAGGCATCATTTCCCTTGCCTTTTTTTGAAGGTGATACAATATTATATTATAGTGTGTAAAGGTAAGAATGCATGCAACTCTGTCCATTCTCAATGGTCAATGCTGGTCTTATAGTGTACCTTATGCTAATACATGCCCCATATATGTATGTCATTAGGTTAAGAACCTTCCTTATGCTACAGGCCCAAAGTTCAACCCCATTTTGGTAAAATAAAATAACACTTTCTAACCTTCAACATGTTAGCATAGTGCTGTCAAGATTTAGGCATTCACAATTGTGGAGACACCTTATATAAAGCTAACTTAATGTAATACATTGTAGGGTCACCTTTTGATTTTAATTTTCAACTGTATACAAATGAACAAATGTGCGTGACAAAGGTGTTGGTATCTATCCGAATATTGTGCATGGAGTTTTCAGCAGTTTCATAAATTCTGCACCCATGCTTTATAGCACTTCTCCCGTAGTTGCTAAAGCTGGAATGGTTACTGCTCCTGCCATGCAAATGCTCCAAACATAATGTTTGAGGAATTTCTTTTATTTCAAGCATTGTCGCTAAAGAAATCCTGTTTGAGCATTGTTTTTATTTTCACACACAAACTGAAATGTAGTCGAAAGTTTTGTTCAGATGTAAGCTTCCTGTACACTGAAATTCAAAGATGTGTTGCACGAGATTGAAAGCAGCCACATCGTCCAGTTACTTCTTCTCGACTCCTCTCCTCGCTACAGTTGACAGAGGCGATAGGGAGGCGATTGGTGCTCCCGTCGGTGAGGCCGCCGCTCCCCTCCGCCTCCGGCAGCTTTCGGGCCCTCGGAGGTGTATGGGAACGGTGGCTCTCCGTCCGGTGGTGTAGATTAGGTCCTAGTGTGTCTAGAGTTAGGTTTCCGGCGACGTCGTCGAGGCGGCAACGGTGACGTCAAAGAATAAGGTCCTTCGGGACTCGTCCTCGCCCTTGTGGTGCTCCACTCCGGCGCCGCCGGCGGGCCATTGGAGGAGGGGTTCCTTGCAGGGGATCTCTGTACAGGAGTCGTCGGCCGGCGGAGCATCGATCCGGTTGGATGGTGCGATCTCCGGCTCTCTGTTTCAAGGATAAGGAGGCAGTTCTGAGGTGTGCGGTTGCAAGGAGAGTGGAGCGGTTCCGGGCGTACCACGGCGGCTTTCGTCGTCGATGGCGGATCTGGCTTCAAGGCGGTTGGAACTCGGGGTGTTGCCCCGGCCGATGCGGTACCGGCGTTTGCCTTCATCTCATCCATGTGGGTGAGTGTCTACTGCGGCTCTTCCAAAAGCCTTCTGGCGATGGAGTTCCTTCCGTCCCTGGGTTGCTGGCATGGTGGCGCATGATGTCCGGCGACGGCCGGTGGTGCCGCTGCTTGGAGGATTTGGTGTGCAGAGGTTCCAAGGACTTCCTTGTAATTTTTTGTTTTTTAGGGGCCTTTGTGCTTTTGCTGTCATGTGTATCCTTATGGTATGTACCTGTATGTGTATGCATTTGTGGTGCATTATCCTTAACATGAATGCAGGTATGTTTTATAAAAGAAAATTCAAAGATGCCAAACTCTATTTTTTATCCCTTTCGCCTCCAATTTTATGCGTCTCCGATGTAGTCCAGTATTTTATTTTTCCTAACAACAATCAGTCATTAGGAAAAAATAAGTGTAGGTGATATTTTTAGATAAAGGAATCCGGTTCCGCCTCAACAATTCCAATGAATTGTCTGCAGCCAACAACAACAATAACACACCAACTAGGCTGCAAGGAACCACACAAACATCCATGTACCGTCCACCGGGACCACAATTAAGCCACAAACCCAACTCAACAAGACAATGCATAGAGGAGGACACACAAACATCACGGACTAAAAGCCAATGCGCCTTAAGGCGTTCCAAATCGACTTATGGAAGATCTCCAACGCCACACTCTCCACCAATTGGCAACCTTCCTTCAAAATGATCCTCCCCTCTTCCTTTCGAGAGGATGGCCCAACTCCTGGTCCAGTGAATCCCCCTAAACATCACCCGCAAAATAGATAAATAATGTGATTTATGAAACACGATATCATTTCTACTGATCCAAATAGCCCAGCAAAAAGCCGCCACCACGACCAATATTAGGTTCCTTTGCTTTTTCGAAAAACTTCGAAGCCAAGGACCAAAAAGATGCTTAACACTATTTGGCTTCCTAATCCCAAAGGTGAGACTCACTATCCCCCACACAAGCCGGGCCATGGGGCAATCAAAAAACAAATGTTGGATAGACTCGGACACATTACGAAAACAACACTTAGTACACCCTTTCCACTTTCCTTTCACCGGATTATCCTTGGTTAACACCACTCCATTTTTAAGATACCAAAGGAAAATTTTAATCTTCATCGGGATCTTAGCTTTCCAAGCACCACACTCGACCGGCGTTCGCGATCTCGAACCAAATTATCGTCCAATGAAAGGTATCTCTAAGGTTGCTAAGGTTTACCTCCCGGCACACTTCCAACTAAGCCGAACCAATTGTCCCGAGTTAACCCCAACTAAAGCCCTCCCGAAAGAGCCGTTAAGTGGTGTCGTACTTAGTACTTGGGCCACCGACTAGTTTTTCTTCTTAATTAAGTTATACGGAGAGCCGGGTATTTAACCCTAAAAGGCTCTCTTCCTAACCGAGAGGTCCTCCCGGAACCTAGTCTGGGATCCATCAAGCACCTGAAACCTACCCCTTTCGAGCACCAAATTCTTGACTTCCATTAATCCCGCCCAGAAGTGAGAGTCACCTTTCCGTCTCTCAACTTGCGATAAAGTCTTTCCCTTAAGGTATTTCTTTCTTAACATCTGTTGCCAAACACCATCTTCATTCAGCAACTTGAAAACCCATTTGCTCAATAGACATTTATTTTGGATATCCAAATCGATAATTCCCAGACCCCCCGCACTTTTAGGCTTGTGGAGGATACTCCACTTTCCTAGCCTATACTTCTTCTTGTGCTCATCACACTGCCAAAAGAACCTTCATCTGTAATAATCTAATTTCTCCAAAACACCTTTAGGTATCCTGAAGAAAGACATCATATACATTGGCAAGCTAGAAAGGACTGGGTTGATTAGGACTAGCCTTCCTCCCGATGACGAAGATCTTCCCTTTCCAACAACTCGGATTTTTACGAAATCTTTCCTCGACCATTCTCCAATCCTCGTTGGAAATATTTATAGGACTCATCGGGATTCCCAAGTATCCGAATGGGAATTCGCCCTCCTTGCACCCGAAAAGCTGAATATACTCTTCGGTTTTATTCTTCGCTTCGCCAAAACAAAACGAGTTCACTCTTATGAAAATTGATTTTCGGACCGGAAAGCTTTTCAAAAGCACCGAGCACTAATCACGGACCTTTTGCTTTCTCCGGATCATTATCAATAAACAAAATGGTGTCATATGCATATTGCAAGATGGACAAACCATCATCCACTAAGTGAGGTACCGGACCATCAATAATACCCCGACTCTTAGCTCTGTCAATTAGCACCGCTAACATATCGGCCACCAAATTGAAAAGAATAGGAGAAAGCGAGGTCTCCCTGCCGTAAGCCTTTTCTAGTCTAGAAGAAATGCCCCACTCATCATTTATCTGCACACATACACTACCTTTTGAGACCACATTTTCAATCCACGGGCACCACACACTCGGAAATCCCCTCGTTCTAAGAACCTGCCCAAGAATTTCCGGTTGACTTTATTATACGCCTTCTCAAAATCTATTTTGAGGACAAGGTCATTCTGTTTCTTCCTTTTTAACTCATGTAAGGTTTCGTGTAAAACCACTACCCCTTCCAGGATATACCTTCCGGCGGGAATGCGGATTGAGAAGGCATAGTAATCCTACACGCAATCGACTCCGCTCCGTTAGCCATCACTTTTTTAAAGATCTTGAAACTAACATCGAGCATGCAAATTGGCCTATATTGCTTTGAATCCTTTTGACCTCCTTCTCTTTTGGAATTAGTGTGTGTTGACGGTTAATAGTTGTATCAAAGTTCGTTTAGACTTGCAAGCGGACAAGTCTCCCGTCGTAGTTAAGGGACCCTTCTTCCCTCGAGTGGTGAACCCAAGGTATCGAATCCGTAGAACAATGTGCAACGCAAGGATTCAATCTAGTAAAGCAAGAAAATCTATCTTATGGAGAACCAAATTGCATCTAATCTACTAACTCATAAAGGAAACACATCTAATCTAATCTACTAAAGAGGTAGCAAGAGAATGTAAGAGATAACCGATCTAGAGAGTCTAGATCATGCTTATGTTGTAGCTCCAAACAAGATAGATGAAGATAGAAAAGCGAATCTCATTAAAAGCATCTTTAAATCATGGCCTCCGGCCCGACTTCGAAAACGCCCGCCTTTCGGAACTCCCGTCCCGTCACGGCGTATCCCTATTCATGAGGGTAGTCTAGGGCGAGTTTGATAAGAACAAGTTGAAATCACTTGGTCGGTCCGGTATGCACCTCTAGCCACCGCGGCTACAAGAGCACCCTATGTAATCTAGCTATAGACTAGATTGGGGAAAAGCATAACCAAGAAGAAAACAAAATCATTGAGAAGGAACTTGATCGCTAGAAATCGGATTCACTTAAAGACTTCACCATGAATGATTACATAAACAAGATCACCACCGGATCCTACCTCGATCTTGATCCTTGCTCCGAGCTCCGACGTGGTCTTCCATGCAAGGTTCCCACGTCGGCCTAGGGAGACCCTAGACAACTAGCACGACCCTCATCTCCGAGATGGTGTCCCTCAAGCTTCTCGGCTCCTCGGCGGTGGAAGACGAATTGATTTCTTCGTGGCTATCGGTCGGGGGGCTATAAATAGCCCGAGATGCATCTAGGTCAAAGTGGAGGCCGATTGGGCCCCGAAACGAGCTAGGCCGGCCGGCCTGGGCCGACCGGCCCCCGGGCCCACTTCGGCCCGCGTTCATGGCCTCCTTCGTCCGGTGTTGCTTCCCGAGTCTTCTAGATCCTCTCCCCTTTTGCATGTGGGCCTTGTCGTCGGTTTCTCTCCGAATTGGACGAAGCTCCTTGTCTTGCAAGATTCGGCACTTTTACGGCTAGGTCCTCGAGTTTGTCATCTTCTCGGGTTTGGTCCCTGGGCTTCTTGGAGTCATGTTCAATTAATTGCTTGACTTGTACCGGGCTTCAAGGTCTTGTCATGAGGTGCTTAATGAACTTATCCCCGAAGTCTTGCTTTCAACGCTAAAACCCTGCATAAACACTAAACTCCAAAACCGACATGCACAAGTGAACTTGTTATACCACGGGGGTTAGTACCAATGGATAAGATACAAAAGTCATGCCAACACCGAAGGTAAACTCATGGCTAGGTTGACGGAATTTCACGGTCAACGGCTCCCCCATGCTTAAACCTTGCTCGTCCTTGAGTAAGCCTTCGATGGATATCATTGTTGCCCTTCATTGTTTAAACCTTGCACTTGGTCATACACGAGAAAACATAATGCTCTCAAAAGTTTAATTGGTTAAAGTTCCATAATGTACTAGCCTTCATCCCTACGGAGGGTAGATATTTAATTAAGCTTATCCCACAAGTATTAACATGCTCCCAAAATTCAAATGGATCTCGAAATTTTTGAAATAAAGAACAAGATGAAAAAGAGCTAAACCAAGTTCACAAATTTAAACCACCTTGCATCCTGCTCATGAATTCTCATCTCATCATGTCTCTCAAGCCTATTCATTCTCCTGCTTTCCCTCTCATGACATATTTATGTGGTAGGCTTTATATGGAGCTTTTTGGGAAAGTTTAGTCCTATCAAGATATTATAAATGAGATGTTGTCAAAACAAGACAAGCTTCTCATGGTCTTACCGAGACTCGTCAAAAAGGTCATTGAAAAATAATGATATATGAAGGAGGGGAAAGAGAAAAATACACACGCTTGAGATAGGTGGACATGTGCAAATGGCAAAGAGTGATCCCGAGGAACAAAGGAAGTCCTCGTTATCGGATTGCACATGGTTGGAAATATGAGTTTGGATCTTTTAAATCTTGAAACCTTGACTAATGCACTTTAGAGAACCGGGGAGTTCACTTTATTTTATTTTTATATCATACATACTCATATATATATATATATTTTATTTTCTTCTTTTTTCTCATACTCATATTTTTGTTCTTTCTTTATTTTTCTCATTTTTTTCTTTTTTCTTTCTCATCACAATTTTTTATTTGCTCCCCTTGAACTCTAAAATTGCATTGTACCTACCTCCTCCCCCATGCTTAGACGTTGCTCGTCCTCGGGCAAAGAGGTGATAAAGATAAGGTAGGTACCTGGAAATTCTTTTTCTTTGGAGAGATACTTGAAATCTTCAATGTTATTGGCACCATCTTGCGATCTTCCTTGAATTGATGATCCATACTCAATGATAGGTTGAGGTCAAGGAGGTAAACACAAAAGATGATATTTGGTTTTAAGGATGGATATCCGGCGAGGTTTGTGGGATCTCCGATGTGGGGATACACAATGCACGGATAAGAGGCTAGCAATAAGATAGATACGCAAAAACGGAATGACCAGCTTCTTAGCCTCGGGCCGCAGAGATCGGGGCCCGAAATAACTCACCCAAAAATAAACCTTGTAGACTAAGTTTTTGCACTCAAATATATATATGGCTCTGGATAGGTAGAGCAACATGCAAGTGGTATTTATGACAAGGTTAGCATTACTTTTAAAAACAAAAATAAATCATCTTTAATCCATCTAAAACTTGAGAGCACATAAAACACCATGGGTCTTTATTTTTATCATAACCTCCGCTAAAGATTAAGCTAGCATTTAGATAAATTCAGATTTATATTTTAAGAGAGAGTTAGCTTAATCATGCATGAAACAATTACAAAGATAAACAAAGCAGCAATTATAATCATATATCATCATGGCACAAACTTTGTAACTTTACCAAAGGTAAAAACTAGGTTGTGACATTATTCATGATGAAAATAAACACTAACACACATGCTGAAAATAAACTAACACACATACCGAAATTTAAATAAGAACCGAAAACACTACGCAAACACAAACTAATATAAGCTGAAAATTAAAGAAAAGGGAAAAAGGAAAGATAACTAAAGCTCCTCCTCTCTCTAATCTTCTGCTAGGTGGTTGATATTAATAGTCTTGGTTGTTGCACCCTTGCTCATAATAGGAAGGCACTACTCCTCCTATGAATTGTCCGACGGTGCTAGGTGAAGGTGTCAAAGCTCATAAGCGATGTTTGAATTACCTTCACCCATTTGGTTTGCATTGGTTTGGATGGTTGCAATAATTTGCATGTTTCTTGCAGCGTATCCACCAATGATGGCCACATTGTTGTGGTTGAGGAAGATGTGCATACGGCTCCGCAAAGGCTACATTGAGCACCGCAAAATTTGGTGGGGGCATGGCTGCACCAGCCCCCATGCTTGCATTGGTACACAACCGTAACAACTCGGCGGCGCCGGAATTCCTACAATTGGTGGCACATAATTTTGTTGCGCACCTCCTTCTTGGGCCGTGGAAGAACCTTCTCCTATTTTTTTTTCTTTGCCGGCACAAGAAGTCCTTCCTCTAACCAATCTTCTTTCCCCTCAAGAAAAAGTCTTAATCTTCCATCGGATAAGGGCAAATTTACTTTGGCCACTTTGAAGCCTCCTCTCTCATCTTCACTTATATATTTGCTTTTCTTCGTATAATCAAATCCTAGGGAAGTCCCGCTAGGAGATGCTTCGGGTTCCTTGTAATACCCGGTCTTAAAGAGATAGCCAACATGGAGAGGTAACACCCCGAGCCAATATCTCTCGAACTCGATGTTGCTTCACAACACTACCGGTTGATCATAAGTGCGAGTGGGGTCGATTGGCTACCCGACAATCAAAGCCGAGTAAAGCCAATTCAACTCTGTGTTGGTTATCTTTGTCTCTCTTCTTCTCCCCAAAATCCTTTTGCACATCCAGTGAAACACTTCGATGATGGGGTTTCGGATAGTATTTCTTCGTTGATGGTCTCCTCCCGTGATGATACTCCAAAAACATTCCCATGTGCCTCCATGCACATCCACTTGTTCCGGGGCTCCCCTTTTGAAAACCGAGCTATTCCCTAATACATAGGTGAGGACCGGGAGCGTCCCGGTGGTCGGTGGTTGACCGCTCCTCGGTGATGAGTGATTGACAACGGTTGTTGGACCGACTCTTGGCTCGGTGCGCGGGTGTAGGCTGCGGACTAGTTCGTGTTGTTGCGGGTGAAGAACGGGTGTGAAAGGTCTTCGGCCTTCGGGGGCCTCCGGAGATGGAGAGACAAGTAGGCTCGGTTCGAGGGACCCGGTGGACGGCGGGACTAGGTGAGGGCCACATGGTGGCGATACGAGCGAGACGAAGTCATGGACAATCGAGCCGGTGCACGGTGGCGGTCGAGTCAAGAGGCTTGGCGGGAGGCCGGGCCGTGCACGCGGGGTTTGGTGGTTTGCCCACAAAACCATCGAGAGGACGGTTTCTTGGTTTGGGCCTCAAAACCAAGTCCGAGGGCCCAACACGACGGAGACGGGATCCGGGCATGTCGGGAAGCTTCGAAGCGGTGGACACGCGGTGGGGTCGCATGGCTCGCGTCGGTGTGACGCCCCGAGTTTTTAATTACCGTCATTAACGCTAATGACCGGATCGGCCCGAGTCAAACCGGTCAAACACCGGTCAAACCTAGATCAACTCCGGGTCATCACCCCGAAAACCTCACCAAGGAACCCTAATGAACCCCTTGACCAAGCCTACACACACCCGTAATGGACCCTTGGCCAAAGACACGATCAAAACCGGCTTAACCGTTGACGTCGGCGAATGTCGTCCGAACTTTTGCTTTGCGTTCTCCAAAATTCACCTAAACACTTCAAAATCTACCTTTATGAAAGTTGTCCATCTTGTTGAGGGACACAACTTTTATGTAGATTGGCATTTCAAATTTTGAGTGGAAATTGGTGAAAACTCGATCGACCGAGCGTACCTCCTGTTTTCCGTAACGAGCCGACATTTAATGTTGGCATGACGTTCTCGCAAAATCCGTTAAGAAAAACACTAGATGGCCTTTACAAAAGTTGTAGAGGGTAGCTAGATATACAACTTTCGTATTCATCACTTCGTGCACTTGTATTCAAATTTTGGGAGAAATTCGCGCGGGAAGTTACTCGGTCCGAAATGCGCCGCGCCCGGCGAGGGCCGCGCGCGACGTCGCGCCCGGCCGGTGCGCCACGCGCGCGCGCGCGCGCCCGCCGGCCGTGCGCGCCGGCGCCCGCCGCCGCCGCGCGCCACCCACCTCGCACCCGCACGCCACCCGCCTCGCGCCCACGCCCGCGCCTCGATGGCCGCGCGCACACGCCGCCCGAGGGTTCGCTCCCCAAGGTCGCCCCTTTCCCACGTCGCACACATGCGGAGGTTGCTTAGAACGTCGCGCCGCCGTACGGTTGTCCGCTTGCCCCGCGGTCCGTCCGCCGTCTCCCGGTACTTGTGTCCCCGAGGCGCCTCCCTTCGGTCCGCGGGGAAATGAGCCGGCGCACGGGTCGGCTATAAAGGGCGCGGTTGCCCTCACCGCACGAGTGCCGTGCCCGCCGTCCCGCCAAAGCGGGCGCCGCCACCTCCGGCCTCCCCACCGCAACCAACCGTCCCCAACCGCCCCTCTAGCATCCCCGAGAGCCGCCGCCACCGCCGGTTGCCGTGCATTGGCCGCGGCCTCGCCGGAAACGGCCGCCGCCGCGGCCACCATCCCCCCGGCGCCGCCGAGCCGCCCCGCCGGAGCCGCTCCACCCCGGTCCAACCCATCAAACCGAAGCCTAGTGACCCCTAGCCCCTTCTCAAGCCCATCCCCGACCGAACCCCGACGAGCCTCGCCGGAATTTTGCTCCCCCGCGCCGGCCGGCCGCCCCTAGAGGCTACATTGCAAAACTCGGGATCTTTTCGAGGGCCTCCTTGCAAAAGTGCAACTAAAATAGTACGGTGAGTTTGCTGATTCTTGTAAATTGCGTAGAAAATAACAGAAAAATCAGAAAAATGTAAAACCAATTTTGTTGGATTCGTGGTGAAATATCCCACAATGTTTGTTATTCTTTCCTGAGCTAATTTCTGTTAGTTTTGGCATGAAAAATACAAATGTGAAAACCATAGATCTGTAATATCTCAAAAACCATAAATCGTCTGTAGCTAATTTTTGGATATGTTGTGTGTTAGGTCATCACTAGCTCCTATGCCAAAAATCGCACAAAGTTATGATATAAATCGTTTTATAAAAATGTTTTTCCTTTTCCTCCAGATCTGCATAAATGATTTTGCTAGTTAAAAATAATTAGGTTTTTGCACCCAACTTGTGCACACTGTCTTTTAACGCCAAAACACATCTCTGGTGAGTTATTCACAATTTTATAGATATCCGAAATAAATATTCTTGAATTATGCTTGTTTTTCTTTGAAAATACACAACTCAAGTTCCACAATAGTTCTAGGTATATATGCTGCACCACTAGGCTAGTTTTGAACCATATAACATGTGTGAGAAAGTTTGGATCATTTTGATGAGTAATTATTTTTGTGTACATTTACCTTGTCCATCTAGCTAGCTTTTGTCTTTTTCAAAAATAATTAAATTCTAGCTATCCAAAGCTCGCATGCGTGTCCAGTGGCTTGTTATAGGTGTTTATAGTGTAACCCACCCATCCACTGAATTTTCTTAATTAGTTTCATGAATAAAAGCTATGGAAGCGATTAAAAGCTTAATAGTCATTAAATGGGAGAAATCACCAAACCACCCTTGCTAAACTTGTGTGTGGTTGCAAATCTTGTTAAAAAGCTAAATGCACTCACTCACTACTGTTTATGAAGTTAAATTAAATTTATTACATATATATGTACACGATCACCGTCAAAAATAATATTGAATAAAGAATTGCAAACGGTTTCTTTTTGGAAGAGTATGCTAAATGTATTCTTGTCTAGGTGAATGTGTCCAACAAATACACCCTTGGTTGTCAATTATGGTTTGTGGTTAATTAAATTAAAAGCCATCAAATAAATCATGCATCCGCATCTTCGTGTAGATCCTTCCACCGATGAGACGTACGCTCGTGCGGAAGGAGGAGACGAAGGTGCCAACAAAGAGCCGCCGTGCGTAAACGTAGCTCAAGACCCGGTCCCAAGTCCGGAAAGGGCCCAAGGCCAACCTTGCCGGTGAAGGCAAGCCCGGACCATTAACCCCGTCTTTTAAAATTATGCAATTATGTTTGCTATGATTGTGCATTTACGTTTCGGAGTTGATTTGAAACCCGAGATGCATGATCTTTAGGTACCTATGCTCTATCACTAGTATGCTAGGTCGATAGCCGCTATGCTATATGACCCGTTAGAAGTCGAGTGATGTTCGTCACTCGCGAGAATAGGTTTCTAGATAGGAATCATAAGATATCCTTAAATGGATTGCTCATGTGGTAAGGGCATGGGATTGGGCTCCGATCCGGTGGTCATGTGGGCTAAGCTTTTGAACGTACCAATCATTCGCGGGAATGGGACCGGTAAGCCTAGTACCTTAATGAGGCGGCACGGGATCCTACCGTTACTACTCTTGAGAAATCTCCCTAACCGGCTAGCTACGGGAAGGGTGGTGTATGGTGACTCCGGGTATCTCGCGGGGTATGCGGATAGCTTGCACCAAGGACCGTAAGATTCGATCCCAACCCGAGGAATTTTGGGGACGGCACGGGAAAGTTGTCCCTTGTGGGTAGCTCGCCGTGTGTTTGGGTCTACCTTGCAAGGTTTAAATCAATCGATTGTCGGCCTCTCACCGTTATCCGAGATCGCTTAATCAACGGCGGGATATCCCATAAAGATGGAACCCGAGAAATATTGTTGTATGAATTAATTGCTTGTCCAATTCTTGAATGGATTAGATGGCACATTTAGAAATGGTAATCAATTAGAACTTGTGCTAAAATTTTGAAAGTAAGGATCTACCCTTAGTAGTCATTCGGCAAAAAAAGAAACTCCACCGGCCAAAAGCCTTTCATGTCTAGAGGTTGGTGATGTAGTCTTCACCCGACGGTTAAGTCTTCTTGAGTATTAGTATACTCAACCTAGCTTTAAAAATTGTTGTTGCGGGTGTGATTGATCGGAAGGGTGACGACAAGTAATGACATCACGGATGGCCTCCCGTGATGTTTCTTGTTGTGCTAGTGTAAATTATTCCCGTTGTATTTTCGAACTACGAACCTTTACTCCATGCCGTGAACAATGGTTTGTAATAAAATGTTTAATTCGTGTGGTACTGCGGACTCGCCTTCGTGTGAGTTTTAATGCATGTGTCGATCCTCTATTCGATGTCCAAGTGATTTACCGGCGTTAACCCGGCAACTAACGACAGGATGATACTTTACTATTGCTTAATGACCAAAGTGGATCGGTCTTAGGCGATAGTACGGTATTTTCCGGGCGGGTTGTCACGGTCGGAAGGACGCGGGGTGCGGCAAAGGCGTGGCCGTCCGATGGCAAGACCCACAAACATTACCTAAATGCCCCTGCGTGGGTTGTATCGCCAGTAGTTGAGTTAGGGGTAGTCGAGTCATTTACCACTCCAGCGGGACCTGATAAATAAGCCATGAGTGTGTGTGGATGGCCCCCTCTCTCTGCGACTTAGGGTTTCATTTCCCCCCTCCCATTTCTCTTATTTCCTTAGACATTTTCTTCTCCATTTTCTCTAGGCTAGCATGAGAGCTTCATGAGAGATTTGTTGAGAGGGATGGATACTAGGGGCGGCTTGCTAGACCTTGTGAATCTATCCTGGTTTGTATAGAAGATTCGGCGTTGTGAATTTCGTGGTCTTTTTCGTGCTTTTTTTGATGCCTTTGTTCTCGGTGTGATTCCACGGATTTGGGTGGGTTTCTCCCCAGCATTTCTTTGAGGGAAATATGGATGGATGCCTTGTGCACCTTTGTGATTGATCTTGTGCCCTCAAACGCCGGAAACCACTTCGGTCGGAGCTCTAGTTTTTGGTGGTGTTCAAAGGATCCGCGATTCCCGTGATTTAGGGAGTTAGGAGGCAAGTTTTCGGGGTATAGCATCCTTGTTTGACGCTTATCATGTCCTCAAACCCTTGCCTCAACGACTTCTACCGTTTGGGAGATCCGGTGATGGATTGGGAGTGTTGACTTTCGGGGGTCGAGCGGTTTTCGGTTCGTCCGTGCCTCGCGGACGGTCCGCGAGGGCACCGGGCGGACGGTCCGCGCGCACGGTGTTCGTCGTGCGTTCTTCGTGTTCTTGCTCGTCTCACTTTCGATCCGTTGTGGTTTTGAGTTTTCGTTGGACGAGGTTTCGGACGGTCCGCGTGTACGGGCGGACGGTCGCGGGTGCCTAGCGGACGGTCCGCGTGCTCCCCGCGGACGGTCCGTTTTTTGGGGTTCACTCTCGGAGGTTCCGTTAGCTATTTCGGACGGTCCGCGGCTCAAGGCCGGACGGTCCGCGGCAAGGGTGTAGACGGTCCGCGATACCTTGCCGGACGGTCCGCCCCGCCCTGGCGGGACGATCCCTCGCTGCTCAGGCGCTTTGTTCTTTGGTTCGATTCCTTCTTCGTTTCTTTAGTGCTTCGCTCGTGCTTCAAGGAGTCATTCCTAAGACTAGAGGTTGATCCATAACCTCGTTGTCTTGGTGATTGGTGTGTGATTCAATCCATCGCTTGTGTGTGATCGGGATTTGACTAGGGTATAGGCCGGGTTCTTTGAGAAGAATTTTTACCGGCTCCTATTCACTTCCCCCTCTCTAGTCGCCATCCGATCCTTCAATTGGTATCGGAGCGTGGTGCCGGATTCTTTGTGACTTTGACAAGTCTCGAATCCTAAGATGGCGTACGTTGAGCGGGGCGGTCCGCCGCACTTTGATGGAAAGGGTTACCACAAGTGGGCGGCCGGAATGATGATCTTTCTTCGTGGCAAGTTGTTGGATTTCATTGTGCTTGACAAGACCTATGCTATTCCGTCAACATCCATACTCTTATGGTGACCGATGCCGGTGCTAAGGCCAAGCATGAGGCAAATGCAAAAGCCGTTGATCACTTGGTCCGAAGCTTGTGTGATCCCGAGTTTGAGCGTGTTCGCCATTTGAATCTTGCTTGGCAAATTTGGGAGAAGTTGTTGGTTTCTCACGGTGGTGATAACCATGTGAAGGCTCGCCTCTTTGTTTCTTACCGGATGCAATATGAGAACTTCACTCAACTTCCGGTGAGGACATTGATGCGATGTTTCGAGAGGTTCACCGCCATCGTGAACAACATGAAGGCCAATGTTGAGGATTTCCCTTACACCGAGCATGACCAAGATTTGAAACTCTTGCATATATTGGACCCAAATGTTTGGGGTGCTAAGGTTGAGGCCATCAAGGAGTCCGGGCAATATTTGACCATTGAGTTGGATGACCTCTTTTCTAAGCTCAAGTCGGTCGACATTGACAGGAAGTTGCAATCCAAGCATGAGGGCTCGACTAATCATAGTCTTGCTCTTGTGGGCGGATCAAAGGGCAAAGCTACCCCTTTTTTGTCGACGGTTTTCCTTGTCTTCTCTTATGTCTATTCCGGATGAGGAGTTTGATGTGCTTTGGGCGAGGAGGAGCCGGCCTTGCTCTCATGGAGGTTTGATCGACTACATGAGAGTCGGAGGAATGCAAGGCGAAGCTCGGGGACATGCTACAAGTGTGGCAAGCGTGGACACTTCATCGCCGAGTGCCGGAAGCGGAGGAGAACAAGTCTAAGATGAGCGAGTACAAGGCGCACCCGAGACGTGAAGACAAGTACTCCTCCAAGGGCAAACACTTCGGCAAGTCCAAGAGCAAGGACAAGGACAAGCGGCGACCGAGCAAGGGCGGCTACAAGAAGGACAAGGCAAGAGCCATGGTGGCCGGTGCAAGCGACGTCGACTCAAGCTCAAGCGACGCGCGGTCAAGCTCAAGCGATGAAGATGAAGACACGAGGGAGGCGCAAGGGCAAGAAGAGTGCGAGACGGAACCTCGGTGGTCGAGTTGTGTGGCGCTTGGAGGCTTTTGTGGCATGGCCCATAGCTCAAGCGGCAAGAAGAGCGAGAAGGAAGATAGCGACTCCGACTCGGAGGATGAGGTAAACCGTGACCCCGACTCTTTTCTTGCTTGAGATCACTAGGTTGAATGGCTTGATTGACAACCGTGATAGTGTGTTGAGAGATGCTAAGAAGATGAGGAAAGATCTTAGGGCTCAACTTGAGAATGCTAGTGAGAAAGTAGGAGAGTTAGAGTCTAGATTGCTTGAGTTGAAAGTTGAGAATGACTCTTTGAAACTTGATCCTACCATTTCGATGATGTTGAATGCTCGAGTGTGATGCCCGATTGAATGAGATCAAGTTGCTCAATGAGAAGAATGCTTCCACTTTGGCTAAACTAGATGCTCTTAGGCGAGTATGTTGAGCTTAAGGCTAGACCTACTTTGCTTGGTTCTTGTAAATCATGTCCTACTTTGCATGCTAAGCTTGTTGATGCTCATTCTACCATTAGCTCTTTGGAAGCTTCTTTGAAATCTCTTGTTGCAAATGCTTGCTCTAGTTGTGATGAAGTCACTTTGCGCAATCTTGAATTTACTTCCCGTTTGGATGTCATCTATGAGGAGAATGATTATTTGAGGAAGGTCTTTGGGTTGGTTGTCCGGGTGGGAACCTCAATTGAAAATCATGATTGAGGAGTTCAAGAGAGCGGATGGTCGTGGTTTGGGTTTTGAGAAGGTGGGTGAGAAAGTGGGAGAGAACAGTGGGGAGAGTGTGTATGAGAAGTGTGTTGAGTCCACTCCCGAGTTTGAGGTGATTGGAGACATCCAAATCCCACTTCCAAAAGCACCCAAGAACTCCTTCACACCAAAGCCCAACCACCTTTGCAACAAGCTTGATACAACCCAAGATCCACCCAAATTTCAACCAAAAGCACATGACTTCTAGAAACCGGTGAAGTTCGTGAGTGAGAAGGGTGTGAAGCCTAGAGAGAAGCCAGAGCCAAAACCGAAACCCATCCCCTTCAGGTGTGAGTATTGTGGCAAGGAGAGGCATCTTGCAAAGTTTTGCTACAAGAGGAAGAGGGATGAGAGGCTTGCTAGGGAGCAAGAAAACTAGGACAGTATCGCCGGTCTCATGGTATTCCCGAGCCTAGAGTGCCACTTCCACGGGGTGTGGGAAGTGTGAGGAATGTTGGCGAGTTCCCACGGAGAGGTGGTGGTGCTAAGTTTGATAGGAGAGATGATGGTGTGCGTCTTTGGTGAGAGGTTTGGTCGGGCTCGTGGTGGTTTTGTTGGACATCCTCCTACTCGTCCTCAATACGGGTCTAGGGGAGATGATCACATCTTTGGGTTCCGGAGGAACTACGGACCACGTGTTGACGGTTAATAATTGTATCAAAGTTCGTTCGTGACTCGCAAGCGTACAAGTCTCCCGTCGTAGTCAAGGGACCCTTCTTCCCTCGAGTGGTGAACCCAAGGTATCGAATCCGTGGAACAAATGTGTGACGCAAGACTTAATCTATTAAAGCCAAGTAACTCCAATATTCAATAAAGAACCTAATGCATCTAAGTAAAAGACACAAAACAAAGATAAATCTAATCTACTAAAGACCGGAGAAAACAAAGTAAGATTGGGTAGATAAACCGATCTAGAGGGATCGGGGTAAGCCTTTTGTTGAAGTTCCAAGCAAGAGAAGAAGTAGCAAATCGAATCTTAATAAAAGCCTCTTTAAATCGTGGTTTCCCGTCCAAATCCGAAAACATCCGCCTTTCGAGACCCCCGTTCGTCACAACGTATCCCTATTCATGCGGGGAGCTTAGGGCGAGTCAAAAGACAAGTCGAGATTCTTTCGGAAGATCCGGCGTGTACCTCTAGCCACCGCGGCTACAAGAACACCCTATGTAATCTATCGCGCGAATAGAATTGGAATAAGCAAAGCCGATCGAAAAACGAAATCTTCGAGGAAACACTTGATCGGCGGGAAAAGATTCAACTTGATAATTCAACTATAACAATGATACATACACAAGATCACCACCGGATCCTTCCTTGATCTTGCTTCTAGCTCCGGGAACTCCGACGTGGTCTTCCGTGCAAGGTTCCCACGTCGGCTAGGGGAACCCTAGTCAACTAGCTCGACCCTCTCCTCTCTCGAGATGGTGTCCCTCTCTTCTCCCGCTTCACGGCGGCCGAAGACGAAATCTTCCTGCGTGGCTCTCGGTCGGGGGACTATAAATAGCCCGATTAGCGGCTAGGGCAAAGGAGGACGAATTTGGGCCCAAAATGGTGTTGGGGGGACTCGAAATCGAGCCTTCACATACCCAAAAAATAAAGAGAGGTTATGCGAAGGATGCGGTAACAAAACCCCGAAGTAATAGATTCCATTTCCATCCTCTCGGGCACCGTATTTCATCGGGCACCCTTCGCCGCTACCAAAGCCATCGGCACGAATCCAACTCAACACGGGCGTCAAAGTCTCGCTTGACGGCCCATTTCACGACGAAACCCCTAGGGCGAATGCTATTCACCCGAAGGCTTCGGCACGGGATTCGAACGGGGGTTTCGTCGCTCCTAACACTTAATGAATCCAAGCTTGAGTATGGTTTTTGTTTCGGTGGCGAGGAATGCTAGGCGAAAGGGGGGATCTCCAAAGGGCTCGAGGGCTTTCTCTCCCGACGGGCGCACGTGATGGAAGCCGGAAAGACGCCGCGATTTGCGGCGTGACGTCATAGAGGCGCCGATTACGTGGAGACCTAATTGGAGATTACCCGAAGATAGCCTAGCACATTCTGTTTTGATTCGTTTTACACGAGGGTGTTCTCGGAATGTAAAAAGTCCGTCCGCCTCCCTATAAAAGGAGACGGACCGACGCATGTAAAGGGGATCGACTTTTGAGAAATCAGCTTGTTGAGTAAAGAGCTTTTGGTTGTCCTTTGTCTCGAGTTTTTGGTTTTGGTTCTTGAGCTTTTGTCTTCTCTTATTGTTCGTGTGCGAGAGCCGCGGCTTTCCCCACAACAATTGGCGCCTTCGTTTGTGTTTGGCTCGAGTATCAAACCCGAATGTCCACAAGGAAGAAGAGAACCACCGTCAATTCCACCAAAGGAGCGTCGTCCTCCCCGGACGAGGAGCTCAATCTCTCGGCTATGCTCACCCGGGGAGAGGCGCTCCGGATCCCGACCCAACGCAGGAAGCGGAGGCGGCCAAACTCGCGCAAGGAGGCTGAGGAATTGGCCAGGACCAAGAAACGGCTCTTGGCAATTCAACACGAAGCCGAGATTCAAAAACAGAAAGCAGAAATAGCTGCCCTAAAAGAGGAACTGCGCGCTCTAAAAGCAAAACAATCCTTAAGCTTCACCCAACCTTCACCTGAATACACAGTTCCTAATCAGCCTAATTTCAGCGAGCGCCCCGAGTTTTTCACCCGCCCCCCTCCGCACACCACATTCGGCCGCAACCCTTTCGCGAGCCATTTTGAGTACGGTCCTTCGCACCAAGACATTCACACCATTCGCACGAGACCATGGGACCCTAAATCCCCCCTTGTCTCAAGAGATCCAAATCACCCCATGGCCGCAAACTTACGGGCCGGTTCCATTGCCTAGATTCTCGGGCCGGTCGACCCAAGGCAATTCCTAATGAGCTACGAAGCCGCCATCCTCTCGGCCGGCGGTGACGACTGCGTGCTAGTGAAATCTTTCATCATCGCCGCTGATGACGCGGCAGCACAGTGGTATTCTCTCCCCGAGCCCGGTGTGATTCACGGATGGGATGATCTGAAGCAGCGAATTCTCTCAAACTTCCAAGGTTTCCAGCGTCCAGAACTTACAGAGAGTGACCTTTTCTCCTGTAAGCAGAAGGACAAGGAACCCCTTCAAAACTACTTCAGAAGATTCGTCCACTTAAGAGCCCAGGCACCAAACGTGTTGGACGCCGTCGCCATCAACGCCGCCATCGTGGGTTTAAGAGCCGGTCAATTCCGCTCACATCTCATGCGCGAAAGGCCCAAAACTATCCAGCGCCTCTACGAAGAATTCGAGAAGTATTGTCGCTCAGACAATGACTTCAGAATGTGCATGGAAGAACAATCCCGGCGAAAAAGTCCGCGAAAGCCAACCAACCCGGCGAAAGGGAGTGGTCCAATCCCGAAACACCTCTCATACTAATCCTCGAAGCGTTTTCGGCACGGAGGGCGAAAACACCCAAGAAAATCCCCCGCCCACGGGGCCGAACCACGAGTACGATTCCAAGCCCACCCGGTCCTCCTCATTCCAATCGGGGGGGGGGGGGAGGCCGTAGGGGCGGAAGAGGTGGGGGCGGGGGTAGAGGCCGAGGCGAGCGGCCGAGGCCATAACGAGAAAAGAAAATGGTCTTGCATTTTCCACAAGGAAAACGATGACCATAGTTCAAACTATTGCCCAGATAAGAAAAGGTTTGAAGCTATCCTCGAAGAAGAGAGGAAGGAGAAAGAAAGAGCGAGTGCCTGTAAACCATTCTGCCCCGGCTTGGCAAAATCCTAGCTTTGGGAGAAACTCTTTCGCAAACCCATTCCAACCACCTCAATACCAGCCACCGCTACCCAATTACCCACAGCCTCCGCCTTGGCAATCACAAACTTTCCAAGCTCAAAATATCGAGCGCAGGCCCATCGAGCAACATCCTATTCCGCCTCCTCCCCCTCCTTACAAAGGCCCTTCAGCTCCACCGCTCCCAGCCAAGCTCAAGGGCCAAAACGACCCTCTGCCATCTGTCGGCACTATAATGCCTATTTCAGGGGGCTCCGCCCTGGAGTTCGAAACCAAGAAGGAGCGAAAACACTACTTTCGCGAGGTGCGAAACATCTGTGTGGAAGGAAGAGTGGAAAAAACAAGATGGTCTCACATCCCGATCACCTTCTCGGAGGAAGACGTAAGGCTGCAAGGTTTCCCTCACAACGATGCTCTTGTGATAGAAGCCAATATAGCGAGCTGGACCCTCGGAAAACTTTTGGTGGACAACGGTTCATCGGTGACATCATTTTTGCCGATGCCTTCGACAAGATGGGGCTCAATAGAGACTTGCCGCAACCACCGGACACACCTCGCGCGCGAGCTTCGGGGGGCGTGTCATCCACGCAGTAGGCAAGGTGGTCCTCCCTGTATCCTTCGGCACAGTGCAAAATGCTAGAACTGAGTACCTATCCTTCGACGTTGTGGAAATGTACTACCCATACAACGGTATCCTAGGCAGAGGGTTCCTCAACAAGTTCGAAGCAGTTATCCACCAAGCGTTCCTATGCATCAAAATCCCGGCGACGCTAGGGGTCATCACAATATGGGGTCATCAAAACGATGGCCGAAACCTAGAAAGAGGCCGCACCCCAGGGCAGCGAAACGTGCACGCCCTCGACGAGGCAATCGAACGCAACGACGTAGAAAAGCAGCCAAAGGCAGACAAAGAAAAAATCAACATCCAGCCCGGACGCGAGACCAAGCGAGTCCCTCCGGACGCAATGATCCTCGATCAGGCCGTCGTCATCGGCTCGGATCTTTCAGCTGATGAGGAAGCAAGTCTAGTTCTTTTCCTCCCGGAAAAACAAAGATGTTTTTGCATGGTCCGCCAAAGATCTCACTTGGCGTCGACCGAAGTTTCATCGAACACAAATTGAACATCGACCCATCGGTCAAGCCACGTAAACGAGAAGTTAAGAAAGATGTCCGACGACAAGGTGGTAGCCGTCAAGTCAGAGGTCCAAAGGCTACTTGACGCCACCGTCATCCGCGAAGTCATGTACCCCAAATGGTTGGCAAACACAGTACCTGTCAAGAAAAAGAACGGCAAATGGCGCATGTGCATCGATTTCACCGATCTGAACAAGGCAACGCCAAAAGATAACTATCCGTTGCCTCGAATGGATCAAGTGGTAGATTCGCGGCCAACGCCGCGATCATGTCTCTGCTCGGATTGTTTCTCCGGTTACCATCAATGTTGGATGGCGAAAGAGGACGAGGAGAAAACCGGTTTCATCACACCTTTCGGAACCTTTTGCTTCGTCCGCATGACGAGAGGGGTTGAAAAATGCCGGCTCAACATTCACCGAATGACCGAAGAACGGTATTCAAGCCACGGATCGGCAAGAATATTCGAGGCCTACGTCGATGACCTCATCGTCAAAAGCTCTGACAGGGCCAGCCACATAAATGATCTGGCCGAAACCTTCGCCAACATGCGGAGGGCCGGTTTGAAACTAAACCCAGACAAATGTGTGTTTGGCGTTACAAAAGGAAAAATTCTAGGGTGCCTCATCTCCGCTAAGAGAATCGAAGCCAATCCCGACAAGATCAAAGCAATCAGGGAAATGGAGGAACCCAAAACAAAGAAAGACATCCAAAAATTGAACGGCCGAGTAGCAGCCTTGAACAGATTCATCTCAAGGTCCGCAGAGCGAAGCCTTCCATTCTTCAAGGCACTGAAAGGCAAGGGCGCAGTCGAATGGGGCCCCGAGCAAAGCAAGGCTTTCGCCGAGCTCAAGGATTACATAGAGAAGATGGCAATCTTGTCCCCACCTTCACCCTCGGAGCCGCTACTCCTCTACGTAGACGCCTCAAAAGCCGCAGTCAGCGCTGCTCTGGTCCGAGAGGTCGAAACTGAAAAAAGCAAATTCCAATCCCCGCCTATTTTGTCTCCGAAGCCTTAGCGGGGTCAAAACTACACTATTCGAGCAAGAGAAAATTGCCTATGCCGTAGTCATGACCACAAGAAAGCTCGGCATTACTTCGAGGCTCACAAAGTCACAGTGCTTACAGATCAACCTCTGAACGATCTGTTCATTAACAAGGAAGCCTCGTCCAGAATTGCCAAGTGGGCAACCGAGCTGTCAGAGTACACAATAGATTTCGGAAAGAGATCAGCAATCAAATCCCAAGTCCTAGCAGACTTCATCGTAGATTGGACTTCGCCTAGCAATGTCAATACCGACGAAGAGCTAGTACCAATGGGAAATCGGATGTGACGGAGCACCGGGGTGCAAGGGTGCTGGCATTGCAGCTATCATCACCTCCCCGGCAGGCATCAAGCTAAGATATGCCGCCCGGCTTGATTACAAGGATCCATCCGACAGATGCACTAACAACACCACTGAGTACGAAGCCTTGCTGCTAGGCCTTCGCAAAGTAAGAGCTCTAGGGGCCAGCAACTTCCTAGTCAAGTGCGACGCCAAGGTCATAAAAGACCACGTGGAAAAAGAAAGTGAGGCCAAGGAGCCAGAGCTGATCAAATACCTAGCGGAGGTACGCAAAATGGAAAGGCATTTTCGGGGGTTCACCATCGAGCACCTGCCCAGGAAACACAACGGCGAAGCCGATGAGCTCGCCAAGAAGGCCGCAAGGGGGGAGGCGATGCCCTCAGATGTATTTTTTGAAATCTTAGTCGCTCCATCCACAAAACCAGACAAGCAACCACTCAGCACTATCAATGCGATCGCAAGCCTGGACTGGAGAGCTCCCATAATTGCTTTTCTACGCGGACACTATGAACCTGTCGAAACTCATGACCTCAAAAGAATGCGAGGGCGCGAGCCAAGGGTTACGTCCTTAAGGACGATGTCTTGTTCAAGCTAGGCGTATGTGCACCTTCGCTCAAATGCATTTCCCAAGATCAAGGCATCGAGCTCATGAGAGAAATCCATGGAGGGATGTGCGGCTCGCACATCGCGGCGAGAGCATTAGCGGGAAAAGCCTTCGGCAAGGTTTTTATTGGCCAATGGCCATAAAAGATGCGAGCACATCGTGAAAACTTGCAAGGCATGCCGATTCGCGGCAAAGCACCGGCGAAGGCCGGCGCGCCATCGCGGCTCATCACACCAACCCGGCCGTTGCGGCGATGGGGAATGGACATCGTCGGGCCACTCCCCACCGCCCGGGGCAATTTCAAGTTCGCGGTGGTAGCGATTGAATACTTCACAAAATGGATCGAGGCAAGGCCTCTCGCCACCATCACCTCGGCCACTATCGGGGAAATTCTTTTGGCGGCAAGTCATTTGCGGATTTGGGGTACCCAAAGAGCTCACTTGTCGACAATGGAAAGCAATTCGATTGTCAAGATTTCGAGGAATACCGTCGTTCAATTGGGACAAAGCTATGCTTCGCATCCGTGTACCACCCTCAATCCAATGGCGCCGTGGAAAGGGCCAATGGGCAAATTTTCTCTCGCCATCAAGAAATGCCTCTTTGAATAGAAGAAAGGAAAATGGGCGGATGAGCTCTCGCGAGTCGTGCGGTCGCACAACACTACGAGTCAAGAACAACCAAATTCACACCATTCGGAGGCCGCGCTCGTATGGGGCCGAAGCAATGTGCCCCGAAGAGCTATCCAACGAAAGCGCCGCAGTTTTGGGCGGTAGCTCTCGCGAGAGCGAAGAAGGCGACAAGGACTTGGTGGAAATCGACGGACTTGATGCGGTCCAAAACCCGTTGAACTATCAAGAGGAAACCGGGGAAGTGGAGGAACAAGAAAGTATCCCTCAAGAACATCAAAGTGGGGGACTTCGTCCTGAAAAGAAAGAAGAACGCCGACGCCGTAGGAAAATTCCGGTTCGCTTGGGAAGGACCCTACGTGGTTTCAAGCTCGGTTCGAGACGGGGCTTTTCGTCTCAAAGACGAAGCAGTGTGGAGTTGCCTTATTCATGGAATGTGGACAACTTGTGTAAGTTTTTTCCGTAGTTTATTTTCAGTAGGGGCCTTTCGCGCGTTACTATAAGTGCGAAGGATTCATCTTAGATTTGCTTTTTCTAGCATTTATTTTCGCATTTTACAATTCAATAACAAGGCGGGTACTCTTTTCCTCACATAGGGAGGACTCCACTCTGGAGCGTGAGGTTTTTAACGAGGCAGCCTTGATGTAAAATTTATTCCCAAAATAAATTGAATACTTCCTCCCTAAAATTTTGTTGTGTCTCTTTCGCATGAGTTAAAGTGCTATCTTAATATAGCCCATCCCAAAAGAGGATGAATTGAAGTGCTATTTCAAAATAGCCCTCTCCGAAAGCGAGAGCATCAAAGTGCTACTCATTAGTAGCCCACCCACAAGTGGTGCAGTCATAACGATTCACAAGAATCAATCTTTTAAAGAGCTGCCCTCTCGTCAGCCCGTCCAGGTAGGACGTTTTAAAGCGATTCAATCTCGAATCGAAACAATTTGGTAGCCGAAACGTTACAGTCCTTAACTTGTGCGGAAACTACGTCGCAAGTGATAAGGCACGCTTCAAAGACGACTGTTTCTCAAAAAAGAAGAAGCGAGCAAATGCCTCGTCAAAAAACAGCTTAAAAGCTGTAAAATTTGACAAAACCAAAACGGCTCCTAGTCCTTCGACACGTTCCACGCCTAGGCGTCGCGTCGAAGGCTAGCTTTGTATTCGTTTTTCACCAAAAAAAAACTGCAAGCAACAAACGAGAAAATTCAACACTCAGCATCGTGAAACATCTAAATGAACAAATAAGTTCTAAGCTCTGATGACATAACAATCCCAAGCAAAATAGTCGAGCTTAAGTCATCCCTGCTTCCGAAGGGGGGGAAGACGTTTTCTTTCGAAACCTGTAACTCGAAAGCAGCGATAACTTAAGCTCTAAACGTTCAAAAGCCTTAACACGACAAAAAATTATGATCGACAGTTACAGCACACTACAGTGGCATACAAGTTTACACTTCATCCTTCAAATGTTTAAATTGGCCAACACGCCATTTTCAGTTCCTGCTCAAAGCATTAATCCACCAATTCAGAGCCGAAGGGGAGCCAACGCTTCTCCGGTGACGGGATCCACCTGACTGCTTTCGCCTTGAGGCGCTTCACGAACTGGGGCTCGGGGGATCGCCTTGCTCGGGGGCATCATCAGCTGGCTTCGGCGGCCAGTCTCTAGGGGGTCCGTAAGGCCCCAAAGTTGCCTCTGGACCGTGCGTCACGCGATGCTCTCGAAGTTCCAAAGCTTGTTTTGCCTGCCCAAAATGGAGCTGTGAGAAGGAAGAAACCATTAACAACCACCATAAACAATCGATCAGCAAAAGTGGCCGAAGTCGAAGTAAACCAGAAAGACTTACCTTCGCCAAACGATCCACCGCTTTCTTTCGTGCGTGCGCTCGGCCACTTTTGGCCCAAAAGTTGCGGAGGACGATCTTGTTTATCAAATCGACCGTCTTACTTGGGGCCGGAACGTCCTCGGGTGAAGGAAACACGAAACCTCGGCTCCCAAAAGCTTTGAAGTGTTCACATCCTTGTCGCTCGAGAAGATTCAACAACATTTCAGAGCAGGTAGCGGCGCCATAGTCTCCAATCTTGCTCATGGTATCGGGCGAAAGCTTCGGTTCGCTATGTAACCACTCCACGAAGCTAGAAATGTTGTCGGTAATCTTGAAGTCCTCGGGCCTCGGCACCAAAGCTTTCCAAAGCTTGACGATACTCGGTCGCCAAATACGCCCCCCATTGGTGGCGGTAAGCCTCATTCTTCTCTAGGGTATCCTCAAGCTCACCCTTCACCCTCTTCAATTCCGTAATAAGGTCGGCATTGGCGGTTAGCAAGATGTTTTGCGCATCGTATTGCGTCACCATATCTTTCAATTCTTGACGACACTCCTCATAGCATTTCACGCTCAACTCAAGCTCTCTTTTCAAAGCATCAAGGGCTTCTTGGTGCTTGACGCGCGATTCGCCCAACCGTCGGCGTCGCGTCTTAACTTCTCATTCTCTTCCCTCAAATGCCCATTCTCATCCTCCAACATCTTTTGCTTGTCGGTGAGGTTTTCGCTTCCGACACGGCTCTCTCGAAGCCCTTACGGCGGCGACGATACCTCTTGAAAGATACGCTCGCACAACTTTCATAAGGTCGTCAGCGCTTAAATCCTCCAAGGTATGTTCAAAATCTGCAAAGTAATCAACAGCCACATTATCTAACGTATACCCTTCGCACCGCCAGTACGACGAAGGCAAAAAATCAAAAATCAAAAGGCAAAATGATAAGCGAAACTTCTTACCATGCTCCCCCAGCATTGACGCAAGACTTGATCTTGACGCGGAAGGCTCCACCTCATTCTGGGAAATCCTTTTTCCCGGTCCTTAATGCTCAAGGTGACCAAAGTTTTCGCTGCCAAGATTAACAGGAAAGCAAAACGCGTAAGCAAACAAAACGTACGATAGAAAGAAAGCGCACAAAAATATTGCTATTAGGTTAAAACACCATACCAGCATCTTCAGGCTGGAGACTCTCGGGCGCCTTCAGTTTCTCCGGCGCCACAGCTTCAATGGGCTTCGCTGACACCAGGTCAGCATCTCGTGACATCGGAGGAGGCGAACGAGATGTCTGTGCCGCCGAAGTCTCAACTTCTGGAGCATCCAGGTCAATCAGATTTTGGGGTTTCGCACCCGAGCCTTCGTTCAAATCAGTCGTGGCTTCACATTGGGGCTGCGGCAGCGATACGTCTCCACCTTTTTCGATCGAGCGGCGTCGTCATGAATATAACAAAGTGATTCCGAGTCATCCACGATATCCACCGGACCGGCCATTCGCCCCTTTGGGGCTGCCTCGGCCATGGCAATGTCTTTTTGGATTAACTCGCCCACACGCCTACCTCTCGCCTCCCTTGCTTCCAACTCCCCCCGCTTCGGCCCCGATGCACCCGCGAAAGCCCTTCAGCCAATTTCCGCGCTGAGCCTTTCGGCGGATATTTAGTACAAGGTTGAATCTGAGGTGTCGTCATGATATCGACGTCTTCATCAGTTTCAGCAACTGGATCAACCCGTGCTCTTTTAGCAGAAATTTCAGCATCTTCAGGTTCTTTCTCCTTAACCGCAAGCTGTTTCACCTTTTCAACGGTGTCCAGCGGTCTCTTCTTCAGGGCCAGCCCCTTGTCTGTTTCCACAGGGACGACGGGGTCCTGCGCCTTCTTCTTCTCCCTTTCGGCCGCAGCCACTTTCGCCGCTTCAACCTTATGACGGGCCAAGGTCTCGCTAACTTTCGACAACTTTGTAGACTTTTCGGCAAGCGGTGGCGGGGGTTGCTTTCGCGGCGTCCGCCTTCCGCTTGGCCAAGATATCTTGGGCTTTATTGCTCTTCACGGTACTTTCAACAACTGAGCTGGTCTTGCTTAACTTGACCTTTCGTGAGGCCTCGACGGCCTCAGAGCCAACATTGCCTGGAGGCTGCATTTTCTTGCCGGCCGTCGGAGGCACCGGGCGAGGAGAATATGCCACGCCCATTTCATCAAAAACTCGGTTAACACGGCCTTGATGCTTCAAAATTCTCTGGGCACACTCCCATTCCTTGTGGGTAAAGTTTCCTATCATCTGTACAACTTTTCTCTCCACTTCAGCAACGACCTCTTCGTCGGTCATATCCTCCGGTCGCTTGACATTGAAAATGGGGCTTCGTACATCATTATCAAGCCCGGGTAGCCATTGCACCTTAAATGCCCACGACCCCCATCGGGGCTGGCACGGCCAAATATCAGCTGCCACAAACTCTTCCAGGGCATCGCGCGTAGTGATCACACGCGTCGCCTGGTAAAACGCCGTTGTACTTGCTGAAGACCGGCTGGCTTTCGTCAACTCTGGTGACAATTCAACCTCTAGATCAACCATGCGACTAGCCAAATCATATGTCGTCACCTCTTCTTGCTTTGAATTCCGACCAACTACTTCAAGGGGAACATAAAACCAATATGAAGTCCACCGGTTAGCCCACTTGTTCTTGTACGCCGGGGCCGGTTCCACGGAGCCGATTTTTGGCCCAGCGGCGGGTCCGAAAGGTGCGGCGGCCATATTGAGCTTCTTTATCTTCATCATCAACCTTCACAAGCCGCCTAGCCCAATGAATCTCAAAATGTCGAACAAAGGTTTCGACATCATTATCCCCGCGAAGGTCCCGGCAGCCCACAAAAACTTCAAAACTTGAGGGATAGAGTTGGGAGTCAGCTGATGAATTTGAACGCTATAGGCCGCCAAAATATCCGCAAACTTCTTGGATACTGGCAACCGAAGGCCCGCAGTGAAAAAATCCCGGAACACCACACTCTCATTCTTCCGGGGTTTCGGCGTGGTCTCCTTCCCAGGCAATCGACACACCCCCGGCTCGAAGCATCCCTCTAACCGTAAGGCATCCAAATCGGCTTTGTGTCATCAAGGACCGGCCAATATAACAAGTCCGGGCCTTCGCCCCGGCGGGGTTCCCCTCGGATTCTTCTACGGTACCGTCGGTCTCCACTCCTATTTCGCCCTCCTCCACGTCCACGAGCACTCGTTTTTCAACATCCGTGTCGCTAGGCATTATTTCGACATAACTTCCATCCGAACCACTATTTGCATCGCTACTAGAAGAAGACGAGGTATTGCCACTCTCACGAGAGGCCGCGGACCAATCCAAACCGAGAAATCTTACCGGACTCCGAGCTAGACGTCGAGGTGGAGGAGGTCGTGGTAGCTTCCGCAATCGCTAGGGCAATGTGTTTCCCGCGGTTTGACGACGATCCTTCGTCCTCCATGTTTTCGCAAGAGCGCTTGACACAAGCAATTAAGTTTCCTCAGTAACATAGATTCAAGCGCGCAATACCGGAAATTAAAGTGCGAAGGCGAGTGCGAAAAGCGGAAGCAGAGCTGACCTCGCAAATTGGGCTGGGGCTTCCGCTGAAGCGACTCGCCAGAAACAGAGGCGAAAATAGCAATCAGAAGCCGCGAGGGAAAAATGAGGATGCGAACGCAGGTGGGGCTGCACCGGCGGCGGTCCCCGGCTATTTATAGGCGGTAAAACCCAACGGTCAAAAATTTCAAACTCAACGGTAAAAAACACCCGTTCGAGGGCAGTCTAGGTATTTCCAGAGAGACCCTGGGGGCACCGCCGCCGTGGAAGACGTTTTCTTCGCCTCGATTCTCGATCCTAGGGTTTCGCCGGCTCGGGTTTGCAATCGGGGCAAGCGCTTCGCCATCGAGGGGCTTCGTTGGGGGGGACTCGAAATCGAGCCTTCACATACCCAAAAAATAAAGAGAGGTTATGCGAAGGATGCGGTAACAAAACCCCCGTAAGTAATAGATTCCATTTCCATCCTCTCGGGCACCGTATTTCATCGGGCACCCTTCGCCGCTGCCAAAGCCATCAGCACGAATCCAACTCAACACAGGGCGTCAAAGTCTCGCTTGACGGCCCATTTCACGACGAAACCCCTAGGGCGAATGCTATTCACCCGAAGGCTTCGGCACGGGATTCGAACGGGGGTTTCGTCGCTCCTAACACTTAATGAATCCAAGCTTGAGTATGGTTTTTGTTTCGGGTGGCGAGGAATGCTAGGCGAAAGGGGGGATCTCCAAAGGGCTCGAGGGCTTTCTCTCCGAACGGGCGCACGTGATGGAAGGCGGAAAGACGCCGCGATTTGCGGCGTGACGTCATAGAGCGCCGATTACGTGGAGACCTAATTGGAGATTACCCGAAGATAGCCTAGCACATTCTGTTTTGATTCGTTTTACACGAGGGTGTTCTCGGAATGTAAAAAGTCCGCCCGCCTCCCTATAAAAGGAGACGGACCGGCGCATGTAAAGGGGATCGACTTTTGAGAAATCAACTTGTTGAGTAAAGAGCTTTTGGTTGTCCTTTGTCCCGAGTTTTTGGTTTTGGTTCTTGAGCTTTTGTCTTCTCTTATTGTTCGTGTGCGAGAGGCTGCGGCTTTCCCCACAACAAATGGGCCCGGGCCGACCGGACCGGGCCGGCCGGCCCGGGCCCATTTAGGCCCGGCCCCGTGGGCTCCTTTGCCCGACGTTGGTTCCCTTGCTTCCTGGATGTTTCCCCCTTCGCATGTAAGTCCATGTCGTCGGTTTCTCTCCGAATTGGACTCAACTCCTTGTCTTGCAAGATTCGAAGACTTTTACGGTCGGTCCCCGGAGTCCGTCGTCTTCTCGGATCAAGTCCCCGGCTTCTTGGAGTTAAGTTTGCTTCATTGCATGACTTGTTCGGGGCTTCAAGGTCTTGTCATGAGGTGCTTGATGAACTTATCCCGAAAGTCTTGCATTCAACACTAAAACCCCGCATAAACATTAAACTCCAAAACCGACATGCACACGTGAACTTGTTATACCACGGGGGTTAGTACCAATGGATAAGGTATAAAACTCATGCCAACACCGAAGGTAAACTCATGGCTAGGTTGACGGATTTTCACCGTCAACACCACGTTTTCCCCCCTCGTGGTGCTCGTACTTCTTCCATGGGACATGGGAAATTTGGTGGGAAGGGAATGATGTTTGCTAACCCCTCTTTTGAGCAAATGGCCCGACACCTGGTTCAACTTTACGTGTGCTAACCTAGTGTCGAGTCGTTGGTTCATTCTCGTTCTTGTTTCGATTTGCGGGCGGGGAGGCTTGGAGAACATTTGGTTGATCGACTCCGGATGTTCCCGATACATGACCGGAGACAAGAAGTGGTTCTCCGGCCTCACCCTAGTGAAGGAGAAGATGTACATCACATTTGGGGACAATGGACGAGGAAGGGTGATGTCCGAGGGTGTGGTGCATGTGAGTGACAAGGTAACGTTGAAGAGAGTTGCTCTTGTGAAGTCTTTGGGTTGCTTTCGGTTTCGCGGTTGCTTGATGAGGGCTTTGAGGTGCGTTTCAAGTACGGTGAGTCTCGTTTGCTTGGATTCTCGAGGTGATCTTGTCCGTATGATCATCCCCGAGGGTCGGATTTTCGGGGGCGATTTCTCTCATTCTTTGGGTCCTGCTCGTTGTTTGATGGCCGGTCCTTCTTCTGATTTGTGGAAATGGCATAGGCGGTTGGGGCACTTGAGCTTTGATTTGGTTTCCCTCTTGAGTGGTCTTGACCTTGTCCGAGGATTGCCGAGGTTGAAGCTTGAGAAGGATTTGGTTTGTGCTCCGTGTAGGCATGGCAAGATGGTAGCCACTCCCCATCCACCCCACGACCGATGTCATGACCGAGCGTACGACGGAGCCGTTGCATATGGACCTTGTTGGGCCGGCTCGAGTTCGCTCGATGGGTGGGAAGTGGTATGTCCTTGTTGTGGTGGACGATTACTCTCGCTATGCACGGGTGTTTTTCTTGGAGGACAAGAGTGAGACATTTGGTTTTGTTCGAGATCGATCGTGAGGTTGAGGAACGAGAGGCATGGGAATGCCATCCGAGCTATCCGTAGTGATAATGGCTCGAGTTGAAGAACTCTCGTTTTGATGCCTTCGTCGTGATCTAGGTCTTGAACATCGGTATTCGACCCCTTATGTGCCTCCTCAAAATGGAGTTGTGGAAAGGGAAAATCGGACTCTTTGTGTGATGGCTAGGACGATGCTCGATGAGCACGGGATCGCTAGGAGGTATTGGGGCGAGGCGGCCAATACGACTTGTCATGTCTCCAATAGGATTTTCTTGCGAACTTTCAAGAGGAAGACTGTTATGAGCTTATGCATGGTCGGGCACCCAAGGTGAGTCATTTCCGAGGTCTTTGGCCGCAACTTGCTTTATTCTTAAGAAGGGAAAACTTGACAAGTTTGAGTGCTTAACCTTGAGACTAACAAAATCATGGAGACTTGCGAGGTAACCTTCGACGAGACAATGCCATGTACCTCTCTTGGCTTTGAATGTGCGAGTGATGAGGAGATGGCCGAGGACCTCTTTGAAGAGGAGAAGGATGAAGCCGGAGATGATGATGGAGAGAACCATGCGCCCGAAGGCCGAGTGTGTACCCACTACTTCCCCTACGAACACTACGGAGCGTGGACCGTCTACTTCATGGACAACGACGGTGCGACAAGAGGACCGGGCGAGAGAAGCCGAAGTTGAGGGGGAGGTAGTCTCGAGGCGTGAGGCTCCCCGGCAGATTCAAGAAGTGCATCCCCTATCGAAGATCATTGGGGACATCGACGAACGTACTACGCGATCAAGGTCTAGAAATTCCTCTCATTTCGCTCATGCTGCATTTGTTGCCACCTTTGATCCCAAGGACATTGGACACGCTTTATCTGATGCACACTTGGTCAATTCTATGCATGAGGAGTTGGAAAACGTTGAGAGGAACCAGGTGTGGGAGTTAATTGAACCACCTCCAAATTGCCATCCTATAGGAACCAAATGGGTTTGGAAGAACAAAGAGGGTGAGAATGGGATGGTTGTGAGGAACAAGTCCAGACTTGTTGCTCGGGGTTTTAGTCGAAGGAGGGGATCGACTATGAGGAGACCTTTGCTCCCGTGGCCCGTCTTGAGGCAATTCGGATCCTTCTAGCCTTTGCCGTGGCTAAAGGGTTCAAGTTGTTTCAAATGGATGTGAAGAGTGCCTTTACGAATGGGGTCATAGAGGAGGAGGTGTATGTGAAGCGACCACGGGGTTTGAGAGTGAGTTGTACCCACACGGGGTGTACGGGTTGAAAAGGGCTCGTATGGGTTGAAACATTCGCCTCGGGCTTGGTATGGGAGATTGAGAGGTTTTCTCGTTGAGCGAGAGGGTTTGTGGTGGGTACCGTGGATAGAACCTTGTTTCTCCTCAATCATGGAAATGACTTGTTGATTGTTCAGATATACGTGGATGATATTGTCTTTGGTGGCTCGTCACATAACCTTGTTGCCAAGTTTGCAGATGAGATGAGCAGGGAGTTTGAGATGAGCATGATGGGCGAGTTGCAGTACTTTCTCAGGCTGCAGATCAAGCAAGTGAAGGATGGAACATTTATGCACCAGACCAAGTACACGAAGGACATGCTGAGGAAGTTCCAGATGCAAGATGTGAAGCCGATGTCGACACTCATGGGGAGTACGGCTACTTTGGATGCGGATGAGGACGGAGAACCAGTGGACCAGCGGGAGTACGGAGTATGATCGGCTTCCTCCTCTACTTGACGGCGACGAGGCCACACATACGGTTCGGCGTGTGTCCGTGCACTCATTTTCGAGGCTTCGCCGAGGACATCACATCGACGGGCCGTCAAGAGGATCTTCAGGTACCTACAGTCTACCCCTGGTCTTGGCCTTTGGTATTCATCCTCCCTCGACTCTTTCACTTCATGGTTTTTCGATGCGGATTTTGCTGGTTGCTTTGAGTCGAGAGGAAGTCTACTTCGGTACTTGCCGGTTTCTTGGGTCTTCGTTGGTTTCATGGTCTTCCCGCAAGCGGTCTAGTGTAGCTCGGTCTACCACCAAGGCCGTGTATGTTGCGGCCGTGAGTTGTTGTTCCCGGCTGTTGTGGATCTCATACACTTTGAGAGACTTTGGTGAGGAGTGCACCCAGATCCCACTTCTTTGTGATAGCACCAGTGCCATAAGCGTAGCGAAAAAACCCAGTGCTTCACTCTAGAACCAAACACATAGAAGTGAGGTATCATTTCTTGAGGGACAATGTGGAAAAAGGAACCATTGTGTTGAGTCATGTCCCTACCCAAGATCAGCTTGCAGACATCTTTACAAAGCCTCTCGACCAAGCTACTTTTGTGCGCTTGCGGGGGGAACTTGGGGTTTGTTGCCCTTTCTAGTTGATTCTTGGGGGTTTCTTTTTTCGTACGATATGTATCCTACCATGATTCCTTTGATGTATATACATGCTTTGCTTGATGTATAAACCATGGTAGGATAGCCATCTTGTCATATATCATGTTGCATTTGTATCATATTGCATTTTAGGATGATGAGCTTCTTTTATAAGCCTTATTTGAGTTTCTTTGGCTACTTGTGAGATATTGGTCATGTGTGTGGAGAAATGGTGATGTGAGGCTATGCTCTTGGAATATTTGAGATATATGTGTGGTGAGATAGCCCTTTTTGAAACAAATGCTAATCCTGACTAAATTTGATGAAATGTGATCCACTCATGTGTAGTAGTGTATCCATGTCATGTTTTGGTCTAAATGTGTTGTTCATGCTTAGATTGTGCTTGGATGTCTTCTTCTTGCAATTGGGCCAAAGGCCGATATCATTGTGAATGTTTAGCCTATGTCGTATTCATGGAGGAGCATAAGCTTCTTTTTGCCGCAAAGGCACTTCATCTACCATGATATGAATTAATCTTGAAAAGAAGTGTGTATGCTTGAAAAATCCTCCATCCATCATGTCTATGCTTAAAATGTCTTATCTTTCACATATGGGTGCAAAACATGTTGCATGATGTTCACCGGTGGAGAAGTCTCCCCGAAGTGGACACATGGGTCATGAGCTTTAACATGACATGCTTTTCTTTATGGGTGTTTACAATGATCTTTTGTTGAGAATTTGATCTCCTTGTATGATCTCTGGATGGTATGCATGTTTTTGGCTAGAGTGTGACATGGATAGGCCTTTACGGTTGAAGAGAGCCATCTTTTGATAAAATTGCTCACATCTGAAATTTGCTTTGTCACATGCGTAAATTTCAATATATTACTTGTGGCAATGCTTTGACTATGCTATGATCCATTTGTGTGCTCTTTGTCTCATTTCTAGCCTTTGACACTAGATTTGGCCTATTTGAGAAGCTCATGTAGATGTTTATATTCTTTGTCCTACATTTATGCATTTTCACCTTGATTCATACATTGTCAACAAGGGGGAGAAGAGGTGAGCTTCATGAAAAATTCAGAAAATTTGGAAGTTTGCATCCACATGTTCAGGGGGAGCTTGCATTTGTTCAGGGGAGCTTTCTTGTTTGTTTTTCGGTGTGGAGTCCGTGCTTTGCTCGGCTTGTGACCTTTCTTTGCCTTTCCTTGGTTTTGGTCATGAGTTGAGCTTCTTTGTTTTTCTTTCTTCTTACTTTCTTTCTCTGAATTTCATTTCGCGTTGTGTGTTGTCAATGCACTCATCAAGGGGGAGATTGAGGACCAGGAGCGTCCGGTGGTCGGTGGTTGGCTGCTCCTCGGTGATGAGTGATTGACAATGGGTGTTGGACCGACTCTTGGCTCGGTGCGCGGTGTGTGCAGGCTCGCGGCCTAGTTCGTGTTGTTGCGAGGTGAAGAACGGGCACGAAATGTCTTCGGCCTTGAGGGGCCTTCGGGAGATGGAGAGACAAGTAGGCTCGGTTCGAGGGACCCGGTGGACGGCGGGACTAGGTGCGGGCCACATGGTGGCGATACGAGCAAGATGAAGTCATGGACAATCGAGCCGGTGCACGGTGGCGGTCGAGTGAAGAGGCTTGGCGGGAGGCCGGGCCGTGCACGCGGGGTTTGGTGGTTTGCCCACAAAACCATCGGAGGACGGTTTCTTGGTTTGGGCCTCAAAACCAAGTCCGAGGGCCCAACACGACGGAGACGGGATCCGGGCGTGTCGGGAAGCTTCGAAGCGGAGGACACGCGGCGGGATCGCATGGCTTGCGTCGGGAGGACGCGGGGTGCGGCAAAGGCGTGGCCGTCCGATGGCAAGACCCACAAACATTACCTAAATGCCCCTGCGTGGGTTGTATCGCCAGTAGTTGAGTTAGGGGTAGTCGAGTCATTTACCACTCCGGCGGGACCTGATATATAAGCCATGAGTGTGTGTGGATGGCTCCCTCTCTCCGCGACTCGGGGTTTCATTTCCCCCTTCCCATTTCTCTTTTTTCCTTAGACATTTTCTTCTCCATTTTCTCTAGGCTAGCATGAGAGCTTCATGAGAGATTTGTTGAGAGGGATGGATGCTAGGGCGGCTTGCTAGACCTTGTGAATCTTTCCTGGTTTGTATAGAAGATTCAACGTTGTGAATTTCGTGGTCTTTTTCGTGCTTGTTTTTGGTGCCTTTGTTCTTGGTGTGATTCCGCGGATTTGGGTAGGTTTCTCAACGGATTTCTTTGAGGGAAACATGGATGGATGCCTTGTGCACCTTTGTGATTGATCTTGTGCCCTCAAACGCTGGGAAACCACTTCGATTCAAGGATTTTCAGTCGGAGCTCTAGTTTTTGGTGGTGTTCAAAGGATCCACGATTTCCGGTGATTTAGGGAGTTAGGAGGCAAGATTTTTGGGGTATAGCATCCTTGTTTGACGCTTATCATGTCCTCAAACCCTTGCCTCAACAGCTTCTACCGTTTGGGAGATCCGGTGATGGATTGGGGTGTTGACTTTCGGGGTCTAGCAGTTTTCAGTTCTGTCCGTGCCTCGCGGACGGTCCGCGAGGACCTGGCGGACGGTCCGCATGCACGGTGTTCCTCGTGCGTTCTTCATGTTCTTGCTCATCTCGCTTTCGATCCATTGTGGTTTTGAGTTTTCGTTGGACGAGGTTTCGGACGGTCCGCGTGTACCGGGCGGACAGTCCGCGGGTGCCTGGCGGACAGTCCGCGTGCTCCCCGCGGACGGTCCGTTTTTTGGGGTTTGCTACTGGAGGTTCCGGTAGCTATTTCGGACGGTCCGCGGCTTAAGGCCGGACGGTCCGCGGCAAGGGTGCGGACATTCCACAATACTGCTGCCGGACGGTCGCCCCGCTTGGCCGGACGGTCGCTAGTGCTGGCTGCTTTGTTCTTTGGTTCGATTCCTTCTTCATTTCTTTCGTGCTTCCGCTCGTGCTTCAAGGAGTCGTTCCTAAGACTAGAGGTTGATCCATAACCTCTTTGTCTTGGCGATTGGTGTGTGATTCGATCCATCGCTTGTGTGTGACCGGGATTTGACTAGGGTATAGGCCGCGTTCTTTGAGAAGAATTTTTACCGGCTCCTATTCGCTCCCCCCTCTCTAGTCGCCATCCGATCCTTCAATAGGGAACCGCTTGTTCAATTAAGATAGGAGACACTTGCCCATGGGTCTACGATACTAGAACATGCAACCATTTTGAACATGAAAACCAATCTAATCTATCGGGGGTTGTGACCACGGTTTCGCCCTCTCCCTCCTCTCGCGAAGGTATTCATGACTAGACCTATGATGGACACAGCGTGTTGAATGGATCCAAGGAAGCATTGGAGCTCTTACTCCCTTTACGGCATGGTAGCTAACCTTAAGCATTAAAGTATGTTCAACACAAGATGATAGATAGATAATCCAACAAAGTATGATTACATCTCAAGATTGATTTACAACCCATGGATGAAAGGAGATTAACCCATCAAGGTGCTAGACATAGCACCGTTGATCAAGGTTACCCTTCCGACGGTTCTTCCTTCTTCTCCACTTGTGGGCTCCCTCCAAACAGAATGAGAGACTCAGCACTCCTTCATCGAGGATATGCGCCATGGTCATGAGAATTTCCTAGGCGAATTCCTTGTGGGTGTTTGCCGACACTCCGTTAGAGAATTGCACCCAACCTCTATGTCCCATATGAAAACCCAATATGTGGAGAGCTTCGTCGTCGAAGTCGACGTTCGCTACAAGCCTCTACTCAAGGCGAGCGAGCTTCTTCTCGTCCTCCTCCGTCATGATGATAAACCCATTGGAATACCACGGAGTGTGTGGAGGTGGAGCGGGTGATCGTGTCGAGCGGTGAGGTCGGACGGGTGGCTCCTCCATATGTCCTTGAGGTTTGGTGGACCTTATAAACGAGTTTCGTGTGGCCCTCATGCCACCGAGGAGAAGAGTGTGGTTCCTCCTCGGCGGTGCCGTGTCCTCCTCCGTACTCCGAGGAGACTCGGAAACCGAGTGCCTCCTCGAAAAGGTTGTCGATGATGGCTTAGACGACGATGATCCCTTTTTTTTGGTGAAAAGGCTTGTAGTTTTCTTCCATGACTGCGGCGCTCTCTCACACAACTAAATATTCGGGGTTTTCAGCCGGTAACAAGGTACACAAATATTATTTTGGAGTTTGGACTTTGAGTGGATTAAGGATGTGATTTGTTGCAAGAAACAAGCGGGGTGGATGGCTAAGTCTAAGGTGGTTCCGGACTACAAACTAGAGCACACGAACAAAGAGGCTGGATGGGAAACTTACCTCTCTCCTCCTCTTGGCTCGGTTCTTCTCTAGCGCACTTTGCTTCGTGACCGCATGCACCTTCCAAACGTTCTCGTCCACTCCTTCGCTTGCATTATTATTCCTTCCACTTGATGATTTCGCTTTGAGGCACCTCCATGCTCCCTTGCCTCACATGCGTCCATGATATTCTTGCAAAACAAATCCTTGTCTGCCCCCCATGCTTGTACTTTGCATGTGGTTTGATAAAATGTTAAAGGGGCATCCCATGATGTATCATGGTGCAAGCATGGTTAAGTTAACTAGATCGCCTCCCTCTAAGCATGTTTTAATGCTAAGCACTCCTCTAATTTCGAAAATTAAAAATAAATTCAGAGCTATGGGAGAGCTCAAGCATAAATTTAGAGAAGGTTTTAAAGCATTAAAAACAAATGTAAGTCGAAAAAATTTCCGACTACTTTTATGTTGGTCTCACCGGGTATTGTTTGCCTTCATTAGTTGAGAGCAAGCTTTTCCCCGGCTTGATTATGGGGGCATAGGTTTAGGTTCCAATTTTGATTAGATAAGAGAGATTTTGAATAAAATAAAATTAAATGAGGCTTAGAAAAATTCTAACTCTAGAGAAACCAAGGATATAGATTTTTAAAACAACCAAAAGTGAAGTTTCTAGGTCCACACAAGTCCTACCATATGCTGAAATTTAAATAACATCTAGGTACAAGACGTGGCTCCACTCGTGTGTTTTTAGCATGAAAAGCAAGTCAACCACAACATCATAAAGAGGATGAAAGGTTGAGAAAGGTTCCGAATTTTTTTTTGGTTTTGGTTTCTCGAAAAGAAGCAAACAATCACATAGGATGGTTCATGTAGAGGGTTTATGATCAAGCAAAATATTCAACCAAGAATTATGTCTCTAATATTGTTCAACCATTCTAAGTCTAATGTTTTGCGTAGTAAAATTCAAAACTGAATTATTAAAAAGACTCAAAAAACCCGGAATCGGGTTGTCCTCCCGGTAGCTTACATTCTTGACTCGACGAAACGGGTTGCCTCCCGCCTAGCGCTTCGTTTATGGTCCATGGCTAGACTTCTTCACTTGATTTCTTTGGATCAACGCTCTTTGTGGGCGTTGCAATCTTGGGTACCCACTTCGCGCCACCATCTTGGGCACGGGCTTATTCTTCGGCTTTGTCGTATTTTTGGTCTTCACGGAAATGGCTTTGTCCTTTGGTCTTGACGGATGCAACAACTTCCTTCATGTAGTGGCTCGGCATCTCAAACTCCGGTCCTTCGGTCGTGATCTTCATGGTCTCCTAGTGTGATCCTTCATCTCTCCCGAATGAGTTTGAGTAGCCTTCGCCTTCTCGCAACCTTGAGATTTTCTCGGTAATTCTCCTTCGTTACCCATCGGGCACCCGACAAGTTGTCCCACTTGCGTCTCTAGCATCTTCATCACGATGAACACTTCACGTATGGAGCTTCGACTTCGTCACCTTTCATCTAAATTCTCCAATATTTTCTCCATAGCCTCGAACCTAGTGACGGCGTCCTTGTTGATCTTAGCTTGCTCGTCCATGAAGTCCTTGAATTGTGTACAAACGGGAACAAAATCTTAGATGGACGAACTTGCATTAAATTGGGGTTACCTTGGACATGGTCGTGCTCCTCACAATCCTCGCATGTGGATATTGCCTTGGCGGCCTTTAGGTGTTGAGCTTCTTTCTCTATCTCCATCTTCTCCATCCTCCTCTTAAGTAAACTGATATGCCACTCAAGGAATCCGGCTTGTATGCATTCGTTGAAACGCTCCAAAGCTCTCGCAATCGTCATGCAGATAGTTGAGACCTTGATCTTGAACGGCCTTCCGGCGTCTTGAAGGTTTATGATAGGTAGATTAACGATGTCCTGGGTGCATAACTCGATCTTGCGCTCCGGTTGTGGTTGTTCTCCCATGGGTGGCGGTTGAGGTTGATCTTCCTTTGGACTTGGAGGTGGTGATTCCTTTGGAGATTTTGACGGTCCTTCGACTTTGGCTTTTGGATCCAGGGTTTCCAACCCTTTAGCTTGTGTTGCACATCTCCTTTGCCTGTAAAGTTTTCCTGGATCATCCACAAAAATATTTGGGTTTCTTGGAGAGGTAGCCAACCATCTCCGGTTAGGGTTAGCAAAAACAAAAATCTAAAAAAAGAAAAATTAGGGTTAATCAAAACTAGATTAGATCAATTTTTTCTCTTTGGGGATGATCAAACTTAAGAGATGCAAAAGAAAATCAAAAGAAAAAGCTGAAAAATAAGCGATACTAGATTGGATCTTGATTACTTGTTCCCCGGCAACGGCGCCGGAAAAAGGGGCTTGTTGACGGTTAATAGTTGTATCAAAGTTCGTTTAGACTTGCAAGCGGACAAGTCTCCCGCCATAGTCAAGGGACCCTTCTTCCCTCGAGTGGTGAACCCAAGGTATCGAATCCATGGAACAATGTGCAACGCAAGGATTCAATCTAGTAAAGCAAGGAAATATATCTTATGAAGAACCAAATTGCATCTAATCTACTAACTCATAAAGGAAACACATCTAATCTAATCCAACAAATAGGTAGCAAGAGAAAGCAAGAGATAACCGATCTAGAGAGTCTAGATCATGCTTATGTTGTAGCTCCAAACAAGATAGATGAAGATAGAAAAGCGAATCTCATTAAAAGCATCTTTAAATCGTGGCCTCCGGTCGACTCCGAAAACGCCCGTCTTTTGGAACCCCCGATTACTGTCACAATGTATCCCTATTCATGCGGGTAGTCTAGGGCGAGTTCGGTAAGAACAAGTTGAAATCACTTGGTCGGTCCGGTATGCACCTCTAGCCACCGCGGCTACAAGAGCACCCTATGTAATCTAGCTATAGACTAGATTGGGGAAGAAGCATAACCAAGAAGAAAACAAAATCATCGAGAAGGCACTTGATCGCTAGAAATCGGATTCACTTAAAGACTTCACCATGAATGATTACATGAACAAGATCACCACCGGGATCCTACCTCGATCTTGATCCTTGCTCCGGAGCTCCGACGTGGTCTTCCATGCAAGGTTCCCACGTCGGCTAGGGAGACCCTAGACAACTAGCACGACCCTCATCTCCGAGATGGTGTCCCTCAAGCTTCTCGGCTCCTCGGCGGCGGATGACGAATTGATTTCTGCGTGGCTCTCGGTCAGGGGGCTATAAATAGCCCGAGATGCAACTAGGTCAAAGGGGGAGGTCGATTGGGCCCCGAAATAGGCCGGGTCGGCCGGCTCCGGGCCGGCCGGCCCGGGCCCACTTCGACCCGGTTCGTGGCCTCATTCGTCCGGTGTTGCTTCCCGAGTCTTCTAGATCATCTCCCCTTTTGCATGTGGGCCCTTGTCGTCGGTTTCTCTCCGACTTGGACGAAGCTCCTTGTCTTGCAAGATTCGGGACTTTTACGGCTTGATCCTCGAGTTTGTCATCTTCTCGGGTTTGGTCCCCGGGCTTCTTGGAATCGTGTTCACTTCATTGCTTGACTTGTACCGAGCTTCAAGGTCTTGTCATGAGGTGCTTAATGAACTTATCCGGAAGTCTTACTTTCAATGCTAAAACCCGCATAAACACTAAACTCCAAAACCGACATGCACAAGTGAACTTGTTATACCACGGGGGTTAGTACCAATGGATAAGATACAAAAGTCATGCCAACACCGAAGGTAAACTCATGGCTAGGTTGACGGAATTTCACCGTCAACAGCTCCCCCATGCTTAAACCTTGCTCGTCCTCGAGTAAGCCTTCGATGGATATCATCGTTTCCCTTCATTGTTTAAACCTTGCACTTGATCATACACGAGAAAACACAATTCTCTCAAAAGTTTAATTCGTTAAAGTTCCATAATGTACTAGCCTTCCGACATGCTCTCAAAAGTGTGATTACTCCAAAGTTAAGGCAAAAAAGGGGTATGTTCCCCGAATAGAAATCTCTAAACATGGCCATTAGGTCATACTTGATGAGACTCCAAAATATTTGATAGAATTCAGGTGGGAAACCATCCGGCCCCGGAGCCTTATTATGCTTCCTTTGGAAGATGGCCTCCCTAACTTCCTTTTCCGCAAACTCGGCCATGAGTTCCTCCCTCTCGAGATGGTGAGCTGAGGAATACCCTCCACCATGGACTCATTGAGAGTCAAACCATTTTCCTATGATGCCCCCAAAGATATCTTTATGATACTTTGTAATGTAATCTTTGAGTATCTTCTCACCCTCCATGACTCCCTCCTCTTGCTCCGGTCCGAAAGATTCTCGTCTTCCGTCTCTTTCCATTAGCAATCATCCGGAAATACTTTGTCTTATTATCACCTTCCAAAACATTGGTAGTCTTAGCCCTTTGAAACCACTTTACCTCCTCCTCCCGAGTAACGGTTCGATCTTACATGAATGCTTTGCTTCAAGTCCCACTCGCGGCGGCTTAGCGCGGTGCGACTCGGCTTTTTTGTCCAACTCCTCCGCCTTTCTCAAGAGCTCCTGCTTTTCTTTCTTATAGGATCCATTCATATTCTCTTGCCCATCTTCTCAAGAATTGTCTCAATCTTCGATTTTATTTTGCCATCTTTGCATCAAGGTAATCTCCTTCTTCGAAACCTCGGAGACCACATCAAAAACACCCTCCCTCGAAACCAACCCAACTCAAATTTAAAAGGAGCCGGTCCCTTGGCCTTGGTTTTCTCCCCCAAGATGAGCATGAGAGGTGTGTGGTCCGAAATTTCCCTTGTTAAGGGCCTCCACTATCGCTAGTAGATATTGTTGTTCCCATTCTGTCGATTAAAACCCTTGTCTAGCCTCTCATATGTAGGTACCCTACGAGAGTTAGCCCGGATGAATCTACGACCCGACATCTCAATCTCACGTAAATCCAGTACAATCATGACCGCGTTAAACAAAAAGGGCCATCTCTCATCAAATCTATCATTGTTCTTTTCGCTACTACTTCGAATGATATTGAAATCCCCTCCGATGCACGGCGGAAGACATTCCCCCTCTGCAAGCTTGCACTAATTAACTCCGTCGAAACGGTTCCTTAAATACGGTTGAGCAGACCGTAGACCGCCACCGGCACCCGAGTTAAAGTCACCCTTTCTATCTCCGACTCTAAATTTCACAAAGAAGTCTCCAGTCCTCCACACTCCCCACATCTAACGGATCTATATTAGCCCCCATCGAATACCTTCGGACCTTCCCCGAGGGGCGGTCTAGTGCCAAACGAAGTTCTTCCCTCCACTAAAATTATTTAGTGATCTTTGGGAAAAATCATGTTTGCCCGTCTCTAATAAAGCAATGAACGCTACGTCATGCTCTATGGAAGTTTCCCGCAAAAATCTCGTTTTAGCCAAGTCACGAAGACCTCTGCTATTCCAAAAGATTCCCTTCATTTGACATCCCCTTTTAAGAATTTCACTCTCCTAATCTTGCAAGTTTTATTCAAACACGACTTAGAGTGTGACTTGCCTTTTCGCTTGAAACCATCAAGTTCGCTATTTAAAGGGAAGCTTGACTCATCAAAATTTTCTTCTAATAAATCACCACGTAAGCTTCTTAGAGCTCTCTTCTCAATTTCCTCACAACAATCCTCCTCACTATCCCAACCTAGCCACTCGTTATCCGAATCCCCTAACTCACTCACCTCCCCACCCTCCTCTCGAATAAACAAGTTACAAAGATTATTGTCTTGTTCTAAATCGGATGAGCCTAGGTTGAGCCCTAATTGTTGTAAGCAATGTAAGGCTAAGTCGCTATCGACAAAACATAAAGGATGAGAGGAAGACATACCATCCTTGTACTCTAGGTTCTTATTAACGACCCGCCCCTTGGCCTCAACCAAGACATGCTCATCCCTGGAACGCTGCAACCTCGGACTTGACACAGTCCGTCCCTTGTAAGCCTCGGGAACGGTCGCGGCCTCCATGATCCCGTCAACCACCTCCCCACCCTTGTCGAATCCGGGCGGCACAACCGTCTCGGCCCGACCACCACCGACCTGTTTCGGTCCTCATCCTTCTCCTCCGTCGCCTTGTACGCCACTTCTCCTCCTCGCCATTCTCATCAAAGCCCGGTCTCTCACCACCTCAAACTCTACCTCAAAGTAATGATCACCAATAACCACATCAAGTTGTTCGGGGATCGAGAATCGGATTTAGAACGACCTCACCCTCGCACACGCCCAAAGTTGTCCTTCCTGGTGGTTTCCATATCCACGGTGCGGGTGGAGCGCAACATAGACACGATTGCCCACAAAATCATGAACTCATATAGCTCTCGCCGCGGCCCGAAAACTCGGAACCAAATGTTATGGAGCAAAAAACCCACCTCCTTCTTCTGCCACACCTCAAACCTCAACTTCGACTCCGGCCTAGCACACCCTCTCCCCTATTATCGGCACCACCAAAAGCCACCGCTCTCTCGTAGCTCCACCTTAGATGGAAACTTAGCCGGTGTCGGTGCGGAATATGGTCCCGACACAACCGGTAGTAAGCGCCGAGGTCTATCCCTCAATGGTCGATACTAAGCAACAAGGGACACGAGAGTTTATCCCGGTTCCCGTGGAGGGGTCCGTACGTCCGGCGGTGGTGTGCTCGTGGCACTATATTGCTCAGCACGGGGGTGCCCGTAGTGGGGCCGGCTTGCTACAAGCAAGGCGGGAGAGGAAGCGTGGCTTCCAAGTCCACGGTGTAGTGGTGAAGATGTTGTGGGAGAATTGGAGAGCAAGTGCGTGGCGCGACTGTCTCTCGTTGTGTTGTGTCCGTCTCCTGTCTCTCCCCGCGGCGGGGGGGTTCGTCCCCCTTTTATAGATCAAGGAGGGAGCGAATCACATGCGTGCCGCGCTATCTAGCTACGTGAAGGGGCGTGGCGTGCTACGCCGTAGAGTGGGCGGCCGTCCGGACGATTCTTGCAGCGATCCGGCCATCATGGCCTATCTTGTACCCGAACGATGGCGGCTTCGAGGGTAGAAGAGCGGCGGATGGGCGTGATGTCTTCGATAGGCTTGAGGGAGCTGCGACGTCGGTCCCTACGAGGCGCGGTGGCGAGGGCAAGGCGACGTCCCGTTCCCACACGCTCCGGCTGTGCTAGAGCCGGGTGCTACGGCGACCGGCGTGCGGTTCGTACGCGCGGGGGTGGCGGCCATGCCTTCAACGCGTGGCGGGGGATGGCGTCCCACCGGCCTAGCGCCTCCACCTAACCCTGCAAGGTCACAAGAAAGCAAATCGAAGGTGCGGCGGGCCCCCCTGCGAGGGCTCGGCGCGTTAGCGCGTGCGGAGCGGGCGGCCGGCGTCACGGGACTGGCACCGGCCGCGTTGCACAGTCCCCCCACAGTGATGGGGATGGGCTCCCTCCTGGGGAGTTGGTGCGGCGGTGCGGGGCGCGAGCCCGGCGCATGATGGCGTCGTCCCGCCGGTGTCGGGGCGTTAAATGCCCGCGTACGGGAGCGGGAGCACGCGTGCGGGCGCCCTCGAGCGAGGCGGACCCCGGTCGAGGGCGGGGCGGACCCTCGAGTGAGGGCGGGCTCCGCTCGAGGGGGGGGAGCGGGTCCTCGAGCGAGGCGGAGCCTGCTCGAGGGAAGCGCACCCCCCTCGAACGGGACGGAGCCCGCCCCAGGGAGGCGCGCATCCTCGAGCGAGGCGAAGCCTGCTCGAGGGGATCTTGAGAGGGCCGCCTTGGTGGGCCGTTGAGGTCCCCGCGGAATGGGCCATATCTGCATGGTTAGGCAAAGTGTGTTTGGCTTTGTAGCGGGTTTTAAGTGGGGATTTCCCAGTTGTTAAAGGGGACCCCTAGGGCTGTCCCCGACGCAGCCCCCGAGCATCTGTGGGTTTGCCATTGAGGCTCCCGCAGATGCTGGAACCTACTGATAGGACGTTCTTCCCTTTTTGTCTTGCGAACGCTTTCCGTGGGGCCTCGTCAGCGGACCCGTGGGTCTAGCCCTCGAAGCCCTGTAGGAGCGTGGATGCTCCTGCAGGGGTTAACCGTGAGAGCTGGTCAGAGGGCATGGTACATGTTTCAACCGGCGTCGGCAATATTTCAGTCGGCTTCGGTGACGCACGCACTGCTGGCACTGTCTCCGGTGGGTGCAATCCAAGGCGGTGTAGCCGTGCGTCAAGCCCCCGAGCTTGGGCCCGTTCGAGGCGATCGGGTAGAGCTTTACGACTTGTTTTTTAACGCGCCCTCGCCGTCCCTCCGCGGGACGGAGGGTGAGGTTTCCGCAACCCCCCATCAAGCGGGTCGCGGCTGCGGATTCCTCGTTGAGTCGCTAGTGGGCGATTCGAGTGGACGCCCATGCCCCGTTCGATAAGGGTAGGCTGCGTGGTCCAGAGACACGTCCATTGAAGCGCTTGCGTGGGTTTGCTAGGTGGGGCTCGGTCCCGTTCGATAGGGACCGAGGGCGCGGAAGCTCTCCCTCGGTGGGATCCCCCGCTGGCGCCCTCGGCGGCTCTCGAATACGACATATGGGGCACCCTCGAGCCAACGGGCTCGAGGAACGGCTCGAATGCGCGTGCCTTCGTCGTCCCTAACTGCGTGATGCGGGGCGCTGTTCGAACCCGTCGAGGGTCAGGCTTCGAACCTCTGATCAGTAGGGCCGTGCGGGGCGGCGGCTAGGCGCTCCCCGGCACGGCATCTGCGACCATCGAGGGGCCCAGGGCGAGCCGGCCCCCGAGGCACGATCGGTAATACAGCGTGGCATGGGTGCTCACGATGCCCGCTTTGTTCCGAAGCGAGCCTCGAGGCGACCTTCTCACGCCTGTGCCCTTTAGAGGGCTGACATCGTCCCGAGCCAGGGGCTCGTGCCGCTCGAGGGTTTTGCGTGGCATGGGTGCTTGCGGTGCCCGCTTTGCTTCAAACGGGCCCCGAGGCGACCTTCTCACGCCAATGCCCTTTAGAGGGTTGACATCGTCTCGAGCCAGGGGCTCGTGCCGCTCGAGGGTTCTACGTGGCATGGGTGCTTGCGGTGCCGCTTTGTTTCGAACGGGCCCCGAGGCTACCTTCTCACGCCCGAACCCTTTCAAGGGTTGGAGCTCTCCCGAGCCGGGGGGTTCGTGCCGCTCGAGGGTTCTACGTGGCATGGGTGCTTGCGGTGCCCGCTTTGTTTCAGACGGGCCTCGAGGCTACCTTCTCACGCCTGAACCCTTTCGAGGGTTGGAACTCTCCCGAGCCAGGGGTTCGTGCCGCTCGAGGGTTCTGCATACCTTGCAAGGAACCGAGCCATTAAATGCTACGTAGTCGGGGCTGTAATTTCGCGTCGTGGGCGCGCTCTCCGAGCGTCGCGGCCGCGCGCCGCGTAGTGGGCGGCGTGGGCGGGCGGACGTGACCGGCCGTCACGGTCCTTGCCATTCTCCGCCGTGATGATGGCTTATTCGCGGTGGCGTGGCCGCCGCGGTCGTGGTGGGGCCCGCCCGTCGGCGAGAAAGAAGATTCCCCTGCGGTTAATGCGCGCGGGACGTCCGCCCGGAGAGCTCGCCCGCGGCTTATAAATCGAGGGGAGGGAAAACGGCGGTTTTTTACCTTAGCATTTCACCGTTCTCTCCCCTTGTGCTCCCGCCTTCGGTTTGCTCTTGCTATCGCAAACCTTCGCCATTAGAGCTCCTCTTCCTTTCCTTGTTTTCCGCTCTCGCATTCCTTGTCCTTTCTAATGGCGCGCCTCCGCCCCTCATGATCCTCGACCCGTACGCACCGGGAGCGGTCGACGGTGACCCCGGGGCCCTTGGTGAGGCGGTCACCGCCGCCGGCCGATTGGCGGCAAACGAGGAGGGGCCGCCCGGTCAACCGGGAGCTGCGGGTACACCTCTTCCGCGCGGAGCTCTTCACGCAACCCACGACGGAGCGAGAGGACCCGCCACGCGTGCGCGCGGCGGCGGGATGTCGCTCGCCTGCGGGGGCGGGTTCAAGGACGACTACATCCCCGCACCATGACGACGAACAACGCCGGCCGGGAGCGGGGGTGGTTCCTATCCGCGCAACGCCGAGCCCGGCCTCCCCCTCTACACCGGTCGGGTATTCAAGGAGAAGCCTGGGCTCACCGGGGCTATGGGGTATCCACGCCCCGACATCGGAGCGGCGGGACTCGGTCCCGCCGGCCGCCACGAGGAACCCGGCAACGCGCGGTCGACCGCGGCGGGCATTCTCGCCTTCCTCCACCACCGGCGGGTCGTGCCTCGATGGAGAGGCCGCTCCGCATCTACGAGATGACGAGAGGAGGCGGACCCCGTCGCGGCCGGCGAGGTCGCGGATGCTCCCGACCCCCTTGGGCGGGCGTACGCGCTCACGCGGGCGCGGAACGCCGTTGACACCGGATCTTTGCGCTAGGGCCGGTCCCCGTGGGAGTTCGAGATGCTCCCCACCGGCCCGCTGGTGAGTATGATTCTTGATTCCGTTTTAGTTCTTGGTGTTGCCTCTCCCCCCCGACGTGCCTTTAACGTTTTCGCATGCAGCTGGTGAACTTCACCGCCGCGAAGTCCGTTCCTCCCTACCCCCGACTCCGCGCGCGCTCGGTCGGGCGGCGCGGCAACGAACGGGCGAGGAGCGGGCGGCGCGCAAGAGGGAGCGCGCGAGGCGGCACCGCGAGCGCCGCGAGAGGCGGAGCGAGGAGTACGGCGGCGCGAGCGGCCGGGGGCTCTCCTCGGCCGGGAGACCGAGGAGTACTCGTCCTCCGAGGAGGACAAGGAGGAAGAAGGCGGGGGCGGGGGCCCCTCCGATAGGTGGGAGCCTGCGCCCCCGTCGCGGAGCCGGCTCCGGTGGCAAGGGCGACATCGCTGGGGGCGGGGTGCAATGGCGCCCGCCACTAGGCAAACAACGACGAGAGGCGGCGCGAGCCGCGGAGGGCCGGCGCGCGCCGCGGGCGCGCGCGCGCCAGCGCGCGCGCGCGGGGCGGCGGCCCGTGCGCGCGCGCGGAGGTGTCGGGGGTTGCGGCGACCGGCGCGTCGGCCGCGCGGGCCTCGTCCGCCGAGGCCTCGAGGAAAAGGAAGCGCGCCTTCTCCTCTTCGAGGTAAGGGGCTTGCCCTTCTGCTGTGTTTGGTTTTTTGGTGACCAGGCGTTCTGACTTTTGCTTCTGCTTGGTCAGGGTGGTGCCAACCGTGCCTCCCCTCGCACCGGCCAAGGTGCTGAGGGCGGACGCGTCCATCCCCACCCGGCGGCGCTCGTCGAGGGCGCCGCGGGCGGGGGACAAGCACGGCGGCGGCGGGCGAGGGCTCGCAAGGCGCGGGCGAGGCCTCGAGGCCTCGGCCGGCGGATCGGCCCCGCCGCCGCGCGGCCGGCGGTCGTCGAGGAGGGGCGGGGCGCCGGTCGCGGCGGAGGCGTGGCCCGTGGCGGCGGCGGCGGTGGAGACGCGGCCGGCGGTGGGCTGCCGCGACGAGAGGCGCGGCGCGTGGCGCCGGCCGCGGCGGAGGCGGAGCGGGTGCGGCTGCGGCGGCGCCCCGTGGTTGCGGTTGAGGAGGGCGGACGGGCGCCCGTGGTCGCGAGGCGCGGCCGCAGGTGATGGCCACGGCGCGCGCGCGTCGGCGCCCGTGGCCACGGAGGCGCGAGGTGGAGGCGCCGGCGGTAGCGCGGCGCGAGGGCCGGCACGCCGGCGGCTCCCGGCGGTGGTGGTGGAGGTCCCGGATGACGATTCCCCACCGCCGGGTGGGGATCGGTGGGTCGGCTTCCCCACGCTCTCCCCGAGTCCCGGGAGGGGGGCTCTCGTGAGGCGACGCGGCGGCCACATGGTGGCGAGGGGCGGGGACATGGCGCCGAGGCCTCGTCTTCCCGCGCCGGCCACTCCGCTCGGGTGGAGGGGGTCGGCCGACGACCCGCCCGCGTTCGCCGACGCCCGGGCGGGAGCGAGGGCGTGGGGAGAGCTCCGCGGCCACGGTGCCACGCTCAGCCGTGCGCCGAACGAGGCGACCGAGGGTCCACGGCGGCCCCGCGTGGCATATCTTCCAGGTAGGGCATCGCTGCTCGTTTTCCTCTTCCTCTCGCTTCCGCGTGCTGTCTCTGTATCAGGATGCTTACGGGTTTTGACTTGTGGGCGACAGGAGCTCGAGCGCCGCGCCCGCGATAAGTACGGCGCCTTCGATCGGGTGAACGCCGAGCTCCACCAGGTTCGGGAGCGATGCGGCGCCTTCGACGCGCTCGCCGACTCCCTCAGGACTCCGGACGGCTGGTTGGCGTACCGGGCCATGGCCTTGCGCGATGAACTCCCCGAGAGCACGAGGCAAGACCCGGCACGTCGCTCTAGCCTCGAGCGGATGCGCACGGCCCTCATCGACCGTGATGAGGCGGCGCGGCGGGCACGCTCGGACTCGGAGAAGATGCGGACGGCGGCGACCAGCTGGGAGGCGGAGGTGGCCGGCGTCCGCCGGCGAGAACCGGGGGCTCCGCTCGTCGCTCGAGGGGGTGCGGGCGCGGCGGCGCCGGGCCGAGGAGCGGGCGCGCGCGCTAGAGCAAAGAGCGAAGGAGGCCGGCGACTTGAAGGCCGCCCTCGGCGCCAAGGCCGCGGCGCTTGCCGCCTCGAGGACCGAGCACGCGGGAGCGCACCGCCCGCCAAGGGGCGGCTCCGGCAGGAGCGAGGCTGCCCTCCCCGACGCCCTGGTCGGCGGCCGGGAGCGAGGAGCGCGCGTCGCTCGCGAGGGCGGCGCGAGGGGTCGGCCGGAGGAGCGGAACACCGCGTTCTCCAAGGTCGAGGGCGAGCTGATAGTGCTCAGCATCGCGGCGCGAACCGGAGGCGGCCCTCCGGGGAGCGGGGGCGAGACCGTCAAGGGCCTCGAGCTGGCGGTCGAGGCCGAGCGCCGTGCCCTCGAGGTGGAGAAGAAGCAAGTCGAAGGTGAGCCGCTGCTTGACTCCTGTTTGGTTGGTTTCCCGTTTGGGAATTCGCTTTCCTTTTTCTGATTTCTTTCTTGTCTTGGTGACTCCAGGCTTGCACACTGCTTTGGGGCACGCGGCCGAGCGGGCCGAGGGCGGCGGCAAGCCTCCTACAACTCCTCCGGCCGGAGGCTGCGGGGAGTTGCGAAACGCGGCCCTCGAGACCTGCCGGGTCGTGGAGGAGGGTGAAGCGCAGGCCGGCAGCTCATTGGCCAGCCGCCTGCGCGCCCTTGGCGGCCACGTCACCGAACGGATGCGCGGGCGTTGCGTCTTGGCGTCCGAGAGGCCCTCGGAGTGGTACGATCCCACTACGAGGTCAACTTCGAGCGCGGCGGAGGGTTATGTCGTCCCCGACGGTGTTGAGGACGAGGTGGCGATGGAGCGTGTGGATGTGCTCGCCGGCGACGTCGCGGGACGCTCGGCCGAAGCCATCGAGGAGTTCCTCTTCCGGGGCGGCGTTGACGCCGCCGTTCCTCCCCGCCCGAAGACAACCGGGCGCTAGGCCCATTTTTGTTGATGTATCAGTACGCTGGCCGTATGGCCTTTGTAAATGAACAGGTTGTTCTTGACATAAACATTTGTTGATGCGAAAAGAAGTCTTTTGTTTATTGCGCCTTTTTTGTTTCTCCTTCTTCCTGAGTAGATTCTACTTAGGGGAGTTCGATTTTCGCGGGTGGCCTGCTGGGTTGGAGGCGAGAGAGAAGGGCCGTATCCTCGCGGCGTGGGCTATCTCTGGCTCGCGCGCTCCTTCCGCTAGGCTGCCTGCGCCCTGTTCAAATCGTTGCTCGAGGTCGAAGTAGAAAACAAACTTAGCGCGCGTGGGTTGTTTCATTTTTTGTGCGAAAATGGGACCATTTTGGGGGGGATGCCCCCCGCAGTAGCCCCCGAGGGTAACTTGGGTTTCGGGGGAAAGCCGAGTTGCCCTTTGCATTAGACTTATGATGTTTACATAACCTGTCACCAAGTGGGGCGTTGGTCATGTGATTTTTACAACAAAAATACTTGGAAATCCTAGCTAGGGGTAGAAGCGACGTAGCTGTTGGATGTTCCAGGCTTTGGTGAGCTCTTCACCGTCCTCGTTTGCCAACTTGTATGTGTCGGGCTTGAGTACCTTCACCACGACGTAGGGTCCCTCCCATGGAGGCGATAGCTTGTGGCGCCCTCGGTTGTCTTGGCGTAGCCTTAGGACCAAGTCCCCTTCGCTGAAATCCCGTCGGCGTATCTTGCGTGCTTGGTAGCGCCTAAGGGACTGCTGGTACCTTGCGGAATGCATCAAGGCCACGAGGCGTGCCTCATCCAGCTGGTCCAGCGAGTCCTCGCGGGCTCGCTGGTTGGCATCCTCGTCGTAGCCTCGAACCCTGGGCGATCCGTATTCTAAGTCCGTGGGGAGGACGGCCTCCGCGCCATGGACTAGGAAAAACGGGGTGAACCGGTGGCTGCGCATGGGGTGGTCCTTAGGCTCCACACGGCTGGCGGCAACTCTTGGAGCCATTTTCGACCGGTTTGTTTAGGCGGTCAAAAATTCTAGGCTTAAGGCCTTGTAGGATCATGCGGTTGGCATGCTCTCTTTGGGCCGTTGGTCCGTGGGTGTGCCACGCCTGCCCAATCCACACGGATGTGGAATTTGTCGCAAAACTCCAAGAATTTCCCCGCCCGTGAACTGGGACCCGTTGTCGGTGATGATGGAGTTTGGCACTCCAAAACGGTGGACGATGTCGGTGAAGAACGTCACCGCTTGCTCGGCCCCACGAGATTTGTGATGGGGCGCACTTCCACCCACTTGGAGAATTTGTCGATCGCGACCAGCAAGTGGGTGAAGCCCCCGGGCGCCTTCCGCAGGGGCCCGACGATGTCCAGCCCCCACACAGCGAACGGCCATGTTATGGGGATGGTCTGCAGGACGTGAGCGGGGAGGTTGGACTTGCGGGCGTAAAACTGGCACCCTTCGCAGGTGCGTACGATTTCGCTGGCGTCTGCGACCGCGGTAGGCCAGTAAAAGCCTTGGCGGAACGCATTGCCGACGAGGGCACGAGGCGCTGCATGATGGCCGCAGATCCCGGCGTGGATGTCCCGCAGGAGCTCGCGCCCCTCGGGGGATGGGTACGCATCGCTGCAAGATGCGGAGGCGGCGCGCTTGTACGGCTCGCCGTCGACGAGGGCGAAGGACTTGGCCATCCCCGGCGATGCGTCGGCCGCGGCCGGTCCGTGGGGAGTTCCCCTCGGGCCATCCAGGCCACATACTTGTCACACCAGTCAGCCTTGACGGGAGCTGGCTCGATGTCCATCACCTCAGCCTCGTAGGTGCCATACCCCTCGAGGAGGGAGAGCACGTACGCCTCGTTCGAGGGGTCCTCGTCCATGGGTTCCGCACCCGTTGGATTCGAGGGGAGCCCCCGAGGGGTTGCGTGGTTCGAGGGGTGAGGCTCGAGGGCGACCGAGGGCTGAGCGATATCGCGGGCGAAAACGTTCGGGGGGACGGTGATCCGCCGGACGCGATCTTGGCCAGCTCGTCCGCCTCCTCGTTGTACCGGCGGGGCACGTGATTGAGCTCGATGCCGTAGAATTTGTCCTCGAGGGCTCGCACGGCCTTGCGGTAGGCTTCCATCTTGTCATCATGGCGGCTCGCATTCTTTATGACCTGGTCAATTACGAGCTGCGAGTCCTCTCGCACGTCGAGGCGCTTGACGCCCAACTCAATGGCGATCTTGAGGCCGCAAAGGAGGGCCTCGTACTCGGCCATGTTGTTCGAGGCGGGGAAGTGGAGGCGCACCGTATAGCGCATGTGCTCCCGAGGGGTGACACAAAGAGCGAGCCCGCGCCCGCCCTGTTTTCATCACCGAGCGGTCGAAGTACGAGTCCGGCCTCTGCTTGGATTTGTGGCGGTGGCCGGTACGTATCCGTCCATTCGGCGACGAAATCCGCCGGGGATGCGGGACTTGATGGCCTTGCGCGGGGCGTAGGCGAGCGTCTCTCCCATCGGCTCCACGGACCACTTGGCGATCCCGCCCGCTGCGTCGGGATTGCGGATGATCTCCCCCGGCGGGAAGGAGGAGACCACCGTGACGGGGTGGGCCTCGAAGTAGTGGCGCGGCTTGCGCCGCGCGGGGACCACCGCGTACGGTGGCTTACGGACTTGAGGGTAGCGCGTCTTGGTGTCAGACAAGACCTCGCTGATGTAGTAGACCGGCCGCTGGACCGGCGGGCGTGCCCTTCCTCTGTGCGCTCCACCATGATCACAGCGCTGACCACCTGGGTGGTCGCGGCCACGTAGAGCTGCAGAGGTTCGCCGTCCTGCGGCGGCGTGAGGACCGGGGCGTGCGTCAGGGACGCCTTCAGTTTGTCGAGCGCCTCCTGGGCCTCGGCGGTCCAGGAGAAGCGCTCGTGCTTCTTGAGGAGGCGATAGAGGGGCAGGCCCTTCTCGCCGAGCCGCGAGATGAAGCGGCTCAAGGCGGCAAGGCACCCCAACACCTTTTGCACCCCCTTGAGGTCCCGGATCGGGCCCATTCGTTCGAGGGCCGTGACCTTCTCGGGGTTGGCCTCGATTCCCCGTTGGGAGACGATGTACCCCAGGAGCATGCCTCGCGGCACCCCAAAGACACACTTTTCGGGGTTTAATTTGACCCCATTGGCCGTGGCGGCCGAACGCGATGCTAAGGTCGCCAACCGGGTCGTCCGCCTTCCCCGGTTTTCACGACGATGTCATCCACGTACGCCTCGGCCGTCCGTCCGATGTGATCTCCGAAGACGTGCTGCATGCGAGCGCGGTATGTTGCGCCCGACGTTTCGGAGGCCGAACGGCATCGTGACGTAGCGAACACCCGAACGGCGTGATGAACGAAGTCGCGAGCTGATCGGACTCTTTCATCTTTATTTGGTGATACCGGAGTAGGCATCAAGGAAGCGAGCAGCGACTCACACCTAGCCGTTGAATCAACAATTTGATCAATGCGTGGCAAAGGAAAAGGAACTTTAGGACATGCTTTATTAAGACTAGTGTAGTCTATACACATCCGCCACTTCCCATTCTTTTTCTTTACAAGTCCCGGCCTCTAGAAGTTTCCCGCAGCTCCGTTCCAATAGCCCATCGCCGCTCCTCGTCGAAGCGGCGCAGCCGTTGTTGCACGGCGCGGGCGTGAGGCAGGATGTCAAGGGAGTGCTCGGCGACCTCCCTCGAGATGCCTGGCATATCCGAGGGGCTCCACGCAAAGATGTCGGCATTGGCGCGGAGGAAGTCGACGAGCACCATTTCCTATTTGGGGTCGAGGGTGGAGCTGACCCTCAACACCTTGCCCTCGAGGGCAAGAGGGTCGAGGGGAACCTCCTTGGTCTGCTCCGCGGCCTCGAAGGTGCCGGTGTGCTTGACGGTGGAGTCGAGGTCCTCGTTGACCATCTTCTCCAAAGTGGTGACCAGCGCTTCGTCCAGCGCTAGCGCCTCTGCGTGTTCTACGCACTCGACGTCGCAGTCGAATGTGTGCTCGATGGACGAGCCGACGGTGATGACGCCGTTCGGTCCTGGCATCTTCATCTTCAAGTAGGTGTAGTTGGGGACCGCCATGAATTTGGCATAGCAGGGCCGCCCAAGTATGGCGTGGTAGGCGCCCTTGAACCCCACCACCTCGAAGGTGAGCGTTTCCTTGCGAAAATTTTTCGCGGTGCCGAACCAAGGCGGCGGATCGATGCGCCCGAGGGGCCGGACACCTTGCGGCGCGACGCCGGTGGAACGGCTTCGTGCTAGGCCGCGGACCCCGGTCTAACCCGATCCCCAGCAAGTGCAGCTTATGCACGTAGAGGATGTTGAGGCTGCTGCCTCCGTCCATCAAGACTTTCGAGAACCGCGCGTTCCCGATGATTGGATCGACCACCAGCGGGTACTGTCCCGGGTTGGGGATGCGGTTCGGGTGGTCCTCCCGGCTGAAGGTGATGGCGCCCTCCGACCAGTTGAGGAAGGATGGAGGCGCCCTCTCCGCGGCAAGGACCTCGTGCCGCTCCTTCTTGCGCTGGCGGGTCGGCATGTCGACGGTTGGTCCCCCAAAGATGAGGAACACGTTTTCCACGGCGGGGGAAGCCGCCGGCGTCGCCATCTCCTCCGTCTTTCTTGGCCTCCCGCCTCCTTCGCGGCGGCGCGGCCATAGAACTTCTTGAGCATATCGCATTGCTCAAGGGTATAGTTCACTTGGGTCTTGTGGTAAGGACATGGCTTTTTCGAAGCATGTCATCGAACACCCCGGACTTCGAGGGGCCGGTCGAGGGCCCCCGTCGAGTCGGGTCAACGGCGAGGGCCTCGGCATTGCCACGGTCGTGCCCCGCTCGCGCGCGCCTCACGGCGCGGCTTCTTTCCCCTTCTTGCCCCGCTTGTCGTGGCGGTGGGGCTCCTTGGACTTGCTGCCCTCCGCGGGCGCGTCCTCCGAGCGCTTGCCCTTCTTGCCGTCGAAAATCGCCCCCACGGCCTCCTCTCCGAGGCAAAGCTGGTGGCAATGTCAAACAGCTCGTTGGAGTCCGCGGGCGGGCTGCGCCCCAGCTCTCGCACAAGGTCCCGGCACGTGGTGCCCTCGAGGAAGGCATGCACGATCTCGGACTGCGCCACGCTGGGGAGCTCTGTGCAGCGCTTGGAGAAGCGCCGTATGAACTCCGCGGCGACTCGCGGGGCCACGGGTGCGAGAAGCGCGGGTCCCGAGGAATTTCCGGGGCGCACGTACGTGCCCCGGAAGTTACCTACGAATGTGCGGACTAGATCGTCCCGAGTTGTGGATTTGGGCCGGCGGGTAGGTGCTCGAGCCATGTCGGGCTGCGTCGCCGAGGTGTAGGGGCAAGTTGCGGATGATGACCTCATCGGCCGGTGGCCCCGCCTAGGCGGCACGCCGGGCGGTAGTCGTTGAGCCACACGCGGGGATCCGTCTCCCCGTTGTACTCGACGATTGTCGAGGGGGGCGAGCGCGGCGGGGAATGCGCCGCACGGATCTCCCGGCGAACACACGGGTCCCTCGGGGGCTCGGCGTCGGAGAGCGGTCTTCGTCGGCGCTCGTAGCGTCCGCCCCGTCGAGGGTGGTAGCCCACCGCTGCTCACGCGTCCGCCTTGCTCGTGCGCCGGGTGTTGATGACGTTGCGGGCGCCGCCTTCCCGGCGCCCCGCGCGCGTCAAGGAGCCGCTCCTTGACCGGTGTGCGCCCCGGGTTTGCGGGTCGCCCCCGCCGCTCCTCCTCGCATGGACCGAGGGTTCGCCCCCCCCGTGCGGCCCTGTCGTCCCGCGCGTCCCCCGCCGTTGGAGGATGCGCGACGCCGAGCTCTCGGCCGCCGGACGGCCGCTTGCTCGATGAGAGTCCGCACCTCGCGGTGCGGGTCTCGCACCTCGGGGGTCGAGGGTGCCGGCATGGCCCGCGGTGGCGTCGCGGCGGCAATGAGCTTTTGGCTCGCCCGTGGAGGTGCGTCCGTGTTGTCGTCGTTGGGGTCGGCGTTGATGCGGTCACGGACCTGTTTGCCCGGCTCCCCGCGCGCGTTCGCCTCGCGCGGAGGCTTCCCCCCGCCATTGAGGCACGGAAGCGGCCACACCGTCGGTGCTCCTCCGCCGACTTAGCCTTGAGCTCGCGGGCTTGGGCCAGCGCGCGTCGACGTCGCCCCCCGGCGGGGAGCGCTTGGCCTCGCGGCCGGGCGCGTGGCGATCCCCAGGGCGGTGTGATCTCCCCGTCTCCGGCGCCCACCGCGCCGGCGGCATTGGGCGGGTCGTTGGTGATGACGGCGTAGCACTCCCGCGCGGGGTCGTAGCTCCCGGTGCCGGAGTCATCGGAGCAGCCGAACCAGTAATCCGTAGCGTCGAGGAAACGCCGGAACATGACTGGGTCCGGCACGCCGCAGAAGTCCCACTCCGCGTACCCGTGGAGGTTAGCGGGTGGTGGCGCGTCAAGGGAACCCGGGAATGATTCGTCCCGGGCCGAGGCGCCGGGATCCCTGGCAATGAAGACGTGACGGCCGGGGGAACCCTGCGCATCGTGGTGTTGACGTTGTTGTTGTAGGCCGTCGTGGCTCCACGCGGCCCCATGGGGAAAGCGCGGTCCGGAGACCGCGCGCTGTCCCGTTGGGGTGGCGGTTGTTGTGATGACCGGCGCACCGTGCCGAGAGGCGGCGCGCTCGGCTTGCCGTTGCTCGGACCGTGCCCGGTGCGAACGCGGACCGGAGCGGCGGCGGCGTCGTGGCGTCGACGGGCCCGCAACATCCGTGCCGGCGGGGCGTCCGTGCCGTGGTGGTGCGCGCGCGCGGGACCGGAGCGGACCCGGCCCGGCACCGCGCACGGAGCTCCTCACGGTTGGTGAGGCGCATGAGGTAGCCGTTCCCCGTGGCACGAAAGTTCGGGCCCCCAAACCGGATTTCGAACCCGGCGGGGAGGGGGTCCGAGCCGCCCATGCGGTAGTGCGAACCGCGGTACTCGGTGCGGATCACCATGGAGGGAGTTGGTGGAATGACCTTAGGCGCTCGATTGCCCCACGGTGGGCGCCAAGCGTCGGTGCGGAATATGGTCCCGACACTAACCGGTAGTAAGCGCCGAGGTCTATCCCTCAATGGTTGATGCTAAGCAACAAGGGACACGAGTTTATCCCGGTTCCGGCCGAGGGGGCCGTACGTCCGGCGGTGGTGTGCTCGTGGCACTATATTGCTCGAGCACCGGGGTGCTCAGTGTGGGGCTGCTACAAGCAAGGTGGGAGAGGAAGTGTGGCTTCCAAGTCCCCGTTGTAGTGGCCGAAGATGTTGTGGGAGAATTGGAGAGCAAGTGCGTGGCGCGGCTCGTCTCCCGTTGTGTTGTGTCCGTCTCCTGTCTCTCCCCGCGGCGGGGGGGGTTCGTCCCCTTTTATAGATCAAGGAGGGAGCGAATCACATGCGCGCCGCGCTATCTAGCTACGTGAAGGGGCGTGGCGTGCTACGCCGTAGAGTGGGCGGCCGTCCGACGATCCTTGCGCCGATCGGCCATCATGGCCTACCTTGTACCCGAACAGTAGCGGCTTCGAGGGTAGAAGAGCGGCGGATGGCTGTGATGTCTTCTGATAGGCCCGAGGGAGCTGCTGACGTCGGTCCGTACAAGGCGCAGTGGCAGGCAAGGCGACGTCCCGTTCCCACACGCTCCGCTGTGCTAGAGCCGTTGCTACGGCGACCGGCGTGCGGTTCGTACGCGCTTGGGCGGCGGCCATGCCTTCAACGGTGGCGGGGATGGCGTCCCACCGGCCTAGCGCCTCCACCTAACCCCCGCAAGGTCACAAGAAAGCAAATCGAGGGTGCGGCCCCCCCCTACGAGGGCTCGGCGCGTTAGCTGTACCCCGGAGCGAGGGCGGCCGACGTCACGGGACCGGCACCGGCCGCGTTGCACGGTCCCCCCCCCCCCACGCGTGATGGGGATGGGCTCCCTCCCCGGGGAGTTGGTGCGGCGGTGCGGGGCGCGAGCCCGGCGCATGATGGCGCCGTCCCGCCGGTGTCGGGCGTTAAATGCCCGCGTACGGGGAGCAGGCGCACGCGTGCGGGGTGCCCTCGAGCGAGGCGGGCCCGGTCGAGGGCGGGGCGGACCCTCGAGCGAGGCGGAGCTCGCTCGCGGGGAGCGGGTCCTCGAGCGAGGCGGAGCCTCGCTCGAGGGAAGCGCACCCCCTCGAATGGGATGGAGCCCGCCCGAGGGAGGCGCGCATCCTCGAGCGAGGCGAAGCCTCGCTTGAGGGGATCTTTGAGAGGGCCGCCTTGGTGGGCCGTTGAGGTCCCCCGCGGCATGGGTCGTATCTCGCATGGTTAGGCAAAGTGTGTTTGGCTTTGTTGCGGGTTTTAAGTGGGGATTTCCCGCTTGTTAAAGGGGACCCCTAGGGTCGTCCCCGACACCGGTAAGAATTCTCTTCATGCTCCTTCAACTCCCATGTCCGGCTCCTAGGAAATAATCTCTCAAGTCGTCTCCCGACCTCCTCCACCGGCACACACTAGTACGATACTCAACATCAATGACCAAACGGTTTGGTCACGGTACATGCAAATTTGGTCACGGAACACTTTTTTATGACCAACTTATGACCAAATTGAATTGGTCACAGAAGCTCTGTCACATTTGGTCTACCATGACCAATCGGTCATTTTGGTCATAGAAGTGGAATTTTTCCATGACCAACACGTTTTTCGTCATAGAAGTGTATTTCTTCTATGACCAAGCCAAATGGTCACGAAACTGGTCACGGAAGGGGATGCCACGTGGCACGGCCAATGCTGGCTGCTGACGTGGCAAGGCGCATGCTGACATGGATATGATGACGTGGCTCTTTGACACAGCACCACGTGTCGCGCTGCAGTTTGTCCACGTGTCGCACTCTGAATGGTCCACGAGTCGCACTCAGGTTTGTCCACGTGTCGCACTCTGGTTTTTCCACGTGTCGCGCTCTGGTTGCTCCACGTTTTGACATGGCTCGATGCCACGTTGGTTATCTACATGGACGATGACGTGGCTGCCTACGTGTATAATGACGTGGCTGCCTACATAGACGATGACATGGCAGTTGATGTGGCAATGATGACGTCACCACCACATACACAATTCATAGATGAGCCTAAATGGCCAATTATTTCACTAATTCACTTTTTTATTCGAGCTCATCCGTAAATAATAAAAATTCAAAATCGCCAAATTTAAACCCACTTATTTCAACAAATTACATAGCCCGCATCACATACATGCTCACAACAAGTACAATATAATATCTCATAAATCTCGAAAAATAGAGATTCGACGGCTCATGTTACATTTAGAATCACATCACCATATAGTTGATTACATTATGCTTTCATCTTGCATCCACTAGACCTCTTCGTCAATAATCTGCGGTCAAAATATAATACTCGGTAAGCTAACGATTATAGTAACATCAACTATACATGAAAATTTTTACTTTGACCACACCATATTTAGAAAACAACACCGTAAAATTACTCATTGTACCTCATTTGTATTCGGATAGTAGCATACAATGTTCAAGGAGCAATACAAGGATAGGTGCACAAATAAAGTTAAGACCATATGAAATTTCGCTCACAAAATCCGAAAGGATATCTATCCGTCGCGCATCAACATTTCATAGTACAACTCACAACACACTACCGATACATTTGGGAGCCAAAGGCATGACACATAACCCCTAGATTCAAGCAGATGACAGAACTCACAAACAAGCACTAGAGCAGCAGCGTGAAAACTGAAGGGAAAAAACCGTTATCACGGCATCAGCGTACCTCTGGACGCTCCTCCTTATCGAGCTCACATATCGACACCAGTTGAGTAATGTGTCGCTCCAAGCAAAACTTCAGGAGCTCTATACCAAAGTGTCATAATCTGCACAAAAAACAGGAAATGAAAGAGCTTACCGGATCGTGCTTAGAAACTCGCTCACAATGTTAAATTTGCACGGACAGCCCAAGACCTCATGGGTGTAACTTTTCATTGGCACGGTGAAAGCTCTACCAAGCCCGAGGTCCGCAATCTTCGCTATCCCCCCTTCTCCTTGTCAACCAAAGACGTTTTGAGGCTTTAGATCACTATAAAGTTGAGTGCCGTTAGTGGAAAATGCAACACTGTATTTTTTTCCCGGTGAGTTCAGCAACATAAAACAGACGAGAAATCCTACCGGTGGAGGACACCATGGCCATGGCAGTGTGCAACTCCTTTGCATAACTGGTATAAAAAGTTCTACAAGGAAGCAAAGAAAGAACATTAGTCCAAAAGGAACCTTAAAATTGGGAAAAGGTAAGCATACACTGTCACAACATCTGCAGTACAACTTGGTGCAATAACTGACGAGTCTGTCTTCGGCCGAGTAATCGGTAAACCGATTATATGGAGTGTAACATCGGCATTTAATGTCACGATTAAGTGGAGTATGATTTTACAATTGATCCGCATCATTTATCATGGCCGATGGAGAATAAAAGTAAATATTGATTAATTTGGTGCCTACTTTTCTAGTGAAATTCACTACACACTTATTTACTTATGTGCCTAATGCGGGTAACAACAACAACGAATTGCATCCGTAAAGTCAAAGAAACTTGCAATGGGTGTACAGGAATTGGCCAACATCGAAGAAGTCAACACGGTATGAGCACCGGAAGATCATAGTATATGCAATAAAGGAAACAAATAAGACAAATCCTAACAACAAACCACATATAAAATATATCAATAGCCCGAAACCTTAGAACCTCAAACGAGATCTCTAAGAAATGCATCATGGATATTCGATGTTGTTCCCGCAGTTTAGAAACACATCAATAAGAAATTTCAAAGCACCATGTGATGGTTTCGAGCATGTTCAACAAGGTGGGGAACAAAATGTTCAAATTTTGCGCCTCTTGAAGGAGGAAAAGCTCATATCAATCATTTCCTACTTGATAATTCCCCACCGCTCCTCACATTGACAAAAGCAAATGCCGAAGAAGCACCCATTGGGCCTCTTGAAGAGTGCATTGCTTGGGGGAAGCTACTGTCAGTAATAATCTTGTACTAAACATGGTACAAAGTACAAGTAGCGAAACAAGGGATACAATGCAATAATATTTGGGCTTACATGTACTGGTATCATTGATGAATTTCATATTCCTTCAAACTTAATTTCCTTAATTCTGTTTTTTTTTTGTCGAACTTAATTTCCATTTTATTAAGGTACAATGATCCCGGATGCACACGGTTCAAGGATACAAAAACCACACGACCCACTAAAAAACAAAGTAAAAACTCACCACGGCCTAGCAACAAAACACGATCTAATTTTTCTTAATTATGTACCTTAATTCCGTCGGCCTAGTTGGACGTGCCCTTTTATAATACGGAACGGAAACGGGGACGGAGGATCCATATGTCGCTTAGTCGTGCGTCGTATTGAAATCCCGATTGAGACAATGCATGACAAGGATATGCATATGTCTTGTGCCCGGCACACACACACACACCTCTCGTCGAAGCTCAACCGACTGATGGCTACATTGCACTGCTCATCTCTTTATCATAACCTGCAGACAGTTATTAGTTTGCTCTTCATCAGCCTATATTAGGGTTAGCTATACGGGTAACTTTTTGTTAGCTTATTATAAACAACTACTGGTCGTCATAATCAATCAAAAGATGCATGACAAATTCATGCATAGCTGTTGGGTGCTCAACTATGCTCACATGTAGACTGTAGTGGACTAGTGGTAATCCTATCTGTGAAGCACTTGAGCCCCACGTGTTTTTCAGTACAAGGGCTAATAAGACTAGTATTCCTTGTTCGCTGTGCGTGCATATATTAAGCAGTGCTTACAATCTTGTTGACCAGAACGATCTTGCATTGGACTGGTAGTAGCTCCTCAATCCTTATCCTTCTGAATGATATGATATTTAGAACGTTACGAGTGACGCATCAGGCAGTTGGAGTAAAAACACACGCACGCACACAGAGTCGCTGACAGAGGAAGAGACGTCGTGGATCAAGAGAAGACGAAGGAGGAGGAGGCTGCTGCTGACCTTGGACGGGAGGAGCGACGCCTTGAGCAGCGTGAATCTCGAAGGGGATCTGGGCGAGGCCGGCACCGACGCCGCCCGGAGCGGCCGGCATCCGGTGGTGGTGGTGCTTCCTAGCGGGCGCCGGCACGGAGGGCGGCGTCACGGGGGCGGACTCGCCGCCGCCGCCGACTCGCGGGGGTGGCGGCTTGGTCCGGCACCGCGGGTGATGGGCGTCGATGGGTTGTTGCCGCCGCTGCGCGGGTGGTCCCGGCGGAGGAGGATGAGGCCGTGGCGGGCATCGAGGGCACGCCGGCCGGGGAGGAGGAGGACGCCGGGGCGCCGGGGAGGCCCGGCGGGCGGAAGGCGGCGGAGGAGGAGGGGGTAGGGACGAACCGCGCGCCCGGCCGGGCGTTGTAGAGGACGCCGAGGAGGGGAGGGGGAGCGGTGGAGGCCGAGGAACCGGCGGCGGAACCCGGCATGGCGAGGAGCGCGCGCCGGCGCCTACGGATGAGCGCGGCGGATGCAAGGCGCGCCGGGTCCGCGGGCGGGAACCAGAGAAGGACCTCCTCGGTTAGATCCTCCGTCAGTGCGCTCGCCGGAGACGGATCCGCCGCGTCCATGGGCGTCGTGGTGGGCGGTGGGGGGAGATGTGTTTATCCGGGTGGAGATTGGAGAGGCTGTCGTGAACGAACGGATGCGGCGGCGGGAACGAACTGCGGGGGGGGATGGGGTTAGGGTTAGGGTTGGATGCCGCCTTATATACCAAGGAAACACGATGAGAACCATTGGATCGACGATCGATGGCTACAAATCGTTGGGCTATTTGGGCTGACATGGGTTTCTCTGTTTATTGTTTTTCTTTTTCTTTTTTCCTTTTTATTGCACCATTGTGAAGTAACACTAAAAAATAATTATTTTATATGTACAAATATATTTTTATATATAACGGTATGGATACAAGTTTTCATCTAGGAGTTTCAAGATTTTTCGAGTGGATTTGCTATTTTCTATCATTTAAATGAATTTTTACGTGTTTACCGAAAGTAATTCAAAATTAACCTATATGTGCATCTAATAAGTTTAAAAAATTCAAAAAAAAAACTTATATTTAGGCGCCCGTGGTCCATTCTAGGCCACATCTAGGAGATTGACGAAAAATTCAATTGGCTTGTAGAAAATTTCAAAATTCTACTAGTCACCTTGTTATAAAAATATTGATAATAATAAATAAAACTTATCAAAAATTATGTAAATTGGCATAGGATCATTTATCAATGTACAAGCTTGACAAAAAAGTTTCATAAGATTTTGTGAAAATTGGAGTATACATTGTTCATAAACTAGCTAGATCATCACATTGTTTCATATAACTCAACTTAAACTTCAAAGTTTGTACACACTCAAATACTTTCTTACTCATGGGCACCTCAAATTTGGATGCAACCTTGTGTTGACCATAACATTAGAGAATATTAAGTTATATTAGTAATTATTATGAAAAAACATGTTTTTTATATTCTATTTCTAGTTGGAAAAGATATGTTGTATGAAAAGCAATCAAGAAATAGTAATTAAGATTAAAAAATAGCACTGAGTAAAACATCTCGATTTTAGAAGAAATTAGGAAAAAGAATCAACCGATTTGAAGTTTGTATGAGGGAGAAAGACTAGTTACAATTTTTAATCTGTCACACCCGACTTTCCGAAGGAAAACCAAGTGCATACCTATATGCATGCCGGATCAAGTTTCATGCATATAGTGACATATAAGTGAATACGAAACAAAGTATCAAGTAAGAAAAAGAAAGATTATCGAGAGATTTACGCTTAATCCTGGAAACGAGGCTCCAAACATCACGAGCAATCGATCGGGGGTTGCGTACGCCTATAGCACCAACAACATCTTCATGGCGGCTTCCTCTTTCGAGCAACAATGTTTATAGCAAGGGTGAGCACTTGTCGTACTCGAGCAAGTGTGGAAAAAGATATGAATGCAAAGGCTTTATAGTGGACTGGGCTATAAGCATTTAGGAAATTTTAGTTGGTCTAATTTTATTAGCACCGATTACTAATAAAGTATAAGTATATACCATCCCACAATTAAGCATAAGGTAACCGTAGATTTCGGGGAGTAGCCGAAAAGAATCGCAAGACACATTAAACAGTGCTCGTGAATCTGATAAAGCTCGGGGTTAGATCTGTAAAAGGGTATTGGTTGGATCTGTGTGCAAAAACTTAATGGATCTAGGGGGTATCCTAAGATTCACCAAGACTCAAGATTAAATCTTCTCATTATGGGATCTTCCGGGGGGATTTTTGCAAATCGGCCACCTTATCTTCTTCCTCGGGCCGGACCCCGCACAGGCGCACGGGGGGGCGGCGGCGACCCCGGTGGCCATGGGCGCCGGCGCTCCGAGCATCGAGGGGCCGAGCTTGGGCACATAACGGATAGAGGAGGTCGAGATGAACACGATGGGGGGCTCACCTCGGGCGGAGGACAAAGGCGGCGGCCGGAAAACGAAAGTCAACGCGCGCGGCGGCGAGCTAGTCCGGCGGCGGTTCGGTAGGGCGGCGGCGGCGGCGTCCGCGCGGGGGCGGCGGGTGGCGGCTAGGGGCGGTGCAGCAGCGAGGGGCACGCGCGCGGCGGCGGCTCGCGGCCCCCCCTTAAAGGGGCGCGGACACGGGCGAGCCGGAGGCGGCGGCGCCCATGGCCGCCTCGGCCGATGGGCCCGCGGGCCCGGCCGGCCGGGCCGCCGCGCCGGCGGGTTGGGTCGGGGTGGAGGCCGGGTCGGGCCTTCGGGCTCGGCCCGGTTAGATAGGATAGGTTTCTTTTCTCTTTTTTTCTCGAAATCAATTCCGGTGCAAAAACAATTACGGTAAAGTCTTGTAAATGTTTGCAAGGCACCAAAAATACTCGAAAAATCACAAAAATTCCAGGAAAATTCCTAGAGATAGATTAAAACATGAACAATCCAAATAAAGCATTTGGGGCTCATGAAAAAGATTTTAGAGCCTTCTAATAAATAGAAATAGCTCAAGGAAAATGAGAATAAATTCCAGAAAAATCCGGAAAATTCTCGGGAGAGTTTGGACGGCTCCTAAACGCATTTTTGAAACCTTTTTGTACTCAAGAACCACTAGATGCATCGGCATGAATGCAACACTCTCAACTTTTATTTAATTTAGAAAATCAAACAAAGGATTATCCTATACTATATTCCCCGTAAAGAAAAATAAATGTGGGAAAAATTTTTAAATTATGAGAAAATCGTTATTTAATTATTCTCTCTATTCACATCCCGAAATTGGAAATTTCAGGGTGTGACATAATCCGAGGAAAAAAAGAAATCGGTCCTTCTTCATGAACACATGACAAACCGGAATGAACTCGATCGATTTTTCTTTTTTTCCTCGGATTAAAACTTGTAACTCGTCGTTCTCCCTCATACGAACTCGAAATGAGGTGATTCTTCTTCCCAAAAATTTTTAAAATCATGATTTATCAAGTTATGGTGTTGGATTCAATCATTTCTTCATGCAACAAAACATGAGCAATTCAAATTTTAAAATCCAAGTTTGACTCGGTCAAAACTCGCTCAAACGAAACACGAAATGAACTCGGATGAAAATCTTTTGAACACAAAAGTTTCGTAACTTGTCGAGACTAAAAACTTTGTGTAGGTAAAATTTCCATTTGAGGAAGTGGTCATATTATGTAGTTCAAATATAACAAGCCACTCACATAGTTTAAGGAACTATGTGAGTGACTTGTTATATTTGGACTACATAACACTCAACTTTTTTAAATGACTTGAGATTTTTTTGGTAGTCATTTGTAGCAAAAATACGGTTCCTCACAAGAACTTACATTTTTTGGACAATTACTTTAATTTTTATAATTTTTTTCGTGTTGTGTGAGACAAAATATGGTGAATTATACATTGAAAACTCTATAATTATACAACGACCTCCACATGTATTTGTTTCCTAGGACACAAGGGCATGAGAAATGGTACTAAGAAGGAAAAACAATTTGATGTGATTGCTAAGAGTAACATTTTGTCCTCACTATATGTAGGCATTTTCAATAGAGTTTTTAATTGTGAAAATGCTCATGAGCTATTGTCACACCCTGAAATTTCCAATTTCAGGATGTGAATAGAAAGAATAATTAAATAACGATTTTCTCATAATTTTAAAAAAAATTCCAACATTTATTTTTCTTTACGGGAATATAGTATAGGAAAAATCTATTGTTTGATTTTCTAAATTGAATAAAAAGTTATGGGTGTTGCATCATGCTGATGCATCTAGTGGTTCTTGAGTGCAAAAGGTTTAAAAAATGTGTTTAGGAGTTGACCTAATTTTCCCGAGAATTTTCCGTATTTTTCCGGAACTTATTCTCATTTTCCTTGAGCTATTTCTATTTATTAGAAGGCTCTAAAATCTTTTTCATGAGCTCCAAATGTTTTATTTGGATTGTTCATGTCTTAGTCTATCTCTAGGAATTTTCCTGGAATTTTTGTGATTTTTCGTGCTCTAAAAACATTTTTTAGTGTTTATCGGAATTGTTTTCGCATTGAAAAATAAATTCGAAAAAAACCTATCCTACCGGAATGGGCCGAGCCCGAAGGCCCGACCCGCTCCGACCCGCTCGGCCCGCCCGCCAAGCACATCGGGGCCCGCCGCATGCCGCATTCGTCTCACCCCTCACTCGTCAACCGTGACCAAATTCAACAATTCGTCACTATTGAATACTATGACCAAATTTGTATATCGTCATAGGAAGAATAATCTTCTATGACCAAATATTTTTTTCGTCACCGCAAAGAGAACTTCTATGACCAAACAGGAAATCGTCACTAGGTAATGGTCATAGATGATAGCATTTGTACTTGTGACATGACCCCCCTCAACCAAAATAATAGCAGTCCTGGTATCCTTCCTCGCTCTAGGCAGGGCGGCCGCGGAATATGGTAGAAACCCAAGCCATGCACCGCATATCCCACCACATGTGCCACGGTGCCCCCGCATCCTCGAATGGGGCACTTATAGTTGACATGATCATCATGCTTGTCGCAAATCATGTAGCAAATCTCTCGCCTTGCGGCGGCCGCAAAGTGCCCTCGCTTGGTACGGCGAGAACACTTCACACCCGCCGCCTCACCGCCTTGAGCCTCGCCAACCTCCACCTCTAGCATTACCACATCCTCACCGCCAAGTTTCGTTCGTCGGTCCCCCGATCCTCTCCTCCGGTCGCCGGGCATCACGCCCACCACGCTCACCGCTCCCCGTCAATGGCCGCCCCACGGTGGTCCGGGCCTATTCCCCGTCCTCACTTCCGCCACCGCCCCGCACTCTTCCACCGCCTCTTCCGACGTGGCCGCGCGCACCACCGTGCCCATGAAAGCCACCTCTTCCAACCACCGGCCACGTCCCCCTTCTCGCCATCGAAAAACATTCTTGCTTGCTCCTCCCCACTTCTCTTTTGCATTGCCTCCCTATCCACAAACCCGTCACCTTGGCCGCGCACGGGGTCCGCACGCCGCGAAGTACCCCATCCACCGGCGGCGGCCGACCGAGACCACGGCCACCGCACGGACCATACCCATCGCCCGACCACGGTCATGACTCCATCACCTCCGCGCGCGGTGCAACCCGTGAGGGTGGGGTGCACACCGACCCCATGCCCGCGCACCGTATCTTTGTGATAGAGTCACGCGGCGGCGACGCAACGTCGCCGCAATCCCTCGGGCGATAGGGGTGGGAGGCGCGGTTTGGGGGAAGTCGAAACAAACCGTCCGCCTCCCCCGGCAAAAAACACTCCCGCACCCCCGCGTCCCGTGAAACCGAAGCCCGAGCACGGTCACGGCCCGAAACAGCCCCACGAAACCGGCCCACCAAGCCCAACGAGCACCACAGCGGAGCGCTCCGGATTGAATCCGCATCTCGCAACCCCGTCTTCGTCTCCATCGTCCCCGGCCGGCGCGCCGGTGCCCGCCGCCCGTGAGCGTCCTCTAGTAGCTCGGCAAGCCTCGAATAAGCTCCCTTTGCATCGGAACGTCGTTCCGTCACCCGCAGATCCCCTAGGGATCTAGCCGGAGAGACCCTAGCCGCGGGAAGCGGCCCACACCATGGCCGACCGGCACTAGCGCCGCCCCGCATAGGCACCGGCCTTTTAGTCCGGCGCCAATCTTCGAAACAATGCTCGGCGACGCGAATGACGACGCCCCCACCACCGGAGAACTACCCCGCGCCGCATCGGCCGGGGGAGTTTCTTCATGATCGTCACCGCACGACTCCGACTCGAGTCGTCTTCCTCCGCCAGGACCCGAAGCGGGATCCGTTCGTCACCCTCTCAAACTCGGTCCTCACCGACGACGATGAGGCGGAGCAACCCCCACCGCTCCGGTTCCCGCCACCCGTGAAATCTCCTCCGCCTCCCGCCCCGCCGCCGCTCCCCCCGTGAACCCGCAAAGAGAGTGTCGCTTACCTTGGCCGCCCGAGCGACACGGCCGCAACCCACCCGGGGCCTAGGCACCGGGGTCGGACACCGCGCCGCCGCTCGCCGGCCGGCGCAACGGTCGGGTCCTTGTCTCCGTCCCTCCTGCCCCTCGCGTTCATGTTGACGGTTAATAATTGTATCAAAGTTCGTTCGTGACTCGCAAGCGTACAAGTCTCCCGTCGTAGTCAAGGGACCCTTCTTCCCTCGAGTGGTGAACCCAAGGTATCGAATCCGTGGAACAAATGTGTGACGCAAGACTTAATCTCTTAAAGCCAAATAACTTCAATCTTCAATAAAGAACCTAATGCATCTAAGTAAAAGACACAAAACAGATCTAATCTACTAAAAACCGGAGAAAACAAAGTAAGATTGGGTAGATAAACCGATCTAGAGGGATCGGGGTAAGCCTTTTGTTGAAGTTCCAAGCAAGAGAAGAAGTAGCAAATCGAATCTTAATAAAAGCCTCTTTAAATCGTGGTTTCCCGTCCAAATCCGAAAACATCCGCCTTTCGAGACCCCCCGTTCGTCACAACGTATCCCTATTCATGCGGGGAGCTTAGGGCGAGTCAAAAGACAAGTCGAGATTCTTTCGAAAGATCCGGCGTGTACCTCTAGCCACCGCGGCTACAAGAACACCCTATGTAATCTATCGCGCGAATAGAATTGGAATAAGCAAAGCCGATCGAAAAACGAAATCTTCGAGGAAACACTTGATCGCTGGGAAAAGATTCAACTTGATAATTCAACTATAACAATGATACATACACAAGATCACCACCGGGATCCTTCCTTGATCTTGCTTCTAGCTCCGGAACTCCGACGTGGTCTTCCGTGCAAGGTTCCCACGTCGGCTAGGGGAACCCTAGTCAACTAGCTCGACCCTCTCCTCTCCGAGATGGTGTCCCTCTCTTCTCTCGCTTCTCGGCGGCCGAAGACGAAATCTTCCCCGCGTGGCTCTCGGTCAGGGGACTATAAATAGCCCGATTGGCGGCTAGGGCAAAGGAGAGCGAATTTGGGCCCAAAATGGGCCTGGGCCGACCGGATCGGGCCGGCCGGCCCGGGCCCATTTAGGCCCGGCCCGTGGGCTCCTTTGCCCCACGTCGGTTCCCTTGCTTCTCGGATGTTTCCCCCTTCGCATGTAGGTCCATGTCGTCGGTTTCTCTCCGAATTGGACTCAACTCCTTGTCTTGCAAGATTCGAGCACTTTTCTCGGTCGGGTCCCCGGAGTCCGTCGTCTTCTCGGATCAAGTCCCCGGCTTCTTGGAGTTAAGTTTGCTTCATTGCATGACTTGTTCGGGGCTTCAAGGTCTTGTCATGAGGTGCTTGATGAACTTATCCCAAAAGTCTTGCATTCAACACTAAAACCCCGCATAAACATTAAACTCCAAAACCGACATGCACACGTGAACTTGTTATACCACGGGGGTTAGTACCAATGGATAAGGTATAAAACTCATGCCAACACCGAAGGTAAACTCATGGCTAGGTTGACGGATTTTCACCGTCAACATCTCCCCCATGCTTAAACCTTGCTCGTCCTCGAGTAAGCCTTCGATGGATATCATCATTGCTAAACAATGTTTAAACTTTGCACTTGATTACACATGAGAAAACATAATGCTCTCAAAATTTTAATTCATTAAAGTTCCATAATGTACTAGCCTTCATCTCTACAGAGGGTAGATTCTTATTAAGCTTATCCCACAAGTATTAACATGCTCACAAAGTTTTAAATGGATCTCGAATTTTTGAAATAAAGAACGAGATAAAGAAAAGCTAAACCAAATTCACAAATTTAAATCATCTCGTATATTGCTCATGAACTCTCATCTCACTTGTCTCAAGCCTATATATTCTACTCCTTTCCCTCTCATATATATGTGGTAGGCTTTATATGGAGCTTTGGGAAAGTTTAGTCCTAACAAGATTTTATAAATGAGGTGTTGTCAAAACAAGACAAGCTTCTCATGGTCTTACCGAGACTCGTCAAAAAGGTCATTGGAAAATAATGTTAAATCAAGGAGGGGAAAGAGAAAAATACACACACTTTTAGATAAATGGACATGTGCAAATGGCAAAGAGTGATCCCAAGGCACAAAGGAAGTCCTCGTTATCGGATTGCACATGGTTGGAAAAATGAGAATGTATCTTTTTAACTTGAAGCCTTGAATGCACTTTTAGAGAGCCGGGGAGTTTACTTTACGCACATTTTTTTTTCTTTCTCATATTTCTCATTCTTTTCTTTCTTTCTTTCTTTCTTTCATTCATTATATATATATTATTTTTTTTACCTTGAAAGTCATGAGTATCACTGGATTTTTTTCCTTTCATCATCATTTTTTTTAAAATATTCCCCTTTGAACTCTAAAACTGCACCGTACCTACCTCCTCCCCCATGCTTAGACGTTGCTCGTCCTCGAGCAAAGAGGCGAAAAATAAGGTAGGTACCGGAATATTTTTCCTTGGAGAGATACTTGAAATCTTCAACGTTGGCACCGTCTTGCGATCTTCCTTGAATTGATGATCCATTCTCAACGATAGGTTGTGGTCAAGGAGGTAATCACAAAAAATGATATTTGGTTTAAGGGTGGATATCCGGCGAAGTTTGTGAGATCTCCGATGCGGGGATACACAATGCACGGATAAGAGGCTAGCAAAAAGATAGATACGCAAAAATGGAATGACCAGCTTCTTAGTCTCGGGCCGCAGAAATCATGGCCTGCAATAACTCACTCAAAAATAAATCTTGTACACTAAGGTTCATGCACTCAAATATATATAAGGCTTTGGATAGGTTGAGCAACACACAAGTGATATTTGTGACAAGGTTAGCAATATTTTTGAGCATAAAAGACATCTTTAATCTATTCATAACTTGAGAGCACATAAAACACTATGGGTCTTTATTTTAATCATAACCTCCGCTGAAAATTAAGCTAGCATTTAAATAAATTCAGATCTGTATTTTTAAGAGAGCACTAGCTTAAACATGCATAAATCAATTACAAAGATGAACAAAGCTGCAATTTTAATCATATATCATCATGGCACGAATTTTGTAACTTTTCCAATGATATAATCAAGGTGGTGTCTTTATTAATGGTGACATCAAGTTGAAATACAAACTGAAAATAAACAAACATGCTTGCTGAAATTTAAATAAAAACGGAAAATACTACGCAAACACACATAAGCAAAAGCTGAAAATTACAGAGAAAAAGAAAAGAAAAGAAAACTAAAGTTCCTAAATCTTCTAGTCCTCCGCCGGTGGTTGATGTTGATAATCTTGATAATAATACCCTTGCTCATAATACGATTGGACGCTTCCTCCGACGAATTGATTTGGCTCCACAAGGTGAAGGCGTCCAAGTTCAAAGGCAATATTTGCGTTGCCTTCACCGAGTTGAGCTGTGTTAGCTTGGATGGCTGCGATGTTTTGAGCATTTCTTGCAGCATACCCTCCAATAATGGACATGCTTTGTTGTGGTTGGGGATGATGAGCGTAGGACTCCGCGAAGTTAGCGTTGGGCACAACATAATTTTGTGGGGGTACCGGTGCACCACCCCCCCCATGCTTGTCCTTGTGACCCTCCGTAATAACTTGGCGGAGGAGGGACCCCGCCGAATGGTTGCACATTGGGTTGTGCTCCACTCGCTTGTGCGGAGGATGTTCCCTCCTCTACGATTCTTCCTCTTTTGTTCTTCCTTGCGGGGACAAGTAGTCCCTCTTCCAACCAATCTTCCCTTCCTTCGGTGAAAAGCCTAAGCCTCTCATTCGGAAGGGGTAGGTTCACTATGGCCAACCGATAACCTCCTCTCTCATCTCCACTAATGTATTTGCCTTGCCGCAAATACTCAAAACCGAGAGAGATACCACGCAAAAGGTGAGCGGGGTTTCTTGCAATCCCCGGCCGCAAGGAAAAGGCCAACATGGAGAGGTAACACCCCGAACCAATATTACCCGCCCCCGATGTTGCTTCACAACACCAACGGTTGATCATGAGGTAAGAGGGGTCTATTGGCTGCCTGGCAATTAAAGCCGAGTATAGCCAATTCAACTCCGTGTCGGTCACCTTTGTTTCCTTCATCCTCCCCAATACCCTCTTGCACATCCAAGAGTGAAATATCCGGATAATGGGGTTGCGGATGCAATTGCGTTGTTGATGGGCTTCTCCGGAGATCATGTTCCAAAATCCCGCCAACATGCCGGTGGCACGTCAACTTTCTCCGGAGCTCCCTTGTGGAATCCAAGCAGCTCCCTAACGTGCTCGTAGGGAACCACTTGTTCGATTCCCTCCAAACGGAACGACAAGCTTTGCACCCCATCATCATCAACGATGGGTGCAATAGTCATCAAAATTTCCAAGGCGTAACCCAAATGGGTGTCCACCGATATTCCGTTGGAGAACTGCACCCATCCGAGGTGCCCCAACATATAGTATATGTCGGTGCAAAAACCCAAGGTGTAGAGTGCTTGGTCGTCGAACTCGACGTTCGGCACAAGCCTCTTCTCAAGATTGGCGAGCCTCTCCTCCTCCTCCGCCGACAAGATGATGAAGCCGTACGAAGAGTGTGTCGGGGTGTAAGGAGGTGGTGCGGTTGAGCGAGTCGATCGTCGTGGTGGCGCGGGCTGCTCCTCCGTGTGCCCACGAGGTTCGGTGAACCTCATGGAAGTGCTTCTCGCAGCCCGCATACCACCAAGGAGGAGGGCGTCGTTCCTCCTCGGTGGTGCCGTGTCCGTCTCCATGCTCCGGGAGACTCGGAAACCGAGTGCCTCCTCGAAGACGTGGTTGATGACGGCTTGGACGACGACGAACTCTTCTTCTTGGAGAAGAGACTTGTGGTCTTCTTCCACATGGTTGCTGCACTCTTTCTTCAACTAAAATTCCGGGTTGCAACCGGTAAACTAGGCACTTAAACTCTTTGCTTTGGATGTGGACTTTGAGTGGATTAAGGATGTGGATTTTTTTTCTTGAGCTATCAAGCTTGGGATGGTTGGCTAAGTCTACGGAGGTTCTGAGCACACAAACTTGAACACACAAACAAGGGAAGGAGAGGGAAGCTTGCTGCGAGAAAACGGGAGCCGGGGGGGCTCCTTAAATAGGTCGGGCCGGCCGGCACGGGCCGGCCGGCCCGGGGTCCTCTCGGTTCCTCCCCGCCGCGTCTTTCTCCCGAAGCACGATCATTTCGCCTCTGCAACTTTCCCCGCCCGCGTGCTCCACGAGTTGCACCGCCCAAACGCTCTCGTCCACTTTTCTTGAATTATTGGTCCTCCCACTTGATGCTCCATGCTTTGGGTCATGTCCATGCTCCCTAGCTCCACTTGCTTCACATGCCACCATGAAAATCCTGCAAAGTTGATGCTTGCTGCCCACCATGCTTGTCCTTTGCATGTGGAATTGGTGAAAGTTGATAAAAGGGAATCCAATGGTGCATGCATGATTAATTCAAACTAGATTGCCTCCATTTAGGTGTGTTTAAGGTTAAGCACTCCTCTAATTCGAAATTTAAAATATTTTTCAGAGCCATGCAAGAGCTCAAGCATAATTTTAGAGAAGTTTTTAAACCATTAAAAACAAATGTAAGTCGAAAATATTTTTCGACTACGTCGATTTCGGTCTCACCGGTATAGTTTGCTTTCATCGGTTGAGAGCGAACGTTTTCCCGGCTTGATCATGGGGGCATAGGTTTAGGTTCTAATTTTGGCTAAATAAGAAATATTTTGAATAAAACAAAATTAGAATAGGCTTAGAAAAATTCTAATCCTAGAGAAACCAAGGATAAAGATTTTTAAAACCAACCAAAAGCTTTGATTTCTAGGTTCACGCGAGTCCTACCACGTGCTGAATTTTATTAACACTTAAACATAAATCGTGGCTCTACTCGTGTGGTTTTAGCATGAAAAATAAGTCAACCTCAGCACCATAATGAGGGTGAAAGGTTGAGTTAAGGTTCTGAAATTATTTGGTTGAGGGTTTCTCGAAAAGAAAAGAATCAAACAAGCACATAGGAGGGTTCATGCAAAGGGTTTATGACAAAGCAAACATTCAATCAAGAATTATGTCTCTAATATTGTTCAACCACTTCTAAGTCTAATGTCTTTGCGTAATAAAACTCAAAAACTAAATTATTAAAAATACTCGAAAAACCCGGAATCGGGTTGTCCTCCCGTAGCTTATTCTTGACTCGACGAAACGGGTTGCCTCCCGCCTAGCGCTTCGTTTATAGTCTATAGCTAGACTTCTTCACTTGATTACTCCGGATCAACGCTCTTTGCGGGCGTTGCAATCTTGGGTACCCACTTCCGCACCATCTTGGGCGCGGGCTTGTCTTCCGGCTTAGTTGGCTTAGTCATTTTTTTGGTCTTCACAGGCGGCTTCTCTTCCTTTGTCTTGACGGATGCAACACCTTCTTTGATTTTCGTTACGTTCATTTTTTTCGGCTCCTTCTTCTTTTTCAGCCCCTCCGTTTGTTTTGGTTCTCCCTTCACTCCAATCATGTTGCATGCCTCAATCCTTGGACGGAACTTGAAGGAACTCCTTTCTCCGTTGATATCGAACATGATCTCCCCCTTGCCAACATCAATAGTAGCTCCCACGGTCTTGAGGAACGACCTCCCTAGGATGAGCGGCGGCTTCTCCCTCTCTCCCATCTCGAGCACAACGAAGTCGACGGGGATGAAGTGGTGTCCAATCTTCACGGGTACATCTTCAGCAATGCCCAAGGGATAGCGAATGGAGTTGTCTCCCAACTCCAAACATATTCCCGTAGGCTCCATCGATAGGCGTAGCTTCTCGAACACATCCCTCGGCATGACACTCACACTAGCTCCAAGGTCGCATAACGCCTTCTCGAAGTTGAAAGAACCAACTGAACATGGAATTGTGGGGCACCCGGGGTCTTTTTGCTTCTCTAGCCCATAAGCAATAGCTGCACTACACTCCTCGGACATCTTGACATGATCTACCCCGAGTGTTGCTATCTCATATTTATTTGCAAGTATATCTTTAAAGTAACGAGAATATGTAGGTACTTGTAGGGCATCTAGTAATGGCATGTTGATGCTAAGTCTACGCACAACTTTCACAAACTTCTCAAAGTGGTTGTCAAGTTTACCTCGGAAGTAGCGTGGCTTGAGTTGCGGTATCCTCGTGTCATCCTCCGGCATCTCGAATTCGGGTTCCTCGGTGACGATCCCCGTAACCTTCTCTTTAGCAGCCTCCTTCCACCTCGGTGGATGGTTTAAGCTTCCTTGCTCCCGCGGAACGTTCCGGATCTTCGGTCTCCTTCCCCGAACGTGTTTGAATGGCCTTCGCCGATTCGGGGCATTTGGGTTGTCCCGAAGCTTCCCTTTATCATTAGTGAGGCGCCCCCGCAAGTTGTCCAACTTGCGTCTCGAGCATCCGCATCATGTTGAGCACTTGATGATTGGAACTTCCGACCTCCGTCACTTTGCTATCGATGTTCTCCAACACCTTGTCTATGGTCTTGAACTTGGTGACGGTGTCCTTGTTGATCTTAGCTTGCTCATCCATGAACTCCTTCAATTGTATCCGAAGCGGAACCGCGTTAGGAATAGATGAGCTTGCATTAAATTGAGGCCTACCTTGCCCGTAGCGGAAGTTCGGCAATTCTCCCTTCCTCATGTAGTCGAGCACTTTGGCTTCCTCCGGACAATCTTTGCGGACATGGCCATACTCTCCACATTCTTCGCATGTGGACCTTGCTTCGGCGGCCTTCAAGTCTTGAGCCTCTTTCTTTTCCATCTCCATCTTCTCCAACCTCCTCATGAGCGAGTCGATCTTGCCCTCAAGTATGTCTTCCTTCTCCACTTGCAAGACTCCTTTGACGTTCCCCATGGGTTGAGCCGGATGTAGGCACCGGATCACGCCCACGTGTCATTATCCGCGACCTTCTTGAATAGCGTGAAAGCTTCCGTCGGTGTAAGCTCGATGATAGATCCTCCCGCCGATGCATCGATGATCGTTCTTGACGCCATGGTGAGTCCTTGATAGAACTTTTGCACGAGGTCTTCTTTCGGGAACTTGTGATGTGGAACCGCCCGGTGTACTCGTTGAAGCGCTCGAATGCCTCCGAGATAGTTTCTTTAGGATATTGAACAAAGGTGGCTATCTTATTACGCAAGCTTTGAGTTTTACCCGGTGAGTAGTATTCCTTCATGAAAGCCTTCATCAACGTGTTCCAACTTTGCACCGTCTCCGCCGGTTGAGAGTGGAACCATTGCAAAGCCTTCCCGAGTAGTGAAAACGGAAAAAGCCTTGCCCTCATTTGATCTTGAGTCACCCCATCCATGTTGAAAGTCTGACATAGTTGAATGAATGCTTGGAGGTGAAGGTTCGGATCCTCTTTGCCGGTGAAGGGTGAATGTTGCACCATGCGGATTGTTGAGGTCTTGATCTCGAACGGTCTTCCGATCTCCTCGAGGTTCAAGATTGGTAGGTCGATGATGTCTGGGGTGCATAGCTCCCCAATCTTGCGTTCTTCCGGTGGTTGGTCACCCATTGGTGGAAGTCGATTCTCCCACGGACTTTGAGGTGGTGAATTCTCCGGAGATTCCTGCGATCCTTTGTCTTCCGACTCCGAATCTACAAAATCCAGCTTTTTAGCTTGATGTGCTTCGCGTCTTCTTAGCCTCGTAAAGTTTTTCTCGGATCATCCACAAAATTATTGGGTTTGTTGGAGAGGTAGCCGTCCATCTCCTGTTAGGGTTAGCAATAAACAAAGTATACAAAAAACTAGAAAACAAAACAAATCTATAAAGACTAGAGTTAGACAAACTAGATTAGATGTATTTTGAGGATGATCAAAATTTAGTAGATGCAAAAATAAAAACAAAAAGAATACTGAAAATTACAAAAAAAAGCAATAAAAAATCAAATCTTGATCACTTGTTCCCCGGCAACGGCGCCAGAAAAAGGGGCTTGTTGACGGTTAATAATTGTATCAAAGTTCGTTCGTGACTCGCAAGCGTACAAGTCTCCCGTCGTAGTCAAGGGACCCTTCTTCCCTCGAGTGGTGAACCCAAGGTATCGAATCCGTGGAACAAATGTGTGACACAAGACTTAATCTATTAAAGCCGAATAACTTCAATCTTCAATAAAGAACCTAATGCATCTAAGTAAAAGACACAAAACAGATCTAATCTACTAAAAACCGAAGAAAACAAAGTAAGATTGGGTAGATAAACCGATCTAGAGGGATCGGGGTAAGCCTTTTGTTGAAGTTCCAAGCAAGAGAAGAAGTAGCAAATCGAATCTTAATAAAAGCCTCTTTAAATCGTGGTTTCCCGTCCAAATCCGAAAACATCCGCCTTTCGAGACCCCCGTTCTATCACAACGTATCCCTATTCATACGGGGAGCTTAGGGCGAGTCAAAAGACAAGTCGAGATTCTTTCGGAAGATCCGGCGTGTACCTCTAGCCACCGCGGCTACAAGAACACCCTATGTAATCTATCGTACGAATAGAATTGGAATAAGCAAAGCCGATCGAAAAATGAAATCTTCGAGGAAACACTTGATCGCTGGGAAAAGATTCAACTTGATAATTCAACTATAACAATGATACATACACAAGATCACCACCGGGATCCTTCCTTGATCTTGCTTCTAGCTCCGGGAACTCCGACGTGGTCTTCCGTGCAAGGTTCCCACGTCGGCTAGGGGAACCCTAGTCAACTAGCTCGACCCTCTCCTCTCCGAGATGGTGTCCCTCTCTTCTCTCGCTTCTCGGCGGCCGAAGACGAAATCTTCCCCGCGTGGCTCTCGGTCAGGGGACTATAAATAGCCCGATTGGCGGCTAGGGCAAAGGAGAGCGAATTTGGGCCCAAAATGGGCCCGGGCCGACCGGACCGGGGCCGGGCCGGCCGGCCCGGGCCCATTTAGGCCCGGCCCCGTGGGCTCCTTTGCCCCACGTCGGTTCCCTTGCTTCCCGGATGTTTCCCCCTTCGCATGTAGGTCCATGTCGTCGGTTTCTCTCCGAATTGGACTCAACTCCTTGTCTTGCAAGATTCGAAGACTTTTCCGGTCGGTCCCCGGAGTCCGTCGTCTTCTCGGATCAAGTCCCCGGCTTCTTGGAGTTAAGTTTGCTTCATTGCATGACTTGTTCGGGGCTTCAAGGTCTTGTCATGAGGTGCTTGATGAACTTATCCCGAAAGTCTTGCATTCAACACTAAAACCCCGCATAAACATTAAACTCCAAAACCGACATGCACACGTGAACTTGTTATACCACGGGGGTTAGTACCAATGGATAAGGTATAAAACTCATGCCAACACCGAAGGTAAACTCATGGCTAGGTTGACGGATTTTCACCGTCAACGCTTCATCTCATGACCGACTCGGTCCCATCTTGCGGTTGAAGGTCGGCTCGGTGCACAAGTGCGGGTGTGATATGGTAAAGAAGTTACGCGCAAGACTTGCGGTCGTGGGTTTGAATCCCGCACCGTGCACACACAAATTTCGTGTAACTTGTGACTTCACTTGCGACCTACGTGTGTGGGAACTTACCGGAGTTTTAGAATAATTTTTTCAAATACCGTTGTCTTTAGTGTTGGGGAATTCGGGAAAACCCGTCACCCTCGAAACGTTGAGCTTAACAAAGTTCTCAAAGCATGTTTTTCAGGAGCGAGGGAATTCGCGATTCTCGGAAGCCCGGAACCCGTAAAGTCTCAAATTCGCGAATGTGCAAAGTTCGGGAATCTTGATTCGGCGAGGAGGTGGAGTCACGAACATGCGGAAGCCCGAATCTCAACTGTCGATGGCCCGAACTTCGGAGAACGGCCGATTCGGGAATGACCCCGTTCGGGAGTCACGCGCTTGGACATGCGCGAACCAGTCGAGAAGCAAGGGCCAATTCGTGAATTCGTTGAAGACCTAGTTCGGGAGTTTCACGCGAAGACATTCACGAAACAGGGGAGAAGCAAAGTCAAAGTTGTAGTCCCAAAAAGTCCGGGTTTAGAGTGTGAACTAGTGGCAGATTTCTAAATATGTTAGATGAAAAAGACAATCCTGTATGCATTCACACTTGGAATATTCTCTGAGGCTAAGGGTGTTATCGGTATGTAAAAGTCCCTTCGTCTCCCTATAAAAGGGGGCGCAAGGGCACGTGTAAATGGATTCAGACTTTTTTGGAACTTGTGCTACTTGCAGAGGGAATCACAGTCTCTTTGCGCTCTGACCTTGAACTTGAACGTGTTAAGAACTCTCACTTGTGCTAGGGTAGTCATCCGAATTTTTCGGGTAACCCCCCAACATTGGCGCCTACCTTGTTCCAGCCGAAAAGAAGCTCACGATGCCACCTCGAAGAAGTCCAAGAAGATCTGTTCCAAAGACAAAGCAACCGAGACGATCGCCATCTCACCCAAGGGAATGAAACCTCGTTTGTTCCCGAATCCTCGAACATAACGGACCAAGAACGAAGAGAAAAGCTCGAGGCCCTCATGAAGGCAAGAGCGAAAAGAAAACGCTCACATCCAAGAACAGCCCACCGAGCGACAGGAGTTCGAGAATGTCGATGATGATGATGATGCCATAGACAGAGAGCTAGCCATGGTTCGAAGAAAAGATACAGCGGTGGCAGAAAGACAAGGAAAAGTTCGCAGCTCGCTTACAAGCAAAGAGGAAAATCTCCGAAAAGCTAGAGCAACCGAACAAAGCAAAAGAGCGAGATAGAAGCAATGCAAAAAGAAATTGATGAAATGAAAGAACAAGAGAACAATTCCCCGTGGCAGGGAGACACCACGTCGAACCCCCGCACCTACCGCAGAATCCCCCGAAAGAAAACTTCTTCGCGGGAAACGGAGTCTCACACTTCGTGGATTCCGAATCGCCGCCGTCGATAGGGCCGCAAACAAGCACCTTGGCCGCCGAAGTTCAAGCCTCGTCTCTCTTCCCAAGTACAACTCGTTTCGGAAACTCCAGGCAGTTTCTTTGAGATACGAATCAGCTGTGAACTCGGCAGGAGGAGATGATGTCGCGCTGGCCAAGTCTTTCATCATAGCTTGCGAAGGACCAGTACTGAATTGGTACTCACTGCTGCCTCCACACTCAATCTACAGCTGGGTAGATCTCAAGACAAAGTTCATGCAAGCGTTTCAGATGTTCCATGACACGACAGCCGAAGCCTCAGATTTGTATAACTGCAAGCAGAAGGACAGAGAACCACTGCGGAACTTCGTGAGAAGGTTCATGCAACAGAGGTCTCAGATCCCCGACGCTGATGACAAGACAACGATCAAGGCACTGATCAAAGGTCTCACCCCAGGGCCAACGACTTCTCACCTCACAAGAAAGAAGCCCGAGACAGTTGAAGAACTATTTCGAGAATTGGAAGATTACATTCTGTCTGATGATGACCACCGCAAGAGGGTAGCCGAACGAAACGAGGCAAGACAGGGCAGCAGAGATATGACCTGGCGGGCACCACCCCAGCATCCACGAAACGTAAACAATGTTGGAAACTCTCAGCCACAACAAGACAGCAGGCCAAGCACCAGGGGAGGATTCAGTCCCAGAGGAAGGGGGAGAGGAAGAGGAACCCCAGGACTCCCGAATCACAACCCAAGAGATCCTCACTTCTACTGCCAGTATCATGGAAGAGGCCACAGCACCGAAGGGTGCCCAGAGACAAAGAAGAACATGGCAAGAATCCAACAAGAGAAAGCACTGATGAGCATTGCATCCTCGATGCCAAGCCAGTTTCGGCCGAACTTCTGGCAACCGCAGTTCGCGAACCCACAGTCAAGCTCTGTACCAGTTCAGCAATTTCCACAACCACAACCAGCATGGCAGCCATCGCAGCAATTTTTCCCTCACTCGCAAGCGATTCAGTCAATCCAAAGAACCGCAAACCATTCGAGAAATCTAGCCACCACCCCCCAGAAAGTTCGTCAAGACCTCAGTCAAGTTCGGGACCCCAGAACTCCAAAGCATTGCCATCATTCGGGACTATCATGCCAATCACAGGCGGATCTGCTATGGAATTCGAAACAAAGAAGCAGAGAAACAATTACTTCAGATCTGTCAACACCATCATCAATGATGGCCCAGCTGCTCGCCCGGAGTGGGCGAAGGTGCCAATCACCTTTACAGAAGAAGATTTCAGGTTGAAATCCGCGATTCACAATGACGCCATGGTGATTGAAGTCAATATTGCTGGGTGGGTCATAGGAAAAATCCTGGTTGACAACGGGAGTTCGGCGGACATCCCGTTCCCCGAAAACATTTGAGAAAATGAATCGAGCCGGCACATGTTGGATCCACCGAGTACCCATTGCGGGGGTTCGGAGGAAAGCCCATCAAGCCGGTGGGAAAAATATCACTCCCGAGTTTCTTTTGGAGATCTTGAGAATGCCGAACGGAGAACCTCACTTTTGACGTAGTTGACATATATCACCCGTACCTTGCGATCTTCGGCGAGAGGTTTCATGAACAAGTTTGATGCTTGTCATAAGACAACAATTCCTATGCATGAAGATGCCTCGCGCCCAAAGGGGTTATCACGGTGTTCGGCAATCGGCAGGAGGCCGGGAACATAGAAAAAGGCCACACGCCCGGCCAAACAAATGTGTACCACCGAAAAAGCGGTGATGAGAGGAAGGAAACCTATGAAGAGCCTAAGCGGGACAAAGAGAAAAATGAGATAGCCGCGAGAAGATGAAACAAAGAAAGTGTATTTGGATGACATGCCCGACGGAGCAGCCATAATAGGGGCGAACCTAAGCGCCGAAGAGGACGGTGAACTCATACGATTCCCCGAACGAAACAAGGATGTTTTCGCATGGTCAGCTAAGGACTTGCAAGGTGTTGACAGGGATATAATCGAACATGCCCTGGAAACATATGACAAAATACCGCCCAAGAAGCAAAAACTCCGGAAAATGTCCGACGAAAAAGTCAAAGCGAAGGAAGCGAAGTTCGAGGGTTGAAGGATGCCCGAGTAATCGGAGAGGTCAAGTACCCGGTCTGGCTAGCCAACACCGTGCCGCTTAAGAAGAAAGATGGAAAATGGAGAATGTGTGTGGACTTCACCGATTTGAACAAGGCATGCAAGAAGGACGATTTTCCCTTGGAAAGGGTAGACAAAATCGTGGATGATGCGACCAACGGTGAGATGCTTTCGCTCCCGGATATGTTCTCTCGGGTATCATCGGATCGGGGTTCGCAAAGAGGACGAAGAAAAGACAAGTTTTATCACTCCTTTCGGAACATTTTGTTTCGTGAGAATGCCGAAGGGTGGAAGAATGCGGATGCACGTTTTCGAGAATGATAGCGATAGTACCGCACCAAAAATTCGGAGAAACATTTTGGCATATGTGGATGACATAGTTGTCAAAAGTGTTTAGAGGAAAGACCATATCAGTGATCGGCGGAAACATTCGCGAACATGAGGGCAGCAAATTTAAAGCTAAATCCGGAAAAGTGTGTGTTCGGCATTCACAAGGGGAAAGTTCTTGGATGCCTAGTTTCAACGAAAGGTATAGAGGCAAACCCCGACAAAATAAAGGCTCTGATGGAGATGCAAGAGCCAATCTCGGTGAAAGATGTTCGAGAAGTTAACGGTGAGGGTGGCGCCCTCAACAGATTTATTCCCGCAGCCGCGAGAAAGAAGTCTACCGTTCTTCCAAGTCCTCAGAAGTGCCAAGAAATTCCAGTGGTCCGAACCTCAAAAGCAGGCCTTTCGTGAATTGAAGGATTACTTGTCCACCATGACCAAACTCTGTCCTCCCGAGCCAAAATCGCCGCTTCTGCTGTATGTGTCCGCATCAAATTCGGCAGTAAGTGCAGTGTTGGTCCAGGAAAAAGAAGAAGAAGGAAAGCTCAGGCAAATTCCCGTATACTTCGCCTCTGAAGCATTGTCTGGTTCCAAGGTTTTCTATTCCGAGCTGGAAAAGATCGCGTATGCGGTCATCATGGCGACGAGAAAGCTAAGACATTACTTTGAGGGTCACGAATAAGAGTCGTCACCAACCAGCCGCTGAATGATTTGTTCGCAAATAGGGAGGCGTCTACCCGAATCATCAAGTGGGGTGCCGAACTTTCTGAGTATGTGGTAGACTTCGAGAGAAGAAGTGCAATAAAATCGCAAGTTCTGGCAGATTTTGTCGTCGACTGGACTTCACCCACTCAGAACCCAGACGAAAATATACCCGAACCTTGGATAGTGCAGTGTGATGGAGCATGGTGTTACAAGGGGTTTGGAATTTCGGGTACCGTTGTAACGTCCCCGACGGCGTAGTCATCGGATACGCGGCGCGGCTCGTATTCGCGAACAATGAGCATTCCACGAACAACACAACGGAGTACGAAGCACTAATGCGGCGTTAAGGAAAATGAAAGCTTTGGGGCGACGCAGACCTTCATAATCGAACGGATTCGAAAGTGATCCAAGAGCATATCGAGAAGGAAAGCGAGGCCGAGAATCCGAGCTTCTCATGAAATATCTCGAAAAAGTCAGAGAAATGGAAAAACACTTCAGAGGGTATTCAGTCCAGCATATCCCAAGGGATGATAACAATGAGGCAGATAAACTGGCGAAGGCAGCAGCCAGAAACCAAGAGCTACCACCGGATGTGTTCTTCGAAATCATCAGAGAGCCCTCCATCAAAGATTCGAGGGCCCAAATCGTGAATATAGTGGAAATTCCAGACTGGAGAGCAGAAATCATGGCCTATCTGAGAGGACATTACGAACCAGAAGATGAATTGGAGGAAAAAAGATTGAAGCAAAGGGCTCGGGGCTATACAGTAGTAAATGGAGAATTATACAAATCAGGAGTCACTGAGCCTTGGCTGCGCTGCATCACCTCCGAAAAAGGTCGGGAACTTCTGAAAGAAATTCACAGCGGATTCTGTGGGGCGCACATAGGAACCAGGGCTTTAGCCGGAAAGGCGATAAAGCGGGGATTCTCTTGGCCCACCATAAACATCGATGCCAAAATGTTGGTTCGACAATGTGAAGCGTGCCACAAGACAGAAATCGGCAGAATCCGTCTTCAATGCCGGTTCATCTAATTCCTCCAACTTGGCCTCTCGCAGGTGGGGAATGGACCTAGTAGGCCCGTTGCCAACGGCTCAAGGCAACGCTGATTCGCGGCCGTGGCGGTCGATTATTTCACGAAGTGGGTAGAGGCAAAACCACTCGCGAATATCACGGCGGCAACGAATCGAAATTCTTTTGGCGTAATATAGTCCGCGGGTTCGGAGTTCCTAGAGAACGACGGTTGAGAATGGCAAACGGTTGACTGTTACACCTTCAAAGAATACTGCAGAACCTTAGGCACACGGCGAAGTTTTCATCGATATCATCCACAGTCCAATGGTGCGGTTGAAAGAGCCAACGGCCCCGATCTTTTCGGGAATCAAGAAATGTTTGTTCGATCGAAAAAAGGGGAAGTGGGTCGATGAACTTCCGAAGGTGATCGGTCTCCACAACACCACGGTCTCAAGGGCAACGGGTTTCACGCCTTTTCGCCCCGCTTTTCGGGACGAGGCTATGACACCGGAGGAGATCGGGAATGAAAGCATGAGAGTCCCGAAGGGGAAAGAGATAGAGGAAATTGATAAGAAGGTGGACAAAGACATGATAGAGCCGACAATCCTTGAAGCAACGAGAAGACATTGAGAAATACCGAGAGAGAGACAAGGGCATGGAGAGACAAAAAGGTGGTCCGAAAGGACATTAAAACCGGTGATCTTGTCTTGGAAAGAAAGAAAAATTGGGAGAACCCGGGAAAACTTCATGAGTCGTGGGAAGGGCCTTACATCGCCAGGGGAAACGAGATATGCCAGGGGCTTTTCGCCTGATGGAGCAGATTGGCGAAGAGTTGCCGTATTTGTGGAATGCCGATAGCCTAAAAAGGTATTATCCATGAAAACCCTAGTTGTAGATAGATGTAGCGGGTAGCAGTTTTTCGATTTTCGTAAGTTTGCAATTTAGGAAGATAAAAACCCGAATCACGTGTCTATAAGTGATTTCGGAGCAAAAAACTAGTTTTATTTCTTATAGTCGTACTAGAATAAGAAGGACCGTACTCTTTTCCTTGCAAAGGGGGCTCTAAATCAAGAGGCAAGGTTTTTAACGAGGCGGATCCTATGTAAATACTCTTTCGATATACATATATGAAAAGAGTCTTCACCCAAATTGTGTGTCTCGAGAATTCCATCGTGAAAAAAAAAGAAAAAAGTTCGTGAGAAAGGCTTCCCGATAGCCGAAATTCCATCGTGAGAAAAGAAAAAAGTTCGTGAGAAAGGCTCCCTGATAGCCGAAATTCCATCGTGAAAAAAGAAAAAAGTTCGTGAGAAAGGCTCCCTGATAGCCGAAATTCCATCGTGAAAAAAGAAAAAAGTTCGCGAGAAAGGCTCCCTGATAGCCGAAATTCCATCGTGAAAAAAGAAAAAAGTTCGTGAGAAAGGCTCCGTGATAGCCGAAATTCCATCGTGAAAAAAGAAAAAAGTTCGTGAGAAAGGCTTCCTGATAGCCGAAATCCCATCGTGAAAAAAGAAAAAAGTTCGTGAGAAAGGCTCCGTGATAGCCGAAATTCCATCGTGAAAAAAGAAAAAAAGTTCGTGAGAAAGGCTTCCGATAGCCGAAATCCCATCGTGAAAAAAGAAAAAGTTCGTGAGAAAGGCTTTGTGACAGCCAGAATTCCATCACCGAAAAAGAGGCCTGAGACAACAACAAGTTGTGGCCTAGAAAAATCCCATCCATCGAGGGATTCCCACCGAAAAGGCCTGAGACAACAACAAGTTGTGGCCTAGAAAAATCCCATCCATCAAGGGATTCCCACCGAAAAGGCCTGAGACAACAACAAGTTGTGGCCTAGAAAAATCCCATCCACGAAGGGATTCCCACCAGAAAGTTCGCATGATGATTTCGAGAAAGTGAATGTCTAAGGGTTTGCTCGTGTATTCTCACTCAATATAGATTGTTGAAAATTTTTCGGTATCATCATTGTAAGAAAAGGGCAAGGGGCTCTATCGGACAATCGCGAGAAAAGTCTTGGTTGAAGCAACTGAGGGTTGCAATTTCAACCGAGGCAAGTCTGCCGATCAGGGCAAGTCCACAAAATTCTAAAAACAAATTTTGTCGACTTGCACAACGACGGTCGAAATTTTCAAAAATTGACGAAGATTTCTCCTAAAAGATGCGCTCGAAATCCTGGAATAGTAAGATTCGTGAACCTGCCTTCGAGTTTTCATGCAAAACGGCAAGGTGGGGGAGGGTGACGTTTTTTCAAGAAAAAACGTATTCATTGCCTTATTCGCATAAAAACTCCCGAATAGTTCCTCGATAATTACAATAATCTGTGCGAAATTTAGAATGAAAGTTCTACAACATGTCCTGGTTTACAAACGTTGTTTTCAACCATATCACTGGCATAGGCGAAGTCAGATGCGTCGGCTAAGGGGCTAAGGGGCTCCATCTTGGGAACCTTCGAGGGCGGCGGAGTAGACGACGCGGAACGAATCTTCTTACGAAGTAAGAAAAACGAGGAGAGATCAAAACAACCTATAGAAAACTTAAGCGAGGCCTCAAGCCAAAAATCGGAAAAATCTTGTTTCGGATGTGCTCGCTTGAACGGACGCCACGCTTCACCACTAACGAACATACTATCCCGATGAATTCGCAGTGGTAGCACGTCCTGCGCGAGCCCGGCTTGCGGGACTGCGCGCAGTTAAAATATACAAAACATCTGTTCAGAAAAGATTGATGAATATACATGAATGTACAACCAATCTCGAATTCACCCAAAAGTCCGGACATATCATTCAGTTCGTAACATCCACCTTCGGCGAATCCTCCTCTCGTTCGGGGACCTGTTCGCCGTCGTTGCCATCATCGCTGCTGCTGCTACTGCTGCTGCTGCCACCTGAGCCGTCTTCGCCGGACTCGCTCGAACCCTCGCCGGAGGTCGATCCTTCGGGAGACGCGGCGGTGCCCTCTCGGTTCTCCTCTTCCTTCAGCTGAGAAAGGAAGGCGAGGAAGTGAGGAAGGTTTAAGAAATTGAAACATCCGCGACAAACATAAATCGCGAAATCGAACAAAAGAAACTACCTCGGCAAGCTTTGCTCGCGCAATGGTCTTAACAATATCCTCCCCGCCGCCGGCCAAAACTCCCTCGCGAACTTCATCTTGATGGCTTGAACGTCGGAGTTCGCTCGAAGTATCGCGGTACTAGTAGCGCTGGGGAATCGAGAGAGATTCGCGCGAAACTTCTCCCGGGTCGACACGGTCATAATCGTGAAGAATCTTCGGGATACTCTCCACGGAGAAAGCAACGAAAGAAAGTTGCTTGGTGCCGAGATCACCTCGGTAAGGGCCTTGAACTCGGCCTCCAGCCAATCCATGAAATCGGGATTATCGATGTCATCCGGGAGAGGGGCGGACGAACACCGTACTCATTCAAGGACTTCGGTACTCCACATAGAGCGAGTTTCGGCTTTTTTCGGAATCTCCGAAGCGTTTTTCTTCAAGGCTTCACCTTGTTCTGCCAACGCCTTCTCAAGATCCACGATTTTGCGATCCTTTGTGCTCAGGGACTTGGCGAGGCTGGCGTTATTGATACGAAGATCTTCGGCGATTTTCGTAGCTCGCTCTTGCTTTTGCCGAAGCTTTTCAATCACGCTCAGATCATCTTCATGAGATTTTTGAACTTTCTCAAGCTCTTTCTTGGATTCCTTGAGCGCGGCCTCTGCGACTTTCTTTTCATCGTGACTCGTTTTCAAAGCCTCCGCTCTCCGGCCACCTTTCTCTCGAGTTCCGGGTTCGTGGATTGCGCGAGGGTGAAGTTACGCTCTAGTTCCTTGGACTTCGAGAAAGTTGTTCATTAATCTTCTCCCCCGTTTAGAGAGCCGCTCTATGGCAACCTTCCCAAGCATAGAGTACTTGAGGGTATAATCCTCGTGGAAGCGTGCAAGCTTTGAAGGAGAGTAAGAATGCAAAAGATCCTTGAATTCTGAAAAATTCAGGAGTAAGTCTCAGACCAAGATTCAACAATCGTGAATGACATGAATAGGAAGTGAGGATGAACGAACCTTGCTTACTAAAATGCTGCATGGTGACTTGTTTAGTCGAACCTGAAGAGGTTTTCCCTCGAGGCGAAGGAGTGGTTTCGGAGACAGAGAGAGGCCTTTTCTCGGAGCCTTGAGCGGCTTCTTCGGGTCGTTCGACGCCTCCTCTCTCGTTTCATCAACAATTGCGGACGATTTCCACGAGTTAAAAACTTGGACGTCTTGCTCCCAACCCCACTTGTCTCGAAACCAACACGCGATAGCTTGCCGCGATGAGACGTACCAAAGCTTTTGTTAAAAGCGGCTAAGGAAGGAGAGGGCGCCCGGTCTTCGGGGACGACCTCCCGAACTTCAAGCAAAGGAACATGTTCGGTAGGATTGTCTCCCCTTTGAATAGTGAGCTCAAGGTCCCGGGCGAGGTCGGAGGAGGCTTGGTCGGCGGCGGGGACTTCGAGCAACGGGGGCTTCGGCGGTGGCGGGGGACTCGGTGTGAACGGCAACTTCAAGAAGCAACAACGAACTTCTCGAAGCAACAGCGGGGGATGTCTCCTTTCGAACTTCGGGGGGCAGCATACGAAAGGGAATTCGCGATTCTCGGAAGCCCGGAACCCGTAAAGTCTCAAATTCGCGAATGTGCGAGTTCGGGAATCTTGATTCGGCGAGGAGGTGGAGTCACGAACATGCGGAAGCCCGAATCTCAACCGTCGATGGCCCGAACTTCGGAGAACGGCCGATTCGGGAATCCGTTGAAGACCCCGTTCGGGAGTCGGGCGCTTGGACATGCGCGAACCAGGCCGAGAAGCAAGGGCCAATTCGGGAATACGTTGAAGACCTAGTTCGGGAGTTTCATGCGAAGACATTCACGAACCGGGGGAGAAGCAAAGTCAAAGTTGTAGTCCCAAAAAGTCCGGGTTTAGAGTGTGAACTAGTGGCAGATTTTTAATATGTTAGATAAAAAAGACAATCCCGTATGCGTTCACACTTGGAATATTCTCCGAGGCTAAGGGTGTTATCGGTATGTAAAAGTCCCTTCGTCTCCCTATAAAAGGGGGCGTAAGGGCACGTGTAAACGGATTCGGACTTTGTTGGAACTTGTGCTACTTGCGGATGGAATCACGGTCTCTTTGCGCTCCGATCCCGAACTTGAACGTGTTAAGAACTCTCACTTGTGTTAGGGTAGTCATCCGAATTTTTCGGGTAACCCCCCAACATTTAGTCCGGGTTGTTCATCCCGAAATAAAAAGGTTGGGACGTATAGTCCCAAATAATTAGCGTCGGTTGGGAGGACAACCGAGAGATACGAGAGTTCCCAAGTGGGTAGGTTTTGTTCGTTTCGTTTGCCGTTCATCGCCGTACTCTTCATTCACCGCCTCAACAGAATGTACCCGAAGTCAATCAACATCGCCCGCCTCTGCATTCACTGCCTCAACAGAATGTACCTGAAGTCGATCAACATCGCCCGGCTCTGCAGTCTGCACTCACTGTCTCAAACAGCCTCTGCGCAGAGCAAACTGATTGATGCTACAGCTTCACACATGCGTGGTAGTCTGCTTCACAACCTACCTCCAGCGTAGTACTCCCTACGACCGTACTTTGTTATAAGCAAAGCGGTGGCCTATATAAGTGGCAGCCAGGGCTGCCTACAGCTACAAGCACATCCATTCTCCTACAATTCCTTGGTCAGCTTCCCGAGCCACCGGTGCCGCTACTGCCGCCTGCAAACGTCGCCATGTCGTCCTCCGTAGCCGGTGCCATTTCCGTGCTCCGCCCGAGGCCTCAGCGCCTCCTCCACCACCCCTCCCCCGCTGCTCATTGCGCGGTTCCCTTCAGCCGCGGTGGTCGTCGCCCGACCACGGCCTACGCCGTGCAAAGGGACCACAGGGACACTGTCCCCGTCTCCGCCACCAGACCGGCCAACGCCCCCGCCCCCCCATCCCCATCCACCCCCCCCCCCCCCCCCCCCCCCCCCCCCCCCCCCCCCCCCCCCCCCCCCCCCCGGCGCCACCCCAACACCCCCCCCCCCCCCCGCCCCCCCCCCCCCCACCTGGAGATCCGTAGCGATCTAGGCCCTTTCGCACCTTTGGTAAGGGTGTGTTTCGGTGATAAATGACAACCATATGCTTGTGACTAACCTTTGTTTTGAAGCGGATTTCTATTTGGGTTATTGTCACGAATATTGAATGGAATGGGACCCCTCAATTTGAATTTATGGGCTCAATCCGGTCAAAGAGCGCAAGGCTAAGGACTTTGTTAGTTCCAAGTGTCTCAAAGGAGATGAAGGACACTTGGATTACTAGTTTGTAGTTTCGACCGTACTATTAAGAGGGGTTCGTACACTAGTAGCTTGACCATGCACTCGAAAGCCATAATTTATGCACACTCATGTTCCTTGGATCCTATCTAGCTCAGAGAGTTCATGGAAGCAAGGTTGAAGCAAAAGAATCGACGGAAAACTCAAAGGCGCTGAATTGGATGAGTTGAAATCAACTTCATAGCGTCGGATGATCCGACGCCCCGTATTTAACACGCGCGGGATGAGTTCTACGAGCCAAGCGGTTCAAAATGGACCGTCGGATGAACCGACGGTACGGACTGCATCGGTTCATCCGACGCCTTAGGGTTTGGCTACGGTTCGGTCAAGGGTGCGGGCTCAAGCATCGGACGATCCGACGCCTTGACCATCGGTTCATCCGACGGTTGCATTTAAATTCAACGAGAGACGCGCCAAGGATTCAGCCGAAGCCCGGATGATCCGACGCTTGGTTAGTGCTCACAGCTTCATCCGACGGTTTGTTTCAAATCACACAGTACCGCCCCGGGCGGGGTGCCTTCAGCACCGGATGATCCGACGAGGCGTCGGTGTATAGCGTCGGTGTATTGTACGGGTTTCAAGGTTCAACGGCTATATTGGGCGGCCGTGAGTGACCGGATGATCCGACGCTTTGCGGGGGGGCACCATCGGTTCATCCGACGGTACAACTTTTTCAGGGGACTTTTGCAACGGCTAGCCACCTTTGCTAGGCCTATATATAAGCCCCCCCCTCGCCTCTCTAGAGCTGCCTTTGCCACTGCGAAGATCTCTGCGGCCTAGGAGAGAAGGAGAGTGTGTTCTTTCTTATTGGATTTTCTCTTCCTCTTCATTGAGGTGTTCTTTCTTAGTGAGCAAGAGTTTCAAGGTGCATCCATGGCTTAGGCCGAGTGCTCGGGTCAAGTGAAGGTTTGCGGGCTTGTTACTCTTGGAGTTTGACGGCTCCTAGACGGTCTAGGTGACTTGGGGGTTCTTGGTGAGCTCTTGGAGATTGTGGGAGCCTCAAGACAAGCTTGGTGTACACGGTTCGAGACCCACCGTTCGGAGATGGAGAACGGGTACTCTTAGTGAGCACTTGTGTCTTAGTGACTCAAGGGGGAGCGATACTCTAAGTGAGTGCTCCAACGTGGACTAGGGGGAAGCGTCAACTTCTCGATACCACGGGGAAAAAATTCGATCGCCTCTTGTCCATCTTATTTACTTCTAGCACTTACTTTCGGCATTTCAATTCCGCTCTCAAGTTTCTTGTCTTTGTTCTAGCTTGTTTCGCTTGTGTGCTTCATATCTTGCCTAGGTTGTCTTATTGCCTCCTAGTGTGTTATTTGCTAAGGAAACTTGTGTTAGTGTGCTCTAGAAGTAGAGAAGAACCGTTTTAGTATGGGCAACACTAGTTGATAGGTTAAGGTTTTCGTTTTTTCTTTTAGAGCTTGAAAACAAGTCCCATATTCAACCCCCCTTCTATGTGACTAGATCCTACAAGTGGTATCAGAGCTAGGCTCCCTTTTGCTTGGCTTAACCGCCTAGGGAGATGGGGAAAGGAAGCGGCAATGGCCCCCCAAGGTTGGCGGGGAAGCGCTTCACCTTTTGGGCGCATAGAATGGCTAGCTATCTTCAAGCTCAACATCATGATGCGTGGCGCACTACCTTGTATCCATTGCCTTCGGTTCCCACCGAGAGTGAGGCTAAGTGGAATGCACGTGCTAGGAATCACATCTTTGAGGCGCTAGATGAGGAGTTGTTTGATCGGGTCTTTGCTAAGCCCACCGCCCATGAGGTGTGGATGGAACTCAAAGCAATTCATGTGGGTAACAAAAAGATCCGTGAGGAAAAATATGAGTTGCTCAAGGTGGAACTCAATGAGTTCAAAATGAAAGGTGATGAGGGGGTAGAGCAAATGTACTCTAGGATGGGGGTTCTTATTCAAAGTATCAATGCTCTCGATGTTGCTAACCTTTCCGAAGCGGAAATCATCCGAAAAATCCTTCAAACGCTTCCCAAGCCAAAATACAACATCGTCAAAGCACTTCTCTTTGAGAAGGACTTCACCACCCTCACCATCACCGAGGTTGTGAGCAAGATTCGCTCCCACGAGATGTTCATGATGGAAGACATGGAATCATCTACCTCACACTCAAGCGCCAAGAAAGATCTTGCACTCAAGGCTAGTGAAAAAGGGAAGTCCAAGAAGATCAAGGAAAAAGCTCCTTCTTCCTCAAGTGAAAGTGATGATCCAAGTGACTCAAGTGAAGCGGAGAGCGATGATGCTAAGCTTGCTCTTCTCATGAGGAAGACCACAAGAATGCTCTCCAAGATTGGCAAGAAGGGCTACAACTATGATCCTAAGAAGCAAAAGTTCGGGTCATCAAGAAGAAGTGGTGAGGGAAGCAATCAGAAGTGCTACAATTGTGGTAGCTATGATCATCTCTCATATGATTGCCCCAAGCCCGACAAGAGAGTGTCAAACTCAAGCAAGAAGAATGATGAAGATGACAAGGATGCCAAGTACTACAAGAAGAACTCATCCAAGAAAAAGTCATCAACCAAGCCCTACCACAAGAAGAAGGGTGAACATCGTTCTCTCTTGGTCAATGAATGGGTGACCGGGGGTGAGACTTCAAGTGAGTCAAGTTCAAGTGAAGAGGACAAGAACAAGAAGATCGCCGGCATTGCTATCATGGATGATGAGCCTCCACTTCCACCTCCACCTATGTGCTTCATGGCAAAGCACTCCAAGGTGAGCGATAGTGATAGTAGTGGATCTTCTAGTGATGATGATCTCTCACCTCTTGCTCTTAAAGATCTTCTTGATGAATACACCTCCATGATAAAGAAACAAAAGAGTAAGCTCAAAGCTCTTGATGAGACTCATGATAAACTTAAGCTTTCATATGATGAGTTACTTGTAAAGCACGATGACCTTAGCAAAGAGCATGATGCTTTGGTAGTGTCTAACAAGTCACTTAGAGATGACCACAACAAGTTACTTGATAAGCACAATGAGCTAATTGTCAAGCATGACGATATAACCGTGCTTAACAAGTCCCTTGAGTCAAGTCATATGAAGCTCAAGAAAGAACATGTGCTCTTAGAGATGAAATATCAAAAGCTTGAGCTTGCTAGTGAGGACATTGATTCTAGTAGGCATGCAAATGCTAGAGAAGTCACTAAAGTCAATGCCTCCACCTCATGTGATGATCTAATTGAAAAACCTAAGGTCTTGCTTAATGTTGAAAATATTGCATCTTCCTCCAAGACTAACCATGATAGGGTGAAAGCTCTTGAAGAAGAAGTGAGAAGCTTAAGGTCTTGTGTAAAGACTTTGGCCAAAGGTGAGGAGTTGCACAAGGAGATCCTCTACTACAATGCAAGAGATTATGGGACAAAGGGGCTTGGTGCTTTCCCCAATCCCATCAAGGAAACTCCTAAATCAAAGGAGCTATATGGGTGTTTCATCAATGAAGTTGGATCTTATTGTCAACATTGCAAGGTCACCGGTCATCACACAAGGGAGTGCCCAACACCTACTCGCCCCTTGCCCACCTTGCCTAGCAACTACAAGTCCATGTATAATGACAACCACTTCTTGTTGATGAAAAAGAACAATGGCAAAGTGGCAATCAAGTTCATTGGGGCCAAACCAAAAGTCAAGCCACCTAGAAGCTTATGGATTCCTAAAGCTCTTGTCACTCACATCAAAGGGCCCAAACTAGCTTGGGTTCCTAAATCTCAATGCTAATTTCTTGTGTGTAGGTGAACTACAAGGCCGGAGGGAGTCATTGGATACTTGATAGTGGTTGCACTCAACACATGACCGGCCAAGTAAAAATGTTCACCTCACTAGTGGATGATGCGGGAGATCATGAACAAGTTTCATTTGGTGATAACTCTAAAGGAAGGATCTCGGATTGGGTGAAATCTCTCTAACTAATGACTTATCCCTTTCCAATGTTCTCTTTGTGGATTCTTGTAGTTATAACTTGCTTTCCATTGCACAATTTTGTGACCTTGGTCTTTCATGCACATTTGATGATGGAGGGGTCACAATTACTAACAAGAAAACTAATGAAGTTGTTTTCAAGGGATTCCGCTATGGCAATCTTTATCTTGTAGATTTTACATCCCGTGAAGCAAACTTGACTACTTGCCTCGTCTCGACTACATCCAAGGGTTGGCTATGGCATCGTCGCATTGCACACATAGGCATGAGCCAACTCAAGAAAGCTTTCAAGAAAGGCATGGTCCTTGGTGTGAAGGATGTTACATTTGAGAAGGACAAGTTGTGTAGTGCATGTCAAGCCGGCAAGCAAGTTGCAAGTCATCATCCCATGAAGGCTTATGTATCTACCACAAGACCATTGGAGCTCATTCACATGGACCTCTTCGGACCAACTACATACAAGAGTCTTGGTGGTAATCTCTATTGTCTTGTCATTGTTGATGATTTCTCACGCTATACTTGGACTTTCTTTTTGGAGGACAAGGGCAAGACATTTGATATCTTCAAGAAGTTTGCTACTAGAGCCCAAAATGAATTTGGGTCATCCATGGTGAAGATAAGAAGTGACAATGGGTCGGAATTCCGCAACACCAAGGTGGAAGAGTATTGTGATGGTGAAGGCATCAAGCATGAATTCTCCTCAACCTATACACCCCAACAAAATGGTGTGGTTGAGAGGAAGAACAAGACACTCATCACTCTTGCTAGAGCTATGTTGGATGACTATGGAGTTTTGCAAAGGTTTTGGGCGGAAGCTATCAACACGGCATGTCATGCTTCAAATAGAGTGTATCTCCACCGACTCATGATGAAGACACCATATGAGCTACTCATTGGGAGGAAGCCCAACATCTCTTACTTCCGGGTGTTTGGTTGTAAGTGTTTCATTTTCAAGAAGAAGAAGCATCTAGGGAAGTTTGAGAGTAGAGTAGATGAGGGCATATTTGTTGGTTATGCATCTAACTCCAAAGCATATAGAGTATTCAATAACTCTACACGAGTGATTGAAGAAACATGTGATGTGGAGTTTGATGAATCTAATGGCTCCCAAGGAGATGGTTTTTGTTGTGATGATGTAGGAAAAGAACCTCTTCGAGAAGCAATGAAGAAGATGGCCATTGGTGACATCAAGCCAAGGGAGGATGATGACCCTCACTCCATTCTTGAAGACTCATCCTCCGATGATGATAATGATAATGATCCACCAAGGCATCCACCTACATCACCCACAAGACAATATAGTCCATCCTCCTCACAAGAACCACCTCCTATCTCACAAGACACTCAAGATCAAGTAGAGGACACGGGCGAAGTTCAATCTCAAGATGATCCCACCTCTACAATATTTGGAAGACGCACAAGAACTTCAACAAATCATCCAATTGATCTTGTGTTGGGTGATCCTCAAGGGGGTACAAGGACTCGCCGCAAGCAATATGCCTCATTTTGCAAACATCATGCTTTTGTCTCTTTTGTAGAACCCACAACTATAGATGAAGCTCTTAGGGATTCGGATTGGATCTTGGCTATGCAAGACGAGCTCAACAACTTCACAAGAAATCAAGTGTGGGAGTTGGTCGAGCGCCCCAAGAACAAGAATGTGATTGGCACCAAGTGGGTCTACCGGAACAAGCAAGATGAACATGGCATTGTGGTGAAGAACAAGGCAAGACTTGTCGCCAAAGGGTACTCTCAAGTAGAAGGCTTGGACTATGGAGAGACCTTCGCTCCGGTGGCACGCCTTGAAGCTATACGTATCCTCCTTGCATATGCATCTAGCCATAAAATGAAATTATTTCAAATGGATGTAAAAAGTGCTTTCTTGAATGGCTTCATCAATGAAGAAGTCTATGTGGAGCAACCTCCCGGTTTTGAAGATATTACATATCCTAACCATGTCTATAGGTTGCACAAGGCGTTGTATGGACTCAAGCAAGCTCCTAGGGCATGGTATGAGAGGCTCCGGGATTTTCTTATTGAAGCCGGATTCAAGATTGGTAGAGTGGACAATACTCTTTTCACAAAGATAATCAACAAAGAACTCTTCTTTTGTCAAATTTATGTTGATGATATTATATTTGGCTCTACTAATCTCAAAGTGTGCAAGGATTTTAGTGAACTCATGACTAGGGAATTCGAGATGTCAATGATCGGAGAGCTCAACTTCTTCCTTGGGTTTCAAATCAAGCAATTGAAGGAAGGGACTTTCATTCATCAAGAGAAGTACACTAACGATATTCTCAAGAAGTTCAAGATGGATGATTGTAAGCCGATCAAGACCCCAATGCCTACTAATGGACATCTCGACCTAGATGAGGGAGGTAAATCGGTTGACCAAAAGCTTTACCGCTCTATGATCGGTTCTCTTCTTTATCTTACCGCATCTAGGCCCGATATCATGTTTAGTGTTTGCATGTGTGCTCGGTTTCAAGCCAACCCTAAAGAATCTCACCTAAGTGCTTTAAAAAGGATCCTTAGATATTTAAAATACACACCTAGCATTGGCTTGTGGTACCCCCACGGTGCTTGTTTTGAGCTCTTGGGTTATTCGGATTCGGACTTTGCCGGATGTCGAGTAGACCGTAAGAGTACTTCGGGTGGGTGCCATTTGCTAGGTCGCTCTTTGGTTGCTTGGTCCTCTAAGAAGCAAAACTCCGTGGCCTTATCCACCGCGGAGGCGGAATACATTTCCGCGGGGGGCTTGTTGTGCTCAAATCCTCTATATGAAGCAAAGCCTCTTGGATTATGGTGTGGTTCTAGATAGGGTTCCCCTCCTTTGTGACAATGAGAGTGCCGTAAAAATTGCTAACAACCCGGTTCAACACTCTCGCACCAAGCACATTGATATCCGTCATCACTTCTTGCGCGACCACGTTGCTAAAGGGGACATTGTCCTTTGTGGTGTTCGCTCCGAGGAGCAATTGGCGGATATATTCACCAAGCCTCTTGATGAAAACACCTTTTGTAGGCTTCGGAGTGAATTAAATGTGCTTGATGCGTCCAACATCATGTAATGCTTGTCATATAGTTTGCATTTGCATATGTACATGATTAGGGGCTTGTCTAACCTTGATGAGATAGTGATGAGTACGGGTTTTGCTTGAGCCGGTGGTTCTCTTGTTTCGCTCAAGGCATGAAGAAAGGCTCATTATGAATAAGCTCATTAAGGGTTCAAACTTGGCAAGATAGTTTACCTTCTCGCTTTGCATGTCATGTAGATGCACTCATATTTATTTTCATGCATTTGTTCTTGCATAGCATTGCGTGAGAGAAGTCACAAAGGAAACTCACACTATGAGAAAGTTGCTTAGCGCTCAATGCAAATCAACAACTCTTGAGGTGTGATGAGACAAATGATTGTGCTTAATGCCTATTGAGTTAAGTCCTAGCGAGCTTAAGGTGTCAATCTCTAAGTTCAAAGGCAATTAACTCATACATTCCCCTTTTGGAGCTCCCTCCCTCCTTTGGTTCTTATTTTGCCTATTTTCATCTATGGTTTATCCCTTTCTAGGGAGTTAATTGTGTATTATAAGTATTTTGCAAAGGAGTGCTTGAGGGGTGAGGTTGTCACTCGGGATTGATCCAAAGATGTGCTTGTGTTGGCTTGTGTGTGACATTCGACGGATCAAAAATGAGAAATAGTTCAACAAAATCGAATTGTCACCGTCGGATGAGCCGACGCCACTGTAGGTTCCGGCGTCGGAACTTCCGGTGAAGGGGTGCGGGCGACTCGGTTGCTTGCTTGTTAGAAATTTTCGCACGTCGGATGAACCGACGCCTCGTGTCTTTTGACCATCGGTTCATCCGGTCTTGAAGATTGTTGCCCTTCTTCCCGGACCGCGCGCAAGCGCTCCCGACGCGTTATAAAAGTAGGCCGTCGGATCATCCGATGCCTTGTTTCACACGGGAGCTCGGTTGCACCGACGGTTCGGCCGACGCTTCTATTTTTGCACCGTCGGTTCATCCGACGCTATCCGAAGCGTGGGTCCCACCCGTCATATCCGCGTTCGGCGCTTCGATCTTTCTCCTCACACCCCTAACGCGCGTCCGCCGCCGCCGCCTCACGCCCGACGCCGCCGCCCCTCGTGCTCGGCCCGGCCACCACCGCGCCGCTCAAGCCGCCCCGCCGGTCCTCCGCTCGTCCCTCGCGCTCGCCGCCGGCCGCCGCGCCATCTCCACCGCGCTCAATCGTGCGCGCGCGCCACCTGCCGCCCCGCCTAGGGTTTGGGCCGCCGTCCTCAAAATCCGGCCGTGCGGCCGCCGTGCCTACTCGCCGGCGCCCGTCTAGGGGTGCGCAAGCGGCGTTTCCTCCCCCACGGCGCATCTCGTCATCCCGCTTGCCCCTGGCCGTGGTGAGGACTTTCACCTTTCCCCTCCCTCCTCTGCTGTTCTAAGGCTCATGAGCCTTGTCTCTTAGGGTTTTTGACTCTGGTTCCTCTCAATTGAACTATCTAGTTCTTGAAATCTAGCACTTTGTGATCCTGCAATTCCTAGCATTTGTGTCTTGTTCATCCTTAATCTAGGGCAATCCTTTAGGCTAATTGATCATGCTTCTTAGAGGTAGCATTACTCTTGTTCACCTTCTTGATCCCTAGTCCATTGTGATTTAGCAACCTTGCCTTGGTCACTTTTGCTCCCTAGTCATCATTTTATCCACACACACTTGCACATCTTGAGCACCTAAGGACCAATCTAATATCTCTTTTAATCTTGTGGTCACATTGTCTCCTAGAATTCTCATATTTAGGCTCATATCTTGCTCATATGCTATGCTTAAGGACCCTTACCTCTAGTTATTTATCTCGTTTACTCGTCTCTAGCCATTCTATAATCATCTACCGTTTTCTCTCACGGATGGCGGGCGATAAGCGGAAGGGTAAGGCGATTCTTTGAGCCGAAGAAGAAGAAGAGCAAGCGGCGAAGGAGTGGGAGCGTGTGCTAGCGATGCCGACACTCGGGGACGACCTCGGAGGGGCATTCGTATTTCGAGAGGGCACACGAGTCGGGGGGAGCGGCCCCGGGGGTGAGCGGCGGCGGCGGCGGCGGCGGGCGGGCGGCGGACTCGGCGGCGGCGGCGGCCCACGTAGGTCGGGCGAGAGGGCACCGGACCACGGAGCGATCGGAGACACCACCCTCACGCGGCCGGGTCCGGACCTCGGACTCGCGGTGGTCACACTCGGCCACGGCCGACACCGCGGCGGAGGAGAGGCTGCGGCGAGAGGGAGCTCACGAGAGAGAGAGAGCGAGCGGGCTCTAGACCCCCGGCTCCCCGAGAGGTCCTCGAGCGAGAGGCTTTCGGAGTTTATCTCCGTGACCTCCGTCACTTGCGGGGGCCAAAGATCCGGCGTTTGAGGAGCGTGCCGAGGGACCGGTGGTTCCCCGGGGCCGAGAGAGGAGTGTGACCCCCGGTTACGGACGATTCTCCGGGGAGAGCTTCTACGCCTCCTACACTCACGAGAGGGTCTCGGCTCGGCCCGGCACCGTATGCTACGGTTCACGGCTTTGAGGGCGGCTGCCGGTGGAGAGGCGATACTACCCTTCTTCGACTACCGGCGGGGGCCGGTGGACTTAGTGACTCGGAGGTCACATTACGTCCCCCGGCCCGGGTCGGGGGTTTTCTACGCCCTTTGTCTACGTCGACGGCGGCCGGGTCGCTATCGGGTTTATGTTCATGGGTCGGCGGCGGCTTACTCGAGAGGGGATAGCAGAGCTACTTCAGGTGGACCTACACGACGACTCTATTCACTACCTGGCGTACCCCGACGTCGACCCTCCTCGTCGTGCACACTCCCCAGTTCTACCTTCCGACGAGGAGATCAGCTTTCTGTTCCAGCCACCGTTCCTCCCCGGTACACCCAGGACACCTGACCGTCTGATTCGTGAGGCGTACGTCGTTCACTACGCTCTCAGGAGGTCTGTGCTTTATAGGATGGGGAACGCGAGTCTTTGACGGGGGGTGCGGCGGTGGCTCACGATGTACGTGATGGCGAAGCGCCCCTTTGACCTCGTGGATATCATGCTAGGCGAGATCGAGAGGATGCTATTATGGATGGCATGGGGATGACACGACGAGCGACCCTTCGCTCCTTTGGATCGGTTGGGCTGCTGTCCCGGCTCGAGGCTCGGAGGTACGTTGGGATGCTTGAGGCATCGAAGTTCGTGTTCCCGACCTACCGGCCTCCCGATGCCGAGGTGACGGGGAGGAGAGGCCCGAGAGGCATGAGGAGAGCCGAGGAGACACTTCGAGGCTAGGGGCGGCGGCGAGAGGCGGCCATGGACGAGGCGGCACGCCGGGATGCCACCCTTGCTGCGGCCGAGGCCCCTCTCCCCCGGTGCCTCGCCCGCGACGACGAGTCCTCCGGTGACCGACGAGGACTTCACGGCTGCTCCGGCGACGAGCCGATTTTCGAGTCCGTCGGTCCCACGACGACGAGGCGGGGAGGTTCCACCTTGCCGAGGGCCGGCGAGAGGGCCGAGTCACCGGTTCCCACGATCTCCCTTGCTCGGGTGACCCGGCCCGGATCGGATCGCTTCGGCTGCTCACGGCTATGGGCGCTCGGACTCGGGCGACCCTCCGGGTACGGCGGCGGATGCGGGCTCGGTTCCGGCGGTACCGGGGAGTCGCGGCGGGTGATTCTCGAGGGGATCCGACGGCGGCGGGGAGGCTCGGAGGCGGCAGATGCTACAGCACCAGATGTTGACTTCGCAGATGTTCACGTTCATGTCTGGTTGCCTTGGTCAGCTCTTCCCGGCGGTCGGGACTTCGACCACCTCGGCCACCTACCCCGCCGAGCTTCGGGGCGACCCGACGGCTCCTCTTCCTCCAGCAGGCGGGTTCGTGAACGTTCCCCTGGCGACTTTCCCTCAGTCACCACTACTTCAGACAGGGGCGTTCGCGGTACCTCAGACGACGACACCACCGGCTGCGGTCACTTCCTCCTTCCTGGCTCAGCTACAGATGACCCCGCCTACGACGTCACAGCTGGTGTCTCCGCTTACCACAGGAGCACTCGTCTTCGAGACACCAGCTCGCACCACTGTGCCTAGCCCACCGGCGTCTACACCTCTTCCGACGTTCTCTACGCCGAGGGCAGAGGGTTTGGGACGGGGAGGACCATTACCTTCGCGCGATCACGGAGCAGATCTCAGCAGCACTTGCCTCCGACACCGTTCCTCCTGCTCCCGAGGCTACTACAGCTCCCGCGTCTACTCCGACTCCGACTTCGAGGCACGGGACGACTACGGCTCCTCCCGGCACCACCTCCTCCGACTCCGGGCTCTACCTCTCCGGCTTGGTCTCTTCTCGGCGAGAGGACGACGACGACGACGCTTCGGCTTCTCCGTGCGACCTTCGCGAGTCGTCTCCACTTCACCGCCGGATCCTTCCTCTCCGCCTCAGGCTTAGTCTCCTTTTTGGTGCTTGTTGCCAAAGGGGGAGATAGATAGGGGGAGTAGAGATAGGGGGAGTTAGGGGAGAGTGCGAGGTTTTGGAGTTTTTGTAGCCTCTCTCTCGCTTTTGTGGCTCTTCGTGATGAGACATGTATTTGGATCTTGTGTATGTCGATGGCTTACATGTCTTCTCATGCTTGTGTGCTTTCTTAATGCATGTGTGTTTACCGCTTATTCTTTTTCATGCATTAGAAGTAGAGTTTATATGTTTTTTAATTCAAATTTTCGTATATCTCTACTCGTGTTGTCATCTATCACCAAAAAGGGGGAGATTGTAGCGATCTAGGCCCTTTCGCACCTTTGGTAAGGGTGTGTTTCGGTGATAAATGACAACCATATGCTTGTGACTAACCTTTGTTTTGAAGCGGATTTCTATTTGGGTTATTGTCACGAATATTGAATGGAATGGGACCCCTCAATTTGAATTTATGGGCTCAATCCGGTCAAAGGCTGCAAGGCTAAGGACTTTGTTAGTTCCAAGTGTCTCAAAGGAGATGAAGGACACTTGGATTACTAGTTTGTAGTTTCGACCGTACTATTAAGAGGGGTTCGTACACTAGTAGCTTGACCATGCACTCGAAAGCCATAATTTATGCACACTCATGTTCCTTGGATCCTATCTAGCTCAGAGAGTTCATGGAAGCAAGGTTGAAGCAAAAGAATCGACGGAAAACTCAAAGGCGGCGAATTGGATGAGTGGAAATCAACTTCATAGCGTCGGATGATCCGACGCCCCTTAATTAACACGCGCGGATGAGTTCCACGACCAAGCTGGTTCAAAATGGACCGTCGGATGAACCGACGGTACGAGGCATCGGTTCATCCGACGCCTTAGGGTTTGGCTACGGTTCGGTCAAGGGTGCGGGCTCAAGCATCGGACGATCCGACGCCTTGACCATCGGTTCATCCGACGGTTGCATTTAAATTCAACGAGAGACGCGCCAAGGATTCCGCCGGCCTTACGGATGATCCGACGCTTGGTTAGTGCTCACGGCGGTTCATCCGACGGTTTGTTTCAAATCACACGGTACCGCCCGGGCGGGGTGCCTTCGGCACGGATGATCCGACGAGGCGTCGGTGTATAGCGTCGGTGTATTGTACGGGTTTCAAGGTTCAACGGCTATATTGGGCGGCGTGAGTGACCGGATGATCCGACGCTTTGCGGGGGGGCACCATCGGTTCATCCGACGGTACAACTTTTTCGGGGGACTTTTGCAACGGCTAGCCACCTTTGCTAGGCCTATATATAAGCCCCCTGCCCCTCTAGAGCTGCCTTTGCCACTGCGAAGATCTCTGCGGCCTAGGAGAGAAGGAGAGTGTGTTCTTTCTTATTGGATTTTCTCTTCCTCTTCATTGAGGTGTTCTTTCTTAGTGAGCAAGAGTTTCAAGGTGCATCCATGGCTTAGGCGAGTGCTCGGGTCAAGTGAAGGTTTGCGGGCTTGTTACTCTTGGAGTTTGACGGCTCCTAGACGGTCTAGGTGACTTGGGGGTTCTTGGTGAGCTCTTGGAGATTGTGGGAGCCTCAAGACAAGCTTGGTGTACACGGTTCGAGACCCACCGTTCCGGAGATGGAGAACGGGTACTCTTAGTGAGCACTTGTGTCTTAGTGACTCAAGGGGGAGCGAAACTCTAAGTGAGTGCTCCAACGTGGACTAGGGGGAAGCGTCAACTTTTCGATACCACGGGAAAAAATTCGATCGCCTCTTGTCCATCTTATTTACTTCTAGCACTTACTTTCAGCATTTCAATTCCGCTCTCAAGTTTCTTGTCTTTGTTCTAGCTTGTTTCGCTTGTGTGCTTAATATCTTGCCTAGGTTGTCTTATTGCCTCCTAGTGTGTTATTTGCTAAGGAAACTTGTGTTAGTGTGCTCTAGAAGTAGAGAAGAACCGTTTTAGTATGGGCAACACTAGTTGATAGGTTAAGGTTTTCGTTTTTTCTTTTTAGAGCTTGAAAACAAGTCCCATATTCAACCCCCCTTCTATGTGACTAGATCCTACAAGATCTCGTCGGCGCCGGCGCCTCTCTCGGGAGGCCAGCAGTTCGAGTTGCTCGTCAGGGCCGTGCCGGGCACCACCGCGGAGTTGCTGTGCAAGCTCGGCAAAGGAGATCGTGTCGAGCTCGGGGCCGCCGCCGGGGCCGGGCTACCCACCCAGTTGATCAAACAGGCGGAGACCGTGCTCTACTTCGCCGTCGCGGAGGGGCTCAGGTGAGCTCACGGTCATGGATGATGGACCTCTCTCGCTACCCATCTCGCTGTTCCACGTTGCTCTAGTCCATATATAGAGAGAGTATAATTCTGCCGCTTGCCCTTAACCGTTCTCTTTTTGCTCTTGCAGTATTTTTATTATGACATGCCGAACACGTGGCTAATTAACTTCATTTTTATTTCAACTCTGATTTTTGGGTGCCCAAATTTTAATCTTCCGTGCTTTTAATTAACGCAGTCCGATTCGTGCACTTATCAAAGACGGTGTAACAAATAATGTTACCCTTTATTATGGTGCCAGAAATCAGGAATCTGTGCCACTCCAGGTTGGTGAATTACCCCTTACGTGATGAGTGCATATGATCCTGTATATATTCTCTAGAGAAGCCCTCAGCACATAACGAAACTTATACTGTATAATTTTCTATCTGACAGGAGGAATTAAAAGAGTGGAAGGAAGCTGGAGTTAATGTAATGACGATCTTACCGGAACCAGTTCAGGTAATGTGCAGGAAATGATCCACCATTATTTGTTTTATCTTGTTACAGGTTCATCCTTTTTAATGACATTGATTTTGCAGTACCCGTTCTTGAGGGACCCGGAGAAGACAATAAAAAATCCAAATTCTACGGTAGCCGTACTAGCTGGACCCATGGAAATGCAACAGGTGCGTGCACACATTTGTTGTTTCAAGATCCTTTTTGCATAACCTCAATTACCATTATGCTTGTTGATCCTATGAATGAATATCACACTATACTACTGCGCTAGCTGTACTGCATGCATGTATAGTAGAGTCATCCTTTGGTTCGTCATGATACCACTTCAATTCCTCTGGCTCTGGTAGAGGCATGACAATTGCCATCCCAACGTTGCATTGAAACCTTTGTCAATACTAGCTGAATAATTTTTTTTGTGGAAGTCAATGCTGAGTAGTGATGCGAAGATATTACATTTAGGAAAGTTTGTTAATGCGGTTTAAAGATTTATCTTTAGGTGTTTGCCCCCCCCCCCCCCCCCCCACTTCATTTCATGAAGTCTCTTATACAAAGCTTTATTGCACCTGACTGATTAGAATTAATTCGGTGGTATTAGCTGCTCTACTGATTCGTAAATGAGGTGCACCTCATTGTGTTTTTAAGTACATACATTGTGCTACTTGTCCTGAATATATAGGTGATCTTCCAGCATTAATCAATCCAATGATGATAGCGATGATGCCCTTTTCTTTACAGGGAGTCAAGGGAGCCCTTACAGGCTATGGCGTGCCTCGTGAAAATATCATCGCCGTCCAGGGGTGGTATCCCAATTACTAAATTTGTTATCCGGGGTCTTGGGCGCCTCGTTGGGCAATAAGGAAGGATCACAAGGAATGGTGTTGTGTTTAAGCTGGAACTAGTTCTTATGTGCTGTATGTGATGAACTGTTTGATAGCTTCGACCATAGTTTGTAATAATTGTGGACTCACACACCTCCTTTATGAAGAGGTTGAAGTCAGAACATTATCTATTATTAATAAAGGATCTAACTGACTGGCTCTCATGTTCCGTTAAAATATGAATGAAGTACTGAACTTGAGCAAGGATTGAAGAAATGAGACTCCGCTTCTGCTCCCAAACAAAAATCAGAAACCTCTACCCGCAACTACAAGTAAAGCAAGTTCTTTTTTTAAGAAAAAAGGAAGTATTTCCGGCCTCTGCAAGTAAAGCAAGTTGGTTTGACAAAACAGGAAAATAGAGCACTGGATGATTCATCCCTAGTGATTTCCCACTGATTTTGCTGAATCATCTTGTCTGACAGCTAGCCCCCTATATTTTTTGAACTAAATTAGGGAAATCCCCTGATGGAAACCATCCGTCCAATACACAACGGATCACAATTAAGTGCCTCCAGAAGTTGATTTTCAACTTCCGGTACAGAATAATCCAGTTCATGAGCGACTTTTGCAACCGGACAAGCACATGTGTATACCATAAGTAAAGCCACTGACAGAGACGTATCCAACCCCTGATGAGCTCCTCATCATCCTTGAAATAGCTTTCTTTTCCTTGCTTCCCAGAAGTGCTCATGCATGGCTTCTCAACCTGAATAAGTGCAAAGCAATGTTTAGACTTCTAAAGAATTCGGAGCCTTTGCATTCATATCTTTTTCCACACTTGCTGAGTACGACTAGTGCTCACCCTTGCTATAAACATTGTTGCTCAGAAAGAGGATGCCACTTTGAAGTCTTGTGAAGATGTTGTTGGTGCTACGCGTACGCAACCCCCAGTCGACTGCCTGTGATGTTTGGAGCCTTCGTTTTCAGGATTAAGCGTAAATCTCTGATAATCTTTCTTTTTCTTTCGTGATACTGTTTCTGTATTCACTTATATGTTACTATGTGCATGAAACTTGATCCTGGCATGCATATAGGTATGCAATTGGTTTCATCCGGAAAATCGGGTGTGACAAGTACCGCGTCCGTGAGCACTGCGCGCCCCATCGTGTTTAGGAGAGAGGCCTTCCAGCCCGCCAGGTACTTGTCTGCACGCATGATCATCGGCAGCAAGGCGGCTGTCTTGATCTTGTGAGGGGAGGGCGGTAGCACGAGGTAGATTTGGGGGAACGTCTCGGTCTTGCATTGTAGGACATCGAAGCATTGTGCGACGATCAATGGGTCGGCATGCAGAGGCACGACCGAGCTCTTCGAGTAGTTGATGTTGAGCTTGGTCGCGTTTGCGAAGTTGTCGAGGAGGGACCGCAGGCGGGACACCGAGGCCGCGTCCACCCTGGTGACGTTGAGCGTGTCGTCGGCGTATTGCAGCACGGGACATGGAGCACCCGCGACCAGGGGATGTGCCACACATCCATATGCCTGGATGAGCTTCTGGAGGACGTCGGCGATGATGAGGATGAGGTACGGCGAGAGTGGGTCACCCTGGCGCAGTCCGCGACGGTAGGTGAACCACGGACCGGGGCACCCATTCACCATCACGAAGGACTTGGATGTGCGCAGGAGCTCGTGGATCCAGGCACACCATCGAGGCGGAAACCCGCGCACGACCATGATCCGCTGCAAACTCGCCCAGTTCACCGTGTCGAACGCCTTGGCGAAGTCGAGTTTGATGACGAACGCCCGAGCTCGACGTTTGTGGGCACATTGGATGATTTCCAAGGCATGGATGAAGGTCTCCGAGATGCAGCGCCCCCTAGAGGAAGTCGGTCTGGTTGATGTCGATAAGCGCTGACAGCTCCTTCTGCAGTCGTGTCGTCGTCCGCAGTTTTGAAGCGATTTTGACACCGCAGTTCTGTAGACACACGGGGCGGAACGCCCCCACAGATGTCGCGTTAGCCGTCTTCGGCAGAAGGACGACGTAGGAGCGGTTGATGGGTTCCAAGTCAGCGCCCCCTTGGTGGAAGGCGGTGAGGAAGCGTTCCAAGCTGGGGGGCACCGTGTCCCATGCGGTGTTGTAGAAGCTGGGGGCGAAGCCGTTAGGGCCGGGGGCGCTCGCCGTGTTCATGGCGCGGGCGGCAGCGTGCGCCTCCAGCATGGAGAACGGCGCCACCAGGGGGCGGCGTCCACTCGACGTGAGCCGTCGTACAGGTTGTCGATGTCGAAGAGCCAGTTGGTGCCGCCGGGTTCGCCCAAGGTCCGCGCGTAGTGCGCGGTCAGTGCGCGAATCTTCGCCGCGTGCGATGTGATGAGCTGCCCGTCAACCTTGATCACGAGCATTTGGATGCAGCATAGGCGGTACGACGTGTTGGCATGGAAGAAACGGGTGTTGCAGTCGCCTTCCATGATCGTGCGCACCTTGCCCCGCTGCTTCCAGAACGCGGCACGTTCCCAGATGAAGAGCGCGAGGCGGTCCTAGCATTGGCAACGTTTTGATTCGCGACCTCAGAACGAAAGACGTAACTACAGACACGCATGGCACTCATCCTTTCGGGGGCCACAATGAGGAAAAAAGATAGCATAGAGGAGATGTAGGAATCGTTGAAACGAAAAGCCCGGGAAGGGGTGTGACGAAGATGTGTTGAGTTATGATCCAAATTCTGTCTCCCAAGAGAAAGGCTGACTTCTGACGGAGTGAAGCAGAGGCCCGTACGGGTCATAAATACCTGTTAGGGTTTTCCATTGGAGATTGATTAATTCTCTTCTTGTAAGCCCCCGCTGTTGGCATTGTAACCGGACTCCCGACATAGTGAATTGTTGCTGGCTGGCGCCCGTGGTTTTTCCCTCTCTTGTTGAAGGGGTTTTCCACGTTAAATCTCGTGTCTCCTGCGGTTTGATTCCTTTGCTTGTCGTCGTTTGTTCGCCATCGCTTATAACAAGTGGTATCGGAGCTGGTTTCAGATTTGTTTTCTTCGATGTTGTCGACGATGAAGTTTGATCTACCGCTGTTGGATTACAAGACAAGGTTCTCGCTGTGGCAAGTCAAGATGCGGGCTATTCTGGCGAACACTCATGATCTTGATGAGGCGCTGGATAAGTTTGGTGGCAAGTCGTTCAAACATTGGACTGATGAGGAGAAGCGCAAGGATCATAAGGCTCTGTCTTTAATTCAACTTCATCCGTCTAATGATATTCTGCAAGAATGTCTGCAGGAAGAGACTGCTGCAGCACTCTGGTTGATACTGGAATTGATCTGTATGTCCAAGGATCTAACCAGTAAGATGCATATGAAGATGAAGCTGTTCACACTCAAGATGGAGGAGGGTGGTTCGGTGTTGAGCCACATATCTGCTTTCAAGGAGATCGTTGCCGACCTAGTGTCGATGGAGGTGAAGTATGAGGATGAGGATTTAGGCCTCTTACTGTTATGCTCTCTGCCCAGTTCGTTTGCATCTTTTTGTGACACCATACTTTTGAGCCGTGATGAACTAACCATCTCGGATGTTTATGAGGCACTCCAATCCAGGGAGAAGATGAAAGGCTTGGTGCACTCTGATGGGTCGTCCTCCAAGGACGATGCTTTGCAAGTTAGAGGCAGAACCGAGCAGAGATCTTCTAATGAAAGCAATGATCGTTACAAGAGCCAAGAAAGCAGAGGTCGTTCTAAGTCTAGACCGCCCAAGAAGTTCTGTAAGTATTGCAAGAAAAAGACTCATTTTATTGAGGAATGTTGGAAGCTTAAGAACAAGGAGAACAGAAAAAAATAATTCGGATGGTAAGGCCTCTGTTGTTTCTGGTGCTGGGAATACTTCTGATTCAGGAGATTGTCTGGTTGTCCTTGCTGGTTGTGTTTCTGGTCATGATGAATGGATACTTGATTCAGCATGTTCATTTCATATCTGCACTAACAGATATTGGTTTAGTTCTTATAAACCTGTGCAAAATGGAGATGTAGTGCGTATGGGAGATGATAACCCATGTGAGATTGTGGGTATAGGCTCCGTTCAGATCAAGGTGCATGATAGCATGACACGCATGCTACAGAATGTGAGGCACATACCGAGGATGACTAGAAATCTCATCTCACTCAGCACACTTGATGCAGAAGGGTTCAAATACTCCGATTCAGGTGGTGTTTTAAAGGTATCAAAAGGTTCCCTTGTCTTCTTGGTAAGTGATATGAATTTTGCAAAGTTATATGTCCTTAGAAGAAGTACTTTACATGGTTCAATTTCCGCTGCTGCTATTACTAATGCTGAACCTAGTGAGACTAACATTTGGCATATGCGTCTTGGACATATGAGTGAACTTGGTATGGCAGAATTGGTGAAGAGAAACCTACTGGATGGCTGTACTTTGAGTGGCAAGAAGTTCTGTGAGCATTGTATTTTCGGGAAGCACAAAAGGGTAAAGTTCAATACCGCCGTTCATACCACCAAAGGTACTCTTGATTATGTACATGCTGACTTATGGGGTCCCTCTCGTAAGCCATCTTATGGTGGTGCTCGTTACATGCTTACTATTATTGATGACTACTCTAAAAAAGTATGGCCTTACTTTCTGAAAAATAAAGATGATACTTTTGCTGCTTTTAAAGATTGGAAAGTGATGCTAGAAAGGCAAACTGATAGGAAGGTGAAGGTGCTTCGTACTGATAATGGTGGAGAATTTTGTTCTGCTGCGTTTAATGACTATTGCAGGCAGGAAGGCATTGTCAGGCACCACACCATACCGTATACTCCGCAGCAAAACGGTGTGGCTGAGCGCATGAATAGGAGCATCATCTCGAAGGCCCGTTGCATGTTGTCCAACACGCGGATGAGCAAGCGTTTTTGGGCTGAAGCAGCTAACACCGCATGCTACTTGATAAACAGGTCGCTGTCTATTCCACTTAATAAGAAAACACCTATTGAGGTATGGTCTGGCACACCCGCTGATTATTCACAGTTGAAAGTTTTTGGCTGCACTGCTTATGCTCATGTTGATAATGGAAAATTGGAGCCTAGAGCTATTAAATGTCTTTTTCTTGGTTATGGTTCGGGAGTTAAAGGATATAAGTTGTGGAATCCTGAAACTAAAAAGACTTTCATGAGAAGGAGTGTTGTTTTCAATGAATCTGTGATGTTTAATGATAGTTTGTTCTCAGATCATGTTCCAAATAATTTTGATAAAGGGCTGCAGCATATGAGCGTGCAGGTGGAGCATGTGGATGATGAAAAAGGTGTGCAGGTGCAGCAAAATGTGCATGATGATACAGACGAGCAGGTGGAGCCGCCTGTAGATGACCAGGAAAATGAAGTAGGGGATGATGAGGCTCATGATGATGTTCAGCACTTACCCCCTGTTTTACACCTAGATGAAGATTTGCCTATTGCTACTCGCAAGTCTAAAAGGGTTTGTGGACGGCCACGTCATCTTATTGAGGAGTGTAATATGATGTATTATGCTTTGAGTTGTGTTGAACAGGTTGATAGCAGTTATGAGCCGGCCACATATTCTGAAGCTATCTCTTGTGGTGATCGTGAGAAGTGGATTGCAGCTATGCAGTGAGATGCAATCTCTTGAGAAGAACTGCACATGGGAGGTTGTTCCTTTGCCTAAGGGAAAGAAGCCTGTTCGCTGCAAATGGATCTTCAAGAGAAAGGAGGGTTTATCTCCTAGCGAACCTCCAAAGTTTAAGGGAAGGTTAGTGGCTAAAGGTTACAGTCAAATTCCTGGTATTGATTATAATGATGTGTTCTCTCCAGTGGTAAAGCATAGCTCAATTCGTACATGCTTGAGTATTGTTGCTGCACATAATCTTGAGCTTGAGCAGTTAGATGTGAAGACTGCATTTTTACATGGAGAGCTTGAGGAGGAGATTTACATGGATCAGCCTGAGGGGTTCATAGTGCCTGGCAAGGAGAATTATGTTTGCAAGTTGAAGAAAGCCTTGTATGGTTTGAAACAGTCTCCCCGTCAGTGGTATAAAAGGTTTGATTCATTTATGTTGTCACATTGTTTTAAGAGATTAAAATATGATAGCTGTGCTTACATCAAGTATGTTAATGGATCACCTATATACTTGCTGTTATATGTTTATGATATGCTAATTGCTGCCAAGAGTAGGAAAGAGATCACTACATTGAAGAAATTGTTGAGTAGTGAGTTTGACATCAAGGATCTTGGTGCTGCTAAGAAGATTCTAGGTATGGAAATCACTAAGGACAGAAAAGCTGGTTTATTATTTCTTAGTCAGCATAGTTATATTGAGAAGGTTCTTCAGCGTTTCAATATGCATGATGCAAAGCCTGTTAGTACTCCTATTGCACCGCATTTTAGATTATTAGCTGAGCAGTGTGCTAGTACAGTTGAGGATGTTGAGTATATGTCAAAGGTTCCATATTCTAGTGCTGTTGGTTCTTTGATGTATGTTATGGTTTGCTCTCGCCCGGATTTGTCTTATGCTATGAGTTTGGTTAGCAGATACATGTCTAATCCTGGTAAAGAACACTGGAGGGCAGTTCAGTGGATTTTCAGGTATCTTCGAGGCACAGCAGATCATTGCTTGAAGTTTGGCAAGATATATAAGGGACTTATTGGCTATGTGGATTCAGATTATGCCGGTGATTTGGACAAGCGAAGGTCACTCACAGGTTATGTGTTTACTATTGGCAGTTGTCTTTGTGGTGGAAGGCCGTCTTGCGGCTTTGTTGTTGCTTTGTCTACTACTGAGGCTGAGTACACGGCTATTGCTGAAGCATGCAGAGAGTTGTGCTGGCTGAAAGGATTGTTTGCTGAGCTTTGTGGTTATGATTCTTGCATTAACCTGTTTTCAGATAGTCAGAGTGCTATATATCTTACCAAAGACCAGATGTTCCATGAGAGGACAAAGCACATTGATCAAGTATCATTATGTGCGTGATGAGGTTGAAAAGGGTAAGTTAAAGGTATGCAAGATACACACTCTTGATAATCCTGCTGATATGTTGACAAAGCCAGTTCCTGTTGCTAAGTTTGAGCTTTGCTCAAGCTTTGTTGGCTTAACTGTGTAGCCCAAGAGGCTATTTGGCGCCAGAGGTATTTTGTTTCTTTGATGTGTTCAGGATGAAGGTTCTTTTTTTGTGTATGCTGCAAGAAGGAATTTGTCTCAAGGTGGAGTTTGTTGAGTTATGATCCAAATTCTGTCTCCCAAGAGAAAGGCCGACTTCTGACGGAGCGAAGCGGAGGCCCGTACGGATCATAAATACTTGTTAGGGTTGTCCATTGGAGATTGATTAATTCTCTTCTTGTAAGCCGCCGCCGTTGGCGTTGTAACCGGACTCCCGACATAGTGAATTGTTGCTGGCTGGCGCCCGTGGTTATTCCCTCTCTTGTTGAGGGGGTTTTCCACGGTAAATCTCGTGTCTCTTGCGGTTTGATTCCTTTGCTTGTCGTCGTTTGTTCGCCATCGTTTATAACAAGATGAACGAGCGGCGGGAGGGATCGGAGGGGGAGACGGAACCTGGCGTCGCCGCTGTGTGTAGATCGGCGAGGAGCTGATTCTGTACGAGGAGTCCCGGCTTGGCGATGGGGAGGCGCTTCGGCGGCGGGGACGACGGCTGCGCAGCGACGACGGGCTCGAGGGAGTGCGGCCGCGGGCGGTGGCGTGGGGCGCGGTGATGGTCGGGTGGGGGGAGGGGCGGTGGGCTAGCGGTGGATTGGTGGCCGGTGGTGGCGGCGGCGGACGGCGGGCGCTCGCGGGGTGCGGGCGCCCGCCGGTCACCTTGCTCGCGAGGAGCGGGCATCATCTCACCCTCCACCTCCTTCTTCCCCTTATTTTCACAGCCTACGGAGACTGCTGAAAGAAGTTTAGCACTGGGATCAACAGTATTATAATGTCACTTCCAAATGATCTGCAGGTAACTGCTTAGAGCAACTTTAGCGGCTCCCCTTTCCCATCCCCAATACCAAAAAACAACATATAGGGGATCAGATGCTAAAAAACCCTCTCCAGCAGCCTCCCTATCCCCTTCCCTCTTTTTCTCCATGGACTAAAACTCCCCCTCCACCCCCTTTATAAAGGGAACCTCTCCTCCACCCCCTATCAGTGGAACCCACTCGATTCCCCCTCCTGCCTCCACACCGCTACATATGCAAGATTGGGGGAGGGGAGAAGATGATGTGGCATTGTGGGACCCACGAGTTGGAAAGAAAAATAGGGAAACTGCTGGAGCAGGTTGTGTTTTAGGGATGAAAATATTTTTACTCCACCCCAATAACTTCATATAGGGGATGAAATTTACTCCATCTGCTGGAGTTGCTCTTAGGTTGTATCATCCAAAACACGGCAATAGATACCTGGCTGGGTTCAGAATTCAGATTGTGCAAACAGTCCATCAACCATCGATGTTAGTATGGGGAATTCTTGTAACTTAAAATCACCTTCGATGTAAAAATAGAAGTTGTTGCCGTCCATTGGACGTTGAGGTACAGAACACTAAAACTATTGGGATAATTCCCAGGCAGCAAACCATCAGCAGTTCAAACTGAACACAAATACAAAGCCGTCAAAACCTGAATAGGTGTCTGATATTGTAAAATACAAAACACATCTCTTTACAAAGGCCAACAGAACACAACATTGTTATTAACACATAACATAACATTGCAAACCTTAATGCTGTATAGTTAAGAAAATTAATTCCCATTTAGTCTATTCCCCTGAAAATTCCACTTGCGTTCTCCTATTTCTCCATCTTTCCATTATTGATCCATGATGCACAGTGATTCAGAATTTCAGGTGCTTCGTTCTTTCTGAACTCAGTTTACTATCCAGCTTCGCAGCCAGATGCTGAGGCAGCGAGCAGTTGCGCATGATTTAACCTGTTTTTGTGAGAACTTCCCTGCCCAGCATCCCTGAGTCAATATCCCCGTGCTTAGTGTTTCTGTGCATGCCTTCTCAACCTGAATGTATGCAGTGTTATGTTTAGACTTCCAAAGCATCTGGCAGATTGTTGCTTCGCCTTCGGTGTTCGAGGGAAAGTGCTATATTGCGTTTTGTAGCATGATCCCTTCCTGTACCTCCTCTGCTTCAAGGTAAAGCGGCCAAGCCATTGCCACTTTAACATCACAGTTGACAATAAAGGTCATGTCATGCTGAAATTGGAGTTAACATGCACACGCCTTTGTCTTTGAGATTGTGCAGCGGTAATGATAAAATCCGCTCAACTAAAACTTCGGAGGGGAAAAAAGACAGAATGCTTGACAATTACGCATGGATTATTCGTATGTGATGCAACTCTGAACATTTCGCCTAGGACATTCAGATAAGGAATATGTACTCTACTCATATACCACGTATGCCTTGTTTCTTTACATAGCACACCTTCTATTTTGATGTCACTCGTTGATAAATGCATTGGTAGGTCCAGCTTGATGTATGACGAATACCTATCTAACTGGGGATTCAGATTCTGCAAACAGCCCGTGAACCAGTTGCGCTTCACTTGAATCTGCAAGCCTTAAGAAGAACAAAGCTAATGACTACTATAATGCCTGCGTTTCCAAAACGGTTTAAACAGATAAGCTATCCCATGGACGACTGGTTAACGCTGCACAATCTGAAATGTCCACTATTTGTATTTTATCCGGTTCTGCAATCACAAACCTGCATAATTTAAAATGACACGGATTATAAATTTCAGATTGACATAAACGATTATACTGTTTCAACATATATAGAGCACACAGAAGTATGACGAGTAGTTTATATTAATTTGTTGTGAGAGAAAATATAGCTGGCTGACTTGTAGCTGGTGGCTGGTATTGATTTGTTGTGAGAGAAAAGTATTACTGATTGGTGGTTGATAAGACAGACGAACAAGTTACATTAGATGCCACCAATACTACAAGCACATTCACCGACATGACTTTTAAAGTGTCTGTGCGAACATATATATGTGCTCGGAAGGTGCCATGCGAGAAAAGAGATGGAACATCATATGTAGTAATTGCTAATCAAAGTCTAGCACAACCTAAATAAAGATTATAGTAAATTCCATATGGTATATATTGCTAAACAAATAATTGTAGATCGTCAATCTCATGATGAGCATCTCCAGCAGTTTGCCAAATTGATTTGTCAAACGTAAAAAATTATTCCTTCAACAATTTGGCAAAAGATTTATCAATTTTTGACAACTTGGGAAAAACCAGCCTCCAGCACGTAAATATACGCGTGCAGCACGCGCTGGCATCGTCGTTTTTAGACAGGTGGGAGGGTGAAAAAACATAATAAATAACAAAAAATGGTTCATGATGTAAGTTTTCAAGAGGTGGAAGGGGTTAAACATAATTTTGTTTCTCTCTCAGGGTTCCTGATGTAAATTAAATCTGATTTTGGCAAGAGAATTATGCCAAACTGCTGGAGATGAGCTCTTTTTTGACTTGACATATCTTTTTATTTTACAAGTTGGCTAAACACAAGATTGCCAAGTGACAGTAAACTCAAAGATGCTTACCTATAAGGAGGCAATAATAATAGCTATATGGACTTAAATTTGAAAAAAAGGTGTGAAAGCACCTCTAGCCTAGTGGTTAGAGTAGTACCCAGCAGGTTCGGATTCGACTCCCTATGGAAGTGAATTTAATGAAGTTGAAATAATATTATAAAAAAAAGATAAGGGCTTTCCCTGCAGACTTTGGTCAAACAATATGAAAAAAGGTGTTTAAAAATCTGAAAATATGTAAAAATATCTTTTAGTTAGATCTATTAGGAAAAAGTTATATTGCAATTAGCCATAACATTTTAGAGCATCTCCAAGAGTTTGCTATTTTAAACTTGGCAAATCTTATGATTTGTCAACTACTAAAAAGATTTGTGGAGTAAAAAAAGAATGCATCTCCAAGACTTTACTATTTTAAACATGGCAAATCTTGTGATTTGTCAACTCCTAAAAAGATTTTGTTAAGTAAAAAAATAATGCATCTCCAAGAGTTATTTTTAATTTGTCAAACTATTATTTCTCTCTTATGCATTTGCATCCGGATCCCTTTTGTATTCTATAATTCTTTTTTCACCCTCTCACCTGACTTCATGCATGAGAGAAACACCGATGCTAAGTCGAGTACTTGTGCGTATCTTTGCGCTCTGGACACATCTTTTTCTCAAGTTGCCAAAAATTATCAAGTCCTTCACTAACTGTTGTAGAGGGTGTTTTTAGTGTTTTTTGCAAAAACAAAATGACAACCTGATTTAACAAAGTGTTGTAGATGCTCCCTAACCAGTTGTAACCGTGGCAAATCCAAACGTGCACACTACATACATATGTAACACGTTTTCGACGTGTAAAGACGAGATTACCTGTTGTAACAGAAATATTTGTTTTTTGGAAGCTAACGTGGCATGCATAATGTTATAGCCGTACACATGCAGATGGTAGATCTGTCTCTCCTGCAATGAAGTACGTTGACCCAGATATAGCTGGTTGTTTTTTTCTTTTTTTAATGTAAAAAGTGTATTTATCATCCCTAGTATTGAAAAGTGTGACAATCATGCTTCATATAATCATTTGCTTAATTAACTGAATTGGTGCATCCCTAAATTTGTTTAATGATGATTTAATATCATATTATATAAGTTTAAACCATGTAAATATGTAATCAACTTACTAATAAGCACTTAGTAACATCTATTATTGAATTAAAAGTGAAATATGAATCAGTTCCGTCAAATGTTTCCGATAAGTTTTTATTGATAGCCAATTTAAAGGTTTTATTGAATTTTTCTTGTGTTTTAAATCTTTGACGGCATATTACTTTAAGTAGTGATTAGTCAGATGACTACCAAAGCATAAACCACAATTAGATAGCACTAAATCATTTGTTAAACTAAAATGAGATGATAAATAGACCAATTTAATTAGTTAAGATATTGATTTGCACCAAATGAAATATAAAGGATGAATATTACACTTTTGTAATGTTTGTGGGATGAAAATACACTTTTTTCATTACCATTTTTAATTATTTTATATTTGAAGTCTTACCTCTTAGGAGGTAATGAAAGTACCTGCATTGCTCCAAATTAATGTAGCACCTTCTGTTAGTAGCTATGGAACATATGGAAAAGTTTCTAAACTTGATTCAAAGCTTCTATAGAACACATCAATAATGTTTCATGGCTAATTGCCCTTAACGGGGGTGTTTGTCCTTATAGTTCCTAATGAACACATCAATAATGTAGCACCAATTTCATGCTAGCTTTGTCACCGCTACCTGGCTGAATGGAAAGCTCTACTACTAAACCCTGCTGGCTGCCTTGTCCTCATCAACAAGGTGCTAGACAGGTGTCACACATTGAAATTTCCAATTTCAGGATGTGAATAGAGAGAATAATTAAATAACAATTTTCTCATAATTTTAAAAATTTTCTCAAACATTTATTTTGTTTACGGGAAATCTAGTATAGGAAAAAGTCATTGTTTGATTTTATGAATAGAAAAAATGGTTTGATGTGAGTTTGCATTCATGTCGATGCATCTTGGTTTTTCATGCGTGCAAAAGGTTTCAAAAATTCGTTTAGGTGATGTCCAAACTCTCCCGAGAATTTTCTGGATTTTTCTGGAATTTATTCTCATTTTCCTTGAGCTATTTCTATTTATTAGAAGGCTCTAAAATCTTTTTCATGAGCTCCAAATACTTTATTTGGATTGTTCATACTTCAATCTACCTTTGGGAATTTTCCTGGAATTTTTGTGATTTTCGGAGTATTTTTAGTGCCTTAAAACATTTTTTCTGGATTTGTTTTTGCACTGAAAAGAATTCCAAAAGAAAAGAAATCTAATCCTTCCTCTCCTACCGGGCCGAGCCCGAGGGCCCGACCCAGTTTGCATCAGCCCGGCCGCGAGCCGCACGGGGCCCATCTGAGCCCAGCGGCGGCGGGGCGGCGCCGCCGCACACCGCCGCCTCCGCCTCTCCCTCGGGTGCGCACCACGCCGGGGGTCTCGTGCTCCGCGCCCCTATAAAAGGGGAGCAAATCGGCCCCGCGTGCCCTGCTGCACCGCTGCCTCTCGCCCTAGCCACCGCCCGCGCAGCCCCGCGCCGCTCGCCGGAGTGCCGAGCCGTCGGCCGCTCAGGCGTCCGCCGCCGCTGGGCGAAGTCTGGCCGACCCAGGGCCTCTCCACCACAGGTGAGCAGCTCTCTGAACTCCCCTCCATCTTCTCTGTCTTGGGCGCCCTCCAATCGAGGCTGTAGCCGCTTGAACCGCCGGCCACCAGGACCGCCGCCCGCCCCTGATGCTGGATCGAGCAGAGGTAGGGGATGAGGGCTGGCCGGTTTGCAGATAGACCCTATCCTTCCTAGTAATGTTTAGATCTTTTCCTTGTGTCTTGCAAATCTTGCAGAAAACCCCCTAGATCTATTAGATACCCTAGATCCAGTCCACTGCAGCTTTTGCGCAAATGTCCTCGAGTTTGTGTACATAATTATGTATATGCCCCTGAATTTTCGCAGAAAAGTCCCTGGAAGTTTCCAATTTCTGCAACTAGGTCCCTAATCTTGTTTTCTCCATATCTTGCACGTTTTAGCTCCCTTTTAATTCATTCATGTTGCGTTAGGTCCATAATAATGCGAAGTACGTGTTAGTGGAGAGTTTTCATCATGTTTGCTTTCTGAAAATTAATTTAATATTAATTTTGCCCTGGGTGCGAGTCAGCCAAGCCACACTGCAGAACGTTTGGGCGCAGGCTGAGTACGAGTGCCTGCGACGTCAATGAGGACGGAGCGGGGGAAGAGACGGCGCCATCGCTGAAGAGCAGTGAACCCACCGCAGCCGGCGGAGAGGAGGAGAGAGGACAGAGGGAGAAGACATATGGGGTAATGTGATTCGATATTCGAACCAAACCGAGACAACAGTTGGATAGTTAAAAATGCACTTTTACCTTGCAATAACTAATAGTTCATTCTATAAGACCTAAAGTCCACCATATTTTTAATAAAAATCCAAAAGGAGGGTCTGGTATAATATGTACAACAACACTACAGTCTCAAGGTAATTTTGTTACAAATTGGAGCAAGTAAGATTGAACTCAGCAAGCCCAAATATGGATTCATGATATCAGGATAGAAAATAAACAAATGGAGATGGATCAAAAGTTAACAATTTTAGCCGGACCAAAATTTCATGGATTTATAGAGCATGTTTGGTTGTGGTCGACCATGACAAAGCTGCAGGCGTTTGATTTCGTAAGCCTGTTTGCATCGCTAATTGCCTGGCGAGAGCTGCCTAGAATGGGGCAAGCAAACATGATGCTTTATGTTTAAAAAACAAATGATAGAACAGGAGCACAGGTTGATAGACTGAGTAGAGTATAGACAAGTTAAGGATCCTATGAACGTTCTCTAATTTGCATTCCATTGTTGTACAACATAAACATTACACTCCGGGGCAATAATGCTTTTCAAGAGGAGTCAGTTACCTTTGGAAGCCGTCGATGTCAATGAATCCAAAACCTATAACACCTTGACTATTTTCAAGTTTAGTAGGGACTTTTGTAAACCTGTCAATTGAGAAATACATCATTTGGTTATTCTTTGACCTACAATCATTTATAAAAAATAGGTCATATTGTTTTTTTTATAAAGCAACTCATATTGAATGGCTTGTCTTTCATGGACAATTCAAGAATAGGACTTGATCATTATATCATGGGTAACATATATAGATGACAAATAATAAGTCAGTACTCAGTACATGCCACGATTTGTGATAATTCATAAAGCCATAAGCAAGAAAGGACGAACAACAGCTCATAATAAAATGCATTGTCCTGTGCAAACACTATCTTGTACCCCCTCCATTTCAAAATACTTGTCATTCTGGGTTTTCTAGATGCATTCACTTTATTTTGTATGTGGACATACAAACTATTTAGGGGCATAACAAAGGGAATGTATCTAGAAAAGTCTGAATATAGCCTGAAAACATGTATTTTGAAACGGAGGGAATATAGCCTGTACAAATAGAATAATATGTATTTTAAAGGTAGATGCATAAGGGCAGTCCTAATGGGCATTTTTTTTGAGTTAAGAACTGTGGGGGAGATCCACACAGTATAAAAAACTTTTTATTAAAGAGAGTTTACATTACAATTAACTGAAAGCATCTCGAGGCCAACCAAGCAAAGAATTTAATTCCGGGAATGCACCTCGAGGCCCAAATTGCTTTGAAGATGGGATGAGCATGAAAGATGATGATAACATGATCATAGTATTTCTTAGAAGAGTAGTCTCCTCTCCTGATGGGAATCCATTGGTCTGCAGTGCTTACATCGAAAGGGGTGTCCTAAACTTCTTCCTGAAGAGAGTTGAGTTCATCCATTGCCTGCTCAGACAGGGGAAGGAAGAAAATTGCCTCCAGATCCTCAGTAATAACGATGTCGTGTACTGAGATGTGAGTGTTTTTGGAGACGGAAGCCAGTCTAGGATATTGAATTTCAAGGAAAATTTCAGATCATTGATCCTGACAAAAACAGTAAGAAGAGCCATTGCCAATGACAGAATTTGTGATACCTCGATAGAGTCCATTGAGCCCAAGAACATCTTTCCACCAAAAAGATCCCACCTCTCTGGCTGCATGTGGGACTTTGTTTCTGTAATATTTGAACCAAATTTGCTAGGCCCAGGGAACATTAACTTTGTTCGAGAATTTGTGAAGGTGTTTCATAAGAAGAGCATCACTTTGCAGGTGAATGTTGAGGTGAGGACACCAAGGCCTCCTTTGTCTTTAGGCATCTGAACTATCTCCCATGCTGCAAGGTTGCCTTCTCTTTCCCTTTCTAAGTTTCCTCTCCAAAGACACTGCTTTCTGATGCGGTCAATATTCTCAAAGACACCTCTAGAGAGCTTTATAGTGCACATTGCATATGTGACAATAGGATTGATAGCTGAGTTTATAATCCTGTAGCCGTCCTGAGTAGGAGAGCCAGGTGGCGGTGCTTGATAGACACCTCTCCACCCTGTCCATCGTAGGCGTGAGATCTTCCATCCTTGATTTTTTAGTTCCCATGGACAGGCCCAGATATGTGAATGGCATTGTTCCAATTGCACATCTAAAGGTTTGAGCTAGAATTTCCATCTTTTCTTGAGAAACATTGACGGGTGTCATCTGTGATTTTCTGTAGTTGACTTTTATGACATGTTGATTAAACAAAAGTCCCAAGGAAAGATTTCAGAAAGAAGAGCTGGCATGCATCAGCTTGCATAATCAGCAAAGTGTCGTCTGCATATTGCACAATTGGTTAATCATCAGTTGGCTGAAGAATTGGTGCTTGTAAAAGGCTTAATCTGGATTCTCTGTTGACTAGGATGTGAAGCATTTATGCAGCAAGCACAAACAAGAGAGGGGCAAGGGGATCACCATGCCTAACCCCCCTTTTGCACTTAACGAATTTTCCTGGTACACCATTAGGTAATACAACAGATGAGCCAGATTGGAGCAGTTTATTGACCCAACCGATCCATTGGATAGGGAAGCCCATGTTTTCTAGCATTTGTAGAATGGCTGAGTGTTGTACTGTGTCAAAATCTTTTTCGAAGTCTAGTTTCAGAATGATGGCCTCCCTTCTTGATTGATGACATTGGTGGATGTATTCAAACCTCCAGGGCAAGCAGTCCTGTATTGTTCTGGACTTTATGAAACCATACTAGTTTTTGTAAACTAGCTCTAAGGATTGTTGTCTGTAGCCTCTCAGCAAGAATCTTGGTCACAAGTTTGGGACTAATGTTCATCAGAGATATTGGTCTACAATCATTTTCTGTCATAGGATTTGTGACCAAAGTGATATAAGCTGTGTTGATAGCATCCAAGCATAATCATCCGTCATAAAAATAATCTATAGAAGTCTTCTTTTATAATTGGCCAGCAACTCTTCATGAATAGACCATGAAGCCATCTGGACCAGCTGCCTTGTCAGTTAATATGGCTTTGATTATTTTGTCAATTTCTGAGTGCTCAAAGGGGGCTAATAAATTGGTGAGACCAACCTCAAGATGGATCAAGGAAGCAATATCATAGTGCATGGTGGAGCCTGTGCTGATTCCTTCATGGTCCTGAATCCATGCTCCTTGATCATTTAAGATTTGTGAAATAATATTCCTTCTACGGGAGATAGTTGCCATGGCATGAAAATATTTTGTGCATTCATCCCAATGATTTATATTGTTCACTGTATGCCTTTCCTTCCAATACATGTTCTTGTAATGGAGAAGAGTCTTGAGTTGTTTTCTGATTATACATCTTGTGTTTGCTTCTGTGTTGAATAACAATCTCATGTCTTCCAATGTCTCCAAGAAAAGGATAACTGCATTATAGTTCTGTATCAAAAGGTTTAGGTTGGATAGGCTCTGACTCCACCTCTTCAGATTGGCTCTAAGTGTTTTTAAACTTCATGGATATGTTTTTAACTGGATCCACCTCATGTAAAGAGTGTCAGCTGCTGTCCATAGTGTCTGGGAAAACATCATGCTCAGTCCAGAAGTTTGCAAATCTGAAAATACTGGACTTTGGAATTCTTGTGTCAATTGCTATCTTGCAGGGGATGTGGTCAGAGGTGATCTTGGCCAAAAGAAACACTTCCGAGTTGGGATAAGTCAGTGTCCAATTTGGTTTGAAGTGAAAAACCAGTCCAATTGTTCTAGCAGTGGGTTTGTTTGCAGCTCTCTGAGACCTAAGTGAATGCTCTTCCTTTCAGGAGCAGCTCTATGAGACCCAAGTCCCCAATTACCTCGTTAAAAATTAGAATGTCTGTTAGGTTTCCTCCCGGCTTGTTTCTGTTCTCAAGAGAATGATAGAAGTTGAAGTCGCCCATGAAAATCCAATTTGAGTTGTCATCAACCTCACAGTTTTTGAACCGGTGGATGAATTCTAATCTGCCCAGCTCTTCACAAGGGTCATAGACATTACTGATCGTCAAGGATTTGCCATTATGAGTAGAAACGAAGGTGGTGGTGATGCAAAATTGTTTTTGTTGGATGATTGAACCTTTGAAAACAGAGCTGTTCCAAAGGAGAAGAAGGCCTCCAGACGCTCCCTGGGAGGGGATGAAATCAAAGCGGTCAAATCTAGATGGAGCAAAACTGCGAATGAAAGAGATAACCAAATGCTCGGGTTTATTCTCTTGCAGACAAACTTCCTGAGGTGTAATACCCTGCCCACCAAAGCAGCACCGCACAACCCTTCCGTTGGGGCGAGCACGAGTACACATAGCACCCTGCTTACACTTTCATCCTCGCTTCGTGTAAAAGGGTCAACCCGAGGGTTGTGTGGCTGGTGGACAAAGACTTAGAAGTTGGCTCAAACCTTGCTCAACAACAAGCAATGTGGTACTAAACACGCGCACCTACGCTCATGGGCTACTCAGGGGCCATCCAAATTGGGCGGGGTGTGACATTAACACCCCCCCTAAAACCCTGATGTCCTCGTCGGTCCAACTCACCTGTCTTCTGCCGACCCATATGCCATGCAGTGTGCCCCACCCCAGGGCCACACACGCATGTATATGTCTGCACACTTGCCTGAGCAAATGTCCGGAATCTTCCCTCTTAGCGCATGACCGTACGTACAGTGCCAACCCATATGCCATGTCGTGTGTCCCATCTCAGGCCCACACGCGCCATGCACCCTATGTCCGCACACTGACCCGTACGCGCAATCACGAGGGTCAGCTCTGATACCATTTGTAACACCCCGCCCACCAAAGCCGCACCGCACAACCCTTCTGTAGGGGCGAGCATGCGTACACATAGTACCCTGCTTACACTTTCATTCTCGCCTCGTGTAAAAGGGTCAACCAGAGGGTGGTATGGCTGGTGGGCAAAGACTTATATGTTGACTCCACCCTTGCTCAACTTGCAATGTGACACTAAACACACACACACCTGCACTCATGGTCCAATCATGGGCCGGGTGTGACATGAGGGCTTCACATTTGCTAGTAGCATTGATACCATGGAATATTCCAGCATAGAATGTTCAAAGTACGACTACCCATTAAAACACAAATAAGTCCAGAGCAAATCATCTCCACAGCCTAGCTGAGGAGGAATAAGCAGGAAACATGATCAAAAGTTTTGAAGCAAAATGTACAAAATGTGGTGAAGACATTGGAGCTTCAAAGGGCATTGATGGTAGTTTCTATATACCTCTCTTAATTACACTTGACAACTCAGCAATTTGATGACGTGCAGCCAAGTTATTGAGGGGAGAGTGGAAAGAGATGAAACTTTGCTGAAGGAACGACGTCCTCCCTCGTAACGATGCAGGAAGAAACCGAGGATCAGCGTTGGGGAAAAACCACCCACTTCCATCGCCCATCTGCGGATCCGGTGCGCTCGCACTACTCCTGTCCCACCATGGGATCTCCTCCGCGTGCGCTTGGTTGGGATGTTTAGTTCAATCGAACTCCAACGCTGAGCGGCTACAAAGGAATTGCATTCGTATGCTTGTGCGTTCACATTCAGAAATTGCATTCCTATTCTGAAGCGCATACATTCAAAGATATTTTGAAAGGGTAGTACTACCTTATTTTGACAAAAATGTTCTCCTGATCCTCTCCTTATCACGCTATCAGGCTATAATTGCTAGCTCAAAATGAACTAGGCAATCACCAATTCACTAGTATAGAAAAAGTTTATAGGTGCAAAAAATCCAGTGTGAAGGAACACTTGCATCAAAATCCTTGGCTGGCACTGGAGGCCGTTTCGTCAGGGGCAAGGTTCCCAAAACACCCCTATTGCCTACGGTGCATCTGGTGAATAGATTCGACCAACCCGACCTCAGAACCTGCCGCTCGCCACCGCTTGTTTCCATCTCCTGCTGCTCACACAGACCTACCACCACTACTAGAAAACCCCTCTTTAGCTACGTTATAGTAGTAACGCACACTTGAAGTGTTTCTATGTTAGTGCCTAAAGATGCTTTTTGACATGATTTTGAGATCATGTCAAACTGTCATAGTATTTGACAGAGCGTTGGTAGTCTTATAAAGACATTTTTTATGACAATATTGAAATCATCTTAAAAAAGAGATGAAGTTAGCCACATTTTAAATCGTCATTATTGCCTAGACACATTAAAAAGCGTAGCAAATAATGTCCATAACCATGTAAATATGCATTTTGACATGATTGTAAAAATGTTTCAAGAGGAAGTTACGCTTTTAGACATGCTTTAAATCATAACTAGTAAGTAGAAACATCATAAAGTAGAAACATCATAAAGTGTACCAAATAAGTGTACTAAATGGTTCTTCATGTAAAACTCAAGAGAAAACTATATGTTATGTAAGTCAAGTTTGTTGTGTAGGTGAGATGGTAAGGAAGCTATGTGTGAAATGAGAGATCTTGAATTCGAATCCTATACAACACATATATTTCACATGAAAAATCATGTATAGGTGTCCTCAAATCTGAAATATTTTTTATTTTTTCACAAACTGTAGACATGTTTTATAAATGTATCTAGAAGTTTGCCTCTATATTTATTAACACACAATAAAGTGTTACTATAATATGTAACTAAACCAGTAGAGTTCTTTTGTACACGTGTCTACATGATTGTATCAATTTCATTAGATACACATCTAACGTGTCTACAAAATGTATCTTTGTTTCATAGCGATGTTTAAAGAATTCATCATTACAAGGTTTTGACGCGGTATGTACGAAAACGCTTCTAGCACGCTTTATGCAAGCATGCCTATACTAACATAGAGACGAAATAAAATGTGTCTAACTCTAAATATGGCGTATCTAGAGGGGGTTTTCTAGTAGTGCGCGATTAGTGCCATGACTTGGAGCTCGGTCTGCACGCCAACGGCCCCACGCGCGATGAGGCCCTACCCCAGTCTGTCCGCAACAACCTCCGCCGCTGCCAGTTGCTGTCGCTCCCCCTGCTGGCATATGGCAATTCCTCATGAGGGGGCCACACTGGCGCTGATGCGAGGGTCGTGCCCGTCGCTGCCACGGGGCGCAGAGCCCGTCGTCGACCCCTGCCTCACAGTCACCACGGTCGTCGCCGCTGCCGTCGAGTGGGAGAGTAGAAATGAGAGATAGGAACGAAGATAAGGTTATTACATTTAAAAGAGATTTGGTATATTACAAAAACACTAATTTTTTATTTTCAATCATATCCCTATACTACCTATGAATACTACTCATACTACAGCTAAAATGTCGTCTGATCCTTCAAAATAGGTCCTTTTCTATTACATACGAAACCTTTTCAACCGGTAGCACAGGGTAGTGTTGTTCACCGTAAAAGACCTCAGTAATAAAATTCGTGATGGAGGAAGAAGATTTTTTTCCCTCTGTTCTCAGTTCTTGGCGCAGCAAAGAACATGAGGGGAGAGAGAGAGAGAGCAAAGAGAACTGAGAGATTAGACCACAGGAAGGGTGTGGTATGGCCTGCATTATGATATAGACAAGATGTACATATAGTGCATGGCCACAACTGATCTTATTCAGTTTTTAATAGATGTTGATGCTCATTAAATGTTATTAGTCATAGAAACTGCTAAGAAACTATGCATTTGAGATATAGAGTTCAAAATTGAATTTATTTTCGTTGGATATTGTGTTAGAAATTGTCCATTGGGACTGCCCTAAAAAAATATACATTGCCTTGTTTTTTTGACCATGTATTGTCTTTTTTAAGGAATAGATATGATAATATGCATGTTAAATTTAAAACAAAGCAACTGGAGCGTAAAGAAGAAAACACCATTACCCGTAGGTTTTGTAGTTCCACAGCAAGACTCCCGTACGGGTCTTTGCGGTAGCTAATACAGGACGCGTTGGGTGGCAAGCCATATACCATGCGCCCCTTTCAGCCAACAAGCCTCCCGTTGCAAGTGCTGCATGAACATGTGTTGTGTTTGTCCGCAGGTCCAAGATCTGATGATTATTAAAATCAACCAATTAAATCGAAATAATTATATACCATCTCTATATACTCCTACATAGCAGAAGTTATGTTTATGCTATAAGAAAATCAAAACGTAGAACATGGAAGAGAACGACGGCAAACCTCTATCTTCCCTTTCTGCCAGCCAACAGTGGCCAAGAGCTGCATGTCACTACCTGCTGTGTAGCAATAAGCAATACCACTAGTATCCCCACGCAACCTAATGTTCGGTCCCTCAGAATAATCCATGCTCCAGATCTAAAAATAAAATATTTATAATCATACGCGTACGCCGTGGCGGTCAATCATAGAAATAGCTTGGGAAGCGAGAGACCAACATTTATTTCTCCATCGTCATCCAGAGAGGCAAAAGAGCTGGCATCCTTGGGGTTAAAGGTCATTTCGCGCGTGTGGTATCGATCAGTACTGGAAGATAAAAATTGTCGAGTACAAATCCATCCCTGATCCCAGTCCCATAGCTTGACCAAATTGCATTTGCATGATGAAAGCAGATAAGGCAGAGTTGGGTGGACTGCCAAAGCGTTTACAGGACCTTCCTCATCAGCTTGAAACCTCCTGATTTCAGTTAGTCTATCATTTGCATAACTATAAACTGAGATGTATCCTTGACTATGTCCGCAGGCGACCCATTGCATTCGTGCAATGAACTTAACTGCTGATACAGCAGACAATCCACTGTAACTGGGTGTGTGTATCATGGTCTCATATGCACTACTTATCTGCCCACAAAGTAGAAAAATGTCATCAGCTCATTTTACTGTATCTTTTAAAGCAGAGAAACTGACGCAATACGTTACTAGGTAGCTATGGTGGAGAGTGCCAGAGTGGATCGCACCTTGGGGTCCATCTTATGAATCTTAATACGCCCGTAAACAAGACCCACGACAACCCTATAAATATATATGGGAGAACATATAAGGCGCAGATCTAGCTTATATCATGTGCAATTTTGAAAACTTTTAATCAACACCACAAAATGCTCATCCAAGAGACGTGTGTGCGCGCGCGCGCTCATCCAGTGGAATATTTTCACCTCCATCTAAACATTGCCGAGGGTACGTGCCAGAGTGGAATGAACCAAATCGGAATGGAATTGTGTGAACGTATATAATGACATATGCACCCATTAACGGTCCACTCACCATGGCTCCGTAGGATGCACGTCCATGCAGGTCAGGTTAGAGCTCATGCTATTATCAGTTGTATCGATGCGTAGTACTGTCATCACCTGAACAAGAAATTAACACTATTTATTATATGATAAAAGATATCAAATCAAGGCCAAGGAAAATGATCAAATATGCATATATGTACATATATACCTCGTCCTCCACTGGGTGAGGGCTACGTATGACACATGCCAACACGGCCTCGTGCACATTTCCTCCATCTGCTCTTACTTGATTCATGAGTTCATCGCGCTTTTCGTAAGTGTATCTGAAACGAAGACTGTCGCCCGTACGATAACGGCGGCTCCCACTGATCATCATGACTCCAATATAGGAGCAATGTTTCTTCCTCCTACAAAATGGCACTAGGCTGACAGCACAAGTGGACCGGGGTGGCACAACGCCGGCCGCTAATATTGGATTCATCCTTTGGGTATCATACATGGTCAGGTAGTCTCTCCATTCATCATCATTAATGGCATAGACAACATCATCATCTGTCTTGTTAGTTAGGCTTATGTACTGTTCTTCTTCCTGGGATGCGAAACGGAGCTCTGCGGGATAAATGAGCAGCAGCTCTGTCTCAACTGAAAAAGGGCTTATCCGCGGCAATACATGCAAGACCTCCAATAATTAATAAGTCAAATTAAAATAATATAAATATTGGACAAGACAGTGTAAATAATAATATGAAAACCTCCAAGAATTAGTGAAACGTTGTTTCATCTCCAAAATGTGGGAATTGAACTCACCACTGCAGCCCGGTCTACCGTCAACTCCTGGTCGTCATCTTGCCAATCTAGCTCGTCATCGTACATAGGCCGATGCACTTGTGATGATGCTTGATGCTGCTGCTTTGGTGCGGAGAACAGAATGCCCAACTCCAACTCCTGCACACATGTTCCTTCATAGAACATGTCCACGCTGACATTGTCATCCTTTAAACCTTTTGGCACGACCATGCTCCGCAAAAGACACGTGTCCTTGTATTGCATGTCTGTCAGTGTTTCATCCTCGTTCACAAAGACGTCTATAACTACTCCCCGTGTTGACCATGGTGCCATTATACCCATCTCCGACGCTAGATGGTAGATCACCTTATTACCTCGGGGCAATATAAATGTAAAAGCCACATAGTCACATGTCCTGTTTGTGAGCTGCAGTGAACAAGGCAACAATCTATTTAGGTCAATAGGCCAGTAGCGGAGCTCAAGGGGTTCCACAACCAGGAGATGTTTCGGTGCACCCACCCTTACCTACAAATAGAACAGACTTATGGGTTACACCTTGTTTAGATTCGCAAATATCTACTACAAATTTGTCACATCGAGTCATATCTTATTTCACAACATGCACCTCAATGCACATTTTTTCATAACTTTCCAACAAATGCATTATTCATTAATTCGCACAAATTTGACTAACTAAGCACCACCTTACTTAAAGCGTTGTTGGTTTGAGGTGTGACTCATTCCTCACTTTCTTATTTGGTTTGTTGTAAAGTAGAATGGGTTTATCCCTCACTACCTCATTCCTCCACAAAGTTCATTTTTAGCTTAGTGATAGACTCATGGGATCAACTCATGATAGACTACAATTCTACAAACCAAACAGTACCGCTGATGATCAAGGTAGCTGATGATGTCCACAATAGTTGGTAATACATCATCTAAGATGTATGGAGAGGGGGGCTCACTTTCTTCCTCCTCTCTCTTCCATCTTCCATGATGGCTCCAAATTTCTAGGGGTGCTCAGGGCGGCTCCAATGGACAACATGGGGTAGCCCCCCCCCCCCCCCAAAAAGCCCCCATGCTGGATCCGCCCTCTAGCTCTAAGCTAGCATTTAAAGGTAAATTTGACAGGGCATTATATAATATCTGCCTCTGACTTCCTGAGGTAACTATACTACTCTCTTAGCCATAAATATAATGTAAGGACTTCAACGATCTTTATTGAGGGAAAAGATGCACATACCCATCAATCAAGCATCTGGATCACATATGCAATTATATCTTAGTCATTAAGTTGGATTATCACAAAAGTCCTTCACTTAAATGTGAAATTTTTGAAATTTAGAAGTCCTTATAATTTTTTGTGGATGGATGGAGTATAATGTACAAATACTGTTTTATTGCGCTACATTCATTGGTTCTTTTATTCCCTTCACTTTTGCCACAAGGAAAACCAATGGCTAGCTGGTTATGCCATCAATGGATCTAGATGCATGTGTTAGTAATTGATAGTATTAAAAGTGGGAAGTGGCCATTATGGTTGACTGGTGGAAAGAAAGTCACGGAAGCTGCAAGTGGATCTTAGTAATTTTTGTTGAAAAATAGAATATCGATATTATATATACAGCTCCTTCATTTCAAATTGTAGATTATTCAATTTTCTAGGTTCATAAATTTATTTATGCATCTCAACGTCCACTATGTCTAGATACATAACAAAAACTATACACCTAAAAAGACCAAAACAGCCTACAATTTTGGATGGAAGGATTATATATAACTAACCGTCAAATTCACCATATCAACCACTTTGTTTGGCTCTTCCTTGAATATATCCGCCGTTATATCCTGGGATCTAAGACCTTTATCCACTCTGGTGCTTTGAACACAAATCTCTGCTTTACAGTGCTCCTCCCGCAACCGTTTCTTTAACGCTTCCAATGATATGGTGACACTACATGAGGACCTTGGTGGGATGACATCTTTGTTTGGAATCATGTGAAATGGGAATTGGCTTGTGTCAGATACCCTAAAAGCAACATAATCATCGACATAGTTGGTAAGCTCAATCAAGTGTGAAACCTGCTTGTTAAGATCAGCAGAAAAATGCAGCTCGAGCGGCTCTATCTCAAGCATGTCCACCAAAAAAGAGTTTTTCTGCAAGTGGATAAGCAGTCAAACAGATCGCTTAAGATGATTGGCAGCAGGCCTGTAAAATCTAAGAGTTTCCAAGTTTAAATGGGCATATGAGCTTACCTGCTCAACTGTAGATCCATTGCCATCACTAATGTGCCTACCTGTATTTTCCATTTCATTGTTGAGTGTACGGATTATGTCCTCTATATTAGGCCTTTCTGTGGGTTTTTCATTCTTGCAACTTTGCGCTAATTCAAGGCATTTAGTCACTTGTTGTTGATAAATAAATGTTGTGTTGTTCGAAGTTTTCTTCCACCTGTGCCTCCATCTTCTATTTACCTGATATTGAAACAAATGTGATCTACAAAGACAGTAGCACACACTATATCTGGTGCAAAAGGAAAATAAATGATAAATTAAATTAAAGCTTCCATTTGGAACACATAGGAAACTGCACTTGAACAAATTACATGTTTTAACAACTTCTATAATGTTGATGCAAAAAGGTATCAGAGTAGCCACTTTCAATTTATCATTTATTAGAGGACTAGCCCAGGGTGCCACTTTTGAAACAACACAGAGAATTTATTTTGCAAAAAAAAACCAACACACACACAGGGAGTTATTTCTGGCATAACTCACTGTTGCATTGTTGGGCTCCTCCCTGTTTCCAGTCACAATCTCTATGATTATAACACCTAAACTATAAATATCTGATTTCAATGAAATCTTTCCATAGAACAAGTATTCTGGAGCACAGTATCCTCTGCATAAATGGAAATTAAATGGAATATATAAGGGAACAGGTGTAAAAAGACAAATAATATGTTGCATGATGTACTGCTTACAGTGAACAAACACGTTCTTGACTAATAGTTTTGGTTATATCCCCAGCTCTTGATATGCCAAAATCTGTGATCTTTGGCACCATATTATCATCCAATAGTATGTTGAGAGGTTTGAGGTCCATATGAATAATGCCCTTTTCATTGTGAAGATGATGCAATCCATTACAAATCCCTTTAATAATTTCAAAACGTGTATGCCATTCGAGGCCCCTTAATTCATCTGCAGGGGCAAGAGAAAAAGGGTACTAGAAACTTAAAACAGAACAATCGAGAAACAAACTTAAAACAAATGAGAGGGTACTAGAAACACTTCTAGCCTTCATTTCTGTTATGAATAGAGTATGATTCATCACTGACAGTGAACATTCTTTTTATACAATAAGCAGGAGCCCATAACTACTACTGAGTCAGGAGATAATGATTCTAGGGTTGATTCGTTCACAGTGGCAGAAGAAAAATCTAACCATCAATGGAGTAAATAAAAATTGGTGTGAGGTAAGCCTTCACATACCAGTTACATAGCCGGCTAGGCTTCCCTTGCTCATATACTCTAAACAGAGCAGTCTCTCCCGTTCCTCAGCTAAAATATATGTTCCTTCAATTTGTATCGCTCGCTCTTCTATATGAGAGCAATATCCTAGAAATCTTACTATATTTTGGTGCTTAACTCTCATCATGGATGTGACCTCTTGCTGAAACATCCGGTCATCCATCGTCTTGGCGTTGAGAAGCTTCTTCACAGCAACAATCTTGCCGCTTGGAAGTATGCCCTGTGTTAACTTGTCTCATGAGTATCCATACAGATCGACATTTAATAAGATCTTCTTTGAGGAAATAGTAACGCCGGATTTTGTTTCGAAATTGATTTTACCTTGTAGACATGGCCGGATCCACCTTCACCGATTTTTCGCTCATCAGAGAATTTTTCTGTGATGTTACTTAAAACTAACAAATTCAGTTTATCCGGCCGCTTTTTGCCGTCGAGTATACTCTCCAGTTTACTTAGTCCAAGAGATATATCATCCATTCTGAGAAGGCAATGCATTATAAACATTATATTGGAGCATGGAGTGAGACTAATTTTCTCCTTGTATAGAGCACAATTGCAAAGTACTGATAGAGTAAGCTTGAGAACAACACTTTCAGATTAGTTTAACTATATCAGAAGATCATCAAAAAACAATACAATCATTGCAGGCTTGGAACTTGTTCACCTAAGCTGCATATTTATCTACCACTGTTGCAACGTTTGGCTTTGATGCTTTCAAAGAAACTGTTTCACCTTAGGTTCCGGTTCAGCAACAAAAACAGGTATTACAATTGTTTGCGTGATTCATAAAAGTAAACCTCAGCTCGGAGAAGAATGAAAGAGAACTGAATGTTTCGGCGCAGATAACTGAATGTATAAATCAATCAAAGCGTGATTTGTTCAATCTCTATGTTCAATTATTGGATCTAAACTAGAAGATACCATATTCGGAAGTATATCGCGACGAGAATCCATTAACACAACTACAACTTTAAAAGTAACAATATTGCTGGAAAACAACAAGGTCTCAAGCTATTTGCATACATACCTCAGGATCAGAGGGGAAAGGTGTCGCTCGAAACACCAATAAACAGAGGGAATTAATGGACGGCCGGAGGCGGAGATAGATGCCCCCTTTTGCTGCTCGCAACACCAATAAACAGGGAATTAATAGAAGGCCGGATCGGAGGGGGGGATAGATAGATCAGATGCCGCCGCCCTTGCTGCCCGCGACACCCTTGAAGCAACCTACATGCGAGGGACTTCAATCAACAGAGACCAGCGGCCTGTTCGTTTGGCTGGTGGCTGATGGTGACGGTGCTTTGGTTTGTTCGAGAGAAAAGTACTACTTGGTTTGGTGGTGATAAGCCAAGCGAACAGGCTGCTGCAGACCTTGAACGGGTGAGAAAAGATGGGGATAAATAATGACAGAGACCCCTGAAGATATTTTGAGTGCCTCAAGATAATGACCAGACCTTGAACGGGTGAGAAAACAATGAGTGATGATGGATTTCAAATATATTTTGCCTTGTAGACATACCACAGCCACCTTCGCCGATTTTTCGATTATCAGAAAAATTTTCCGTGATGTGAATTAAAACTGACAACGTCAATCTACCTGTACCCGCAAAAAAAATTCAATCTACCTGGCTTCTTGCTCCCGTCTAGTACACGACTCAGCATCTCATGTTCACAAGCTCAGGAGAAGAATTAATGAAAGAGACCTCAAACCGTGACATGTGGCCCTCAACTGACATCTATACTTGTTAATATATGAAGAAGAGAATCTATGAACGCACCTGCAAGTATGTTCAGAGTCTCGTTATTTTTGCTAGCTATATTTAGAGATTTAGTCCTTTGTAAAAGTTGAAAATTTCATAATTCAATTGAGTAACCCAACAGACTAGCTATTTTTCATTTTTCAAATCCCACCAACAACCACTGCGATTGGGCTTGTGGTCAAATGGTAGAACGGTCCAGTGGGATGCTACCCACCATGGTTCAAATCCTAGTGCTCGCACCTTTTCCTGGATTTATTTCGGGATTTTCCAGCATTATGCGTTAAGTGGTGAGCGACGACAAGGTGCCAGTGGTGACTTCGAGAATCTCCAGATCTGCCGGTGCTCAGTCCTTTAGAGGCGCTCATAGGGGTGGGGTTTGCGTACATGTATTCATTGGGGTGAGTGTGCGTGCGTGTTTTGAGCGTCTGCGTTGTACTGTGTGAATCTCAATAAAAATCCCACCAACCACTCACTAACACATAGACCCACCTGTCAACATCTTCGCCCACCCCAACACCCCCACCTCATCCTTTTTCCTTCCATACAAAATACAGCCGGCCTCCTCCCGTCCATCCTCCCCTGGCTAGCGGTAGCGTGCGCCTCCATGATATATCAACTGCTCTCCTCCAGGAACCGTAGGTAGCCTCCCCATCTTCCCTCAAGAACTGTAGCACCACGTCGTCGCCATTGATTGAAAAGGGAGAGGCAAGGAATCGATAAGCGCGACTTCTTCTTTTTTGTTCGGATCAGCGATGGTTGCGCTCGCCGGCGGGGAAGAGGACACGGGCGATGTGCCTTGAGTCTTTCTTCACCTCCGTGCTCTCCGGGCTCTTTGGCCAGGGTGAGGACGAGGAAGAGATGGCCACACACAACCACAACGCGAGTAGTGTCGGGGACAGCCACGAGGGCCCCTAAAAAACCGGGGGAACCCTGCTTAAAACCTGAAAAAACAAAACAAAACACACCTCTAACATAAGCACGCACACACGGCACGGCCCATGCTGTGGTGGCCCCCGCGGCCCACCAGAGTGGCCCAATCAAGCGCCCCCTCAAGCAAGGTCCGCCTCGCTTGAGGGCTCACGCCCCCTCGAGCAAGTTCCGCGTCGCTCGAGGGTCCCCGCCCCCCTCAAGAGGGCTCTGCCTCGCTCGAGGCTCCCTCACGAGCGCACCTGCTCCCGCATGCGGGTACGAGCATTTAATGCTCTGACACAGCAGAGCCGCGCCATCACATGCCTGGGAATCATGCCCCGGCGCTGTTCCGCCAACTCCCTAGGAGGAGCCCATCCCCGCCACTGTGGGGGACCGTGCGACGAGGCCGGTGTCAGCTCCGCGACACTGTGCCGCCTGCTTTAGTACGGCTAACATGCCGCGCCCTCGAAGGGGGGCCGACCGCACCCTCGAGCCCTCTTCTCGTTACTCCGCAGAGTCAAACCGTGACGTCAGGCCGGCGGGAGCGCCATCCCCGTCGGCCGTCGGGCCCCGTGCGGCCCATCCCTCGCCCCCCGCAGCCGCCACGCCGTGCACCGCTACAACTACTCGGCGCTATTGGGCACACGGGGATGGGACGCCGCCGAGGGCCCGCCACCGTACCCCGTACGGACCACCGTCAACGGCTCCCTCGGCCCGCCCGGAGACACCCGGTCAACCACTACACCTCCACCCTCGAAGCCGCCCCTGTTTAAGTACAGGGCACGCCACGACGCCGTGACCGGAGCAAGACTCGCCAGGACGGGCGTCATCTCCACGGAACTGTACGCCATACCTTCGCGCGTAGCTGAATAGTGCGGCGTGCCTGTACATCACCCTCTCCTTGGTCTATAAAAGGAAGGTGATCCCCCTCGCTGCGGGGGAGGGAGACGGGACACGACACATAAGGCTCGCTCCCCATCTTCCCCGCGATATTGGCATTCGCCTCAATCACTCCTCTTGGGACTTGGAGGCCACGCCTCTCTCCCGCTCCGCATGTAGCCGCCCCACTACAGGCACCCCGGTGCAAAGCAATATAGTGCTTCGAGCACACCTCTGTTGGACGTACGGCCCCGGGCGGAACCAGGATAAACCAAGCGTCCTTAGTTGCTTAGCACCGACCATCGAGAGACAGATCTGAGCGCTCATTACTAGTTAATGTTGGTACTACATTCCGCACCGACAAGTAGACATGAAACAAATGTGTCAATGAAGCGTTGCTTTCTTTCATAGACACGCTTAACAAATTCATCTCTACAAAGACTAACACGGTGGATCGGGAACACACTTCTAACACGCTTTTTGAAAGTGTATCTACAAAGCCATCGAGACGAAATAAAGCGTGCCTAACTCTAAATATAGTGTAGCTATAGGTGGGGTATTCTGGTAGTGAGATCAGATGCCCTTGCCCTCGCTGCTCGCAATACCAATCAAGCATTGTAGCCTTAGAACTAGGGGAGGTGAGGAGGGATCCTATTTTATTGCTGCAATCTGAAAAGGAGGGCATATGTCAGCAATCCAAGAAGGTCCTAACTTTAAACTAGCAAGTGAGCCCATAGCTCAACTAGGTAGGGTGGAGTGGTCCAAGTCCTCTGTATCTCGAATTTGGAAAAATATTGCTTTTTAATAATAATGAAAATCACTTTTTAATAATAATGAAAAATCACCTTGTTCCTCTTAGGGTTGTTCTAATTATATTTGTTTTTTTAAAAAAGATACGTCAGAAAGAAAACTATCAAAATTGTCATAAACGTGGGCACATAATCCAAAAATATATTTGCTATTCTCCTTCGAAATTTTTTAGATTTCCAATTATTGGAATGTTTTTTAGAGTTCGGCAAACGTATGTGGCCAATTAATATATGGTAAGCAGATTCAACTATTTTTTGTTTTCATTTTGCTAAACCTCCATCTATGCTACTACGGTTTATATTTAATACCCCTAATTAATATCCAAACATTCAATGTGATGGGGAAGTGAGCTGAACGTATCTTGACTTTCCCGGACTGCGGTCGTCCTCCCCGCCACTCCAACCACCCCGTAGTTTTTGGGGTGCTATCCACGTCGCTTCAGCGACAAAAAAAACAACTCGTCGCCCATGGACTGCGGAAGAAAGATGTCTCCCCGCGTGGAGTGCTAGCTGATTGGGCGAAGGAAAAAAAACAAGGCTTCATTAACTGCTTCTCCCATGTGCTTCCGTGCATGCATGAAGAAAGGACAAAAAAAAAAGTTGATGTCATCTTGCATGTCACTTGTTTGGAAATTGAAAAAAAATCTATAGATCACAAATCAAATATCAAAATTAAATTTCGATCGCACCATTAGATTTTTTACAAATAAAAACTTCGAAACAAGATCTCCCTTGACTATATTTTGACAAACTTTATTTTATTCTTATTTTTTTAATTACGGTTATATATTCCGTTATCGCTAGAACAAAACGAATGAAGTGCCAAAACAAACAAAAACAACTATCGAACAAGTTTATATGTTATCCCGAACAACAAATGTGGTGTCGAACAAATCGAACAAGAGTCACACACATGTTATTATTATGGGCGAACAACATATTAGTATAGCCGTAACAAGTTTATATGTCATCTCGAACAAAAAAATGTGTCGAACAAATGAGAATAATGTTAGAATAAAATCCTATTATAGTCGGAACAATTTTGTGTGTCATCTCGAACAAAAACGGATATATTGGCGGAACAAATCGGAACAAAAGTCGAAACAAGTTGTTATTATAGCCCGAACAAGATAGTTATAGCCGTAACAACTTATTATTCTAACGAGAATAAATAAAAATAGTAATGGATGAAAGAATATTAAATATGAAAAATAGAAAAAATGAAAATAGAAAAAATAAAGAGGAAAGAAAAAATAAATAAATAAAAAGTAAAAAGATATAAAAGTGAAATAAGAAAAATAAAAGAAATAGAATAAAAAGAAACAAGAATAAAAAGAAAGAAAAATAAGGAAATATAAATAAAAAATAAAACAAGAAGGAAAAAGTAAACGAAGAATAGAAATAATAAAAATAGAAATAAATAAAGAAACAAGAAAAGAAACAAAAAAATAAAAAAGAAACAAGAAATAAAAAAGAAAAATAGAAAAAATAAAAATAGAAATAAATAAAGAAACACGAAATAAAGAAACATGAAAGAAAAAAAGAAACAAGAAAAAGAAATAAAAAAGAAGAAAGAAACAAGAAATGAAATAGAAATAAGAAAAATAGAAAAAAAGAAAAGAAAGTAGAAAAAGAAAACCACTCCGGCCCGCGCCCCCGGGCCGCTTCGGCGACAACCCGTGATTTCGTTCTTTGAAGCGACCTATAATATTCAGCGGTTTACGGTTCCAAGGAGTCCGCCCCCTTTAGGGCTTGTTTGGGAATTAGTGCAATGAACGGGAACGAAGGGTATTGGGGTGGAGGAATTTTCACCGTAAGTCAAAATTTCCTAAAATCCCCTTCAATCCTCTTCCATCCAATTGAATCATCCATTTACCAAACAGGGTTAAGTTGCTTGGAGGGCCCCACCCATCTAGGCAATGAGCACGTTCACGACTCGCACGACGAGGTCACTCGATCCGTCCTCCGTGCCGTGGCTCGCTCGATCCGTCCAGATTTTCTAGCCGGGTCCAAGGAGGTACGACGGCTCGATGACCGTGCAAAGCCCACGTGACGATCACGGGACTGTGGTCGTGTGGTCTGAGGTGGGCCTCTGTATCTCCTGCTAGGAGCCCTGCATGGAGACATAAGGAAAGAGGATGAGTACTAAGAGGAGAAGATATCGGGTTGAGAGGAGAGAGAGCTCGTGGGATATTTCTAAGTCCGGAAGAGGAAGAAGATATCGGGTTGAGAGGAGAGAGAGCTCGTGGGATATTTCTAAGTCCGGAAGAGGAAGAAGATATCGGGTTGAGAGGAGAGAGAGAGAGCTCGTGGGATATTTCTAAGTCCGGAAGAGGAAGCAGGATGCGATGCGCCGGGGTCCATGCGAGTGGGAGGCTATTGGTACCGGGCCTTCTTTTTGCCCAATATCAATGTGCTTGTTTGATACCGGGTGGCCGCATCACCCGATACTAATGCGCTAGCCTCACATTAGTACCGGTGTTTGGGCCAGCCCGTGCTGATACGAGTCACGTAGGGGAGGGAGGGAGGGGCCTTCCCTCCCCACTCAATAATAATACCCTTATTAGTACCTAGTGCAAAAATACCCGGTGTTGGGGAATTCGGGAAAAACCGTCACCCTTGAAACGTCGAGTTTAACGAAGTTCTTGAGATATGTTTTTTCAGGGGCAGGGCATTCACGATTTTCGGGAATCTTGGACCTGCGAAGCTTCAGGTTCGCAAACATGCGATTTTCGGGAATCTTGGATCGGTGAAGACTCGGAGTCATGAACACACGGAAGCCTGGAACCTCGAACTGGCAAAGTCACGAACTTCGGAGAACAGCTAATTCGGGAATCTGTTGGGAGTCTGGTTTGGAAGTCATGCGCGGAGAAATTCACGAACCGGGGAAGAAGCAAAGTCAAAGTTGTCATCCCAAAAAGTCCGGGTTTTGAGTGTGAACTAGTGGCAGGCTTGTAAATATGTTGGATGAAAAAGACATTCTTGTATGTGTTCACATTAGGAATATTCTTTGAGCTCGAGGGCATTTTAGGAATGTAAAAGTCCCTTCGTCTCCCTATAAAAGGGGGCGCGAGAGCACGTGTAAATGGATTCAGACCTTTGGAACTTGTGCCGCTGTTTAGGAGATTCACTGTCTCCTTTCGTCTTGATACTCGTGTTTGAACGTGTTAAGAACTCTCTCTCGTGATAGGGGAACCCTTCCGAATTTTTTTTGGATAGCGCCCCCCCGGTACTAATGAGATTTCTGGCTTAGTACGAATGCTCGAATCTTTAGTACTAACCTTTCCTTTTCCCTCAAAAATAGATTCATTTTTCAAATTTATTAATCAACATGTACTATTCCTAATTAGCATAAACATCTTATGTGACCAAACAGTAGAAATTTGTCAACTGCCTACCGAACACAGCAGAGGCAGCCACAAACCCACGGTCCCGTCGAACGTCAGTGGTGCTTGCACGGTCATCGAGCCCGAGCCCGGACATCGTCTGGCGAGAAAATCTCGATATGGCATCACAATCTATCTATAACAACTATATAAGTGAGACCCACTACAAAATCATGTATAGACTTCTCTCAACGTGCAAGAGGTCCACATCATCATCATTCACTAGATCTTCTCTCAAGTCTCAACATGTAAGTTGTCCACATCATCATCCACTGGAATCATGAATTTATATATGCCTTCTACCGATTTTCTGCGGTTAATGGTAATCATGCATGCATTGTGTTAGTATTTGCAAGTACCACGCTACAAATTTTCTAAGTAGTTCTCTCTCAATAATGGATGTGTTTTCATCTACGGTGTTGTTTGACAAAATGTTATGATGCAATCATTTTAGTGTTTCTACTTTCAAATTGCATCTTCAAATTTTATAGAAATTTCGATAGCAACGCGCGGGGTATCATCTAGTGTGTATATATATACGAGAGAGGGCGGGGGGAGAGAGACACGCACGCACACACACATCTGTTGGATCTCGTGAACTTGCTCCCATGGCTCATTGGTCGCGGAAGCCTCCAAGGAACCTTTTTTTTTGAAGAATCGGGGAGGGCAGGCCCCCTCCTGGAGAGTAAAATAAATAAACCAGGAAAGGTCCTCGAAGTGTACAAAAGGGGGAGAGGGGGAGAAAACAAGGAACAAAAGCAAAGAAAAGAAAACCCGGTAAAGGGCTACATCAAATTCATCCATACTTCCATGGAGTTGATCATATCCGACCTAGCTCTATGCGTAGCAAGGAAAATTCAGTCAAGAATTTCCTTTTACAGATCTTGAACATGAGGGGCAACATCATTAAATATCCAGTCATTTCGTGATGTCCATATACTCCACGTCATTAGAATTATGATTTCCATGAATAAAGGGACGGCCAGCTTTCCCTTGATCAAGTGAATAATCTGCAGGACAGGTCTTGTGGTTGTAACAGATGCACCAATGGAACTCCAGCACGCTTTGGCAAAGCTGCACCTAAAGAAAAGATGGGCGACCATCTCCAATCTTTGTCTTATGCAGAGATCACAAGTAAAGGAGTCAAGAGCCCTTTGTTTTCGCTGTAAAATATCTCTGGTGCTTAACCTGTCTTTTAAGAGTAGCCAGAAAAAAACCTTGTGCTTCATCTGACATTTCGATCTCCAAATCCAAAGGAAAGCAGGGTGAACTGGCCTGTTGCCCACTAGTGCCTTGTAGGTTCCATGAAGCGGGGTGAACTGGCCTGTTGCCCCTTAATTTGTGTTAATTTGAGTGACTGTCACGTGCTATCACATGCCAGGCACCGTACCCAAAGGCTACAGGGTCCACCATTATCTCTCCCCCATCGTTTTCTCCCGTTCCATGTCTCTGGTCTCTGTAAATTGAAGTCCCTCGCAAACTCATAGCTTCATATTGGTGTTGCGAGCAGCTAGCGAGGGGCATCCGATCTCTCTCGCCTTCCGGCCGTCTGTTCCCTCCCGTTTCTTGAGGTACGCAAATATTCCTAGCTTGAGAATCATGTTAGTTTTTTAGCTGATGTAGTAGCTATGAGCTTCTAATCTGAAAGTGGACAAGTTGCGAGCCTGCAATAATCGTATTGTGGTTTGATGATTTTCAATTTATGCTAATCTGAAAGTGTTACAGCTATTCTCTTAGATTGCAACAATGGGATTGCGCGCTAAGTTAACCTTTCCTAGGCCCTAATGTACATAATGCATTTTCTACTTAGAATGGATGATATATCTACCGGACTTAGTCACCTGGAGCATATACTCGACCGGAAAAGGAGGCCGGGTAAACTGAAGTTGTCAGTTTTAAGTCACATCACAGCAAATTTCGCAGATGAACAAAAAATCGGTGAAGGTGGATGCGGCCATGTGTACAAGGTAAATCATTTTCAAAATTCGAATCGTTTCTTCGTATTCCCTCACAGCATATCATATCAAATGCTGGTCCGAGCGCTCATGCCCATGATCACGAGACATACAAGTTGAACAGGGCACCCTCCCAAGCGGCAAGATTGTTGCTGTGAAGAAGCTTCTCAACGCCAAGACCATGGATGACCGGATGTTTCAGCAAGAGGTTACATCCATGATGAGAGTCAGGCACCAAAATATAGTGAGATTTCTAGGATACTGCTCTCATATAGAAGAGCGAGCGATGAAAATCCAAGGGACATATATTTTAGCTTAGGAACGGGAGAGACTGCTCTGTTTAGAGTACATGAGCAAGGGAAGCCTTGCCGGCTATATATCTGGTATGTAATGGCTTACCTCACACAACAACTTTTATTTACTCCATTGATGGTTGTTAGAGTTTTATTTACTTAACCCAAGAATAGTTGTCCGCAGTGTATGTCACTGTCGACCATAAATCTTATCAGTTGTATACAAGGAATGTTTATCTTCAGTAACTTTGAGATTGTGTGCGGGTAATTATATGAAGGGCTGACTGCTGAAATAAAAGCGACCCATTATAACCCTTATTTCTTCTCTTTCCTCTGCAGATGAATTAAGGGGCCTGGAATGGCATACACGTTTTGAAATTATTAAAGGGATTTGTAAGGGATTGCATTATCTTCATCACAATGAAAAAGGAATTATTCATATGGATCTCAAACCTCTCAACATACTCTTGGATGATAATTTGGTACCAAAGATCACAGATTTTGGCATATCAAGAGCCGGGGATATAACAAAAACTATTAGTCAAGAACGTGTTTGTTCGCTGTAAGCAATACATCATGCAACATATTATTTGTATTTTTACACCTGTTCTCTTATTCCGTTTCCTTTTATGCAGAGGATACTGTGCTCCAGAGTACCTGTTCCATGGAAAGATTTCATTCAAATTAGATATTTATAGTTTGGGTGTCATAATAACAGAGATTGTGACTGGGAACAGGGAGGAGCCCAATAATGCAATAGTGAGTTATGCCAGAAATAATTCCCAAAGTGCATTTGGAATCGAATATTTTAAATTCCCTGTGCTAGTAACCAGACTTGGTTTCAGAAGTGGCTACTCTGTTACATGTTCGCGTCAACATTATAGAAGTTATTAAAACATACAATTTGTTCAATTGCCACATCAGTATTGAAAGTAATTTGATTTCATATATATGTTCCAAAAGGAAGCTTTAATCTAATTTAGCATTTATTTGCCTTTTGCACAGGATGTCATGTGTGTTGATGTCTTTGTAGATCTCATTTGTTTTAAATATCAGGTACATAGAAGATGGAGGCACAGGTGGAAGAAAACTTCAAACGACACAACATTTATTTATCAACAACAAGTGACTAAATGCCTTGAATTGGCGCAAAGTTGCAAGAACCAGAAACCCACAGAAAGGCCTAATATAGAGGACATAATCCGTGTACTTAATGAAATGGAAAATACAGGCAGGGACATTAGTGGTGCCACTGGATCTATGGTTGAGCAGGTAGGCTCATATGCCATTTAAACTTAGAAACTCTATAAGCATTGACAGGCCTGCTGCCAATTATCTTAATCCACCTGTTTAACTGTTTACGCACTTGCAGAAAAACTCCTTCTTGGTGCAAATGCTAGAGATAAAGCCACTCGAGCTGCATTTCTCTGCTGATCTCAACAAGCAGGTTTCACACTTGATTGAGCTGACCAACTATGCTGATGATTATGTTGCCTTTACGGTATCTGACACAAGCCGACTCCCATTTCACATAATTCCAAACAAAAACGTCATCCCACCAAGGTCCTCATGTAGTGTCACCATATCATTGGAAGCGTTAAAGAAACGGTTGCGGGAGGAGCACTGTAAAGCAGAGCTTTGTGTTCAAAGTGCAAGAGTTGATAAAGGTCTTACATCACAGGATATAACGGTGGATATATTCAAGGAAGAGCCAAACAAAGTGGTTGATACAGTGAATTTGACGGTTAGTTATATATACAGTCCCTCCATCCAAAATTGCATTGCAGGCTGTTTTAGCCTTTTTAGGTGTATAGTTTGTGCTATGTATCTAGATGTAGTGGACGTCGAGATGCATAAATAAATTTATGAACATATAAAATTGAAACGATCTACAATTTGAAATGAAGAAAGTGTATATATAAGAGTAAAATTCACTCGCAGTCCCTAAACTTGATCGGTTGTGTCATCTAGGTCCCAAACTCAGGATTTTTTATATTTGAGTCCCTAAACTTGCACGGTTGTATCATCTAGGTCCCAAACTCATGATCTATAGTATTTGCGTCCACAAACTTTCATGGTAGTGTCATCTAGGTCTCAAACTTAAAATTTTTTATTGGAAAAGGTTTGATTTACACCTAATCTACGAAACTTTAAAGAAAACTATGTTAATCTAAAAGTCATAACTAATTTTTTTAATAATAAAAATATGAAACAGGTGCAAAATTTCTTATAAAAATGCCATTGGGTGTTCTATTTGAACATATTTAGTTATTATATGTTCAAGTTACTATTTTCATTACTTTTTTAAAAATAATACTGTGAAAGTTGAACCTTTTATTCTATATAATAATAAATGCTGAAATTTGGGTCCTAGATAATATTATCGTGCAAGTTTAAGGATCAAATATCGGACATTTTGAGTTTGGGACCTAGATGACACAACCCTCCAAGTTGAGGGACCCAAAAATCAAAAATCCTAAGTTTGGGACCTAGATGACATAACCATGCAAGTTTAGGGGTCGTCACTGAATTTTACTCTATATATAATATGGACATTCTACTTTTTGAGATCAACTTGTGGCTTCCAGGGCTTTTTTCCACCAGTCGACCATAACGACCGCATTCCACTTTTAATACTATCAATTACTAACACATGCATCTAGATCCATTGATCGCACGACCAGCTAGCCATTGGTTTTCCTTGTGGCAGAAGTATATTATACTCCATGCATCCACAAAAATATATAAGGACTTCAGAGTTTCAAAAACTTTCCTGAAATATAAGTTAAGGACTTCTGTGAATCTGTGATAATTGAACTTAATAATTAAGATATAATTACATATGTGATCTTGATGCTTTATTGATGGGTATATTCATCTTTTCCCTCAATAAAGATCGTAGAAGTCCTTATTACCTTATATTTGTGGCTAAGGGAGTAGTAGAATTACCTCAAAAATTCAGAGGCCGATATGATATTGTATAATGCCCTGTGAAATTTATCTTTAAATGCTAGCTTATTAGAGGATGTGTTACCGAAACTGTTGTGTACATCTTCAGCTACCTCAATCGTCGGCGGTATTCTGGCTGTTTGGTTTGAGGAACCGTATTCAGCACTTTTCCGGGGAATGGGGTACTAAGGGATAAACCCATTCTATTTTACAAACTAAATAAAAAGTGGGTGAGAAGATGATGCACGGCGACCCTTTAAGTAACTGATAAGTCTCTTCTATTTGTAGGTAAGGGTGGGTGCACCCAAACATCTCCCGGTTGTGGAGCCTCTTGAGCTCCGCTACCGGCCTATCGAGCCGAGTAGATTCATGCCTTGTTCACTACAGCTCACAAACATGACATGTGACTATGTGGCTTTTACATTTATATTGCCCCAAGGTAACCACGTGATTTACAAGCTTTTGTTCAAGATGGGCATAATATCACCATGGTCAACACGGGGAGTAGTTATACACATCTTGGTGAAGGAGAAGGAAACAACGGCAAACATGCAATACAAGGACACGTTGCTATTGCGGAGCATGGTCGTGCAAAAGGATTTCAAGGTGAACGATATATGCGTGGACATGTTCTATGAACGAACTTTGTGTGCGGGAGTTGGAGTTGGGAATTGTGTGTTTTCCGCACCAAGGCGGCGGCATCGAGCCCCTTCACTAGTGCATCATTCTACGTATGACGACGAGCTGGATTGGGAAGATGACGGTTAGGAATTGACTAGAGATGGGGCCGCATTGGTGAGTGTTTTTTTAATAATGAAACAATAGGGGTTATCCCCCCCTACAGAAACCAATGAAGAGAGACGAGAAAGGATGGAAAGATGCGGGCATTAGAGAGAGAGAGAGAGAGAGAGGGGACGGAGGAGAGAGACCCACCATCACAAGTTGGCGGAGCTGCCGCCATCATTTCGCCTCGGTGCTGCCACGGGGAGTGCAAAAAGAGGAGAGAGAGAGAGATGCAGCTGTACCTGTGAGGACAATCCAAACCCTAATTTCCAGATTGTAGAATCCAAGAAATAAAAAGAGCAATTAGTGTCCATAGGAAGTACCTCTCCCTATCCATGATTTCCACAACATAGTAATTAACACAAATGATAAATTAGATGCACAACACCAAAAGAGAGAAGATACACTGTGGCAATCACCCGTGTAGTTTGTAGAACAACACAATTTCTTTAGGAGCCAAAATGTGAGGAAATAAAAGTTTTAAGGATTAACTTGTGCTGTCCTGGTGCCGTATCAACCTTATCTTGGTGTCGTGATGATCAGTGGGAGCCGCCGTTATCGTACCGGAGACAGTCTCCGACGCTTCAAGCTCGACAAGCGTGATGAACTAATGGATGATGTAAGAGCAGAGGGAGGAAATGCACACGAGGCTGTGTTGGCGTGCTCCAGACATCGTGTCCCTCACCCAGTGGGGGGCGAGGTACTCTGCATATTTGATCATTTCTCCGTATATATCCCTTTGAGGATGGATCTTGTCACATCAGTCAGATAATAAAAGTAGGTAATGTGTTAATAATCAGGTGGCAATACGATGCCCCTCTTCTACCATCAGCTGCATGGACGTGCATCCTACGGAGCCATGGTTAGTGGGCCAGAACCATTAATGGGTGCATATATATTATCATCGACAGTATTAATTAATTTATTTACATTATTCATGCAATCATATATATTCTATTTCAGTTTGTTCCATAAACACACATATATGCATGCATGTATAGGGTTGTCGCGAATTTTGGTCACTACCGTATACAGATCCATAAGATGGACCCCAAGGTGATGTGTGCTCCTCTCTCAACCCCATCGGTTTCTCTGCTTTGAAACAAACAACAAATATATAGCCCCAACAACTTACGTATTATACATAACTGCTACTACATAAATTGTTTGCGAGAACACCTACAAATTTTATCAGGGCCGCCGGGCAGTTGAACTTTAGCCAGTCATTTGTACATATTCTTATGTATGTATACAGCGTGCTTGTTTGGGATGGAGAGCTGATGGACGTTTTCTACCTTTTGGGCAGACAAGTACATATGAGACCGTGACATCTACACCCAATAGTATGACATCCTCCTCCGAGGTATCAGCAGTTAAATTTATTGCACGAATGCAATGGGTTGCATGCGGACATGGTCAGGGATACATCATTGTTTACAGTTATGTAAATGATAGACTAACAGAAATCAACGGGTTTCAAGCTGATGAGGAAGGTCCTGTAAACGCTTTGGCAGTCCATCCAACTCTCCCTTATCTGCTTTCATCATGCAAATGCAATTTGGTCAAGCTATGGGACTGGGATCAGGGATGGATTTGTACTCGACAATTTTCAACTTCCAGTACTGATCGATACGGCACGCGCGAAATGACCTTTAACATAAAAAAATAACATAAAAATAATAATGGAGTCAAAGAAAAGAAGAAGTAAGGAAAAACATCATGAATATATATAATATGATATGGAAGAAATCCAACATAAAAAAGTAAAAAAGAAGAATGAAAAAGAAAAACACAAAAAATATAATGTTAGAAGAGAAAACCCCTTATATGAATAGATGGAAAAAAACTCCAAAACATATGGGAAAGTGAAGCAAAATATTGAGAAAAGAAAATAAATAAAAGAATAGTTACATATATAGAGAAGAAAAATTGAAAAAATATTGAACTTAAAATTATTGTAATAACATGTAAAATAAAATGAAAAAATAACATAAAAGAGAACCAAACCAGAGAGAGAAGAAAAATGAAAAAAATAAAACAAGGGAAGAAGAAGGTAATTAATAGAGAGCGGATGAATAAGAACTAAAAGAAAATAAAAATAAGAAAAGGGAAAGAAAAAGAACAGCCTACCTGCCCATCTACTACTACGTGCGTTGGAGTTATTGATGACATGGTATGAAATTTAAGAAGAGAGGTAGAGTACACCAATTTCATGTAGATGAAACCCTTCGTGCACACAGCTACCTACTCTCCTGAGTCTTAATATTAAATGCTCCTAGGAGACTTTCAAGCAACAACATGTAACTATGCATTATTGGGAGAGAGTTTGAGATAAATTTCATTTCCTTGTTGCTTAATTATTTGTCCATCTTGGAAACATCTGCGTGGAACTGCTAAGAGGGGGGATTATTGCTAATGATTGAATTCCGTTGGTCACTTAAAATGTCCCGTAGGTGAATGTTCTAAATAGTGGTATAGTCGTAATTTAATAAACTACTATATATGGAACGCTCAGGACTATAGTCGCTATATATATTTCCTTGTGATATATATATATATCTGTGTGCGCGTGTGTGTGTGTGTTGAAATGGTATGATCATTTATGCCAATCTGAAACTTACAATCCGTGTCATTTTAAATAATCATGCAGGCTCGTGATTACAGAAAGAGACACAATACGAATAGTGGACATTTCAGATTCTACAACGTTAACCGGTGGACCATAGGATAGCTTATATCTATATATTTAAGCCCTGTGTCATTACCTTTGTTCTTTCCCTTAGACCTTGTTCACACAATTAATGAAGCGCAACTGGTTAACGGGCTGTTTGCAGAATCTGAACCCAGTTAGGTATTCGTCATACGTACGTCAGGCTGGAGCTACCATGCATTTTATCTACGCTAATATCTTAGTGACATCAAAATAGAAGGTGTGCACTTTCTTCTAATGTCCTGGGAAAAATGTTCGGAGTTGCATCACATACGAGCAATCCATGTGCAATTGATGGTCATCTTATTCTCCTATTTTCCCTCGAAATTTTGAATTTAGCAGATTTTATTATTACCGTACGTACCGTCGCACAATCGATCTCACAGGCAAAGGCGAGTGCGTGTTAACTGAAACTCGGCATGTTGTGGCCTTCAATTTATTGTAAACTGAAGTTTGATGCCCTGCTCTACTCCCTCCGTTCGTATATGTACGTCGTTTCGGACAACAAAGTTAGCACAAAATAAGCTAACTTCCTTTGTCCGAACGTCAAATAAAAGCAAACGGAGTTAGTATTGGTTTCTACTGTCTACACATCAAGTGGCAGTGGCTCAGCCGCTTGTTATACCCTGGACCTGGAGCAGAGGACGGGAACGAGGTAGATCGAGCAAGAAAGCGCCACGCCTGCCGCCCAAGGAAAAGTTCCAGCGCCGGCCGCACCTCATCGCAGCACGGCGGGCACCAGTGGGCAGTGGCAGCCGCCCGACCTGTGTTTCCACAATCCTTACCACGCATTATCAGTCAGACTTTCAGAAAGCTTACACCCACCGATGTCTTGAGGGAAATGTTCAGAGCTGCATTCGATTGTAGCAGTTTTTTTTTACTATAAGCATTGAACAATCTCGCAGTCGCAGACAAAGGCGCGTCCACGTCGACTGAAATTTCAGCATGGAGCTAATCAGGTTAACTGAGGTTTGACACCCTGGTGCGTGTGGGCGTGTGGCTTGCAGATGAAGCCAGGGGTGATGGCTCACTTCACACCCTGAAGCAGTTGAGAGCCAGAAAGCGCCACGCCGCCCTTTCATCCTTTTGAGGTTTGACACGCTGCCCTGGAGTCCCGGCGCCGTGCACCACCAACGTCGCCACGCTCCGCATCGCGTCGCACCTCGTCACAGCAAAGGCACGCCCGGCGACAACGGCCCACCATCACACCACACCCTTCAACGTCGTCGCGCGCCGCCGCCGCCGGCGCCGCCGCCTCGCTGGCCTAGTTCTCCAATCCCTGCACCACGGCCCACGCCAGGACGCCAGGACGGCGCAAGCGGCGGCTGCCGTTGCATCTACGGGCGTGGAGTTTTAATTTGCACCGAGGCAGAGTCGTCGCTGTCTCCAAAAGCCTGCACACGCGCGCAGGTGTTGTCCCGGTGCCGCCGTGGTGATATGCACTTCTGCAACGTCTGTCGTTTGCTGCGTCTGCATCTAGGCAAGAAAAGGAGTTCCTGTTGCTGCTGTAGTGCTGTCTGCTACACGGGGATCGAGCGAAGGAGAGCATCGATCTGCTGGTAATCAATTACACGGTACAACACAGACGCCGACAACACGCACACACACTCACCCTTATGAACACACATGCGCAAAATCTACCCATATGACATGATTGGGATCTTAGTGTCGACGGGAACATCACTTATCACATGGCACGTACACAATACAAAGTGAATGAAGCTGTAAAAGGAGCATTTGATGGGCCGGTGTTGGTCCCCCCAACCATCAGGATGTTGCTTGCTGGTCATGACCTGAGTGTCCATATGGCTAGCATCGGAGTGTATAAGGCATGGATCTTAGATTAGAGCAAGTACATTGATACACGTCGGCGAGTCCCATAGGTCGTCCCATGCAGTGCCACGTAGGATTTTTGATGATGTGGAGGAGAGAGAGCAAGGAGAGAGAAAGAGGTCGTTGTCTCGCGAAACAACCGCCTCATGAGTGAAACAACCACCTCATGGGACAACTTCACAACCATTGTATGAGTTGTTGTTGTCATGCAACTCGTAATATTCCTTTTTATATGCACAAATTAAGGAATTATATAGATCTACCAGATGACTTATCAGACAACTTATTGTGCATGTTTTTATTGAGTCAACCTAAGATTACGTGTCAATGCATGAGATAACCTATTAGACAACACCAATGCACTTGCCCTTAAGCTCGACAATAGAAGTGGCATCTAGTCGTCCTACTAGGGCCTTGTGTATGACGCCCCGCGCCAAAGTGAACGCCCCGGTGCCACCGACAATAGCCCATTGACCGGCATTTATGTTACAACCCATCACCTCCAGCGATGGCCCCTTGAACCTATTTGTAACAAATAACAATTGTGTAAAATATAAAAAAGGACATCATAGCACATTGTAATGATAAAATTAACTAAATCCTTAATTTACAAAACTAATAAAGGGGAAAGAAGAACAGTTCGCGTACCCGGCGTTGGCATCCTCAAATACAATGGTGAAGGAAGAGCGCCAGTTCTCAGCTCTCATGTCAGACTGGATAGTTCGCGTACCTTTGCACCCTGGCCACGCTTGTCAAAAATGGGCCAATCACTTACCACGGTCTCACCCAGCTGGATAGGACATCCCGAAGCTAGTATGTGAAATTGGTTCTTTTTGGCTCCGGAAACGGTGCGGTGCATGTACAAGTGGTAGAAAATCTTACAGGTATTTATAGCTGGGTGCGCTGCTAACTCCGATCCTAAGACTGCCGCTAGCAAGTCAACTGACGGAGCGACACAGTACAGTGCTCCCTCCATACTCATAAAACATGTAGTTTAGTACAGCGATGTGGTCTCCAATACATAAGTTTGACTTCTTATTTTGGTAAAAGTATCTGTTTAAAACTAACATAACTATACTTTTATGAAAGTATTTTGCAAGACAAATCTATTCATGTAGTTTTCACATTTTCAAACTCAACGACTTAAAAGTTATTGATGGTTTATATTCCCAATGTTTGACTGGAACCTTGTCCAAAACGACATGTTTTATGAGTACGGAGGGAGTATGTTGTATGACTGTTAAAAATATTTTAAATATGCACCTCGTACTTCACTCAAGTCAAGATCTCTAGGACTATAAATGAATAAATTTTTAAGTGTTGACTATGCTCAAGATTCGAGTGTTGATTCAGATCCAGATATAGGTACCCTTGGGAGTTTTGACTAACTACTTCAGATCTAGATCTATGACTAAGTAAATAACTTCCCCAAGTGTGGATCAAGGTCTTTTTCTAATCAACAATCCTGCCATCCCAAAGATAAGATGTGCATCCATTTATCACGTTTTGCAATCCTTTAGTATATGTAGTACTACGTCCGTTCTTAAATATATGAAATTTAGGATAAGCAAACTAACTAGCCTATCTTAAACATCATATATTTTAAAGAATGGAGGGGGTAATATATACTCCATCTGTCCCATAAAAAGTGCACAATTTCAATTTTTTTTAGAAGAGATTAATTAGCGATGCCCCGGTGCAGCTCCGGCGACGGAAAGACGCTCGGCGGACGTGGTGCGGAGCTCAAGGTGGCGTCGGCTTGCTTTGGGGAAGTACGACGTTGACGAATCATAGCGGCGGCGCTCGCTCGGCTTGCGGCTCCGGTGGCGCGGCGGTGCACGGGGGCCGGGCGAGGAAGTAGCTAGGGCACGTGGGGCTTTGGGCGGCGCGCTTTAAATAGGCCGGGGGATGCCTTCTTGGCGTGGAGGCCAAGACGGAGGAGGACGCGGAGGCGGCCGAGACTCGAGCTCGTGTCCGGCTTGGGCACGATGAAGGTAGGGGATGACGGGCGGGACCCGCTCGTTAGCGACCGTGAGAGGAAGGAGGCGGAGCGGGCTGCGCCGGGCCAAAATGTAGGGTGGGCTGCTGAAGAGCGCATGGAAAAGAGGAGTCCGGAGTGCGAACCGGACTTCCGGATGTTGGGTCGAAAGCGACTATCGCGCGAATTGTAGGTGGAGTACGGGGAGCGGCAGCGGACTTTCGGCTGCAAGCTGAAAGCCTTGATGGGTCAAAAGAGAAGGGAAAGAGGGAGGGATAGAGAAAAAGGTTTCTTTTTATTTTCAGAAAATATTTGCGTGAAAAAATAATCTAGAAATAGCTAGATAATTCATTAAAGTCACGAAAATTTTTCAAAAATCCCAAAAATTCCAGTAAAATTCCCGAGACACATTGGATAAAATATTTGGAGCTTATGAAAAAGATTTTAGAGCCTTCTAATAAATAGAAATAGCTCGAGGAAAGTGAGAATAAATTCCGGAAAAGTCCGGAAAATTCTCGGAGGATTTGGACACCACCTAAACGAATTTTTGAAACCTTTAGCACTCAAGAAGCACCAAAATGCATCGGCATGAATGCAACACACATAAATATTTTATTTAATTTAGAAAACAAACAAGGCTTTTTCCTATACTTGTATTTCTGTAAAGAAAATAAATGTTGGAAAAAAGTTTAAAATTATGGGAAAATTGTTATTTAATTATTCTTTCTATTCACATCCTCAAATTGAAAATTTCATGGTGTGACAGTTTTCTTAGGTCTATGATGCACTACCTTCTTATCAAAATAATATTTGATGCTTTGTTGAGTTTTGGTTATGAAGTTTAACCACTTGTCTTATTGAAAAAATTATGTCGGTATCACTTTTTTTTAATTTTGACTTACTTTACTATCATAGGTATTAAACACGACTTATCTTTTCATATGTTTGCAAATAAGATAAAAAGTCAAACATTGCAAAAAAAATCTTACAAAAAACTCGACCTACAAGGGGTAAGCCGCCCTGGGGCATTGCATGTAAGAAGAAAGTCTTCTCACGTGAGTCAAGTAAATCCATGAACCGCAATAGTTCACAAAGGAGATGCGGACTCGGAAAATTCACGCCTCCTTTTTTTTTGAGGTCCCTGTTCTATAATACAAGGCTGTAGTATCTGAACTCAGCCACAAACGCACACCGCACCCACACACACCAAACTCAACACCCCTACAACTAAGCTAAGATCTAAACCTTGTATACTAATCTTCGCCTATGCATGTGCTCCAACACAGTCGGATGGGCCACCTGAGAAACCGAGAATAAATCCTGCAGTGAAGCACGGGAGTTCGGTCTGGGACTTGAACTCGCGCGCGGTTGGTTCCGCCCTGGGATCCCAACCACCTAGGCTATCACCCAGTCCTCAAATTCACGCCTCCTTAGGAGAACTCTTGCACAGCGATGAACATACTCAAGTCGCAAACTGGCTCATGTATGCAGAACAGGACTCCAGCACTCATCATGTCACTCACCATCATCAAGATTTCTGCTGAAAAAATTTGAATGTTTCAACTTACTCTCTCAACATTTAACCTCTTTGCGAGAGAGGTCACTTGACAATCTTTGAAAAGTAAGGCATTGTCTTGCATTGATCCCTGTTGTCCACAAGAATGCCTTGAACACAACAACGACATGATGTCCTACAACAAAGCATATGCTGTACGTCATTTTCAAGCATCATCCCAGCGAGGCATGTGGACTTACTATACCATGCATGCTTGCGGATCAGATGAAGAAGAGGACAGGAAAAAGGAAAGCGAATGGAACGGCATGATTTCACAGCTGGGAAATGGACGTCGGAGCTTTCGTGCACGGGAAGAGCCGTGCATGCATGGAGATCTAGTCAGCAAACAGGAAGTAGGCCAGACGCCAAACGACAGAGATGACAAAGACGACGGCGATTTTGGATGCCCTCACGAAGCTTAACAATTAATCACACTCATTGTCAGGTAGATCTTGCATTCGACGATTGCATCCGGGTGGAAATTAAACTAAGCATTCCACCATCTCAGCCATATCGCCGTTGTGATCTTCGCCGCTGATCGTAATGCGCCGCGCGCGTCTGCTACCGTGTCGTTACGTCACAATGGTCGTCTCGCATGATTTGGACTTATTATAGCTGCAAATCGTCGGTGTAATTTTTGCTAGCATGTAGCAATCAGTCGGTGAAGACTTTTTTCTTCAGAATAAAAAAAATGTGAACTAGCAAGAGATAGATAAAACCAAATTCGCAAAATATGTGTCCAGAGCCGGCAGTTGCATTGACCGCGGCTGAGCATCACTAAACGCAACACACAGAAGCAAGGGAATTACATGTACCCAACACCGAGCCTCTCTCTCAGTTTCTCCATGGAAGGAGCAAGCGGTGGTCCGCATATATACTCCCTCCGTTTTTCAAAATACTGGTCGCCATTGACTTTTTTCTCGCAACTTTGACTATTCGTCCCATTCAAAAAATTATACAAGTGCAATTTATTTTGTTTGCTATATGTTTTAATGTTGCAAGTACTTTAAGCTCGACTTATCATTTTACATGTTTGCGATAATTTGTTGAACAAGACCAATGGTCAAAGTTGCAAAAGAAAGTCAACAATGACAAGTATTTTGAAACCGAGGGAGTACATGCAACCATCACTAAGCAAAATTGCATGCAAGCTGCAAAACAAGAAATGATGATGTCCATAAGATTGACTGTACATAATTTGCCCAAGTAACCGGACACTACATACTTACACATATTGTTGACACCTTGTTCTGATCCAAGGACATTAACTGACAAAATGCATGTTGCAGGAGCCTGGTCCCACTAAGTTGAAAACTCGATCATGGTCGTGTAGCTGGCTAGTGATATCCAACTAGGTGGGACCCTCGCTACCCAGCCTATATAAGAAGGATATCTTGGGCACTAACGCCGAGCACACACAGCTTAGCTTCCTCCGGCAGCGGCTTCAGAAATGGTTCCTGCCAGTGCCATGGACGACCATGATCTCTTCCTCCTATGCTCTGCTGCGATCTTGTCTCTCCTGGCCATCACCTTCCTCCGCCTGCTGAAGCCGCCGTCGTCTCGCCGGCTTCCGCCGGGGCCGCGGAACCTCCCGGTGATCGGGAGCGCGCACCGGCTGGTGGACAAGCTGCCGCACAGGGCGCTGCGCGACCTGGCCGACGTGCACGGCCCGCTGATGAGCCTCCGCGTGGGTCAGATCCCCGTTGTGGTGGTCACTTCCAAGGAGGTCGCCCGCCAAGTGCTCAAGACCCACGACGCCGTATTCGCGACCAGGCCCAAGCTCATGGCCGGCGGCATCGTGGCCTACAACTGGGAGGACATTCTCTTCTCCCCGACCGGCGACTACTGGCGGAAGCTCCGCAAGCTCTGCAACCAGGAGATCCTCAGCGCCGAGCGCATCCTCTCCTACCAGCATATCAGGGAGGAAGAGGTACGTACGTTCAAAGACCATGTATGGTACATCGATCCATCTACCACGACTCACCAGGAGACCCTACGCAGAAGAAGGGCACAAGAAATACATCAATACGCATCAATCATGCACGCCCCTCGCTCTTTCTGAAATGAATCCTCCTCCCGCATGGTCTCAAAGTTATTTTCCAAAATTTTAAATAAACAAGAATAGTTAAAGTACATATTTCTTGCACTATATGAAGGAAGAACATGTGAATATAATGAGAAATTTTAAGGTGCTTATTATTTTTTTGAGGCGTTCATCGACGAAATCTAATGGTGGAATTACCAAGAAGTATCAAGAAATTCCTATAGAGAAGTACCAAGTTGGTCGGACCCATAGCAAAATTTAATTATTATTATTTCAACTCAAAGAACATATAATAATAATAACAACTTCATATCAAATTTTCTTTGGAGTTAATAAATTTAGGAATTTAGGATAAAATTTGGAACCAACATGCGCGCAAAGGACGTTTTATCAAAAAATATTCCTGGAGTCGGTGGAGTTCAATGTAAAAAATATAACTAACAAAGTGAAGGATTTGGTCAAAGCTAAGCAACACATTGGGAGGAAAAAAGCTAATTAGTAGGTATTCTTCTTCAATGAATGGGTGGAACATAGGGTCTTTAATGAAACAATTATGCTTTCATAGGATCTTTGAATGAAATTGAATGGGTTATATACGGAGAGAATCTCGCTGACCAGACATAAATATACCGTTTTGAAGGAGGATATGATGAAGGATGACAAGTGTGGATGGTCGGAAGGAAGGGCAAGAGGATCAGCCCCTCCATTTTTTAAATAATTTGGACACACGATTATGGCAGATTTGAGAAGAGAGGAAAGGAGAGGGCAGTGGTGCAGGGAGGGAGGCAGGGGAGAAGGAGGGTGTCACTTTTATATTTAGGGTTAGTAAGAGGGGGTGGGGGTGGCAGGCTAATGGTCCAATTGGCTCAATTTTCCTTTGTCGTGCGTCCAAATTAGGCCCATGTCAAAAAATTGCTTTAAAAAATGCATCAAATGCATTAAATTAGCGAAATATAGTAAACAGACACAAAATTTTACCAAATTTTAACATGGAGTACAACATGTTATATGTGAAGAGTAGAAAACTTTCCAACTCAAATTCAAATTTGACCGCTACTTTCACTCAAAACCTAACCGCATCCTTTTCATTTCTATGAAACTTCATTGCAGATATTTCGATTTGTAAGCATCATACATGACAAAATATTCAGAACTCAATAAAATTTTTCTATAGCCTTTAAATATGATATCATGAGATATTGACAAATCTCACAATTTTCAAACTTTATTTACATTTTTTAGAATTTTTAAATCATTTGGACTTAAAATCAAAGTCGTGTTACCTATTGAACATGTTCAAATTTTCTTTTGATTTCATATAAAAGGTCTTAAATTGGGCTAAAGAACATGAATGTTATTTTTTCACTCATTTTATTCTATTATTTCAATCATTTGTAGTTCAAATTTCACTTATTTCAAAAAAACTGCTTGAAATGCAGTTAATTAGTTAAATATAGCAAATGAATACACAAATTAAGTATTACATGTTGTATGTATTGAGTAGAAAAAATTTCAAGGTGAGAGAAATTGTTTGAGGAGCAATTAGATTTGGGACATAGGAGGATAGATCCATGGGAAAAAATTTTGTCGTCTGCTGAGAGAAAGACGCACGACAAAGTAAATCTTTGCCATGCGTCTAGTGTAGGTGCACGGCAAAAGGGAGTAACGGGTGGTGGGAAAAAATAGTTTGTCGTGTGCAAAAAATCTACTGTAAACTATTATGTTTGCTGTGCGTTGCAAAAAATGCACGACAAATATCTAATTTGCCGTATGTTTTTCTTTGTCGTGCGCCATATAAAAGACGCATAGCAAAACTCTTTGCCGTGCGCCCGAAATAAAGCGCACGGCAAACCCCGAAATGCACGGCAAAAGTGATTTTTTTCCATAGTGGTTACACCAAATTTAATGTGAAATTCAAATATTTTTTTGTTCCACCCGGTGTCTTAATTAGCAGCCTAGCAAGAGATGTTCGAGATAACCGGTGAAAATATGTGCAAAATCGTAGCATTGTTGCGCACAAGGAAACACCATTGTCCTTAATTCCCTCTTCATGACAAGGTGCTCCAATGCTAATCAAGTTCAAGGTAGCTAATACATGCGTAATAATCTATGTTTCAATGGATCTACAGGTGCTGAACCTCATAAATGATATTCGTGCTGCTGGGAGTTCAACAGCATTAGACTTAACCTCAAAGCTCCACAGGGTAACCAACAGCATCGTGTCCCGGGCGGCATTTGGTATGAAGAGTAGCAAGGCAGATGACTTTCTGGCAGCCATCCATCAGAGCTTCATCTATTGCTCTGGCTTCCAAATCCCGGACCTCTTCCCTAGCTTCACCGGTGTTCTCAGCTTTCTTACTGGTATGGAGAGGAAGCTCCAAAGCATTCATGAAACAATAGATGGCATCCTCGAGGACATCATCAGCGAGAGAGAAGCAATTCTCAATCATGGATCGGCGAACCAAGCGACCGCAACCGAGAAGAATCTGGTGGAAGTTCTTTTGAGCCTCCAGGGGAGTGGAGACTTCGGCTTCCCGATTACGCGTAACACAATTAAAGCAGTCATCTTGGTTAGTGAGCACTACTATTAAAGCACCTAAAATCTTTACATCTCGAATTAGTCTTTCACATGTTTATATATATGACCTACAAAATCATGTGTCTTTTTGCTGTTTCATTTATGCACTTCTATATAGGATATGTTTGCTGGTGGGACAGAGACATCTGGATCTGCATTGGAATGGGCAATGGCAGAGCTCATCAACAATCCTATGGTGATGAAGAGGCTGCAAGCAGAGATCAGATCGGCATTCCATGGCAAGAAAACCATTACAGAAGCTGATCTCCATGGAAGTGAGCTGAAATACCTTAAATTTGTGATAAAGGAGACGCTTAGGCTACACCCTCCGGGCCCTATTCTAGTCCCACGGGAAAGCATCGAAGCCTGTGAGATCAACGGGTACACAATACCAGCGAAAACAAGAGTGATTGTAAATTCCTGGGCCATCTCAAGAGACCCACGATACTGGGAGGATGCCGAGGAGTTCAAGCCAGACAGGTTTGAAGGTGCTTGCATCGACTTCTTCGGAAACAATTACGAGTACACACCATTTGGGTCTGGAAGGAGGATGTGCCCTGGATATAACTATGGCTTGGCCAGCATAGAGCTAACCTTGGCGCAACTCGTGCACTCATTTGACTGGAGCCTCCCAAGTGGAGTCGGTGAAGTGGACATGAGTGAGGTAGTGTCGTTAAGTTTGCGCAGGAAGGCACACCTTTCGCTGCTTGCAACCCCTTACGCATTTGATTCTTAGTAATCATGCACGTAATATATAGCAAATGAGGGGTGCACACATAGTACTGGAGTTTAAGGTCATGATATCAATCATTTGTCTTTAATAATGTTTGGGGTAGTAAAAGGCCATAATGATGCGTGAGCATGCTTGGTCAAATGGATGATATATGTACTACGTATATAGAATGGTAACAGCCAACACATGCAGTTGGCTGCTGGGCACGGTTCATGCGAGTTGTTACTTGGTATATATGATGATTATCTTTGTTAATCATGTCTTTGGATGCAGTCTCTTGGTTCCAAATTACTCTTCATTTGGCCATGATACATCTAGTAGTCACTGGCGAAGCCAACAACAGTGCCTAGGGAGGCTCCTGCTACCTTTCCTCCTCCAACCCACCTTTCCTTCATCATCTTCCACCTACAGCCTAGGGGGCTCCATGGCGGGGCTCCGGTGGTTGGGGGGCTCTAACCCCACCCGCCCCACCGGTGGCTACGCCACTACTACTAGTTGGATGTATATATATCTCTCGGGGCAGTCCCAATGGACAACACGAGCCTCGTTCGTTTCCGTCGGAAAGGACCCATTCCGAGTGGTTTGGGCCGACTGGAATGAAGTCCGAGAGGTCGGTGAAAATTGCTGTTCGGTAGCCCGATTCAAAGCCACACATGGGACCGTTCGGTTTCCCCCCGGCTTCACAATACGGCCCGGAAATAAACCCCACCTCGACCCTTCGGAACCAACCCTCGGGAGCGATTGGTGGCGCGAGACGAAGCGAGGTCATGAGGCGGCAGCGAGCGAGGTGACCGCGTGGCGGCGCGGCCACGGCCTTCTCACCGGTAAGCGCCGCCCTCTTCCTTTTCCTCTCCCAACCGATTGCGCGGCTCCAAGATTGGTCAAGTTCTTGGTGTAGTTGAGCTGTTGCCGGTGAGGTAGAGCACGCCGACGGGGCCGTGTCTCCATTCCCGATCTGCTCGAGTGCGGCCGGCCACCTCCATGAGGCTGTTCCCATGGATGACGCCGCCATGGACGGTGATGTTCCCTCGGGATCCACGGTTCCTCTCGTCGGGGGCATGCCCGGCCGGCGCATGTTAAAAGAAAAGAGAGATAAAATTGAAATAAGAAAAATAAAAGAAACGAATAAAAAGAATGAACGGAAAATGAAACAAAAATAATATTAGAAAGGAAATATAAATAAAAAAGATAAACAAGAAGAAAAAAATAAAAAAAATAAAAAACGGAAAAAGTGTTCCATACAAATATGAATCAAAAAGAAAAATGGAAAAGGAAAAGAAATTGAAAAAGAAATGAGAAGAATAAAGAAAAGAAAGAAATATAGAAAAGAAAGAAAAAATAAAGAAAAAAGAAAGCACCGCGGCACCCGGCCCCGTGGCCCCCACGCCCCGCGTGCCCGCGCCCTTCGACAACGCATCATTCCGGTGTCGCCGTAGCGACACATAGTATCTACGAATGTTTCGGGGCCCACCTCGCTTCCCCGTGCGGGGGAAATTTTGCCTCCACTGCCCCGTCCGGGTCCGAGTCTCCACGGGGATCCGTCCCGCGGGAAAATTGCCATCCCTAAATAAAGCCTAGGAACCGAACGAGGCCTAACACGGTGTCCAAGATAGATACATTTAATTTTAGATTCTATATATCTCCAATGCATAGTTTCTTATCATAGTTTCCATGGGAAAAATATTTAATGAACATCGTCATCTATTAAAAACTAAGCAAGATCAGATGCTGCAAAACAACTATGCATTCTCTGTCGCGTGTCTCATAGCGTGTTCTCTCTTCTCGCATGGGAGTTGTACGAAGCCCACAATGCACCCTCCTATGATCCTGCCTCACTCTCTCCTCATGGTCTTTGCAAAAGAGAAAGAACACAATAACAAATTCCTCTTCTTCCTCTCCCAAATCCTTCGTACAATTCATGTATCCGGCTATGCATGTCACACCACCGTGTTCTCCATCTCCAAAGACTTCCATTCTCCTTTTGTAGCTCTTGCTAACGTAGAGTAACCAGGGAGATCGAAGGAGGTTGCCCTCCATGGTCGTCTTGCTCCCCATCTCTATGTCTGCATCTTTCTACTTCACCTCGACATCCGGCCGGCAAGCCCAGGGCTTCGGGCCAGCGGCGAGGCGGACTGACATGTTGATGTCGAGCCTGTGTGGCCATGCTCTAGCACGCGGGGATGCAGGTACGGCTAGTTGGGGAAATCACAGGAGAAGTAGCACCGGAGGATGGGATTCGCCGCATGCAAAGCTTGGCCCGCGGGAGCACACCGGATCAGTCGGAGGGCTGATGGAAACTGGTGATTTCTCCCCAACGCTATTTCTCTCATTTCTTCCTGTGAGGACGTCGTTCCTTGAGGAGAAAACGTTTTATTGTTTCTCCGCTCTCTCTCCTCAATAAATCAATTGCCACACCACCAAATTGCTGAGTTGCCAAGTGTAATTAAGAGAAATAGAAACTAATCAATGCCCATTGGGACTGCTCTAAGGCCAGTGTCGGGGGAGATGTCATGAACACGATTACTTATAGTGACACACCATTTAAAAACATTTGAAATTATAATGGAACACGTCTCTCTCAATGCATAGTTTCATCTATTGTTGTTTTCTTGGTTGCATGCAAGATGCAAGTTGTCTAGGTAATGCGTGTAGGGAGGCTTTCATCCTCATGAAACTCATTTTACCTCTCTCTTCATTAATATCTTGTCACATCATCAAAAGTGCTTATATGGCAGCCTATTTAATGTCCATGTAACCTCCATTGAGACTTGCCTAACTAATCTTTCCAGTCACCTCTCCCACTACAAAAAAAACTTGTGATCCATGACGATATTCACATGACGTTTTCAGATTTCGTCATTGATCACACTTGCATCCATGACGATCTGTCATATTTCATCGTAGATTCGCGGTGTTGGATATGAAGCCCGATATGAAGGCCAAACACCATGACGTTGTGCCAATTTCGTCATAGATTTCATCACGGATCACGATGCATCCATGACCACATCCGAATTCGTCATAGATTAGCGAGTGTTGGATATGAAGCCCGATATGAATTCCAAACACTATGACGTTGCACCAATTTCGTCATAATTCGACCCACATTGCATTTCGCCATTTCCTCATGATTAATAACATTTTTTAAAAATCATATAATGTGTGAAAAGAATTAGAGATAATTACATTTAATAATTTAAATACCTAAATTAAATAAAAAAGAAAAAGACAAAATTGTTTTGAAACCGCGGTTTCAAAGGTTGAAGGATAAGCTTTGTGTAGTTACAAAGTCTAGGGACGAAAACCAAACTTTCGCGAATATTGAACATGAATCAGCCCGCGCAGCACAATAGGCCGGCCCAGCTCACAGCCCAACAGGCTGGCCCAGCTTCGCGAAAATGGAGGACCTAAACAAGACTTTTTGACATACATGTAGTTCAAAATTTAATTATACCCATTAAACTTGCGAAATTCATTTACATGGTAGAAATAGCAAATTTGTTTGAAATTTTTTGAAACTTTTAGAAAACATTTGAAATGTGTTTGGATATATAAGATAATTATTTTAACTTAAATGAGGTATTTTAACTTGCTCAAACTTACATTTATTTGTTTATTTATTTATTTATTTATTTTTGCACTAATTTCGGTGAAGCAAAAAAATTGGGGGTCGTAGGGGTTCGAACCCGGGTTTTGGGTAAAAACCAAATTCGTGACTTACCACCGAGCTACGAAGTAGTATATGTTAGGCTTTCTTGTGTTTATTAACTTATACCAATAACTCAAGTCCCATGATAAGATTGTGATGCCTTACCATTACGCTGCAGCCATGTTGGTGATTTAGAATGGCACTAAACATTTATGATAGTTTGTTTCATATGCGAGTGATGGAACTTCAAGACCACGTGGCGCATGCTGGGTTAGTCGAGTTGCTTCTCCGGGACCACGTGGCGCGCGCTCGGCTTGTTTCCCCATCATTTTTCTTTTTAATCTATAAATAAAATTTGAAACTAGTGTTTCTCGGTCATAGTAACTCCAAATTGATTAATTCTTTTTTCTATTTTTTAAAATCACAATCTTTCATGTAATATCGTTCGTTTGCATATTAATTGATATTTCATTTATATTTTTATACAACTTCTTTTCTTGTATAAAAGAGAAGAATAAATAAAAGATATTTTTCAATAACAAATGGTAACATAACTTCATATTTTCTAATGTTATGGTAAATATAAGGTTGTAGCCAAGTTTGAGATGTATACAACTTTGAAAATGTAAATCACCACTCAAATCTCAAAGTTTGTGTTGAGTTATAAGAAACTATGCTAGAGATACATCTATTTGTGAGCGAGTGTATGTCGTCACTTTCTTGAAACCACTTAATTTTTTTATGACAACATTTTGGACCAAAAACATGTTGTTATGCCAATTTATAGAATTTTTTGACCAAATTCAAATATTATAGTAATTATTATGTTGTACTTTTGAGATAAAAGTTTACATGTTTCTTATAATTCAAATTGAATTTCTCACCAATCTTCAAATCATGGCCTAGAATGGAAAATAGAAGACTAAATATGATTTTTGTGAAAATTTTCCAATCTTATTGGAGGTACACATAGGTCAACTTGGAAATACTTTTGATATCCACGTAGAAATTCATATAAATGATAGAAAATAGAAAATCTACTCCAAACATTCTTAAACTCCTAGATTGCAACTTATTTGTTGTCTAATACTTGTGAAAAGTGTATTGGTGGTATTTAAGGTAACTATTTTTTAGTTGTTTCCAAAGGGTGTGTAATTTAGGTATTTAAAAAATAGAAAAACAACCTTTTTGTACAACTACCGGCAATGTAACTCCCCAAATGTTAATAGGAGACTAAAGGTTAGTTTGCATCCAAATTTGATGTGTATATGAGTAATAAAATACTTTAGAGTGTGTAAACTTCAAAGTTTAAGTTGAGTTGTATGAAAGAATGTTAGAGATCTATCCATTTCGTGAACAATGTACACCAATTTTTAGCAAAACTTAATGAAACTTTTATGTCAACTTTTTACACCCATAAAATGATCTTATACCAATTTATATAATTTCCGGAGGAGTTTAAGTTATTATTACCATTATTTTATAATAAGGTGACTTGTAGAAGTTCCTATTTTACCTATAAGTCAATTGAATTTTTGTCAACCTCGTAGATGTGAGCTATAATGGACCATAGGCGTCTAAATTATGTGTTGTATGTTACATGTGAAAGTGTATTTACGTATTTAAGGTAAATATTACTTCGCAATTCTATTTAGGTATGTTACTTCGCAATGGTGCGAGAAAATGGAAAAAAAAAAAAAAAGAAAAACGTTAAAGATTAAAACGAAGCATGGCCCATTTCAGCCCAAACGGCCCATAAATTACGGCGCGTCCATTTCCGATCGATGGCTCGGATCGCGTGCGATGATATATAATCATTAGACTTCCCCTCACCAGCCGAAACCCTAACTCCTCGCTCCCACCCCCCATCCACCACCACGAGCACGGCCGCCGCCGCTCTCCATCCACCTCCCCATCCTCCTCCGTCCTCACGCCGCCACCGAGCTCTCCAACCCCCTCACCGGCCCTCTCGCTCCCCATCTCTCCGCTCCGCTCCCGACCATTCACTCCGCAGCTCTCCTCGCTCCGCTCCACTCAACCACCGTGGCAGCCATCCGGATCGGCGAGCGTTAATGCGAGAAGAAGGGTCGTCCCGCCGGCAAAGAAGAAGGGTCGTCGGAGGCGGCCGAGCATGCGCCCCTCCCCTTCCCGCCCCCCCCCACGCCGTGGAGCGAGGCCATCCACCTCGATCCGTCCTACCCCCGTGGCGGAGGATCTGGGAGGGGAGGGGGAGGGGGAGGGGCCCGGTCCGGCGGCCCCCGCTACCGTCCGCGCCGAGAGTCTCTCGGGTTGGTGTGTTCGGTCCCCGCTTATCCCCTTCCCCCCTTCGCTAGGCTCTGGGATTAGGAGGATTTCGTTTCTGCCACGCCCCGATACTCATATATCTAGGGTTTCCGAGCGTGCGAATAGGATGGGTTGTTCCTTCGATACATGGGTGATTGGGGGGGGGGGGAATTGGCACGCTCCGTACGGACCTTGTGAAATAGGGTGAGGTCTTGGGGCGGGTATGTCGTGGAATGGATCTGTTCCTTTCAGATTTGCAAGGAAATGGATCTCATTTCCTTGCCAATCCGAAAGGATTGGACCTAATCCCTATACTAATCCAAATGTGCGCTTGTTTCTTTGAATGCACATTGCTTGGTATACTTTTAGCTTGCTCCTATGTTTAGCTCATAGCTAATTAGCTTGAACGGTTTTGGTGGTTGTGCGAGTAGCAGTGTTAGCTCTACATTTTCTCTTAATTTCATTGCATGTCCAAAGCATGCTAATATTGCCATTGATTTTTGCGGGCATTGCTGCCGAGCATTAGATCTTGTTGTTGTTTGATTCTTAATGGTAAGTCTAGCTATCTAATTGGGCAACTGCTGAGCATCCTAGCGATAAAGTGTTGCTAATACAACTTATGTGCTTGAAACAAGAGAAGGCTTTCTTCGATTCTGAGAGCCATCTTTTAAATTTATTTACTTTTGAATTTTATGTAGCACCGGTATCACCGACCGAATAGCCTATTATATTATATGTTCATGAAATACGGGGTTGTATTATAGTACTTGTTTTATAAACTAAAGACTCCATGAAGATGCAAATTTCATAGTTTTTTACCATGGCTCATAGCACTTTTATGTTTAATATTTTCACATGTGAATTATGCTTTATACTTCAGTTTGGTCCATGTTCCCTGATTTTATTCTTAAGCAAGAATCTTTTTTAGTACGTAAAGATTCTGTGACACTTATTTCGGAATTTTAACATTGCCCTCTAACAAGTATTTGGCAATGTCCTCTATTAGGTTGACGATGAGATGTAGAAAGAAGCAAGCCAATCGAAGGGGATCGGTTGCATGACTGCATCCGGTAACAAGTCGTTAATAGGAAATAGAGGAGAACTGATTTGCTAGGATTAATAACATGTTGAAATTGCTTACCTGGGTTGTTTTAAATCTGTTAGTCTGAAATTTATATGGCTGTTTTGAATGAGCAGAAAATTAAAACGAATTATCTAGCTCTTTTAGACCCATTTTTTGAATTGGGCCCATTATCGACATGTGGATGCCACATCGGCACCACGTGGCCTACGTCGGCCGCCAAATCGGTGCCATGCCGGTGACATGTGGATGCCACATCGGTGCCATGTGCCGCCACATTGGCCATCAAATCACGCCACGTGGCAGCTACGTCGGCGCCATGTTGGCTGCCATGTTAGCGCCACGTCGGTGCAACATCATCTGCCATGCGGCCGCCATGTCGGCGCCACATCATCCGACATGTCGGCACCTCGTCGGCACCACATCATCCGACAAGTCAGCAGCCACCTCATTTCTATAAGTGATGTGGCGAGTTAATCCATGACGATCACATTCGTCACGGATTTTGGGCTTCGGGTTGGGTTCACTAGTCTTTGCACCAATCTATGACGGTCCGAAAACGTCGTGGATTACGTCAATCCATGACGAAAACGTTGATACGTAACGAGAGGTGACTTGTGACGCTCAATCCATGACGAAATGAATTTTCGTCATAGATGCTATTTTATGACGAAAATTGGATGATCCGTGACGAAAATCGACCGTCATAGATCACAAGGTTTTTTGTAGTGTCCTCTCGGCGGTCCTAATCTCGGGTGCATTAATCGGGCGTGGATCTCTAGCCCCGGAAAAAGTTACTACTCCCTCCATACTCATAAAATATGTCGTTTAAGACAGGTGACACGGTCTACAATACATAACTTTGACTTCTTATTGTTATAAATGTATTTGTTAAAAACTAACATAACTATACTTTTAGGCCAGTCTCAATGGAGATATCATGAACATGATTACCTAGAGTGACACCTCACCTAAAAATATTTGAAACTATAATGAAACACCTCCCTCTAAATGCATAGTTCCATCTATTGTTGTTTTCTAGGCTGCATACAAGATACAAGCTGTCTAGGTAACTGTGTAGGGCGGGTTTCATCTTCATGAAACTCATTTTACCTCTCTCTTCATTAGTATACTACCACATCATCAAAAGTGCTTGCATGACGAGTGCATGAAACCCCCATTGAGACTGGCCGAAAGTATTTTGCAAGACAAATCTATTCACGTAGTTTTCACATTTTAAACAACTTAAAAGTTATTCATGGTTTATATTCCCAATGTTTGACCGAAATCTTGTCCAAAACGACATGTTTTATGAGTATGTAGTGAGAGGTGCTGCATGTTGCATAAACAATCTGTAGGAACTGCCACCATGATTACCGCTTTAGTTACTACTAGTAGTGTACAGCTGCATATAGGAGTATTTCTTATTATACACGGCATGTGACTAGTTGAGGACTGCAAAACATGCATGGTTAGTGGTTACGATCTCAACAATACATAGATAACCATGCACAGTTTTGGCTCCTGTGCACGCAGGCTGTCCACACAAGCTGATATGGAACTAAAATAGATCGATTAAAAATATTATAAATTCTACTGGCACTACTAAGTTTTCATATTGCTATTTTCGACTCCATGAAAAACAAGTTTGGACTAGAGGTCATAAAAATGTGATTTTGACTAAGTCAAGAATTTGACCTCACGAGCATATTTTTTGGGCCCATTCGAGTGAGCATGCATGCTGAACCTAATTATCTGGACCAGTTTTTGGATTTCCTAAAGCTCAAATTTTATCATTTGTCTCCGAAATAGAAATGAAATTCTTGAGAAAATGTTAAACAATTTAGCATTGCTCCTTTGTTTGGTAGATGTAGAGTTGGTACTTTTTTTTGAGAAAACCGGGTTTTATTTCATATATTCTGATAGTTCACATCGATCATCTTACAAGAACACCCTTGGAAGAACTAAAAATTACAGCCACGCCCTTGTAAGAAACTCCCGGTCATCTTCGTCACCAGCGGCCGGAGGAACCACCTTGAAGTCGACCACCCTACCGAGCACCTTGAAGTCGACCACCCTCCCGACGAAGTCACTTCAGAGTTTTGTAGAGACACTAAGAGTAGCATGCCGAAGAGACCAACATGCTGTGAAGTCGTTGAACGTGCAGGCCGAGCATACTTAGGTCGTGCTGTCTTGGGGCCATCCGAAGCATGGTAATTTGGAACGACCCAAAGTAAGGATGGAAACAAATTAGATTCGCAAGGAATCGGATTCGGCTAACACCTTTCATCACATTTTTACTCGAATACGAATTGAATACAGATTCGAATGTTCTCAAATACGAATGCAAAACAGATGTCGAATTCGAAAACCCATTTGGATATTTACTCGATTTGGAAGATAATATTTATCAATTTTCTTTATTGAAAATTTGATATTACAAAATCATGTAAGGACTAAAGTATTAGTATATAACCGAGATAGCTAATTAATTAGTCACATTCACGCTACCTTAACTATATCCAACATCTTCATTTTTTAATGTGTTTTGACTTTTTGTTCACTCTAGTTAGATGGATAGACATGCACGCTAAAACAAAAAACAAGCAATTATGAATTAACAGAGTAAGTATCAAGGAGAACATTACCTGTAGTTAGTGTAGTTCCACAAAAGGACTCCTATGTTAGGTTTTGATGTAGCTAATAAAGGACGCGTTGGGTGACAGGCAATCAGCTCCATCATGCCCCCCATTTTGTCTGTTGCCTCAAGTGTGTGAACATGTGTAGTGTTGTCCAATATCTGATTCAAAGCAACGAAAACGAACAATTGACATCTCTTCAGTACGACCTACGCACACAGCAGTAGTGTGTGTGTGTGTGTGTGTGTGTGTGTGTGTGTGTGTGTGTGTGTGTGTGTGTGCAGATATAAGAAATAAGGGCAAACCTCAATCTTCCCTTGCCGCGAGACCATAGCCAGCATACCTGTATTGCAATAAGCAATATCAACACTATCCTCAGGCAGCCTGTTGGTCGGTTCTTCAGAATTTATGCTCCAGATCTACAAATTATAATCATACAGTACACAAAATCTAATTAGGGCCTAGTCTGACGATTCAGTGGTCGGTAGCGAATAACGAGGGAAAAAAGACAGAGGCAAACTTTTATTTCTCCATCGGTGCCAAGTTTGGCAAAAGAGTTGGTATACTTGCAGGGTTTCCATCCCTGATCCCAGTCCCATAGCCTGATCAAATTGCATTCGGGGGAAGAAAGCAGATAAGGCAGAGTTGGATGGACTGCCAAAGCACGTATGCCATCTTTATGAGCTTGAAACTTGGTAACTTCTGTCAGCATATTTTCAGCATATGTGTAAATAGTGATGCACCCGTCAGAATCTCCGCTTGCAACCCATTGCATTCGTGCAATAAACTTAACTGATGCACATATGGGCCCTTTACTAGGCTTAGACTCAATCGTCTCACACACACCGGTCTGCCACACAAAGTTTTAAAAAAAATCTCAGCCACATACCAATAGTCATTAATTAGTAGTAGTATGCATGAACAACTTGCTAGATAGTAAAAGAAAATATATGGCACTCCATAGCTTGCATAAAAAAAGCCCAATTTTTGGGTTGAAAAGTCTATCTATCAACAATAACATATTTTCAGAATGCTGCAAAGGGAACTAACCTCAATGATTTATAATACATGACCTGTGTTATTGTGAGTCTTATTATTACTAATTACGGACTTCTTTTTTGGAGCATATAGGTTGTTCCTCACCAGATGGGCTAGGAAGAAAGATACATAGTAGAAATTCTAAAAACAATTAAATCTAGTCATCAATCCGGTAGGCTACATTTACCATAGTCATTGGATCTGATGTTTTCTAAAAAATACCAACATTTGCCATTACGAAATAGTCTAAACTCTGAAGTAACTTCCTGAATCAATATTTACATTACCCGCATATGCTATAATGAAAAATAAACTAAAGTAACCTCCTAACAAGTATCTAAATTACTATCCATGCCTCTGCCACTATGAAAGGTAGGCTAAAGACTAAAGTAATCCAGTAATGTTTATCTAAATTACCCACTTATGTTATTAGAAAACATAACTTAAAATACTCCTAAGAATAAGTGTATATACAGACATGTTAAGTAAAAGTTAATATCGCAAAGTACATCTAGATAGCCTATATATCTTTTACAATTCTAATATAAAACTTGTTAATTAAGGTATACATGCATGATGTGTGCCACCATATGGACCATATATATGTAGGAATAATGTAGCGAGAGTACCAATTTTTATGCTAATCACATAGCTCATCAAGGTAATAGTTCAGTTGAACTCAAACATATTGAGGTTCCACACAAAGTGAAAAGGATTGTCACAAAGTAAAGTAATTAATAGTAACTAAAACCTATCACAATCCGGATAAGTATAAGTTTTGAGTTATAATATTTAATAAATGACAGAGGATTGTAAACAATTTTGATTATTATAGTTATGGAATCTAATTTATTTAATAAATTTATAATACTCACGGATGATGGGAATACGGCCGGGTTAATGGACTAGTATAATTGAATGGCAGCAGGAGACTAGCTATAAATTGTTCCCTTCCTTTAAAAGCAGAGAAAGTGATAGTGTATGGATAGAACACGTTAGTACGGTGAAAGGGCAGCAGAACACTTGTTTAGCTTGTTACCTTGGGTTCCATCTTCCAAATGCAAATAGCCCCGTTAAAATGACCCGTAACAACCCTATATATATGCGTGTGATAACAAAACAAATCAATTATTTAAAAAAATGGGTGAGGGCATTTGAGAAATGGAAGGTCCATCAACAGATCACACTCACCAAGGCTCCATAGGATGCACGTCCATGCATGTCAGGTATGGAAAGGGACCATTGTCACTTAGGCATATCACCCAGGGGCAGGAGGGAGGGGGCCAAGCACCAGTACCCCACATGGAAGATAAACCCTTCCATTTTTGTTTTATTAAAAAATCAGCTATGTAATTCAACGAAAACCTTTTTAAAGGGTTAGGAGTATGTTTGACGACGCAGGCCAAAAATGCCTCCTGCGCCTTTCCTCCCTCTGCTCTGACTTGATCCAATATTTTCTCACGCTGGTCGTGATTGTAGTTCTTAAAGAGATTTTCAGGGGTACACCAACGCTGTCTCCAACTGATCATCATGACTCCAACAAGACAAGGTATCTTCTTGCAAGACACAAGGATAGCGCGAGTGCACTGCGGCGGCACAATGCCTCTGTCTTGTTGGTCACCCGCTACCCACCCGTCATAATTAATCGCATAGATGACATCATCGTCTGTCTTGTTGATTAGGCTTATGTACTCTGCTCCTTCCTCGGATGTGAAACGGAGCTCTGAAGGGTAGATTTGGAGCAACTCCGTCTGAATGGAAAAGGGAGTTATCTGTAATACGTATAAGCTTTGTCATGACTATAAATCAAAAACGAAAAAAATAAGACAGAACAATGATCGAGAAGCACATCCACCTCATCATCTCCCGTCAACTCATCCATCTGATCGAGCCCTAGTTTGTCGTCGTCGTCATCGTAGTCGTCGTCGTCGTCTTCCCAGCCCTGATCGTTGTCCAACATAGGATGACAATGATGTACTGACGACGACGATGGTGCTTGTTGGGGGGGGGGGGGGGGGGGCTGGTCCTCAAACACAATCCCCAGCTCCATCTCGTGCACACCCGTTTGTTCACAGAAGAGCCCCACGCTAACATCGTCGTCCCTTGAACCCTTGTCCACGACGACACTCTGCAGCACAAGGCATGTGTCGTTGCATTGCATAACTGATGCTGATGCTTCCTTTGCCAACATGATGTCAATAACGACTGCTCGCGTAGACCATGGTGGCATGATACCTGTGCTCATTGATTGGTAGTACGTACACCACCTGCTTGCTTTGCGGGAATATAAACCTAAAAGCCACATAGTCATGCGTACTGTTGGTCAGCTGTAGTGAGCAAGGTAAAAGTTGCATTGATTCGGCTCGATTGGTGAGTAGCGGAGCTCGAGGGGCCTCACAACCAGGAGCTGCTTCGGGGAACGCACGCTTACCTGCAAGAATAAGGTCCAACAATTATCTTTCCAATATATACAAGGCTTTCAGTGTTAGTACTGTATGCAACGTGCTATATATATGCGTACATTGTCATTATGAATTTCAACCACATCATTACAACTTATACTGAGCTTGGTTTGAGGAACCACTTCATTCCAGATGAGCTGATCCATCATGAGTTGATCCTATAAGATTTAGTGGGATATATAACCTCATGCCTCATTGTCTATAATGGATGATGCATGATCCCATTCATCTTAGTCTATCAACCAGTGCTTCCACACAACTTAATAGTTTTGAAAGTGAGATATTATTAGGGTGGTCTCTTTATTATATTATTTTAATTATGACATGTATGAGTAATTTAGATGTAAAATGGGATTATTTTCAGTTATTATCATAATGGCATATGTGGATAATTTTGATGAAAAAATACAGGCTGGTTTAGATTATTTTCAGTAACGGCAAAAGTCGGTAATTTAGATTCAAATTTATATTTAGGGTTTCTTTAAACTATTTGTATATAATGAAATATATATTATCATTTGTAGCCCGCTGGATAGTTTAGATGTATAGTTAAGGGGTAGGGGTAACATCACAAGCCACTTAAACTAGCATGTCCATGCTATCATTACATGGTGTGATTGGCAGCCCGGCTAGCTCTAACCCGACTAGAATCTGAAGCAAGACTTGCCCAAGCCTGTTGAAATTAATGCAAAGTGCTCATGTTTGGTTGGTTGGTTGGTTGGTTAAAGATAGTCCGGTTAGGTATGCTCGTGTTTAATTGCCCGCACAAGTTCATAAGATGACCATGTACTTGCAAGATGTGAAGTTACCACCTCTAGTCTCTCTCCTCGTTCTCCACCCTCGATGTGTCTACTCCCTACGAATCGAATTCAAGCGTCCCGCTCGGTCGTTGACACCGGCCGTACGGGCGAACTATGCCACCGGCCGTGCGAGCGAGCCGCGCCACGGGGCCGACGACGCCGGTCATGCGGGCGAGCTTTTCGGCGGGGCCGCCGCCGCCGGCCGTGCGGATGAGCCGCGCCGCCGCCATGCGGCGAGCCGTACCGCCGGGGCCGCCACCGCTTGCCGTGCGGGCAAGCTACGCAATGGGACCGCCGAATAGAGGTTGCCACCCCCGAATCGAGGTCCACATCGTCGAATCGAGGTCCGCATTGACGAATTGATGCTCCGCGCCATCAAAACGAGGTCCGCATCGCTAAATTGAGGCCCGGTTGTGCGGGCGAGCTCCGTGCGAGAGGTCGTTGGCGGCCGTCGGTCGGAGTTTGGGCGAGCTCGCCGTCGCGGGGCTGCTATCGCCGGTCGCACGGGGGTTGCCGCCGCGGACCGTGCGGGTGAGCTCCACGGGCGCGGATGCGGAACACCAACGGGTGAGGGTGGAGCCGCGGTGGCGCGACGGACGTGCGGTGGCGCGGTGCGTGTAGCCGCGGCCTCAACGGCGCGCGTGAGGGTGAGCTGAAGCAGCACCCATGGCTTATGCAAGCCTGCATAGCCGGGAACGCTCCTCCCTTGCGTTTCCTGTTATGCGGGGCCGGAGGGCACTTTTTGCACAGCTCAAGCCCGCATAAGGCCCTATGCAAACCGCCAAACAAGACCAGACTGCATTCCATAAGCCTGCATAGGCCTTATGCGGGATCACCCCCATACTACATAGACCAATCTTGGTATAATGCAAACTTCTTTTTAAGTCTCTATATTAATTCTCACGAGATGCTCCCAAAAACATAATTTCAGAAATTCTCACAATATCATAAACTTCACCCTTTGATTCGGTAGACTTTAAGGGTAATCGACAGTTATATATAGTTGTTGCATCTATTTTGTTTTCTAAAGTAACTCCAAAATCTATAAATGAACTGTCCACCTTTGTCATTATGGAAATACTCTAAAGTAACCCCCTAAATCTATAACTAAATTAATCGCCATTGCCATTAGGAAAAATGACATACTTAACATGCAATTTTGTCCAAATTTACTCACTAATGCCATTTTTAAATAGTATGAATTATTATAATACCTAAAGTTCCATTTAATTACCCACCTTCACTATCCCCAAAATTTATAACTATATACACGCCCCAGCTATTATAAAAAACATAAAGTAATCTTTCTTTTTTGAGGAAACAGGAGGGGGTCCCCTACTCGTTATATTAATATAAATTGAAAGAGTGTTTATAAAGTAGTCTAGGCTTTTTCTTGCTTACTTACATATGACATTATAAAGAAATAGTCTACCATGTAAAGTTTGATCACTAACCATCAAGTTCACCATGTCAACATCTTTGGGTGCCTCTTCCTTGAACATGTCTCCCGTTATATTCTTGCATGTGACATCCTTGTCTACTCTGGCGCTCATCACACAGAACTCTTCTATATAGTGCTTCTGCCGCAGTGGTTTCTTTACTGCTTCCAATGTTACGGTGACCCTGCGTGAGGACCGTGGTGGAACAACATCTTTATTCGGATGAACGCACAACGGAAGTCTGCTTGGGGCTAATAATACCCCGAAAGCAATGTAGTCATCAGTATCATTGGTAAGTTTGATTGATCCTCTCGTCTCCTTGTTATGCTCAGCAGTGAAATGCAGGTCCAGTGGCTCTATCCCAAGCATGTCCTCCAAGAAAGAGTTTCTCTACAAGTACAGAGACACAAATATAATGTATTAAGATGTAAATTTTAGCAAGCTTTTCAAACCTAACCGGGGTTCTAAGGTTGAGAGTGCGTGTGTATATATGGACGTACCTGCGGCTCATCTGTAGATATACTGGCATCCCTAATAATGTCCATACATGTACTATCTATTTCATTAAGCTCACAGATTATATCCAGTATGTCAGGCCTTTCTTTGGGGTCCAACGTATTGCACCTTTGCGCCAATTCAAGGCATCTAGTCACTTGTTGTTGGTATCCTAATGACGTGTGCTTTGCTTTCTTCCACCTATGCCTCCATCTTCTATGTACCTGCCATTTCCACAAAAGTGAATTATAATGGCACCAAATATATCAAATAATGCAAATACCTAAGCCTCCGCCTGGAATATTTGGTACCTAATTAGTACTGCCTCTGCTCTTAAATATATGTCACCATTGACTTTTTTCATTCGTTTGAATATTTGTCTATTCTACAAAATATTTTGTAAATCGATAAACCTACATGTTAAACCTAAAGTACATTGGACAATAGACACAATGATACATATTTTACTTTAGTTAACTAACTTATTCAATAGATACTGGTGGTCCAAGTTGGAGTACATAGTCAACAGCGTCATATATTTAAGAACAAGCGGAGTACCACAGAGTGGCTTCTTAGAAAGAGCAATAATAGAGCCAAGCTCTTGTCTATTAGCTAGCCAAGCCATGTAAGCAACTAATATACATCATATGAGATAATAGTCCTCTATATATTCGCTCATTAGCAATTAATAAATCCTTTTATTTAGTTTTGGACTAACAGTTCTTCACCCTTCTTTTAATACTATTTTCTCTCATCTCCACGTGTTCCAGCTCTCCGATGGCATTTGGGCTCGCATATGTGCCTTGGAGCACAAGTAGATTATTGTGTCTGCTCTTACAAAATCTAGAAATAGAGAACAAGAGAGGTGAAGAGTTATAGGTGGAAGGGAGAACGGATGGGACTGTCACATTGTCGCATATCAGATTCTGAGTTTATTTCACAGGCCTTTAATGGGCTAGTGTAGCATGCAACTTCTAAATCAGGGGCATGCCGGCAGCTAGGACAGAAAATATATAGAAATATAACTATATATATACAAAATTTTGTAGATGTTGGCATTACGAGAATGTATATAGTATACAATAACAAGTGAGGTTCTTAGAAGGTTACCCTATCATCAATAGGCTCCTCCCTACTTCCAGTCACCATCTCTTTGATTATGACACCCAAACTGTAAATATCAGACATAAATGACATTTTCCAGCGGATTTGTATTCTGGAGCACAATATTGTCTGCATAGAAGTGTGCAAATATTATGCAATATGGCAGTGGCAATGTATGTGAGTAAATGTTTGAAGAACAAATAATAATGTGTTGTCTCGATGCATTACTTACGGTGAATACATACAAACTTCACTCATAGTTTCTGATGTTTCCCCAGGTCTTGATATGCCAAAATCTGTTATCTTTGGCACCAAATCATCATCTAATAGTATATTGGCAGGTTTGAGATCCATATGAATAATACTCTTTTCGTTATGAAGATGGTGCAAACCCTCACAAATCCCCTTAATAATTTGAAAACGAGTAGGCCATTCAAGTCCCCTTAATTCATCTACAGACGCAATATAAGAAATAATATTACAACCTAACTTTTAAATCTCTAACTCAAATCTTTAAATTAAAGGTTATCAGTAACACGAATATATCAAAATCTATTTGCCAAAAGAGCAGGGTTCTTTTTTCTCTGGGCTGGGGGTTGGGAGTTTGAGGTTTTGCAACAATATTATAATACAAGTCTTTTCATACCGGTTACATGGTTTTCAAGACTTCCCCTGCTGATATAATCAAAACAGAGCAGCCTTTCCCGTTCATCGGCAAGAATATGTTTTCTTGTCATTTGCACCGCTTCTTGTTCTGTATGAGAACAGTACCCTATAAAACGAACTATATTTTGGTGCTTAACTCTCATCATGGTTGTGACCTCCTGCTGAAACATCCTCTCATCCATCGTCTGACTGTTGAGAAGCTTCTTGACAGCGACCATCTTGCCGCTTGGGAGGATGCCCTGTTTAAAATGTCATGATTGCAGCCATTTGTACTCAACATTATTAAATCTTTGCTGTGTAAAAATAAGGAGTGACGGATTTCAAATATATTTTTACCTTGTAGACATGGCCACAACCACCCTCGCCGATTTTTCGATCATCAGAGAAATTATCTGTGATGTGACTTAAAACTGACAACTTCAATCTACTGGGTTTCTTGCTTCCGTCTAGTATACACTCCAGGCTAACAAGTCCACTGTTGGGGGGATACCCGAAAAATTCGGATAACTACCCTAACACGAGTGGAGTGGAGATCTCAACACGTTCGAGTACACAGTTAGAGCGCAAAGAGACAGTGATGCTCTCCGCAAGTAGCACAAGTCCCAAAAAAGTCTGAATCCGTTTACAGGTGCCCTCACGCCGCCTTTTATAGGGAGGCGAGGGGACTTTTACATGCCGACAACACCCTCGGGCCCAGAGAATATTCCTAATGTGAACACACATAAGAACGTCTTTTCACCCCTTACATATTTACAAGTCTGCCACTAGTTCACACTCTAAACCCGGACTTTTTGGGACTACAACTTTGACTTTGCTTCTCCCGTGATTCGTGGATGTCTTCACCCGAAGTTCCTGAATCAGGTATTTAACGATTTCCGAAGTGGCTTTCGCTTCCCCGCGAGGTTCGCGCGCGTCCCAGCGCCTGAGTCTCGAACGGAGTCTTCACTGGATTCCCGAATCGGAAAATCTCCGAAATTCGGGTCGCGAACGCTGAGATTCCGGGCTTCCGCATGTTCATGGCTTCGTTTCTTCGCCGAACCAAGTTTCCCGAATTCCGCACATCCGCGAACTCGAGGCTTCACAGCCCCATACTTCCCGTGTTCGCGAATCTCCCGCGCCCGAAAAACATACTTTGGGAATGTTTGTTAGACTTCGACGTTTCGAGGGTGATGTATTTTCCTGAATTCCCCAACACTAGCCCCTCGGGGAAGCGGGTTGACTCCGACGATCCGATTCCACGAACTTTTCGGAAATTTAGTAAAAAACGTCACCCTCGGAACGTCGGAGGGGACACGCGTCGCCCAGGGAGCAAAAGGCGGTTAAATCGAGGCGCACTTCGCGAAACTGCCCCTCCCCGGCCCTATAAATAGCGGGCCGGCGCTGTTAAAAAATTTTTACTGCTCTCGCGCCTTTCGTGATTTTCACATTTTTCTTCCTTCGCGGGATTAGCTTTCTGTGCCAGAAGACTTGCGAACTCCAGGCCTTGCTCGCGATTTTCTAAGGTATTCCTTTATGTTTGCTATGTTGTCTCGTTAGTTCGTTTAACTTTGGTGTAGTAAAGTTACGATTTTCGTAGCTCCTTTTCGACTATTAGCCTAAACTGTCTGACTGCTTGTGTTTGCTAGGTGGCTCGCATCAGAAATACAGCTAGACCTATGACTACTGAAGAATTGATCGCTGCCGGTCTCCCACTCGACCAACCTGCCGAAAGTGCAGATCATGCTGCGCCGGCCGAAGATGCTGGATCACCTAGCGGCTCCCGAAGTCGCGAAGGCGGAGAGGTTGGTTCCGATGGCGGCGAAGACGTCGGGGATGTGGATGCTGGGGTGGAGGATCTTGTTATGCTGAGGACCTCTGGCCCCCTGCCGCCCTCGCTTGCCTTCGGAGAGTCGAAGGTGACGAGTGACATCATTCGTGAGTACGAGAAGGCCGGATTCTTCTCTCCTGGGGCCGGGCGCGCCCCACTTGACGAGACAATTCCCACTCCCAAGCCTGGGGAAATCGTGGTTTTTCGGGACTTCTTCATCTGCGGGCTGCGATTTCCTTGTGATCCAGTGCTACCGGCGATTCTTGATGCCTTCTCATTGAAGATCCACCAGCTTACCCCGACGTCTTTTCTTGAAGTATCAAAGTTTATTTGGATTCTGAAGACCTTTGGGTGCACTCCTACCATCGACGCCTTCACCCGGTTCTACGAACTGGTGATTATTCCGGAGGTTGTGAAAGGCGAAGACGGGCAGTTCTATCACAGCCCAGGCATGCTCGTCGTACCTTCAATACCCGACGCCAAAACACTCGACAAGGGATTACCCGAATCCAGATTTCTCCCTGCTGCAAGACTAACCTCTCCGACGATTGGAAGTCCTACTGGTTTTACCTGAAGGTCAATGTGCCGAAGCTGCCATGCCCGATCGCGCCCCTCACCGCAGTAAATGTGGGGAAGTACAACCAGCGGGCCCTAGGAATTCGGAATTGCGAGAGTGCATTCCACCTGGCCAGCACGATACTCGGCGGCCGCGACATCATCGAAGAATTCGTCGCCGCGAGAATCTGGCCTATCTCGAAGGGCTGGTCCCCTGCCGAAATCGTGGACTACAACGTCAACTGGGCAGATCGGCAGGTTCCTTTCCCGAAGTTCGGGATTAGACTTCGCGAGGGCCAAAGCGCCAAGGACTTTATGGACGAAGTTGAGAAGAAGGTCAATGTCATGGTTGGCGAATACACCATGAACGAATACAAAGCATACAAGGCCCTGGTGAAGCACAAGAAGAAGATCAACCGCGTCTTTTCGGAGGTCTGCGGTGACAAATTTTTCAGCTCTCGAAGCCCTGGTCCGAAACTTAAACTTCCTGCCGTCGCCGTGGCCAGCTGCTCAGCCGCTCCAATCAACGCTCCTCGGATCAGATCGTCGAAGCGCGGCTCGTCGCCCGCCACCGAGGGAACCTCTTCGGGAGTAAAGCCTTCCAAGACCAGGTCACTCGAGTCGTCGAAGCGTAAACGGCGGACCTCCGAACCTCAAACTTCAGAAGCTGAACTCCAAGCTGCTTCGGGGCTTGCCCAGATGAGCCGCAAGAAACTGAAAAAAGCTGTGAAGAAGGTTTCCTCCTCCGGAGTTCGGCGGGTCCCGTCCGCCTTTGACGACGACATTCCCGCGAAGCCAGATAGCCCCAAAGGTGTTTTCCTCTGGCCATTATTTAACTTTCGAGACATTTGTCCTGCTGGTTCTGAAAATGAGTTCGTCGACATCGATTCCTTTTCAGATATTGTCCCTGAAGTTCGACAAGAGGCATCCCCTGCTGCTGCTGAGAAGTTAGCTGTCGTTGCTGATATTGCCGTTCGTGCTGAGTCTCCCGCTGCTGCCGAACTTCCTGCTGCTGAAGTTACTGCCGCTGATCAAGTCTCCTCTGATTTTGCCCGTGACCTCGAACGAACCATTCAAAGGGACGGCCATTCTTCCGAAAACATTCCCTTGGTCGAAGTTCGGGAGGTCGTCCCTGAAGACCAAGCGCCTTCTCCCTCTTTGGCCGCCTTTAACAAAAATTTTGGTACGTCTTATCGCGGCAAACTGTTGCGTGTTGGTTTCGAGACAATTGGCGTCGGGGGCAAGGCGTCCAAGTTTTTAACTCTATGGAAATCGTCCACGATTGTTGATGAAACGAGAGAGGGTGCCTCGGAACAACCTGAAGAAGCCGCTGAAGGCTCCGAAAAGAGGCCTCTATCTATTTCCGACGCTACCCCTTCACCTCAGGGGAAGGCCTCCTCAGGTTCGACTAAGCAGGTCACTATGCAGCACTTCAGTAAGCAAGGTTCGTTGATTCTTAGTGCCCCTTTTGCGCGATTCGTGATTGTAGAATCTTCATCTGAGGTTTATTCTTGAACTTTTCAGAGTTCAAGAATGTGTTGCATTCCTATTCTCCTTCAAAGCTTGCGCGCTTCCATGAAGACTACACTCTCAAGTATTCTATGCTCGGGAAAGTTGCCATAGAACGGCTTCTTGCGCGAGGAGAAGATTAATGAGGAACTTTCTCGGAAGTCCAAGGAGTTGGAACGCAAGTTTGGTCTCGCGGAATCCACGAACCTAGAGCTGGAAAAGAAGGTGTCTGAGCTGGGCCGAGGCTTTGAAAAGAAGCCAGGACGAGAAGAAATTCGCCGAAGCCGCGCTCGAGGATTCCAGAAAAGAACTGGAGAAGGTTCGAAAATCTCATGAAGATGACCTGAGTATGATTGAGAAACTTCGGCAAAGAACAAGAGCGTGCTACCAAGATTGCTGAAGATCTCCGTACCAACAATGCCAGCCTTGCCAAGTCACTGAGCTCGAAGGATCAGAAAATCGTAGATCTTGAGAAAGCACTGTCGGCAGAAAGTGAATCTTCGAAGAAACAAATTTCGGAAATTCTGGGAAGATTAAAGTTGCTTTATGCTGAGTACCAGAAGTCCTTGAATGAGTATGGTGTTCGTCCAGCTCCTCTTCCAGATGACATTGATGTTTCCGATTTCATGGACTGGCTCGAGGAGGAATTCAAGGCTCTCCATGAAGTCATCGATGGTGCCGGCAATTTTGCCGTATCTTTTTCTGTAGAAAGCATTCTGAAGGTCCTTCATGACTATGGCTGTGCTGACTTGGCAAAGTTTCGCGCGAACCTTTCTCAGTTCCCAGGCGTTACCAGTGAAACTATACTTCAAGACAACCCTGACGTTATTGCTATAAAGCTAAAGTTCGCTAAGGAATTCTGGATGGTTGGCGGGGCGGAAATGGCTAAGACTGTTGGGCGGTTGAAGCTTGACGAGGTAATTCTTTGGCCTATTTCGTGACTTATGTTCGTCGTATGTGTTCCAGTTTCTTAAGATTTCCTTACTCTTTTCTTTCTTTCGCGGCTAAGAGAAAAGGAGGAGCGAGAACACGCCGCCGCGTCTCCCGAAGTATCGACTTCGGGAGAGTTCGGGAGGATCCGGCGAGGATGGCTCGAGGCGACGGCGCGCGGCGGCGGTGGTGGCGACGACCGTGGACAAGTCCCCGATCCAGAAGAAGAGTCACCGAAGGTGGATGTCGTGAATTAAACGACATGCTCGAACTTTTGTGTAGATTGAAGATCAGCTTGTACATTCGTGTAGATTCACCAAACTTACCCGAACAAATGTTTTGTATATTTTGACTCGCGCAGTCCCGCAAGCCGGGCTCGCGCAGTCGTGCTACCACTACGAATTCATCGAGATAGAATGTTTGTTAGCGGTGAAGCATGGCGTCTATTCAAACAAGCACATCCCGAGCAAGATTTTTCCGATTTTTGGTTTGAGGCCTCGCTTAGATTTTCTATAGGTTGTCTTGATCTCACTTCGTTTTTCTTGCTTCGTAAAAAGAGCCGTTCGCATCCTCTACTTCGCGATCCGCGAAAGCTCCGAAGACGGAGCCCCTTAGCCCCTTAGCCGGTTCATCTGAGTTCGCCTATGCTAGTGATGTAGCTGACAACAACGTTTGTAAACCCGGACATGTAGTAGAATTGTCATTCTAAGCTTCGTGTTGATTGTTGTAATTCTTGATGAACTTTTCGGGAGTTTTTATGCGAATAAGGCAATGAATATGTTTTTTCTTTGAAAAAACGTCACCCTCCCCCAGCTTGCCGTTTCGCATGAAAACTGGATTGCAGATTTGCGAAGCCTACTAGTCTCGAATTTGTAGCGCATTTTCCTGAGAGTAGTCTTCCTTAGTTTTTGCGAATCTCGATTGCTAATGTGCGAGTCGACAAAATTTGTTCCGAATTTTGTGGACTTGACCGAATTGGCGGACTTGCCTCGGTTGATACATCAACCCTCGGTTGCGTCAACCAAGGTTTTTCTGCGATCACCTGACTGAGCCCCTTGCCCCTTTTTTACAATGATGATACCTGAAAAAATTTTAAACAATCTATACCAAGTGAGAAAACACAAGCAAATCCTTAGACATTCACTTTTTCGAAATCATCATGCGAATTTCCTGATGGGAATCCCCTCGTGGATGGGATTTTTCTAGGCCACAACTTGTTGTTGTCTCAGGCCTTTTCGATGGGAATCCCTCGATGGATGGGATTTTTCTAGGCCACAACTTGTTGTTGTCTCAGGCCTTTTCAGTGGGAATCCCTCGATGGATGGGATTTCGGCTATCAGGAAGCCCTTCTCACGAACTTTTTTTTTTCTTTTTTCACGATGGAATTCTGGCTATCACGAAGCCTTTCTCACGAACTTTTTCTTTTTTCACGATGGAATTCTGGCTATCACGAAGCCTTTCTCACGAACTTTTTCTTTTTTCACGATGGGATTCTGGCTATCACAAAGCCTTTCTCACGAACTTTTTCTTTTTTGACGATGGGATTCTCGAGACAGAAAATACGAAACACGCAATTTGGGGGAAGACTCTTTTCATATATATATCGGAAAGAGTATTTACACGGGATCCGCCTCGTTAAAAACCTTGCCTCTTGATTTAGAGCCCCCTTTGCAAGGAAAAGAGTACGGTCCTTCTTATTCTAGAACTACGATTAAGATATAGAACTAACTTTTTCCGAAGTCACTTATAAACACGTGACTCGAGCTTTTATTTTCCTACGGTGTAAACTTACGAAATTTGAAAAACTGCTATCTACTATACTCATGTACAACTAAGATCTTCATGGATAATACCTCTTTAAGGTGTCGGCATTCCACGAATACGGCAACTCTTCGCCGCTTGCTCCATCAGGCGAAAAGCCCCTGGCATATTTGTTTCCTTAGCTATGTAAGGCCCTTCCCATGACTCATGAAGCTTTCCTGGGTTCTCCCAATTTTTCTTTCTTTTCAAGACAAGATCACCGGTTTTGATGTCCTTTCGGACCACCTTTTTGTCTCTCCATGCTCTTGTCTCTCTCTGATATTTCTCAATGTTTTCTGCTGCTTCGAGTATTGTCAGCTCTATCATGTCTTTCTCCACCTTCTTGTCAATTTCCTCTATCTCCTTTCCTTTCAAGACCCTCATGCTTTCATTCCTGATCTCCTCTGGTGTCATAGCCTCGGTCCCGAAGAGTAGGCGAAAAGGTGTGAAACCTGTTGCCCTTGAAACTGTGGTGTTATGAGACCAGATCACCTTAGGAAGTTCATCCACCCATTTTCCTTTTTTCTGATCAAACAAGCATTTCTTGATTCCCGAAAAAATCAGGCCATTGGCTCTTTCAACTGCTCCGTTGGACTGTGGATGATAAACTGACGAAAATTTCACTTGTGTGCCCAGGGTTCTGCAATACTCTTTGAAGGTGTAGCAGTCAAACTGTTTGCCATTATCAACTGTCAGTTCTCTAGGAACTCCGAACCTGCAGACTATGTTCTGCCAAAAGAATTTCTGAACTGTTGCTGCCGTGATGTTCGCGAGTGGTTTTGCTTCTACCCACTTCGTGAAATAGTCGACCGCTACAGCCGCAAATCGGCAATTACCCTGAGCTGCTGGCAACGGTCCTACTAGATCCATGCCCCATCTTTGCAAAGGCCAGGTTGGAGGAATCAAATGAACTGGCATTGAAGGCAGATTCTGCTGATTTGCCGTCTTCTGGCATGCTTCACATTGCTGAACCAACATCTTGGCATCGATGTTGATGGTTGGCCAATAGAATCCTTGTTTTATTGCCTTGCCAGCCAAAGCCCTGGTGCCTATGTGTGCCCCACAAAATCCACTGTGAATTTCTTTCAAGAGTTCACGACCTTTTTCGGAGGTAATGCGGCGTAACCAAGGTTCGGTGACTCCCGATTTGTACAATTCTCCATTTACTACGGTGTAGCCCCGAGCCCTTTGCCTCAACCTTTTCTCTTCTAGTTCATCCTGTGGTTCGTAATGTCCCCTCAAGTAGGCCATTATTTCTGCTCTCCAGTCTGGAATTTCCACCATGTTCACGATTTGAGTTCGTGAATCTTTGATGGATGGCTCTCTGATGATTTCAAAGAACACATCTGGTGGTAGCTCTTGATTTCTGGCTGCTGCCTTCGCGAGCTTATCTGCTTCATTGTTATCATCCCTTGGGATATGCTGAACTGAATATCCTCTGAAGTGTCTTTCCATTTCTCTGACTTTTTCAAGATACTTCATGAGAACTGGATTCCTGGCCTCGCTTTCCTTCTCGATGTGTTCTTGGATTACTTTCGAATCCGTTCGATTATGAAGGTCTGTTGCCCCAAAGCTTTCATTTTTCTCGGTGCCGCGGAGAGCTTCGTACTCCGTTGTATTGTTCGTGGAGTATTCATTGTTCGCGAATACGAGCCGTGCTTGCATATCTTATAACCACGCCCGTCGGTGATGTCACAACAAACCGAAATTCCAACCCCCTTGTAACACCATGCTCCATCACACCGCACTACCCAAGGTTCGGGCATGTTTTCCTCCGTATTCCGAGTAGGTGAGGTCCGGTCCACGACGAAATCTGCCAGCACTTGTGATTTTATTGCACCTCTTCTTTCAAAATCCACTACATACTCGGAGAGTTCAGCGCCCCACTTGATGATTCGAGTAGATGCCTCCCTGTTTGCGAACAGGTCACTTAACGGTTGGTTGGTGACAACTCTTATTCTGTGGCCCTCGAAGTAGTGTCTTAGTTTTCTTGCTGCCATGATGACCGCATACGCGATTTTTTCCAGTTCGGAATAGAAAACCTTGGAACCAGACAATGCCTCAGAGGCGAAATATACAGGGATTTGCCTCAGCTTTCCTTCTTCTTCCTTCTCCTGGTACCAAAGACCGCGCTTACCGCCGAATTTGATGCAGACACATACAGCAGAAGCGGCGATTTTGGCTCGGGAGGACAGAGCTTGGTCATGCTGGACAAGTAGTCCTTCAGTTCGCGAAAAGCTTGCTTCTGAGGTTCGGCCCACTGGAATTTCTTGGCACTTCTGAGAACTTGGAAGAATGGCAGACTTCTTTCTGCAGCTCTGGGAATGAATCTGTTAAGGGCAGCCACTCTCCCTGTCAACTTCTGAACATCTTTCACTGAGGCCGGCTCTTGCATTTCCATCAAAGCCTTGATCTTGTCAGGGTTCGCCTCAATGCCCTTAGTTGAAACTAGGCATCCGAGAACTTTCCCCTTGTGAATCCCGAACACACATTTTTCTGGGTTCAGTTTCAAGTTCGCTGTCCTCAAGTTCGCGAACGTTTCTGCCAAATCACTAATATGGTCTTTTCTCTGCACACTTTTGACGACTATGTCATCCACATATGCCAAGATATTTCTCCGAATCTGCTGGTGCAGCACTATTGCTATCATTCTTGAAAACGTGCACCCCGCATTCTTCAGCCCTTCTGGCATTCTTACGAAACAAAATGTTCCGAAAGGAGTGATGAAGCTTGTCTTTTCTTCGTCCTCTTTGCGAACTCGGATTTGATGATATCCAGAGAACATGTCCAGGAGCGAAAGCATCTCACTGTTGGCTGCATCATCCACGATTTTGTCTACCCTTTCCAAGGGAAAATCGTCCTTCTTGCACGCCTTGTTCAAATCGGTGAAGTCAATACACATCCTCCATTTGCCATTTTTCTTCTTGACTGGCACAGTATTGGCTAACCAAACTGGGTACTTGACTTCTCTGATTACTTGGGCATCTTGCAATCTCTGAACTTCTGCTTCCACTGCCTTGACTTTTTCGTCAGACATTTTCCGGAGTTTTTGCTTTTTGGGTGGTATCTTGTCATCTGTTTCGAGGACATGCTCGATTATGTCTCTGTCCACGCCTTGCAAATCTTTGGCTGACCATGCAAAAACATCCTTGTTTCTGTTCAGAAATCGCATTAGTTCATCATCCTCTTCGGCGCTAAGGTTCGCCCCTATTATGACTGCTCTGTCGGGCATATCGTCCAGGTACACTCTCTTTGTTTCATCTTCTGCGGCTATATTATTTTTCTCTTTGTCCCGCTTCGGCTCTTCATAGACTTGCTTTCTCTCTTCAGCTGCTTTCAGCTGATACACATTTGTTTGACCAGGTGTGTGGCCCTTTTCAATGTTTCTGGCCTCTTGTTGATTGCCGAAAACTGTGATAACCCCTTTGGGCGCAGGCATTTTCATGCAAAGGAACTGTTGCCTTATGACAGCATCGAACTTGTTCATGAAGCCCCTGCCGAAGATCGCAAGATACGGGTGATATATGTCAACCACATCGAAGGTGAGGTTCTCAGTTCTGGCGTTCTCGAGATCCCCGAATGAAACTGGGAGAGATATTTTTCCAACTGGCTTGATGGGCTTCCCGCCGAACCCCTGCAATGGGTATTCTGGTGGGTCCAACATGTGCTGGCTCAGATTCATTTTCTCGAATGTTTTCAGGAATAAGATGTCCGCCGAACTCCCGTTGTCCACCAAGATTTTTCCTATGACCCATCCAAGAATGTTGACTTCAATCACCATAGCATCATTGTGGATCGTGGATTTCACCTGAAATCTTCTTCTCGTGAAGGTGATTGGCACCTTCGCCCATTCCGGCGGGCGGGCTGGACCATCATTGATGATGGTATTCACAGATCTGAAGTAGTTGCTTCGCTGCTTTTTTGTTTCAAACTCCATGGCAGATCCGCCTGTGATTGGCATGATAGTCCCGAATGACGGCAGTGCTTTGGAATTCTGAGGTCCCGAACTTGACTGAGGCCTCGAAGAGCTTTCTGGTGGCGGTGGCAAGATTTCCCGAATGGGTTGTGGCTGCTGGATTGACTGTATTGCTTGCGACTGAGGGAAGAATTGCTGTGAAGGCTGCCACGTTGATTGCGATTGTGGAAATTGCTGAACTGGTACAGAGCTTGGCTGCGGACTCGCGAACTGCGGCGGCCAGAAGTTCGGCCGAAACTGAGTTGGCATCGAGGATGCGATGCTCATCAACGCCTTCTCTTGCTGGATTCGTGCCATGTTCTTTTTTGTTTCAGGGCACCCTTCGGTGCTGTGGCCTCTTCCATGATACTGGCAATAGAAGTGGGGATCTCTTGGGTTGTGGTTCGGAAGGTTTGGGGTTCCTCTTCCTCTCCCCCTTCCTCTTTGACTAAATCCTCCCCTGGCACTTGGCCTGCTTTCTTGCTGTTGCTGAGGATTTCCAACATTGTTCACATTTCGCGGATGCTGGGGTGGTGCTCTCCAGGTCATATCTCTGCCGCCCTGTCTTGCCTCGTTTCGTTCGGCTACTCTCTTGCGATGGTCATCATCAGACAGGATGTAATCCTCCAATTCCCGAAATAATTCTTCAACTGTCTCAGGCTTCTTTCTTGTGAGGTGGGAAGCCGTTGGCCCTGGGGTGAGACCCTTGATCAGTGCCTTGATCGTTGTCTTGTCATCAGCATCTGGGATCTGAGACCTTTGTTGCATGAATCTTCTCACGAAGTTTCGCAGTGGTTCCCTGTCCTTCTGTTTGCAGTTATACAGATCTGAGGCTTCGGCTGTTGTGTCGTGGAACATCTGAAACGCTTGCATGAACTTTGTTTTGAGATCTACCCACTCGTAGATCGAGTGTGGAGGCAGAAGTGAGTACCAATTCAGTACTGGTCCTTCGCAAGCTATGATGAAGGATTTGGCGAGTGCAACATCATCTCCTCCCGCTGAGTTCACGGCTGACTCGTATCTCATGAGAAATTGCCTGGAATTTCCGAAACCGTTGTACTTGGGAAGAGAGACAGGCTTGAACTTCGGCGGCCAAGGTGCTGTTTGCAGCCCTATCGAGAGTGGTGATTCAGAATCCACGAAGTGTGAGATTCCGTTTCCCGCGAAGAAGTTTTCCTTCGGGGATTCTCTTGCGGCGCGGGGGTTCTCCGCCGTGGTGTTTCTTGCCATAGGGAGCCGTTCTCTTGCTCTTTCATTTCATCGATTTCTCTCTCGTATCGCTTGTATCTCGTTCCTTTGCTTTGTTCGACTGCTCTAGTTTATCGAGATTTTCCTCTTCACCCGCAATTGAGCCGCGAACTTTTCTTTGTCTTTCTCGCAATCGTTGTATCTTTTGGTGGACCATGGCTAGTCATCCGTCTATGGCATCATCATCGGCATCAACATTCTCGTGCTCTTGCTTCGTTCGCAGGTTGTTCTTGGATATGAGCTGTTTTTCTCGCTCTCGCCTTCATGAGGGCTTCGAGCTTCTCTTTTCGCCGCTGGGTCCGTTACGTTCGAGGATTCCGGCACAAACGAAGTTTCATTTCCTTGTGTGGGAAGGCGATCATCCCGGTTCGCCCGCACCGGGAGCGTTCTTCTTGGATTTCTTTTGAGGTGGCATCGTGAGTTTCTTTTTCGGCTGAGACACGGTGGGCGCCAATGTTGGGGGGATACCCGAAAAATTCGGATAACTACCCTAACACGAGTGGAGGTCTCAACACGTTCGAGTACACAGTTAGAGCGCAAAGAGACAGTGATGCTCTCCGCAAGTAGCACAAGTCCCAAAAAAGTCTGAATCCGTTTACAGGTGCCCTCACGCCGCCTTTTATAGGGAGGCGAGGGGACTTTTACATGCCGACAACACCCTCGGGCCCAGAGAATATTCCTAATGTGAACACACATAAGAACGTCTTTTCACCCCTTACATATTTACAAGTCTGCCACTAGTTCACACTCTAAACCCGGACTTTTTGGGACTACAACTTTGACTTTGCTTCTCCCGTGATTCGTGGATGTCTTCACCCGAAGTTCCTGAATCAGGTATTTAACAGATTTCCGAAGTGGCTTTCGCTTCCCCGCAGGTTCGCGCGCGTCCCAGCGCCTGAGTCTCGAACGGAGTCTTCACTGGATTCCCGAATCGGAAAATCTCCGAAATTCGGGTCGCGAACAGTTGAGATTCCGGGCTTCCGCATGTTCATGGCTCCGTTTCTTCGCCGAACCAAGTTTCCCGAATTCCGCACATCCGCGAACTCGAGGCTTCACAGGCCCCATACTTCCTGTGTTCGCGAATCTCCTGCGCCTGAAAAACATACTTTGGGAATGCTGTTAGACTTCGACGTTTCGAGGGTGATGTATTTTCCTGAATTCCCCAACATCCACGAGCTAAATCACCCATTCTAAGTAGACAATGCAGTTTATAATCATAGGAAATAAAGATTAGTTTTCTACCTGAACAGGGCTTCTCATTAACACAGAATTAGCGTGACATTTCTTATAATACTTCAGAAGTTGATATTGGAAAATTGTCACACCATAATATACCACTAATTTCTAACAGATATAGCTTTGAATGAATCAAATTCATCTTATAAGCTTCTCGCTCATGAACTGAAAATAGTGGCACTGTTAGCTAGAATCCTAGAAATGCACTTTTGCTGCCTTCAGTTATTTGCACGATTCATGAAAGTAAGCGTGGGAGAACAGTGAATATATATAACCATTCAAAACCCAATGCGGTCAGTTATCTAATATGAAAGGGCCCTAATAAACTGCTCGCAGCTAGTCGGATGGAATGAACTCACAGAAAGCATATATCTCTATGTATATAACTAAGCTAGATGTATTTGGCAATGTATGACACTGACCACAAGAATTCATGAATACAACTACAACTGTCAAAGTCTCGGATCAGAACAGCTGAAAAACAAGAAGTTTTCATAGCTACCATTTGCGTACCTCTCACGCCAGACAGGCTACTCGCAATACTCCGTTTTCGAAACAAATGAAGAAATGGCGGTGAGGGGGTGGTGAAGGACCCTGCTTCCAGCACCAATGAAGTAGTATATGTTGATTGAAATAACACAAAAGCTAGGAGTCCTGAATTTTTATGGGGAGCAGAGACTAGGCATGGCATGAGGAGACGAGACAAAAAAGTCACACTGAGAAGTTGACTATGATCTAAAATATTCCCAACAATGCATGTTTTTGATTGAATTTATGATGAAACTTGATTAGCATGTGATGGCTCATAATGGCCTTATTAGAAAATGATACTTCATCGTGCAATATGAACGAAGGGTACATGTAGTGTCGATACAAACTGATATCAAATTGAAACAGATCGATCGAGCAAATCATAAATTCTACTAGTGCTAATATGTTTTCATATTGCTAATTCTGATCCCATGAAAAAGTGAAGTTTCAGACTTTGAAGAGGTCTTCGAAATGTGATTTTGCATGGCTATGAAACTTATTTCTAGTATTTTATGAACATATAAAACTTATACTACTGTAAAACTATTCTATAGTAAAACCTAAACAAATCATTTTCATGTATTCAAAGTTTAAAAACTCGATCAAAATCATGGAACTGTACTACGGAACTGCAGTTAGCATGACATTTGGTGATGGAGCAGTTGTATCTATTATCCACTCCATGACCAGTATTTCCCAAGATGCGAGATCTGGATGAAATGCGAGATCTGTATTCTAAGGCACAGATGGATGGATAACACATCCTTCTAATATTTATTGCCATAGAACTCAATTCATAAGAAATGATGAACAGATCATGTGCATTAAATACAGCTGGTAGTCTCCTCGCAAAAAAAAAATACAGCTGGTAGGAGCAGTGTAGTAAAGAAATGGTGCATGCGTTCGGTGAGGTGCGCCCTCTCAAGTTCGCAAAGAGGCAACCTGTGATGCTCGTTGCTGGTTGAGGCGACCCCCGAAGGTATGTTCAGAAACTCGCCTTCAGTTGCAGACTCTAACTTATGAGCAGATTTTTTTGCCTCATTTGAGTTAGCATGCTGCATCTAAATACCTGGATCTATTTTTGGATTAGCTAAAGTTAAAATGCATCTGATTGATGAAGATCATACGCCACGGCATATATGATTGATGAAAATCTAAAAAAGAAACTATAAATTGAAGATTTTTTTGACGGTCACGGGGGGAGAGCATCCCCACCTTAATTTATAAAGGGCTTGTGGAAAGCCAAAAAGCCTTACATAGATGGTTTCAGCAAGAAAGCTATGGAGATAGAGAGGAGAGTACAACACCAGGGTACAGCACACCACTTCACGAACAGAACAAGAACAAAGCATGGCACATCTAGTCGATCACTGCTGATTGTTGACAAGCGCCACCACCGTAAAACATACTTGCCAACTCCTTCATAGCCCTTGCACCTAGCACCGCCTCTTGTAGCTATGCCGCCCCGCTGCTGCTACCCTCCATCCGAGGCCTAACAAGCAAGGTGGGTACTAAAGATGGCAAGAGGTACGAAGCCAAGATTTATTGGATACGACGACCTCCCTTGAAGCTAACAGCGACACCTCCGAGCCGTATCCGGGCTCCACGTACCATCATCCAACGCTGTTCAAGGGGAGGAATCCTTGAAGGGGAATGACGAAGGGTGAACCACCACCCAACAATTGATTTTCTCGTCACCATCAACAAGGAGAGCATCAACGAAGCGAGAGGTGCCGGTGATAGAGACTTTTCAAACCACAACCTCCACCAACCATCGGTGCCGGCTCACCCAAGAAGAGTAGTGAGGGCGTAGAAGTGTGCCCAAGCAAGAGACAACATACGGAACCAAGCGCCCGACGATGCCGGTTTCGGAAGGGTGACATCTCGTCAACGCCTTCATGAAGGATAGCGGCACCCAAGGGGCGTCACCATTGACGGCACCGGCAAAAGCCGAGCTAGGATTTCTCCCCGACGGTCACACATCCGAACTAGCATTCCTGTCCCGATTGCAAATCACCTCGAAACAACACCTCCAAAGAGGCCACCCGAAGGTGTCGCCGTTGTCGGCAATAGCACGAAGCCGAGCTAGGATTTCTCCATGTGATTTGCAAACATTCGCTGCAGCCCACACCTCTAGCCACGACAAAGAGCACCGACGAAGGCCATACACCGAGCACCGCGGCGGACGCGTGGACAAGTTAGAGGCGAGCGAGGTTGCCGTCCGAGGCCTTGGAGCACCGCGGGTGCGGCGGCGGCCGAGGCCCCCGATGGCCGCATGAACCACCGCCGTAGTTTGCTCGGCGCCGCCGCGGACCCGCGCGAGCGCATGCTCGTGCACGGCGGTGCGCGCCCGGCGACGAGCCCCCGCCGTGCGGTGTCGCGCCGCCGGTCGACGAACTCGCGGATCCTCCGGCGAGGACACCGCACGTGCGGGCTCGCGGCCGTGGGGGGTGCACGATGCGGTCATGCGGTCCCCGCCGCACGTCGGTCGTGAGCACCGCCGAAGCCGAGCCCCGGGGGCGCGGCCCGCCGGCGTCGTAGGCGCCACCGGCATCGAGCGAGGCCTTCAAGCGGCGGAGCGAACCGGATCCGGCCATGGATGCCACGGATCCGACCACCCCGCACCGGGATGATGCCTAGAGGAGGGGGACGATTTTGGATCTTGAATGGGGAAGAGAAGGCTGCGGTGGGGCAAAAGTGCTAGGAAACGCAGGCGGTTGACCATTTTTGGCACCACCCGCCGGCCGCCACGCGCCGCCGTGGCCACCATTGCCGGCGGGGGGCGGCGGCGGCGGTGGCCGAGCGTTCTCGGGAGGGGCGGGGGTTGGGTGGCTTGGGCGGCGCCCTTGAGTCGCCTCCGAGGAGACGATGCGAGGGGGACGATTTCAATAGCTTCCCGCCAAATTGAAGATCCGCAATGTAAGGAAAAAAAGAAATTGACCTCGTCTTCTTCATCGTGCAACCTAAACAAGGGCACATGGTCGCACGCAGGAAGGATCCACCTTAGGATATCGCCATCAATTCAATTCTTATATCCGTGGCCGCCGGCGCTCACACCGGCGCGGACCCCGTCGTCGGGAGCCGTTACTCGCGGTTCGTGCCGCTCCGCGGTGGTGCGCCCGCCGGACGGTGGTCCGCAAGCGCGCGCGGTGTTCCATCGGACGCCGTGCGCTCGGGGTAGCTCGCTGTCGTACCCTTGGCCACCGGCGGTCACCGGCGACGTGAGCTAGACTAGATCGGATCAAGAGATGGGTAGACGAACCGAGGAGAAAAGGTTCCTCTCGAGTTCAAAGCGTTGTTCGGATAATAGTTGTCCTTGTCTCGTTACAACCCCGGAGCTTATAGCTCACGCACAAATCGAAATCCGGGCCCACAAGTCGGTACCCGTTCACACACACGCTTGTAACTCTTTCCCGGAAACGAAGACGTATTTCTCCTTTCCCGTCTTCACTCCCGTGACATGCCGTCGAGGACAGGCATGACATCTTCCCCCCCCGGAGAACGTGCTTGCCCACAAGTCACGACGGATGGAAATCTTGTCTTCGGCACGTACCGGTCCTCCCACGTCGAGGAAGCTTCAAGCGATTAGTCCACTTCACCAACACCTCGCGGAATAGCTTTGCTTCCTTTCTTGACGAGCCGGCGTTGAAGAATCACTTTAGGTTGGAGATCAACGGCAGTAAGATCAACCAGATCGCTGAAATCCGAATACACCGGTGTGTAGTTAGCAACAAAAGGCTTAACTCCGAGAAACATGGAACACCGGGTGAACTCTGATCGCCCTCGGGCAATTTGAGCTTGTATGCTTTGTTTGCCCAATGCGCCGTAGGACTTCAAATGGCCCAAAGTATTTGAATGCAAGCTTAGGAAATGGTCCGTTGACCAGGCGAAGTTTGTGCATACGGCTGCAGCTTGAGAAGTACCGGTCCCCAACCCGAAAAGATCTATCGGATCTCCGACGATCGACCGAAGTTTCATACGATTTTGGGCTTTCGGCAAATGTTCCTTCAAAGCAACAACATGTGAGTGTTACGTTCCTTGATCCATTCCACCGCTTCCGACGACAATGTCGCATCCACCGGCAAAACCATGCTAGAATCATGCTCATACCCATAGAGTGCTTTAAACGGGGAGCATCCCGTAGCCGTATGGTAAGAAGTATTGTACCAAATTTCGGCTAATGGCAGCCAAGACTTCCGGCGTTTTGGAGATTCCCGTACCGAGCACCGCGGTACATCTCCATACATTGATTCACCCGCTCGGACCGGCCATCCGTTTGGGGATGATAGGCCGCTCTACGCAAAGCAACTTAGTGTCAAACATGGTAAATAACTCTTTCCGGAAAGCACTAGTGAACACTCGTCTCCGTCGGACACCACCGATTTAGGAATGCCATGCAATTTAATCACATTGTCCAATACCGCACGAGCCACGGTATGGGCCGTAAAGGGATGCTTCGGGGGTATGAAATGAGCATATTTAGTGTACCTATCCACCACCACCAAAATGGAATTGTAACCTTCGAAGGTGAAGTCCTTCGACGAAGTCCATGGTCCACTCTTGCCAAGCACCATGTGGAATGGGCAATGGCCGCAAAAGCCCAAATTGGATGGTTGTGTGAATGCTTTGCCTCGCCGACATATTGAGCATTGCTTGACAAACCGCTCCACATCCAGCTTCAAGCCTTTCCAATGAAACAACTTCTTGATCCTCGATATGTTGCTTGAACACCGCAGTGTCCTCCAATGACCGAGGCATGCGGGGCATTAATGAGCCTTGTTTACGGTCTTGCATTGTGAGCAATCCAGACTTTGCCCTTGTACCTGATGATACCTTGATGCAATGAAAATCCTTGCTCATTGGGAGATTTGATTGCCAACTGAGTCAACAGGTCTTGAGCAGCAGAATCAGTAGCATAACTGTTTAACACTTCTTGCATCCAAACAGGTTGCACTTCTGACACTGCTTGAACAGCCATCAAGTGATGAACTCGGGACAAAGCATCAACAGCTAGGTTTTCTTTGCCCTTCCTGTATACTACCTTAAATTGTAATCCCATCAACCTGGTCATTGCTTTGCGTTGCATGTCAGAGTGTAAGTTCTGTTCAGTGAGGTAAGACAAACTCTTGTGATCAGTTCTGATCAAGAATTCTTGTCTCTGTAAATAAGGTCTCCATCTTTCAATTGCCATAATGAGGGCCAAAAATTCCTTCTCATAGATAGACAGCTTCTGATGAGTAATGCCCAAAGCCTTGCTCAAGAAAGCTATTGGCTGATCCCCTTGCATTAAAACTGCTCCCACACCAATGTCACAAGCATCTGTTTCAATAATAAACTGCTGCTGGAAATCAGGGATGGCCAACACTGGAGCTGTAACCATTGCTGCCTTGAGCTGCTCAAAAGCCTGTTGGGCTGCAGTAGACCATGTAAACTGTTTGTGCTTGAGCATATTAGTCAAAGGATGGGCAATAATTCCATAATGTTTGATGAACTTCCTGTAATAGCCTGTAAGGCCCAGGAACCCCCTTAATTCAGTGACATTTGTAGGTACTGGCCAGTTGCTCATAGCTGCTGTCTTAGCAGGGTCTGTGGACACTCCCTCATGAGAAATGATGTGGCCCAGATACTCCAATGAAGTTTGAGCAAAGGAACATTTACTGAGCTTCATGTAAAGCTGATGCTCCCTCAGCTTGGCCAAAACCAATTGTAAATGCACAATGTGTTGCTCAAAAGTTGGACTATAAATCAAAATATCATCCGTAAAGACTAGCACAAATTTTCTAAGAAATGGTTCCGAATCTCATTCATAATGCATTGGAAAGTAGTCGGAGCATTAGTTAAGACAAAAGTCATAACTCTAAACTGGTAGTGCCCATGGTGTGTTTTAAATGCGGTCTTATATTCATCGAGAGGACGCATTCCGACTCGATGATAACCGGATCTCATATCTAGCTTGGCAAAATATTTGGTGCTCGCTAACTCATCTAATATCTCATCTATAACGGGCATGGGATATCTATTCTTAATCGTAATTGAATTAAGTTTCCTATAATAAACACAAAAGCGCCAAGTACCATTTTTTTGTACCAACAACACGGGTGAGGCAAAAGGGCTAGTGCTAGGTATGATCAGCCCCGCCTTGTAATAAAGCCTTAACTTGTTTTTCTATCTCATATTTGTGCAAAGGTGAGTATCTATAAGGTTTAGCATTTACAGGCACAGAATTAGGAAGAAGAGGGATATGGTGATCATGAAACCTGGGTGGAGGTAAAACTTTAGGATCCTCAAAGACATCTGCAAACTCCTGAAGAATGTCCTGTACTGCTGCAGGTACAGGTTCCAGAGTTGGACTATCAGAAACCTCCACTATGGCAAAAACCCCTACATCATTTCCAGCAATGGCTTTCACTAGCTTATCAGATGATATTTCCTCCAGATTAAGCTGGGAAGAATGCACTCCTTGTAGGCATATGTTCTGTCCCCCATATTCAAAAGCAATAGTTTTATCTCCCCAATGGCAGGTCATAGGGCTGTGGGGCTTGAGCCAGTCATAACCCAAAATAACATCAAAGGGACCCAAGTCCAGAACCATCATTTCAGTGTAAAATGTATGTCCCTGGATCCACCATTCTAATGACAACACCTTTTTATCAGCCATAATCAGCTCACCATTAACCACCCGTACTTGCTTGGGGGACATAGGAGTCGGTGTGATTCCACATGTCCGCAGAAAAGTTGAACTAACAAAGCTATGGGAGCAACCACTATCCACCAAGCAATAGCATGACTTTGTTTCCCACCACGGCTCCGAGTTTAATGGCTTCCCCTTTATCTCGTTCCCGCAATGGCATTGAGAGAGAGCTTGCAAAACTCGGAATCCAAAGCATCTTCAATATCCAATTGTTGCAGCACCTCATCAGTCAAATTGACATCCAAATCATTAACCACTATGGCATTCATATGGGAGCGAGGTCTCTTAGCACACTTAGCCAAATGTGTAGAATCAAAAGGCTCAGAACAGTAAAAGCACAGGTTGTTAGCCCTGCAAAAATCTCTTTTCTGCCTCTCTTTACTTAGCTGAGTGGGCGCAGTAGCCTGTACCTTACTGTCCAGTTTAGGAACAGAGTTGGGATAGGTCTTGGGAGGGTACTGTTGTTTGGTGTATCTGAGTTTTCCTTTGTCCAACAATTGCTCCTGCACCTTGGCAATCCGTACAAATTGTCTCCATAGTTTGAGGTAACTGAGACTGAACCACGACAGCTATCTCAGGCTTCAGACCTCTGGTAAATTGGGTGATAAAAAACATGTTATCATAGCCTGTGTTGTGCATCTCGATGACAAATTGCAGGGACTCATATGCAGAGACATACTCCTCCACTGACCCAGTCTGTCTCAATTCAAGCGAGCTCATTCACAAGCATGAGGATAATCATAGACTCCAAACTTCGCTTCCACAAATGCCATAAATTCTTCCCAACTACTCAAAGCCCCTTTTAACCTTTGTACCTCCTCCCATCTCCCGAGCATTGTCTTTCATATGCATAGTAGCTGAAGTGACCCACAATTGATAAGGCACATTGTAAATCTGAAAGAAATCCTCACATCTGTGTCTCCAGGCTTTTGGATCCCTACCATGAAACTCAGGAAAGGAGAGTTTGGGCACTACATGTTTGTACCCACTGTGACTGTCTCCTTCAGTGTGATGGTGATTATTGCGTGGGATATGTCCATAATAACTACCACCGGCGGTGGTGGTGGCTTGGGTTGCCGAGGAATCGACTTCTTCGGTGTTGTGGTCTCATGTGAATGGACATTGTTTCACTATCATCATCTCCCATCCGATCTAGAGTCAACTTGGCGACTTCTTGCCCCGTAGCTTCAAGTCGTTTGGCCAACACCGACCGATCACGCAAAACCCGTTCCAAAGCTCGAATGCCCAACTCCCCGATTCACCTTCATCCGCTCTTGCGCTTGACTCGATATCCCCCAACCGTGTAAATAGCAGATCAATACTCTCATTCACATGAGCCCAACGTTCAGAATCCCGCTGTTCCTGCTCCTCCATTGCTTCTAACACGAACCGGGTCCGAACTCATGGCTTGGGTGGCGCCGTGATCGCTTGAACTCCACAACTGCCGCCGCCAATCGATCGGATAAGTCGGTTTAGGACAAATCCCTCCCCAATTGCTTACCCGATCTATCACCGCCGCCCGGAATCGGCGACCGATCAAGGAATTTTACAAGTAGACTCGCTACGCAACCCGAATCGGATCCGACTCCCCTCATGCGCCTCCGCAACGAGATCCTCGCTTGTGATTCCCGGAATTTTACACCCGAACAATCGTCGAGTAACCCTCACCACAAGAAAATTCGTCGCAAAATTGGAGAAATCCGGTAGAATTGGAACAGAATCGGAGTCAACCCGCGCCGGAAATCAAGCCTCGCGGTAGCGTAGGAATTATCGGTTCGAGATCCCGCGTCGGCCAAGCACGAACACGAGAATCTCAAGCTCCGGACCTACCCCCGTTTGCCGAGCTCGATCGACGGAATAAGCGAGCGCCTACCGAAGCGAACCGGTAATCGACGAGTCCGTGATACCACCCGTCGTACCCTTGGCCACCGGCGGTCACCGGCGACGTGAGCTAGACTAGATCGGATCGAGAGATGGGTAGACGAACCGAGGAGGAAAGGTTCCTCTCGAGTTCAAAGCGTTGTTCGATAATAGTTGTCCTTGTCCGTTACAACCCGGGAGCTTATAGCTCACGCACAAATCAGAAATCCGGGCCCACAAGTCGGTACCCGTTCACACACACGCCCGTAACTCTTTCCCCGGAAACGAAGACGTATTTCTCATTTGTGTCTTCACTCCCGTGACATGCCGTCGAGGACAGGCATGACACTCGCCTCCGGCGTGGGAACCGGGAACGCGTGGTGTGGAGGTTCAGCGCGTGGTGCATGGAGAAGTTGAAAGCTGCCGCCGGTCGGTTCCCAAGGCGATGCGAAGAGCAGAGCAGATCGCGGCTGCGTCGACGACGCTGTGAGGACGAAGCAGAGGACGGCCCGGCCCACGAGCATATTGCTCTGATCTGCTCTGGTTGTATGTATGTAGGTGTCTTGCACCCAAAAGGAGTTTCGTCACAGTAAGATACAATTTTTTTTGCGCAAATAGTCTCACTTTCAATAAACGTTATTCCCAAATAACTTGCCATTACATTATATGATCCTTCCAAATTCCGCAAATTTAAATCCCCACGAACCAAGCTCCATGCCTCCATCGGTCTCTGCCTCTCTGGTCTTTTTGAAATGATCACAAAAATCAGATTTTTTTCACGGTTGGTTTTAACACCAAATCAGATGTGTGTTTTTAATGTGATAAAATGTTGAGTCCTACTAGAAATACCTGCAAACACGCCATCAACCAGTTGGTTTTACATCGGACTCTGTGTCATCCCTAAAAGTAATTAAGCACAGCTGCCAGTCAGATATTGCACTATTGAATTCTCAGCCGGAAATGCTTGAGACCGTCCATCAGACGAGATGCTTTTGCACACCAATGGTAAAACTCAGAATTACTCAGAATTATGGTTTCTCCTATCGCTCAAAAACATGTATCTCTGTACGTAGCACCTTGTTCCATTTCTGTATTGACGAGCCACCACGAGTATCCATTTGGAGTTTGAAACTGATGTAGTAGATGCTTAGCGCGTCTGTGCGTGGCGGCGTCGCCGGCGTGGTGCCGTGGTGGATGGGAGAAGCCGTCGGACGCACGCGGTAACGTTCCGCGATCTGGTGGTGGTGGATTTGGTCGTTTGGACAGTGGCCGGCGGTTGGTGATGGAGAGAGGCCATGAGACGAGATACCGTCGGGACTCGGGAGCACCCACGCTGCGAGGAGGGAGGAAAGGAGCAGCAAGACACGAACACAGCCACGAACGTGGAAACGAGCTCCTAACAAAAGTCTTGGCAGAAAGGCTACAAAAGGTGATTATGAGATTAATTCATCAGAACCAATATTGATTTATTAAAACAAGGTCAATCCATGACTGTCTTGCCTGGGCATTTGAATATCTACACCTCTGCAAAAAGACCAAAAAAAAGAACTTGTCATCTTAAAAATGGACTTTGAAAAGCCATTTGATAAGATTGAGCATCAAGCAATTCTTGATATTCTGACGTGGAAGGGTTTTGGAGAAAGATGGTTTGAGTGGATCAGCTCTGGCACCTTCTCTATCCTTCTCAATGGAGTTCCTGGGAAAGTATTCCATCGCAAGAGAGGCCTCAGGCAGGGAGATCCCCTTTCTCCTTTGTTGTTTGTCCTGGCAGCTGACCTGCTACAATCTCTAGTTAATAACCTCAAGAATCAGGGTGTGTTGCGGCTACCTTTTCCTTGAAAGAGTAGGGTCAGATTTCCCCATAGTACAATACGCTGATGATAATCTTTTGATCATGGAAGCATGCCCAACTCAGCTACTTGCCTTAAAGAACCTACTCCACAGCTTTGCTGCTTCCAATGGGCTCAAAGTCAATCACAGCAAGTTTGTCCTAGTTCCTTTGAACATAACAGCGGAGAAACTTGATTCCTTGTGTACTATCTTCCAATGCCAAAAGGGAGCTCTTCCTTTCACTTATTTGGGGTTGCCTGTAACATCCTTGAATTGGTGTGATTGTAAAAATGGGATTTGTTGACGGTAGATTATCGTATCAAACTTCATATGGATTTGCAAGCAGACAAATCCCCCGTCATAGTCAAGGGACCCTTCTTCCCTCGAGTGGTGAACCCAAGGTATCGAATCCGTGGAACAATGTGCAACGCAAGGATTCAATCTAGTAAAGCAAACAAAGCTATCTTTTAAAGAACCAAGTTGCATCTAATCTAAGATATCATCAAGAAAACGAATCTAATCTAATCTACTAAGAGGTAGCAAGAGAAAGCAAGAGATAACCGATCTAGAGAGTCTAGATCATGGTTATGTTGTAGCTCCAAACAAGATAGATGAAGATAGAAAAGCGAATCTCATTAAAAGCATATTTAAACCATGGCCTCCGGTCCGATTTTGAAAACGCCCGCCTTTCAGAGCAACCATTCTGTCACAACGGACTCCTATTCATGTGGGTAGTCTATGGAGAGTTCGATAAAAACAAGTTGAATCACTTGGTCGGTCCGGTATGCACTTCTAGCCACCGCGGCTACAAGAGCACCCTATGCAATCTATCTTAAGTATAGATTGGGGAAGAAGCAAAACCAAGAAGAAAACAAAATCATCGAGAAGGCACTTGATCGCTAGAAATCGGATTCACTTAAAGACTTCACCATGAATGATTACATGAACAAGATCACCACCGGGATCCTACCTCGATCTTGATCCTTGCTCCGGAGCTCCGATGTGGTCTTCCATGCAAGGTTCCCACGTCGGCTAGGGAGACCCTAGACAACTAGCACGACCCTCATCTCCGAGATGGTGTCCCTCAAGCTTCTCTGCTCCTCGGCGGCGGATGACGAATTGATTGATGTGTGGCTCTCGGTCGGGGGCTATAAATAGGTCAAAGGGGGGGCCGATTGAGCCCTAAAATGGGCCGGGCCGGCCGCCCGGGCCGACCGGCCCGGGCCCATTTCGGCCCGCTTCGTTGCCTCCTTCGCCCGGTGTTGGTTCCCGAGTCTTCTAGATCCTTCCCCCTTCTGCATGTGGGCCCTTGTCATCAGTTTCTCTCCGAGTTGGACGAAGCTCCTTGTCCCGCAAGATTCGTCACTTTTCTCGGCTAGGTCCTCGGAGTTTGTCATCTTCTCGGGTTTGGTCCCCCGGGCTTCTTGGAGTCATGTTTGCTTCATTGCATGACTTGTACGGGGCTTCCAACTCTTGTCACAAGGTGCTTGATGAACTAATCCCGGAAGTGTTGCTTTCAATGCTAAAACCCTGCATAAACACTAAACTCCAAAACCGACATGCACGAATGAACTTGTTATACCAAGGGGGTTAGTACCAATGGATAAGGTATAAAAGTTATGCCAACACCAAAGGTAAACTCATGGCTAGGTTGACAGAATTTCACCCTCAACATCTCCCCCATGCTTAAACCTTGCTCGTCCTTGAGTAAGCCTTCGATGGATATCATCGTTGCCCTTCATTGTTTAAACCTTGCACTTGATCATACACGAGAAAACATAATGCTCTCAAAAGTTTAATTCGTTAAAGATTCATAATGTACTAGCCTTCATCTTTACGGAGGGTAGATTATTAATTAAGCTTATCCCACAAGTATTAACATGCTCCCAAAATTCAAATGGATCTTAGAAATTTTGAAACAAAGAACAAGATGAAAAAGAGCTAAACCAAGTTCAAAAATTTAAACCACTTTGCATCTTGCTCATGAACTCTCATCTCATCTTGTCTCTCAAGCCTATTTATTCTACTCCTTTCCCTCTCATAACATATATATGTGGTAGGCTTTTATATGGAGCTTTTTGGGAAAGTTTAGTCCTACCAAGATATTATAAATGAGATCTTGTCAAAACAAGACAAGCTTCTCATGGTCTTACCGAGACTCATCAAAAAGGTCATTGGAAAATAATGTTATATCAAGGAGGGGGAGAGAAAAATACACACACTTTGAGATAGGTGGACATGTGCTAATGGCAAAGAGTGATTCCGAGGCACAAAGGAAGTCCTCGTTATCGGATTGCACATGGTTGGAAAAATGAGTATGGATCTCTTAATCTTCAAACCTTGAAATTCCTAATGCACTTTAGAGAACTCGGGGAGTTCACTTTATTTTATTTTATACATACTCATTTTTTCTCTTTTCTCATTTTTTCTTTATACTCACTTTTTTCTTTTTCTTTCTCATTTTTTCATTTTTTTCATGCATTCATTTTTTTATTTGCTCCCCTTGAACTCTAAGTTGCATTGTACCTACCTCCTCCCCCATGCTTAGACGTTGCTCGTCCTCGGGCAAGGAGGCGATAGAGATAAGGTAGGTACCGGAAATACTTTTTCCTTCGGAGAGATACTTGAAATCTTCAATCTTGGCACCATCTTGCAATCTTCCTTGAATTGATGATCCATTCTCAATGATAGGTTGTGGTCAAGGAGGTAATCATAAAAGATGATTTTTGGTTTTAAAGGTGGATATCCGGCGAGGTTTGTGACATCTCCGATGTGGGGATACATGTTGGGGGGTTACCCGAAAAATTCGGATGACAACCCTAACACAAGAGAGAGTTCGAACACGTTCAAGTATAGAGCGAGAGCGCAAAGAGACTCGTGATTCCCTCTCGCAAGTAGTACAAGTTCCAAAGAGTCCGAATCGTTTACACGTGCCCTTGCGTCCCCTTTTATAGGGAGATGAAGGGACTTTTACATGCCGAAAACACCCTCGGCCTCGTAGAGAATATTCCTAGTGTGAACGCATACATGAATGTCTTTTTTGTCTAAAATATTTACAAATCTGCCACTAGTTCACACTCTAAACCCGGACTTTTTGGGACAACAACTTTGACTTTGCTTCTCCTCCAGTTCGTGAATGTCATCATACGTGATTCCCGAACCGGGTCTTCGACAGATTCCCGAATCGGCCGTCTTCCGAAGTTCGCGCCATTGACGGCTCGAGGTTCCGGGCTTCCGCATGTTCGTGACTCCATTTCTCCACCGAATTAAGATTCCCGAACTTCGCACATTCGCGAATTCGAGGCTTCACAGGTTCCAGGCTTCCGAAAATCGCGAATTCCCTGCCCTGAAAAACATGTTTCGAGAACTTTGTCAAACTTAACGTTTCGAGGGTGACAGGTTTTCCTGAATTCCCCAACACTAGCCCCTCGGGGAAGCGGGTTGACTCCGACGATCCGATTCCACGAATCCTTCGGAAATTTAGTAAAAAACGTCACCCTCGGAACGTCGGAGGGGGACACGCGTCGCCCGGGAAATCAAGGACGGTTTGATCGAGGCGGGTTTCGCGGAACTACCCCTCCCCGACCCTATAAATAGCGGGTTGCGGCCGTTAAAAATTTTTACGGCCTCTCTCGCTTTCTTGCGTTTCGTGAATTTGTTGTGTTCGCGGAACCCGATCTTCTCCGAAAAGCTCACGAACTTCGGTTCTCTTCGCAATTGTCTAAGGTATTCTTTCATCCCTCTTTATCAATTCTTAGTCGTTATACTTTGGTGCTTTGTGGTATCACGATTTTGTGAGCTTTATTCTTGAATGTTATTCTTAATAGTTCGTATGTTCGTGTCTGTTGTTTAGGTGGCTCACGTAAAAAGCACAGCTAGACCCATGACTACCGAAGAGCTCATTGCGGCTGGTCTTCCGCTCGACCCAGTTGCCGAAGATGCCGAGCATGCTGCACCAGCCGAGGATTCTGGTTCTCCCAGTGGCTCCCGGAGTCGCGAAGACGGGGAGGTTCGGTCGACAATGGCGAAGACATCGGAGATGTGGATGTCGGCGTCGGTGACCCGATTAAAGCAAGGACTTCCGCCCGCCGCCACCCTCACTCGCCTTCGGAGAATCAAAGGTGATGAGCAACACGATTCGGGAATATGAGAAGGCCGGGTTCTTCTCTCCGGCACCGGGCGAGCCCCGCTTGATGAGCGCATCCCTACCCCTAGGGATGGAGAAGTTGTTGTTTTTCGGGATTTCTTTATCTCGCGGGCCGAGGTTCCCCCCGCGACCCGGTCCTACCGGCTATTCTTGATGCATTTTCGGTGAAGATCCACCGGCTTTCGCCGACATCTTTCCTTGAAGTGTCGAAGTTCATCCGGATTTTGAAGACCTTCGGCCGCAATCCCGGTGTTGACGCCTTCACCGCATTTTACGAACCGGTGATTATACCCGAGGTCGTCAAAGGTGAAGACGGCGAGTTCTATCATAGTCGCATGCATGTTGCACTTTCAACACGCGACGTCAGAATACCCGACAAGGAATTACCCGAATCCAGATTGCTCCCTGTTGCAAGTCTAACCTCACCGATGATTGGAGGTCTTATTGGTTTTATCCGAAGGTCGATATGCCGAAATTGTCTTGCCCGATTGCGCCTCTGGCCGCGGTAAACGTTGCCAAGTTCAACCAACGGGCCTTGGGAATCGAAGTTGTGAGATCGCCTTTCACCCGGCCAAGACCATACTTGGCGGCCGTGACATCATTGAAGAATTCGTCGCTGCCCGTGTCCGGCCTATTTCGAGTGGTTGGTCCCCTACCGAGCTTTTATACTTCAACGATAATTGGGCGGATCGAAGGTGCCTTTCCCGAAGTTCGGGATTAAGCTTAGCGAAGACCGCAGTGCTAAGGCCGTCATGGAAGAAGTGGAAAAGTGGGTGAACGTCATGGTAGGCGAATATACCATGAACGAGTATAAGGCGTACAAGGCCCCGGTGAAGAATAAGAAGAAGATCAACCGCGTTTTTTCGGAAGTTTGTGGGGACAAATTTTTCGGTTCTCGAGGCCCGTGTCCCAAGTTGAAGCTTCCTCGCCGTTGCCGTGGCCGCTTGCTCGCCGCCCCGATCAATGCTCCCCGAATAAGGTCATCGAAGCGAGGCTCATCACCCCCCGCTGAGGGCACTTCTTCGGGGATCAAACCTTCCAGGACTAAATCCCCGGAATCGTCAAAACGCAAGCGAAAAACTTCGAACGAACTTCGGAGGCGGAGCTCCAGTCGCCGGGCCTTGCCCGGATGAGCCGCAAGAGATTGAAGAAGGCGGTGAAGAAAGTTTCTTCCATCGGCGTTCGGCGAGTCCCATCCGCCTTTGACGACGACGCCTTCGTGGAAACAGACAACCTTAAAGGTGTTTTCCTCCGACCACCGTTTAACTTTCGGGACAACCGTCCATCCGGTTCCGAGAATGAATTCGTGGATGTTGATTCCTTTTCGGATGCTTGCTCCCGAAGTTCACAAGGAGGCCGTTCCCGCCGCCGCCGATGAGTCCACCATTACCGCCGACGTTGCCGCCCCCCCCCGAAGCCCCCGTTCCTTCCGAAGCCTCTCGCCGCCGATGCCTCTCAACCCGCTCTCTCTCGGGATGAAGCCTCCCCCGACTCGCCAAAGAGCTTGAGCTCACCGTACAAAGGGGGGCGAGTCCTACCGAACACGCTCCTCTGGTCGAAGTTCGGGAGATTGTTCCCGAAGATCAAACTCCCTCTCCCTCTTTGGCCGCTTTCAATAAGAGCTTCGGTACATCTCATCGTGGCAAATTACTAAGTGTTGGCCTCAAGACCACTGGCATTGGGAGCAGGACTTCTAAGATTTTAACACTGTGGCAATCGTCTGTGACTATTGGTGAATCAGGAGAGGAGAGTTCGGGACAACCTGAAGGAGCTGTTGCTGGTTTTGAGAAAGAGCCTCATCTTTCTCCCGAAGGCACCCCTTCGCCTCAGGGTAAAGCCTCCTCCGGTTCGGCTAAACAGGTCACCATGCAGCAGTTCAGTAGACAAGGTTCGCCCCTTCTCAGTGCTCTTTTGTTCTTTTTCTCCGATTCTTGAATTTTGATCTTATGCTTTAATCTTGAAATCTTCAGAATTCAAGGATCTCTTGCACTCCTACCCTCCCTCGAAGCTAGTGTGCTTTCAGGAGGATTATGCGCTTAAACATTCTATGCCGGGGAAAGTTGCTATAGAACGGCTCGTCGAACAAGAGAAGATGAACAAGCAACTCGTCCCGTAAATCTAAAGAACTTAAGCGCAATTTCGCCCTTGCCAAATTTGCGAACGTGGAACTCGAGAAGAAGGTAGCTGAGTTGGCGGAGGCTCTGAAGGCAAGCCAGGATGCAAAGGGGCAGACAGAATCGGCTCTTGAACAATCCAAGAAGGAACTTGAAAAGTTCGGAAGTCCCACGAAGATGACCTTAGCGTGATTGAGAATCTTCGGGAGAAGCATGAGAGGGCCATGAAGATTGCCGAAGACCTCCGCATTAACAACGCCAGCCTCGCAAAGTCTCTAAGCGTGAAAGATCGCAAAATTCTGGATCTCGAAAAGGCGCTGGCGGAGCAGAGTGAAGCCTCGAAGAAAAATACTTTCGAGATTCTAGAGAAGCTGAAACTGCTCTATGAGGAATACAAGAAGTCCTTGAACGAATTCGGCGTTCGTCCAGCCCCACTTCCGAATAACATTGAGATTCCCGAATTCATGGACTGGATGGAGACCGAGTTCAAGGCCCTTACTGAGGTGATCTCTGGCGCCAGTGACTTCGCGGCCGCCTTCTCCGTGGAGAGCATTTTAAAGATTCTTCATGACTATGACTGCGCCGACTTGGAGAAGTTTCGCGAGAAGATCTCCCAATTCCCCGCCGCCACAAGCACCGCGATACTTCGAGCCAACGCCGATGTTCGGGCTATCAAGATCAAGTTCACAAGGGAGTTCTCGGTTGACTAGAGGGAAGGAGACCGTTAAGCTCATTGATCGCGCTAATCTTGCCGAGGTAGTTTTTTGTTCGATTTCGTGACTTGTGCCCGCCGCAGTGTTTTAGTTTCTCGAACCTTCTTCACATTTACCTTCCTTTCTCACCGAACGAAGAGGAGAACCGTGAGGACATCGCCGTGTCTCCCGAAGGGTCGACCTCCGGCGAAGGTTCGAGCGACTCGGGCGAAGGAGGCTCGGGCGGCGGCAGGCAGCAGCAGGTAGCGAGCAGCAGCCGATGGAGACAAGTGACGGTGAGCAAGCCCCCCGTTGGGGGGGATACCCGAAAAATTCGGATAACTACCCAAACACGAGTGGAGTTCTCAACACGATCAAGTACACGATTAGAGCGCAAAGAGACAAGGTGATGCTCTCCGCAAGTAGCACAAGTCCCAAAAAAGTCCGAATCCGTTTACACGTGCCCTCGCGCCTCCTTTTATAGGGAGACGAAGGGACTTTTACATTCCGATATCACCCCCGGGCTCGGAGAATATTCCTAATGTGAACACACATAAGAACGTCTTTTCACTCCTTACATATTTACAAGTCCGCCACTAGTTCACACTCTAAACCCGGACTTTTTGGGACTACAACTTTGACTTTGCTTCTCCCGTGATTCGTGGATGTCTTCACCCGAAATTCCCGAATCGGTATTTAACGTATTCCCGAAGTGGCTTTCGCTTCTCCGCGTGTTCGCGCGTGTCCCGCCCGTGTCCCGAACGAGTCTTCACCGGATTCCCGAATCGGAAAATCTCCGAAATTCGGGCCGCCAACGATTGAGATTCCGGCTTCCGCATGTTCATGACTCCGTCTCTTCGCCGAACCAAGTTTCCCGAACTCTGCACATCCGCGAACTCGAGACTTCGCAGGTCCCAGACTTCCTGTATTCGCGAATTTCCTGCCCCTGAAAAACATACTTTGAGAATGCCGTTAGACTTCGACGTTTCGAGGGTGATGTATTTTCCTGAATTCCCCAACACTAGCCCCTCGGGGAAGCGGGTTGACTCCGACGATCCGATTCCACGAACTTTTCGGAAATTTAGTAAAAAACGTCACCCTCGGAACGTCGGAGGGGACACGCGTCGCCCGGGAGCAAAAGGCGGTTGAATCAAGGCGCACTTCGCGAAATCGCCCCTCCCCGGCCCTATAAATAGCGGGCCGGCGCCGTTAAAAATTTTTTTTTTTATCGCTCTCGCGCCTTTCGTGATTTTCACATTTTCCTTCCTTCGCGGGATTAGCTTTCTGTGCTAGAAGACTTGCGAACTCCAGGCCTTGCTCGCGATTTTCTAAGGTATTCCTTTATGTTTGCTATGTTGTCTCGTTAGTTCGTTTAACTTTGGTGTAGTAATGTTACGATTTTCGTAGCTCTTTTTCGACTATTAGCCTAAACTGTCTGACTGCTTATGTTTGCTAGGTGGCTCGCATCAGAAATACAGCTAGACCTATGACTACTGAAGAATTGATCGCTGCCGGTCTCCCCCACTCGACCAACCCGCCGAAAGTGCGGATCGTGCCGCGCGCCGGCCGAAGATGCCGGATCACCTAGCGGCTCCCGAAGTCGCGAAGACGGAGAGGGCCGGGGTCCGATGGCGGCGAAGACGTCGGGGATGTGGATGCTGGGGTGGAGGATCTTGTTATGCTGAGGACCTCTGGCCCCCTGCCGCCCTCGCTTGCCTTCGGAGAGTCGAAAGTGACGAGCGATATCATTCGTGAGTACGAGAAGGCTGGATTCTTCTCACCTGGGGCCGGGCGCGCCCCACTCGATGAAACAATTCCTACTCCCAAGCCTGGTGAAATTGTGGTTTTTCGGGACTTCTTCATCCGCGGCCGCGATTCCCTTGTGATCCCGTGCCTCGCCGGCTATTCTTGATGCATTCTCGGTGAAGATCCACCGGCTTACCCCCGACGTCTTTCCTGGAAGTATCAAAGTTTATTTGGATTCTGAAGACTTTCGGGTGCAGTCCTACCATCGATGCCTTCACCAGGTTCTACGAACTGGTGATTATTCCGGAAGTTGTGAAAGGCGAAGACGGGCAATTCTATGATAGCCAGCACGCGTGCTGCACTTTCAATACCCGACGCCAGAATACCCGACAAGGGATTACCCGAATTCGCATTTCTCCCTCGCTACAAGACCAACCTCTCCGATGATTGGAAGTCCTACTGGTTTTACCTTAAAGTCAATGTGCCGAAGTTGCCGTGTCCGATCGCGCCCCTCACCGCAATGAATGTGGGGAAGTACAACCCGCCGAGCCCTAGGCATTCGGAATTGTGAGAGTGCATTCCATCCGGCCAAAGACGATACTCGGCGGCCGCGACATCATCGAAGAATTCGTCGCCGCGCGAATCTGGCCTATCTCGAGGGGCTGGTCCCCTGCCGAAATCGTGGACTACAACGTCAACCGGCGGATCGGCGGGTTCCTTTCCCGAAGTTCGGGATTAAACTTCGCGAGGGCCAAAGCGCCAAGGATTTTATGGACGAAGTTGAGAAGAAGGTCAATGTCATGGTAGGCGAGTATACCATGAACGAATACAAAGCATACAAGGCCCTGGTGAAGCACAAGAAGAAGATCAACCGCGTCTTTTCGGAGATCTGCGGTGACAAGTTTTTCAGCTCTCGAAGCCCTGGTCCGAAACCGAAACTTCCCCGCCGTCGCCGTGGCCCCGCTCGCCCGCTCCAATCAACGCTCCTCGAATTAGATCGTCGAAGCGAAACTTGTCACCCGCCACCGAGGGAACATCTTCGGGAGTGAAGCCTTCGAGGACCGGGTCACTCGAGTCGTCGAAGCGTAAACGGCGAACCTCCGAACCTCAAACTTCGTAAGCCGAACTCCCGTGTCGCTTCGGGGCTTGCCCGATGAGCCGCAAGAAACCGAAAAAAAGCCGTGAAGAAGGTTTCCTCCTCCGGAGTTCGGTGGGTCCCGTCCGCCTTTGACGACGACATTCCCGCGAAGCCGCATAGCCCCAAAGGTGTTTTCCTCTCGGCCATTATTTAACTTTCGAGACATTTGTCCCGTCGGTTCCGAAAATGAGTTCGTCGACATCGATTCCTTTTCGCATATTGCCCCCGAAGTTCGACGAGAGGCATCCCCCGCTGCCGCCGAGAAGTCGGTGTCGTTGCCGATATTGCCGTTCGTGCCGAGTCTCCCCGCCGCCGCCGAACCTCCCGCCGCCGAAGTTACCGCCGCCGATCAAGTCTCCTCTGATTTTGCCCGTGACCTCGAACGAACCATTCAAAGGGACGGCCATTCTTCCGAAAACATTCCCTTGGTCGAAGTTCGGGAGGTCGTCCCTGAAGACCAAGCGCCTTCTCCCTCTTTGGCCGCCTTTAACAAAAATTTTGGTACGTCTTATCGCGGCAAACCGTTGCGTGTTGGTTTCGAGACAATTGGCGTCGGGGGCAAGGCGTCCAAGTTTTTAACTCTATGGAAATCGTCCACGATTGTTGATGAAACAGAGAGGGTGCCTCGGAACAACCTTGAAGAAGCCGCTCAAGGCTCCGAAAAGAGGCCTCTATCTATCTCCGACGCTACCCCTTCACCTCAGGGGAAGGCCTCCTCAGGTTCGACTAAGCGAGTCACTATGCAGCACTTCAGTAAGCAAGGTTCGTTGATTCTTAGTGCCCCTTTGCGCGATTCGTGATTGTAGAATCTTCATCTGAGATTTATTCTTGAATTTTTCAGAGTTCAAGAATCTGTTGCATTCCTATTCTCCTTCAAAGCTTGCGCGCTTCCATGAAGACTACACTCTCAAGTATTCTATGCTCGGGAAAGTTGCCATAGAACGGCTTTCTGCGCAGGAGAAGATTAATGAGGAACTTTCTCGGAAGTCCAAGGAGTTGGAGCGCAAGTTTGGTCTCGCGGAATCCACGAACCTAGAGCTGGAAAAGAAGGTATCCGAGCCGGGCCGAGGCTTTGAAAAGAAGTCAGGACGAGAAGAAGTTCGCCGAAGCCGCGCTCGAGGATTCCAAAAAAGAACTGGAGAAGGTTCGAAAATCTCACGAAGATGACCTGAGTATGATTGAGAAACTTCGGCAACAACAAGAGCGTGCTACCAAGATTGCTGAAGATCTCCGTACCAACAACGCCAGCCTTGCCAAGTCACTGAGCTCGAAGGATCAGAAAATCGTAGATCTTGAGAAAGCGCTGATGGCAGAAGGTGAATCTTCGAAGAAACAAATTTCGGAAATTCTGGGAAGATTAAAGTTGCTTTATGCCGAGTACCAGAAGTCCTTGAATGAATATGGTGTTCGTCCAGCTCCTCTTCCAGATGATATTGATATCTCTGATTTTATGGACTGGCTCGAGGAAGAATTCAAGGCTCTCCCCGAAGTCATCTCTGGCGCCAGCAATTTTGCCGTATCCTTTTCTGTGGAAAGCATTCTGAAGGTCCTTGACGAGTACGACTGTGCTGACTTGGCAAAGTTTCGCGCGAACCTTTCTCAGTTCCCAGGCGTTACCAGCGAAACTATACTTCAAGACAATCCTGACATTATTGCTATAAAGCTAAAGTTCGCAAAGGAATTCTGGATGGTTGGCGGGGCGGAAATGGCTAAGATCGTTGCGCGGGCAAAGCTTGACGAGGTAATTCTTTGGCCTATTTCGTGACTTATGTTCGTCGTATGTATTCCGCTTTCTTAAGATTTCTTTACTTTTCTCTTTGTTTCGCGGCTAAGAGAAAAGGAGGAGCGAGAACATGCCGCCGCATCTCCCGCGAAATCGTCCTCCGGGAGAGTTCGGGAGAATCCGGTGAGGACGGCTCGGGCAAGCGGCAGCAGCGGCGGCAGAAGCAGCAGCCGACGGTGGCAACGATCGTGGACAAGTCCCCGAATCGAAGAAGACTCACCGAAGGTGGATGTCATGAATTAAACGACATGTTTGAACTTTTGTGTGGTTTGGGGGTCGGTACCGTACGTTTGTGTAAATTCGTCAAACATTTCCGAACGGATGTTTTGTATATTTTAACTCGCGCAGTCCCGCAAGCCGGGCTCGCGCGCGACGTGCTACCACTACAAATTCATCGAGATAGAATGTTTGTTAGTGGTGAAGCATGGCGTTTATTCAAACAAGCACGTCCCGAGCAAGATTTTTCCGACTTTTGGCTTGAGGCCTCGCTTAAATTTTCGATAGGTTGTTTTGATCTCACTTCGTTTTTCTTGCTTCATAAGAAGAGCCGTTCTGCATCCTCTACTTCGCGATCCACGAAAGCTTCGAAGACGGAGCCCCTTAGCCCCTTAGCCGGTTCATCTGAGTTCGCCTATGCTAGCGATGTAACTGACAACAACGTTTGTAAACCCGGACATGTAGTAGAACTGTCATTCTAAGTTTCGTGTTGATTGTTGTAAATGTTGAGGAACTATTCGGGAGTTTTTATGCGAATAAGGCAATGAATATGTTTTTTCTTTGAAAAAACGTCACCCTCCCCCAGCTTGCCGTTTCGCATGAAAACTAGATTGCAGACTCGCGAACCCTACTATTCTCGAATTTGTAGCGCATTTTTCTGAGAGTAGTCTTCCTTAGTTTTTGCGAATCTCGATTGCTAATGTGCAAGTCGACAAAATTTGTTCCGAATTTTGTGGACTTGACCGAACTGGCGGACTTGCCTCGGTTGATACAAAGAACCCTCGGTTGCTTCAACCAAGGTTTTTCTGCGATCACCTGACTGAGCCCCTTGCCCCTTTTTTACAATGATGATACCTGAAAAAATTTTAAACAATCTATACCAAGTGAGAAAACACAAGCAAATCCTTAGACATTCACTTTTTCGAAATCATCATGCGAACTTCCTGATGGGAATCCCCTCGTGGATGGGATTTTTCTAGGCCACAACTTGTTGTTGTCTCGAGCCTTTTCGATGGGAATCCCTCGATGAATGGGATTTTTCTAGGCCACAACTTGTTGTTGTCTCGGAGCCTTTTCGGTGGGAATCCCTCGATGGATGGGATTTCGGCTATCAGTAAGCCCTTCTCACGAACTTTTTTCTTTTTTCACGATGGAATTTTGGCTATCACGAAGCCTTTTTCATGAACTTTTTCTTTTTTCACGATGGAATTCTGGCTATCACGAAGCCTTTCTCACGAACTTTATCTTTTTTCACGATGGAATTCTGGCTATCACGAAGCCTTTCTCACGAACTTTTTCTTTTTTCACGATGGAATTCTGGCTATCACGAAGCCTTTCTCACGAACTTTTTCTTTTTTCACGATGGAATTCTGGCTATCACGAAGCCTTTCTCACGAACTTTTTCTTTTTTCACGATGGAATTCTGGCTATCACGAAGCCTTTCTCACGAACTTTTTTCTTTTTTCACGATGGAATTCTCGAGACATAAAATACGAAACATGCAATTTGGGGGAAGACTCTTTTCATATATATATCGGAAAGAGTATTTACACGGGATCCGCCTCGTTAAAAACCTTGCCTCTTGATTTAGAGCCCCCTTTGCAAGGAAAAGAGTACGGTCCTTCTTATTCTAGAACTACGATTAAAATATAGAACTAATTTTTTCGAAGTCACTTATAAACACGTGACTCGGACTTTTATTTTCTTACAGTGTAAACTTACGAAATTTGAAAAACTGCTATCTACTACACTTATGTACAACTAAGATCTTCATGGATAATACCTCTTTAAGCTGTCGGCATTCCATGAATACGGCAACTCTTCGCCAGTTTGCTCCATCAGGCGAAAAGCCCCTGGCATATTTGTTTCCTTAGCTATGTAAGGCCCTTCCCATGACTCATGAAGCTTTCCTGGGTTCTCCCAATTTTTCTTTCTTTTCAAGACAAGATCACCGGTTTTGATGTCCTTCCGGACCACCTTTTTGTCCCTCCATGCTCTTGTCTCTCTCTGGTATTTCTCAATGTTTTCTGCTGCTTCGAGGATTGTCAGCTCTATCATGTCTTTCTCCACCTTCTTGTCAATTTCCTCTATCTCCTTTCCTTTCAAGACCCTCATGCTTTCATTCTTGATCTCCTCTGGTGTCATAGCCTCAGTCCCGAAGAGTAGGCGAAAAGGTGTGAAACCTGTTGCCCTTGAAACTGTGGTGTTGTGAGACCGGATCACCTTTGGAAGTTCATCCACCCATTTTCCCTTTTTCGATCAAACAAGCATTTCTTGATTCCCGAAAAAATCGGGCCATTGGCTCTTTCAACTCGCTCCGTTAGGCTCGTGGATGATAAACCGACGAAAATTTTACTTGTGTGCCCGGGGTTCTCGCAATACTCTTTGAAGGTGTAGCAGTCAAACCGTTTGCCATTATCAACCGTCGGTTCTCTAGGAACTCCGAACCCCGCGACTATGTTCGCCAAAAGAATTTCGAACCGTTGTTTGCCGTGATGTTCGCGAGTGGTTTTGCTTCTACCCACTTCGTGAAATAGTCGACCGCTACGGCCGCAAATCGGCAATTACCCCGAGCCGTTGGCAACGGTCCTACTAGGTCCATGCCCCATCTTTGCAAAGGCCGGAGTTGGAGGAATCAAATAACCGGCATTGAAGGCGGTTCTCGCCGATTTGCCGTCTTCGGCATGCTTCACATTGCCGAACCAACATCTTGGCGTCGATGTTGATGGTTGGCCAATAGAATCCTTGTTTTATTGCCTTGCCGGCCAAAGCCCCGGTGCCTATGTGTGCCCCACAAAATCCACCGTGGATTTCTTTCAAGAGTTCACGACCTTTTTCGGAGGTGATGCAGCGTAGCCAAGGTTCAGTGACTCCTGATTTGTACAATTCTCCATTTACCACAGTGTAGCCCCGAGCCCTTTGCCTCAATCTTTTCTCTTCCATTTCATCTTGTGGTTCGTAATGTCCCCTCAAGTAGGCCATTATTTACGCTCTCCCGATCCGGAATTTCCACCATGTTCACGATTTGAGTTCGTGAATCTTTGATGGATGGCTCTCGATGATTTCAAAGAACACATCCGGTGGTAGCTCTTGATTTCGGTCGCCGCCTTCGCGAGCTTATCCGCTTCATTGTTATCATCCCTTGGGATATGCTTGAACCGAATATCCTCTCGAAATGTCTTTCCATTTCTCCGACTTTTTCAAGATACTTCATGAGAACTCGGATTCCCGGCCTCGCTTTCCTTCTCGATGTGTTCTTGGATTACTTTCGAATCCGTTCGATTATGAAGGTCCGTTGCCCCAAGGCTTTCATTTTTCTCGGTGCCGACGGTAGAGCTTCGTACTCCGTTGTATTGTTCGTGGAGTATTCATTGTTCGCGAATACGAGCCGTGCTGCATATCTTATAACCACGCTGTCGGTGATGTTACAACGTCCGAGAAATTCCAACCCCCTTGTAACACCATGCTCCATCACACTGCACTACCCAAGGTTCGGGCATGTTTTCCTCCATATTCTGAGTAGGTGAGGTCCAGTCCACGACGAAGTCTGCCAGTACTTGTGATTTTATTGCACTCCTTCTTTCAAAATCCACTACATACTCGGAGAGTTCGGCACCCCACTTAATGATTCGAGTAGATGCCTCCCTGTTTGCGAACAGGTCACTTAACGGTTGGTTGGTGATAACTCTTATTCCGTGGCCCTCGAAGTAGTGCCTTAGCTTTCTTGCTTTGCCATGATGACCGCATACGCGATTTTTTCCGATTCGGAATAGAAAACCTTGGAACCGGACAATGCCTCGGAGGCGAAATATACGGGGATTTGCCTCGGCTTTCCTTCTTCTTGCTTCTCCCGTACCAAAGATCGCGCTTCATCGCCGAATTTGATGCGGACACATACGGCGAGAATCGGCGATTTTGGCTCGGGAGGACGAGCTTGGTCATTACGGGACGGGTAGTCTTTCAATTCGCGAAAAGCTTGCTTCGAGGTTCGGCCCACTGGAATTTCTTGGCACTTCTGAGAACTTGGAAGAATGGCAGACTTCTTTCTGCAGCTCTGGGAATGAATCTGTTAAGGGCAGCCACTCTCCCTGTCAACTTCTGAACATCTTTCACTGAGGCCGGCTCTTGCATTTCCATCAAAGCCTTGATCTTGTCAGGGTTTGCCTCAATGCCCTTCGTTGACACTAGGCATCCGAGAACTTTCCCCTTATGAATCCCGAACACACATTTTTCTGGGTTCAGTTTCAAGTTCGCTGTCCTCAAGTTCGCGAACGTTTCAGCCAAATCACTGATATGGTCTTTTCTCTGAACACTTTTGACAACTATGTCATCCACATATGCCAAGATATTTCTCCGAATCTGCTTTGGTGCGGCACTATTGCTATCATTCTTGAAAACGTGCACCCCGCATTTTTCGGCCCTACGGCATTCTTACGAAACAAAATGTTCCGAAAGGAGTGATGAAGCTTGTCTTCTCTTCGTCCTCTTTGCGAACTCGATTTGATGATATCCGGAGAACATGTCCGGGAGCGAAAGCATCTCACCGTTGGTCGCATCATCCACGATTTTGTCTACCCTTTCCAAGGGAAAATCGTCCTTTTTGCACGCCTTGTTCAAATCGGTGAAGTCAATACACATCCTCCATTTGCCATTTTTCTTCTTGGTAGCACGGCACATTGGCTAACCAAACCGGGTACTTGACTTCTCTGATCACTTGGGCATCCTGCAATCTTTGAACTTCTGCTTCCACTGCCTTGACTTTTTCGTCAGACATTTTCCGGAGTTTTTGCTTTTTGGGTGGTATCTTGTCATCTGTTTCGAGGACATGCTCGATTATGTCTCTGTCAACGCCTTGCAAATCTTTGGCTGACCATGCAAAAACATCCTTGTTTCTGTTCAGAAATCGCATGAGTTCATCATCCTCTTCGGCGCTAAGGTTCGCCCCTATTATGACTGCTCTGTCGGGCATGTCGTCCAGATACACTCTCTTTGTTTCATCCTCTGCGGCTATATTGTTTTTCTCTTTGTCTCGCTTCGGCTCTTCACAGATTTGCCTTTTCTCTTCAAGTGCTTTTTAGCCGATATACATTCGTTTGACCGAGCGTGTGGCCCTTTTCTATGTTTCGGCCTCTTGTTGATTGCCGAACACCTGTGATAACCCCTTTGGGCGCAGGCATCTTCATGCAAAGGAACTGTTGCCTTATGACAGCATCGAACTTGTTCATGAAACCCCTGTCGAAGATCGCAAGATACGGGTGATATATGTCAACCACATCAAAGGTGAGGTTCTCAGTTCTGGCATTCTCGAGATCCCCGAAAGAAACTGGGAGAGATATTTTTCCAAGCGGCTTGATGGGCTTCCCCGCCGAACCCCCGTAATGGGTACTCCGGTGGGTCCAACATGTGCCTGGCTCGGATTCATTTTCTCGAATGTTTTCGGGAATAAGATGTCCGCCGAACTCCCGTTGTCCACCAAGATTTTTCCTATGACCCATCCGGCAATGTTGACTTCAATCACCATAGCATCATTGTGGATCGCGGATTTCACCGAAATCTTCTTCTCGTAAAGGTGATTGGCACCTTCGCCCACTCCGGGCGGGCGGTGGACCATCATTGATGATGGTATTCACGATCCGAGGTAGTTGCTTCGCTGCTTCTTTGTTTCAAACTCCATGGCGGATCCGCCCGTGATTGGCATGATAGTCCCGAATGATGGCGGTGCTTTGGAATTCGAGGTCCCGAACTTGACTGAGGCCTTGAAGAGCTTTCTGGTGGCGGTGGCAAGATTTCCCGAATGGGTTGTGGGCGCTTGGATTGATTTGTATTGCTTGTGACTGAGGGAAGAATTGCTGTGAAGGCTGCCATGTTGATTGCGATTGTGGAAATTGCTGAACTGGTACAGAGCTTGGCTGCGGACTCGCGAACTGCGGCGGCCAGAAGTTCGGCCGAAACTGGGTTGGCATCGAGGATGCGATGCTCATCAACGCCTTCTCTTGTTGGATTCGTGCCATGTTCTTTTTTGTCTCAGGGCACCCTTCGGTGCTGTGGCCTCTTCCATGATACCGACAATAGAAGTGGGGATCTCTTGGGTTGTGGTTCGGAAGGTTTGGGGTTCCTCTTCCTCTCCCCCTTCCTCTTTGACCGAATCCTCCCCCGGCACTTGGCTTCGCTTTCTTCTTGTTGCCGAGGATTTCCAACATTGTTCACATTTCACGGATGCTTGGGGTGGTGCCCTCCGGGTCATATCTCTCGCCGCCCTTGTCTTGCCTCGTTTCGTTCGGCTACTCTCTTGCGGTGGTCATCATCAGACAGGATGTAATCCTCCAATTCCCGAAATAATTCTTCAACTGTCTCGGGCTTCTTTCTTGTGAGGTGGGAAGCCGTTGGCCCCGGGGTAAGACCCTTGATCGGTGCCTTGATCGTTGTCTTGTCATCGGCATCGGGGATCCGAGACCTCTGTTGCATGAATTTTCTCACGAAATTTCTTAGTGGTTCCCCGTCCTTCCGCTTGCGCTTATACAAATACGAAGCTTCGGTACCGTTGTGTCATGGAACATCCGAAACGCTTGCATGAACTTTGTTTTGAGATCTACCCGACTCGTAGATCGAGTGTGGAGGCAAGCGGCGGTGAGTACCAATTCGATCTTGGTCCTTCGCAAGCTATGATGAAGGATTTGGCAAGTGCAACATCATCTCCTCTCCGCCGAATTCACGGTGACTCGTATCTCATGAGAAATTGTACGGAGTTTCCGTAACCGTTGTACTTTGGAAGAGAGACGGCTTGAACTTCGGCGGCCAAGGTGCTTGTTTGCGGCCCTATTGACGGTGGTGACTCGGAATCCACGAAGTGTGAAACTCCGTTTCCCGCGAAGAAGTTGTCCTTCGGGGATTCTCTTGCGGGTGCGGTGTTCCGTTGCGGTGTTTCTTGCCACGGGGAGCTGTTTTCTTGCTCTTTCATTTCGTCGATTTCTCTCTGGATTGCCCGTATTTGTTCTTTTGCTTTGTTCGGCATTGCTCTAGTTTTTCGAGAGATTTTTCTCTTTGCCCGCAACCGAGCCGCGAACTTTTCTTTATCCCTTTGTAATTGCTTGAATCTTTTGGTGGACCATGGCTAGGCGTCTGTCTATGGCATCATCATCGGCATCAACATTCTCGTGCTCTTGCTTCGGTGGGTTGTTCTTGGATGTGAGTCGTTTTTTTCTCTCGGCCTTCATGAGGGCTTCGAGCTTCTCTTTTCGCCGCCGGTCCGTTACGTTCGAGGATTCGGGAACAAACGAAGTTTCATTTCCTTGGGTGGGAAGGTGATCATCCCGGTTCACTGTCTTGGGGCATTCTTCTTGGATTTCTTTTGAGGTGGCATCGTGAGTTTCTTTTTCGGTGAGACACGGTGGGCGCCAATGTTGGGGGGATACCGAAAAATTCGGATAACTACCCAAACACGAGTGGAGTTCTCAACACGATCAAGTACACGGTTAGAGCGCAAAGAGACGGTGATGCTCTCCGCAAGTAGCACAAGTCCCAAAAAAGTCCGAATCCGTTTACACGTGCCCTCGCGCCTCCTTTTATAGGGAGACGAAGGGACTTTTACATTCCGATATCACCCCGGGCTCGGAGAATATTCCTAATGTGAACACACATAAGAACGTCTTTTCACTCCTTACATATTTACAAGTCCGCCACTAGTTCACACTCTAAACCCGGACTTTTTGGGACTACAACTTTGACTTTGCTTCTCCCGTGATTCGTGGATGTCTTCACCCGAAATTCTCGAATCGGGTATTTAACGATTCCCGAAGTGGCTTTCGCTTCTCCGCAGGTTCGCGCGTGTCCCGGCGCCTGAGTCCCGAACGAGTCTTCCTTTGGATTCCCGAATCGGAAAATCTCCGAAATTCGGGCCGCCAACGATTGAGATTCGGGCTTCCGCATGTTCATGACTCCGTCTCTTCGCCGAACCAAGTTTCCCGAACTCGCACATCCGCGAACTCGAGACTTCACGGGTCCCGGACTTCCCGTATTCGCGAATTTCCCGCCCCCGAAAAACATACTTTGAGAATGCCGTTAGACTTCGACGTTTCGAGGGTGATGTATTTTCCTGAATTCCCCAACACCCCCGAACAAGAGTTCCCCGAAGGTGGATGTTACAAACTAGACGCCATATCCGAACCTCGGGTGTATTCAAGATTGCTCGTACATTTATGTAGATTCACCGAACAAATGTTTTGTATAACTTTAACCTGCGCAGGTCCTGCAAGCTGGGCCTGCGCGCAGATGTGTTCTTGCTACGAATTCATCGGGATAGGATGTTCGTTAGTGGTGAAGCATGGCGTCTGTTCAAGCGAGCACATCCTGAACAAGACTTTTCCGATTTTTGGCTTGAGGCCTCGCTTAAATTTTCTATAGGCTATTTTGATCTCTCTTCATTTTTCTTGTTTCGTAATAAGAGTCGTTCGCATCCTCTACTTCGCGATCCGCGAAAATTCCAAAGACGGAGCCCCTTAGCCCCTTAGCCGGTGCGTCGACTTTGCCTATGCTAGCGATATGGCTGAAAACAACATTTGTAAACCAGGACATGTTGTAGAGCTTTCATTTTAAATTTCGCACCGATTGTTGTAATTATCGAGGAACTATTCGGAAGTTTTTATGCGAATAAGGCAACGAATACGTTTTTTCTTGGAAAAAATGTCACCCTCCCCCACCTTGCCGTTTTGCATAAAAACTTGAAGGCGGGTTCACGAAGCTTACTATTCACAGATTTCGAGCATATCTTTAGGAGAAATCTTCGTTAGTTTTTGAAAACTTCAACCGTTATTGCGTAAGTCGACAAAATTTGTTTTTCGAATTTTGTGGACTTGCCCCGATCGGCAGACTTGCCTCGGTTGATACTGCAACCCTCAGTTGCTTCAACCAAGATTTTCTACGATTCCCCGATGGAGCCCCTTGCCCTTTTCTTACAATGACGATACCTAAAAAATTTTCAACAATCTATACTAAGTGAGAATATGCAGGAAACCTCTTAGGCATTCTCTTTCTCGAAATCATCATGCAAACTTTTTGGTGGGAATCCCTTCGTGGATGGGATTTTCTGGGCCACAACTTGTTGTTGTCTCAGGCCTTTTCGGTGGGAATCCCTTGATGGATGGGATTTTCTGGGCCACAACTTGTTGTTGTCTCAGGCCTCTTTTTCCTTGATGGAATTCGGCTGTCACGAAGCCTTTCTCACGAACTTTTTTCTTTTTTCACGATGGAATTCTGGCTATCACGAAGCCTTTGTCACGAACTTTTTCCTTTTTCACGATGGAATTCGGCTATCACGAAGCCTTTCTCACGAACTTTTTCTTTTTCACGATGGAATTCGGCTATCACGAAGCCTTTCTCACGAACTTTTTCTTTTTTCACGATGAAATTCTGGCTATCACGAAGCCTTTCTCACGAACTATTTCTTTGTTCACGATGGAATTCGGCTATCACGAAGCCTTTGTCACGAACTTTTTCTTTTTTCACGATGGAATTCTCGGCTATCACGAAGCCTTTCTCACGAACTTTTTCTTTTTCACGATGGAATTCGGCTATCACGAAGCCTTTTCACGAACTTTTTCTTTTTTCACGATGGAATTCGGCTATCACGAAGCATTTCTCACAAACTTTTCTTTTTTCACGATGGAATTCTGGCTATCACGAAGCCTTTCTCACGAACTTTTCTTTTTTCACGATGGAATTCTGGCTATCATGAAGCCTTTCTCACGAACTTTTCTTTTTTCACGATGGAATTCTAGAGATACGCAATTTGGGGGGAGACTCTTTTCATATATATATATCACAAAGAGTATTTACATAGGATCCGCCTCGTTAAAAACCTTGCCTCTTGATTTAGAGCCCCTTTGCAAGGAAAAGAGTACGGTCCTTCTTATTCTAATACGACTAAAAGAAGTAAAACTAATTTTTGTCCCGAAATCACTTATAGACACGTGATTTGGATTTTTTAGTTTTCTAAAGTACAAACTTATGAAAATCGAAAAACTACTAAATGTTACATCTATCTACGACTAGGGTTTTCATGGATAATACCTTTTAGATCGTCGGCATTCCACGAATACGGCGGTTCTTCGCCGATCTGCTCCATCGGGCGAAAAGCCCCCGGCATATCTGTTTCCCTGGCTATGTAAGGCCCTTCTCATGACTCATGAAGTTTTCCTGGGTTCTCCCAATTTTTCTTTCTTTTCAAGACAAGATCACCAGTTTTGATGTCCTTTCGGACGACCTTCTTGTCTCTCCATGCCCTTGTTTCTCTCTGATATTTCTCAATGTTTTCTGCGGCTTCAAGATGTCAGCTCGATCATGTCCTTTTCCACCTTTTTATCAATTTCCTCTATATCTTTTCCTTTCATGACCCTCATGCTTTCATTCTTGATTTCTTCCAGTGTCATAGCCTCAGTTCCGAAAAGTAGGCGAAAAGGCGTGAAACCTGTTGCCCTTGATATTGTGGTGTTGTGAGACCAGATCACCTTCGGAAGTTCATCCACCCATTTTCCCTTTTTCGATCAAACAAGCATTTCTTGATTCCCGAAAAAATCGGCCATTGGCTCTTTCAACCGCACCATTGGACTCGTGGGTGATATACTTGACGAAAATTTCGCCCAGGGTGCCTAAGGTTTTGCAATATTCTTTAAAGGTGTAGCGGTCGAAGCTGTTTGCCATTGTCAACGAGTTAGTTCTCTAGGAACCCCGAACCTGCGGACTATGTTACGCCAAAAGAATTTCTGAATTGTTCTTCTTTGTGATATTCGCGGCCGGTTTTGCCTCCACCCACTTCGTGAAATAATCGGCCGCAATGTTGCGAATCGGCGGTTGCCTTGAGCTGTTGGCAACGGGCCTACTAGATCCATTCCCCACCTTTGCGAGGCCAAGTTGGTGGAATTAGGTGAGCCGGCATTGAAGGCGGTTCGTTGATTTCCCGTTTTACGGCATGCTTCACATTGCCGAACTAACGTCTTGGCATCAATGTTTATGGTGGGCCAATAGAATCCCTGCTTTATCGCCTTTCCAGCCAAAGCCCTGGTGCCTATGTGTGCCCCACGAGAATCCGCCTGTGAATTTCCTTTAGAAGTTCCCGACCTCTTTCGGAGGTGATACAACACAACCAAGGCTCGGTGACTCTCGATTTGTATAATTCTCCATTCACTCTTTGTATAGCCTCGAGCTCTTTGCTTCAATCTTTTTTCCTCCAACTCATCTTGTGGTTCGTAATGTCCTCTCGGATAGGCCATGATTTCTGCTCTCCAATCTGGAATTTCCACTACATTCACGATCTTGGCCCTCAAATCCTTAATGGAGGGCTCTCTCGATGATTTTGAAGAACACATGCGGGGGTAACTCTTGATTTCCGGCTGCCGCTTTCGCCAGTTTGTCTGCCTCATTGTTGTCATCCCTTGGGATATGCTGGACTGAATACCCTTTGAAGTGTTTTTCCATTTCTCTGACTTTTTCGAGATATTTCATGAGAACCGGATTCCTGGCCTCGCTTTCTTTCTCGATATGTTCTTGGATCACTTTCGAATCCGTTCTGATTATGAAGGTCTGCTGCCCCAAGGCTCTCATTTTTCTTAATGCCAACAGAAGAGCTTCGTACTCCGTTGTGTTGTTCGTGGAATGCTCATTGCTTGCGAATACGAGCCGTGCTGCGTATCTTATGACCACGCCCGTCGGGGATGTTACAACGACCCAGAAATTCCAACTCCCTTGTGGCACCGGGCCCCGTCTCACCGCACTATCCAAGGTTCGGGTGTATCTTCCTCAAGGTTTTGAGTGGGTGAAGTCCAGTCCACGACAAAATCTGCCAGAACTTGCGATTTTATTGCACTTCTTCTCTCGAAGTCTACCACATACTCAGAAAGCTCAGCACCCCACTTGATGATTCGGGTGGATGCCTCTCTATTCGCGAACAAGTCATTCAGCGGCTCGTTGGTGATGACTCTTATTCTGTGTCCCTCAAAGTAATGCCTTAGTTTCCTTGCTGCCATGATGACCGCATACGCGATTTTTTCCAGCTCGGAATAGAAGATCTTGGAACCAGACAATGCTTCAGAGGCGAAGTATACGGGAATTTGTCTGAGCTTTCCTTCTTCCTCTTTCTCTTGCACTAGCACCGCACTTACTGCCGAATTTGATGCAGACACATATAGCAGAAGTGGCGATTTTGGTTCAGGAGGACAAAGTTTGGTCATGGTGGACAAGTAATCCTTCGGTTCGCGAAAGGCCCGCTTCGAGGTTCGGACCCTTTGGAAATTCTTAGCACTTCGAGGACTTGGAAGAACGGTAAGCTTCTTTCCGCGGCTCTGGGAATGAATCTGTTGAGGGCAGCTACTCTCCCTGTCGGCTTCGAACATCTTTCACCGAGGCCCGGATCTTGCATTTCCACCGAGCCTTAATTTTGTCGGGATTTTCTTCTATGCCTTTCGTTGAAACTAGGCATCCAAGAACTTTCCCCTTGTGAATGCCGAACACACATTTTTCTGGATTCGACTTCAAATTTGCTTGCCCTCATGTTCGCAAATGTTTCCGCCGGTCACCGATATGGTCTTTTCTCGAACACTTTTGACAACTATGTCGTCCACATATGCCAAGATGTTTCTCCGAATCTGTTGGTGCGGCACTATTGCTATCATTCTCGAAAATGTACATCCGGCGTTCTTCGCCCCTCCGGCATTCTTACGAAGCAAAATGTTCCGAAGGGAGTGATGAAACTTGTTTTCTCCTCGTCCTCTCTCGCGAACCCGATCCGATGATACCCGGAGAGAATATGTCCGGGAGCGAGAGCATTTCACTTGTTGGTCGCATCATCCACGATTTTGTCCACCCTTTCCAAGGGAAAATCGTCCTTCTTGCATGCCTTGTTCAAATCGGTGAAGTCCACACACATTCTCCACTTTCCATTTTTTTTTCTTGGCAGCACGGTGTTGGCTAGCCGGACCGGGTACTTGACTTCTACGATTACTTGGGCATCCTGCAACCTCGAACTTCGCCTCGATTGCCTTGACTTTTTCCTCAAAATTTTCCAAAGTTTTTGCTTCTTGGGTGGTATTTTCTCATCTGTTTCCAGGGCATGTTCGATGATATCCCTGTCAACACCTTGCAGGTCCTTAGCTGACCATGCGAAAACATCCTTGTTCTGTTCAGAAATCGTATAAGTTCCCTGTCCTCTTCGGCACTGAGATTTGCCCCTTTTATGACTGCTCTGTCGGGCATGTCATCCAGATACACTTTCTTTGTTTCATCCTTTGCGGTTATCTCATTTTTTTCTTTGTCCCACTTAGGTTCTTCGTGGGTTTCCTTCCTCTCATCGAGTTTGCTTTCGGTTTGTTACACATTTGTTTGGCGGGCGTGTGGCCTTTTTCTATATTCCCGGCCTCCTGGCCGATTGCCGAACACCGTAATGACCCCTTTGGGCGCGGGAATCTTCATGCATAGGAATTGTTGTCATATGACGGCATCAAACTTGTTCATGAAACCTCTGCCAAAAATCGCGAGGAATGGGTGGTATATGTCGACTACATCGAAAGTGAGGCTCTCCGTTACGGCATTCTCAAGATCTCCGAAAGAAACCGGGAGTGATATTTTTCCTACCGGCTTGATGGGCTTTCCTCCGAACCCACGCAACGGGTACTGGGTGGGTCCAACATGTCTTTGGCTCGGATTCATCTTCTTGAAAGTTTTCAAGAACGGGATGTCCGCCGAACTCCCGTTGTCAACTAGAACTTTTCCTATAACCCATCCGGCTATGTTCACTTCAATGACCATGGCGTCATTGTGAATCGCGGATTTCGGCTTGAAATCTTGTTCCGTGAAGGTGATTGGCACCTTTGCCCACTCCGACCGTGCAGGTGGGCCGTCATTGATGATAGTATTCACGGACACGAAGTAATTGCTTCTTTGCTTCTTGGTCTCAAATTCCATGGCCGACCCGCCCGTGATTGGCATGATGGTTCCGAACGATGGCAAGGCTTTGGAGTTTTGGGGTCCCGAACTTGATCGAGGCCTTGACGAACTTTCCGGCGGTGGCGGCGGGAGTTTCTCGAATGGGTTGCGGTTCTTCGGACTGCCTGGATCGCTTGTGACTGAGGAAAAAACTATTGCGATGGCTGCCACGTTGACTGTGGTTGTTGGAATTGCTGAACTGGGATAGAACTTGAATGCGGGTTCGCGAATTGAGGTTGCCAGAAATTCGGGCAAAACTGGCTTGGCATTGAGGATGCGATGCTTATCAGTGCTTTCTCTTGCTGAATTCTTGCCATGTTCTTCTTTGTTTCTGGGCACCCTTCGGTGTTGTGGCCCCTTCCATGATACTGGCAATAGAAGTGAGGATTTTTCGGGTTGTGGTTCGTGAGTGCTGGGGGTCCTCTGCCTCTCCCCCTTCCTCTGGGGTTGAATCCTCCCCTTGTGCTTGGCCTGCTGCCCTGTTCAGGTTGCGAGCTTCCGACGTTGTTGACATTTCGCGGATGTTGGGGTGGTGCCCCCATGTCATGTCTCTGTTGCCCTGTCTCGCCTCGTTTCGCTCAGCTACCCTCTTGCGATGGTCGTCATCAGACAAAATGTGCTCCTCCAATTCGCGAAAAAGTTCCTCAACCGTCTTGGGTTTCTTTCTCGTGAGATGGGAAGCTGTTGGCCCTGGGGTGAGACCTTTGATCAGTGCCTTGATCGTTGTTTTGTCATCAGCTTCGGGGATTTGAGACCTTTGTTGCATGACCCTTCTCACGAAGTTCCGCAGTGGCTCTCTGTCTTTCTGCTTGCAGTTATACAAATCTGACGCTTCCGCTGTTGTGTCATGGAACATCTGAAATGCTTGCATGAACTTTGTCTTGAGGTCTACCCAGCTGTAGACTGAGTGTGGAGGCAGCAGTGAGTACCAATTCAGGACCGGCCCTTCGCAAGCGATGATGAATGATTTGGCCAGTGCAACATCATCCCCTCCTGCCGAATTCACAGCTGATTCGTATCTCATGAGGAATTGCCTGGAGTTTCCGAAGCCGTTGTATTTGGGGAGAGAGACAGGCTTGAACTTCGGCGGCCAAGGTGCTGTTTGCAGCCCAACAGACAGTGGTGATTCAGAATCCACGAAGTGTGAGACTCCGTTTCCCGCGAAGAAGTTTTCTTTCGGGGATTCTCTTGCAAGCCCGGGATTCGACGCGGTGAATCTCGCCACGGGGAACTGTTCTCTTGTTCTTTCATTTCATCAATTTCTTTCTGTATTGCTTCTATCTGCTCTTTTGCTTTGTTCGGCTGCTCTAGCTTTTCGGAGATTTTCCTCTTCGCTTGCAACTGAGCTGCAAACTTTTCTTTGTCTTTCTCGTAGTCGTTCTTGTATCTTTTGCTGAACCATCTCTAGCTCTCTCTCGTCTATGGTGTCATCATCATCATCCACATTCTCAAACTCTTGCTTTGTTCGGCGGAGTTGTTCTTGGGTGTGAGTTGTCTTTTACTGCTCTTGCCTTCATGAGAGCTTCGAGCTTTTCTCTTCGTTCTTGGTCCGTTGCGTTTGAAGATTCGGGAACGAACGAGGTTTCATTCCCTTGGGTAGGATGGCGATCGTCTCGGTTTGCTGTCTTTGGAACGTTCTTCTTGGATTTCTTCTGAGGTGGCATCGTGAGTTTCTTTTCGGGCCGGAACACGGTGGGCGCCAATGTTGGGGGGTTACCCGAAAAATTCGGATGACAACCCTAACACGAGAGAGAGTTCTAAGCACGTTCCAGTACAGAGTGAGAGCGCAAAGAGACTGTGATTCCCTCTGCAAGTAGCACAAGTTCCAAAGAGTCTGAATCCGTTTACACGTGCCCTTGCGTCCCCTTTTATAGGGAGATGAAGGGACTTTTACATGCCGAAAACACCCTCAGCCTCAGAGAATATTCCTAGTGTGAACGCATACAAGAATGTCTTTTTCGTCTAAAATATTTACAAATGCGCCACTAGTTCACACTCTAAACCCGGACTTTTTGGGACAACAACTTTGACTTTGCTTCTCCTCCGGTTCGTGAATGTCATCATACGTGATTCCCGAACCGGGTCTTCGACGAGATTCCCGAATCGGCCGTCTTCCGAAGTTCGCGCCATTGACGGTGGAGGTTCGGGCTTCCGCATGTTCGTGACTCCATTTCTCCACCGAATCAAGATTCCCGAACTTTGCACATTCGCGAATTCGAGGCTTCACGGGTTCCGGGCTTCCGAAAATCGTGAATTCCCCCGCTCCCGAAAAACATGTTTCGAGAATTTTGTCAAACTTAACGTTTCGAGGGTGACGGGTTTTCTGAATTCCCCAACAATACACAATGCACGAATAAGAGGCTAGCGATAAGATAGATACGCAAAAACGGAATGACCGACTTCTTAGACTCGGGCCGGAGAAATCAAGGCCTGAAATAACTCACCCAAACATAAAACTTGTGAACTAAGGTTTTGCACTCAAATATATATGGCTTTGGATAGGTAGAGCAACATGCAAGTGGTATTTATGACAAGGTTAGCATTACCTTTAAGAACAAAAATAAATCATCTTTAATCCATCTAAAACTTGAGGGCACATAAAACACTATGGGTCTTTATTTTTATCATAACCTCCGCTAAAGATTAAGCTAGTATTTAGATAACTTCAGATTTGTATTTTAAGAGAGCATTAGCTTAATCATGCATAAAACAAGTACAAAGATAAACAAAGCGGCAATTATAATCATATATCATCATGGCACAAACTTTGTAACTTTACCAAAGGTAAAAACTAGGTGGTGACTTTATTCATGATGAAAATGGAAACTAACACACATGCTGAAAATTTAAATAAAAACTTAAAAGACTACACATACATAGGGGCATAGAAGCTGAAAATTAAGGAAAAAGGGAAAAGGAAAGGTAACTAAAGGTCCTCCTCTCTCTAATCTTCCGCCGGTGGTTGATATTAATAATCTTGGTTATTGTACCCTTGCTCATAATAGGATTGCACCGCTCCTCCTATGAATTGTCCCGGCGGTGCTAAGTGAAGGTATCCAACCTCATAAGTGGTGTTTGCATTTCCATCACCCATTTGGTTTGCATTGGTTTGGATGGCTGTGATATTTTGCATGTTCCTCACGGTGTATCCTCCAATGGTGGCCATACTTTGTTATAGTTGAGGAAGATGTGCATAAGGCTCCGCAAAGGCTATGTTGGGCACCGCAAAATTTGGTGGGGGTATGGCTACACCACTCCCACATGCTTGCATTGGTACACCACCGTAGTAACTCGGCGGCGCCGAAATCCTCGAAATGGTGGCACATAAATTTTGTTGCGCACTTCCTTCTTGGGTCGTGGGAGAACCTTCTCCTATAATCCTTCCTCTTTTATTTTTCTTTACCAGCACAAGAAGTCCTTCCTCTAACCAATCTTCTTTCCCTTCAACAAAAAGTCTTAATCTTCCATACGGAAGGGGCAAATTCACCTTGGCCAATTTAAAGCCTCCTCTCTCATCTCCACTTATATATTTGCCTTGATTTATACAATCAAATCCTAGGGAAGTCCCGGGTAGGAGATGCTCCGGGTTCCTTGTAATACCCGGTCTCAAAGAGATAGCCAACATTGAGAGGTAACACCCCGAACCTATATCTCACGAATCCGGTGTTGCTTCACAACACCACCGATTGATCATAAGGTGAGTTGGGTCGATTGACTTTGCACGGCAATCAATGTAAAGACAATCCAACTCCGTGTTGGTTATCTAGATCTCTCTCATTTTCCCTAAAATCCTCCTCGCACATCCATGAGTGAAACACTTGGATGATGGGGTTCCGGATACTATTTCTTTGTCGGTGAGCTTCTCCCACGATCATATTCCAAAAAACTTCCAATGTGCCTCCATGCACATCCACTTGTTCCGGGCTCACTTTTGAAAACCGAGTTATTCCCCAATACTCATAGGGAACTACTTGTTCAACTCCCTCCAAACAGAATGAGAGACTTGGCACTCCTTCATCAAGGATAGGCACCATGGTCATGAGAATTTCCAAGGCGAATTCCTTGTGGGTGTTTGCCGACAGTCCGTTAGGGAATTGCACCCAATCGGTGTCCCGTATAAAAACCCAATATGTGGAGAGCTTGGTCGTCGAAGTCGACGTTCGCTACAAGCCTCTCAAGGCGAGCGAGCTTCTCCTCCTCCTCCTCCGTCATGATGACAAACCCCTCGGAATGCGCGGAGCATATGGAGGTCGAGCGGATGATCGCATCAAGTGGCGAGGTCGGACGGGCAGCTCCTCCATATGTCCTTGAGGTTTGGTGAACCTCATAGACGAGTTTCGTGTGTCCCTCATGCCACCGAGGAGAAGAGTGTGGTTCCTCCTCGGTGGTCTTGTGTCCTCCTCCATACTCCGAGGAGACTCGGAAACGAGTTCCTCCTCTAAGAGGTCATCGATGATGGCTTAGATGACGATGATCCCTCCTTCTTGGTGAAAAGACTTGTAGTTTTCTTCCATGGTTGCAGCACTCTCCCTCACAAATATATATCCGGGGTACACAAATATTATTTTGGAGTCGGACTTTGAGTGGAATTAGGATGTGTTTTGTTGCACGAAACAAACGAGGTGGATGGTTAAGTCTAAAGTGGTTCCGGACTACGAACTAGAGCACACCAACAAGGAGCCTGGATGGGAGGCCTACCTATCCCGGCTCGGTTCTTCTCCGCAGCACTCATGCTTGCTTTGTTGCTTCGTGACCGCGTGCACCTTCCAAACGTTCTCGTCCACTCCTTCGCTTGCATTATTGCTCCTTCCACTTGATGATTTTGCTTTGATTCACTTCCATACTCCCTTGCCTCACATGCCACCATGATATTCCTACAAAACAAAGCCTTGGCTGCCCCCCATGCTTGTCCTTTGCATGTGGTTTGATAAAAGATGTTGGAGGGGCATCCCATGATGTATCATGGTGCATGTATGGTTAGGTTAATTAGGTTCTAATTTTGATTAGATAAGAGATATTTTGAATGAAATAAAATTAAATGAGGCTTAGAAAAATTCTAGCTCTAGAGAAACCAAGGATATGGGTTTCTAAACCAACCAAAAGTCAAGTTTTCTAGGTTCACGCGAGTCCTACCATGCGCTGAAATTTAAATAACATCTAGGTACAAGGCGTGGCTCTACTCGTGTGTTTTTAGCATGAAAAACAAGTCAACCATAACATTATCGAGAGGATGAATGGTTGAGATAGGTTCTGAATTTTTTTGGTTGTGGTTTCTCGGAAAGAAGCAAACAATCACATAGGATGGTTCATGTAAAGGGTTTATGATCAAAACAAAATATTCAACCAAGAATTATGTCTCTAATATTGTTCAACCACTCTAAGTCTAATGTATTTGCGTAGTAAAATTCCAAAACTAACTTGCTTGAACGACTCGAAAAAATCTCGAAGCGGGTTGTCCTCCCGTAGCTTATTCTTGATTAGACGAAACGAGTTGCCTCCCCGCCTAGCGCTTCGTTTATAGTCCATGGCTAGACTTCTTCTCTTGATTAATTCGGATCAACGCTCTTTGTGGGCGTTGCAATCTTGGGTACCCACTTCCGCACCATCTTGGGCACGGGATTATTCTTCGGCTTAGTCATATTTTTTGGTCTTTACGGTCGGCTTTGTCTTTTGGTCTTGACGGATGCAACAACTTCCTTCATGTAGTGGCTCGATATCTCAAACTCCGGTCCTTCGGTCGTGATCTCGGGTCTCCCTAGTGTGATCTGTTGACGGATAAAAGACGTATCCCTCTACGATCCGCAAGCGTACGGACCCCACACCTTTTTCACCACGGGATTCCCAAGGTTCTTGTCAATCCGCGGAGCAAGGGGATTACAAGCGTTCGATCAACAACGACACACTAGCTACTAAAACCCTAACTTACTATTAAACTAGAAAACAACTAAACTACACTAGAGAGAATGATAAACGATCAAGATAGAAGACACTCGCCCACGGGTCTACGATACTAGAGCATGCAATCGCTTAAAGACATGAAAAACCAATCTAATCTATCGGGGATGTGACCACGGTTTCGCCCTTTCCCTCCTCTCGTACTGTCACTACGCGAAGGTATTCATGACTAGACCTTTGATGGCCACGGCGTATTGAATGGATCCAAGGAAGCATTGAGGCCTATACTCCCTTTACGGCATGGTTGCAAACCTTAAGCATTAAAGTATATTCAACACAAGATGATAGATAGATAATCCGACAAAGTGCGATTACATCTCAAGATCGATTACAACCCATGGACGAATGAGAAGATTACCCCATCAAGGTGCTGATCATGGCATCGTTGATCATGGTTTCCCTTCCGCCGGTGTCGTCCTCCTTCTCCACGAGAGGGTGCTTCCTTCGAGGTGGTTGATCTCCCGCCGGAGATCCTCCTCCTCTCTCTCTCTAGCTTGTGGATGGCCTTCGGTGCGAATAACTCCTCTATCCGTGTTGGCGGCGCGTCGGGGGTTTTAGGGTTGAAGATCCTTCGAGGGCAAGGAAGACGGGACCGAACCGGTGCCGAAGTGGGCCGGGCCGGCCGCACGGGCCGGCCGGCCCGAGCCCGGTTCGGCCGGTTCGGTCGCCCTTTTTGCTCGTGGGTCCTCGTGCACTTATCTACTTTGCCCCCTCCACTTGGATGATTTTGACGCCGTTATCCTCGCGATCAAGATGGAGGCTCTCTTTGCATGAAGTTTGATCTTTTACGCTTCAATCCCGGGGTGTTCCTCGTAGCACTTCGGTCCTCGCCACCATTGGAAGTGATTTCAGCAAGCTCATGAACACGAACAAGACTCCATGAATGCTCCTTTGAACTTGTTGCAAATCCGTCCTTTATGTCCATGTTTTCCTACATAAACACAACACTTCCAAATGCATGCACAAAGATGAACTTGTTATATGATTGGTGTGCCTAGTGGCGGGTTAGTTCCATAATCAAATCCAAACCAAAGTGTAATGAACATGCTAGGTGCACCAAAATACACCGTCAACATCTCCCCCACACTTAGCTCTTGCTCGTCCTCGAGCAAGTACTCGTAAAAGAACTTCGTCCAAGGAGTGTAATCGTGTACCACTTATCCTTCTTCACAAGTTAGTCAATCCCTTCATGTTTAATACATAAACACAAAGTAATGATAATCAAACATAAACATGGGCGTTTAGAATTTTTACCACGTCAAGATTCACCCCACAACTCAAACCCTTCACTTGAAGTCTTCAATTTCAGCCATGCTTACTCCTTTGCTTCCATCGGAGGGTTTTTTTTATGGTTTTCAAAACAAAAATTCCTGCAACAAGTATTAGACTAAAACCTTTCTCCAAGCTCTCTCAAGTCACTCATATGAAGTAGCTATCCTAACCAAATTTTATAAAACTCTCACCTCCCATTAATCTCTCATATATCATGTAAAAGTGGAGCTATAGGTAGGGCTAGCGCAATCAACACAAATATTGTCAAACTAAGAACTTCCTCTAATGGTTGTCTACCTTTCAAAGCCAATGATCATGAGAATTAACCATATGTAGGGATATCAAGGATGAGAAGATTTAGAATGGTGGACATGTGCAAGGGCAAAAGAAAATTGTGACTACAAGGCACCAATGATGTCCTCGTTATCGGATTGCACATGGTTGGAAATAGATTAAAAGTTTCGTCTCACAATCAACGTGACATCCTTCCTTACACTTTATTATTTTTTCTTTTCTTTCACTTGATCCATCCCTCTCATATCTTCATTGCTAACTCATCTTTCTCTCCTTTTCTTTTCCTTCTTTAATTCACATATGATTTTTCTTTCTTTCTTTCTTTCTTTTCCATACACATACTTTTTCTCTTTATTTTTCTCTCTCTTGACAACTTTTTCAAAGCTTTCAATTCTCTCTTTCCTTGCATGCATACAATCTGAAATTTTTAAATAAATCATGCTAGAGACGAGACGAAACTTTGAAAATAGGTTGTGTTCAAGGAATACGATGTACAAAAGAGATGTATAGGGTTGGGTATGGAATTCGGCGATGTACGTGACTTCCGTTGTGAAAGTCACGTTACCGAATATATGACGAGGCTAGCAACAAAAGATAAGCACAAGGACATGATCATTGCTCGAAATTAAAACTCACCAAGAGAGAAGGGTCCTAGCCTAACTCATCGTGCTAATCACACTTTTGGTGGAGCGAAAAAAAAAATAAACTTGGCTTTGGATAGGAATTTTTTCTTACTCTCAACTTGGAAAAAGAGGTTTTGCTAACCTTTATTACAAGGGTTTTAAAATAATTTTCAGAACTGAAATCCTCCAATTTTTAGCATCGAACATTACACAACTGACATGTGAAGCTCAAGATCGAAGTGCGGTATGGGTACTTTAAGTAGTAGCGATTTCACTAAGCACCACGGTAAACGTTTTTCAAATCACATACTTGTGTTCATATATCAAGAATCGAAGATTAAGCAAACAAGTAAATAAAGATAAACAATACATAAAACACAAAGATATGTAAAGACTCTTTTTATTTGGTTTTCTTGACTCAACGCTAATTTAAGACACTTGCAAAAATTTTAAAAACGAGACTCAAAAACTAAAGACTCATTAAAACACTAAGACTCTCACACGAAGATTAAACCGAACCTAAACTTGAAGTTCAAAAGCTAAGGCTAGCGAGCTAGCTCTCCCCCACACTTAAAACATACGACGTCCTCGTCGTATCTTACAAAAATCCTAAGGGGAAAACTAGATCTAGTGGTACTTCAAGCAAGTTTTGCACCACTTGCCTCTCATGTTTCCAACCATGCCGAAAAGTTTGCGCACGTTACGGTTAAGGAACTTGTAGTCATCTTCAACTACGCGCTCCAAGACCTCCATACGCTGCTTCATCGCTTCATGGCTTGGAGACATTCGTCGGCCGACGTGTAGAGATCCGCGATGGATTGACGGCAAACTCGACGGCCACCGGATGCAATCCGAAGGGGTCGTCGTCGCCATAATCTCCACCGTCGTCACCACCGTCGTCGCCACCTCCATTGTCGTTGCCTTCGCCACCGCCGTTGCTTTGTTGCCGTTGGGGCCTTCGGGAGTCCTTTCATAGGGTTGCTCACCCCAATCATCATCATCTCTACCGGCGGCCGCCCACGAGCTCGGGCTACGATCGTCGGAGTAGTCGCTATCCCCATAATCCTTAGGCTCCGGCGACACCTCCTTGTAATCCTTGCGCTTTATGCCTTGGAGACGTGCCGACCTTCGAACGGGTGTAGGGACCTTCTCTCCTTTGACGGGGTTGCGAGATGCAAGAGCTCCGGTCGGGACACGTCCTCCGCAACGGATACGTGCGGTCCTCTTGACGGGTAGCTTGAGCTTGCATCGCATCGCCTCCTCCATCGATGGCTTCTTGGCTTCTAGCTTCAACTCTAAACTTTTTGGAGGCTCAATGGCCGCTACAAGGGTGCAACACATTGCTTGAAAGGTTTGATTCTCGAGCTCCCAATTCGGCCAAATAAATAGTCCCGAGAGAAAAGCCACCGGGAACCTTATTTTCCTTTTTTACACTTCCCTTAAAATTTTCCGACCAAACAAGGAAGACAAAAAGGAGCAATTCGGGCGAGATTCGGCGTCATCGGGCGTCGGGCCCCCCGGGCCGGTCCGCCCGGGCCGGCCGGCCCACCCTGCCTCGGGGGCGGGCCGGTCCGGTTTTTTGCACACCGCCCTATTTTTTTTTCTTCCTCGGCCCATGGGAAAAAGTTGGCCCGGTAAATCTTCGCGAAAAACTCCCGAAAGCTAAAAGAAAAATTATTTACGAAGTTGATGCCTTGTTTTTCGTCCTAGGCGGGACGTTCGGGCTCTTCCTCCATGGTGAAGACGTCAACATGGTGAAGGGGCACGACATCGGGTTCGTAGTAAACCTTAAGCCGCCGACCATTCACCACAAATTGATCACCGTTTATATCCATAATGGTTACCGCTCCGTTGGAGAACACCGAATGCACAACATAAGGTCCGTCCCACTTGCTTTGCAATTTCCCCTTTCCGAAGGTTTTAAACCTCGAATTGTAGAGGAGGACCTTATCTCCTTCTTTAAATTCTTTTTTCTTCAATCTTTTATCATACCACCTTTTGATTCTCTCTTTGTATATGCTTGCGTTTTCATAAGCTTTCAACCTCAACTCCTCTAGCTCGCTTATTTGAATCCTTCGTTTCACCACCGCGGCATCGAGATCAAGGTTCATCTCTTTTATCGCCCAATAGGCTTTATGTTCTAACTCAACCGGAAGGTGGCAAGCTTTTCCATAGACGAATTGATAAGGGGTCATACCTATTGGTGTTTTAAACGCCGTTCGATAAGCCCATAAAGCTCCGTCTAATTTCTTTGACCAATCCTTGCCTCCCTTCTCTATGGTTTTGTTAAGTATGCTTTTAATTGCCTATTTGACGTCTCCGCTTGTCCGTTGGTTTGTGGGTGATAGGCCGTGGAGACCCTATGCTCAATTCCCAACTTGGACAAGCACCTTTTGAAGTTCTTCCCGGTAAAATGAGTTCCTCCATCACTTATCAAGATTCTCGGTGTACCGAAACGGGGAAAAATCACGTTCTTGATCATAGTGATGGACTCCTCCGTGGAAGCTTTACGACATGGTATAGCCTCTACCCACTTGGATACATAATCAACCATAACAAGAATATACTCGAATCCAAATGAGCTTTTAAAAGGCCCCATGGAGTCTATGCCCCATACATCGAATATGTCGATTTGCAAGTTGTATTTCAAAGGCATAGAATTTCTTTGAGAGATGTTTCCGGTTCTTTGGCATTCGGGGCATGACGCAACATATCTTTTAGTATCTTCATGCATCTCCGGCCAATAGAATCCGCTCGACCATACTTTTGCTTCGGTTCGAAAATGGCTATAGTGTCCACCGTACTCCGCCGAGTGGCACTTCCTCGAATCTCAAGCCTCTCTTCTCTTGGCACACATCTTCTCATCACTCCATCATTGCCAAGTTTGAAGAGGTATGGTGCATCCCAAAAATATTTCTTACTTTCGAGAGATTATCTTCCTTTGAGTGTTTTTGTCTAGATGATCGAGGGGCATCTTTCGAATTGCTCGAATGATGTCGATCATCCAAGTGTCTTTATCAAGCACTCTATAGAGGTGGTCATCTCTCATCTTATCTTCTATGGGCTCTTTATCATCTTGTCCACGATTCATCCTAGACAAATGATCGGCCACAACATTTTCCACCCCCCTTTTTATCACGAATTTCAACATCAAACTCTTGGAGAAGAAGGATCCAACGAATCAAACGTGGTTTAGCTTCCTTCTTAGCCAAGAGATACTTGATAGCTGCGTGATCGGTGTAAACAATGACTTTCGAGTTCACAATGTAAGATCTGAATTTTTCGAAAGCGAATACCACCGCTAGCAACTCTTTTTTGGCGTAATTTAATTGTGCCCCACTAAGAGTTTTGCTAGCGTAGTAAACGGCGTGAACTCGGCCTTCCTTTCTTTGTCCCAAGACCGCGCCTACGGCGTAGTCACTTGCGTCACACATGATCTCGAAAGGTTGGCTCCAATCCGGAGGTTGGATGATGGGAGCACTCACCAAAGCATTTTTCAAGGTCCGAATGCCGCTAGACACTTCTCATCAAAGTCGAAAGCCACATCCTTTTGAAGAAGGTGCGTTAAAGGCTTAGTGATCTTCGAGAAGTCCTTTATAAATCTTCTATAGAATCCGGCATGGCCTAGAAAGCTCCTTAGGGACTTGACATCCGTAGGAGGTGGGAGTTGCTCAACCGTCTCTACCTTAGCCTTGTCCACTTCAATTCCTCTCTCGGATATAACATGTCCGAGCACTATGCCTTGCTTAACCATGAAGTGGCACTTTTCCCAATTTAAAACCAAATCTACCTCCGCACACCTTGTAAGGACCTTTTCTAAGTTTGCTAAGCAATCCATGAACGTCTTTCCGTAAACGGAAAAATCATCCATAAACACTTCAACAATTTCTTCGATGAATTCCGAGAACACGGCCATCATGCAACGTTGAAAAGAGGCCGGAGCGTTGCATAGGCCGAAGGGCATCCTCCTATATGCAAACGTTCCGTAAGGACACGTAAACGTTGTCTTATGTTGATCTTCCGGGTGAATGGGAATTTGCATGAACCCCGAGTATCCATCGAGAAAGCAAAAATAAGCGTGGTTTGCTAACCTCTCGAGCATCTCGTCTATGAACGGTAGGGGGAAGTGATCTTTCTTCGTCGCTTTGTTAAGCTTACGGTAATCGATACACATCCGCCACCCGGTCATGGTTCTTTGCGGTATCAATTCGTTCTTCTCGTTCTTCACCACGGTCAAACCTCCTTTCTTCGGTACACAATGTACCGGGCTCACCCATTCACTATGCGGAACCGGGTAGATGATTCCGGCATCAAGTAACTTGATAACCTCTTTCTTCACTACCTCTCGCATGGCATGGGTTAGCCTCCTTTGATGGTCCACTACGGGCTTACATTGGTCTTCCATTGGTATACGATGAGTGCAAAAGGCTGGGCTAATACCTTTGAGATCATTAATTGAATATCCAATCACCTTCCTATGTTTTTTTAATAAAATCAGCAACGCTTCATTTTCTTCGGGGCTCAACTCGTCGCTCACAATGACTGGATAAGTTTTGTCTGGGCCCAAAAATTCATATTTTAATCCCTTGGGCAAAGGTTTAAGGTCTACTTCGGGCACTTGTGGCTCCTCGGGTTTGATTTCTCCTATGTCTTCGAACTTCTCTTCCTCCACGCTACCGTCATGCGGCTCTAAGCCTTTTGTCGCTTCCTCTAGTTCTTCATCTTGTTGATTACTAATTTGATTTTCCATCGCTCTTTGCAGCGGGTCTCTAAGGGTTTCAACAAAACAAAGACTATCTATCTCTTCTACTTCTTCATCTTCGGGAGGAAAAGGTGTAAGGTGTTTAGAAGCACGAAGAAAGTTATATGTGTACTTTGTTCCATTAAGGTTCATTGTTACTTTGCCTTCTCCGGCATCTAACACGGCATCAACCAACTTAAGAAAAGGCCTACCTAAGATTATATGATCAGAATTACCATGGTAAGCATCAATAACAAAGAAATCGGTTGGTATATAGTTTCTAGAAATTTCTACTTTCATGTTGCAAGCAATACCTAGAGGTTTGATAGTTCTACCATCTCCCATAATTAATTTCGTTGATGTTGGAGCTAAGTCTAGGTTGTGGTATTGAACTTTATCGTAAATTTTAGAAGATAGAACACTTACTTGGGCTCCGATGTCGCATAAAGCTTTGCATTGAACTCCGTTGATCTCGCAACTCAAGTGCGGCGTCGTCTTCTCTTCTTCTTCGGATCCGATCGAATAAATTTCAGCGAGGCGAGCGTATGGTGATGCTTCGGGCTTGATCCCCATGATTCTCTTCACCACGGCAATATGTTCCGGATCCACCACGTCATCTCCAAAGAGCTTTTCAAAAATCTCACTTTGGTGGTTTCGAGGTCGTATGAATTTTCAGCTTTCTTCTCCGGTGGGAAATCCACTTCCAATGCTCTTGCCATTCCCTTTTGATTAGGGAACGGTCTCCTCTTGTCGAATACTTCTCCGTAATCAATAGGAACCCAATCCATTGGCTCGAACTCCCTTAGTGGCTTTGCGCTTGACATGCTTCTCTTGTTCGTCTCATTTGGCGTGGCGAAGTCAACACTTGGTGTAGTTCTTGACTTGATGTGTTCTTGTTCAAGCTTTTCCATGATTGGCTCCTCTTTTGTGACTTCCGGGTTGCCTCTTTAGAAAAATCAGCAAGCTTCTTCTTCCTTGAATTGAATTCCGGCTCTTCCGCAAGTCTTGTTTCCCAATCTCTTCGCATGGCAGCCGCTTTACTAACTTTTTGTAGAAGTTGGGCGGCTTCCGTGAGTGTTTTCTCCATGAGATCCCCACCCGCACACATTTCGACGTGTCGCATGCAACTAGGGGTTAGGGAAAAGAAAAATGTATGCAAGAGTACGTCACCGGTGAAGCCGAGTTTTGGTCCTTGTTCGATTAATTCATTAAACCTATCCCGGGCTTGGTCTATCCCTTCCTCCTCTCCTTGCACGAAAGTGATCACTTGCCTCCTTAGATGTTGAACCTTGCTAATTGGAAAGAACTTCTCACAAAACTTCTTTGTCAACTTGTTCCAATTGCCTTCAACTTCAAAGGACGCAACCGAATACCATGTCTTTGCTTTGCCGGCAAGTGAGTAGGGAAAGAGATTCCATTTGAACCATTCATCGGGAACTCCTTCTTGACGCACCGTGTTGCATATTGTCGTGAAATCCCTTATGTGTCTATATGGGTTCTCCGTAACCATCCCTTCAAATGGGTTTTCCGCCACCATCTTGATGATCTTGGATTTAATTTCATACTTGGTCGCTTCGAGCTTCGAATCCGACTCTTGTACTTTTATGTCTTCACATCGAGGGCTAGCGTAATCCCTTAATGATTTCTCCGGTTCTTCCACGGGTTGATTAACGAACTCCATCTAGACAATAAGATAAAAACAAAAACAAAAAAGAAACAAGTGTTTTTCTGGATAATATGTGTTAGATATAGCAAATAAAAGATAAACTAAAATATAAAACTAAGTTAGATGCAAATCAAACGATGTAAACTAACTTGCTCCCCGGCAACGGCGCCAGAAAAAGGGGCTTGTTGACGGATAAAAGACGTATCCCTCTACGATCCGCAAGCGTACGGACCCCACACCTTTTTCACCACGGGATTCCCAAGGTTCTTGTCAATCCGCGGAGCAAGGGGATTACAAGCGTTCGATCAACAACGACACACTAGCTACTAAAACCCTAACTTACTATTAAACTAGAAAACAACTAAACTACACTAGAGAGAATGATAAACGATCAAGATAGAAGACACTCGCCCACGGGTCTACGATACTAGAGCATGCAATCGCTTAAAGACATGAAAAACCAATCTAATCTATCGGGGATGTGACCACGGTTTCGCCCTTTCCCTCCTCTCGTACTGTCACTACGCGAAGGTATTCATGACTAGACCTTTGATGGCCACGGCGTATTGAATGGATCCAAGGAAGCATTGAGGCCTATACTCCCTTTACGGCATGGTTGCAAACCTTAAGCATTAAAGTATATTCAACACAAGATGATAGATAGATAATCCGACAAAGTGCGATTACATCTCAAGATCGATTACAACCCATGGACGAATGAGAAGATTACCCCATCAAGGTGCTGATCATGGCACCGTTGATCATGGTTTCCCTTCCGCCGGTGTCTTCCTCCTTCTCCACGAGAGGGTGCTTCCTTCGAGGTGGTTGATCTCCCGCCGGAGATCCTCCTCCTCTCTCTCTAGCTTGTGGATGGCCTTCGGTGCGAATAACTCCTCTCTTCTGTGTTGGCGGCGCGTCGGGGGTTTTAGGGTCGAAGATCCTTCGAGGGCAAGGAAGACGGGACCGAACCGGTGCCCGAAGTGGGCCGGACCGGCCCGCCGGGCCGGCCGGCCCGAGCCCGGTTTCGGCCGGTTCGGTCGCCCTTTTTGCTCTTGGGTCCTCGTGCACTTATCTACTTTGCCCCCTCCACTTGGATGATTTTGACGCCGTTATCCTCGCGATCAAGATGGAGGCTCTCTTTGCATGAAGTTTGATCTTTTACGCTTCAATCCCCGGGGGTGTTCCTCGTAGCACTTCGGTCCTCGCCACCATTGGAAGTGATTTCAGCAAGCTCATGAACACGAACAAGACTCCATGAATGCTCCTTTGAACTTGTTGCAAATCCGTCCTTTATGTTCATGTTTTCCTACATAAACACAACACTTCCAAATGCATGCACAAAGATGAACTTGTTATATGATTAGTGTGCCTAGTGGCGGGTTAGTTCCATAATCAAATCCAAACCAAAGTGTAATGAACATTCTAGGTGCACCAAAATACACCGTCAACAGATCCTCCATCACTCCCAAATGAGTTTGAGTAGCCTTCTCCTTCCCGGACCTTGGGGTTGTCTCGGAATTTCTCCTTTGTTACCCATCGGGCGCCCGGCAAGTTGTCCCACTTGCATCTCTAGCATCTTCATCATGATGAACACTTCACGTATAGAGATTCCGACCTCCGTCATCTTGCCATCTAAATTCTCCAATATTTTCTCCATAGCCTCAAACTTAGTGACGACGTCCTTGTTGATCTTAGCTTGCTCGTCCATGAAGTCCTTGAATTGTGTACAAAGGGGAACAAAATCTTGAATGGACGAACTTGCATTAAATCGGTGTTTACCTTGGACATGGTCGTACTCTTCACAATCCTCAAATGTGGATCTTGCCTCGGCAACCTTTAGGTCTTGAGCTTCTTTCTCTATCTCCATCTTATCCATCCTCCTCTTAAGTAAACCGATATGCCACTCAAGGAATTCGGCTCGCATGTATTCATTGAAACGCTCCATGGCTTCCGCAACGTCGATGAAAGGCGAGTGTTGCACCATGTGGATAGTTGTCACCTTGATCTTGAACGGCCTTCCGGCGTCTTCAAAGTTTATGATGGGTAGATCAACGACATCCGGAGTGCATAGCTCGATCTTGCGCTCCGGTTGCGATAGTTCTCACATGGGTGGCGGGTGACGTTGATCTTCCTTTGGACTTGGAGGTGGTGATTCCCTTGGAGATTTCAACGGTCCTTTGACTTCGGCTTTTGGATCTAGGGTTTCGACCCCTTTAGTTTGTGTTGCACGTCTTCTTTGACTATAAAGTTTTCCTGGATCATCCACAAAAATACTTGGGTTTCTTGGAGAGGTAGCCAACCATCTCCGGTTAGGGTTAGAAATAACAAAAATCTAACAAAAAAATAGGGTTAATCAAAAACTAGATTAGATTGATTTTTTTCTTTTTGAGGATGATCAAAGTTAAGAGATGCAAAAGAAAATCAAAAGAAAAATTGAAAAAATAAGCGATACTAGATTGGATCTTGATTGCTTGTTCCCCGACAACGACGCCAGAAAAAGGGGCTTGTTGACGGTAGATTATCGTATCAAACTTCACATGGATTTGCAAGTGGACAAATCCCCGTCGTAGTCAAGGGACCCTTCTTCCCTCGAGTGGTGAACCCAAGGTATCGAATCCGTGGAACAATGTGCAACACAAGGATTCAATCTAGTAAAGCAAATAAAGCTATCTTTTGAAGAACCAAGTTGCATCTAATCTAAGATGTCATCAAGAAAATGAATCTAATCTAATCTACTAAAAGGTAGCAAGAGAAAGCAAGAGATAACCGATCTAGAGAGTCTAGATCATGCTTATGTTGTAGCTCCAAACAAGATAGATGAAGATAGAAAAGCGAATCTCATTAAAAGCATCTTTAAACCGTGGCCTCGGTCCGATTCCGAAAACGCCCCCTTTCGAGCCCCATTCTCGTCACAACGTAATCCTATTCATGCGGGTAGTCTATGGAGAGTTCGATAAGAACAAGTTGAAATCACTTGGTCGGTCCGGTATGCACCTCTAGCCACCGCAGCCTACAAGAGCACCCTATACAATCTATCATAAGTATAGATTGGGGAAGTAGCAAAACCAATAAGAAAACAAAATCATCGAGAAGGCACTTGATCGCTAGAAATCGGATTCACTTAAAGACTTCACCATGAATGATTACATGAACAAGATCACCACCGGGATCCTACCTCGATCTTGATCCTTGCTCCGAGCTCCGACGTGGTCTTCCATGCAAGGTTCCCACATCGGCTAGGGAGACCCTAGAAAACTAGCACGACCCTCATCTCCCGGATGGTGTCCCTCAAGCTTCTCTCGCTCCTCGGTGGCGGATGACGAATTCATTGATGCGCTACTCGTCGGGGGGCTATAAATAGCCCGAGAGGCACCTAGGTAAAGGGGGGGCCGACCGGGCCCCGAAATGGGCCGGGCCGGCCCGCCCGGCCGACCGGCCCTGCTCCCATTTCGGCCCGGTTCGTTGCCTCCTTCGCCCGGTGTTGGTTCCTGAGTCTTCTAGATCCTTCCCCCTCCTGCACTTGGGCCCTTGTCGTCAGTTTCTCTCCGAGTTGGACGAAGCTCCTTGTCCCGCAAGATTCGGGACTTTTCCGGCTAGGTCCTCGGAGTTTGTCATCATCTCGGGTTTGGTCCCCGGGCTTCTTGGAGTCATGTTTGTTTCATTGCATGACTTGTACGGGGCTTCAAGGTCTTGTCACAAGGTGCTTGATGAACTTATCGCGGAAGTCTTGCTTTCAACGCTAAAACCCCGCATAAACACTAAACTCCAAAACCGACATGCACGAATGAACTTGTTATATCAAGGGGGTTAGTACCAATGATAAGGTATAAAAGTTATGCCAACACGAGAAGGTAAACTCATGGCTAGGTTGACGAAATTTCACTTTGTCAACGGGATTTCAAAAACTTGATTTGAATTTGATTGCTTTTGAAATAAATAAGGGTGTCTTCCTTCTTCTCCTCCCCTAAAGTCCTAGGTTTGTAATTGTAATTCTATCTTCCCCCTTATAGGTGAGTGTGTGGTGAGCCATGGTTGCGGTCGATTAGAGGAGAGAGGCTCTCAGATAACCCCGGATTTTCATAGAAAACCCGAATCCCTCGAACCATCGCGATAGTCCCCGGATCGGTGGCTATCGCGTACGTAACGTCTCACGGATGGATACACAAAGTCATACATCGCATCACATAAAGTTAATAGTACATGAAATTATTACAAGTCCATTATGGAGTACATCATTGCAAGCCTCTTGGCTGAATCGAGTGAAAATTTCTATGCGGCGGTAGCTATCTTCTCAAAAGGGTCTCCATCTTTATTCTTCCCGCCATAGGCAAACTCGAGCGAAGCGACGTATCCCTCGGTCGTACCATCCGTCGGTGTTGCGGTCGAACTCGGACTCGTACCCCGCACACCCAAAGTCTATCCCCAAGGAGTGGGATAGGTTCACGTCACCAACCGTATGCGGCTTTAAGTGGCCTAACATCTAAAGGGAAAAGAGAGTAGACAAGGAAGCGGCCGTGGTTTCCTAAGCGACGACGACGGAGTATAATCAAGGTATCTCCATCAATATCCCGAAACCCAAGTCTCTCAACACGGCTCGGATCCCCCCCCCGGTCACCCGGAAGACCCGTCACCACCTCCTACTCTCTCTAGGGTCGGTGCGAGAACTTCCTCTCCCTCGCACCTCAATGATTACAACCGGATCGACGAGGTGGATGGAGCCTCTCTCCTCTAGCCGGCCGCAACCACGGCTCACCACACACTCTCCTATAGGGGGAAGGTAGAAACCCCAAAACATGAGGATCAAGTAAGTCTTCTGGCGGTGTCCATGACCGAAGACGCGGCTATAGCTATAGACCGAACAACTCGCAGCGTGTACACCCGTACCCATCCCGAATGGTACCCGGCCGGTGTACGGCCGACCGAGCCCATCCTACCGGCGAACTCTCGGTAGTTACGAACCCACCCCCCGCATCCGGCCCTCAAAGCGGTCCTCTCCGCGGTGAAGACAACACCGGAGCCGTGAAATGCTCCCGTGTGGCCACACGGGAGATGCTCGAGAGGGTGGTCTCACCTCCACCGCTCCCCCCACGAGATACCCTCTATCGTTCCTAGGCGGTATGGTTCCGCACTTGCCGAGCTCAACACGGCCCTATCCCCACTCTCGGCGGGGGTGGTGTGTACGATGTCCTATAAACAAGTTGATCCACTCGGTTTCGGACGGGGCGAGCTCATGTCCTCCAATCGCATGTAAAACCCCAACACCTAGGCTCCGAAAACCGTAACGGAGGGATGCACCGAGGAGTGCACCCCTATCCCCGATCCCGGATCGGTTGTCTCGAGCTCACCCCCGCCAAAGTACCCAAAACGCCTTCTCCCCGTCGGTTTTTACCCCACACGCCAAGAACCACTATTCCCATCCCAACACATGCATCGCGAAGCTCGGCGTATATACACGCTCACATAAACATATATAGTAGTGGTAGGACAATCAAGGACAGGGTAAACAAAGAGGCAGTGCAAGGTTCATCAACATGCATATATAAAGTAAAGCACTAGCAATACTACTCAGCAATGCCTAATGGGTATTTCAGAATCAGTCGGGCGTGAACCTGGGGTCGGGTAGTCCTCCGCCAGCGAAGTCGTCGGCGTAGTCGTACTCCCCCCGGCTCGGCTCTCCGGCTCCTGCTGCTCCTAATAGCGCGATAGGAAAAATAAATAGCGGTCCTAATGCAATTTAAATCCAAATAAGAGCATTTAAGAACCAAAAAAGAGCAAACACCAACCCAACCCGGAGTTTAAGATTTTAGAAATTTTCTGGAAGAGGTTTTACAATTTTTGGAGTAAAATGGATTTTCTAGGATTTTTCAAAGGGAAAACCATTTTCTGGAATTAAAATACGTTTAAACCCTTAAATCCTCCCCAGCCACACCGGATCCCCGATTTCGGATCGGGTGCGGCCTGGCGCTCTGCGGCTGCGTGCGGGCCGAGCGGCCACCGGCCGCCGCACGCAATCTCGCGTGGGGTTGTGCGTCTCGTCGCCGTGAGGGCCGGCGTGTGGCCGCGGCCGGGATTGGCCCGGCCACGGCGGATCTCGGCGGGCGGCCGTAGCCACGCCGGCGTGTGGTCTCCGTGCACCTCACCGGCCGGTGAGCTAACCCCGCCCCCTAAGTGTTCGATGGATTGCCCGGGAGAGGGACGGCGGCACGGGATGACCTCGCCGGCGGCGGGGCTCCACGGCGGCTCGGGCGGCGGCGGTCGGCGAGGTGTGCCTACGGGGGCTCCCTCTCGGGTTGCTCGGGCTCGGAGGGCGCTAGGACGGGCTAGGGGGCGTTGCGCGCGACCATCGCCGGCGTGGGCGCGGCGGCGGCGGCGTGGCGACGGGGGCCGGAACCCGGCTCGCGCGGGCGCGGCGCGTGCGAAGGGGGACGGCGTGCACGGGGGTGCGCACGCGCGTCGGGCTTCTCAAGCCGGAACGCGGGATTGGGATCGCGACGGGGCGTCGCCGTGGTGCATGGCGGAGCCCACCTCGGCGCCATGGGCGGCGGCGAGCAAGGCGTCCGCGGGCGGCTTACGAGCGTGCGTGCGGGCGTGGTTCGGTCCGGTAAGGGCGTCCGTGGCGGCCAAGGATTCGGTGCTCCTCCCCTTGGCGACCGCGTGCGCGGCTTGCCCGGCCACGCGCAAGGCCGGGGCGACGCGGGTGCCCCGGAAGGCGGCGGCGAGGAAAGACGTAAGCGAGCGGGGTCGAAGGCGCGGCCTTGTCCTCGGATGGGCGTGCGCGTGTGCCTGGGGTGCACCGGGCGCAAGGGCGTCGCGGCCCGCACGGGCGCGCGCGAACGCGAACGCGAACGCGACGCGACGCGAACGCACCCAAGCACGGTGCGGCGGCGACCAAGACGGGCGGCTTCCTATGGCTAGAGGAGCTAGGCTAGGCGGACCGCGCGCGCGCGTTGGTGAAGGCGGCGGCACCTCGCAAGAAAACGCGTCCCGGCCGGCTCGATGGCCGGCATCACCGGCGGCGGCGCGGCGGCGCGGAGCATCGGGCATTCCGCCTCGGCTCGATGGCCGTGGCGTCCACAAGAGGGGAGAAACGGGCGTCGTCACCTGCGTGGCCACCGGCCGAAGTGGAGCGCATCGGAGAAGTGAGGCGGTGCGGCTTGCCGGCGAGGAGGAAGAGGAAGCAGGCGGCGGCGCGTCGTCGGGGAAGAAGAAGAAGTAGAGGCAGTAGGCGTTCACGGCGGGTCCGGCTCCTCCCACGGGCGGCTCCGGTCTTCGCGGCGTACAGCTCTCCCGCGGGCGGCTCCTCTCCACCTCCTTCCCTCCTTCACCCCCTTCTCCTCCGGCGGAATGGTGTGGGCGGTCAGGGGCGACTCCCCTTGTGCGGCTAGGGTTGGGAGCTCTGCCGAGGGATCGGCGGCGGCTTTAAATAGGGCGGCGCGGCACGGGACACGCGGACGGACGAGATGCGCCGGGGGAGCGCGGGGGCACGCCGCGACGGCGAGGCCCGCGGCCGGTGCGCCGCTTTTGCTTTGGGCGTTAGCCAAAGCGGCGAGGTAGGGGATGACGCGGTGGCGTCGGCCGTGGCCCCGGGGTGACGCGGTGTGGGGCCCACTTGTCGGCGACAGAGCGGCCGCGCGTGGTAGGTGGATGCCGCGGTGGTGGTTAGCCGGGCCGCGGTTGGGCTCAAAGTGGCGCCGGGTGGAAAAGGTGGTCGGCGGCTCGCTAAGCATAGGATGCTTTTCCTTTTCTTTTAGGCTATAAAATGGATTCAAATTTGAATTCAAATTCAAATTTGAACCTACTCAAACAAAACTCAAATAAAAATTCAAATGAAGAACCAAATTTCCACACCAAGCAGGTTATAAGTCCTAAAAGCATCGTCGAAGCCAAAACTAAATCTAGGAATTTGGGGAAAGAATCGGAAGACACTCTTATTCGAATCACGAGCACCTCAACTCCAATTCAAGTTTTTGAAATTTACCATTTTGAACTCAAGTCAAAACTAAGGATGTTACAGGCTCCATCTACCTCGTTGATCCGGTTGCAATCATTGAGGTGCGAGGAGAGGAAGTCCTCGCATCGACCCTAGACGGGAGTAGGTTGTGGTGACGGGGCCCCGGGTGACCAGGTAACTCCGAGCAGTGTTGAGAGCTTTGGGATCGGAACTTGATGGAGATATCTTGATTATACTCTGCTGCTGCTGCATAGGAAACCAGAGCCGCTTCCTTGTCTCTTTTCCTCCCTTTAGATGATAGGCCACTTAAAGCTGCATACAGTTGGTGACGTGATTTTATCCCACTTCTTGGGGATAGACTTTGGGTGTGCAGGGTACGAGACCGAGTACGACAACAACGCCGATGGATGGTACGACTGAGGGATGCGTCGCTTCGCTCAATAATGCCCGTGGCGAGAAGAATAATAGATGGAGACCCTTTTGTGATGCCGGCTACCGTTGCATAGAATTTCACTCGATTCAGCCAAGAGGCTTGTATTGATGTACTCCATAGCGGACATGTGATAAATTATGTACTTTTACTCTTATGTGATGCAAGGTACGACTTTGTGTATTTATCTCGTGAGACGTTCCGTACGTGATAGCCACCGATCCAGGGACTATCACGATGGTACGAGCACTCGTGGTTTTCTATGAAAATCCGGGGTTTTACACTGCCTCTGGGAACTACCTAGCCAAATATTGAGCACTTTATTCCTCTATTGCAAAGGGTGAAAAAAGAGGTTGGTAAGCACTTCTACCTTCTTCTCTCAGGGGCGTAAGCTAGAAATGGTGAACTCGGTTTTCTCCTCCTCGGCCATTTTTTACACTGGGTCTCTGAAGTTACATAAGGCAGTCATCAAGCAACTTGATAAGTATAAGAAATATTGCCTATGGAGAGGCTCAGACCTAAGCTCCAGAAAGCCGTGCAAGGCAGCCTGGCCGATGGTTTGCCTACTAAAATAAACAAGGAGGTGTGGGAGTTCTTGATCTGGCTACTTATAATGAGGCTATGCTCCTCAAATTTTTGCACAAATTATTTTCTAAGGCTGACATTCCTTGGGTTAAGATTGTTTGGGATAACTACTACCAAAATGGGAAGCTGTCTGGGCAAAATAAGAAGGGTTCTTTTTGGTGGAAGGATATTGTCAAAATTCTTCACAAATTTAAAGACCTAGCTGCTGTTTCAGTTGCTGATGGATCATCTGTAATTTTCTGGAAGGACCACTGGAATGGCATTACTCCTGCTCAAAGGTTCCCTGAACTCTTCTCGATTGCAAAATACCCATCAGCTTCGTTCTCTGAAACTGTCAGCAGGACAGATTTCTTATGCAATTTCAGCTTACCTTTATCAGTCCAGGCCAATGATCAGTTATTGGAGTTACAAAATCATATAGATAACAGACCAGCTTCAGATGGCCATGATGTTTGGTCATATTCCTGGGGTAATCGCAACTTCTCAACAGCTAAAGCTTATAAGGCATTGGTGGGACAAAGACCTACGCACCCTGCATTCCTGTGGATCTGGAGTTCTAAGTGTCAAATGAAGCATAAGGTATTTTTTTGGCTTCTTCTCAAGGATCGGCTGAGCACTAGGGAGCTACTCAGAAGAAAGCAGATGGATTTGGACTCATACACTTGTGATCTATGTCTGAGAGGAAAGATGGAAACAGTAGCTCACCTCTTCTTCAGATGCACCTTCGCCAAAGCTTGCTGGAACTTAATAGGTGTTTCAGTTGTCACCTCTAGGCCTATCCTCCACATTATCAAACTGATTAAAGGAGAAGCTATCTGTTCTTTTCTTCATGGAGATCATCATATTGATGTCATGGAGTATTTGGTCTGCAATAAACGAGTGGATGTTCAATAATATAGACCCTCAGGTGCAAGACTGCAAAAGGAAGTTCTTGGCGGAATTCTCCTTGCTCAGACATAGAGTGAACCCAGATAAATGGACTGCAATGGAAGTTTGGCTGAACCTCTTTTAACTCTTTTTTTATTTTCTTTTCTTTGGTCCCAGCCCTAAACCTGTTTTGTAATCCCTTCTATTTGTTGCAATATAATTTTAATCAGTAGGGGGCGTCAAAAAAAAAAACGTGGAGAAGGAGCCATTTGTCACGTGGAGAAGGAGCGGACGGGACATCTCAGGTGGAAAGACTTACGGGGGCGTCCGCCAGCATGGCCAACGATGCAGCGCACTGCTGGAAGCCTGGAATACGGGCCATGTGCGGCTTCACAGAGCGTCCGCACTTCAGCGCTGCCCGCCGGCGGTAAGATTGGCCGTGTCCATGCTATGCTTGATGTGCGGTGCGGCTCTGAACAACAGCTTGGGATGCATGGCGTCTCCTCTGCTTTTCAAGGTGAAGTGACCTGATCTCCATGGCCACTACATGTGTTGACGAAGATTCTCAGAAATGATTCGGTTGATAACTCTGCTTCGCCGGGTCATCAGATTGGTAATTATATGCCTAAATCCTAATGCATCATGCATGCATTGATCAAAGCTGAAGTTTACCAGAGATCGCATAGTGGCCAAAAAAGTAACAGCATGCGGTACATTTTCAGTTAACATGATGTGCCACTTTACGTTGCAACCTTAGTGCTCTGTAGTTGCTTCTATTGGCCTTATGTTTGGTGAAATTGACCCAAATCCTACCTGTTCAAAGATATTACCTCGGTTATGCATTTCTATTTTAAATTTTTTTTGCTCCATTCTTTTGTTTCTTTGTTACCCTGGCTTGGCTGTTCCATTGACATGATCAAGAATTTCTAGCACAGCTGTGTTGGTGCCTGACTGCTTTTCCTTTTCATTCTGAATCTACTCTGCAATCGTTCGAACCCATAAATCAAGGCAGTGATGCATCAGATGTGCCCTGCAACTTGAGTGCGTATTCGTCTCCCTTTCTGTTTGTGCTTCTACAACCTACTGCTTGATGGCATGTAATTTGTGTCAATGGATTGTTGTTCGTTCTATATGATGAATGGTGACAAAACTGATGCATCAGTAATCTGCACAGTCCATCGAGAAAGAAAGGGACTAAGGTTGTTCACGAAGCAGAGCACTGGTAAAAGCATGAATGAATGAGTTTTTTTTTTTTGCACACCAATATGGTTAAACTCAGAATTACACATAAGTGATAAAATTAACGCACTCTTCACAAAGTTAAAATTCTAAGTGTGTAATTGCTCCAACGTACAAGTAACAAAATAGGACTTAAATGGTAGTATGTGTGACTTCCATACAAGAACCTCGATTTCACCTTCGCATTTAACACTTTTAGACAGAAGATCGTGCAATGTTATTGTTGGAACATTGTCTTTAGGAAGGCGTTCGCAGTAGGGACTGTAAACTGCAAACTTCTCTATGTTCGGGAGCTGAAGCGATGAAGGTTTGTTTTTTCGTGTAAGGGTGTATGGATCCTCACCAAACAGAGAGATATTTTTACGTATGTGGGCCTTACAAGATTGAAGAAACATATGCCAGTATTTAGAGTTCAGTTTTTTCCTTAGCAAGCCTGAGTTTATATTTGCGCTTATGAATGCTCCATTCATGCATCTTGCAATCTCCATAGCAATTGCTTCTAGTTTCGGATGATCATTGGAATCCACACTTCCAAATGTGAGACTCTTGAAGAAATACCAATATGCTTCTCGTGGTAGAAAATTTAATACAAGAGCTTGCGCGGTACCAAACTTTATTATTGAGTCTGATCTGCTTGTGATTATCATCTTGCTTCCCATTCCAAGGTAAGAACTGGCAGATGAGTAAAAGCTATTCCATGCCACCTCATCTGCATCCCTTGAGAACTCAATGATCACGAGCAGCCTGTCATTTCTGTCCAGTACATTGTCCCTATGGGTGATTGGAACCCTGTCTTTCAAAGTGGGCGCATTCTCATAGTTAATCTCATCTCCAGTTATTACCACAATTTGAGAAAAGTGGTTGCGCACCCTTTCATCATTGTATACATGTGCAACTAGGGTGCTCTTACCAACATATACAGGTCCCACGATTGGTAGGACACCAACGTTTTCCATAATTGGATACTCTCTTCTCATCAAGAAATCAATCACTGTATCCATTTCCATTTGACGACCAAACATGCAGTTGCCAATGTATAGATGCATGCAATAAGGTTGCCGATACATTGGAGGATAGTTGTTCAAAAGGGTAACGAATTCACCCACATCAGCCAAAATGTTACTTAAATTATCCAGGACTTGCTGCAGATCTTTCTCCATATGTGCATTTCCAATAGACAAAAAGAGGCGCTTGGCAGAATCGAATTTGGATAGGGCAAAAGTAGTACTCACATCATGATCTTTGGCTTTCAGTTCTTGTGTACCTTGGTTCCTGAAGCTGTCCAAGGTGAAAATGTGAAATAGCCTCTGTACATTTCTTTCCGCAGTATGTTCAACTGATATGACATTGCTGGGTTTATGATGTGTCGTCCATCTGCTTCGTCAACGATGACACGGACCCGAAGTAGTAACCGCTGCAGATCATGTAACTCGATGCCCTCAGCTCTGTGGTTAGATTTGTAACTTTCAAGCATTTATCCATGAGAAAAGCAACAAATCTGTTGGCAATGTCAGAGATAACTGCATTTAAAAATGCTGCCATGGGAAATCTGTCCTAGCAAGATTGTTTTATGAATCGCTAATCTAATGATGTCTTGTTCCATGTAGACATGCTGCAACACTAGTTGAAGGATTTATAGTGGTTGAGCACGAGGCAGAGTCCCTGATAGCGAATGCTAAGACAATGCTGGCACTGCCATTAATATTTGAAGTTTAATAATCTTATTAACGGCCTAGTAGTAAACGTCGTCGTCTTAGAATGTGGCCTCAACCTTGAGGAGCCATTTGGATGTTGGGAAACAGATGCAGGCGAACCTCCGATGTTACCAACAAGCACTACTGGAAACAGGTCCTTTGCCGAGTGCCCGAAACCGTCGGCAAAGACCTAGAAACCGTCGGCAACGGCTTTGCCGACGGCCGCACTCGGCACCGTACTCCCGGGAAAATTTTTCTCGGCCAAGGATCTTTGCCGAGCGCCTTAGGTCAAGCCCCTCGGCAAAGGCTCTGCCGAGAGCCCACGGCGGGCCGTCGGAGGAAAAAAGTAACCGTTACGAACTGACGGATTTTCGAATCCTCTTTGCCGACGGCCGGACGCTAGGCCGTCGGCACAGAGGTTTAGGTTTGTTTTTTAAAAAAACAAACTGCGCCGACGGCCAACGCTCGGCAAGGCTGGGAGACCCGGATCGGGGTGCTCCCGACCGTGCCGAGTGCACTATGCAAGTACGCTCGGCACGGCGGGAACACCAGAGGAGGGGTCAGATTTCCCAGGTGTGCCGAGTGCACTGTGCAAGTACGCTCGGCAAAGACGCCTTTGCCGACGGCCGCGCTCGGCAAAGCGGTCATCTTTTGTTTATTTTTTTTTTTTTGCTTCCAAATTGCAACCAAATACATATACCCTGCAAACACACATATATCACCTGCAAACACACATGCAGCAGCACATATCACATATATCACACATCCACAAGTCCACACATCACAATAGTTCACACATCCACAAGTTCACACATCCACACAAGTCCACAAATCCACATAACATCCACAAGTCCATCGAAACAAGTCCATGGTAGATCCACAGGCCTACGGTGACCTGCTCGGGCGGCGGGAAGGGTGTGAAAGCGGCATCCGAGTGACGGGCGAGTGGTGGACTTGATCGCCACTTGGAGCCCGCCGATTAGAACCCGCCGAGAAAGGCTGCACAAAGGAGACAAGATTGCAAGTGTTAGATATCATTAGCCACAAAACCAGAAAGTCTTTGGTATCATACTCACAGGACTACCGAGAACTTGCGGCGTAGGAGACACCTGTGGACCGATCGGAGTGATAGGAGCTAGGAGCCCTGGTGGTAGAGCCATACCACCTGACGTCGCCAGGAACCTAGTAAGTTCCTCGAACTTACTCGCCATTGCCTGCCGCCGAGCCCGCTCCCCGTGCTAGCCGCTCGCGCTAGCCGCCGACGTAGACTCCGCTCCTCTCGCTAGCTCGACCTAGAACATTTAACTTAAATGTTTCGAATAATGCAAATCTAAGAATGTGTTTCAACATTAATATACCATGTTTAGTGGATAGTGCATACCTCAAGGACGTTCAACCGGCCCATCCCCACGCTCGGCCGTGCCCGTATCCGGGGGTCGGACTCCGTCCTCCGTGCCGGACGTCGGAAAGTCTCAAGCCGGAACCGTCGATGATGCCATCGCCAATCCACAACCTCCCGTGCTTCTTTCCTCCACCCAAGGCCATGACTATGTCCGTATCAATGTCATGCTCGCTCGGGTTGTAGTCTTCCCCGTACTTGTGCTTACATGCCTCTGTGTACTCAGCAATGCGGCGGCCGAAAGACGGGTTGCTGTATGCCTCCGGCCCGTCGCTCACGCTGTAGGACACATCGGACGTCGCCTTGGCCTTGTGTGCCATGCACAAGGCATCGAAGTCCGAGCATTCCCTTCCAGGATGTGCCTTTTGCTGCAAGAAAAGCGGGACGAAGATTAGTGTGATGAAACAAGTTTGAGCCTTTGCCGACTTAGAAAGAAAGGCGTACCCATAGCTCCTTGTACTCTGGAAGGCTCCGCTGGCCTTGGTGGTGTGATGGGCCCTCCATCATCAAACGTCGCTCTCGTGCAGCGTCGTGCGCCTGCTGGTACTCCTCCGTGAACCACTTGTCCACCTCCATTGCCCACGCGTCGGCCTTGGCGCGGCTCCACCAGGGACAAACCTGCACATCACGAGGTAATTGATACATGAGAAGATGAAACATAACATAAGTAATATCAAAACATAGCTTCACTTGAAGTACCTCAATAAACTGCTCACGGGTCAACATTGTCCTTCTGGCTTCTTCCTTGCTTATCTTTTGACCAAGCACCAACGCGTAGTAGGTTACGACGGCCCGGTGCTTTACCTCGTGATGCATGTCTGTGACACGCTTCTTGCAAGAGTTCTTCAGGCACATGTCCGCTCTCTCCTCTTCTCCATCCTCACATCTGAAGAAGGTCTGCATACAAATACGATGTCAAAATCATTTTGTTAAGATTGAGTGGAACGAATGTGATGTAATGAGAAACTTTGTGATTTGCTAGAGTTACCCATAACGTCCTCAGCACGCGCTCGCCGTGTGGGTGAACTCTCGGTCTTCACCCCGGTAGTAGTGGCCCCACGTGTAGGCCGGCTCGGTCCCGCCCGTGGTACGTGACAATGCCGGGGTAGTGCGCCTACAAAGAAGCCCGACAATGCCGTTAGGCTTGCGGGCGTCGCCACCCGACACAACGAGCCGGTTCTCCGCACATGTCGAACAAAATATTAGTGACTCGATAATCAAAATGAAGTTAGGCATCAAAATGAAGTTAGGCATCTAAATTTACTTACATTCGGCCTTGGGGGCGAATGACTGGGCGGTTCTGAGGGAGCGGGGGCTGAGGGAGTCGTGCGGGGCCTCGCAAGTAGACCTTGGCCGCCGTAGCGGCCTCCCCCGAGGAACCCGCACCCGAGGCGCCGTCCTCGGTCTCTCGGTGCACCGTCGGCCGGCTCCTCCACCTCGTCGTCGGCCTCCGTCGGCTCGACGGCTGGCCCCCCGGCCCTCCCCGGTCCTCCTCTCGCGACCCCCTCCGCCTCTTCCCCGCCCCCGTGAGGCGCCGTAAAAGGTGGACAAGGGCACCTGACGTCGGCCCTCGTCTACCTCCACCCGTGGTACGGTCGTCGTCCTCCGCGACGGCCGCCCGCCATCTTTTTCGCTCACCCGTGATCAACATATAAACAAAACATAATTAGTATGACATGCATAATAATAATTAGACATGCATAACAATAATGAAAACACGAATACGAAAGAACATAGTATTACATGTATTAAAAGTAATCTGGATCATCGTGGGGATTAGCTGGTATGTCTGTACGCTCGTCATCACTGTCAAAATTATCCAGATAATGAAGATAATCTGACGGCTCTAAGTTTCCTTCATGTTCCATGTCCAATCGCTCAAGCATTTGTAAGTCCTTTGGGTCATACAGCTCATCTTCATCCTCATTGTGTTCGACCAATTCATTGTCTACTTCCGTTACTATAGGTGTAGTTAGGTCTATCACAAAGCTCCCAATCAGCCCCTCTTCTTGATAGAATTCTCCTTCATATGTGTTTGGGTTTATCAAGTTATAGTCTTCATCGTTGGGGACGGGTAGTTTACCATGTGGCGCGACTTTCCGTACAACCTCCCAACCCATAAGGTAATCTTTGCTCGGCGGGCGTATGGAAGGTAATAAACTTGCACGGCTTGTTGGGCCACAATGTATACATCGGATCTTGGATACACGGAATCCGGTCGAAATTCGACAAGCCCGATGGCCGGGGTCCTTCGAGTACGTTCGGGATCGAACCAATGACATTTGAATATCACAGAGTTTAAGATGTGGGGCGCCATAAAATGACAGTTCGTATATTTCCAGGACTCTTCCATGATATTCTTTCCCATCAGTGTCGATCGTAACCACGCCGCCGTTTGTGGTACTTCTATTGGGTCGACTCTCTTCGTAGCTCGTCGTGTGGAAACGAAATCCGTTGACATCATAACCGGTAAATGACCTAACCCTTAGGTCACAGCCACATGCAACAAAGACACAACTCACTAGAGATGGACACATCGGTTTGGGCCTTTCTCCTGAACCATGAAATGAAATCGGGCCGTTGTTGGCCCGCACCTTGCGAAATAAGATTATCAACTTCGTGTGGCTCTGGCAACCTCGATGCAGTCCAGAACTCACGGAGGAATTCTTGTTTGTACGGTTCAACCTCCGGCGAGTTGAGCAAAGCACATATAGCATGATGCTACGCCACTCTTCATTGGTGAGTTGCTTGGTGGTACATGCACTCGCGCTTCCGAATTGGCCTTGGAAAAGACTGAGTTTGGATTGATTATCCGCGACATTGTAACGAGGGGGGTGATCATGCACGCTAGGAAGGTTCTCTTTATAGTACTTTTCTGTGAAGTTTGACACCTCCTCCACAATGTATGCCTCTGCAACTGAAGCCTCGATTCTGGCTTTATTTGTACATTTTTTGCGTACGAGCTTCAGAGTTCTCTCAATTGGGTAGCACCAATGGTACTGCACAGGCCCACCCATGCGTACCTCGTATGGAAGGTGCACAATCATATGCTGCATTGGCAAGAAGAATCCAGGTGGAAAGATTTTCTCCAACTTACATAGTAACACGGGGCCGCTTTCTCCAACTCTCTACATACGGTCCGAGATATCTCCTTCGCACATAGCTGCCGGAAGAAATAGCTCAACTCGCCAAAGCACTTGCCATATATTCTCTCGGGGACAAAGCCTCGAACCATCGTGGGAAGAAGCCGCTCGATCCATATATGGTAGTCATGACTCTTCATGCCATTTACTCGCATAGTAGTTAAATTTACTCCCCTCTTCACATTATGTGCATACCCATCTGGAAACCTAAGCCCATTCATCCATTTAAGAACTTCCCTCCTTTGTTCAATGGACAATACATAATCGGCCTTGGGTCTTCTCCATTTCTTGCGGCCTTCTGGAGGCCTCATCTCTAGCTTAGGTCTATCACATAGTGTTGCAATGTCCACTCTGGCCTTAGGATTATCCTTAGACTTTTCGGTGTCCATCAGTGTGCAAAAAAGTGCCTCTGCGATATTCTTCTCAGTGTGCATAACGTTAATGTGATGTGGCACAAGAAGGTCATCATGATAGGGGAGCCGTTGTAAGCCCGATTTATGGCTCCACATATGCTGCTCACCATACCCCACATAACGACCATCTCCTTCATTGGCCACAAGAGCCTCTACCTGAGCACGAACCTCGGCACCAGTCAGCATCTGCGGTCGAGGTTGTGTCACTACAACACCTTTTCTGAAGTTCTTCTTATCTTGTCTGAATGGATGGTCAAGAGGTAGGAACTGACGATGTTGGTCGAACGATGAATACTTAGCACCCTTCTGCAACCAGATGAACCTCAAACGTTCCTTGCATATTGGGCACGGGAACTTTCCATGAACACACCAGGCTGAGAACAACCCATACGCCAGGAAGTCATGAATAGAGTATTGGTACCAAACATACATCTTGAAGGATGACCTTTCAGCTCGGTCATATGTCCATACACCTTCCTCCCAAGCACTAATCAATTCATCCCACAAAGGATCCATATACACACCCATATTACTCCCCGGTGTCCAGGAATTATTAAGGACATGAATATCGTGTCCCGTTGGAAGGCGACACCGGGGGGGAGATTCAAGGGTACAACGAACATGGGCCAACATGTGTAAGGGGCGGTACTCATTCCATAAGGATTGAACCCATCGGTTGCCAGCGCAACACGTACATTACGAGCCTCTCGCCGCTTTCTCGGGATGTTGTCCATCAAAGTACCGCCATGCTTCACTATCCGATGGATGTACCATCTTGTCCGGACTATACCGTATGCCATGCTTATGCCATGTCATCCGTTTGGCGCTTTCCTCGCCTTGGTAAAGTCGCCGGATCCTCGGCACAAACGGGAGATACCGTACGATCTTTTGGGCGATATCGGTCCGCTTCATCCGACCATCCCCGCCTGGTACCTCTTCGAACCTCGAGGATTTGCACTTTGGACGGTGCGTGGCATCCGCGTGTTCCTTCCTAAAAAGGACACACCCATTCACACGAGCATCTATCTCGCTCATACGGCATCTTAAGTGCTTTGAAGAGTGTTGTTGACTCGTACATGGACGTTGGTAGTGAATGGCCCTTTGGAAGCAAGGAGCCAACAACGACCAACAACCTATTGAAGCCTCGCTCGACCGATGTTTAACTCGGATTTCACCCCTAATAACCGCCCAATGGCGTCCAATTGCGAAACGGTGGTGTGGTCGTGAAGAGGTATCTTTGCCGAGTCCATCATCTTGTAGAACAACTTTGCCTCCTCCTCCATCGCCTCCTTATCACGGTTGTCATTGAAAAGTGCTTGGTGAGCATCTTCTAACATGTCTACAACCCCCGCATCATCATCACACCCCTCCGGGCGTGGTCTCACCACCTCCTCTCTCATACGATGTGCTTCACCATGGTAGATCCACACGGTATAGTCTTTGGTAAATCCATTGTACAGAAGATGTCGGCCCATATCCTCCTTGCTAACTCTCCTCTTGTTGTCACATTTTGTGCAGGGACACCAAACTAGCAAATGACCACGAGAATTGGCCCATGCAAATTCCAAGAAACCATTGGTCTTATCCTTCCATTCATCGTCAAAATCACGCTTACTTCTCCGGCCGGTGTACATCCACTGACGGTCCTCCATCCTTTGTCATACAGGAATGCGAACCATAAAATCCATGTACATCGTGATCCTACGGTCTAATAGGTGAGGATAGGTCCTAATCCCACCCGCGGATCCGTAGATGAGTTAGTTTCCATGCCCTGATCCGATCGAGGCTGAATTTCGGCAAAGACCTCCCCGCCGTTCTCCGGATACACGTCCGAGTATGGAGATTGTGTATCCGCAGAACAACAGGAGGTGATGCCAAAACTCGCCTTAGATCGGACCAGACATGGAAACTAACTCATCTACGGATCCGTGGGCCGTCCGTAAACCGTGGACAATCCGAAACGGATACGGTCGCGAGGTATGCACGTAAATGCATACCTCCGGCCGTATCTCTTTCGGACGGGAGACACCTAACTAGGTTGCGCGATCTACGACCATACGACCGAAGACGGGTTATTCATACCTAGGGCCCGACGGTGACAAGGCGCCGCAAGGTGCGGCATCCGCAACGCCAACGAAGAAGATCAAGGTCGTCGAGGTACTCCGGCTTGCCTTCCACTAGCCCATCTCTCGAAAAAAAAAGCATGTATATACAACTTAGGTCAAAATTTCGGAAGACACCTCCCCCCGCACGGTGAGGTGTCAAAACCTGCAATTAAACATTCGACACGAAGGCCGACAACAGAGATATGCATTCTAATCGAACTAAACAAGGCAGTGCCAATTCTACCGATAGTTATTCTATCACTAGTGATATATGCATTCTAATCGAACTCAACAAGGCAGTGCTAATTCAACCACTAGTCATTCTACCACTACTCACATTCCTCGTTTTGGCTCACCTTGCTCGGGCGGACGACGACGACGGAGGGCGGGCGGGGGGGCGGCGGGCGGGGGCGGGCGGGGGGAGGGAGGGCGGGCGGGGAGGGGGGCGGCGGGCGACGGCGGGCGGGGGGGAGGGAGTGCGGGTGGGGGGGGGCGGGCGGGGAGGGGCGGCGGGCGGCGGCGGGCGGGGGAGGGAGGGCGGGGGGGGGGCGGCGCGGTGGCGGGCGCGGGGAGGGAGGGCGGGCGGGGGAGGGGCGGCGGGTGGCGGCGGGCGGCGCAGGGAGGGCGGGCGGGGAGGGGCGGCGGGCGGTGGCGGTGGCGGAGCCGAGGAGGAGCCGGCGGCGGGAGGTGGCGGTGGCGGAGGCGAGGAGCACCCGGCGATGGCGGTGGCGGTGACGGGCGGCGGCGGCCGGCGAGGCGAGCCGGCGGCGGGCGCGTCGGCGGCGGCGGCGCGGCGGCGCGGCGCACCGGCGGCGGGGCGAGCCGTGGCGGGAGGTGGAGGTGGCGGTGGCGGCGGCGGGAGGGCGCGCGGGCCGGGGCGCAATGGATTTGCAAATGGCTAAGTGTTGCGGGGAACCGGGGGTAACGGCACGCCTTTGCCGACGGCCGGATCAAGGGGGCCGTCGGCAAAGAGTGCCCTCGTCAAAGCCCGCCCCCGTTGACCGCGCTCGGACGCGGTTGACCGGCCTTTGCCGAGAGCCCGGCCCGGCCGTCGGCACACGGAGCTCGTGCCGACGGCCCGCCCTCGGCACACCGTTCTTTGCCGAGGGCCCCACCGAGCCCTCGGCAAAGAAATAATTTTCTTTTTGTTTTTGCTTTGAGTTTTTTTCTTTGGTAAAGGTACATGACCTAGAGATTGATTTGCAATTTTGGTATGATTTTTGACAAATTTTTACTATATTTTATGTATTTTGGTCTTTGTTTTGAATTTCTATGCATATTTCGAATTTGAACGCAAGTCATCAAAACGGTGCATGTATGTGACGGGAAAAATGATATTCTTGCTTTTTAGTGTGAGTTTAGTCCTAATCGGGCCCACGTGCCAAAATTCGAACATCTTAGGGCGGATCGCATGTCCACTCACTTTCCCGCGAATCGTTTTCAAATTATATAAAATGGAAATATAGTCGAAAAATCACGAAATGTGACGCGTGGTCGTTATATCACATGTGTAGTCGGTGGTAAAAACCCGGAATGATTTCGTGCATGTTTCCGTTCACCTTAGCACAAACTCCGGAGATGTCCTTAGCACAAACCCGGACAATGTCTAGGAGATGTACCAGGTTTGTGCTAAGGTGAACGAAAACATGCACGAAATCATTCCAGGTTTTTACCACCGACTACACATGTGATATAACGACCACTCGTCACATGTCGTGATTTTTCGACTATATTTCCATTTTATATAATTTGAAAACGATTCGCGGAAAGTGAGTGGACATGCGATCCGCCCTAAGATGTTCGAATTTTGGCACGTGGGCCTAGATTAGGACTAAACTCACACTAAAAAGCAAGAATATCATTTTTCCCGTCACATACATGCACCGTTTTGATGACTTGCGCTTCAAATTCGAAATATGCATAGAAATTCAAAACAAAGACCAAAATACATAAAATATAGTAAAAATTTGTCAAAAATCATACCAAAATTGCAAATCAATCTCTAGGTCATGTACCTTTACCAAAGAAAAAAACTCAAAGCAAAAACAAAAAGAAAATTATTTCTTTGCCGAGGGCCTGGTGGGGCCCTCGGCAAAGAACGGTGTGCCGAGGGCGGGCCGTCGCACAGCCCCCGTGTGCCGACGGCCAGGCCGGGCTCTCGGCAAAGGCCGGTCAACTGGGTTCTGAGCGCAGTCAACAGGGGGCGGGCCTTTGACGAGGGCACTCTTTGCCGACGGCCCCCTTGATCTGGCCGTCGGCACGCAGGGCGCCAACATGATCAAATGTAACGGCCGTCCGTTCTTCTCCGACGGGCGCTTATGTCCCGAGAGCTAGCCCTCGGCAAAAAAACCGTCTTGCCGAGGGTCGTGAGGTGCCGACGGTCCGGCCGTCGGCAAAGGTGGTTGTGCCGTGAGTCAACTCGTGCCGACGGCGGCTCTCGGCACGGATCAACTCTGCCGAGTGCCCGACAAAGGCCCTCGGCAAAGCCGTATACGCTCGGCAAAGCCCGAGTTTCCCGTAGTGAAGAATCTACAGTTAATATTGCAGTACTTAACAAATGCCGTTTAGACTTCGCAATGCATTAGATCATCATCATTGATTGCTTGTAATTTGTATCAATGGATTGTTGTTTGTTGAAGGGGACAAAACTGATGATACATCAGTAATCGGCAGCAATTTGTCGGAAGAAGGAAGGAAGCGACTCAAATTTGTACCTACCGATCCAATATGTGTTCAAGCGGCCCATCAGATGAACAAAGAAACTGCATCCAATTTGCTACGTGTGAAAAAATAAATGAGCAGACAAAGGAATTCCAGGCAAGCCGAATGATGACCGGCGTGCAATTACTCTGAATTACTCTGCAGGTGGGTTGCCCATACAGTGGAGGATAGTTCAAGAGCGTAACGAATTCACCCACATCAGCCAAAATATTATATAAATTGTTCGGGACTTATTGCTGATCTTTATCTACTTGTGCATTTCCGATAGAGAAAAATAGGCGCTCGAACTGGGAGAGGATACAAGGCGAGTTTTTGGCATTCGAATTGGCTCAATGGGCAAGCCCCAAAATACTTGGCCCCTACACTTTTCAGAAAAGCAAAGCGGAAAAACATCACGGTGATCAGAGCATTGGCGAATAACAAGTGGATCTCACACATTTCTCCTATACAATCAGCGGAAGAGTTACGAGATTTCATTGAGCTATGGGATGGCCTGACCACTGTTAACCTAAGACAGGAGATAGAAGATGAAATTAAATGGAAATGGACACGAGATGGCCAATACTCTGCTCAAAGTGCATATCAGATACAATTCATGGGAAGACATAAAAAACCCACTTTTAATCCAATCTGGAAAGCACGCGCAGAACGTAAATGCAAGATCTTTGCTTGGATTCTCCTACCACACAAAATCCTAACGGCCAACATGACCCAATTTGCCCTTTATGCAAGTCTGCTCCTGAAACGCCCACACATCTCTGCTTTGGCTGTCCGTTCACCCGTGATGTATGGACACAATTAAGGATGGCAGTTTTACCCATGGGTAAGGGTACCCGCGGGTACCCTACCCCGTTGGGTAAGGGTACGGGTATAGAATTCTACCTGCGAGTAAGGGTATGGGTATAGAATTCTACCCGCGGGCAAGGGTAAGGGTATGAAACTCTACCCATGGGTTACCCAAGGGTACCCGCACCGAAGAAGCTCGTTGAAATATTTGGCCCAAGTAGGCCCATATATCCTAACCCTAGCAAAGACATCCCTTCCAACATTGGTATGTATCGACTTCACGTGTTCCACTTTTTTTCAAAGTATAACTTGAATTGATCTAATGTCTATTATTTTGTGTTCTCGGGATGATGTTGAGTCCGACATCATTGATCCATGACTCATTGACTTGCAAGAATGCATCACAATTTGATCTTATTTCTTATGTTGGGATGTTGTAATTTCTTATTTGACTTTTTTATGTATCAATAAGTGTCGATTGTGAAGTTTGAGACTTATTTAACTATCGATGATTATTGTACTCTTATATATGAACTTAATGACATGTTTATGTTAATACCCATCGGTACCCTTTTACCACTGCGGGTACCCCGCGGGTAAGGGTAAGGGTAAGGATTTTTACCCGTTACATTTGGCGGGTAAGGGTACAAAAGAGCTAGACGGGTATGCCAACGGGCGGGTAAATACTTTACCCTTACCCTACCCTCGCCCATTGCCATCCCTAGACACAATTGACAACACAACCGGGAAGAGTAGACCTCCGAGCTACATCACCACAAACCATCAATGGGTGGTGGAAGCAGCTGCACCGAAATTTTGATAAGAAACAAAAACCCGCATTCCATGGGTTCTACTTCTGGTGGAACATTTGGAAGGAGCGAAACAAGAGAATTTTCCAACACACCTCCCTCGAAGTAGCACAAGTGGCATTGCTAATTGCAAATGATACGGAAACCTATCAGGAGGTCACAACACCTGCCATTCCAAGACAACAGATCGCTTCTTCGGCTAGTGGAAACCATTGATCTTTTTCCTTTGTGGTTGTTTACAGTCCTCTTTCTCAGTTGTTGATTTTCGTGTTTTTTCCTTAAGTCGGGTGGGGGTGAGTAAGTTGTCCCCCTGCACAGTTGTTTTTCCTCCTCTCACTCTTGTATATACTTTTTTCCTTCTAATAAAATTTACGGCAAATCTTTTGCCGTTCCTTTCAAAAAAAGAAAATAGGCGCTTGGCAGAATTATATTCGACGGACCCCTGGCCCTGGGTCGTTGCGAATGGCGGCCAAAGCCCCGATGCCTCCGGCGAGCGAGGCTTGGAAGACGATATCGTCATGAATTCCACTCTAATAGCCCTGGCGTGCCACGCTGACACCGCAGGCGGTGACACCGAGCACCGCAGGCTCTACCTGCGCCGTTCCTCGCTGGCAAGCACCGCTCGCCGCCGCGGTGCGCCTGGCGCGCGCGCCTGCCGGTGGCCACCGACCATAGCGTCCCATCCCACGTCGTGGGCTATGTGTAGCCCGCCGCACGCGGGAACGCGTGGCGCGCTAGGCTCAGCGTGTCGCGCATGGCGGCCGGTGGCTGATGATGTTGGAAGCCGCCGGCGGTGGCGTTCCCAAGAGTTCGGCAGATGGGACTGTGGGCGGCGGAGGTGATGTTCCTAAGAGCGAGGAGATGAGCGAGTCATCGCCAGGCGCGTTCATGCAGTGAGCGAGGAGGTAGGGTGTAGGAGTCACCGAGGTAGGACATGAAGCAGAGCACCGCAACTGACAGAGGATGGCATGGACTAGCAGCAATGACAGGATGACACTGCGATTTTCAGAGGCTATATGCTGAACATAAAGGACCAAAGCTTCGGCTAAATGAACACCAAATCATGTACGGATGTACTCTACAATTATTATAAATTTATAATAATTCAGCAATAACATGTACCACTCCTATTCTTTAGGCTGGATACTCAGGAAGGTGGTGCAGATGTTATTTTTCAATGTAGCAGGAGAGAAGTTTCATGCACATAAGTTTGTAGTGGCGGCCCACTTTTTTAGCAGGAGTGAATCAGACGAAGAAAAGAATAATCAAGCTGATAGGAGGAATAATGGAATCAAAAAGATCTTCATTGATGAAATGGATCCAACAATGTTCAAGGTATGTTCCTATTTTTTGTGCCAAATTTGTCTCCCATTTCATTGCGGCACAAACCTTGCAATTTCGCATTCATCTGTGCAAATAATCTCTTTCGTAGGACATGCTTCGTTGTCACACCCGTTTTTCCGAAGACAACCGAATGCATCTCATACGTGTGCCGTAACCACAAATTCAAACATATGATAGACAAATGAGTGTAATATCACGAGTACAATGCTCAAACGTACAAAGAGAGGTTTATTAACATATTACACTCATCGATAGACTCCAAGGTCTAAACACGAACATCGATTGCTAGACGATGAAACACCGTCTCTAACAACGACAAGCTCCCCGATCGGGGGTAACGCGAGCCTCGGAATCCATCGAACTCGTCGAAGAACTCGCTCCAACATCCTCCTCTCGAACACATATGGCAAGGGTGAGTACACTTGTGGTTATTACTCAGCCCGTGGGGGAAATATGCAAAGCTATCAAGGGTAGGCAAGGGTTTTCGCGGTAAGCATTTTAAGTTGGTCAAATTTTATTAGCGAGCACCTAATTACTAAGTGTAAGTAGATACCAACCCAAAACTTAGCTTTTCAAGATTATTCCTCCAAATTATAAGTAAACCACAATTTGAAATTCATTTCTAGTTTAACTATCATGTGAGGGTCCAAGCCGCTCTTGACCGTGAGCACGGCCGATCGATCGGTTTTCACTCGCGAGAGGTTGTACACTTTACCCACGGTTCGTGTTCCCTATATTGCCCGGGTTTGCAAAGCCCTTAAACACTTCCGAGGTGAGTGGCTAGGGGTTCACTACGAAGCTTTACAAAGGCGTGCAAAGCACCAATATCCCACGACGATTCTGACTCGGGCGGACCATAACCCTCCCTAGTGGTCGGCACATTAGCAAAGGCTACTACCCCAAAAGGACCAGGCTATACCCCCACAACCCGGAGCCCCCGTGTTCCTTCTAGACAGGGGCTATTAGATAATTTACACTCCTAATTAATTGGCTAAGCCAGAGCCATGTGGACTGTAGTTGTACTGTTTTCCTGGGTGGTTCTCCATGTTTTAATTTATATGTTCTTGAATTATCATGCACACCAATTTCATTTTAATTCAACATTTTATAAAGTTAGCTTCCATTCCTAAAGTAAAGCATCTAAGCATTTATCTACCCAAACATTTATTTTAAACAAGGTATGCAAGGTATAAGGATTAAAATCTAGTCTTTTCCTTAATAGGCATTTACCATCAAAATTTATGCATAACAATTAAAATTTAAAGTGTGATAATATGCATATTATTAGGACAAAAAAGAGTATCTTTGGGGGAGCAAATCCACTTGCCTTCATCTTCTAAAAACTGGGGCTCCACCTCTTCAAAAGATGGCTCTCGCACGACCTCGAACGGCACGTCCTCTACGATCACACAAGAGAAAACAAGCAATAAATAAAACAGTACATCAAACATTGCTAAAAGTCTAATACAAGCTTCTAAAACTAACGTGCTTGTTGAGACGATCGCGTGGACACCAAAAACACCTAAAACGGAGCTAGGACGGAAAAGTTATGATTAAAACAAATTCTAGGGACTAGATGTAAAAGAAAAAGATCTTTAGGGGGTTTTCTATAAAAATCCAGGGGCTAAAACATAATTATGGGTATAAACTAGAGGTCTTTGGTGCAAATGAGTGGCTTTGGACCGCGGGTGAACATTTTTTAAAGGCTAAGGGCTTGATTATAAAAACCAGGGGGCCGATCTCGCAAGGGTTTTATATGGTGGAAGGGCCGGCTTGGAAATTGTGGACAGATCGGGGGTTCTTTAGAAAACTGCCGATGCAAACCCTAGTTGACCGGTGCGGCTGGTTTGACCCGGGCGGCTAGATCTGATCGAGCCGTTGGCTCGGATCGGGCGGTTGTGGATGTTTGCGAGGCAAAAGGGCGGCGGCGGGTTTTACTACGGGTGTCGGCGGCGGCGTACGGGCGGCGGCGGGCTCGCGAGCCAGCTCGCCGACGACGCCAAACGGGGCCTCCGGCCACTAAAAGCCACGGGAAAAACTACCAAATGAAAAGGAGGCCACGAGAATTTCACCTGGGGGCTCGGAAGGAAGGGGAAGGCGGTGGCGAAGCGGATCCGGGCGCGGGCGGGGACTCCGGCGGCGGTGCTTCGGCGGTGGTGTGCTTGGAGGAGTGGAGGAGCTTCGGGGAGCGGTGTGAAATGGAGAGGGAGCTCGGGGCGGTTTATATAGGGCCGGGGGAAGGAGTGGAGGGGCGCGGTTGAGGCGGTATGCGGCGGCATGCCGGCGGCCGCCATTGATGCTCGGTGGGGGCTCGGTGGGCGTCCGTTACGGGGAGAGTGTTGACGGTGTAAAACCGTGCTCAAGTTCACCGCAAGCCTACGGGTGACTTGGTGCCTTTTTCACCAAGGAGGGTTCTCCCTAGATTTGTCAATCCAAGGATCGGAAGCAAACCACCAAGGTTCTCTATCTAACCTACCGGTCTAACCCTACGTGAAGTGTTAATTGCATAAAGGTAACATACAAACACGAAGGGATGTATGGATCACATCCACCTAGCCATAAAGGTAAGCAAACCAAAGGTAAACCTAGCCTATCGTCTTCTTGTTGCCGTTCCGGCCAAGGTGATAAACCAATCTAAACCTATACTATGATAAGGATTACACGCGATATGGAGTAACCCGATATGGAGTGGTCCGATGCACGTTCACTCGCCGCTTTCTCCCCTCTCGTACCGTCACTACGCAAGGATAATCATCGCCGAGCAACGTTGTGTCCGCAAGACAAGACTAATCACCATGATTCGATCTAGTCCTACTAAAGGCATATGGTAGCTACACATATGAATAAGTATAACTCGTAGTAGATCAAAGTATAACAAGATATGGTTACATCACCGAATGTTGAAGGTACAAACGACTTGACGAATTCAAGTCGCGGCTCCGGAACTCCACCATGGCTTCACCACGCAGGGCCAACCATGGCGGCTAGGGCATGGCCTAAGCCATCTCCTAGGCAACTCGAGGACTCGCGGCGGCCGTCGGCTTCCTCCCGGTGCTTCTCCTTCGTCTCGGCGGCTCTCTGATGAATGGATGGATGTGGCGGCCGGCGGAGGCAGAGGCAATAAATAGACAAGCACCTAGGGAAAAAAGGGGACGTGAACCGGGCCCGGAGTGGGATGGGCCGGTCGGCCCCGGGCCGGCCGGCCCAGGCCCATTTCGGCCGGTTCGGCCCCGGTTTGCTCCCCCGGTTCGGCCACAATAAAATAAAACAAGTGCTCTCGAACTTAAGCAAACTTCAAACCTTTACCTTGTTGCATCGTGAAGAGTTTTCAAAAAGTTGCACATCTAACATAAGTGAGGTTCTCTTGCAAAAGCTCATGGAAACACTCGTCAAGTCACTCAAGCCTACACTAGATTATTCTCAACCTATTCTACTCATATATGGAAGTGAAAAGCTTATGTGGAGCTTGGAAGGTAAAAACAATCCTAGCAAAACATTATACTTGAAATATTGTCAAACTAAGAGAGAGATCTATTGGAATTACCGAGACTAGTCAAAAAGGCCATGGAAAATAAATGTTGGAAAGGGAGAGGGATGGAACACACACATTTCGAAAGGTGGACATATGCAAGTGGCAAATGGGTGATCCCGAGACACGGATGTAGTTCTCGTTATCGGATTGCACATGGTTGGAAAAGTTTGAGTATGGACTTGTCTTCAAAGCTCTCTAAGATTTAAATGAAGCTAAAAAGAACCGACGAGCATTTTATTTTTTTTGTTTTTTTGTTTTTCTTTTCTTATTTTGTTTCTTCTTCATTCATTTCTTCTTTCTTTCCTTCATTGTTTTCTTCTTCTTCTTTTTTATTTTTTTATTCATCATTTTTTATGCTCCTCTGAACTTTTAAGCAACATAGTACTTGCTATAGCAGTCCTCCCCCATGCTTAAATGATTGCTCGTCCTCGAGCATAGAAGTGAGGGGGCCTATGGCTGCTAAAGAAGTACAAAATCCTTGTATTCCTTTATAAATCTTTTGAAATCTTCAAGGGCATCCTCCATGTCAAAACTCGCATAATCACTGATGAGTCCCTCCATATGTTATATGTCTTGAAATCTTGCCAGAAAATCTTCAGAAAATTCATTGAAAGATCATCCATACTCAATTTGGGTTGTGGTCAAGGAGGTAATCACAAAAAGATGTTTTGGGTTTAGGGTGGATGCCCAGCGAAGTTTGTGAAATTTCCAACGTAGAAACTCACAATGCATGGACAAGAATGGCTAGAATGAAAAAGATATGCAAAGGAATGACCAGCTTCTTAGTCTCGTACCACGAGAAATCAATCCTAATCCAACTCATCAAGATATAAGTTTGCAAACTAAAGGTTATATCATTAAAGTACTTGTATGTGTATAGGCTTTGGTCGGTAGAGCCTTGCAAGAGATTCACAAATGTAGATAGCATAATAATTCTAAATAAAACAAGTACAAGGCATAGGTCATTGGTAAACTTAAATCAAAGAGCAACATAAAGTATGTGGGTCTAAAGATTAATCATTTAACCTCCACAAATGAAAGAGCTGGTATTTAATCAATTTAAGTTCTATTTAATAGAGAGCAAATAGTCATGTTATATAAAACATCATACAAGTAAAATAAGGCGGCAACTTTCATCATTTTTCCATAATCAAGATATACAAATAATATCATCGTGGCAAGCTCAAAAGAGATGGTGATTTATTTATTGAAAAGTAAAAACTAACTAACCTAGGTTGTCCTCCTAGTAGCCATGTTATTGATAGAGAGATAAATACAAAGGTTGTCTATGGTTGAAAGCATATATGTGTAAGCATTTAAAAGGCGATGAGCAAAGATAAAGTTAAGGGAGAGTTACCGTCCTTTTCGATGCTCGTAATGAAGTGCAGCGATGCCTCCCCCATGCTTAAGAATTGTGCTTAGCACGGAGAAAGAATGATGAGTATCTTGTGTTGAAGGTGATCCTTGTACTCCATGTGGCCTTTCTCTTTCGTCCTTCAAATCCTCCCCCATGCTTAGCGTGTTGCCAAGTGTGGAAGTACTTGAATTGCTTGTAATTCTCCATGTGTTTGAGAATCGTCTTCACTTCCTTGCCTTTGTTGCTCATTTTTCCCTCAACTTTTTCTTATCATCACCAAGCCATGGTTCCAATCCTTCGTCATATCGTCATCATCAACTTCAATGCCGTCCTTTGTTGCTTCCTCATCTTCCACAGCTTTTATTTTTCCTCCAGAACAGAAAATGTACTGAAACACCCCTCCACGTTGAAGTTTATGAAATTATCTTTCCAACGAGCCATCATATGCATGAAACGGGTTCCGAACAAGAGAGTTGTGCCAATTTTACTCCGGCGATGCAATCTGTCCAAGGCTGATTTCAGACTGCGCAGCGCTCAATGGTTTTGCCATATCTCATTGTACGGGTCTTCAAAATTGATGATTCTTGATGCGTTGGAAAGAAGTTTTGAAGGAGCTTCTGAATATTAAATTTTCTTCTATTGTACATCTCTGAACATGTGCTCAAATCTTGATGGAAACAGCAACTTCCCTATCAAGCCTTGTAGATGACTAACGATCTTGATTACAATTGGTCAAGAACTCATGGGAACACTTCTCCATGCCTACAAAACAAATCTAATGCACATTCTACCCCCGGGGTTATGGTTGGGAGTAGAAACAATTGCAAACAAAGCAAATGCATCCCTAAGATCTTAGCTTGTGGCATAGCTCACTTAGTAAATAGAAAAGTAAGAACCTAATGAGTGTACGTGCGTGTAGATGAAAATGCAAATGAAAGGAAGGGATATAAACGAAACAATGTTTACACCAAATTCTAAGCTCGATGCTTACAAAGTGGTTGCCATACTTTCCATTCCTACAAAGATTTATTAACCAAGGTCAAAACACCATGTTCATCCCAAGATTAATAATCCTTTAAAGTGCAAGAGCAGATGGACGCATTGCAAAATGTATAAACCAACCAATGGAATGTGAAAACAAGGTTTATAAAACTGAATGATGGTGGACTCCAATCATGTCTAAACACCATGTTTACACAAGATTGCAATAGAAAATGCCTCGTGCGCACGAAGCACCATTATGGAGATAAAGCATTCATCAAAAAGTTTGACAAATAAACCAAGCTAACCTATGCATGATAGAACAAAGGGGGTTGATGACAATGAGGTTGATGCAAAATGCAAAGGAGTTAGTAAAAAGGGTTAGCAATGTTTGCAAAAGGCTTTTGATGTTGTTCCTCAATAATGACAAGCAAGTCACTTTATGACAGGTAGAGTTTTGGCAATAAAGTATTTTATCAAAAGACCTTAAAACATGTTAACAAGGTTTTAAGGTAAGGCTTATGGGTGTCCTATATTTTGGCTTAAGACAAGAATTTTGAAAAGATAAGTCGGGTGAAGAAATTCTATCTAAGGTGGTTTTGAAAAAAAGAAGAAAAGTGAGGGTTAGATTTTTGGATGAAAAACAAACCTATGGTTTTAGGATTACTAAAGGTATGGGGGTTTTTTTCTAAGGGCCTTGGATGAGGCTAGTCAAAACTTTAATTAGAAAGGGATAGAGATATACTTTGTCGACTTGACATAAGTCGATCCCTCCCTTTGTTGGCCTAGGTTCTAGGTGTGCTTTGATAGGAAGGTTTAGGTAAAGAAGAGATTTTTTTTAAGGGTTATAAAAGATGAGATGCAATATGCAACATAATTCAAAGGTGGAGAACAAAGTGGAATGAACTAAAACATGATTATGAATGAACAAAATGATATGACATGTTATGGTGGTGATCTAAACCAAAAGCAAAAGTTAGCCTAAGTTAACTAGCCACAAGTTTAGAATCAAAAGGGACCATGCTTCATATTTCTCTCTAAAGACACAAATAAAAAGACTCTAAACACTACACAAAAAAGGGGTCTACAAGTTTCCCAAAATTCAAGTAGCAAAGTACTCACTCAATGTGTGTATATATATATATATTAAAGCATACAACGTGTGGTAGTGACATTTATTAGAACAATACTACGATGTTACTTGAAGTTTTCAAATAAAGAACACAATGTAGACTTGTCATAGTTTATATAGATATATAAAAAGATTGGGTTGCCTCCCGCAAAGCTCTTCATTTAAAGTCATAGAGCTCGACTTTCTCACTTAACTTTTTATTGTCGTGAAGCCATGGTTACTTGTGCGAGAATCCAAAGTAGCCATGCAGCTTGATGTTGCCTTTAGTGGTTCGCTTCCAACATCATCATGTGTTGAGTGGTGCCTCTTATGTCTTCATTCATCCCTGCTCCGGAGGGTTTGTTTTAGTCCTTAGCTTCTGAATTTCATACCATTGCCCCATCTTCTATTTATTATCATTGTGTCCATCTCTTCTATCTTGTCGTCATCGCCTTGCTGCTGCCTCTTCTTCGTGGATTTACCCCTGCATCCAGAACAGAACATATACCAAAATATAGTTCTATTGAAAAATTTATAAAATTACCTTTCCAACGTGTACTCATTCTCCTTAATCGGAGTCCGAATGAGGGAGCTATGGCTGTTTCACTTCAGCACTGCTTGCTATCCAGAATTTCAGCATGTGCAACCATCGGTGATTCAACCATATTTGCTTGTAGGAACCTCCGATTGCCTTGCCGCTTGATTCGTTGGAGCGTAGACTTCATGAAGCTTCTGAAAATCCAAATATATCTAATTGTTTTCTGCTGAGGCTCATGCAAACATCGCGATGACATTATTATCCTTTCGTCCATCGATCCGGAGATGTGTGTGTGGTCTTCATCTTGAAGTCTTTTAGGGAACCATGTCACGCATCCCTTGGCTTCAAAAATCATAACCATCACTGCATGAGCATGATGGTAATGGAATCCTTCTCCATCGTGCTTGACATGGTCGTTTCCGAAACCTATAGCTTGGACAAACAATCCTCCAAAAGACATTAGTCTAAAAACTTAATTGACACATGTAGGCATACCTTGTTCATCTTTGTTTGCTTTGGGTGGGGGCTCAATAGCGGATGTTGGTCCACTAACCAAGGTTAGAACCTACCACTAAAGAGCAAGACATGTGTAGCCATAAACTTGGTTGAGCAAGGTTGGACTTGTTGAAGTCCGAATGTCGAGAACTTTTCTCGATCGCTTTGTGTCTAGTTTTCCACCTACTTTCAAGGACACAAACAAGAAAGCAAGCGTATATGCAATGATAACAAATAGGGTTAGTTAAAAGAAAGATAGATCACCCTAGGGTTCGAGTTGCCGATCCCCGGCAACGGCGCCAGAAAAAGGGGCTTGTTGACGGTGTAAAACCGTGCTCAAGTTCACCGCAAGCCTACGGGTTGACTTGGTGCCTTTTCACCAAGGAGGGTTCTCCCTAGATTTGTCAATCGAAGGATCGGAAGCAAACCACCAAGGTTCTCTATCTAACCTACCGGTCTAACCCTACGTGAAGTGTTAATTGCATAAAGGTAACATACAAACACGAAGGGATGTATGGATCACATCCACCTAGCCATAAAGGTAAGCAAACCAAAGGTAAACCTAGCCTATCGTCTTCTTGTTGCCGTTCCGGCCAAGGTGATAAACCAATCTAAACCTATACTATGATAAGGATTACACGCGATATGGAGTAACCCGATATGGAGTGGTCCGATGCACGTTCACTCGCCGCTTTCTCCCCTCTCGTACTGTCACTACGCGAGGATAATCATCACCGAGCAACAACCTTGGTCCGTGCACTACTACGTTGTATCTGCAAGACAAGACTAATCACCATGATTCAATCTAGTCCTACTAAAGGCATATGGTAGCTACACATATGAATAAGTATAACTCGTAGTAGATCAAAGTATAACAAGATATGGTTACATCACCGAATGTTGAAGGTACAAACGACTTGACGAATTCAAATCGCGGCTCGGGAACTCCACCATGGCTTCACCACGCAGGACCAACCATGGCGGCTAGGGCATGGCCTAAGCCATCTCCTAGGCAACTCGAGGACTCGCGGCGGCCGTCGGCTTCCTCCCGGTGCTTCTCCTTCGGCTCGGCGGCCTCTCGATGAAAGGATGGATGTGGCGGCCCGCGGAGGCGCGAGGCAATAAATAGACAAGCACCTAGGGCAAAAGGGGGACGCGAACCGGGCCGGAGTGGGCCGGGCCGGTCGGCCCACGCCGGCCGGCCCAAGCCCATTTCGGCCTCGATCGGCCCCGGTTTGCTCCCCGGTTGCTTCTCGCGTGATCCCTTATTTGTGTGCACTTGCATGTGGGCCTTTGACGTCGTTTCCTTCACGGTTTAGGCTTGAATCCTTGCCATGCAAGCTTCACTGTTTTCTGGTTGAGTCCCTGAAGACTTGCATGTTGACGCTTCGGTCCTTGGGTTATTTGGAGTCATGTTCATCGCCTGTCTTGACTTGTGACGGGCTTCATGATCTTCTATTGAAGTGCTTGATGAACTTATCCCGAAAGTCTCCTCTTTAATGTTAATTTCCTCGCGTAAACAACAAACTCCAAAATCGACATGCGAGAGTGAACTTGATACCTCTCGGGGGGTTAGTACCATTGGTTAGAATATCAAATAAGTGCAAATGTTGACGGTAAACTTATAGCTAGGTGTACCAAAATCGACCATCAATAGAGAGGAAGGGGCGGGGACGGCTTGGGGCGGCGTCGGTTGGGTGCTCCGCGCACCGGAGGGAAGGAGAGGTGGCGTGGGGAGACGAGAGGGCGCCGGGGTAGAGCGGCCGGCGCGGCCATGGGAGGAAGGTGGGTGGGCATGTCGGAGGTTGAAGGCAACCCCGACGGGTGGGTCCCGCCCATTAGTGAGAGAGTGAGAGAGAGGGAGGTAGGCGGGGCGGCCGGGGTGCAAAATATTGGGCCGCGCGGGGTGTAACGGGCCGCGAGAGAAAATTGGGCCGCGCGCTGGAAAAGAAAAAGAAAAGGGTGGAGGGATGGGGCTGTTGGGCTCGATAGAGGGATGTGAGGGTTTGGCTTCTTTTTTTAAAACCTTTTCTTTTTATTTCTTTTCAACCCTTTTTACTCATAATCTTTTCAAAATTTTCAAAATGACTTTTAACCACACAATCGATCAAAAGCCCATGCATTCAACATGATGCACAATCACTTGGTATTTCTAAATTAATTAATTATTATTTCATATATTAAAGGCAAATTTAATTATTCAAATTTTTAACCCTTAGAAATAAAATTCTAATTTGTTGCTAGCATTTTTTAAGTGATGGAATATTTGGGTGTTACAAATCCTACCCCCTCAAAGAGAATCTCATCCTCGAGATTCGGGAAGATTGGGAAACACGAGGAAATTCTACCATAAGCTCATCTTCTCTTTCCCAAGTAGCTTCTTCCACCGAGTGGTGACTCCATTGGACTTTGCACATTTTAATGACTCGCTTCGGGTGATTCTTTGTGATGTGCCTAGAATTTTGATAGGGTATTCCTTATAGGTCAAATCATCCTTCACATCAAGATTTTTCGAGAGGTAGGTGGTCTACTTTAATCTCACTTGAACACTTCTTGAGCCGAGATACATGAAACACATCATGTGCATCCGACAATCGAGTGGGGGAGTTCTAATTGATATGCAACTTCTCCCTTTCTTTCTAAGATCTTAAAAGATCCAATGAATCGTGGTGACAACTTCCCTCTAATCTTGAATCTTCGTAGACCTCTAATGGGTGATACTCCGAGATACACATAATCTTCTACTTCAAACACAGCTTCTCTCCTTTTGGGATCGGCGTAACTCTTTTGTCGTGACCGAGCAATCTTGAGATTTTCCCGAATTATCTCAACTTGTCTTTCGCCTTCTTTTATAATGTCCGGTCCAAAAAGTTGACTCTCCCCCGTTTGATTCCGGTACAATGGTGTTATGCACTTCCTCCCGCGCGAGCCCCTCCCCCGCCCGCCCGCCCCCGCCGAAGAAGAGAAGGAAGGGAGAGGGAGAAATGGAGTAGGAGGTGGAGGAAAAGGAGAGGGAGGAGAAGGGGAGAGGAGGAAAGGAGGATCGAGAAGGGGGGAGAAGCACAGGGCCAACGCCCGGGACAACCCCGCCGTCATCGTCCATCCACGTCCCGCCCGACCACGCTATCGTCGCCGCCCGCCCGAGCAAGGTGAGCCGGCATGTGAATGTGACTAGTGGTAATGACTAGTGGTAACTAGTGGTAGAATACTATAATATGAATGTGACTAGTGGTAATGACTAGTGGTAGAATCTCTAGAATATGAATGTGAATTGGCAATGCTTTGTTGAGTTTGATGAGAATGCATATATCTGGATGTCGGCCTTCGTGTCGAATGCTTAATTGCAGGTTTTGACACCTCACCGTGCGGGGAGGGCTGCCAAAATTTTGAGTTGAGTTGTATTTTCACTTCTTTTTTGCAAAGATGGGCTAGTGGAAGGCAAGCCGGAGTACCTCGACAGCCCTGATCTTCTTCGTTGTCGTTGCGGATCTGCCTGCACTGCGGCGCCTCGTCACCGGCACCCTGGGTATGAATAATCTTCTGGTCGTATGGTCGTAGATCGCGTAACCTAGTTAGGTGTCTCCCGTCCGAAAGAGATACGGCTGGAGGTATGCATTTCGTGCATACCTACGACCGTATCCGTTTCGGATCGTCTACGTTATCCGGACGATCTCCGCAGATCTGTAGATGAGTTAGTTTCCATGTCCCGGTCCGATCCGAGGCGAGTTTTGGCATCACCTCCTATTGTTCTCTCGGATAAACAATCTCCATACTTGGACGTGTATCTAGAGAACAGGAGGGAGGTGCTTGCCGAAATTTTGCCTCGACCGGATCGGGGCATGGAAACTAACCGATATACGGATCCGCGGGTGGGATTAGGACCTATCCCGACCTATTAGATAGCGGGATCACGATGTACATGGATTTTATGGTTCGCATTCCTGATTGATAAAGGATGGAGGACCGTCAGTGGATGTACACCGGCCGAAGAAGTAAGCGTGATTTTGACGATGAATGGATGGTTAAGACCAATGATTTCTTGAAATTTGCATGGTCAATTCTTGTGGTCATTTGCTAGTTTGGTGTCCCTGCACAAAATGTGACAACAAGAGGAGAGTTAGCAAGGAGGATATGGGCTGACATCTTCTGTACAATGGATTTACCAAAGACTATACCGTGTGGATCTACCATGGTGAAGCACATCGTATGAGAGAGGAGGTGGTGAGACCACGCCTGGAGGCGTGTGATGATGATGCGGGGGTTGTAGACATGTTAGAAGATGTCCACCAAGTACTTTTCAATGAACCCGTGATCAGGAGGCGATGGAGGAGGAGGCAAAGTTGTTCTACAAGATGATGGACTCGGCAAAGATACCTCTTCACGACAACACCGTCGTTTCGCAACTGGACGCCATTGGCGGTTATTAGGGGTGAAATCTGATTTAAACATCAGTCGTGCAAGCTTCAATAGGTTGTTGGCTGTTGTTGGCTCCTTGCTTCCAAAGGACCATTCCCTGCCAACGTCCACGTACGAGTCAACAACACTCTTCAAAGAACTTAAGATGTCGTATGAGCAGATAGATGCTCGTGTGAATGGGTGTGTCCTATTTAGGAAGGAACACGCGGATGCCATGCACCGTCCAAAGTGCAAATCCTCGAGGTTCGAAGAGGTACCAGCTGCATATGGTTAGATGAAGCGGATCGATATCGCCCAAAAGATCGTACGGTACCTTCCATTCGTGCCGAGGATCCGGCGACTTTACATGACCGAGGAAACGCCAAACGGATGACATGGCATAAGCATGGCATACGGTATAGTCCTGACAAGATGGTACATCCATCAGATGGTGAAGCATGGCAATACTTTGATGGACAACATCCTAAGAAAGCAGGTGAGGCGCGTAATGTACGTGTTGCACTAGCAACCGATGCGTTCAATCCTTATGGAATGAGTACCACCCCTTACACATGTTGGCCTGTGTTCGTTATACCCCTGAATCTCCCCCCAGTGTCGCCTTCCAACGAGACACCATATTCATGTCCTTAATTATTCCTAGACACCCGGGGAGTAATATGGGTGTGTACATGGAGCCTTTGTGGGATGAATTGATTAGTGCATGGGAGGTAGGTGTATGGACATACGACCGAGCTAAATGGGCAACCTTCAAGATGTATGTTTGGTACCAGTACTCTATTCATGACTTCTTGGCATATGGGTTGTTCTCAGCCTGGTGTGTTCATGGAAAGTTCCCATGCCCAATATGCAAGGAACGTTTGAGGTTCATCTGGTTGCAGAAGGGTGCTAAGTATTCATCGTTTGACCAACATCGTCAATTCCTACCTCTTGTTCATCCATTCAGACAGGACAAGAACATCACAAAAGGGCTTGTAGTGACACAACCTCCACCGCGAATGCTTTGCCTAGTGCCGAGGTTCGTGCTCGGTAGAGGCTCTTGTGGCCAATGAAGGAGGTGGTCGTTATGTGGGTTATGGTGAGCAACATATGTGGAGTCATAAATCGGGCTTACAGCGGCTCCCCTATCATGATGACCTTCTCGTGCCACATCACATTGACTTCATGCACACTGAGAAGAATATCACAAAGACACTTTTTTGCACACTCATGGACACCGATAAGTCTAAGGATAACCCTAAGGCCAGAGTGGACATTGCAACACTATGTGATAGACCAAATCTAGAGATGAGGCCTCCAGAAGGCCGCAAGAAATGGAGAAGACCCAAGGCTGATTATGTATTGTCCATTGAACAAAGGAGGGAAGTACTTAAATGGATGAAGACGCTTTGGTTTCCAGATGGGTATGCACATAATGTGAAGAGGGGAGTCAATTTAACGACATTGCGAGTAAATGGCATGAAGAGTCATGACTACCACGTATGGATTGAGTGGCTTCTTCCCACGATGGTTCAAGGCTTTGTCCCAAAGAATATATGGCAAGTGCTTTGGCGAGTTGAGCTATTTCTTTTGGCGGCCTATGTGCGAAAGAGATATCTCGGACCGTATGTAGAGAGTTGGAGAAAGCGGCCCCTGTGTTACTATGTAAGTTGGAGAAAATCTTTCCACCTGGATTCTTCTTGCCAATGCAGCATATGATTGTGCACCTTCCATACGAGGTACGTATGGGTGGGCCAGTGCAATACCATTGGTGCTACCCAATTGAGAGAACTCTAAAGCTCGTACGCAAAAAAATGTAGAAATAAAGCTAGAATCGAGGCTTCGGTTGCAGAGGCATACATTGTGGAGGAGGTATCAAACTTCACAGAAAAATACTATAAAGAGAACCTTCCTAGCGTGCATGATCACTCCCCTCGTTACAATGTCGTGGAAAATCAATCAAAACTCAGCCTTTTCCAAGGCCAATTTGGAAGCGCGAGTGCATCTACCACCAAGCAACTCACCAATGAAGAGTGGCGTAGCATCATGCTATATGTCTTTGCTCAACTCGCCGGAGGTTGAACCGTACAAACAAGAATTCATCCGTGAGTTACGGGATCGCATCGAGGTTGCCGAGCCCACGAAATTGATACCCTTATTGCGCAAGGTGCGGGCCCACGGCGGCGCGATTTCATTTCATGGTTCGGGAGAAAGGCCCAAACCGATATGTCCATCTCTAGTGAGTTGTGTGTTGTTGCACGTGGCCGTGAACTAAGGGTTAGGTCATTTATCGGTTATGATGTGAACGGATTTCGTTTCCACACGACCGCCTATGAAGAGAGTCGACCCAATCGAAGTACCACAAACAACGGTGTTGTTACGATAGACAACGATGGGAAAGAATATCATGGAAGAGTCCCGGAAATATACGAACTTTCATTTTATGGCGCCCCACATCTTAAACCTATGATATTCAAATGTCATTGGTTTGATCCTGAACGTACTCGAAGGACCCCGACAATCGGGCTAGTCGAAGTTCGACCGGATTCCGTGTATCCACGATCCGATGTATACATTGTGGGCCAACAAGCCATGCAAGTTTATTACCTTCCATACGTCTGCTAGAGCAAAGATTACCTTAAGGGTTGGGAGGTTGTGCAAAAGGTCATGCCACATGGTAAACTACCTGTCCCCAACGATGAAGACTAAAACTTGATAAATCCAAACACATATGAAGGAGAGTTCTATCAAGAATAGGAGCTGACTGGGAGTTTTGTGATAGACCTAACCACACCTATAACAATGGAAGTAGACAATGAATTGGTCGATCACAACGACGATGAAGAAGAGGTGTATGATCCAAAGGACTCACAAATGCTTGAGCAATTGGGCATCGAACATGAGGAAAACTTAGAGCCGTCAAATTATCTTCATTATCTGGATAATTTTGACAGTGATGATGAGCAAACAGACATACCAGCTAATCCCCACGATGATCCAGACTACTTTTAATACATGTAATACAATGTTATTTTGTAATTATGTTTTCATTATTGTCATGCATGTCTCATTATTATTATACAAGTCATACTAATTTTGTTTTGTTTATATGTTGATCACGGGTGTGACCGAAAAAGATGGCGGGCGGCCGTCGCGGAGGACGACGGCCGCACCGGAGGTGGAGGTGGACGAGGGCCGGCGTCGGTGCCCTTTTCCACCTTTTACGCCGCCTCACGGGGGCCGGACACCGCGGAGGGGTCGGAGAGGAGGCCCGGGAGGGCCAAGAGGCCACCTTTCGAGCCGATGGATGGTGCACGGGGGGGTGCGAGGAGGACGACGACGAGGGCGGTTGTGAGGGCCGGCCCGACGGAGACCGAGGACGACGCCTCGGGTGCGGGTTCTTCGGGGGAGGCCGCTAGGGCGGCGAAGGTCTACTTGCGAGGCCCCGCACGACTCCCTCAACCCCTCGCTCCCTCGGAACGCCCAATTATTCGCCCACAAGGGTGAATGTAAGTAAATTTAGATGGCTAACTTCATTTACATGCCAAACTCCATTTTTATTATCGAGAGTCACTAATATTTTGTTCGACATGTCTTTGGAACCGGATCGTTGTGTCGGGTGGCGACTCACGCAAGCCCAACGACATTGTCGGGCTTCGTGTAGGCGGCACTACCCCCGGCATTGTCACGTCCCACGGGCGGACGGAGTCGGCCTACACGTTTGGCCACTACTACCGGGGTGACGACGGGACTTCACCCACACGGCGAGCGCGTGCCGGGGACGTTTTGGGTAACTCCCGGCTCCCTTTTTCTCGTTACATCACATTCATTTGACTCAATTTTAAAATAATGAATTTGACAACGTATTTGTATGCGGACCTTCTTCGGATGTGAGGACGGCGAAGAGGAGAGAGCGGACATGTGCACGAAGAACTCCCGCAAGAAACGTGTCACCGACATGCATCACGAGGTAAAGCACCGGGCCGTCATAACCTACTACGCGTTGGTGCTTGGTCAAAAGATAGGCAAGAAAGAAGCCGGAAGGACGATGTTGACCCGTTAGCGGTTCCTTGAGGTGCATGAATACCGGCTATGTTTTGATATTAGTTATGTTATGTTTGATCTTCTAATGTATCAATTACTACGTGACGTGTGTTGACGGTGAAAATCCATCAACCTAGCCATGAGTTTACCTTCGGTGTTGGCATAAGTTTTATACCTTATCTATTGGTACTAACCCCCGTGGTATAACAAGTTCACTTGTGCATGTCGATTTGGAGTTTAGTGTTTATGCGGGGATTTAGTGTTCAAAGCAAGACTTTCGGGATAAGTTCATCAAGCACCTTGTGACAAGACCATGAAGCCCCGTACAAGTCATGCAATGAAGCAAACTTAACTCCAAGAAGCCGGGGACTTGATCCGAGAAGATGACAAACTCCGAGGACCTAACCGGAAAAGTGCCGAATCTTGAAAGACAAGGAGCTATGTCCAACTCGAGAGAAACCGACGACAAAGGCCTACATGCGAAGAGGGAAGGATCCGGGAAGCTCGGGAACCGACACCACGCAAAGGAGGCCATGGACCGGGCCCGGGTGGGCCCGGCCGGCCGGCCCGGCCCGGTCCAGGGCCCAATAGCCCCCCCTTTGACCTAGCCGCCAATCGGGCTATTATAGCCCCGGGTCGAGAGCCATGCATCAAGGAATTCGTGATCGGCCGCCGAGGAGCAGAGAAGAGAGGGACACCATCCCGGAGAGGAGAGGGTCGAGCTAGTTGACTAGGGTTACCCTAGCCGACGTGGGAACCTTGCACGGAAGACCACGTCGGAGTTCCCGGAGCTAGAAGCAAGATCAAGGTAGGATCCCGGTTGTGATCTTGTTTATGTATCATTGTAATGGTTGAATTATCAAGTTGAATCCGATTTCTAGCGATCAAGTGTTTCTTCGAAGATTTCGTTTTTCGATCGGCTTTGCTTATTCTAGATCTATTCTCGAGATAGATCACTTAGGGTGTTTTTGTAGCCACGGTGGCTAGAGGTACAAGCCGGATCTTCCGAAAGAACTCGACTTGTCCATGGACTTGCCCTAGACTACCCGCATGAATAGGGATACGTTGTGACGAACGGGGGTTCCGAAAGGCGGGCCTTTTCGGAGTTGGACGGGAAACCACGATTTAAAGAGGCTTCTAATGAGATTCGATTTGCCACTTCTTCTTTGCTTGGAACTTCAACAAAAGGCTTAACCCGATCTCTCTAGATCGGTTTATCTACCCAATCTATCTTTGTTACCTCCGGTCTTTAGTAGATTAGATTTGTTCTTGTTTTGTGTTCTTTATCTAGATGCATTAGGGTTTCTCTCTCACCGAAGCTTGAAGTTACTTGGCTTTACTAGATCATCTTTTGCGTCACACGTTTGTTCCACGGATTTGATACCTTGGGTTCACCACTCGAGGGAAGAAGGGTCCCTTGACTATGACGGGAGACTTGTACGCTTGCGAGTCTAAACGAACTTTGATACAACTATTAACCGTCCGGATACGAGCACGACCGAGTGTGGGGATGGGCCGTTTGAATGCCCTTGAGGTATGCACTAGTCATGTTATATTAATGTTTAAACACATTCTTAGATTTGCATTACCGAAACACTTAAGTCAAATGTTGTAGGTCGAGCTAGCGAGAGGAGCGGGCTCTACGTCGGCGGCCTAGCGGACCGGCTAGCACGGGAGCGGGCTCGGCGGCGGGGAGTATTTCCGGTCGCGGCGGGCAATGGCGTAGGTACCTTACGACGTCAGGTGGTATGACTCTACCACCAGGGCTCCTAGCTCCTATCACTCCGCCCCCCCCCCCCCCACAGGTGTTTCCGACACAGCAAGTCCTCGGTACTCCAGTGAGTATGATACCAAAGAGTTTCTGGTTTCCTGTCTAATCATGTCTAACACTTGCAATCTTGTCTCCTTTGTGCAGCCTTTCTCGGCGGGTTCGAATCAACATGCTCCAAGTGGTGAGCAAGTCTTCCAGTCGCCCGTCCGACCTTTCTCACCGCACGAGCACTCATCGTAGGCCCTTGGACTTAGTTGATCATGTTGTGAACTTGTTTCGTTGGATTTGAGACACTTTGTGGATTTGTGGACTTCTAGACTTGTTTCGATGGACTTGTGGTGTGTATGAACTTGTGGACACATGTGGTGTGTATGAACTTGTGGATGTGATATATATGTGTTATCTATTGTTACATGTGATATTGTCATATATATATATATATTGTCAATGTGGAAAGAAAAAATAAAACAAAATGTGGCCTCTTTATCGAGAGGGGCCGTCGGCAAAGGGGCCTTTGCCGAGTGCTCTTGGCAATTAAGCTCGGCAACTCTGGGAAAAATTTTCCCAGCTCGGGTGTTCCCAGCTTTGCCGAGCGTAGTTGCACGGGGCGCTCGTCAAACCAATTTTTTTTAAAAAAATAAAAAACCGTCTTTGCCGACGGTCTTTGCCCCGGCACTCGGCACAAGATTTTTTCAAAAAAAGTAGAGAAAACATCTTTGCCGACGGCCTCTGCCAGGGGCTCTCGGCACAGAATTTTCTTAAAAAAATGAAAACCCCCTCTTTGCCGACGGCCCCGACTCAAGGCCATCGGCAAAGAAATTTTCAAAAACCGTTATCCTAACCCCCGTTAACGGCTACTTTTTTTGGCCGACGGCCCATCTGGGCTCTCGGCACGGCTGTGCCGAGAGCCTAGAGCTAGGGTGCTCGGCAAAGAATCGTGGCCGAGAAAAAATTTCCCGTCGGCCCTTTGCTGAGTGCTACTCTCGGCAAAGGCGTTGCCGAGTGTTTGAGGCCCTTTGCCAAGAGTTTGAGGCCCTCGGCAAAGCCTGGATTTCCAGTAGTGAATTGTCGTAAATGACCGGAGGATCGCCGGGAGTTTGAGTCGCCGGCGAGCTCTATTGTGTGCACGCAAACAAGCAAGGGAGTTTGTAGTTTTGTGCTGCAAAGACTTGGCAGCAGATTTTCTCTATTAGTTGAAAATATAAAGGAACTGACCAACAACCTCAGCTCCTACAAGTGCGCCATGATTACCATTCCAGGACGTGCCTTGTCTCTTCCTCTTCCAGGGCACGCTTCTTGCACCTTCGGAGAGCTTCATCACACTCCTGAGTAGCACGATTCAGCTTGTTCTGCCACCTTAGCAGCGTCGAATCTGTGATGTTCCATTTTCCTGCCAAGTGGAGGACAGACTCCATCTTGATGTGTGCCATCTCCAGCCTTTCTATGTTTTCTTTTGCATTGTGCTTGTCTTCATCCTTGGTAATAAGATTTGATATAATCTTATTCACCGCTTCCCCTATAACAACAGAACTCAGCACCCCCGCCATGATTGCTCAACAATCTGCAGAAAATAGTCTGCACAATGGATAAAAGATTGACATGATTACAGTGCATGCGTGAAAAGGAGAATATACATACATTTATAACTAGAGAAAAATCAGGTTAGTACTCTCACACTGCAATTACCCTTGTTAGCAGTGCACAGGCACAACTCTAGTTGCAGTGTGGGATTGTAATCGTTGGTAGGGAGTTTGCAATACTGAAGAGGATGCTTTAATATAAAGTTCTGAGAGGCATGTGCATGTATATGTATGTTCAATGTATCTAAACGAACTAAGACATTCAATGTTGATTAAAGAATAGAAGTTAGACTCTGAATTTTTTGAATCACTGACGGAACAACAAAACGAGCCAGGACCAGGATTATTGGAATCAATCAGATCCTTTTGAATATTTGATGGGATGGATTGGTCATTGCAAATTTGCATCCTAAAATTTGATAAGTGCAGGATTCTAACAAAACAAGAGGCCCCACCCAACTTCCAAGGCACCATCAAACTTTGTCCTTCCATATTAATATATGGCGGCTGCTATACTCGGAAGACCTTAAATAGTTTGATCTTGGCAGTTGCCAGGAACCATCAAGCCTGTAACCTGGAATCCTTCTTCCAATGATTGATCAGTTCGTCAATACTATGTACTATCAGCATGCTTCTTCTAAACTATATACTATCAATTCCACTGGCCTTCCGTTGTTAATACCTCTCTATAATGCAATATTTTCAATGATTGAATCTAAGGTCAATAGTCTTTTTTGTGTGTGTGTGTGGGGGGGGGGGGGGGGGGGGGGGGTGGGGGGGGGGGGGAGAAATTAACAACAGGGGTAAGAAGCCCACCTTAACTTTTTATATTCCACAAAAACGGACGTGTCCGAATTACATGAGCGAGGCACAAGCGCTCAAAGATACAAGAATGTGGGGTGAGTTAGGGGCCCTTTGGCGGGGGCTTTTCCAAGTGCTTCTCCACCGGCTTTTACGAAGCCCCGCCAAACCCCTAACAAAAAAACGGCTTCCAAGCCGAAGCCATGGAGAAGCCATTTTGCAATTTGTACTACGGAGGTGAAGCCAAAAATAGTGGCTTCCCGCGGCTTCTTCCCCACATGTGACATAGATGCCACAACCACGGCCATTTTGCCAAACACTTTACAAAATGGCTTCAGCTTCACCAAAGAAGCCATTATTTTGCCACGGCCACGCGCCGCCCGTTTTAGCCACAAAGAAGCCCCGCCAAAGGGGCCCTTACAAAGGATCGGTGTATTACATCAAGTACCGACCGGCACCAAGACAACGGTGGCTCGGTATGGAGCTTCCAAGGGGCACAACAAGACCATAGATTGGTGTGTTCACAAATTTGCCGGGCTAAGTCGGGGAGCAAGGCGAAGAGGTCGTCAAACAACATCTTGTTGTGTGTCTTCCAAACCACCCAAAGCACAACGAGGGCGGCGGTGTGTCCAATTGCGGGAGGGAAGTCGGGGAAGGCCCCTCGCCACGGCCGCAACACAATCCGGTGTTGTAGCAGGCGGCGGCTCCGGCGGCGGTAGAGCTGCCCACGGCCCCGCGAGGCGGGGATATGAGACGAAGAGGTGGCCTCCACATTCGACACTCAAGTGGAGCGGCAGCCCCGAAAAAACTCGGGGGAAGGCCACCACCGGACAACCGAGAATGTTGGCGAGCTTAGCGGATCAATCGGTGTCACATGGAGGGGGGCGAAGGTACTCTTTGTGGAAGTTGATGTGGATCCCCGTGGCCGCCGCGAAGGTGCACAAGATGCTCTACAACCGGCGTACCTGGTCCTCCTCGGCCTTGATGAGGATGAGTGTCGTTAGCATACCGGATGACGGGGTAGGGCGGGTCGTCGACCAAAGGGTGCGGCAGCCACGACTGCGGTCGGGTCACCGGGCTATGAAGAATTGAAGATGGTCAACCACAATCGGGAACGGTAGGGGCTCAAAGGATCCCATTGTCACGGACAATGGCAAGACCGAATCCAAGGACCGGCACATTGTTGAACATCATAACCATCTTGCTAGTCGAGAGGAGGGAGCTCACCATCTACCACCATTGATCCTCAAATCCTCCGGCATCCGGGACCGCATCGAGGGCTCCCCTATCCACCGAGTTGAACGCCTTCCCGGAAATCTAGCTTGAGGATGATTGTCAAGGTTCACCGCCGAGCGCGGCACTAGACAAGTTCCGCCGGTACTCTTGTGGAAGTTGATGTGGATCCCCCGTGGCCGCCGCGAAGGTGCACAAGATGCTCGCAAGCCGGCATACCCGGTCCTCCTCGGCCCCGACGAGGATCGGTGTCGTCGGCCGTACTAGATGACGGGGTAGGGCGGGTCGTGGACCAAAGGGTGCGGCAGCCCCTGGCTATCACAAAGCCTTTCTCACGAGCTTTTTTCTTTTGTCACGATGAAATTCTGGCTATCACGAAGCCTTTTTCACGAACTTTTTTCTTTTTCACGATGGAATTCTGGCTATCACAGAGCCTTTCTCACGAACTTTTTCCTTTTTTCATGATGGAATTCTGGCTATCACGAAGCCTTTCTCACGAACTTTTTTCTTTTTTCACGATGGAATTCTGGCTATCACGGAGCCTTTCTCACGATCTTTTTTCTTTTTCACGATGGAATTCTCGAAATACGCTATTTGGGGGGAAGACTCTCTTTATATATATATATATATATATATATATATATATATATATATATATATATATATATATATATATATATCATAAAGAGTATTTACATAGGATCCGCCTCGTTAAAAACCTTGCCTCTTGATTTAGAGCCCCCTTTGCAAGGAAAAGAGTACGGTCCTTCTTATTCTAATACAACTAGGAAAAGAAAAGCTAATGTTTTTTCCCGAAAATCACTTATAGACACGTGATTCGGATTTCTTAGTTTTTTAGACTACAAACTTGCGAAAATTGAAAAACTACTATATATTACATCTAGCTACAACTGGGGTTTTCATGGGTAATACCTTTTTAAGCTGTCAGCATTCCATGAATATGACAACTCTTCGTCGGTTGCTCCATTAAGCGAAAAGCCCGTGGCATGTCCGTTTCCCTGGCGATATAAGGCCCTTCACAAGACTCATGAAGTTTTCCTGGGTTCTCCCAATTTTTCTTCCTTTTCAACACAAGATCACCGGTTTTGATGTCCTTTCGGACCACCTTCTTGTCTCTTCAAGCCCTTGTTTCTTTTTGGTACTTCTCAATGTTTTTCGCGGCTTCAAGGATCGTCGGCTCAATCATATCCTTTTTTACTTTCTTATCGATTTCCTCTATCTCTTTTCCTTTCAAGACCCTCGGGCTTTCATTCTTAATTTCCTCCCGGTGTCATGGCCGCAGGTTCCGAAAAGTAGGCGAAAGGCGTGAAACCCGTTGCTCTCAACACCGTGGTGTTGTGGGACCGAATCACCTTCGGTAATTCATCTACCCACTTTCCCTTTTTCTCGGTCGAACGGGCATTTTTTATTCCCAAAAAAATCAGGCCATTGGCTCTTTCAACTCGCTCCGTTGGACTTGCGGGTGATATACCGACGAAAATTTCGCCTCGGTGCCCAAGGTTTTGCAATAATCTTTGAAGGTGTAGCGATCGAACCGTTTGCCATTGTTAACGCTTAGTTCTCTAGGAACCCCCAACCTGCGAGACTATGTTACGCCAAAAGAATTTCGAACTCGTTGTTGCTTTGATGTTCGCAAGTGGTTTTGCCTCTACCCATTTTGTGAAATAATCGGCCGCAACACCGTGAATCGACAATTACCCCGAGTCGTTGGCAACGGGCCCACTAGGTCCATTCCCCACCTTTGCGAGAGGCCAAGTTGGTGGAATTAAGTGAACGGCATTGAAGGCAAATTCTGTTAATTCGCCGTTTTCCGGCATGCTTCGCACCTGCCGAACTAATGTCTTAGCATCAATGTTTATGGTGGGCCAATAGAATCCCTGCTTTATTGCCTTTCCAGCCAAAGCCCTAGTGCCTATGTGCGCCCCACAGAATCCACTGTGAATTTCCTTTAGAAGCTCCTGACCTTTTTCGGAGGTGATGCACCGCGCCCAAGGTTCGGTGACTCCCGATCCGTACAGTTCTCCATTCACTACTTTGTAGCCCCGTGCCCTTTGCTTCAATCGTTTATCTTCTAACTCATCTTGTGGTTCATAATGTCCTCTCGGATAAGCCATGATTTCGGCGCTCCGGTCGGGAGTCTCCACTACATTCAAGATTTTGGCTCTCGAATCCTTGATGGACGGTTCTCCGATGGTTTCGAAGAACACATGCGGGGGTAGCTCTTGATTTCTAGCCGCTTTCGCCGGTTGTCTGCCTCATTGTTGTCATCTCTTGGGATATCTTTGGACCGAGTACCCTTTGAAGTGCTTTTCCATTTCTCGACTTTTTCTAGATACCTTATAAGAACAGGATTTCTTGCTTCGCTTTCTTTCTCGATATGTTCTTGAATTACTTTCAAATTTGTTCTGATTATGAAGGTCTGCTGCCCCAAGGCTTTCATCTTCCTTAAAGCCAACAGAAGAGCTTCGTATTTTGTTGTGTTGTTCGTGGAGTGTTCATTGTTCGCGAATACGAGCCGGGCTGCGTATCTTATGACTACGCCTGTTGGGGACGTCACAACAGCCGAAATTCCAACCCCCTTGTGACACCAAGCCCCATCACACTGTACTATCCAAGGTTCAGGTACATTTTCCTCGAAATTTTGGATAGGTGAAGTCCAATCCACGACAAAATCTGCTAGAACTTGCGATTTTATTGCACTTCTTCTCTCGAAGTCTACCACGTACTCAGAAAGCTCAGCGCCCCACTTGATGATTCGGGTGGATGCCTCTCTATTTGCGAACAAATCATTCGGTAGGCCGGTTGATGATGACTCTTATCCCGTGACCCTCGAAATAATGCCTTAGCTTCCTTGCTGCCATGATGACCGCATATGCGATTTTTTCCGGTTCGGAATAGAAGATCTTGGAGCCGGACAATGCTTCGAAGCAAAGTATACAAAGATTTGTCCGAGCTTTCCTTCTTCCTCCTTTTCCCGCACTAGCACCGCACTTCTTCGCCGAAATTGATGCGGACACATATAGCGGGAGTGACGATTTCGGTTCGGGAGGACAAAGTTTTGTCATGGTGGACAAGTAATCCTTCAATTCTTGGAAGGCTCGCTTCGAGGTTAATACTACTAGAAGTTCTTAGCACTTCGAGGACTTGGAAGAACGGTAAGCTTCTTTTGCGGCTCTAGGAATGAATCGTTAAGGGCGGCTACTCTCCCCGTCGCCTTCGCACATCTTTCACCGAAACCGGATCTTGCATTTCCACTAGAGCCTTGATTTTGTCGGGATTTTCCTCTATGCCTTTCGTTGAAACTAGGCATCCAAGAACTTCCCCTTGTGAATGCCGAATACACATTTCTCCGGATCCCGACTTCAGATTCGCTGCCCTCATGTTCGCAAATGTTTCCGCCAGGTCGCTGATGTGGTCCTTCCTCTGAACACTTTTGACGACTATGTCGTCCACATATGCCAAGATGTTTCCTCGAATCAGCGGGTGTAGTACTATTGCTATCATTCTTGAGAATGTACATCCTGCGTTCTTTAGCCCCTCTGGCATTCTTACGAAGCAAAATGTCCCGAAGGGAGTGATGAAACTTGTTTTTTTCTTCGTCCTCCTTGCGAACCCTGATCTGATGATACCCAGAGAACATGTCCAGGAGCGAGAGCATCTCACTGTTGGCTGCATCATCTACGATTTTGTCTACCCTTTCCAAGGGAAAATCGTCTTTCTTGCATGCCTTGTTCAAATCGGTGAAGTCCACACACATTGTCCACTTTCCATTTTTTTCTTGACTGGTACAGTGTTGGCTAGCCAGATCGGATACTTGACTTCTCTGATTACTTGTGCGTTCTGCAATCTCTGAACTTCTGCTTCGACTGCTTTCACCTTTTCCTCAGACATTTTTCGAAGTTTCTGCTTCTTGGGAGGTATTTTTCGTCTATCTCCGGGGCATGTTCGATGATATCCCCGTCAACACCTTGCGGGTCCTTAGCCGACCATGCGAAAAAATCCTTGTTTACGTTCGTAAATCGTACAAGGTTCTGTCCTCTTCGGCGGCGAGGTTGGCCCCTATTATGAGCTGCTCTATCGGGCATGTCATCCGGATACACTTTCTTTGTTTCACCATCTGCGGCTATCTCATTTCTTTCCTTGTCCCGCTTGGCCTCTTCGCAAGTTCCTTTCTTTTCGTCGAGATTGTTCTCGGTGGGTATACGTTTGTTTGTCCGGGTGTATGTCCCTTTTCTATGTTTCTGGCCTCTTGTTGATTGCGGAACACTGTGATGACTCCCTTAGGTGCAGGCATTTTCATGCATAAGAACTGCTGCCTTATGACTGCGTCGAACTTGTTCATGAACCCTCTGCCGAAAATCGCGAGATATGGGTGGTAGATGTCAACCACATCGAAGGTGAGACTCTCTGTTCTGGTGTTTTCAAGATCTCCGAAGGAAACAGGGAGCGATATTTTTCCAACCGGCTTGATTGGCTTTCCTCCGAACCCTTGCAATGGGTACTCTGGCGGGTCCAACATGTGCTGGCTCAGATTCATCTTTTCGAAGGTCTTCAAGAACAGGATATCCGCTGAACTTACATTGTCAACTAGGACTTTTCCTATGACCCACCCAGCTATGTTTACCTCAATGACCATAGCATCATTGTGAATCGCAGATTTCAGTCTGAAGTCTTCTTTTGTGAAGGTGATTGACACCTTTGCCCACTCCGGATGTGCGGCTGGGCCGTCATTGATGATGGTGTTCACGGACTGAAGTAATTGTTTCTTTGTTTCTTGGTCTCGAATTCCATAGCCGACCCACCCGTGATTGGCATGATAGTTCCGAAAGATGGCAATGCTTTGGAGTTCCGAGGTCTCGAACTTGACGAGGCCTTGACGAACTTTCCGGAGGTGGTGGCAAGATTTCTCGAATCGGTTGCGGTTCTTTGGATTGACCGAATTGCTTGCGGCCGAGGGAAAAATTGCTGCGATGGTTGCCACGATGACCGTGATTGCGAGAATTGCTGAACCGGGATCGGACTTGGTTGTGAGTTCGCGAATTGCGACCGCCGAAATTCGGGCGAAATTGGCTCGGCATTGAGGATGCGATGCTCATTAGCGCTTTTTCTTGCTGAATTCTTGCCATGTTCTTCTTCGTTTACGGGCACCCTTCGGTCTTGTGACCCCTTCCATGATACTAGCAATAGAAGTAAGGATCTTTTGGGTTATGGTTCGTAGGTCTCGGGGGTCCTCTTCCTCTCCCCCTTCCTCCGGGAATGAACCCTCCTCTCGGTGCTCGGCTTTGTTGCTCTGCTCGGGTTGTGGATTCCCGACATTGTTGACATTTCGCGGGTCTTTGGGATTGTGCTCCCCATGTCATGTCTCTGTTGCCTGCCTTGCCTCGTTCGGTTCGGCTACTCTCTTGCGATGGTCATCATCGGACAAGATGTATTCCTCCAATTTATGAAAAAGTTCCTCGACCATCTTGGGTTTCTTTACGGTGAGATGTGAGGCCGTTGGCCCCGGAGTGAGGTCCTTGATTAACGCGTTGATTGTTGTTTTTTCATCGGCTTCGGGTATTTGGGATCTCTGCTTGTATGAACCTTCTCACGAAGTTCCGCGGTGGCTCTCTCGTCTTTCCGCTTGCGCTTGTACGGATCCGATGCTTCGGGCGTTGTGTCGTGGAACATTTGAAATGCTTGCATGAACTTTGTCTTGAGGTCTACCCGGTGTAGACGAGTGTTGAGGCGACAAGGAGTACCAATTCAGTACTGGTCCTTCGCAAGCAATGATGAAGGATTTGGCCAGTGCAACATCATCCCCTCTCCGCTGAATTCACGGGCGATTCATATCTCATGAGGAATTGCCTAGAGTTTCCGAAGCCGTTGTATTTGGGGAGAGAGACAGGCTTAAACTTCGGCGGCCAAGGTCTTGTTTGCGGTCCAATAGACGGCGGCGATTCAGAATCCACGAAGTGTGAGATTCCATTTCCCGCGAAGAAGTTTTCTTTCGGGGGTTCTCTTGCTGGCCCCGCAGTTCGGTGCGGTGATTCTCGCCACGGGGAAGCTGTTCTCTTGTTCTTTCATCTCATCGATTTCCCTCTGTATCGCTTCGATTTGCTCTTTTGCTTTGTTCAGTTGCTCTAGCTTTTCAGAGATTTTTCTCTTTGCTTGCAATTGACTTGCGAATTTTTCCTTGTCTTTCTGCAGCTGCTGTATCTTTTGCTGAACCATTTGTAGCTCCCTGTCTATGGTGTCATCATCGTCCTCGGCGTTCTCAAATTCTTGTTGTTCAGGAAGTTGTTCTTGGGTGTGGGCCGTCTTTTCTGCTCTTGCTTTCATCAGAGCTTCGAGCTTCGCTCTCCGCTCTTGGTCTGTTGTGTTAGAAGGCTCGGGAACGAAAGGGGTTTCATTCCTTTGGGTAGGATGGTGATCGTCTCGATTTGCCTCTCGCTGGAGCGTTCTTCTTGGTTCTCTTCGAGGTGGCATCGTGAGCTTTTCTTCGGCTGGAACACGGTCGGTTGGACCATCGGTCTATCCGATGATCGGTTTGAAACAAGACGAGAGATGCACCAAGACGGGTGCGGTAGCACCGGATGAACCAACATGCGGGCATCGGTTCATCGATGGCGGTACATTAGCTAACGAGAAGTTTTTGACGCAAAGATCTTCGACACCGGATGAACTCGATCGTTACAAGGGCTTGAGCGAGTGGTTCATCCGACGGCCTTGGAGAAACTAACACGAGAGGGTCCGGCACTTAGAAGACCATATCCAAGCCATCCAAGTGCTAAATTGCTCATCCAAAGACTTGCGCATGCTTTGAGTGTGTGCTTAGTGCTAGGCTTAGCTTAGAGCTGAGTGAGTGCAAAGTGTGCCTACCTTGTGAGGTGATTCTTGAGTGGATCAAGCTGTACAAGGTGCGCCGGAAGCCTTGGGGCCTAAGAGGCTCACTAGCAATCGTCTTCAACCCTCCGACTTGGTGTGGAGCAACGCGGACACTTTGTGTGAGGGGCGTGGAGACCCGCTTCCTTGGTGAAGAAGCTCCTTAGATGGCAAGTGCCTTCCTGATGAGCCTTTGTGGCAAGTCAAGTAGTCCTCTTCGGAGAGACTTGGTGATCGGGAAGCGAGTACTCTTGTTTGGAGTGCTTCAACAACGTGGACTAGGGATGACTTAGAGCCTACCGATATCACGAAATAAATCGCGTGTCAAGAGTTTGCTTCCTCTCACCCCCCTTTACATTTCCGCATTACTCTCTTGCAATTCTTTCTTGCCTTTACTTTCCTAGAGTAGTATCATGCTAGGATCGGTTATAAGTTGCAAAACTTGTTTTGGGATGAGGGTTTCACACTAGATCAACTTTAGATTGCACATCTAGATAGAATTGATCTTGTTTACTTTATGTAAAATAGTGGAAGCCATATGTTAAGCTTTTTAAGTTACCTAATTCACCCCTCCCCGTCTTAGGCTACGAGCATCCGATTCCTTACACAGACTAGTGATTTGCCCCTGTAGCCACATTGTCATGATCTTGGAGGCGATCCTGGGGACACAATTCTGCACGCTCACTAGCCGGAAATCTGCAGGGATCGTGTGACGACCTTCTTGGGGAGCAACACCACATAGGCACGGTTCACTTGTTCAAGATAAGCAACACCAGCATGGATGTCATGAAGTCCATCACCGTGCCCTTTACCAGCGGCCAGAACACTCGGAAGAAGCCCCGTCCGAACCTGTCAGGGCCGGCACTGCTGTTAGTCCTCATCCCCTAGAGTGCCTTCTATGCTTCCTCTTCAGAGAAGGGGGCATCGAGGCACTCCAGGCCGGGCACAGGGGGAGAACCCCTGCTAGCAGAATGGTCGTCATGGGAGAGCAGGTGCCCAAGATCTCGTCGGAGCATGCATGCGACAGCCGCAGCGGCGACACTGCCTCTTCACACATTACACACCATGACTGGTATGTTTAGCTATCATCACCACATAGAGAAAAAGACAAAATACCATACCAGGGTGCAGAGGTGGGATTACTACTGAGCCACGTGGATAAACCGGATCAATTTGTTTGTTCTCATGCATGCATGAAAAAGAATTACAAAACTTATGATGTCATTCTCACATGCAAAGTTGTTTGAACCTTTTAAAAGCTATAAATGGTAAATTGGCATCAAAATTAAATTTCGATTGCGCCATTAGTTATTTACAATAAAAACTTCATAACAATATCTCACTTGACTATATTTTGACCAACTTTTTCATTTGTATTTTAATTAAGGTTGTATATTATAGTGATATATATTGTGGAACAAATCTATTATCTTATAATACTACGAGTTCAAAGAAGACACCACGTTTGCGGAGAAGCTCTTAAAATTCCCACATTAATCTAAAAAAGAGAAGAGCTTCGATCATTGGATTTTATGACGATCTAACTACCTGTATTGTTCTAAAGAGTCTGCATTGAATAAATAATTGACATTGCCTATCAAACTTGGAATCTATTGTTTTCCGTAAGCCTATCATTTTCCTTTTTAATTGTAGTCCCTTTCACATTAGAAAAATAAGTCACCTCAAAGTATGTTTTCTTAACTTTTATGCATGAGTATTGTTGACACCTTTTGGAGTCAACAAGCACGCGGATGAGCTCCTTGCGGCACCTCCACGCCGTACCGGTCAGACCGGTGCGGGTCATCGGGCAGACTGATGTCGCCTGGAAGATCCGGCGAGAGACCAACGAACGTCGTCTAGACAGGATCCCGTCGGGGCGGCGTACGCGGGGTTGTCCTTGGCTTGGCGAGGCTAGCTAGGACGTCTTCGGACATCGCGGAGATGAAGGAAGAACATCATGGTAGGTTTGGAAAAGTAAGGGAAGATAGGAACGAAAAGGTAAATATCATAAAGATAGATTCGATTGTGGATATCCCCCTCAATCGATCGTGGCCCTTTATATTTATAGGGTGGGAGGTCTTGCCCCGCAAGGAAATTCTTTTACAAGCCTAATCTATCGGGACTCCTCAATTTGGCTCGGAATCGGGGGCGGCACCGGTCGGACCGGTGCACCCGGCATGCGGATCTTGCGAAATCGTATCTCCCTCATCCGAGTACGGCCAACAACAAACGCGGAGGGGCTCACCGCAGCACCTCTGCGTAGGCACCGGTCGGACCGGTGTGTGTCACCGGTCGGACCTTTGCTCACCGATCGGACCGGTGAAGGTCACCGGTCGGACCTTTGCCGGGGTGAAATGGCGAAAGACCTCCGAATGTCGCCGGGCGGGGATCCCGTCAAAGCGGCGCACGTAGGGTTGCTCTAGGGTCGTCAAGGCCACCTAGAACGCCCTCAATAGACGTAGAGACGAAGGAGGAACAACAAGTAATAGATTGGAAAAATATAAGGCAAAGGGAAAAAGTAAAAATATAAAAGTAGATTGATTTGATCGATTGGATACCTCAATCGGTTTGTGTCCCTTTATATTTTATAGGGTGGGGAGGTCTTGCCCCGAAAGGAAATCCTTTTACAAGTCTAAATCTATCAAGACTCCTCTTTTTGGTTCGGACACGGGGGCACCGGTCGGACCGGTCGGGTGCACCGGTCGGACCGGTGTGCTTGGCGTGCGGATCTTGTATAAGCCATATCTCACTCATCCGGACTCCGATTTGGACATTCCACATATGAATCTTAATCTACTCGACGAGACCTATCCCATGGTGAAGTTCAAATTGTATTTTGTGGTCTTTTACCACACCGGTCTAACCGGTGGGACCCACGAAACGACCGATCGGACAAGACGTGCCAATTTTGGGTGCGAACATATGTCCCCCGTTTTACGGTAAAGCTTGCATGCCGAAAAACATTCACAAAGATCAAAATTGGCTAAAGACGATGATCAATAATGCATCACCCATATATTTTGCTCCTAAGGGCGATAATTGCTTTATCGGCCATAAACTTGCTCTCAAATCATGGAACAACTTGTTTCGGTCTCCATACCTGCTTAGTAATGGCTGGTCTTGCTGGTATCACCACCGCTGCTCGTTGCTCCATTGATCCTTGCCTCCGCATCCGTTGCACTCTTCTTTTTTGTGTATGATTTAAGCCCGAGGGACACCATCTTAGGCTGTGAGTATTTCGATTCATCGCTGTCCTTATGACCTCCTTTAGAGTTAATGGATGCACTTCTGACCAGATTATTATCAAGAACAATCGGTCTTTGCATTGAACCATGATTTACATATGTAGGAGGATATTGAATCATATATGAACGCATATGTAAATTAGCATAATCCAAAGGTGAATAATAGCAAGGATATGACCAGGACCATGGTGAGGTCGGTCCAGCATATGAATAAGGTGCAGCAACATAATTTTCTTGAGATTTGCAAGAATAAGGTATATTTCGATTTTTTGTTGAAAGTTTTGAATTTTTACCTTTACTTGGCCGACCCCCTTGCTTTTGGCTTGCTCCTTTCTTCTTGTACTTGGCCAAAAGCTCCACGAAAGTCGGCTTCAACTTTTTCTTGACCTTGGGACATCTCTAGGGACACCGGTCGGACCGGTCCGGGGCACCGGTAAGACGGAGTCGACGTCTTTGCCGCTCTTCCTCGTCTTGCCTTCCCCCCCCCCCCGAGCATTGAAGCCTTCGCCGCAACCTTCGGGATATCCTCCGGTAGCTTGTCCTGCACCTTTATTTCAGGTCTTTGCTCACCGACGATTACATGTTTTACTTTAGCTTTTTCGGCTTGATCCGGCCAAATTAGCACTTTTGGATTGTTTAACTCAAGAGTATTTATCGGAAAGGGATTATGATAGACTTGCATAGCATGAAAAGTCAAATGACCTTCATTAATCACTGATTGCACTTGTCAACGAAATACATTGCAATCATTAGTTGCATGAGAATAAGAATTATGAAATTTACAATAAGCATGTCTCTTCAACTCTTCTAGTGGAGGTATAGTATGACCTATTTTAATTTTTCCAGCTTTCAACAATTCATCAAAAATCCTATCACACTTGGCTACATAAAAAGTGTATTTAATTTGCTCTTGCCGATTCTTTCGGATCGGCTTTAAAGATTCACAAGTGCTATGTTTATCTTTTGGCCATACAAATTCAGCGGTTAAAACATCATTGCCATCATCGTCCGAATAATCGGATGCATAGTAAATAGAACGATTAGACTTTTCATTGGTTTTTTGTGAACTCTTAGATTCCTTTAGTCGGTTTTCATTAGCTAAAGCTTTTTGCAACAAGCTCGACTAACATCTAAGAACTCTTGACCATCTAGCTTCTTTTTATGAATATCAAGCAAACCATAATATGCAAGATCAGCTAGATCTCTATCGAAATTGTCAAACTATAGCATCGGTTTCTAGTGTCTCTAAATCTTCTAATAAATTCGAGTCACGAGATTCATTCGACTTTTGCTTAACCGATACAAGATGTGACAATTTCAACTCAGTTTCACCACTAAAAAACAATCATGAAATTTATTTTCTATATAAAAAAGTGTAAACCGAGTTGGGTGGCAAAGAAATAAACCAAGTAAATGCGGACCCGATGGAGATAAATGAAACAATCTCATTTTACAAAAATCATTAGAAGCAAACCTGCACCACATTGTATAGTAAATTAGCCTATATGCTCTAATGTACTTCTACCATCATCCCCACTAAATTTAGTAAACTCTTGTAGTTTAAATCCCTGTGGGTACGGGATGTACTCATAATTATCGGGATACGGTCTTTGGTACGACCGATTCTTAGTTTTAGGCTCTGTACCAAAAGTTTGTCTAAATATCTCGAGCATCTCTTCTCTAAATCCCTCCATCCCCAAAGCAGTTCTAGGTCTAGACGATGCAGGATGTGGTGCTCGATTTATAGTAGGTTGTGGTGTGCCATATGTTGATGTTTGGTTCGGCAATGTGTTAGGAACATGCTGCAACGAACTATTAGGAACATATGCACTTGGCTCGCTATATACAACTATATGCGGTGTCACTACATTAGTATCGGCCATTGTACTCCCTCCACCGGCCGAAGCACCAATAGTGGTACGGTTATGTATGTGATGGATTGGAGGTACACCAATGGGGACTTTAGGTATATGAAAATTTGAAAAATCATCTAGTGTGCTATCTTTAGAATTTTTGGTATTAGAAGTCGATGCATTAATATCATTACCAGAAATTGTTTACCAAATTTGGCTTCTATACGAACTAAACGAGAATTCATCGTAGATTCAAATTTTTCACTCATGGCAACAAATTTGTTATTCAAGCTAGCACTAACGACCCCATCAATCATGTTTACAATATCTGAATTAGCTTCGAGTGGTTTACTCACGGTGGGTGTTACCTTTGGTTGTTGAAGAGGAGGAAACTCAAATTCTTGCACTTCCACCACTTTTTCCATCGCGAGTCTTCCGAAAACCCGATATGAAGTCCTTCCACTCGGCTTCCATTCGAGCTTTACGATACTCCTCGAAGGCCCGACGCTTCGCATCCGAGAATGTCACCGTCGGTCATGTCGATGATGTTCTTGGGGTCGAGATCGCAAAGAGCTCCTTTTTCATCGGCCATGGTAGCCGATAAATCCTTCTTCTTCTTCTTCCCCGGCGGAGTCGCCAATCCGTTGGCACAAGTGTACGACCAACAACAAACGCGAGAGGGGCTCGGCCCCAGCACCTCCGTGTAGACACTTTGGTCGGACCGGTGTGTGTCACGGGTCGGACCGGTGATGGTCACCGGTCGGACCTTTGCCGGGGTGAACCGGCGAAAGACCTATGAACTTCGCCCGGGCGAGGATCCCGTCGGAGTAGCGCACGTAGGGTTGCTCTAGGGTCGGCATGGTCACCTAGAATGCACTCAATCGACGTAGAGACGAAGGAGGAACAACAAGTAATAGATTGGAAAAGTATAAGGCAAAGGGAAAAAGTAAAAATATAAAAGTAGATTGATTTGATCGATTGGATACCTCAATTGGTCGTGGCCCTTTATATTTTATAGGGTGGGGAGGTCTTGCCCCGCAAGGAAATCTTTTTACAAGTCTAAATCTATCGGGACTCCTCATTTTGGTTCGGACAGGGGGCACCGATCGGACCGATCGGGTGCACGGTTAGACCGGTGTGCTTGGCGTGCGGATCTAGTATAAGCCACATCTCCCCATCCGAACTCCGATTTGGACGTTCCACATATGAATCTTTATCTACTCGACGAGACTATCCAATGGTGAAGTCCAAATTGTATTTCATGGTATTTGACCACATCGGTCGACCGGTGGGACCCACGGTCCGACCGGTCGGACAAGACGTGCCAATTTTGGGTGCGAACATATGCCACCTTTGCTCTCCTAACCGATTCTTTTGCTTTTGTTCGGCTATCCTCGATATTTATACAATAACTCAGCAAAATTTGGATTCTTCTTCACCACCTTACTATTTGGCGGGATACTCTCGACTCTACCGATTTTACGGCGAGACCAGGTTAGACCGGTGAGGACACCGGTCGGACCAATGCTTTGAGAAATAGCAACCTTAAGATCATGTTGCTCCCCGGCCGAACATGATTGTTGTTCAGCTATATTATTTATGGCATGCTTATTATTGGGGACAATTTGATCAATAGAACTAGCTGATGATTTTCCAATAGTCGGCTTTTCTATGCCTAGTGTCAAATCTGAATTTTTATATAATCTACCATCCTTGTTGACAAGATTCATATTGCGGCGAGGAATGTACGGCCAACAACAAACGCGAGAGGTGCTCGCTGTTGTACCTGCGTAGGCACCGGTCGGACCGATGTGTGTCACCGGTAAGACCTTTGCACACCGGTTAGACCGGTAAAGGTCACCGGTCGGACCTTTGCCGGGGGTGAACCGGCGAAAGACCTCGAACGTCACTCGGGCGGGGATCCCGTCGGGCGGCGCACGTAGGGTTGCTCCGGGGTCGGCAAGGCCACCTAGAACACCCTAAATCAACGTAGAGACCAAGGAGGAACAACAAGTAATAGATTGGAAAAATTTAAGGCAAAGGGAAAAGATAAAAATATAAAAGTAGATTGATTTGATCGACGGATTCCTCAATCGGCCGTGACCCTTTATATTTATAGGGTGGGGAGGTCTTTCCCCACAAGAAAATCCTTTTTATACAAGTCTATCGGGAATCCTTTTTTCGTTCGGACGGGGGCACGGTCGGACCGGTCGGTGCATCGGCCGGACCAGTGTGCTCGGTGTGCGGATCTTGTATAAGCCACATCTCCCTCATCCGAACTCCGATTTGGATGTTCTACATATGAATCTTGATCTACTCGACGAGACCTATCCAATGGTGAAGTCCAAATTGTATTTTATGGTCTTTGACCACACCAGTCTGACCGGTAGGACCCACAGGTCTGACCGGTCAGACAAGATGTGCCAATTTTGGGTGTAAACAAGTATATAAAAAAGACATGTTGTTTTTTCTTAACGTAAAACATGTCACTTTTCCATCTTTCGATAGCATGTTTCCGATTAAGTCCAGAAAATCCCAAACAAAAGAAAGGTGACATCCCAAAACGTATATGTTGTCCCATGACCGTCTCTAGATCTCTGATACACATATATTCATGCTCAATACATAAATAGGAAATGGTTAACTTCGTCTTGCATATTTGCTAAAAGAAAACTTCGTCTCGGAGCAACTCCAAGAGACTAGCTAAAATGACTTGGCTAGCTAAATTTTGGAAAAAATCTCAAAAAAACATTCTTCCAACGGACTAGCTATCTACCCAACTAGCTATCCTACCTAGCTAAATTCATTGCCCCGCTAGCTATCTTTGGCTAGTGGCGGGTGACTAGCTATCCCGATTTTCACGAGGATGGCGGGCGGGACCCACGGGCGGCGGAGCATATGCATAGTTTAATTTAGAGAGGCTGTTGGATGTCAACCACTTTTTGCTAGCTATTTCATTTTACATGCTAGCTAAGTCGGGATTTTAGCTAGTGATTTTTAAAGAGGCTCTTGGAGTTGCTCTTACCCTCTCAAACAACTTAGCTAACATTTGTCAATTGAATCCAATGTATTTAGCACATCTCCAATGTATTTTAAACACCTCGGATTAGTTACCAAGATTAAAAAAGGAAATTTTAATATGATTTTTGTACGGATTGGTAAGTAAAATAGATAAGGGTGCATTTCGCGTATCTCTCAAAGTTAGTTCTCTGCTACCAAAGCTCTGCTAAGCAATTTTGTAGAGAGAAGTGATTCTTCATAGTTATGTGAAGTGATTGTTTAAAATAAATTAAAAGGCTGGAGATGAAAACATTACTCAATTTTTCTGATTCTGTGAAGTGATGCACCACCCTGATCTAAAACATTTGTGCTAGAAAATCACATTCACCCATAGAGCCACTTCTCTTAGATAATCAGTCCCCATAGTGTGTTTGCTAGTACTCCATCTCGGCTCTGCTCAGCTCCACTCCTCACTCTTGCTCCCAAAAAATGCTGTTTGGCAACGCTCCATCTCCAGGGTGCCGCTGTCATCCAAGGCACGGTAGTGGCCTCAAGAATCGAGTTGCAATGCCACAAAATCACCCTCTAGCAACATCAGTCAAACTCGACCAATCGCGAATCAATCTTTGGTGATTCGAATCAAGCCTCACAACAGTGAAAATTGAGGACAATGAGCCACCGGAAATCATCGTGACGGGGGATGAGAAGGTTGGCAGAGGAGAGACTGCCGCAGCCGCCGCATTTGGCAAATCGAGCTCTTGCCCATCATCAACTCTAATCATAATGTTGTTGGGGGTCAACGTAGAGACTACCATATCATTCAAAATAAAAAGAAAGCAATAAAAACAAAATAAGACCATTTGAAAAAATCAATTCAAGTAAAATAAGAGGACAATTTTAGTCTAAAGAAAAACCTAGCTGCCGGGCTATTTGCGCAGGACACCTTTGCTAGGTTACACATACTATTGGGAAAAAAGTACCTACATACTAACAAATACGTACGTGGACTCCATCCAGGACAATTTAATTTGAAACAAGCTTTGGATCTTGGCGCGAGCCCAACATACCAGGCCGGTACCGTTCGCTCGGTGCCACAGCCATGACGATGTCTCGACGTGCGCTGGACGCCGTGAAGCAGTCAAGGAGACGATATAGTATACGTGGCATATGGAATTGACAGCTTTGACCCAACCCCCATCGACTGCAAATTAAACGTGTACCTAACCACGATGCCCGTCGACGACACATACATATACTACCCTGATCGATCTACCCAGCACAAATAAGCTGCTTTCATCATCAACTCAATTCGGTCTCCGATCCTGCTTGTTGGCTAACTGCTAGAATCTCCTTTTCCGTGTGGAAATAAGACGCTGGCTAGCGAGAAGCTGATGACGACCTGGTCCGGGGTAGACCTGCACTAGTAGATTATTCTTACATCTTACACCCACTCAGCAGACTTGGTGTTGTGTAGAGGTGCAAGCGGCGCGGGCCACGCCGCCAGCCCGCTGGGCTGACCTGCGCCGCTAGCTCCCACCAACCCGCAACCAGCCCACATAGCTGAAGTGGGTCAATGCGGGTAAACCCGCTGAACCCGCATACTCCCACAAACCCTCCCGCATCCCTGATTCCCTGGTGTCGGTCGCCGCCACGCCCCCGCAACCCCGCCGCCGCGCCGATGGAGAACCCTACCTCTGCCCCGCCCCCTGCCCCGCCGGAGATGCCCCTTGCCCCGTCGGAGATGCCTCCTGAGCCACCCCCATTGCAGCACCCGGGCTCGTGGAGAGGATTTCAGCAGTAAAAGCTGCCGTTGACATCGCAACTGCACGTCGGGAGGCAATCAGGGGCAGCTCGGCTGGCGCCACGGCGGCGTGGGAGGGGGCGAACAAGCACAACGGCGGCGGCTGCAAGCTGGAGATCCATTTCGGCCGTCCTCTCCTTCTGCCGGTAAGGAAGCACTGGCTTGATTGGATCTGCTGTTGTGAGTGACTTAGCCTTGTTTTGCGGTACTGAATAAAACGCTCAATCTGTCCCGTCCAATCTGTGTGGTGTGGTCTGTCCTGGTTGAGTGGTGGGTTTGTTTTGCCTGTCTGATGCAAGTTTAATGAGTCTGCTGTGTTTGTGAACATTTGCTGCTGTGCAGTGGCTTGGTTGAACCATGATGAATGAATAAGTGAACCCTGAACCTTGTGGCAATCTGGTTTGTTCATTGTTTTAGTATCATTTTTATGTGAATGTTTGTGTAGTGGAAATCTGTGCATCACTAACAGCTTTGGGAATTCTGCGTGTCTTTTGATGATACGCATCATTACAGGGTATGCACATTTTTTGGCTCCGAATAGCTTGTGGAAATGCATATCAGAATGGAAATATTCAGTTATAGCCTTGTGACTTTGTTTGTAATGAAGTGTGGACAGAATTTCAGTGCAAACAGGGGACATGGAAAAGCCGGAAGGCAACATGGAATGCATGAAGAATTCCACTAATTAAGTTCCATCAGTTCCTATTTTTCTATCTTGTTTAGGTTGATTTCTTTTCACAGTCTGACTCCAGTTGATGATGCCTAGAAAGACTCTAGAATCATGCTGTCAGAAATGACAGAGTAGGAAATGGGAAGGAAAAAGCATGCCCCAGCAGCTTATTTAGTGCTCTAGAATCATGCTGTCAGAAAGCAGAACATCACTTATTTTTGATGAATGAATAAGTGAACCCTGAACCTTGTGGCAATCTGATTTGTTCATGTTTTTAGTATCATTTTTATGTGAATGTTTGTGTAGTGGAAATCTGTGCATCACTAACAGCTTTGGGAATTCTGCGTGTCTTAAGGATGAGGATAGGTTCTGCAATTCTGCTGCCTCATGACGCACTTATATCTTGTTCAGTAATTTAAAAGGTTTTAGATTGGTAAATTTTAGATCAGTGCTATTGTATATCTTCCAGATGCCTTCTGTTTAGCTGACTGAATGATCTGTTACCAAGTGGTCGTCACTGCAACCTTTGTAGAATTGTTACTTCATGAGCTTATATTATGTAGCTATAACAGGGTTGCAAGATCTTGAAATGTTTATGTTAAGTTAAACAAAATCTACTTATTTGTGTTGGATGCCCAAAATCTAACAAGTGTGGTGGAGCAAAAGCTGATAAATTCAGCTTATTTGTATTCAGGGAAGGGGAGAGGTGGAGGAAGGTGCAGGGAAAGGGCTTCTGGACAAGAGCTCTAATGCCGCCACTGCAAATACACAAAGGGAGGCAATTAGGAAAAGAAAGAGAAAGCAAGAACAGGTAATGTTTCTTGTCAAGAATTAAGCACCAGATCTGCCTTTGCCTTGCATTCATCATATCTACGCTGCTTCAAGAAATCAATATTATCTATGCGGGATAATGAGGGAGAGGGGATTTCATTATCGGTGAAGCATAAGGTCCCCGGATCAAAGACAAGCACCAGCAAAGCGGTTCAAGTCACCACTAGCGTCAAAGTCAATCGGAGTCGGGATGATGCTATCCCCAAGGGTCATTACCCCATCTACAACATTGGTTGGGTCTTCACGGGAATCACCAATATCTCCTTTTATCAAAAAAAGAAGTATGCTTGGTCAAGGTGAGTTCAAAAAAAGAATCAACAACACATGAAAGCTATAAACCGATAGTTATTGCATTATATGTAATTATCTGCTCTCATGTTAATTAGTGAATATGCTTTTAATTACATACTTTCATGTTAATTACCTACTCTCATCCAATTAGTGATTTTAAATTGTTCTACATTGAAAATACGGTTTTCATGTCAACCACTAGGATCTTCACATAGGAATAAACGACGCGAGACTTACTTCATATATATGGAAAGAATTTGAACCAATGTATGACAATGGAATTCTAGTAGAGGCCCAATGTATCCATTGTAATCAATTATTCAAAGCAACCGGAGACATTGGTACAAGTGCATGTGGCGGACACTTAAAGACTTGCAAAGGAAAAGCTGCATTAGAGCAAATGGTCTCCCAATTGAGTCATGGTATGTCTAAGGCTGATGTGTCTTTGAATGATTGGAAGTTTAATCAAGAAGTGGCTTATGCAGAGTTAGTCAAATTTATTGTCATGCACGAATTGCCATTTAGTTTAGTTGAATATCCCAAATTTAGATCTTTTGTGGACGTCATCAACCCATGGTTTAAGCATGTGTCCAGACCACTATAAGGTCTTACTGTATTGACTCATATGAGGAAGCAAAAGCAAAGTTAAGAAAGTTGCTTAACATGTCAACATCTAGAATTTCTCTCACTGCTGACATGTGGACCTCAAACCAGACTCTAGGTTACTTGTGTGTGACTGCTCATTACATTGATGATGAGTGGAAACTTTTTAAACGGATAATAAAGTTTACTCTGGTTGAGTCACCCCATGATGGCAGAACAATGTTCAATGCCTTGTTAAGAACACTTCAGGATTGGAATATTGAAAACAAAGTATTTGCAATCACTTTGGACAATGCATTTGTAAATGATAATTTTTCAAAAACCACCGCAAGAGAATCTTGTTGATAAGGGACAATTACCTCGGAAGGGAAAAGCTGTTTCATTGCCGATGTCTTGCACATGTATTAAATCTAATTGTTCGGGGAGGGTTTCAAGTCAATCGGTAGTGCTACCAAGAACATTAGGGAAAGTGTAAAGTATGTTAAGAGCTCACAAGCTCGGAAGCAAAGGTTTGAAGAAATCGTAGAGCAAGTTGGTATTTCTTCCGGGAAACGACCCCCTCTTGATGTTGTCACTCGGTGGAATTCAACATTTCTAATGCTCGAGACGACTCTAGAGTACGAAAAGGTGTATGAAGCTTCGAAGCGAGGTAGACCCGCAATACATACATGAGCCTTCAACCAAGGACTGGAAGGTGGCAAAGAAATTATGTAACATGTTACAGCCTTTCTATGAAGCAACCAAAATAGTGTCGGGATCAAAATATCCTACTTCAAGTCATTACTTTCATATGTTGTGGAAAGTGAAGAAAGAGTTAGACAAACAGTCTTCAATTGGTGATCCTGTGATAACAACTATGGTTTATGGGATGAGAGAAAAATTGAACACATATTGGGAGCTGTCCTATCTGAAAATTTGCATCCCAGTTATCCTTGATCCTCGATTCAAGGTGTGCTTTCTTGAGTTCCGCTTGAACCAGTGGTTTCAGGAAGAAGCATTCAGATACACTTCTAAAGTGGAGAAGACATTCCGAAAGCTATTTGCTGAATATTCTGCAGAAACAAGTGACCCATTCCCTGAGAAGGCACCTGTGGTTGATGAGAAAATTGATGAGAACAACCCATGGTCAGATTGGGGGCAACATCAAAATGCACAGCGAATAAGTACAACAAATGAGTTAGACAAGTACTTAGAAGAGGAAACACCGTCGGTAGGAGTCAACCTTGATATCTTGCGGTATTGGAAGATGCACTCGAGCACTTATCCAACACTTGCGCGAATGGCACGTGATATTCTAGCGAGTGCTGCATCAACGGTGGCCTCGGAATCGGCATTTTCTTCTGCGAAAGAATAGTGAGCGACTACGAAGTAGGTTGAAAAGTGAAACTATTGAAGCTCTTATTTGCTTTCAAGATTGGTTGAGATCAGAAGATAGTTCACATGATAATATAGCTGGAAACAGAGCTGGAGATGAGCTCGATTGCATCTAATGCATATCTTTTTGTAAGTACTACTAACTCATATTGTTACAGTTTATTATATATGCTGAAAATGTATTTATTTGCACAATATTCATTTTTTCTGAATTATATATGTTGTGCTCTGTTGCATGTGCCACTTCTTTCTATAAGTGTGATACTGACCTCACAAGAGTATGTTGAGCTCCGTTCTGGATACAATGCAATTTTTTGGTGCCCTTTTGCTCAGTGGTTACATAAACATGTGCCCATTGTGTTGTGCATCTGGTTTAAATTGGATAGTGAACATTTAATTCTTGGTTATCTGTAATTTTGTATGCTTTTTAATTATGTCAGATTGTTTATTCAGAATTATGTCAGATCGTAATTTTGTATGCTTTTTGATTATGTCAGGCCTGAGGTTATATCTGAGATTGCTCGCATGTCAGTCCATAGGCCGGAGGTTGAGCAGTCATGCAATAAGAATTAGGTAGGAACTAATTGACATATCTACAAACTTAGTCACTTCATGTCCATATTATCTTCTTTTTTAGACTTACCATCAAATCTTTATGCTTGGTTTCGTTGCTCTTTCTGATTATCAGCAATAAAGTGGCATCATATTGTATTACTGTAGGATTTTAAACTGCATCCTGAAATCCTAGTTTCACAATTCCAGTCGATGTGCCTGCACTATTGCCTCGGTGCATCACTCCTTGCAATGTTTTTTATTTTCTGAATCAACACTCATTGCAACATTAAATCTTGATCTGGTTGAACTGTCCACATCGTGGGATGCATACTGAATTTTTTGAGTCTGATCGTCTGATGCAGGAGTAGAACACGAGGAACATTTGGAAGAGTTGGAACTGGTAGGCTGAAGCAGAACGGGATGAGCAATTGGAAGAGCCGGCACTTGTCGTCTGAAGGTGAAGATCGTTTGTCCTTGCAAATGATGCCATCCTGTCTGAAGATCACATGCAAAGTCTGATGTTCGCGGCACTGGGAGTTTTTGAAGCTGCGCTGTATATTTGTTGACTTGCTTGCACAGTGCAAAGGATGCATTTGCATGTAGCTATAGAGCCTTCAAATAAGTTCCACTTAATAAGTGGACGCATGCGTTCTTTGGGGAACTCTAGTGGGTATCAATCTCTTGTTTAATTTAATTCAGAGAGATGTCATGGTATAATTTATTTCAGATATATGTTATGGCCTGCGCGAGCTCTGCATGTGTGTCAGCGTCTCAGGGTTAGGGAACCATGTGCAAGCTTGTGGGTTTATGCGGGTTGCTGCTAATCCCACATAAAGTTTGCAGCGCAATGTGGGGCTGCCGCTGAAGCCCACTTTCTCTGGCGGGTTGTGCGGATGTGGGTTGGGTCACCCGCTGCCGCCCCACTTACATCATTAGTGTTGTGTGACCCTACACCAAATATCCATCTTCCTTGGTACCAGCTAGCACTGCTTGTCGACTCGCCCGTACGTTCATCAACATCCGCAAGATTGTAATTTGTTATGTTACGCAATTCCCAAAAACAAACCACAACAATTGTTTGTGTTTCTTCACCAGAGCGTATACATACGCAGGATTATTTTCTAAGACCCAAGCTTCGATCTCAGATCCTTCGGACGGCGGCGGACATGATCAGTTCGGCGGTGGTTCGGGGAGACGGTTAGCGAAATACTCTCAAACATGAAAGACGAGTATAAGGGGAGATCAAACCACAAGCAGCACTTGGAGAGGTTGGAGATGAGGTATGGTCGCAACCACCCGAGGTTCGATTCGTTATTGGAGCGAATTGTGGGGTTGATTTCAAAAAAATCCCCTCGCCGGTGAAATCGGGGTTCGGGGATTTTCTAACCCGGGAGATGATTTCTTCCTTTTAATGAAAACAGTGGGGGCGCGCGGTCTTACCCCCACTCGCTTAGTTTTTGAGGTTGGAGATGGCGCACATAAGGCTGGAGGCTGTGCTAGAGGAGCTGAGTGCAGCGCATGGAACATCACTAGCACGCCATTGTTGTGCAGGCGGAGCAAGCTCAAGTCTGCGGTGCGATGACACGCTGCACCGGTGCAAGAGACGCACCCAGGAGGAACATCTCTAGCATGCCATTGCTGCGCTGGCGGAGCAAGCTCAAGTGTGCGGCGCAGGAGTGCGATGACATGCTGCACCGGTGCAAGAGGCGCATCCAGGAGGAGGATGACGCCACCATGGAAGAAGGTGGGGTAAGGAGCTCCTCTAATTTTCTTCCGAAACGGATCGCCCGCAACGCGAGGTCTTTTGTTTCATCCATATTTAATCATGGTGGCAGTAGCAGCAGCTGTGAGCTGAGCAGATCCACCGTTCAAAGATTTGAGTGGCTAGCAGATGGTGCTTGTGAGTTCTTTGCTTCGATCCATCAGCACTCCGGAGGAGATGGAGGCCAGGCTGCTGTATGCGCTCAAAGATGGTGACACCCCAGTGAAGAGCTACATCTTCTCCATCCTCACCGGCTCACCATGAATCCGCGATCAGTGACCGTACCTGTGTATTCCAAGCTGCTGTCGAATTATCCATTTGCTGTTCCAACAAACATGCGAGATTTATGAACCAACTTTTCAAGACAAACCTATGGTTCCAAACAAAATTTAGTCCATGTTTCAAAAGTTTGACCAAATCATGGTCAAGATGACAAGTATTTATGACCGGAGGGACTGTTTACTCTACTTGTAGTACTGAACAACAAGTAAGTGCTGATCACAAAGTGAATCTAAAACTCAAGTTCCAATTCCAGACTCAGTTTCACTGAACAAATTCAGTTTCACACATCTGTATGGATACAATGCAATATAATACATGCACAAAATTAGGTACGGCCAGTCCAAGACCTGAATAAGCCTTGTAGCTTGTCAGATGCACGGACAACCCATAACTTCAGAAAGTCCCGGGACAACTCCTTCCATAGCCCTACACTGTCACGTTGCTGTCGAATTACCCATTTGTTCCCAGCCTGCCTAGTGGTTTTACTTTTACTTGCATGGACAACTCTTCGCATCTGTGCGCTCATCTTCTCCACACAAAAGTGTGCGGTGCCATGCCTGGACTTCAAACACATTTGGTACAGCTTGGATTCAGAATTCTGATGGAGGTATTGTATCGCCTTGGGCAGCAACTTGTCATCCAGGTCCTGTAGGCATGCATTGGCATGTGTTATTCCTTCCTTTTCATCAATCACCTCCAGAGCATAGCTCTCAGCTGCAGGATCTATGTCCTTGGGGGAGTCATGGGGCATGATCAAAACTCCAACCTTCACCGGTGGTACAACCGAATTATTCAGAGAACTACTTCCTCCATGTTCAGCATCGGAACTCAGATGACTGTTTTTGTGCTGATAATTAGACAGTGAGACATGGCACTGCAGGAGCATTACTATAACCTCCTCTGGGAACATACTTGACACCAACCTTGCTCTGTTGCTGGTGCCAGATGAAGAGGTGGTTAAGTCATGCTTGTACTCATTGCAACATAGTGGATTTGGGCGATACCATTGAGTCAAAATGCTGTGGATCTTCTCCCAGTATTCATTTTTGCTATAAAGAGAATATGGCAACCAGGAAAAATCTTGGGTAGGCAGTTGAACAAGTCCTCTCTTGACACCTTCAGCTGCAAACTTGCAGTGCGGTGTCACTGACTCCATGCACTTGATTATGACACCAAATACGTCGGTACTTTCGGAGAGTCGCAGCATAAACCCAAGATAGAAACCCTTTGTAGGCTCCTTGAAATCTTGAAAAAGAAATGATACCATTGCCTCTACTCCACGCTCTGCAAAGCTCATGGGTCGTATGCCTAAGTAGTACATCTTGCTTCCTTGAAATCCTCGATACCTCATAGACTTCCCTGAAAGAAGATGGCCAATGAGAGGGTCGAAGAACATGTACTTCCGTGGGGTTCCTCCAAACTCGATGAACTTTAGGAAATCATTGGCGCCATCTGCAAACCTCTCGAACCTTCGAACTGCATAAGCAGAGCCACTGCTTGACTCATGACTATCAGAGCTAATGACAGATGAGATGAATGACTTGGTAGCATGAGCAATCCGTTTCGGAAACCAAGACTCGCTCACCCACTGCCTGGTCTCTTCCTCTTCCAGTGCACGCTTCTTGCACCTTCGCAGCGCTTCATCACACTCCTGAGTAGCACGCTTCAGCTTGTTCTGCCACCTTAGTAGCGTCGCATCAGTGATGTTCCATTTGTCAGCCATGTGGAGGACAGACTCCATCTTGATGTGTGCCATCTCCAGCCTTTCTATGTTTTCTTTTGCATTGTGCTTGTCTTCATCCTTGGTAATAAGATTTGATATAATCTTATTCACCGCTTCCCCTATAACAACAGAACCCAGCACCTCCGCCATGATGGTTCAACAATCTGCAGAAAATAGTCTGCACAATGGATAAAAGATTGACATGATTACAGTGCATGCATGAAAGGGAGAATATACATACATGTATAACTAGAGAAAAATCAGGTTAGTACTCTCACACTGTAATTACCTTTGTTAGCAATGCACAGGTGCAACTCTAGTTGCAGTGTGGGATTGTGATCGTTGATAGGGAGTTTGCAATACTGAAGAGGATGCTTTAATTTGATGTTCTGAGAGGCATGCACATGTATATGTATGTTCAATGTATCTAAACGAACTAAGACATTCAATGTTGATTAGAGAATAGAATTTAGACTCTGAATTTTTTGAATCATTGATGTAACAACAAAACAAGCCAGGACCAGGATTATTGGAATCAATCAGTTCCTTTTGAATATTTGAGGGGATGGATTGGTCAATGCAACCTAAAATTTGAAAAGTGCAGGATTCTAACAAAAACAAGAGGTCACAACCAACTTCCAAGGAACCATCAAACTTTGTCCTTCCATATTAAAATATGGCGGCTGCTATACTCGGAAGACCTTAAATAGTTTGATCTTGGCAGTTGCCAGGAACCACCAAGGCTGTAACCTGGAATCCTTCTTCCAATGATTGATCAGTTCGTCAATGCTATGTACTATCAGCCCAGCTGCAGCACGTCAACTCCCTCGCCGTCACAGGAAGTATACTGCTGGACGGTAAGGATGGCTCCTCTCGGTATTGCCAGCCACGGCCGTCTCCCCTAGCTCTCCGCCATCATCGCTCGCCGTCGTTGGCACGTGTCGCTCGCCGTCGTTGGCACGTGATGGATCCCTCATCTATTGATCCCACCCATGGCTTTGAGTTCTCCTCGGAGGTACGCTCCTCTCTTGGTCGCTCGGTTTGCTCCCCAAACCCTGATCTGGGTTCAAGTTTTTGGCTTATCGCCGCTTTTAGCCATTCTCGTTTACGCCTCTCGTCGGAATCTGTTGGCTTCATTCTGCAATCAATCCTTGGCGGTTCGGCAGACCTCTTCTCAGTGGTTGAACTTGAACAACAGCTTTTTCAAATTCACTATTCTTGATCGGCAAGTGGGTCTTCGTGTTTACGCCTTGAAGTCTTTCGCTTGTGCTACCTTCAAGGTTTTCTTCCACCTTTGGAACGAAAATGGTCTGGCTCGAGCTCGCATCTCCTCCACCTCGGATTCTGTCCCGCGTTTTGAGTGGGTTCCTGCTAAGAAGAAGAAATCGGTGAGTTGCTGCCGCTGTTTCTTAGGGTAGACATTCTCTGAATCGGCGTGTTGGCAAGTCCAAATCGGTGTTCTCGATGCTCAATTTCCTTTGTTAGCGAAGTGCACGGGCGTAACTTTAGTTGCAGTGTGAGATTGTGATAGTTGGCAAAGAGTTTGCAACATAAATGCTTAAAGTTCGAGAGGCATATATATGTAAGATCCGGGCCGTATACGTACGCTTGACGTCACCGCCATGCGATGTCTTGACGACGTACGTTGGACGCCATGAAGCGATCAAGCACTCAAGCGGACGATCCAAGAAGCGCAAACCATGTATACATGGCATGGATTGACGGCATGCATCACAACGAGAAGCGTGGCTTCGCCAACGCCCAACGCTTTCCCAACGACCAAGACCCGAGCGTGTGGCGAAGAAACTCTTTCCCAACGGGAAAATTCCGCTTTGTCGGGAAAGAAATCTTCGCCAACGACCCAAAATCCAATGATCGATGGCAAAGTTCGGCTTTTGGCGAAGGGGTTCTTTCCCAACAGCATTCCTGTTGGGAAAGAAAAGCTGTTGGCGAAGCCCCGACGCGGCCAAACGGTACCGACGACATCCGCTTCGCCAACGGCTTCGCCGTTAGTTGTTGGCAAAGGGAGCGACCCTTCGCCAACGGGGCTACCAAGCTGTTGGCGAAGAGCCTTCTTTCCCAACAGCCTTGTAGGGGCTGTTGGGGAAGATTGCGGTTTGTTGGCAAAGAATTTTCATTTTTTTCGAATTTTGAATTCAAACTTTTCTGGTAGCCTTGCTACATTGTTTACAAGCACATGGTTAAATGTGGGCCCATTTTGCAACATTTAGCTATATTTCGTTAATTATTTTCGCTCACTTGAATTTTCCGGCATAATTCAAATTTGAACTGCAGGTGCGTGAAATAATGAAACTTAGGCGTTCGAAAAATGATATTCATGTCGGGGAGTGTGTTTTGAGGCTGGGTCCCAAAGCTCACCCGAAATTTCGAAGTCCTTGTCCACGTAACACAACGGTCCGGGCGTGGTACAAGCTGTTTTTTTAATTATATAAAATCCAAACGAAGTCGAAAAATCACGAAACTTGTCGGGGTGTCTTGTGATCGCATGTGGAGGCTGCGATAAACATATGAGAAAGTTTGGAGCAAGTTACCGCGCCGGATGCTCAAAACCTAGACAGCTCCACATGTGCGAACAAGTGATCACATGGTAGAGATGTCTAGGTTTTGAGCATTTGACGCGGCAACTTGCTCCAAACTTTCTCAAATGTTTATCGTAGCCTCCACATGCGATAACAATACACCCCGACAAGTTTCGTGATTTTTCGACTTCGTTTGGATTTTATATAATTAAAAAACAGTTGTACCACGCCTGGACCGTCGTGTTACGTGGATAAGGACTTCGAAATTTCGGGTGAGCTTTGGGACACGGCCTCAAAACACACTCCCCGACATGAATATCATTTTTTGAATGCCTAAGTTTCATTATTTCACGCACTGCGGCTCAAATTTGAATTATGCCGGAAAATTCAAGTGAACGAAAATAATTAACAAAATATAGTTAAATAGCTCAAAACATCCCCAAGTTTTGAAGTTGAGACGTAGTTATAGTATGAAGGACCCACAAAAAAGTTGAAAGGAAAAAAAACAAAAATGCAAAAATTCTTTCCCAATAGCCTTGTGGTGCTGTTGGCAAAGTGGCTTCGCCAACAGCTTTAATACCGCAGCTGTTGGCGAAGGATGGCGCAGTAAAAAATTAAAAAAGGCTTTGCCAACAGCCGCACCTATAGGCTGTTGGCAAAGAACTTTAACCCTAAAACCAAGCAGCCCCCTCCCTCCCCACCAGACCCGCCCCTCCCTCCCCACCCAACCCGCGCGCCGCCGCCCTCTCCCTCCCACCCCGCGCGCCGCCGCCCACCCGCGCGCGCCGCCGCCGGCGGATCCGCTCCGCCGGCCGCGCCCGCCGGCCCCGCCGCGCCCGCCGGCCCCGGCCCGGCCCCACCCGCCGGCCCCGCCCCCGCCCGCCGCCTTCTCCTCCCACCCCCGCGCGCCGCCGCCGGCCCCGCCGCCCCGCCGGCCCCGCCCCGCCGCGTGCGATCCAAGAAGGCGAGGGGAGGGGCGAGATGGCGGAGGAGAGGAACCGCCGGGTGCTCGTGGTGGGCGGCGGCGGCTACCCGGGCCGGCACCTCCTCGCGGCGCTCGCCTCCCGACGCCGGCCGCCTCGACGTCGCTTTCACCCACCACCACAGCCAGGCACCGCTGCAGCCGCTCCTCGACGCGCTCCCCTCGGCCTCCATCCGCGCCTTCCGCGCCGACCTCCGCTCGGGCGACGGCTTCGAGGAGATCTCCGCGTCCTTTGGACAGGTACGCGTCTGCATCTCCAGCGGCAGATACTGATGAATTCTATATATGCTGCATTCTATAGATACTGAAGAATTGCACGACGACATGTGGGTCTCCTGTACGAACAGTTTACGAGGGAGTGAAAACCTTCTACAAAGAAGAGGACGAAGTATTGCCGGTGAACATGTATGGAAAATCTAAAGTTGCTGCAGAGAAATTCATTGTTGAAAAATGCTCAAACTACGCAATCTTGAGAAGCAGCATTATTTACGGGCCACAGACAATATCTCATGTGGCAAAACCCCTCCCTGTTCAGGTAAATTACAGTAATCACCAATAGTTATGTTGTTTTCTCCCAAATTTAAGCAGGTAAGGTCGGTGTGTCTGATGTTTCAGAACTGAAACTGACAATTGTATATATATATGCTGAAACTCTACAATACCAGAGTAGCATCTGACTAGAAAAGTGCTTCGCTTTTTGGATGCAGTGGATGGACAGTGTTCTTTCACAGGGCCAACAAGTTGAATTCTTTAACGATGAATTCTTTCGCATTTTTCTTTTTGAATTTTAGATGGAGCATTTAGCTGAAAGAATATATTATGTTTCTGTTAAACAAACTGTACTAGGATTAATAAATATTCACCAAACTAGATTCCTCGGTGCAACATGTAACATAATGTGGCAGCTACTGTTAGTTCCTTTGGTGTTCCTATGCTAGTTTGATCTTTCTTTGGTTTGTGCAGTACATCTTACTTCATGAAAACTATCAACTTTATGTCCTTCCAAAAGTTCTAGAATCAAAGAAATTGGCTAAATCTGGACGAACTAAGCAAAAGGAAGCTGATCTGGAGTACAATGTTGCAAAGCAGGTTGAGAAAATGTTAACGTATGTCCCTCACAGCTTTCACTCTATTTTGCCCTATGCTCCAAAATAATTGTAATGTGAAGGATTTTGTTCTTCCATGGAGTTTGAACTATTTATAATTGTTATTTTCATGGAGTCCTGCTGCAGATTCACTTTTTTATGTTTACCACAAGTTCAGATAGCCTATATTTGATTGGTAGTTTTGACTTTATCTACTTGCGAACTATTCCAAAGATAGATTTTCTCCCTTTTTCCTAGTACTTCTGTTCTTTCTGACATCATTGCCGTACACGTGGGCTCCACCGTCGCAGACCTACTTGTCTCCAGGTGCTAGCTCTCCACCGGGTCTTTCTCCACAGCACCCGGCCTACCCCACGCAGCCGTACACGTGGGCTCCACCATCGCAGACCTACTCGTCGTGGCCGGGGGCGCAGACGCAGCGGGGGCCTCGCCCGCCCTACTGGCACTACGACCCGCCGCAGGGGTCAGGGTGGACTCAGGCGCAGCCACAGCCACAACCTCAGTCAGGGTGGTGTGCGTTGGAGCAAGGTGGGGGCGCTGGGACCTCTGGGGACGGCGCCGGGACCCCTGGGGACGGCGCCACGAGCTAGGTACCTGTGACTACCTCTTATGGACTAGTAGCGATGCATGTTAGACCCCTGGACATGTATGTTGGAGTTGTCGGACATTTTGGACATGTATGTTGGACATCCTGGTGTATGTTGGACATGTATGCACTCGTTTCGTGACTTTATGTGTATTATGGACACGTATCGAAGGATTTGATGTGTGGATTCATGTTGAGATCGAAACCGATGCCGAAATGTGGTTTATATGCTATATTGTTGATATATATGTGGTATTACGGTTCATATCTTTGATGTGTGGATTTGATATGTGAATTAAATGCTAGAAAAGAGAAAAAAAAGGGGGAATTCCCGGCTTTGCCAACAAGATATGCCAAAGCTGTTGGCAAAGGCCGGGCTTTCCTCACCGGCCTTCCCGGCTTTGCCAACGACTTTGGGCCGGACTTTGGTTGGCAAAGGTTGGCTAAACAGCCTGGCCCAAAGCTGTTGGCAAAGCTAGCTGTTGGCAAAGCTGGGCTTCTTTGCCAACAGCCTTATCCAGGGATTTGCCAACAGCTTCACCCGATGCTGTTGGCAAAGCTAGCTGTTGGCAAAGCCGCCATTCCCTTTGCCAACCGGACTTTGCCAACAGCCGTCGCTTCTCTGTTGGCGAAGGTAACAGCATCCGAGCTGACGGCGTCCCCTCTTCGCCAACGGCACACATGGCTGTTGGCGAAGCTTTCCCAACAGGGCCGGAATTCCTGTTGGCGAAGAGCTCTTTCCCATCACTTAAAACGCCAACGGTTCTTTCCCGACAGGAACTCGGAAACCCTGTTGGGAAAGCCTTCGCCAACAGGGTTGGAGTCTTCGCCAACAGCTCTAAGCTGTTGGCGAAGCACGCGTTTCCTGTAGTGCATACGGCAAAATGTAGATGATTACGATGACCACGATCGCGACCGCAACGACAACTGAGCTGGAGGGCACACATGCTCTACATCCATTACAAACAAGCTGCTCTCACCTTCACTGCAATTCAGTCTCCGACGATCCCTTTCTTGACTTCATTGCTTTCTAGCTCGCTGCCAAGAGTCAGAGTAAGAGTCAGAGTCAGAGTCAGTACTTCAGTCTCACTTGGCTATACGCTTCAGCTTGACACTCTTTTCCATGTGGAAATAAAACACTAGAAGCTGATGACGACCTGGTCCAGATAGACCACAGTAGATTTTTCCTACACCTACCACCCACTAATCAGCTACATTAAACTCGAAAGATCAGGTAAGTACTCTCGCACTGTAATTACCTTTGTTAGCAGTGCACACGCGCAACATTAGTTGGAGTGTGGGATCATGATCATATCGTTGGCGAAGAGTTTGCAACATAAAGAGGACGCTAAAAGTTCTGAGAGGATTCTAACAAAACAAGAGGCCACTCCCCCAACTTCCCAGGAACCATCAAGCTTTGTTCTTCCATATTAATATCTGGCGGCTGCTACATTCAGAAGACCATAAATAGTTTGATCTTGGCGGCTGCCAGGAACCATCAAGCTTAGTAATCTGGAATGCTTCTTCCAGTGATTGATCAGTTCTTCAATACTACATACTATCATCCCAGCTGTGCTATGCTTCTTCTAAAGTATATACTATCAATAATTGATCAGTTCCCCATAATTTAATTTTAGATACCAATGTTCATCAGTGGATTACATATTTATAAAAGAGTAAGACAGCAAGCATATTATTAAGAGACTACCATTTTCTCAAGATATACAGAGCCATTTCAAAATATCTGGACAGATAGTCAAAGTTGAACCACTTTGACTACTCCATTGTATGGTGAACAGTTCGAAAGGACCTAACTTAGTCTCGGCATAATTAGTTCATTTTGAATATGAGATAGACGGCAGTACATTTCTGTTTGGACTTCAGAGCTGGCGCAAGTAGACTTCCGAGCTCGGATCACACCAAGTCAAACATTGAAAAAATCGTGGTAGCCTAAGGAATTAATTAGCAAATTCAACTCCACCGGATTGCCAAGTCCTAGCACGGAGACGGGAGGGGGCTGGTCGGGTACCTCGAGCGCGCGGTAGGGTGGAGGACGCCGACGGCGACCGGCGCCTCCACGTACGTCTCCGATTCTCCCCGTTGACCTGGCGCAAGCACGCCTTTCTCCAGTTGAATGGATACACATGCTGCTTGTCCTCGCCGTCGCCGGAGCACCCCCGTACAACGCCCGCGGCGACGACACCGCCTCTACCCACGCCGGCGGCGGGGGTACGTTGACGGCGACGGCTTCTTGCTGGCCACAGAGTCCGGCGGGCCCTCGCTCGATGCTCTTCAGCAACGGGCCGGGCCCATGAGATTAAATAGGCCTGCTTGCTGGCCCAGGACGGACGTTTGGACTCTTGTCCCATTTATTTTGATTTGAAACATCCCTTTGGATCTTGGCGCCAAAAATTGAGTACACCACCCACCCCTAAGCTCGATGCCACAGCCATGCGATGGCTTGACGACGTAATCCTCCGTCCCAAAAAGAATGACGTTTTAGAATTTTTCTAATAAGTCAAATTTTCTCAATTTTTATCAAATTTATAGAGAAAATGATTAATGTTTATGACATCAAATAAATTATTATAAAAATAGATCTCTATTGATATTTATTTCATACCATAACTGTATGTAGTTTTTCCCTATAATATTGGTCAAAGTTGAGAAAGTTTGACTTAGGACAATCCTAAAACGTCATCGTTTTTGGGACAGAGCGAGTAGGTTGGACGCCATGAAGCAGTCATACTTTGTAGATGATTACGACGGCGACTGAACAGGAGGGCTACCCAACGCTGACGTGTATACCCTGGTCGGCTGGTCTACCCAGCACACAGATGCACTACACATCCATACAAAAACAAGTGTTCTGATCTTCACTGCAATTTGCTCTCTGACGATCCCTTTCTTGATTTCATTGCTCTCTAGCTCACTGCCAAGAGTCAGTACTTCATTGTCACTTGCTTATTTGTCTAATGTTATTGTCATTGCTTCATGAAGTTCATCGACCAAGATCAATTGGAACAGAATGACACTACCACAAGAGAAAGGCGGACCTAGGAATCCTAGACCTGAACAAGTTCGCCAAGATCCTACGCCTGCACTACTCTTGCATGAGTGTCTCTCGCTAGAGAAGGCTTGGATAGGTACCGAGACACCATGTAACGAAAAGGATCGCCACCTGTTTGCGGACTGGACTTCGGTCTCCGTGGGGGATGGCCACAAGACGTCTTTTTTGGAGTTCTGGATGGCTACAAGTACAACGACCTAAGAATATTACCCTATTGTTATTCAACAAAACAAGAAAAAAGAACCAAACCGCGGCGGAGGCACTGAATGATAACATGTGGATTTGTGATCTCAAGTATCAGATTGGTTTCACAACATCACATCTCTTCGAATTTACAACCCTTTGGAATCTCGTTGCTACAGTTCAGCTAGCTTCAACAACAACAAGAAGACACCATCACTTGGAAATCTAAAGCTGAATGGGAGTATACAGTAGCGTCAGCATACAAGACCCAACTCAATGACTACACCAACACGGCAGAGATCGCCTCCATCTGGAAAACCTAGGCACCTCCAAAATGTAAATTATTCGCTTGGCTCATCCTTCAAAATAGGATCTGGACATCAGATAGATTGACCGCGGAGGGTGGGACCACAGTCCCTCTTGCCCACTTTGCTGAACAATGATGGAGACAACACGCCACCTCATCTCGTCATGTCGTTACACGAGACGGATCTGGACTTTTGTCGCAGAATGGGCCGGTCGGTGTAACCTACACTTGGTGGGCACATAGAGGCTTGGTGCTACATTTGTGGACAAATTTAACAACCAGCCCAAGGCATTCCACGAAAGGCTACGCACTCCATCATCCTCTTAGTTATCTGGGAGATTTGGAAGGAAAGAAACGACAAAGTATTTTAATTGCCACGAATCACTAGTACCATCCATTTTCGCCACGATCAAAAGTGAAGCTTCGGCCTAGATCGCAGCAGGGGCGAAAGGGCTTGCCACCCTCCTTGTGAGAGGGTTTGAGTGGCTTCCTGTAAATTTTGTTTTAAATTTTCATCTTGGTTTGCCAAGTCCCGGTCTTTTCTCCTCTATATCAATGAAATAGGCACATTCCGTACCCGAACGTTCGAAAAAAAATGATGTCCTCTGCAATTCAGTGTTGATATTAGATTTTAGTACATATATGTACACATTGATACTTCACAAAGAAAACATAAACTTTGAACTGAGCATACTAATGGATCTATGTTGACGGTCGATTTTGGTACACCTAGCTATGAGTTTACCATCAACAAGTTCACTCTTGCATGTCGATTTTGGAGTTTATTGTTTACACAGGAAAATAACATTAAAGAGGAGACTTTCGGGATAAGTTCATCAAGCACTTCAAGAGAAGATCATAAAGTCCGGCACAAGTCAAGACACATGATGAACATGACTCCAAAAGGCCCAGGGACCGAAGCATGAAGCCGTAAAACTTCAGAGACCCAAACTGAAGATGCTGAAGCTTGTGCGACAAGGAGCTCTATCTAAACAGTGGAGAAGACGATGTCAAGGGCCCACATGCATAAGGGAGCAAGTCAGCAATTGACTCAGAAGCATCGGGGAGCGAGACGGGGCCGAACCGGGCTGAAACAGGCCTGGTCAGTCGGCCCAGGCCAGCCAGCCTGGCCTATTTTGAGCCCGGTTTGTGCCCCCTTTGACCTAGGCGCTCCTCTATATATTGCCTCTGCCTCCGTCGACCACCACATCCATCCATTCATCAGAGAGCCTCCGACACGAAGGAGAAGCACTGGGAGGAAGCTGACGGCCGCCGCAAGTCCTCGAGTTGCCTAGGAGATGGCTTAGGTCATGCCCTAGCCGCCATGGTTAGCCCTGCGTGGTGAAGCCATGATGGAGTTCCGGAGCCCATGCCTTGATTCCATATAGGCAATTGTACATTCTACATTCGATGGTGATATAAATTATATGTCTTTTCTTTACTTTGATCTACATCGATGAGTGTTTTATCCATATGTGTAGCTAGCATATGATTTTAGTAGGAATAGGTCTAATCGTGATGGTTAGTCTATTTCTTGCGGATACATTGTTGTAGTGCACGGACCGAGGTTGTCGTTCGGTGATGATTATCCTTGCATAATGACAGTACAGTGGAGGAGAAAGCAGCGACTGAACATGTATCAGACCACTCCATATCGGGTTACTCCATATCGAGTGTACTCCTTATCATAGTATAGGTTTTAGATTGGTTTGTCACCTTGGCCGGAACGGCAACAAGAAGACGATAGGCTAAGGTTACCTTTAGTTTGCTTACGTTTATGGCTAAGTGGATGTGATCCATACATCCTTTCATGTATGATTAACCTTTATGCAATCAACACTTCACATAGGGTTAGACCGGTAGGTTAGATAGAGAACCTTAGTGGTTTTCCTCCGATCTTTGGATTGACAAATCTATGGAGGACCCTCCTTAGTGAAAAAGGCACCAAGTCACCCGTAGGCTTGCGGTGAACTTGAGCACAGTTATGAACCGTCAACAAGCTAGTAAGACCGTAAGACTCACTAGCTAGTTCGTTCCTGATCTTTACTGCATTACGTAGCTGCCCAACACAACCTAGCTACTAGTTCATTCCTGATCTTTACCATACTGGTCAGAAACTCAGAATGAAAAAAGTGACACAGAAAACATCCCACTATCCCAGGACTACAGCTGTGCATGTCTAGTATATTTATATGTGCATATGTTGATCACATCAATGGACGTCATCTGATTAGTGATGAGCGCAACTAATGGGCTAGTTTAAGAAAATGCAGAGGTTTGACTTCTCACCGGTATGCAACCTTTTCAAATGAAAAGGAAACAGAAGGGACTTCAATGCTAAACAGCAGGCTGCTATCAACCCTGAGAGTCACTCTGATGTTTTTCAAAGGACTGAGCCACTGCAGAACAACAGACTGCTATCAACTCTGAGAGTCACGTACTCTGATGTTGTTTTTTTTTCAAATCATTTTTTCTCTTTCGAATTCATTTAATTATTAAGGGCAGATGATTTAAGGACAATAATAACTATATTCTTCCTCACAAAACAGATTCTCCTGAGGCCTTGGACACGACGTGAGCAAAAATGTCTCAAAATATGGCCTAATCTACACCATAGAAAGAGAATTCTTGAAAGACATACACAAGTACAATGGACGCAATGCACACATACAAATGCAGACATTAGACATACACATATGTGGAAAATGATTAGCTATGTGTTTTGCTTGTTCTGTTGATATACCATGTTTGGACTTATGTAGGGCCAGCACAGGATCTGATTGAGCCTTTCATTTTGTCAGGTGAACGCACAACCCAAAGCTTAAGTAGGTCTTTGGACAACTCCTTCCATCCTTTTATGCTGTAATTATCTCGCTGTTGGACTACCCCTTTATCCCAAATTCGCGATCTGGAGGCCTTACTTCGAGGTGCATTTGTCTTGCCCACACAAAGGTTTGCAATTCCATGTCTAGATTTCAGACACATTTGATACATCCTTGACTCTTTGTTTTGATAGAGATAATCTATGGCTTTTGGTAGCAACTTCTCATCAATATCTTGTAGGCATGCATTCTTGTGAACCATTTCTTGCACCTCTTCACTGATCACCTCCAAAGCATAGCTCTCACATTCAGTCTCTATATCCTCTGGGGAGTCATGGGGTATGCACAAAACTCCTAGTTTTAATGGACGCATATCTAAACTACTTCCTTCATGTTCACCAGCAGAATTTGGAATGCATTTATGATCATCAGATAGTGAGACATGGCACTGCAACCAAACTGAAATAACCTCCTCTGGGAATATAGTCGACAATAGCCTTGAAGATGAAGCCGTTGTGTTGTTGGTTCTAGATGAAACACTCAAATTCTGCTCATGTTGATGGCAACAGAGGGGGTTTGGACGAAACCAATGAGTCAAAGTATTGTGGACATTGACCCAGTATGAATTTTCAACACAAGGACATTGTGTTGCCCAAGAAAAATCCTGGGTAGGCACCTGAATGAGCTCTCTCTTGACACCTTCAGCTGCGAACTTGAACTGAGGCACGAATGACTGCATGCACTTGATTATAACACCAAATATGTCAGTACTTTCAGACAGAAGCAGCATGAATCCTAGGCTGAAACCCTTTGGACGCTCCTTGAAGTCATGGCAAACAAAGCCTATCAATGCCTCGACTCCACGCCTTGGAGAGCTATGGGGCGTATTGTAAGGAATCGGATGCTCGTTAGCCTAAGAGGGGGAGGGGGTGAATTAGGCAATCTAAAACCTTAACATATGGCTTCACTACTTTTGCACAAAGATAAACTAGAACCTACTATCTAGATGTGCAAGTAGGGTTGTTCTAGTGTTAAACTCCCATCCCAAAACAAGGTTTGCAACCTATAGCCATTCCTATCATGATACTACTCTGGGAAAGTAAAGGCAAGCAAAGATTGCAATAGAGTAAATACGGAAACACAAAGAGGATGAGAGGAAGCAAACTCTTGACACGCGGTTTATCTCGTAGTATCGGTAGGCACTAAGCCACCCCTAGTCCATGTTGTTGAAGCACTCACACAAGAGCATTGCTTCCCGGTCACCAAGTCTCTCCCAAGAGCACCACTTGACTCACCACAAAGGCTAGCCACTTAGGCACTTGCCAAGCTCCCTTAGTCACCTTGATGCTGCCTCCACTAAGGAGCTTCTCCACCAAGGAAGGGGGTCTCCACGTCCCCCGCACAAAGTGTCCTCGCCGCTCCACACCAAGTCGGAGGATCGATGACGATTGCCGGTGAGCCACTTAGGCACCAAGGCTTCCGGTGAACCTTGTACAACTTGATTCACTCAAGAATCACCTCACAAGGTTGGCACAACCTTGCACTTACTCAACTCTAAGCTAAGCCTAGCACTAAGCGCATACACTAAGCATATGCAAGTCTATGGATGAGCAATTATGCACTTAGATGGATTGGATATGATCTTCTAGGTATCTTGGGCTCTCCTGCACTTCCACACAATCTAGCAGCCTCAAATGGGTGAGTGGAGGGGGTATAAATAGCCCAAGGCACTCAGCTAGCCATTGGCTAATGGCTCTCTAAAAAATTGACCGTCGGATGAACCGACACCTACTTTTCAGGAGCATTGGTTTATCTGGTGCCCCTCCCACATCACTTAGTCGTTGAGATTCTCTGACAGAACTACTCCGACGTTATGCACCGATGGTGCTGAAGGACTTCTCGCCAAACCGTCTTTGTTTGTTTCTTCGTAACCGTCGGATAGATGACGCTTCCCCTTGACTAAGACGTCGGTTCATCCGGTGTTGAAGAGCTTGTCTTGGCGCGTCTCTATCTTCATTCAAACAAGGCATCGGATAGACCGACGGTGTCCACCCTCTGACCATCGGATAATCCGGTGCTACTGTCTTCGCTTCTTCTCTGCAACTCGTCTGACGCTACTAAAAAATGGACCATCTATTAATCCGGCGGTGCCTTGGTTTTCACCCAGTGTACCAACTCGTCCGATGATTGCGCTGACGCTTGCTATCTAGGTACCGTCATTTCGTCCGACGGTGTCCTTTCTTTTTTCTTTCTTTCTTGTTTTTGACCCTTGAAAAATAGACTATCTTTACAATTTGTCATGTGGTATTTTGGCATCCTTGGGACCTAGAAATGTCTACAAAGACATGCTAAACAATATGGTTAGTCCCATTGATCCTGTTGTCATGAATCATCAAAATCATACTCGAACTAATGGCATATGAGGCCATGTTCGCTACACGTATGCCTAAGTAGTAAAATCTACTTCCTTGGAATGCTTGGTACCTCAAAAACTTGCCTCTAAGAAGGTTGCCGATGAGATGGTTAAAGAACATGTACTGCCGCGGCGTTGCCCTGAACCCAACAAACTTAAGGAATTGATTTGCACCATCTGCAAACCTCTCAAATCTTCGAGCAACATCTGTAGAACTATTTCTTGACTCATTGTTACTAGATCCAACGATAGATGAAATGAATAACTTGGTAGCATAAGCAATCCGCTTGGGAAATGACGACTGACTCACCAGGTGCCTGATCTCTTGATCTTCTATATAGCACGCTGCTTGCACCTTTGCAGCACATCACCACACTCTTGAGCAGCACGCTTCAGCTTGCTCCGCCACCGTAGCAGTGGTACGTCAGTGATTTGCCATTTGTTAGTCACATGGAGCACAGACTCCATCTTGATGTGTGCCATCTCTAGCTTTTCCATGTAATCCGTAGACTTATCGTTGTCCATGCCAATAAGACTGGAAATGATTCTATTTACTGTTTCCCCTGCAACAGCAGAGGCCACCATCTCTGCCATGAAGGGTTCAACGTTGTACAGAAAATCTGCACATGGAAGAGGATTAGCATTACTCTTTGATAAATCAACAAGACAACATGCTAAGTGGATGTGGGAGTGTATGTGTTGCTAGGAAAGATTAGTGAAGTACATACCCTCGTTATAGTAGACTAGTAGTTGCTCGTAGGGCTGGGGTGAAGATTTAGTTGGAGTGTAAGATCAGGCTCCTTAGCAAATACAAATGTTTGCTATCTTTATAAATAGATGTAAGGTGATCATACAAAATTAAATAGGATTTTTATTTGACAATCTAGGAGGAGGATGGAAGTCAAAGGGTGTCACTACCAAGAATTTTTGGACTTCATTAAAAAAAAGCAAAGGACCTGGATTTCTTGCTCGATCCATTTTCATTTTAATATTCAATAGGCCACTTGTTTTAAATTGAGGCTTGAGGTGCAGTGCTATTATTCCAATTATGCACCAGTACAACAGATGCAACGCACGTACACACGCGCAAGCACACACACATTAGACAGCACATTGTGGCAAATGATCAGCTATGCTTTTAGTATAACACCATCTTGCCTGTCACTTGAACTCCATACTGCCATTCTCTAAGGACCAAGTCCACATGACTAGGTCTCATGTATGAACTGGAATAACAATGTTGTACAAATCATCAGATATTTCATGCCAGACGGTAGTGATTCATTTGTTCTGAAATTGATTGATGAAGTGTTACCTCCAATTAGAAAAGTGCACGTCGCTTGCTCCCTTTGGACACGAGCACAATGAATCTCCACATCGTTTAGCTACAAACTTCTAATAACACTTAATTATGCATTTTAAGGACAACAAACCTGATTTTTATAAAACTATTATTTTCTATAAAAGACATTTTTGTTGCATGGGCTTGTTGCTCCAGTTCCATTGGAACCGTTTCTAGGCTCAGTCAATTCCACTCCAATGTTTAGCTTGAAAGTTGAAAGCTAGTCTAGGGTGCTAGTGTGTGTATATATACTAACAGAAAAGAATGAAATGGCGCCGTCCATGACTCAAGGATCACTTGTTTTTTGTCGTCATTTACTTTGGACTTGTTCTCAGCACAATCCTTCACAAGACCTCATCTATATCTGTTGGGTCACTCAATTAAATATTTCAAAACTAAATCATTTGGATCCTAATTTAACCTCCTTCAAAGTTCAAACTTTGAATTTGGAATAAAAGTTCAAAGTAGCATTCGGAACTTCGGAGATGGGATTTGTGAATTGGGTGATAAATATCATCCACCCCAACCCCCAGCCCGGGAGGTGGTTCCGATTTCAGAACATGCTCGTTGGATCCAGTGGTTACACAAGAGGCATAAACGCAGCTAAAATCGCTCATGCTGTGCAATTTTGCGAGAAATTTGTTATTATAGGACTCCAAAGGATAGACTTTGCTATAATAGGACTCCAAACATGAACTTCACTAAAACGACATTTGAAACGTTGTGCCTTTGCTATTATAGGATTTTTTTTCTCTTTTAATCACTTTTGTCAACTAAATGCATGTATTTTGATTTGAATGGACCGTTTTGCCCCCTTATCCTTTTCACGTGACTTGTATTTTGACGTGAACGTGATCACGTGAATGTCCGGCTGCCGCCGCTGGATCGTTTCCTCTATATGGACTTGCCAGATCATATTTTGCGTTTTGTTTCCCAGCGTCGTATCGTTTCCTCTCCCGCAGAAACAACACCACAGCCACCATGGAGCCTGATCCGCCGGCGTCGCCCGTCCATCCGCGGGATGCGACCGGCCCTCTCCTGATGGCGCCCTTCCCGGGCGTTTTCCCCCACGGCGACGCACTAGGGTTTATTAAGATGGCTTGAACGTGGCCAGTCAGAGGCGGCGGCCAGCAGTATGCGCCGGCCGGCCCGGCCCGGGCGGCGGCTAGCAGCATGCAGCGGCTAGCCAGCCAGGGCGGGGGCCAAAATACATGTATTTAGTTGACAAAAGTGATTAAAATGACCAAATATCCTATAATAGCAAAGGCACAACGTTTCAGATGTCGTTTTAGCGAAGTTCATGTTTGAAGTCATATTATAGCAAAACTCATCGTTCGGAGTCCTGTAATAGCAAATTTCTCGCAATTTTGCAGCGAACTAACAAAGATATAATAACCCAAACTTCAGCACCAAAATGAAGTTGCATAGGGAAAACAAAATCAACTGATGAACGTACCTGGCATCCACCGGAGATGGATCCCCCACGGCGGCACGGCGCCATCGAGGGCACCCAACACAGCTCGGCGGACATCACGGCCGCGGGATGCGCGGAAGTCATGAGGCAGATTGGCTGGCGCTCTCCCTCCGCGGTGGGGCCACGAACGCTCGACGGCGTGTTCCTGGCACGCACACATCGCTGACGGCGGCGCCCTGACCTCCGGAAACTGTGGCGATTTGGGGACGAAGACGCGGGATCTTACATGTCTTCCGGAAGGTAGATAAGATAAGTATCCGAACTTCCGGCCCACCAAAATCCTATCTAAATGATGTTTTTATTTTTCCACCAGCCCGCTTGATAATTATTAAATTAAAAATGTTCCAACATTTTTCAAAAATGTTCAACATTTTTTTCTTCAACGTTTTTATTAATTTTTCGTCAACATTTTATAAATGTTCCAACATTTTTTAGTCAATAATTTTCTAGAGGCTTCTTCCAACATTTTGCTAGAGGCTTCTTCCAACATTTTTTTACTCAGCATTTTTCTAGAGGCTTCTTTCAACACTTTTCTATAGTTTTCTTCCAACATTTGTAAAAATGTTGGTTTCGTCAACTACTTTTTTCAACATTTTTAAAAATGTTGGACAATTGTTTTCTCTTTTTAGAATTCTTTCAACATTTTTTAGAAATGTTACAACATTTTTATGAAATGTTGAATTCGTGGATATGGCCGTGGAAATTGTTCCAACATTTTTTTTGTTCCAACATTTTTTTCCCAACATTTTTTCTTCAACATTTTTCCTTCTTCCCCAACTCCATCTTTACCTCCTGCGGCCGCCAGCGGCGGCGGCGGCAGGAGATCGACGTGAGCCCGGGCGTGCGGCCGGCCGCGGAGCTCGCGGCCGGCCATGGCACGGAGCTCGCGGCCCCTAGCCATGGCGGGTGCGGTGGCGTGCGGCGTGGCGGGGCGGACCGGCGGGGAGCCGGCGGTGCGCGGGCGGGCCCCGGCGGCCCGACGCGGCGTGGCGGCGGCATGCGGCGCGGGTCGGGTCGGGTCGGGAGGAGGCGCATGGGGCAGGAGAGAGGGAGTTAGGGTTAGCAGTGGAGATCCAAGGGTCATGGGTGGTTGCATGAATCTCAAACACTGGAAGTTGGTAGGGAAAAAACTTCTGGAAGCTATATAGGATTTCCGGACGAAGACGAGGAGAAGGAAAGGCTTTGCGATATTGGGCTTTTTCTCTCTATTGTGCAGGTCCGTGGAGGCCCATACTCACGGCGGCCCAATAATTCAAACACCTAGTCTCTCTCCCTTCGCGCGCCTCACTGCTGTGCTGCAAATCGCTGACCCTCATGAAGGTCTCTTGCTGATCCAGCCAGAAAAGAAAAGAGGTTACGTCACTATGTTTCCCCTGTCATCTGAAACCAATATTTAGTAATAAAAAATGCGTAGTTCTAAATATATTGTCAGATATTTATCAGCTGATGCTACTATATATATACATTTCACAGGCCATTCTTTCTTCTTTTTATTTATTTTTTTAAGAAAGAGGCTTTTGTTCGCTCACACTATACGAAGTCATAGAGGGTAAGGGTAAGGATAAGTTTTCGTAAGATGGAAAAATTAAGGTGCTATTAATCCTGCTGGCGTAACCCACAAAATAACCATGCTTCATATACAATACCCCATCTTAGTTCCAATATTGTATTTGCAGATAGGGGGATGTCCAAATTGCTCCTGCATTTCTCACGTAGTGTCACTAGAAGAAGCAAAGGGATTTTCCTTTCAAAAAAATACGGAGAGGGATTTATTCTTTCACACACAATGTCGAGTAGGTAATTTAAAACCACATGTATATACTTGTGAGATGGGTTATTGTATATCATTAAAACATATGTATACTTGTGAGGTGCTCAGATCCACCAAGATGGAGCGGCATCCAAAAGGGTCAAAAGGTGGTATGCGTGAGTTCAATGTGAGGACCCACCAAGATGTGGAGGAAGAGATGATCACTAAGATGAAGTTTGCACCTACGAATCTCCATGGCCATTGACTCCAGTTTTGGTCGGTCCTCTGGACCTGCACTTCCAAATGTAAGCACCTTGAAGAAACACCAATATGCCTCCGATCCAGTGGCGGAAGATTGAGCATAAGGCCGGTCTGCGTGGCGCCGAAATTTATGATTTTGTTTGATCGGCTCGTGATTAAAAATTTCGAAAGCACTTGCATGACACCTTGCAAAAGCTAAATAGCTCTTCCATGCGGCCTCATCGATATCCTCAGATAATTCAATTATAGATAAAAGTCCTCTCATTTTCATTCAAGGAATTATGTTGGCGATAGACCACAACTCCATCTTCTAAAGTGGTTAATCCCTTACCTTTAAGATCATATTTAGTAATGAGCACAATTCGTGTAAAGTTATTGTGCGCTCTTTTAACATTGCATACATATGCAACAAGAGTACTCTTCCCAAGTCCGGCTGGACCAACAATTAGTAGAACACCCACTTGCTTTGAACCAGTTGGCTCTAGCATAAAAAAAAAAATCCATAGTCCTTTCCATTTCCATTTGACGACAAATGCAGCTTTAAGGTTGCCGGTACAATAGAGGATAGCTTTCCAAGAATATGGTGAATTCACTCATATCACCAATAATTTCATTTAAATTATAGAGCACCTGCTGCAATTCCTTCTCCCCATGTGCAACACCAGTAGTGGATAAAAAGAGACGCGTGGCAGGATTGAATTTAGATAGGGCAAAAGGGTGACTCACATCATGATCTTTGGACTTAATATATTCTTCACAAGCTTTGCTTCTTATGTTGTCCGTGGTGACATAACCTCTGATGTACATCTCTTTCCTCAATATGTTTAGTTGATGTACCGTCGCTTGATTTGTGATCTTCCATGTCTCTGCTTCCTCGACGACCATACGAAGCCGGCGCAGCAGCCGTTGCAGATTTTGCATCTTCTGATCCTCATTGGTTGGCATTTTTTTTTCTTTTGACCGTTTTCCAATCAAGAAAGATATCGATCTATTGGCAATGTCACCCAAAAATCGCGGTGAGAACTGCTTCCATTGAAAAGCTTGTTTGTTTTGGTGTTAGTTTGCTTCAAACTAACACTAACACCCCCATCCAAACATGCCCACTATCATATATATATATACTAGTAATAACTAAGTAATAATGCCAGCAACCAGCATAACCTAGGATTTGCAGTTGATAAGCACTAGCATATTTTTTTATAATTACAGATTTAACTCATTCCAAAAAAGAACTTATACCTTACCACCACATGGTGGTATGGTGCACCGTAAAATCGCGATATAATTAATTGGGGTAGGAAGCTACTACCCAAAGTGCAGCCAAGCAATGCATCCTAGCTAGGATTTGCAGTTGTTAGGCATGTACAACCCATAAACAGATGGTCGTCTGTAGAACCTCGAATTTAGCATACAAACGGATATGCGAGACAGCTCCTACAATCCTTAGATAGAGATGCTGTCTATAAACTGTTTAATGCTTTACACGCTGTTAAGATCAACTACAAACACATTTTTGTACACTATTGTGTGTGGCTTTGTATACCATTGTGTTGGTATCCGATAGAGTACATATCCATCATAAATAAAAATAAAACATGATTACATTAATTTGAGAACTCATGAATAATTAACATCCATTTTATCTAATAAAATAAAATATTTGGAAAATGGAAAGCACCAAATATTGTGCACCATTTCCTTGTTTACATTATCCCAGGACCAAGAGAGACGGTGGAGCATCGAACTCTCTAGTCCACATCGAGCTCAGATCGCAGTCAGCTCCATTCTTGGTTCTTGCTCTCCTTCCCATCTGTCATCCACCGGCCCTGCAGGGAGCACGGAGCTCAGATCGTAGCTTGCGGGCGGGGAGCTATTGCTCCGGGAGCCGTCCGCGGGCGGCGGCGGCATCGAGGCGTGCTCCCCCGACAAGCCGCCTTCCGCGGGAGGGTGGCGGGTGGCGCGAGGCGCGCACTCCGGCCTAGCCGTCGTCCACGGGGACTGCGGCGAGCGGCGGCACTCCGGCGAGCTGTTCATCTCTCTATCTATCGATTGATTTTGCTCGGGACGGTTGCGACGGAGGCTGCTCATCTCCGATTTCCGGATCTCTCTAACTATCCGATTGGTTTTGCTCATGGCGGCGGGCTCGAAGTCGGAGCGGCCCGCATCGGGGCTCGCGGCGGCCGAGGCGGAGCGGCCCCGTCGTGCGGCTCGTGGCGGCCGCCGCGGAGCAGCCCTCACACCCGCCGCCAGGACGCCCGCGACTCGCGCGGCGCTGCTCCCCATGAGCCCGCGCCGCCGTCGTGCGTCCGGATCCGACGGCCTCCTCCCCGACGCGGCCGTGGCACCTCCTCGGCCGCAGCGGCCATGGAGCCATGGAGGCCTCCTCCTCCGAGAGTTTGATTTGGCGGGGCAATCTCCCGCGCGTGGTGTCTCCACGCGGATCCGGCCGCGCGTCTATTTGGGGCGACGACCTGTACAACGCGTCGTTGTTCTTCTATTCCGCCTCTCGGGAACCGGACGACCCCCGAGTCGTGAGGCGACGGGGAAGCCGTCGGTAGGAGGGAGGGGGTTCGCAAAATGATCGGCTCCCGGACGGCTAATGTACGGGGCATGGATTGGCGTTGTATGTGCCCTTAGTGAGTAGAGCACTATATATTAGCAGAAGAATATAATTTGTCCTAGGATAATTTATGACAATGACAGACTAATTTGACTAGATCAAATCCTGATTTATCACAACCTTCCTAGAACCAAACGTCCATGATGATAGATGAAGAATATAATAAGGATGCAAGTGGGTACCCTATGGTATTTCTTTGTAGCTAAGAAATTACGGTAACATGACATTTACTTCATTAATTCTTCTCCTAAATTAGTTACGTCAGAGGCATTCTATCAGGATTTTTAATCGATCCAGTAACCCAAAATGATTTGCGCTTCCATCCTAATAATGAGCAACCTTCCCTAGAACCAACCGTCGATGATGAGCAATATAAGGGTGCAAGTGGGCACTGTACCCAATGGTCTTTCTTATACTCTTAGGGCAGTTCCGATGGAAGATATCATCCCAGTTTCCATAGTTTAGGATACGGTATCAAGAAATCATCCTCTCCAATGCAGTTCATTTATCTAGAGTTCAAATAAAAATCCAACCAATCATTCTTCTTTCTGGTACCGGATCCTTTGTGACTGCCTCTGCATCCCGTGAGCTGAGGAGGAAAGAATATGGAGACAGTACATACCAACAACAGTACATCCCGTGAGATGAGATGAGCGATCCCTGTTTCAGATGAGCGAGCTCCGGTCATGCGTGCTTGTGGCCGTGTGCTATCCGCGACAGCCACGTGAGCTTCGACTGACGTCCGTGTCGCGACAGCCACCCATCCGTGCGAGTGAGCTCCAAGCCTCGAACCAGAGGTGGCAAGCGAGCTTTGAGGACATCGTCGAGTGCCGGCATCCACGCGGGGAGGGCGGCGTTGGGAGCGACGAATCTGGGAGAAACGGCCAAAGCTGGGTCTGAGCTTGCCCGCCACGGCCGAGCAAGCGACCGAATCTTCGTCGTTCAGGGGCTCCGGCGAGCAGCGAAGGTAGGGGATCTGGCGGCGGCGAGCGGCCCGAGCTCGCTGGCCCGGGCGTGGCTCGAGCTTTCCAGCCAGGGGTGGCAGCCGGAGCTCGCCCGCCCTAGGCGCGGCGGATGCGGGCGAAGCTGCCCAAGCTCGCTGGCCAGGACGCCGCAGCCCGTGCTCGCCCACTAGGCGCGCGAAGGGGGATCTGCTCAGCACAACCGCATACAGGATCCGGCGGGTCAGCTTGGGAAGCGGGTCGTTTCTCCCCAACGGAGCTTTTGTCGTTTCTCCTTGCATCGGTGTGTGGGAAGACTTCGTTTCCTCTACAAGAAAGGGTTTCTTTTTTTTCTTCTCTCTTTATTAATCAACATACCATGTCACCAAATTTGCTGAGGTGGCTTCTCATTTAATGAAGATAGAAACCACCATTAATGTCCCATTGGGAGTGCCCTTAGTCAGCTAATAAATTATGATAACATGTCATTTAATTTATTCATTAATTCTTCTCTGTCGGGCATACACCCCGGGTATTCATGCAAGGAAGGAAGAAGAGTGGAAGACGGACTCCTAGTAGAATTCCCCTGTACTCCTACTAGGACTCGCTCTGTGTAATCCTACTAGGACTCCTGCCTTGTAACCGACTAGGAACCCGCCCCCTGGACTATATAAAGGAGGGCCGGGTACCTAGGAGGACATCCACAATCCCTCCGGGGACAACACCAAGCACAGGGCGCAATACTACCCCATACAGGACGTAGGGTAGCTACTCTGGCTACCCGAACCTGTATAAATCTCGTGTCTTGTGTCCTCGCGCATACCTTCGGGTTCCAGATCATGGCAATCCCCACCTTCTACCTTGCTGCGGGTACCTCCCATGGAGGTAGAGAGGTTTAAACACCGACAGCTGGCGCCCACCGTGGGGCCATCGTCACGATCATTGGGCGAATTCGGAGGACCTATTTTCAAGATCAAGATCAATCTACGCAGAACATGGCGTGACTGCTTATAGGGGACTACTCAATGCAGAGCGGATTCAGTTCCGTGCTCGCTTCCGAGTTGAATTCACTACGTTCCGTCGAGGCGAAATTAATCCATGCTCCTAACCGCAAGCCAGAACTCGCCGAGTTCGAGACGGAAACAGAACCGGAATTCGATTCTAAAAAAGTCAAGATTCCATCTGCATCCCTGCCGGTTAACCATAAGCATGATGGCCCATCAAAACAGCGGATACAAGTCTACTGGCAGCCGCGCCCGCATCCAGAAAAAAAGAAGCAGAGCACTGTTGCTGCCTCGTTGCTTGTGCGGCCAAACAAAAAAATTCAATTTGGCGGAGAAGAAAAGTCAATCTGCCGACACGGAACAGCATGTTGCATTGCTTGTTCGTTGCACGTACATGAAGAGGCGCACCAGGAGACTTCAAGACCTTTGCTTGCAGCACATGTGAAGACCGTACGTGCGCACACCTACTTCATCTACTCGAGTACAACTACACGTTGCGCCGCGACTACTCGTCATCCAGCCACACGAGCTCTATATCAACCTTGTCGTGCGCTGCGACTACTCGTCACCCGGCCGCACAAGCTCTACGTCAGCCGCGCCGTGCGCCACGAGTACTCGTCTCCCGGCCACAGCAGCTCTACATCAACTTCGCCGTGCATCCTGACTACTCATCACCCGCCCGCACGGGCTCTACGTCAACCTTGCTGTGCGCCGCGGGTACTCGTCTCTCGGCCGTAGCAGCTCTACATCGACTACGCCGTACGCCGCCAAGACGTCGTTTTCTGGGCGTACAACTACTTCGACTACTCATCTCGACTGCTCTCAACTAGAAAACTAGTCGAGAACGGCTCCCGCGACATCAACAACTAGTCGGATCCACCTATAACTAGTCGACTTCAGCAACAACCGTCGCGGCTCCATCACCGACCGCCACGGCTTCGTCGACTCTCGTCCGCGAATCAAGCTAAGTCACTTATTTCAATAATTATTTCTTCTTCGGCTTGTTTTCCGCATACAGGAACAACACTGAAGACTACTTCGTGTACGCCTCTCGATGGCTACCGCGGCGAGCTACACCGTGCCGCCTATTCCTTGGGGACCGTTGACCGATCGTCACGGGCTTGGTACACCAAATTAGGAGGCTCTTGCCACGACGTTTCGTGTACTGAGTGCTGGAGGCGCACAACGGCTACACCCTGAGGAGGCACTGCGCAATCCTGCTCTCCGCCATGCAGAACAACGAGCAAACGCGCTCTCTCTTGTCGCCATGCCGACTACCTTTGTCTGCCTCTTAATGGTCTCGCTACGGTAGCACACACCTTGATCCGCGCAAAGCCTCGGCTCTCTCGTCATTCCTCCACGCCCCCGCCGGCTATGGCTAAACGGGCTCCTCGCAGACCGAGCGCTTAAACCAGCTCTCTCGTCATGCCTCCACGCCCCCCGGCGGCTATGGCTAAATAGCGACCACGAGACCGGGCGCTAAACCGCATCGAGCTAACTACTCGACGCCTTACGACCACAACAAGAGCATGACACATGACATTTACATCTATATTCATATTTGTATTTGTCATTTGTAGATTCAATTTCTACAAAAATGCTACATAATGTACGCATCTCTAGTTTCGAGTCAAGCTTCGGCGACGACTTCCGAGACGCTCCGCGTACCTCCACCGGCGTGGCTAGTTCCCAAACTCGGGGGCTACGCACCAAATCACTACTCGACAACAACTCGAGTAGTCTCTCGCTAGCTCTCTAGCTCGGGGGCTCGGCACCAACAACTACTCGACGTGGCTCCTACGGCTCACCTGGCGATGAGCTCAGGGGCTGAACGCTGCAAGAGTACTCGGATGATGGCTTTCGCGAACACTGAAGACCCTTGGATTGATTACCTAATCATTTCAAGGCTCGGGGGCTACTAGGCTACACCCATCAATTGATTTTTTCAAGGCGGAAGCAGAATCAAGATTGACCCTCAGCCAGAGTCTACAACTCAACCTAAGGCTCGGGGGCTACTCCATATGGAGTACGATTTCGCAATCGCACTTCCATATAATCTCGACTTCAAGACAAATGAGCTGGACCACCTTCCAGCCTCGCGGTAGTTCAAGTACTATTGAAGACTTCTCCAAGCAGTACTCGAGGACGCTTAAGAACTACTCGAGGAGGCTTCAAGACTACTCGAACTACTACTCTCGACTACAATGTGCTCGGGGGCTTGTCGGGCATACACCCCGGGTACTCATGCAAGGAAGAAAGAAGAGTAGAAGACGGACTCCTAGTAGAATTCCCCTGTACTCCTACTAGGACTCGCTCTGTGTAATCCTACTAGGACTCCTGCCTTGTAACCGACTAGGAACCCGCCCCCTGGACTATATAAAGGAGGGCCGGGTACCAAGGAGGACATCCACAATCCCTCTGGGGACAACACCAAGCGCATAGCGCAATACTACCCCAAACAGGGCGTAGGGTAGCTACTCCGTCTACCCGAACCTGTATAAATCTCGTGTCTTGTGTCCTCGCGCATACCTTCGGGTTCCAGATCATGGCGATCCCCACCTTCTACCTTGCTGCGGGTACCTCCCATGGAGGTAGAGAGGTTTAAACACCGACATTCTCCTAAATTAGTTATATGGGAAACATTTTTATCAGTATTTTTAATCGACCCAATAACCCAAAATGATTTGCACTTCCATCCTAGATATGAGCAACCTCCCGAGGCACGAAAAGCTTGAAGGTTCATGAAGCTCGGCAGCCTCCACTGATTTATAGCATTAGTTATTTTGAGTAAAGTAAATGTGTTCAAAATGATTTGAAGCATTTTGCCAGTTGTTTGATGTGGCAAAAACATACCATGCAAAAAAACATGCTGCTGCGGCTGCGGGAGCCCATCCATTTCTCAGCACACGCATTGGGAGATAGTTGGAGTTAGTTGATGACTAATAGGACGTTTTATTTGAACCAAATAACACTGACAACCACGTGACTAGTATACTTAGAGCAACTCCAAGAGTCTCTTTATAAAAAAACTAGCTAAAATCTTGATTTGGCTAGTATGTAAAATGAAATAGCTAGCAAAAAAGTTGATGAATTCCAAAAGACTAACTAAAATCAACTCTCCATATGCTCCACCGCTAGTGGGTCCCACCTGCCACTCATGTACGAGGGGATAACTAGCGGGACTGGCTAGCTAAAGATGGCTAGTGAAGCCCCCGGTTTAACTAGTGGAGGATAGCGAGAGCAAGTATAGCTAGTCTGTTGGATTGAGTTTTTTTACAAAATTTCCTTTTGTTAGCTAGTTAAGTCAAAATAGCTAGTATTTTGGAGTTGCTCTTAGAGCGTGGCTTAATCTATGATCTGAAGCCCTCGTTATATAGTAAAATTGTAGAGACAAGTGAATAGTGAATTGGTCTTTCTCATTGATCTCATTGTTCCCTTTTATATGAAGATTTACAAATCAGTTACCAGGTCATTAGAATGAAACTTGATTTTACCCTGAAGGGGCACTTCATATCACCTTCTGGTGGCTGCTATTAGGAGCTGCCATTAGATGGGTTTAAGGTTATAAACGTTTGATCTGAGACAATATATTTGTCTTCGACACCCCCCCTGTAATTTTCAGTTATTATATATGAATGTGTTTTAACACTTTATGCATTTCCATGTCCTTCATTTTTACAAGTTCATTGCAAATTTAAATTCATCGTTGTACTTTACTTTATTTTTTTATGCAATACTATCTCTAAATTGCAAAGGTTCTTGGAATTTTGAGATCATATGGATCTATGCATGCCTCCGCATAGTGACTATCTTTCAAAACTCGGAAATATTACCAAAAGGGTACACACTTATAAAATTCATTTATTTGACCGAATATTGAGCTATTTTAATCATGTGACAACCTTTTCGATGCCCAATTTATTGAGAATATTAATATTGTTGGCAATAACAATGTAGGTGAGATGGCAATAACAATACTGGCCTCGAACATTGTCTTTAATTAGCTTATTTAGGCAACTAGTTAGACTTCATCACTTGGAAATCCTCATTATTTTAACATAGAAATCTGTATATGAACTTCAGGTACTGCAAATGTAATCCGTAAGTTTACACACTCCACTCAAGAGAAACCTTTAGGTATTTACAAAAACAAAGTAGGCACAAAAAATTTGGGGGTCCAAATATAATTGTTCTACACTCATATAATAAAGGTGGAATTACACATATTTGTATATACAATCAATTAGACATCATTTTCTTACATCCACTTTGAATTGCACAACTAAGAATATAAGACTTGTATCGAGGTATGTGTGATTTCCACAGAAGATCATCAAACTCCCCTTCACATTTGTAACGCCCGCGTTTTAGCTCCAAATAAATCACCTAATAAATCGTGCGTATTTTCAAAACTGTCCAGCCGAGCTCAATTACCCCTTCAAACCCTAGTCACTGTCCCTCCCTCTCACCCCCGCGCGTGTGCCGCGAATCCCGCCGGCACCGCCCGCACCCGGACCAGCACCCACGCGTGCCTTCCCAACGCCGTGGTCGGCCACCGTGCCGGGAATCCCGCGCACGCCGTGGACCCCGTCGGTCGGTCCGCCTCGCCATCACCGCCGTCCCGTAAACCACGCCGACGCCCAGAAAATCGTAAAATTCCGCAAAAACCCTTCCCCTAATTTCCTAAAAATTTTCCTAAATTTTCTAAACTTTTCCTTATTTCTTTTCCCTTCACTTTTCCTATTTTCCTTCCCTTCCTTTTCTTTCTTCTCTTTTTCTTTTTCTCCTTTCCTTTTTCCTTTCCTTTCTTTTCTTTTCTTTTCTCCCTTTTCTTTTTCCCTCCTCCTTCTTCCTCCTGCGGCCAGGCCGTGCCTGACCGCAACCCACTCCCTTCCTCGCGCGGCACCGCCCGGCCGGCCGGCGCCCCCCCCTCCTCGTCCCACGCACCGGCCGACCGGTTCGCCCGGCGCGGCACGCAAGGACGACCCCGCGCCGCCGCGGAGGCCCCCGCCGAGCCGCGACACCCCCCATGTTGCCGACGACCGCCATTAAAGGCTCTGCCCGACCGGTCACCTCCAACCGCCCCGCGTCGAGGCCAGCTCGCCGCCTGCACGTCGGGTCCTGTCCACAGCGCCACCGCCCCCCCACCGTGAGTCCCGGCCGCGGCCTCGTCAGGCAAGTCAACGGCGGGATATTTTCCTCCCCGCCATTGTTGAACCTCGAAGCTTCCCGAGCTCGAAAATCCCCGGCCATACCGCCTTACCCGCGCCTATAAATGGAGGCCGGCAGTCCCTCGCCGCTCCACACCTCGCAATCGAGCCTCGACAGCCCTCCCTTGCTCCACCCCCGCCTCCAATCGCACCGCCACCGCTAGCTTCCGCCGCCGCCCGAACCGCGCCGCGGAGCCGCCTCCCCAAGCGCCTTCGGCCCAAGGTGAGCACGGGGATGAGATCCCCTCGGTCTGCTCTCCCGTTTTGCCCCATCCCCCGGCCGCCGCCGTGGCCAGGGTCGCCGGCGGGCACCCCTGCCGGCCGGCCTCCCCCGCGCGGTCTGCCCCCTGCCTCTGTCTGTTCGCAAGAAAGGAGAAGAAGAAGGCTATTTAGCCAAAAACCCCCTGACACTCTCCTATTTCTCCCCCACCGAGCCCCCCCTTCTATTCCCTTTCTTTTCTTTTCCAAGATACCCCCTAAACCTTAAGTTTCTTCACCAAAACACCCCTGTTATTTTTAGATAGACCCCTAGGCTAGTTTAATTAAACCCCCACCCTACCTAAATATTATATTTAGGTCCTTTTAATTCAAACTAAATTACTAACCGACCCTAATTAATTCTAAACATCTCTTTAACTCGACATTTCGTGCACGATTTTATTCCCGATTAAATCCAGATTTCACCACACCCTTCCCAGTAGTACCCCCGCCAAACCAACCCCCTCCCTAGGACTTATATATATACCCCCTCTCCGCTCATCTTCCCTCCTCGAGCTCGGCCGGTAATATGTGTGCTGATATTGCTTGCTTGCCTATGTGTGCACTATAGCCGACGGAGTAGACGAAGGAAGGTACTTCGAGCCGGAGACCGGAGCCGACTACTGCGAGCAGGAGCCCGAGGTCCCGAACGCCGAGCCGGCACTCCCCGAAGACTTCGAAGACGGCAAGTTCAATCTCATCCTTTGATGCATGCTTCTGTCCTAGTTTTACAAATACACCCGTATACCCGTTTTATAAATTGCATATTGTTATACTGCAAAACATGGTAGGATAGCCACCCTTGATTGCTATGATTGAACCTTGTTTTGGCCTAAATGAATGCTTTAAAACTGTGTGAGTGCTTTCAAAATGTGTGAGTGCTTTAAAAATGGAAACGGGATATGTTTGGAAAATGAGTAAAGAACTGGGTAGACGGGATGGACGTGTGTGTCAGGAGTATGGGTGAGCTCGTACCTGTGTGGTTGAGCGTGTTGGGAGTTGTCCATCTTGTCGGTTAAGGACCGGGTTGCGTGACATCTCACCTGACCCAAATTATCGTACAACCACTCGACCGTTGTATGTGGCAACGGCTTAGCATAAACCCCACTAGTTACTCTACTTGCCATCCGGTGTGCGGGTGAGCAGCGAGAGACCAAGGAGTAGGGGTACGCTCTATGTGAGGTACGCCTTGGTTATGTGGGATAACCCCTTGGGTGCTTTCGTGGTGGCTCGTAGCGTTAGCTAAGGTGGGTAATGGCTTTGATAGGATCCGCACCGGCACTAAGGTGTTCATGTGGCGGTACCTTACTTGTGGGTAAAGATGTACAACCTCTGCAGAGTGTCAAACCTATTCGAATAGCCGTGTCCACGGTATTGGACGAGTCACGGTGTGGTCACAAAAACTAGTGTTTGGTATGGGATGTTTTCTGGCGTGAGTTATTTTCCGGTGAAATGTGTGGCTGTGTGCCTGGGCTACGACGGACGGGAAGTCCGGTAGTCCTACAATGGTTTTCCTAAAAACAATTGAGTCGCTTTGGTTATGAAAATGTTTGCGAAAACCTGTTTGAAGTGAACCCCTGCATGTGTAAGTTTGCAAAATGAACCTTATCCTGATCCTTGTTATGCTTTATGCATGATTCTCGCTTATAAGCCCCTCCGTGGGTGGGGTTGGATTTCTTGAGTACGTTTGTGCTCACCCTTGTTTTACTAACTATTTTACGAGAGGAGGATCCCGATTACATTCCCGAAGACGTTGAGTAGGTCACCGACCTACACCCAACCGTGCTCGTGTACCCGGGGCCCCTACCGAAAGCTTCCATGGTGTGGTACTCGAGGAGACTATGGAAGCCTTTGCTATCGTAGTATGGTCGTTAGCGTTTGTGTTGTTCCTTGTAGCGTTGGCACTACCGTGCCCTCTCGTGTCACCGTGATGTAAAAGACTCGATCCACCCGTTGTAATAAATGTGTGACCAGCCTCCCGGGAATGGTATTTGTGTCACATTTAGTCACCCCCCGATGAGGGGACGCTTCGGGTGGTATCGAGCCGTAGGTTGGCCGTAGGACACGACCCCTAGGATACGAGACGTCCTCTGGCCCTCTCTAACCTTTCCTTTGCTAAGCTCATCTTTCCCAAATCCTTACCTTGATTCTTGCCCCGTTTCCGGATGGCTAACCCCGAATGGAACGAAGGAATCCGCCCCCGTCCCGCTCGGCCTCCCTAACCCGTTGCTACTCGGCCCTAGGGCGCGTCGGAGTAAGGGATCCGCCGGAGTTCGTCTACGGGAGTACGAACGCTACGGCACCCTTCGGTGTAAGGCTGGCCGATCTTTGTGGGAAGAAGCACGCTTTACCCCGACATAGAACCATGGTTCGTCTCCGCCACTGGGTTTCTCTTCGCCGACACCTACCCCAAGGCTGCTCGGAAGGCCCTGCGGCAGCTACGAGTGGTTTATAGACAGCACCTCCGAATGACTCTAATGGGATTCTTTCCACCCTCTGGAGGAAGAGGACGCTCGTGGATTGATCGCATGAGAGGACTAGAACGCGAGGAAGAAGACCTAAAAGAGGCAGTTTCCCACCTATCCATCTACCTCAGAGGCCTAGACCACCTTTACCAGGAGCAAGCCCAGCAACTGAAGCAACAGATTGACAGAGCGGAAAGAGCGGAGCAGAGGATAGAGCTGGAAAGGATTAAGACAACCATGGTGGAAGTTGAGCTGCACAACATGGAGCAAGACTACCTCAGGGAAAGAGAACGTTCGGAGATGTTCCACAAACAGCTTTGGGATGAGCTCCACAAGGGACGTAGAAGGAGAAGAGAAGGAGCTGACTTGGATGAGGAAGAACCCGAAGAAACTCACTGGGACAAGGGGACCCAGACTGAGGATGAGATACTGGAGCAAGACCTCCCACTGAAGAAGCGCCGTATCCAGCTAGAGGAAGAATCACCATGAGGATAAGACTAGGGTGTTTAGGCTAGAAGCTGAGTCCTGGTAATAATAAGTTTACCCCGAAGAATGTACCCCAACCTTGCTACCAAATAAAGTTATCCGTCTCTTGTACCCCACCGCAACCTGTTCAACTCTACCTTTGTTTTCAGATGGCGGAAGATGGATGGACCCAAGGCGTGTGCCAGGAGGAGCCTGGTTTTGCTCGCCTTCTCATCAACTCCCCGGAGTGCCTCGGTATCACCGAGCGCCCCGGGTACTACGAGAGAGTACGAGCAACTCGGCACCCTTCGCCGTAGGGTGGTCCTCTCCGTCGCTAGAAGCAACCGCCACCCCAACATCGAGCCGTGGCGCGTGACCGCCACAAGATTTCGACACCCGGACACCTATCCTTTGGCCCTCGAAAAAGCCCTGCGCTACTGTGCCGGATCTACGAAGAACACCTCGTCCCCACACCAATGAGGTACTTCCCTCCCGCCATCGAACCCCGCATGTGGTAGGCCCGCATGAGGAACCTGGAACGACGCCGCCACCAGGAAGACCTGCAAGACAACATAGTCGCCTACCTTGTCTCCCTGGATAAGCTCTTCGATGACCAGGCCAGGCACTTGAGGGTACAAATCAGTCGGGCTGAGCAAGCTGAAGTCGCAGTGAGGATGCACCAAGTTCGAGTGGCTCAAGCTGAAGCAAGGACCGCAGCCGCCATAAGCAGTGAGGCGGTTGCCCAGGAAAGCCTCAGGAGAATCCAGGACCAACACATGCAAGAATGGACCAATGGCGGAACACCCGTTCCAGCCATTGGATAAGCTCAAGTCCTGCTAGGGACACCCCTTGTAGGATGGGGAGGAACTATCGAAGTCCCGCCAGCTCCACCAGCAGTCGCCGGACCCCCAACAACGACCGCTGAAGCCGTAGCACAGCCTCAGGAAAACGGAAACCCCAAAGGCGGGAATGATGACGAGTTGCTCATTCCGCTGGAAGAACACTCGACCCGAGAAGACGGCTCTCCTCGCGAGTAGCGTGCCCCAGTGACCCTGACCCAGGGAATGAAGCTGTACCGGTCCAAGTCGCGCCCTTAGTCCTTAGTCGTGTAATGTGTCCGCGTAGTCGGGATGTATCCTCCTCGCTGGTTTGTAATAAAAACTTGTTTGTGCTTGCTTGTTGCTATGTGCTTGTTGTGTGCTTACCGGTAGGAGTAGACCCTGCCTTTTCAAAAAGAAATCCGATATAATCCACTTAAACATCACATAAAACTAGATCTCTTAGAAAACCCGCTTCTTTACGGATGGTTTCCGGGTGCCTGTCGGGACCCACCGATCGGACGGCGAAGGATCACAAGCCGATCGGAGGGAGCGTCTCCACGACCAGGAAGTTAACCAAAATGAGGATGGAGGAGAGAACGTGGTCCCCGCCACCGCCACCCCCTCCCGTTGACTTGGCACAAGTCTTGGCCAACCAGACTGTCCTGATGGAGGCCATTTTCAACGCCGTCAACCGCCCAAGACCACGGGTTCTGGGCATGAACGAGAAGGCGATTGAGTTCCTCAGGACTAAGCCGCCCACCTTTGGCGGGTCGGTGAATCCTTTGGATGCGACGATTGGCCGAGAGCCATTCCGAGAGAGCTAGAGCCCTTCAATTGTGAGGACCGCGGCAAGGTTCTCTGGCGCCTCACCGGCTCACCGGACAGCCCCTAGCCCGGTGGGAGAATTACTCGCGCGGCGGCCCAAGGATCCCTCCGCCATCACATGGGATGAATTCGTGGAAGAGTTCCGTCGCTACCACATCCCGGAGGCCACACTGAAGCGGAAGGCAGACGAGTTCCGTGAACTCCGCCAAGGCAACATGTCCGTGGAAGAGTACACGTACCAGTTCATAGAGCTGGCACGCTATGCCCCCGAGGAAGTGGACAAAGATTCCAAGAAGCAGGAAATGTTCAAGAAGGGGCTGACTCCGGAACTGAGGACCCTGCTGACCCCTCAGATCTACCCGGACTTCAACACCCTCATGAACATGGCAATACTCACAGAGAGAGCAAGGGCTGAAGAGAAGAAGGAAAACAAGCGCAAGTTTATGGAGCACAAGGCCAAGCAGCAAGAGCGGTCCCAGAGGCCGAGAAACTTTGGACACCCCATGTCCAGGTTCCAAGCTCCCATGCAGTACAGAACCCAATCCCAAGCCACAAGCTCGCAAGCCCCCAGAACCCAGTTCAAGCCCTACAACAACCAAAGTGCCATGAAACCCCCACGAACAACACCGGCGGATCACTGCCAACAACAATAACAGCTCCCGAGTGTGTTTCAACCGCCGAGAAAGCCGGCGGGTTCATCGCCAACCGCCCGTATGCCAAAAAGCCAACCACCACCACCTACTCCAACTCGGTGAACGGGCCAAGGCCGCTTGTGTCAGGAGCCAACCGCATGCCGGTGCGCAGCAACAATAACTTCGGCAACAAAAACAAGAACCGGCCAGGATGAGGCGGCCCCAGCAGTCGTATGGACGAGCCCGGGTCAACCACATCAATGCGCAGGAGGCACAGGAAGCACAAGGCGTAGTGCTCGGTGAGTTCCTCGGTCGGCTCGCTCTTGGCTACCATACTATTCGATTCGGGAGCATCGCACTCATTCATATCCTCAAGCTTTGTGGAAAAGCATAGTATACCCACAGTACTACTAAAAGCACCCCTATTAACTCGAACACCCGGAGGTGACATTAAATGTCAACTGGGATGCCCCCGGGTAAGGATTATTTTAAGTGGGGTAGAGTTCCTAGAAGACCTGGTAGTACTGAAGTCCAAAGGGATAGATGTGATCCTTGGGATGGACTGGTTAAGCCAATACCATGGCCTCATAAGCTGCGCTGATAAAGTAGTGCACCTGACCAACCCAGACAGGATACAAGTGACCTACCACACCCGAGGACACAAGCCGGATATAATGGTTTTCAACATAGAAGCCAAGTCCATAGAAGATGTCCCGAGTACGAGAATACCCAGATGTATTTCCCAAAGAACTCCCTGGAATGCCACCAGACAGGGATATAGAGTTCGTAATCGACCTTATCCCTGGAACCTCTCCCATAGCCAAGAGACCCTATAGGATGGCAGCCCCTGAGTTGGCAGAATTGAAGAAGCAGCTAGCAGAACTCCAGCGAAGTGGGTTCATCAGACCAAGCTCATCACCGTGGGGAGCCCCAGTGCTTTTCGTGGAAAAGAAGGATAAGAGCATGAGGATGTGCGTGGACTATCGCTCGCTGAACGAGGTCACTATTAAAAACAAGTACCCTCTTCCCAGAATAGATGACCTGTTTGACCAACTGAAGGGAGCCAAGTATTTCTCGAAGGTGGATCTAAGATCAGGGTACCACCAGCTCAAGATTAGGGAAAGTGACATCCCCAAGACCGCCTTTGTCACTCGCTACGGGCAGTATGAGTTCACGGTGATGTCCTTTGGACTAACCAATGCACCAGCATACTTCATGAACCTCATGAATAAGGTGTTTATGGAAGAGCTGGACAAGTTTGTCGTAGTCTTTATTGACGACATACTTGTTTACTCCAAGAGCGTGGAGGAACACGAGCAGCATCTTCGAGTAGTGCTGGGGAAATTGAGGGCACACAAGCTATACGCCAAGTTCAGCAAGTGTGAATTTTGGCTAGAGAAAATATCCTTCCTTGGACATATTCTGACCGCAGAAGGAGTAGTTGTAGACCCCGGGAAAGTTGAAACAGTCTCCAACTGGCAGCAACCGACCAACGTGAGCGAGATCAGGAGTTTCCTTGGTTTAGCAGGGTACTACCGGAGATTTATCGAGGGATTCTCCAAGATTGCCCGGCCTATGACAGAGCTGCTCAAGAAGGAGAAGAAGTTCAACTGGACCGAGTCCTGCGAAAGAAGTTTCCAAGAGTTGAAGAAGAGGTTGACCACGGCCCCCGCGTCGACCCCCGCCGCACATTTAACGGGACTTTGTCGTGTATTGCGACGCCTCCCGACAAGGGCCGGGGGTGTGTTCTCATGCAAGATGGGAAGGTAGTGGCATATGCTTCCCGTCGGCTCAAACCCCATGAGCAGAATTATCCCACCCATGATCCGGAGTTTGCAGTGTAGTGCATGCCCCGAAGATCTAGAGACACTACCTGATTGGGAACAAGTGTGAAATCTACACGGACCACAAGAGTCTAAAATACATCTTCACCCACCGACTCGAACCTAAGGCAAAGAAGGTGGCTAGAGCTAGTCAAAGACTATAACCTAGAGATTCACTACCACCCAGGGAAGGCGAATGTAGTAGCAGATGCCCTAAGCCGGAAAACCTACGAGAAGGGAGCACCCAAGAGTGCCAAGTTGCAAGAGGAGATGGCGCGGCTCAACGTACACATTGTCCCCCAAGGCTACGTCCGCCAGCTGAGTGTTCAGCCTACCCTAGAGGAGAAGATCCGGAAGGCCCAAGAAACCGATGAGAATCTGATGAAGATCCGCAAGCATACCGGAGAGAACAAGGCCCCTGACTTCAGAGTAGATGACCAAGGCACCCTGTGGTACAAAAATAGGATATGCGTGCCTGAAGGCGGAGATTTCCGACAGACCATCATGGATGAGGTACACAACTCAGCATATTCCATTCACCCGGGATCCACCAAGATGTACATGGACTTAAAACAGAAATATTGGTGGAATGGGATGAAAGCAGACATTGCCCGATTCGTCGCCCACTGTGATACTTGTCAGAGGATCAAAGCCGAACACCAGAAGCCCACAGGACTGTTGCAGCCTCTACCAATCCCGTTATGGAAATGGGATGAGATAGGCATGGATTTCGTAGTAGGGTTGCCAAGAACTCAGAAGGGACATGACTCCATATGGGTGATCGTGGACCGACTCACTAAAGTCGCCCACTTTCTACTCGTACGGACCACTTATGGTGGAGAGAAGTTGGAAAAACTCTACATAGAAAATATAGTAAAGCTGCATGGAGTGCCTAGCAGAATAGTCTCAGATAGAGGGACCCAGTTCACCTCTAGGTTCTGGAAAAGCCTGCATAAAGCCATGGGTACCCGCCAGATTTCGCTCGCCGTACCACCCGCGTACGTACGGACGGACCGAAAGGGTGAATCAAATCTTAGAAGATATGTTGAGAGCATGCGTCCTCACCTATGGCAAAGATTGGGAGCGAGAGCCTCGCCATATGCAGAATTTTCTTACAACAACGGCTACCAAGCAAGTCTGGGAATGTCGCCATTCGAAGCACTATACGGGAGAAAATGTAGGACACCCCTGATGTGGTCCGAAGTAGGAGAGCGTGCCCTGGTTGGGACCGCACTTATAAAGGAAGCCGAAGAGCGAGTAGCCGATATCCGAGAAAAGTTGAGAGCCACCCAGTCTCGACAGAAGAGCTACGCGGACAAGAAAAGGCGTGAAGCAAGCTTCGACCCAAGAGATTTCGTCTACCTCAAGGTTTCACCCCTCCGGGGGGACTCGGAGATTTCAAGTACACGGGAAGTTGGCCCCTCGGTACATCGGACCATATAAAGTGCTAAAGAGAGTTGGAGCCGTAGCATACCGGTTGGAGCTACCCGAAGAGATGTCGGATATACACCCAGTGTTCCATATCTCCCAGCTACGCCGTTGTTTGAAGGTTCTTGAAGAAAAGCGAGTACGGTGGAGACCATCGATCTACGACCGTACCTTAGGTACCAGGAGGTGCCCGTCAAGATTTTAGACATTGTGGCCAAGCGGACGAGGACGTCAGAAGTACGGGTGTTCAGAGTCCAATGGAGCAGACACGGAGTGGAAGAAGCTACGTGGGAACGAGAGGACGCATTGAAGAAGGAGTTTCCCCACCTATTCGAAACTTAGCCGAATCTCGAGGACGAGATTCATTTTAAGTGAGGTAGGTTTGTAACGCCCGCGTTTTAGCTCCAAATAAATCACCTAATAAATCGTGTGTATTTTAAAAACTGTCCAGCCGAGCTCAATTACCCCTTCAAACCCTAGTCACTGTCCCTCCCTCTCACCCCGCGCGCGTTGACGCAAAAAGTGCACCTAGCGCCAAACACACAAAGCAAGCCGAACAAGCCGGCTTCACACGCGTAGAGAGTAACGATGACGTGCCGCTCAATTTTTCCCGAAAATTAACAAAAGATAAAGCAGTTAGATACCAAAGCTTGGAACTTGCCGGTGGTACCGCATAGCTTCCATATTAACGGCTAAAAGGCCACATGAGATGACACATAGCTATGGAAAAGCTATTTGCCAATGAACTGAAACCATTCGGGATCTTATAAAAGAAAAATCAATACTGCCGAATGAATGACGTAAGCATGACGGCAATCGGTCTTTGTTTGGTCAAAAATGCATAAACACGATATTATGACCGATCCCATGATAACCAATATTAAATAAATGAATAAAGTAAAGCACGATCATAATCATGTAATGAACAAGCATGCATAGATCCAAAGCACTAGTCCACCGCATGTCTAGGTACTCTAAAACCCGTCGGGTACGATATCAAACAAATCTATCCACCGCATGATACAATTTGCATGAAGACCGTACCACTTTCCACAAATAGATCTATCCACCGCATGATACGATATAAATATGGAAAGCTAAAAGCATACATTATTTAAAGCATGAATTACGCACGTGTTCTACTCGTGATGAAACATAACCGAATACAACAAGACAAACTCGATTCGGGGTCCATGAAGAAGGAACGAACATTACCAAGCGAATAAATCTATCGGCCGATTCGAAATCTAATCCACCGGATGACTAGCTCTAAAGCAACCCAAAAACTCGCATCTACCGCATGATACTCGCTTCTTTCAAGATTTATACCGACATTGGCAAGCTTGAACCCACAACACGTAACAACCTAGATTGATTCGGTTTCGGCTTTTGAAAACACAGGATCCACGCATTAAAACATGAAATCTACCCGTACAAGGATCACAAAAGAGACGAGCTGATCCAAACCTATCTAGATTGGGCAAAGGTGTTACATGAATCTAAACATAAAGTAAAAACTCGAAGTAACACATGGTAACTTAATGAATCCATTGGATCTTGCCAAAATCCAATAGAGCCGATAACTAGCTTCAAGCTAGATCTTAGCCTACCGCATGGCTCATGACCTAACAAGAAACCCTCTTGAACGAAGCTTGAATCTACCGCATGACACGAAGCATGGTAACAAGACTACTTGCATCAGATCTAAATCCACCGCACGATACTAGACATGATACAAGGTTGCCGGTACTCACGGAGGTCGACGGATCGATGAACCCTCTCAAAGAACTTGACGACACGACAAAAGGACTCTAGGGTTTGGCGTAAGGCCGGTGTGTTTTGAAGAATGATTGTATCCATTACATACATTCGGGGCTCATATTTATACCCCGCCAAGTACAATCTCGAATGGATTCGTTGCCTAACTTATCTCTAAGTTTAATCGCCTATCTATCCATTCGTCCTCCCCCGCTTGAGCCACGTCATCGTTCAATCCCGCAAAATCAGCTCTCTTGTTCCTTTGCCGAATGGGAGCGAGATAGCCGACCGCGTACTTCTTTGCCGAATACATCCGAAAAATCCTTCCCTTCCTCGAGACGGACTCTCGACCGAGCCGGACCCACTAGTCGACTCCTTACCAAATTTTGTTGTTAACATATGCCCCTTCAATTGCGGGATAAAAGTAATTTTGTTCCGCAATTGACTCCGCCACGAATAGCTCAACTCAAATCTCGTCAACACCGTTCTTCTTCCTTCTCAATCCGCCGTAATCTTCGTCTAGATTCAAACCCTAGATCTCCTTGTCCTAAGCTCAAGTCTTCAATGGCGACTCAAAACCAAGATGCTCGGATAAATCCTCCTTCCGTAAGCTTCATTCGGCATTTAGGTTTTCAAATTTTCCCCGAGATTTCGTTTCCGCCTTCCTCAGAGCCTTCAACCGAGCTTTTGATTCCTACCGGGGCCAATTCGAGATCCTATTATCTTGGACCCGTGGGGAGCTCGATCCTCAAGATTTCATCGCGGCCGAATCTCGCAGGATCCCTTTCAAAGCGGCTCGTCCCCACATCCTCAGTGGCAAGACACTTTTAAGAACTGGCCTTTACCTCCAATCGCAGGCTGGAGAACTTGGTACCGGAGAATCCTCGCAGATAAGAGCGGATTGACCAAAAACTGGGATACCCTCCGCATTGCTCAATGCTTGGAGTTATCTTTGGCCGAGACCCCCAAAAATGAAGACCTTTTGATAGCAGCCTGCCACTTTTGGTCAAACGGTGTCAACGCCTTCCTCTTTGGCCATGGCCCAATGTCTCCAACCCTGGCCGATGTGTATATGATCACCGGCCTTGACATTACGGGTCTGTTCAGCCCTGGAACTTCAAAGGTTCTTCACGCCAAACAGGGGTGAAACCAGGGAATGGATATAAACAGTATATCTTGAGCCACATGAAAGACAACCCCCTTGGTGATGTTGAATACCGGCATTCCCGAATATGTGGCTATGCGGATTTGTCTTCCGTGGCAAAGCGAACGAGCCCACCCCGAATCATATCACAATGGCGACTCATTTGGCTAGTGGCAATCGCCTACCCCTTGGGAAATTCTTCCTAGGCGGTGTATACCATATGCTTCACGAAACTCGTTACCCGCATGTACACTAGCCAAAGGATAGCATGTGTCAACGGCCCTTGGTGGTTCGTTCGGATATGGCCGCGACTCCACTCGCATCAAATTGTTGGTGTTGATTTGAACACCGGGCTCTTCCCTTCGTCCAATCACCCCGAGAGAGAAAACAATGCTACCGGGGGATGTCGAATTATGGAGAAGCGGCTTCAACCGTTCTCATTCAAGAAGACATTAGCCGCCTTTTCGAACTATTCTTCAAAGGTTTCCGAATCCTCTCTGGCTCCCTTATCTGGATAATGACACATTGACTTTCCCTGTTGAATTCTCCTTTGAGCCTGGTCGTCAAGATGGGAGATTCCTAGAAATTTTCAACATCATAATCCGCCCATGTATGCTGCCGGCTGAATTCAACGGAGGAAGGCTGAATTCTAGCACTTATGAATATTATCAGCCCAATGTAATGGCCAGGCAAATTGGATGTGGTCAGATGCCCCCAAGATTATTCCTGCACGAATTCCTCAAGCCCAGAGAGGAAATCAAAGAGAGTATGCACAGCAGCAGGGTTTTCCATTATGTGTGTAGTCCCACTATCTACACATGTCCTTTCGTGCCCACAACCATAGCTCATCCCACCTTTAACTCCTCGGTGGCAAGAACTCCACGATCACATCTTCGGTGAGCTCGTACACGTGTTCTCGCGTGAATTGATGCCTCGATTTCCTACCAACTTCAGAGGTAATATAATGAACTTTTGGATCAGACATTTTTCTTCTCAATCAACGATTTTGACCTTATTCCTTTGACTCCACAGAACACAGTGCCTGCCCCTCGAGCCAGAAATATCAACTATAATATTGTAGGCCCGATTTCTACACTGGGATTCAAGTCCCCAACTCTGGCCCAGCTAATGGCCAGGTTTGCCACAACCGATCCAAGCCTCTCCGGCCTTTGCCGCCGACGGGAGGCAAGGTTTGTCTCTGGTTGCTCCTCCAAATGCCAAGAGGAGGAGAACTGTCAAGAAAGTTCTTGTTGAGGTAAGACCTTTTGCTTTCTTGATCACAAGGGTACTCTAGTTTCGACAAATCACCTCTTGCGTGTTTTCGGACTAGAGCCCAACAACCTTCGGTATAAGAACCCTCGCCAATGCCTCATCCATCGGTATGACCTCTACTGTCTTCTCTTAAGGATGAACACTGGCATTTACCCTTTTACTTTGACACAAAGGGAATCCGTCCCCCGCGCCGGCCAATCAACCTCTTCCGGACGACTCCTCGGAGTCCGACGGTCACTCCCCCCGTACCCTACGGGGGAAGAAGACGCTCTCCGCTTCGGGGAGGAGCCGGAGACGGCTCGACGCGAGCCGGAGGACGTCTCCAAGAAAGCGGGCATAGCCGAGCTAGAATGGGAAGACCGGCGCAAACACCGCCGGAAATCATCGATGGTACATCCTTGAAATCAGCTCTTTGATCCCCCCCGCTTTTGACCCGCCTTTTGATGCTAATCTCTTTTCTTCTTGCTTCTTGCGGCCCGCGATGCCGAGCTCAACCAACCGAAGGCACCGGTGGAGCAGGTTGGCCGACAAGGTGAATGCCCACGGCGGCACACCGGCGGAGCGCCTTGCTGCGGTGGAACACCGCGTCGACGAGGTGGCCACCCATGGTGTCCGTTTAGGCACCACCCCGGGCCTAGCTGCCATGGCGACGCACACGGACGTCGACTACTCCACCAGCCGCGCGGTTTCCGGGGCGGCGCGCCGGGAGGACATCGACGAGATCGAGCTCATCCCGGAGCGCCTCGATGGCCACGGCGACGCCATTGCCGAAATCACTCATCCCCAATCTGTACTGAACAGGCTTTTCGACTAGATTGTATTAGGGATGTTTGATCATCAGCAATAAATAAGAACTTTTGAATCCATTGCTTGTATTGTGATGAGTCCTTTGAATTTGCTCCCGTGAATCTCATTTTTCCTCGAACGCATCCGGGAACTGCCTTGAGCCGAACGCGCGAAAGCAGCTGCCCCTTGGCGCAAAATCCACAGAAGATCCCGATTCGGCAATCCATAAGCACTGTTCAAGCAAAAACCCTTTGTACTTGGAGAGAAAAACCCTGCCGTTTGGTATTCCAACGGTGCGTCTTGGCCGGTCATCACACCTAATGCACCCCTTCGGTCAATAAAAAAGCCCGCCGAGATGCTCGAAAACCCACTCGCACACTCATCCATCATTTCTCATTTCTTCCCCCGTCTCTAGAGGAGAAAACCCCACGTCCATGGACAAGGGCAAGCAACCCGAGGAGAGCAGCTCATCGAAGAAGCGTACGATTCGAAGGTGAGTTCTTTCCCGATTTGTTCCTCGTCTTCCATATGATTCCGTGCTTCATGTTTTCTTCCTTTCCTCTTTCGGCCTTGATCCGCTCCCCGAAGAAATCATCGGGACCGAAGATGTGCCCGAGTACATCTCCTCCGATTCCTCCCTCGAAGCGGAGGATGCCACGCCCGAGCGAGAGGGCCGCCCACCAACCGTGCCGCCGCATTCGGCACCGGAGCACGGCCTCGGGGACATCACCGCCCGTTGCCAAGCCGAACGCGCGCGTCGCATGGCTCGGAGGCACTAGTAGGGGGTAAATGTTTCGACCTCTTCTTGACCTCATGCCCGCATTCGGATTTCTTGTCCCTAACATCGACTCCTCCGTTTTAGATGTCTCTCGACAGTACAACAACCTGAAGATGGCCTGGGACAGCTTGATGGAGGCCGCGAACCATGGTCACCCCCATGCGTTCCAAGTTGCTGTCACGGTCGTCCCGGAACGGTCGAAGAGGGAGCGACAACAGAAGAAGCAAAGAAAAGATTGAATCGTACTTTCGCTTCTTTCTCCACGCCTTCTGCTTCCCACCTCCTTGAAGATCTGACCATCAGGGTTGTTAGATGTAAACCCGCAAGAAGCAACGTTGTAATATGATTTTTGTGCTAAGGGCAATGCATCTAGGCACCGGCCATTTCTTTTGTTTATGGATTTTGTTACGAAGGCGGCCTCGTTCTTGAGCGCCGGCTGTTTCGTGTCGATGTGTGTAATCATCGATCGATCTCGATGCTAGGATAATATTACTTCAGATATCTTCCATTTATTGCAGCGAGAAAATTCTTCTCCTAGCAAAGTTTTCAATATATATGCATTACCGGGGACGCATCGACCACACGAAAAGGTCCTTCCCGCTAGGGGGACCATTTGCCGAATTCACCGTACTTAGTTCCAATCGGCAATAGCGCTTTCCAAACCAATTCGCCTTCCGCAAATTGCCTCACTTTTACCTTCCCGTTATAGTACTTGGCAACCCGCAGCCTTGTTTTTCTCGATGTTTTCCAAGGCTCTAAGACGAATCATGTGCAAATCCTCTAGTTCATCCATCATTAGGCCACCGTAATCTTTGGAGCCCAAATCTTTCTCGCAACACCACTCTCCTTGAATCCGATTGCATCTCCCAAGGTAAAACCGTGTGGTGCCCATAAACCAACTCGTAAGGAGAAGTTTTTGTAGCTCTATGGGGGGCCATTCGGTAAGCCCACGGTGCCTCACCGAGTACCGAATGCCACCTTCTTGGCTTCGGTCGATCTTCTTTTGTATCGCTTGATCATGATCTTGTTAGAAGCCTCTCGCTTGACCATTAGCTTGGGCATAATAAGGAGAAGAGTTAAATAATTTAATCCCCATGCTTTCGGCAAACTCTCTGAACTCTAGTGACACGAATTGTGCCCCTTGATCAGTGGTGATAGTCTGAGGGATTCCAAACCGATAGATGATGTGTTCTTTGACAAATTCAACCATGTTTTCTGATGTCACCTTCTTTAGTGGGATCGCCTCGACCCATTTAGTAAAATAATCTGTAGCCAAAAGCACGAACTTATGCCCCTTGCTAGATGGTGGATTAATTTGGCCAATCAAGTCTATCCCCCGGCCCCCCGAATGGCCATGGCTTGATGATGGGATTTAATGCCGATGCAGGGACCCTTTGAATATTTCCAAACTTTTGGCAATCCTGACATCCCTTGTAATACTCAAAGCAATCCTCTAATATCGTCGGCCAAAAGCATCCGGCTTGTCTGATGACCCATTTCATACGGTAGGCCGACTGGTGTGCTCCACATATCCCATCATGTACTTCGCTCATCATGTTCTTGGCCTCTTCTCGGACCCGAGCATCGTAGCAATACCCAATCTAATGATTTGTAGAATAAGTTATCATCCAGAAGAACGAACTTTATGGCCTTGTACCTGAGCTTCCTGGAGACCTTGCGGGATGGATCCTTCAAGTAATCAACGATCTCTTTCCTCCAATCATCTTCTGCAAGATCCGTCCCCAGTGCACACACCTCTGTAGCAAACGCTTCTTGGCTCTCTTTGTAACCAGAGGCGCTTTGAGCCAGCTTGTTTGCTTCTTCGTTATGTTCCCTAGGAATATCTTGTAGAGTCACCAATGGGAAGCTCTTCAAGATTTCTCTCGCATTCTTCGTAGTAACTTCTCGCCGCTTCACTTTTGCATTCGTATTGGCCGTTCAATTGCTTGATCACCAGCTCGAATCTCCATAAACTTCGATCGAAACGGCCCCGGCTTCCTTCAAATATTGAAGCCCTCGAAGCAATGCTTCGTATTCGACTCGGTTATTTGTGACAAAGGGCTGTATAGGGATGGCAAATTCAAACATCTCACCTCTAGGCGAAATCGGTAGGATCCCTACTCCCCCACCTTTACCACATGACGATCCATCAAAAAACAAAGCCCAGGGGGTAATTTCAAGTAAATTAATTGACGGATCGCGATGTTCAGTTATAAAATCGGCAATGATCTGACCTTTGATGGCCTTTGCCGATTCGAACTTCAACTCGAACTCCGATAAAGCCAAAATCCACTTGCCAATCCCCGCCGTTCAAAATTGGCATAGATAACATATGTTTTATCACATCAAACTTGGAATACACGGTGCATTCGGCATTCAACGGGTAGTGCCGAAACTTTGTACACGAGTAGTACACGCAAAGACACAAACTTCTCTACAGCCGAATACCTGGTTTCAGATCAAGTAATTTTCGGCTAAGATAGGCTACTACCCGCTCCTTTCCCTCAAATTCTTGAATAAGGGCCGATCCAATGGTTCGGGTATCGGCCGCCACGTACAACTTGAAAGGCTTGTTCACCGAGGTGGAACCAAAGACTCGGTGGCTCCTTCATGTACGCTTGATTTCATCGAAAGCCTTTTGTTGTTCGTCGCCCCGGTGAACTTCGATCTTTCTTTAACTTCAACAACGGAGAGAATGGCAAGACCTTCGTGACAAATTTGATATGAATCTTCTTACGAAATTAATCTTGCCGAGCATTGATCGCAACTCCTTGAGGTTAGTTGGAGGAACCACTTCATCAATGGCCTTCATGCTCTTTTTGCCAACTTCAATCCCTCCTTCGTGGACCGTAAACCCCAAGAATTCTCCACCTGATACCCCAAAAGCACACTTGTTTGGATTCATCTTCAAACCATGCTTTCGGGTGCACTCCAAGGTCCTCTTCACATCTTCCAAATGCGTGTCATGACTCAGGGACTTGATCACCACATCATCAATGTAGATTTCCACAATTTTGCCGATCAACTCGTGAAAAATATAATTCATGGCTCGTTGATAAGTTGCACCGGCATTCTTTAACCCAAACGTCATGACTATCCATTCAAACAGGCCTATATGACCAGGACATCTAAAGGCCGTCTTTGATATGTCCTCTATCGCCATGAAGATTTGGTTGTAACCCGCATTACCATCCATGAAACTGATGACTTTGTGCCCAGCTGCGGCGTCAATCAACAAATCGGCAATAGGCATTGGGTAACCATCCATCGGAGTAGCTCGTTCGGTGTCTCCGAAATCTATGCAAACCCTCATTTTTCCATTCTTCTTGTATACGGGGACGATGTTAGAAATCCACTCCGCATATCCGCACGGCCGAACGAAGTTTGCATCAAGCAATCTTTCAATTTCCTTCTTCACATCGGCCAATACTTCATCTTTGTAGATCTTCCGGGTGGTTGCTTATATGGTTTGAAACCAGATTTGATTGGCAACCGATGCTCGACGATAGAACGATCCAATCCAGGCATCTCCGAATAATCCCCGTGCGAAGCAATCTTTGTATTCCTTGAGAAGCTTAATTAATTCTCCCCCGAAGTCCGCCGCAAGTCCGCGCTGATGAATGTCGGCCTTGGCTTATCACCGTTTCCAATGTCAACCTCTTCTAATTTATCAGCCGACATGAATCCCCGCCCCAACTTGCCATCAGTGCCGTCTACGGGGTTCTCCATTAAAAATTGCTATAAGAGCCGACTTGCTAGAATCGGCCGTTGATCACCGCCGACGAGCTCAACAGACCTTCTCCCCGCCCTTTCCCCGAGAAGCAATCAATACCTTGGTACTCCCGTAAAGCCGGTTCCATGTTCGCTACGCTCACGGAGTCATCCGCCCGAACGACCTCGATCTCATCGTCCACCCACCTTGGATAAGCCGTTGATGCATGGTGGACGGGACACAACAGCTTGGCATGAATCCGGGCCCCGCCCAAGCGCAGGCCGTAGGCCCCCCTTGCCTTCGATGACAAAGAAGGTGGTGAGCGAGATCTTGGATCCGATCATCAAATCCACGTGAGCGCATCCCTTGGTATCCGAAGGGTTTCCGGCGAAGTCGTTCGGGATTATACTTGTAGGTGTCGATTGCTCGGGCCCATGCCAAGTTTTACGAAGGTGGTGTACGGCATTACGTTGACGCCGCCCCCACCATCGACGAACATCTTTGTCAATGGCTTGCCATTGACGTATCCTCTCAAGTACGAGCGGCCTCATATGTCGATTCTTGGCCGGTTTGTCGAAGATTGCCTCGCTTGGCCGGCACCGCCTTGTGCCATCATCCCCTCGGCTTTGTTCATCATCTAGGGCCGCTTCCTCCCCGCACAACCCGGTTAGCGGGAGCCATGAACTCGTTCGGCGAAAGTATACCATGCATGTTGGAGCCGAACGCTTTGATTCTTCGAAAGTTGATCTTTGGGGCGCCACACCGCCCCTCGTCCGGATCCCGGCCGCCCGGCTCGCGGTTCCTCAAGCGCTGGACCCGTCTCTTCTGGCTTCTCCTCAGGCCGGGCGGGCACCATTGCCCCTTCTGCCAGATGTAGTCATCTTCATCCTCCTCTTGATCAGCCCACCTGAGGTCAGCTTGCCACTTCCTAGGATGATCAATGACTTCAATTTTTTGTCGCCGATCCCCATTAGGGTGGACCCTTCCAATTCTCTCGTGGACGGATCGGCGATTGGCGCTCTCCGCTCGTACTCAAAATACCGTCCCTGCATTCGGGACGCTTCTTCAACGTGGGCAGCTTCAAACCCTCATTCCGAAGCAATGCCCGATGAAGGCACATCCCCGTGCGCGCGCTCCTGGCCGCGCGTGTATTGCTCCCGGTCCCTTCGCGCGCGCTTCTTCCTCGCCTCTACGCCTCTCCTCCTCGGCTACGCGCTTCGGTAGCGTTCCTTCTCCATCCGGCGCCGCCACTTGTTCGGAGGATGCGTGTGGTCACCCTTGGCTTAGCTCCGGATGACTCCCCGATTTCTATGTGACTCCCGAGAATGCGGGGAGACTCACCATGCACCTGTTCCGCAGTCACTTGGCGTTCGGGTCCACCGTCCCATCTTGTCTAGCCCCGGCCGAGGTCAAGACCTTGACTTTCCCCTTCTCCTCGAGTCGTTATCACGTTAACGTAAAAGCCCACCATGTTCGAGGGGAAGGGGTGGTCATCCAGCTTCATTTTGTTGTCGAACTTGAGGTGACCCTCCTGGATGGCCTTCTGGATCTTCATCCTGAAGACCCTGCAATCATTGATGGAGTGTGAATCCCTGTCGTGGAAGCCACAGTAACGTTTTCCTTAAACTCCATCGGGCCGAAGCATGGAATGCCCCTCGGGCAGCTTGATTCGGCCTTCCTTTACTAGGAGCTCAAACAATTTGTCAGCCTTTGTGATATCAAAATCGTAGGTGCCCTTGGTCCGCTTGACCCGGCCGATTCATCGTCAAAGGCTCCTTTCCCCACATGATCTCTGCCACGGCCACATCCAGTTCGTCATCAGAGTCTTCGACCAGGTCAGCTTTGTCTAAGAACTGGTTGTAGATGTCAGCAACATCATGCTGCTTGCCGAACTTGGCATCCTTCTTGAAGTCGTACGCCTGGTTGCTCATCAGTGATAGCTTCTGTGATAGCTGGCCCGGCTTCTCAAACTCCACCCCGAACAATTTCTCGCATACGGCGGCGGCATCCCGGCGACGGCCATGTCGCCCAACCGGTCATCCGACAAGTTAAGCGAGAAGCACATGCCTTTAACCTCCCCGAATCTCCTTAGAAATTCCGGTGGCGTCTCGCTATGCCTCTCGCTTCATGGTAGCAAGGTCGATCGGCTTCTTCTCCGAGCCGCCGCCGAAATAGTGAGCGTGAAATTTCCGCTCCGGGTCCTTCCATCTCGCTAACCGACTCGGGGGCGGGGACGAGAACCACCGGAATGCTGGACCCGTCGCTGACGCGGGGAAGTAGCGGACCCCGAATGCTTCCTCGGCCGAGCATTCCCCGAGCCGCATGAGGTAACAAGCGATGTGCTCAACCGTGCTTGTGTCGTCACCGCCCGAAAATTTCGTGAACTCCGTCGGCGGCTTCACCCTTGGCGGAAGGAGCACGTTGTAGTACCACTGCGGGAACGGTGGCTTATAGGCGGGTCCCCGCATTTTTGGCTTGAGGCCGAACCGATTTTGCATCAATTCGGCCATCTTCCGCGCCAGGGCGTCGTCCTCTTGCGCGCCTGCAGCTGGCGCGTATCCTGGGTGTGGGAAAGCGTCAAATGCCCCATAGTTTCCCACCTCATGGTAGCCCCCGCCGTACGGGTTTCTCTCCGCAACCGCTTGTTCGCCGGAGCAATCCTCCGACCGGAAGCGAACGGGGCCCCACGCGAGCCGAATGCTACATCTCCGTACGTGGGCCGGTACGGATTCGGGCCGTTGCACGGAGTTGACTCGTGCTGCCCGCGGTGGTGGCCGGACCGGTTGTCCCCCCGAGGCCTGCAGTGGAGGCTGAACCGGCTGTTTCCCAGCGGCTTGTGGAGGAGGCTGGAAAGCTTGACTTCCGGCGCTGTGAGGAGGAGGCTGCACTGGGCCGGCTCCGTAGTGGCGGCTGAGAGCTTGATTCGCCCAGCTCCACAGTGCCCCCCTGGACGGGCGCCTTGCTAAATGCTTGTTCCATGCCTGGGCCAAAGACGGCCACCATCATCTGCTGGAGCGCACCGAGGAAAGCTTTGTTGTGCTTGCTCAACATGTAGTCTGCGGATTCTTGGAATACCCGCATGCACTCTTCTTTCTCCTGCTGAATCGTGGCATCGCTCTCCTTTGGCGCAACACCCTGGGCATCTCGTTCTTCAGGTACGGGACGCCACTTCTATTCTTCTTGAAAGACAGCAGACATTTCTGCTGAAACTGGTCCATGGCGTCCTGGAGTTGCTGCCGCTGCTCGGGAGATAGGTCCTCAAGGTTGACGTCCATGATGTCCGCGATCTCGGGCATCTTGATCTATTCGGCTGTTGTCCCACTGGGCGTGCCAAAAAGTGTGTTGACGCAAAAAGTGCACCTAGCGCCAAACACACAGCAAGCCGAACAAGCTGGCTTCACACGCGCAGAGAGTAACGATGACGTGCCAGTCAATTTTTCCTGAAAATTAACAAAAGATAAAGCGATTAGATACCAAAGCTTGGAACTTGCTAGGTGGTACCGGACGCTTCCATATTTACGGCTAAAAGGCCACATGAGATGACACATAGCTATGGAAAAGCTATTTACCAATGAACTGAAACCATTCGGGATCTTATAAAAGAAAAATCAATACTGCCGAATGAATGACGTAAACATGACGGCAATCGGTCTTTGTTTGGTCAAAAATGCATAAACACGATATTATGACCGATCCCATGATAACCAATATTAAATAAATGAATAAAGTAAAGCACGATCATAATCATGTAATGAACAAGCATGCATAGATCCAAAGCACTAGTCCACCGCATGTCTAGGTACTCTAAAACCCGTCGGGTACGATATCAAACAAATCTATCCACCGCATGATACAATTTGCATGAAGACCGTACCACTTTCCACAAATAGATCTATCCACCGCATGATACGATCTAAATATGTTAAGCTAAAAGCATACATTATTTAAAGCATGAATTACGCACGTGTTCTACTCGTGATGAAACATAACCGAATACGGCAAGACAGCCGATTCGGGGTCCATGAAGAAGGAACGAACATTACCAAGCGAATAAATCTATCGAGCCGATTCGAAATCTAATCCACCGGATGACTAGCTCTAAAGCAACCCAAAAACCTGCATCTACCGCATGATACTCAGTTCTTTCAACATTTATACCGACATTGGCAAGCTCGAACCCACAACACGTAACAACCTAGATCGATTCGGTTTCGGCCTTTGAAAACACAAGATCCACGCGTTAAAACATGAAATCTACCCGTACAAGGATCACAAAAAAGATGAGTCGATCCAAACCTATCTAGATTGGGCAAAGGTGTTACATGAATCTAAACATAAAGTAAAAACTCGAAGTAACACATGGTAACTTAATGAATCTATTGGATCTTGCCAAAATCCAATAGAGCCGATAACTAGCTTCAAGCTAGATCTTAGCCTACCGCATGGCTCATGACCTAACAAGAAACCCTCTTGAACCAAGCTTGAATCTACCGCATGACACGAAGCATGGTAACAAGACTACTTGCATCGATCTAAATCCACCACATGATACTAGACATGATACAAGGTTGCGGTACTCACGGAGGTCGACGGATCGATGAACCCTCTCGAAGAACTCGACGACACGACAAAAGGACTCTAGGGTTTGGCGTAAGGCCGGTGTGTTTTGAAGAATGATTGTATCCATTACATACATTCGGGGCTCATATTTATACCCTGCCAAGTACAATCTCGAATGGATTCGTTGCCTAACTTATCTCTAAGTTTAATCGCCTATCTATCCATTCGTCCTCCCTGCTTGAGCCACGTCATCGTTCAATTCCGCAAAATCAGCTCTCTTCGTTCCTTTGCCGAACGGGAGCGGATAGCCGACCGCGAACTTCTTTGCCGAATACATCCGAAAAATCCTTCCCTTCCTCGAGACGGACTCTCGACCGAGCCGGACCCACTAGTCGGACTCCTTACCAAATTTTGGTGTTAACACGCGCGTGCCGAGAATCCCGCCGGCACCGCCCGCACCGGACCGGCACCCACGCGTGCCTTCCCAATGCCGCGGTCGGCCACCGTGCCGGAATCCCGCGCACGCCGCGGACCCCGTCGGCCGGTCCGCCTCGCCATCACCGCCGTCCCGTAAACCACGCTGACGCCCGGAAAATCGTAAAATCCCGCAAAAACCCTTCCCCTAATTTCCTAACAATTTTCCTAAATTTTCTAAACTTTTCCTTATTTCTTTTCCCTTCTCTTTTCCTATTTTCCTTCCCTTCCTTTTCTTTCTTCTCCTTTTCTTTTTCTCCTTTCCTTTTTCCTTTCCTTTCTTCTCTTTTCTTTTCTCCCTTTTTTCCCTCCTCCTTCTTCCTCCTGCGGCCAGGTCGTGCCTGACCGCAACCCCCTCCCTTCCTCGCGCGGCCTGCCCAGGACCGGCGCCCCCTCCTCTCCCCGTCCCACGCCCGGCCGACCGGTTCGCCGGCCGCGGCACGCAAGGACGGCCCCGCGCCGCCCGCGGAGGCCCCGCCGAGCCGCGACACCCCCCCCCGATGCCGACGACCGCCATTAAAGGCTCGCCCGACCGGTCACCTCCAACCGCCCCGCGTCGAGGCCAGCTCGCCGCCTGCACGTCGGGTCCCCGTCCACGCGCCGCCCCCCCCCACCGTGAGTCCCGACCGCGGCCGCGTCGAGCAAGTCAATGGCGGGATATTTTCCTCCCCGCCATTGTTGAACCTCGAAGCTTCCCGAGCTCGAAAATCCCCGGCCATACCGCCTTACCCGCGCCTATAAATGGAGGCCGGCAGTCCCTCGCCGCTCCACACCTCGCAATCGAGCCTCGACAGCCCTCCCTTGCTCCACCCCCGCCTCCAATCGCGCCGCCACCGCTAACTTCCGCCGCCACCCGAACCGCGCCGCGGAGCCGCCTCCCCGCGCGGCCTCGGCCCAAGGTGAGCACGAGGATGAGATCCCCTCGGTCTCCCTCTCCGTTTTGCCCCATCCCCCGCCGCCGCCGTGGCCGGGGTCGCCGGCGGGCACCCCGCCGCCGGCCTCCCCCGCGCGGTCGCCCCCCGCCTCTCGTCCGTTCACAAGAAAGGAGAAGAAGGCTATTTAGCCAAAAACCCCCTAACACTCTCCTATTTCCCCCCCACCGATCCCCCCTTCTATTCCCTTCTTTTCTTTTCCAAGATACCCCCTAAACCTTAAGTTTCTTCACCAAAACACCCCTGTTATTTTTAGATAGACCCCTAGGCTAGTTTAATTAAACCCCCACCCTACCTAAATATTATATTTAGGTCCTTTTAATTCAAACTAAATTACTAACCGACCCTAATTAATTCTAAACATCTCTTTAACTCGACATTTCATGCACGATTTTATTCCCGATTAAATCCAGATTTCAACACACCCTTCCCAGTAGTACCCCCGCCGAACCAACCCCCTCCCTAGGACTTATATATACCCCCTCTCCGCTCATTTTCCCTCCTCGAGCTCGGCCGGTAATATGTGTGCTGATATTGCTTGCTTGCCTATGTGTGCACTATAGCCGACGGAGTAGACGAAGGAAGGTACTTCGAGCCGGAGACCGGAGCCGACTACTGCGAGCAGGAGCCCGAGGTCCCGAACGCCGAGCCGGCACTCCCCGAAGACTTCGAAGACGGCAAGTTCAATCTCATCCTTTGATGCATGCTTCTGTCCTAGTTTTACAAATACACCCGTATACCCGTTTTATAAATTGCATATTGTTATACTGCAAAACATGGTAGGATAGCCACCCTTGATTGCTATGATTGAACCTTGTTTTGGCCTAAATGAATGCTTTAAAACTGTGTGAGTGCTTTCAAAATGTGTGAGTGCTTTAAAAATGGAAACGGGATATGTTTGGAAAATGAGTAAAGAACTGGGTAGACGGGATGGACGTGTGTGTCAGGAGTATGGGTGAGCTCGTACCTGTGTGGTTGAGCGTGTTGGGAGTTGTCCATCTTGTCGGTTAAGGACCGGGTTGCATGACATCTCACCTGACCCAAATTATCGTACAACCACTCGACCGTTGTATGTGGCAACGGCTTAGCATAAACCCCACTAGTTACTCTACTTGCCCTCCGGTGTGCAGGTGAGCAGCGGGAGACCAAGGAGTAGGGATACGCTCTATGTGAGGTACGCCCTGGTTATGTGGGATAACCCCTTGGGTGCTTTCGTGGTGGCTCGTAGCGTTAGCTAAGGTGGGTAATGGCTTTGATAGGATCCGCACCGGCACTAAGGTGTTCGTGTGGCGGTACCTTACTTGTGGGTAAAGATGTACAACCTCTGCAGAGTGTCAAACCTATTCAAATAGCCGTGTCCACGGTATTGGACGAGTCACGGTGTGGTCACAAAAACTAGTGTTTGGGATGGGATGTTTTCTGGCGTGAGTTGTTTTCCAGTGAAGTGTATGGCTGTGTGCCTGGGCTACGACGGACGGGAAGTCCGGTAGTCCTACAATGGTTTTCCTAAAAACAATTGAGTCGCTTTGGTTATGAAGATGTTTGCGCAAACCTTTTTGAAGTGAACCCCTGCATGTGTAAGTTTGCAAAATGAACCTTATCCTGATCCTTGTTATGCTTTATGCATGATTCTGCTTATAAGCCCCTCCGTGGGTGAGGTTGGATTTGCTGAGTACGTTTGTGCTCACCCTTGTTTTACTAACTATTTTACAGAGGAGGATCCCGATTACATTCCCGAAGACATTGAGTAGGTCGCTGCCCTACACCCAACCGTGCATGTGTACCCAGGGCCCCTACCGAAAGCTTCCATGGTGTGGTACTCTGAGGAGGCTATGGAAGCCTTTGCTATCGTAGTATGGTCATTAGCGTTTGTGTTGTTCCTTGTAGCGTTGGCACTACCGTGCCCTCTGTGTCGCCGTGATGTAAAAGACTGATCCACCTGTTGTAATAAATGTGTGACCAGCCTCCTGGGACTGGTATTTGTGTCACATTTAGTCACCTCTGATGAGGGGACGCTTCAACATTTTACCCCTCCACTGAAGATATCTTCTATTGTTATTGTGGGTAATGAACGCTCCTTGTGAGAAATCAAGATCCAATCATCCTTGAGCTGCCAACATAAAGATCTAGTACTCTTCTGGATAACGTCATAGGTTTTTTCATCACTAACACTACAAGAAATCCTTTGATCTATGACGAAATTCACATGACGTTTTTTAATTCCATCATAGATCACATTGCATTCATGAAAAACAGTCAAATTTCGTGATAGATTCACAGTGTTGGATATGAAGCCCGATATGAGCCCAAACACTATGACGTTGTGCCGATTTCGTCATAGATTTCATCACATATCACACAACATCCATGACAAACAGTAAGATTTCGTCATAGATTCACAGAGTTGGATATGAAGCTCGATATGAAGTCCAAACATTATGACGTTGTGTCAATTTCGTCATAATCTGACCCACGATGTGTTTTCATCATTTAATCATGATCAATAACTTTAAAAAATCATAAAATGTGTGAAAATAATTAGAGATCATCACGATCAATAAATTTAAAACCTAAATTCAAAATCTTTTTCTAAATCATATAATATTATATATTTAGTATATAGATATACCATCAAAAGGAAAATTAAAATTGGATTTCTGTTTTATGAGTTTTTTATAATTTACTATGATTTTCTAAATATTTAGTCGAGTTAAATAAAAAAGAAAAGGACAAAACCATTTTTAAAACCACACATAACCAAGTTAGAGACATAATTTGGTCGATTTCAAAGGTTGGAGGATATTCTGTCTGTACTTACGAAGTTTAGGTATGTAAACCAGACTTTCGCGAAAATTGAGGGACCTAAACAGGAGTCATAGTAACCCGGGCTTGCTAACTGGAGTCAAAGTCTGCTGGTGGCCCTCTAACTCCTTACACAGATCAGAAAACAACCCTGAGATCCCAAATCAGCCTGCGCAGCCCAATAGGCCGGCCCTGCTGCGTAGCCCAACAGGCCGGCAAAATTGAGGGACCTAAATCGGACTTTTTGCATAAATTTATAAATAGAGAGACATTTCTTTCTATGAAATTAGCAAGGTGCATGCGCCATTGTTGAGCAACAAAATTGCTCCTTAGGAGGCCTGAGAAGACATTTGCACAAATGAGTGATCCATTCAGTCCTCTAGTTAACTCCAAAGCAATTGATTGTAATTCCAGGTAATCATTGGAATTCGTGCTTCCAAAGGTAAGAATCTTGAAAAATACCAATATGCTTCTGGTGGTAGGAAGTTTAATACAATAGGTTGTGTGGTGCCGAGTTTAATGACTTTGTTAGATCTACTTGTGATTATCATTTTGGTGCCTCTTCCAAGGTGAAAAACAGAAGATAAGAGCAGGCTATTCCTTGCCACCTCCTCAACATCCCCTGACAATTTAACAATAGCAAGCACTCTCTCATTCTCCCCGAAGGCATTATTTTTATGCATGATCACAACCCCATCATTCAAAGGTGAAAGTTTGTTGCTAATATCATGTCCAGTGATTACTACGGTTCGAGAAAAATGATTGCGTACTATTGCATCGTTGCAGATATGTGCAACTAGGGTACTCTTTCCAACATATATATTTTGGACCAACAATAGGAAGAATTTGCACACTTCGTGTACCTTTGTGCTCCCTTTCAATCAAAAAGTCCATGATCCTCTCCATTTCCATTTGGCGACCAAACATGCTCTTGCCAACAAACAAGTGCATGTTGTAAGGTTGCCTATACAGTGGAGGATAGTTCTTCAAAAACATGGTGAGAGTAAGCATCCCGTATCATGTTATTCAAATTATCTATCACTTGTGCAGATCTTTGTCTCTATGTGCATCAATAGTGGAGAAGAATAGATGCTTAGCAGGATTCAATTTGGATAGTGCAAATGAGGAACTCACATTAGGACTTTTAGCCCAAATTTCTTGGCTCCTAATATTGTCCATGATGAAGTATCCTCTGTACATTTCTTTCCTCAATAGATTCAGTTGCTATACCGTAGCTGTGTTTGTGATGTGCCGCTCCTCTGCCTCTGACAAGAACTCTCAGCAATAGTCGTTCCAGATCAGGGAGCCTCTTGTCCTCCATGGTTGGTGCTATCATTTCCCGGTATTTGTCTACCAAGAAAACTATCTAACCCATAATGGCTTTGAAAAAACTGCCATTCAGAATGCTTAACTGTCCCAACAAGATTGTGCAGTATCCCAACTTGTGCTTATATACTAATTCAAAGCAATAAGCAGACTCTATGTTGGGGAATTAGGAAAAAACCTTCCACCCTCGAAACGTCGGGTTTTGTTGACGGTGAAATTCCGTCAACCTAGCCATGAGTTTACCTTCGGTGTTGGCATAACTTTTATATCTTATCCATTGGTACTAACCCCCGTGATATAACAAGTTCGTTCGTGCATGTCGGTTTTGGAGTTTAGTGTTTATGCAGGGTTTAGCGTTGAAAGCAAGAATTCCGGGATAAGTTCATCAAGCACCTTGTGACAAGACCTTAAAGCCTGGTACAAGTCATGCGATGAAGCAAACATGAATCCAAGAAGCCCAGGGACCAAACCCGAGAAGATGACAAACTCCGAGGACCAAGTCAGAAAAGTGCTGAATCTTGCGGGACAAGGAGCTTCATCCAATTCGGAGAGAAATTGACGACAAAGGCCCACATGCAGAAGGGGGAAGGATCTAGAAGACTCGGGAACCGACACCAAGCGAAGGAGGCGGCAAACTGGGCCGAGGTGGGCCCAGGACGGTCGGCCCAGACCGGCCGGCCCAGCCCAATTCGAGGCCCAGTCGCCCCCCTTTGACCTTGCTGCCTCTCGGGCTATTTATAGCCCCCTGACCGAGAGCCACGCATCAATTCATTCGTCATCCGCCGCCGAGGAGCAGAGAAGCTGGAGGGACACCATCTCGAAGAGGAGGGTCGTGATAGTTGTCTAGTGTCTCCCTAGCCGCGCGTGGGAACCTTGCATGGAAGACCACGTCGGAGCTCCAGAGCAAGGATCAAGATCGAGGTAGGATCCCGGTGGTGATCTTGTTCATGTAATCATTCATGGTGAAGTTCTTATAGTGAATCTGATTTCTAGTGATCAAGTGCCTTCTCGATGATTTTGTTCTCCCTTGGTTTTACTTATTCCCCAATCTATACTTAAGATAGATTGCATAGGGTGCTCTTGTAGCCGCGGTGGCTAGAGGTGCATACCAGAACGACCAAGTGATTTCAACTTGTTCTTACCGAACTCGCCCTAGGCTAACCCGCACGAATAGGGGTGCATTGTGATAGAACGGTGGCTCCAAAAGGTGGGTGTCTTCGGAATCAGACCGGAGGCCACGGTTTAAAGATGCTTTTAATGAGATTCACTTTTCTATCTTCATCTATCTTGTTTGGAGCTACAACATATGCATGATCTAGACTCTCTAGATCGGTTATCTCTTTGCTTTCTCGCGCTACCTCTTGAGTTAGTAGATTAGATTAGATTAGATTAGATTAGATTAGATTAGATTAGATTAGATTAGATTAGATTAGATTAGATTAGATTAGATTAGATTAGATTAGATTAGATTAGATTAGATTAGATTAGATTAGATTAGATTAGATTAGATTAGATTAGATTAGATTAGATTAGAGTATATTAGAGTATATTAGATTAGATTAGATTAGATTAGATTAGATTAGATTAGATTAGATTAGATTAGATTAGATTAGATTAGATTAGATTAGATTAGATGTGTTTTCTTGATGATCTCTTAGATTAGATGCAATTTGGCTCTTCAAAACAGCTTTCCTTGCTTTACTAGATTGAATCCTTGTGTTGCACATTGTTCCAGGGATTTGATACCTTGGGTTCACCACTCGAGGGAAGAAGGGTCCCTTGACTACGACGGGGGATTTGTCCGCTTGCAAATCCATATGAACTTTGATACAACAATCAACCGTCAACAAGCCCCTTTTTATGGCGCCATTGCCGGGGAACAAGCAATCAAGATCCAATCTAGTATCACTTCTTTGTGAATATTTTTCAGTTTTACTTTTGATTTTCTTTTGCATCTCTTAACTTTGATCATCCTCAAAAAGAAAAAATATCAATCTAATCTAGTTTATGATTAACCCTAATTTTTCTTTTTGTTGGATTTTTGTTTTTGCTAACCCTAACCATTGTTGGCTATCTCTCCAAGAAACCCAAACTTTCATTTGTGGATGATCGAGGAAAATTTTACAGGCAAAGGAGACGTGCAACACAAGCTAAAGGGTTGGAAACCCTAGATTCAAAAGTCGAAGTCGAAGGACTGTCGGAATCTCCAAGGGAATCACCACCTCCAAGTCCAAAGGAAGATCAACCTCAACAGCCACTCATGGGAGAACAACCGCGACTGGAGCGCAAGACCGAGCTATGCACCCCGGCACCGTTGATCTACCTATCATAAAACATCAAGATGCCAGAAGGCCATTCAAGATCAAGGTCAACTATCCTCACGGTGCAACACTCGCCTTTCACCGGTAATGAGGATCTGAACCTTCACCTTCAAGCATTTGTTCAACTATGTCAAATTTTCGATGAGCATGGGGTGACTCAAGATCAAATGAGGGCAAGGCTTTTCCATTCTCACTACATGGAAAATCTTTGCGTTGGTTCCACACTTTACCGGCGGAGTCAAAACAAGATTGGGAAGCGTTGATGAGGAACTTTGTGAAGGAATTTTATTCTCTTACCAAGACTCAGAGTTTGCGCAACAAGATTGATACATTTGTTCCATTGCCCATGGAGACGATTGCAGAAGCTTTGGAGCATTTCAATGAATACATATGAGCCGAATTCCTTGAGTGGCATATCGATTTCCTTAAGAGGAGGATGGAGAAGATGGAGATAGAGAGAGAAGCTCAAGACCTAAAGGCTGCCGAGTCAAGATCCACATGCAAGGATTGTGAGGAGTATGGCCATGTCCAAGGTAAACCCCGATTTAATGCAAGTTCGTCAATTCAAGATTTGGTTCCTCTTTGTACACAATTGAAGGACTTCATGGACAAGCAAGCTAAGATCAACAAGGACGCCATCACTAAGTTCGAGGCTATGGAGAAAATATTGGAGGATTTAGATGGATAGGTGATGGAGGTCGGAATCTCTATTCGTGAAGTGTTCATCATGATGAAGATGCTAGAGACGCAAGTGGGACAACTTGTCGGGCGCCCAATGAGTAGCAAAGGAAGATCGTCGGTACAATCCCAAGGTCCCGAGAAGGCGAAGGCTACTCAAACTCATTCGGGAGAGATGGAGGATCACACTAAGGAGACCACGAAGATCACGACCGAAGGACCAGAGTTTGAGATGCCGAGCCACTACATGAAGGAAGTTGTTCCATCCGTCAAGACCAAAAGACAAAGCCAGCCTGTGAAGACCAAAAATATGACTAAGCCGAAGAATAAGCCCGTGCCCAAGATGGTGCGGAAGTGGGTACCCAAGATTGCAACGCCCGCAAAGACTGTTGATCCGAAGTAATCAAGTGAACAAGTCTAGCCATGGACTATAAAAAACGCTAGGCGGGAGGCAACCCGTTTCGTCGAGTCTTTTCAAATAATTCAGTTTTGAAATTTACTACGCAAAGACATTAGGCTTAGAGTGGTTGAACAATATTAGAGACATAATTCTTGGTTGGATATTTTATTTGGATCATAAACCCTTTACATGAACCCTTCTATGTGTTGTTTCCTTCTTTTCGAGAAACCACAGCCAAATAAATTCAGAACCTAACTCAACCATTCATCCTCTTTATGATGTTGTGGTTGATTTGTTTTACATGCTAACAACACACGAGTAGAGCCACACCTTGTACCTAGATGTTATTTAAATTTCAGCGCATGGTAGGACTCGCGTGAACCTAGAAACTTGACTTTTGGTTGATTTGAAAATCCGTATCCTTGGTTTCTCTAGAGTTAAGAATTTTTCTAAGCCTCATTTAATTTTATTTCATTCAATATCTCTCTCATCAAACTAAAATTAGAACCTAAACATATGCCCCCATGATTAAGTCGGGAAAAGCTTGCTCTCAACTAATGAAGGTAAACAATACCCGTGAGACCAACATAAAAGTAGTCGGAAAATATTTTCGACTTACATTTATTTTTAATGGTTTAAAAACCTCTCTAAATTTATTCTTGAGCTCTCCCATAGCTCTGAAATAATTTTTAATTTTTGAAATTAGAGGAGTGCTTAGCCTTAAGACATGCTTGGAGGGAGGCTATCTAGTTAAGCAAATCATGCATTCACCATGATGCATCATTGGATGCCCTTTCAACAACTTTCATCAAGACCACATGAAAAGGACAAGTATGGGGGCAGCCAAGGCCTTGTTTTGCAGGATTATCATGGAGGCATGTGAGGCAAGGGAGCATGGAAGTGACTCAAAGCAAAATCATCAAGTGGAAGGAGCAATAATGCAAGCGAAGGAGTGGACGAGAACATTTGGAAGGTGCAACCCCGTGAAGCACGCGGTCATGAAGCAACAAAGCAAGCATGAGCGCACTGGAGAAGAACCAAGCCATCCTCAGGTAAGTCACTTACCTAGTTCCTTGTTTGCATGCTCAAGTTTGTAGTTCAGAACCACCTTAGACTTAGCCATCCATCCCGTTTGTTTGGTTCAACAAAACACATCCTAACTCCACTCAAAGTCCATACTCCAAAATAATATTTGTGTACTTGTTACCGGTTGAAAACCTCATATATTTATTTGTGAGAGAGAGTGCAGCAACCATGTGGAAGAAAGCTGCAAGTCTTTTCACCAAGAAGAAGGGATCATCGTTGTCCAAGCCATCATCGATAACCTCTTCGAGGAGGCACTCAGTTTCCGAGTCTCCTCGGAGCATGGAGGAGAACACGGCATCACCGAGGATGAACGACACTCTTCTCCTTGGTGGCATGAGGGCCACACAAAGCTCATCTATAATGTTCACCGAACCTCAAGGACGTACGGAGGAGCCGCTCGTCCGACCTTGTCGCTCGACATGATCATCCACTCCACCTCCATACGCTCCGTGGTGTTCCGATGGGTTTATCATCATGACAGAGGAGGAGGAGGAGAAGAAGCTCGCTCACCTTGAGTGGCTTGTAGCGAACGTCGACTTCGACGACCAAGCTCTCCACATATTGGGTTTTCATACGGATATACATGTTGGGACACCTAGGTTGGATGCAATTCTCTAATTGAGTGTCGGCAAACACCCACAAGGAATTTGCCTTGGAAATCCTCATGACCATGGTGCCTGTCCTTGATGAAGGAGTGCCGAGTTTCTCATTCCGTTTGGAGGGAGTTGAACAAGTGGTTCCTTATGAGTATATTAGGGAATTATTCGGTTTTCAAAAGGGAGCCCCAAAACAAGTGGATGTGCATGGAGGCACATTAGAAGGTTTTTCGAGTATGATCGCGGGAGAAGCTCACTGGCAAAGAAATAGTATCCGGAACCCCATCATTCAAGTGTTTCACTCATGGATGTGCAAGAGGATTTTGGGGAGAATGAGAGAGACCAAGATAACTGACATGGAGGTGAATTGGCTTTACTCGGCTTTAATTGCCAGGCAGCCAATCGAACCCACTCACCTTATGATCAATCGGTGGTGTTGTGAAGCAACATCGGGTTTGGGAGATATTGGTTTGGGGTGTTACCTCTCCATGTTGGCTATCTCTTTGAGACCGGGAATTCCAAGAAACCCGGTGCATCTTCTAGTCGGGACTTCCCTAGGATTTGAGTATACGAAGCAAGGCAAGTACATAAGTGGAGATGAGAGAGGAGGTTTCAAAATGGCCAAAGTAAACTTACCCCTTCCGGATGGAAGATTAAGACTTTTCTTGAGGGGAAAGAAGATTAGTTAGAGGAAGGACTTCTTGTGCCGGCGAAGGAAAATAAAAGAGGAAGGATTATAGGAGAAGGTTTTTCCACGGCCCAAGAAGGAGGTGCGCAACAAAATTATGGGCCACCATTTGGAGGAACTCCGGCGCCGCCAAGTTACTACGGTGATGTACCAATGCAAGCATGGGGGAGTGGTTCAGCCATAGCCCCCACCAAATTTTGCGGTGCCCAACGTAGCCTTTACGGAGCCATATGCACATCTTCCTCAACCACAACAAAATGTGGCCATCATTGGAGGATACATTGCGAGAAACATGAAAAATATCGCAAGCATCCAAACCAATGCAAACCAAATGGGTGAAGGAAATGCAAACATCGCTTATGAGCTTGAATGCCTTCACTTAGCACCGCCGGGACAATTTATAGGAGGAGTGGTGCAATCCTATTATGAGCAAGGGTACAACCATCAAGCTTATCAATATCAACCACCGACGGAAGATTAGAGAGAGGAGGAGCTTTACTTGTCTTTACTTTTCCCTTTTCTTTAATTTTCAGCTTCGATGTGCCTATGTATGCGTAGTATTTTTAGTTTTTATTTAAATTTTCAGCATGTGTGTTAGTGTTTATTTCAATCATGAGTAAAATCACCACCTTGTTTTTACCTTTGGCAAAGATACAAATTTTGTGCCATGATGATATATGATGATAGTTGTCGCTTTGTTTATCTTTGTACGTGTTTTATGCATGATTAAGCTAATGCTCTCTTAAAATACAAATCTGAAATTATCTAAATGCTAGCTTAATCTTTAGCGGAGGTTATGATAGAAAACAAGACCCATAGTGTTTTATGTGCTCTCAAGTTTTAGATGGATTAAAGATGATTTATTTATATTTTAAACTTAGTGCTAACCTTGTCATAAATACCACTTGCATGTTGCTCTACCTATCCAGAGCCATCTAAAAATATTTGAGTGCAAAAACTTAGTATACAAGATTTATTTTCGGATGAGTTATTTCAGGCCTCGATTTCTCTGGCCCGAGACTAAGAAGCTGGTCATTCTGTTTTTGCGTATCTATCTTTTTTGCTAGCCTTTTTATCCGTGCATTGTGTATCACCACTGTTGACGGTGAAAATTCGTCAACCTAGCCATGAGTTTACCTTCGGTGTTGGCATAAGTTTTATACCTTATCCATTGGTACTAACCCCCGTGGTATAACAAGTTCATGTGTGCATGTCGGTTTTGGAGTTTAGTGTTTATGCAGGGTTTTAGCGTTGAAAGCAAGACTTTCGGGATAATTTCATCAAGCACCTTATGACAAGACCTTGAAGCCCCGTACAAGTCATGCAATGAAGCAAACTTAACTCCAAGAAGCCGGGGACTTGATCCGAGAAGACAACAAACTCCGAGGACACGACCGGAAAAGTCTTCGAATCTTGCAAGACAAGGAGTTATGCCCAATTCGGAGAGAAACGACGACATGGACCTACATGCGAAGGGGGGAACATCCGGGAAGCAAGGGAACCGATGTAGAGCAAAGGAGGCCTCGGGGCCGGGCTCCGGATGGGCCCGGGCCGGCCGGCCCAAGCCGGTCGGCCCGGCCCGTCCAGGGCCCAATAAGGCTCCCCTTTGCCCTAGCCGCCATTCAGGCTATTTATAGCCCCCTGACCGAGAGCCACGCATCATACAATTCGTCATCGGCCGCCGAGGAGCAGAGAAGAGAGGGACACCATCTCGGAGAGGAGAGGGTCGAGCTAGTTGGCTAGGGTTTCCCTAGCCGACGTGGGAACCTTGCACGGAAGACCACATGGGAGTTCCTGGAGCTAGAAGCAAGATCAAGGAAGGATCCCGGTGGTGATCTTGTGTATGTATCATTGTTATAGTTGAATTATCAAGTTGAATCTTTTCCTAGCGATCAAGTGTTTCCTCGAAGATTTCGTTTTTCGATCGGCTTTGCTTATTCCAATTCTATTCTCGAGATAGATTACATAGGGTGTTCTTGTAGCCGCGGTGGCTAGAGGTACACGCCGGATCTTCCGAAAGAATCTCGACTTGTCTTTTGACTCGCCCTAGACTCCCCGCATGAGTAGGGATATGTTGTGACGAACGGGGGTTCCGAAAGGCGGATGTTTTCGGATTTGAACGGGAAACCACGGTTTAAAGAGGCTTCTTATAAGATTTGATTTGCTACTTCTTCTCTTGCTTGGAACTTCAACAAAAGGCTTACCCCGATCTCTCTAGATCGGTTTATCTACCCAATCTTACTTTGTTTTCTCCGGTCTTTAGTAGATTAGATTAGTTTCGTGTCTTTTACTTAGATGCATTAGGCTTTCTTTTACCGAAGATTGGAGTTACTTGGCTTTACTAGATCAACTTTTGCGTCACACATTTGTTCCACGGATTCGATACCTTGGGTTCACCACTCGAGGGAAGAAGGGTCCCTTGACTACGACGGGAGACTTGTCCGCTTGCAAGTCATAAACGAACTTTGATATAACTATTAACCGTCAACAAGCCCCTTTTTTTCGGCGCCGTTGCCGGGGAACAAGTGATCAAGATTTGATTTTTTATAGCCTTTTTGTAATTTTCAGTTTTCTTTTTGTTTTTTTTTTTGCATCTACTAAACTTTGAACATCCTCAAAATACATCTAATCTAGTTTGTCTAACCCTAGTTTTTATAGTTTTGTTTTTACTTTCTAGTTTTTGCATACTTTGTTTATTGCTAACCCTAACGGGAGATGGACGGCTACCTCTCCAACAAACCCGATAATTTTGTGGATGATCCGGAGAAAAACTTTACGAGGCTAAGGAGACGCGAAGCACATCAAGCTAAAAAGCTGGATTTTGTAGATTCAGAGTCGGAAGACAAAGGATCACAGGAATCTCCGAAGAATTCACCACCTCAAAGTCCACGGGAGAATCGACTGCCACCGATGGGTGACCAACCACCGCAAGAACGCAAGATTGGGGAGCTATGCACCCCGGACATGATCGACCTACCAATCTTGAACCGTGCGGAGATCGGAATACCATTCGAGATCAAGACCTCAACAATCCGCATGGTGCAACATTCACCCTTCACCGGTAAAGAGGATCCGAACCTTCACCTCCAAGCATTCATTCAACTATGTCAGACTTTCAACATGGATGGGGTGACTCAAGATCAAATGAGGGCAAGGCTTTTTCCGTTCTCACTACTCGGGAAGGCTTTGCAATGGTTCCACTCTCAACCGGCGGAGACAGTGCAAAATTGGAACACGTTGATGAAGGCTTTCATGAAGGAATACTACTCACTGGGTAAAACTCAAAGCTTGCGTAATAAGATTGCCACCTTTGTTCAATATCCTACGGAAACTATCTCGGAGGCATTCGAGCGCTTCAACGAGTACACCCGGGCGGTTCCACATCACAAGTTCCCGAAGGAAGACCTCGTGCAAAAGTTCTATCAAGGACTCGCCATGGCGTCAAGGATGATCATCGATGCATTGGCGGGAGGATCTATCATCGAGCTTACACCGACGGAAGCTTTCACGCTATTCAAGAAGGTCGCGGATAACGACACATGGGCATCATCCGGGCGCCTACATCCGGTTCAACCCACGGGGAACGTCAAAGGAGTCTTGCAAGTGGAGAAGGAGAACATACTTGAAGGCAAGATCGACTCGCTCATGAGGAGGTTGGAGAAGATGGAGATGGAAAAGAAAGAGGATTAAGACTTGAAGGCCGTCGAAGCAAGGTCCACATGCGAAGAATGTGGAGAGTATGGCCATGTCCGCAAAGATTGTACGGAGGAAGCCAAAACGCTCGACTACATGAGGAAGGGAGAATTGCCGAACATCCACTACGGGCAAGGTAGACCTCAATTTAATACAAGCTCATCTATTCCTAACGCGGTTCCGCTTCGTATACAATTGAAGGAGTTCATGGATGAGCAAGCTAAGATCAACAAGGACACCGTCACCAAGTTCAAGACCATAGACAAAGTGTTGGAGAACATCGATAGCAAGGTGACGGAGGTCGGAAGTTCCAACCATCAAGTGCTCAACATGATGAAGATGCTCGAGACGCAAGTTGGACAACTTGCGGGGCGGCGCACTAATGATGAAGGGAAGCTTCCGGGACAACCCAAAAGTCCTGAATCGGCGAAGGCCATTCAAACACGTTCGGGGACGGAGACCGAAGATCCGGAACGTTCCGCGGAAGCAAGGAAGCTTAAACCATCCACCGAGGTGGAAGGAGTTGCTAAAGATAAGGTTACGGGGATCGTCATCGAGGAACCTGAATTTGAGATGCCGGAGGAAGACATGAGGATACCACAACTCAAGCCACGCTACTTCCGAGGTAAACTTGACAACCACTTTGAGAAGTTTGTGGAAGTTGTGCGTAGACTTAGCATCAACATGCCATTACTAGATGCCCTACAAGTACCTACATATTCTCGTTACTTTAAAGACATACTTGCAAATAAATATGAGATAGCAACACTCGGGGTAGATCATGTCAAGATGTCCGAGGAGTGTAGTGCCGCTATTGCTAATGGGCTAGAGAAGCAAAAGGACCCCCGGGTGCCCTACTATTCCATGTTCGGTTGGTTCTTTCAACTTCGAGAAGGCGTTATGCGACCTTGGAGCAAGTGTGAGCGTCATGCCGAGGGATGTGTTCGAGAAGCTACGCCTACCAATGGAGCCTACGGGTATATGTTTTGAGTTGGGAGATAACTCCATTCGCTATCCCATGGGCATTGCTTGAAGATGTACCCGTGAAGGTCGGACACCACTTCATCCCCGTCAACTTCGTTGTGCTCGAGATGGGAGAGAGGGAGTGAGGACCATGTGTGGTTCGAGGACCGGTGGATGGTCGCTTCCTTGTGTGATGAGTGATTGACAACGTTGTGTGGACCGATTCTTGGCTAAGTATTGCGAGGTGCGGGTTGCGGCTTGACTCGTGTTGGTGCGGGTGAAGAACAAGCGCGAAAGGTCGTCGCCGGTGAGGCCTCCGGGTGTGGAGAAGACAAGTAGGCTTCGTTCGAGGGACCCGGTGGCCGGCGGGGGTCAAGTGCGGACCGCATGGTGGCATGAACGACAAGATGAAGTCGTGGACGGTTTCTTGGTTGAGCCTCAAAACCAAGGTCGAGCCGGGACTACGTGGGAGCCAAGTCATGAGTGAAGATTGGCGGAGGCTACACCGAGTTCGCGGGGTTTCCGGTGGTTCACCGAGAAAACCACCGGGTTCCTTGGTTGATCCACAAAGCCAAGACCGGAGAACCGAAGACGGAGGTGCGGCGGCACGGACCGGTACGACCGGTGGGTCGACCGGTGGGTCCGACCGGCCCGGCGGTGGGGACCGGTCCGGCCGGTGATGAGCACCGGTCCCCGACCGGTGTGCGACGACGCGGTCCGGAATCTTCGAAGCGGAGGACACGCGTCGGGATCGCATGGCTTGCGTCGAGGCTACGCGGGGTGCGGTCGCCGGGCATCCGTCCGATGGTGAAGACATCAAGAATTCCAAATCCGCCCTTGAGGGGCTTGTATCCCTAGTTAGTAGAGAAGGGCATTTTAGACATTCGGTTGCCTCCATATAACCCAAGAGGTGAGAGGATGGCAGCCAACTCTTGGAACCCTAGCTCATTAGTTTTCCTATTTTCCACCTATTTTCCTTAGGTTTTCCTTAGGACTAGCAAGAGAGCTTCACGGAGAGATCTTGTAGAGAGGGATGGATGATCGGGCGGCTTGCTAGACCTTGTACGAACCTTTGTTTCATGTATAGATGATTCGGCGTGGTTCCTCGAGGTTTGGATGTGTTTTGCCCGGTTGTTCTTGGTGGTGATTTTCGGAGCCCTCTCTCGGTGATTTCTTTGGGTTGTTTTCGGGACTTTTCTCTTGGGGATTTGATGGGGGAAATTTGTGGGAACCCTTCGTGGTTCTTTGGGCGTGATTCCCCTCCCATATCCGTGAGTAAAAGTGCTCGATTTTGGGGTTTCTTGAGTTCTTGGGTTGGAAGTGCTTCCGGCGGGATTTCTTCGATTCCTCCTTTTTGGATGAGATTTGGTGGTATTAAACTTGGCTATGGACTCCTCATGAGGTGTTCCCGATATCCCCAAAGTCTTGTTCAAGTCCGTGGAGCGATTCGGGAGATCGAGATTTGGATTTGGGGGAGTTGACCCGCGGGTCTTTGTTCATCCCGAGCTGCCCGAGCTACACCGGTCGGCCGTGCTCTTGGCCCGGTCCGACCGGTGCAAGCCCTTGTGGGATTTTGCTCGGGTGAACGTCTTGGTGAGTTCGGTCGTTGTCCCGTGTTCTTTCTTGTTTCGAGTTTGGGTCCGTTTGGTGGTCGGTTGGCTCTGTTTGGTGCCTTGGGGGCTTTCGGTCGCCATCGGTACGGCCGGTGTGTCTCACCGGTCGGCCGGTGTAGAGCCACTTAGTGGAAGTTGCTCGGTTTCACTGCGGGGACCGGTCGGCCGGTGGTGCTCACCGGTCCGGCCGGTGTGGGTCTGTAGACTCGAGGTTTGGTTTTTCCGCTGCGTTTCTCGGGTTGGAAGGTTGCGTGTTAGTTCCTAGGTCCGGTGGCACTCCGGTGGCTACGTGGGCTTGACCAACCTTGGTAGTGAGTCGGAGACGTGTGTTGGAAGCCGCGTTCGTCTTGTTGGAGTTTTCATCTCCTTCGAGAAGAATTTTTATCGGCTCCCATTCACTCCCCCCCCTATCCGGTTCGCCGTATCGGTCCTTCAAGTGGTATCGAGCCGGTTCGGGTCTTTGTTGACTCTAACCGAGTCTAAGATCCAAGGATGGCGTACCGAGAACGGGGTTCGGATCCTCCACACTTCGATGGCAAGAACTACCAAGTGTGGAGCAAGCGGATGGGTGCGTTCCTCCGCGGAAAGGGTCGACCGCTGCGGGATGTCACGGTGGACACGAGCTATGTCTAGCCGATGGATTTCCTTGCTCCGGCGTCGAGGGACGGATTCGACGCCAACAATAAGGCGGTCGACTACTTGTTTCGTGCTTTGTGTCGGCCCGAGTTCGATCGGGTGCACACCGAGCACTTGGCTTGTAGGATTTGGGCGGTGTTGAAGGAGGCTCATGTTGGGAACGCCCGGAGTTCGAGGCACGGTTGTATGTGACCTACGGAGAGAGTACGAGAACTTCACTCATCTCCCCGGTGAGTCCATCGATGCCTTGTTTCGAGAGGTTCACGGTGGTGGTGAACAACATGAGGGCCAATGTGGACGTGCTCCCGTACGATGATCATGATAGAGCGGTCAAGCTCTTACACTCTTTGGATCGTACGATATGGGGTGGAAAGTTCGAGGCCATAGTCGAGTCGGAGAGGTATGATACTCTGACGGTGAACGAGCTGTTCTCGAAGCTCAAGTCGGCTGAGGTGGATAGGGGCATGACTGCCAAGCTCGAGGGACCGACTGATTCCCATAGTCTTGCCCTCGTTGGTGGTTCCAAAGGAAAGACTAACTCTAACCCATCCACCAGGATGTTCTCCTTTTCCTCTTTGATGTCTATGCCAGATGAGGAGTTTGATGACCTTGGAGAGGACGAGCTGGCGCTGTTGACGAGGCGGTTCGAGAGGCTGCACGAGAACCGCGTGAACATGAGGAGGAACACGAGGACTTGCTTCCGGTGCGGCAAGCGGGACACTTCGTCGCCGACTGCCCGGAGAAGGCCGAGAACAAGGACAACTACAAGCACAAGCCGAGGATGGACGGCAAGTACCGTTCGAGGCGCGACCACAAGAGCAAGCACAAGAACAAGTACAAGGACGAGCGGCGGTCGAGGAAGAAGGAGAGCCGAGGCAAGGCCCGAGCGATGGTTGGAGCGAGCGATGTCGACTCCGGTTCCGCGTACTCCACCTCGAGCTCGAGCGGCGGTGAAGACGAGGGAGATCGCCGCAAGAACAAGAAGTCGTCCAAGAACACCGAGCGGGGCCGAGGCCGCCGCGAGAGATGGCTTCCGCACCATGGCGGCGAGCTCCGGCGGCAAGAAGAGCACACGGAGCGACTCGGACTCTAAGTCCGATGACGAGGTGCGTGATGAACTTCCCTTCTTGTGCCAGGAGAATGAGAGGCTTGGGTCTTTGCTTGATAACCGTGATGACATGCTTAGAGAGGCCAAGAAAATGAGGAAAGAGCTTAGGGCTTCACTCGAGGATGCTAGGACTAGAGTGGGCGAGCTAGAGACACGGGTGCTTGATAGCAAGCTTGAGATTGATTCGCTTAAGGCTAGCCCCGTTGTTTCGATGAGAATGATTGTCTTGATTGCTCCATATTCCTTGCCGATCTTGCTTTGTTCAAGGAGAAGCATGCCTCCAAGTGTGAGGAACTAGATGTGCTTAGGGTTGAAGTGGGCGAGCTTAAGTCTAGACCTGCTTTGCTAGGTGCTTGCACTTCTTGCCCCGTTTTGCATGCTAAGATTGATGAGTTGCATGCTTACACTAGTTCGCTCGAGGCTAAATTGAAGGAACCCATGCCTACATCTTGCTCTACCTGTGAAATGCATGCATTAAAAAATTTGGAGCTTGCACATTATGTTGATCGTTTGCAGGATGAGAATGATGATTTGAGGAAGTTGATGGGTTGGTTGTCTGGTCATGAGCCTCGGTTGAGGATGATGATTGAGGCCTTTAAGAGACAAGATGGTGAGGGGCTTGGGGCAAACAAGGTTGGTGAAGGAAGTGGAGAGAATATCCCAGAGCCACCAAAAACCCACCACAAAAATGATTTCCCACCAAAACCTAACCATCTAAGGAACCGACTAGACACAACCACAGCTCCACCCGTGTTTCCTACACCCACAAATGACCTACAAAAGCCTATCAAGTTTGTGAGCACTTCGGGGAAAGTGTTCTTTGGGAAAGAGAGTGAGAAGGCTAGTGGTGAGAAACCGGTGGAGGGTTTGAGTGGAGAGAAACCAAGTGAGCGGCCACATCCCAAGCCAAAGCCTAAGCTTGTGAGGTTCCATTGTGGCTATTGTGGGAGAGATGGCCATAAGGAGGAGTTTTGCTTCAAGAAGAGCGAGAGGAGAGAATGAAGAAGGAGTGGGCTAACAAGGACAAGTACCACCCTTCCGATGGTGTACTTGAGCCTAGTATGCGGATGCCCGGGGGCAAGGCAATTGTGAGGACGGTTCGGGCTTGGGGGAGAGAAGAAGGGCTGCGGGTGGTGCTGCTGTCCCGAGTCACACCGGTCGGACCGGTGTGGGGCACCCGGTCGGACCGGTGCGGGCACAGACGGAGACAACCGTTTGGGTTTCGAGCTCGTACGGTGTCCGAGGGTTGTTTCGGTGGTCGTGGTTCGGTGGTTGGGCCGGAAAGGGTGCGGGTGGTCGGTTGCTAGGCGTTCTCCTCCTCGTGCTCAATACGGGGATCGAGAGGAGTCGTGGCTTTGAGTTGGAGAGGAAGGACGTTCCACGGGCTTTCTTGCGTGGATTTGGTCCTCCTCCGGGCGGAGAGGGGTGGTTCCCTCGGGGTGGTTACCGTGGTGGTGTTCGTGGAGGTACCTTTGGTAGGAGAGATGCTTTGGTTGGTGCTAACCCCACTTTCGAGCAAATGGCTCGGCACTCGGTTTTCCTCTTTTGGTACTAACCCCGATCTTGAGTCGTTTGTTCGCTCACGTGCCTATTTTTGAATTTCGGGTGGGAGACTTGAAGAACATTTGGTTGATTGACTCCGGTTGTTCGAGGCATATGACCGGAGACGGGGGGGTGGTTCTCAAGTCTCGTCCCGGTGGTGACGAAGAGGTATATCACTTTTGGGGAGAATGGGCGTGGGCGTGTGCTTTCGAAGGTGAGATAAAAGTGAGTGAAAAGATCACTCGAGGCGTGTTGCTCTTGTTCAATCGCCGGGGTACAATTTGCTTTACGTGTCCCGGTTGTTGGATGAGGGCTTTGAGGTGTTGTTTCGGCCGGGTGGTTCTCGGATTGTGGACTCTCGAGGGGACCTTGTTTGTATGGTCGTTCCCGAGGGTCAGGTGTTTCGTGCTGATTTTTCTCAGTCTTCGGGTGTGGAGCGTTGTTTCTTGGCTGGTTCTTCGAGTGAGTTGTGGAAGTGGCATAGGAAGTTGGGTCACTTGAGCTTTGACCTTTTGTCTCGCTTGAGTAAACTCAATTTGGTCCGAGGATTGCCACGTTTGAGGCTTGAGAAAGAGTTGGTTTGTGCTCCGTGTAGGCATGCCAAGATGGTGGCCTCTTCTCACCCGCCTCTCACCGATGTGATGACTGAGCGTCCATGCGAGCTGCTCCATATGGACCTTGTTGGCCCAGCTCGTGTGCGATCTGCGGGTGGGAAGTGGTATGTCCTTGTTGTGGTGGACGACTATTCTCGGTATGCGTGGGTGTTCTTTCTCGAGGATAAGGGGGGAGACGTTTGGTTTTGTTAGAGATCTAGTCTTGAGGTTGAGGAACGAGAGGCACGGAGATGCCATACGAGCTATCCGCGGTGATAATGGCACGGAATTCGGGAACTCTCATTTTGAAACCTTTTGTCATGACTTGGGTCTTGAGCACCGGTTTTCGAGTCCGTATACGCCTCCCCGAATGGTGTTGTGGAAAGGAAGAACGGGACCTTGTGCGAGATGGCTCGGACGATGCTTGATGAGCATAGGACTCCGAGGAGGTATTGGGGTGAGGCGGTGAATACCGCATGCTATGTGTTGAACGGGATATACCTCGAGTGCACAAGAAGAAGACATGCTATGATTTGATGCATGGTCGCACACCCAAGGTGAGTCACTTCCATGTCTTTGGTTGCAAGTGTTTCATTCGAAGAAAGGCGGGAAGTTGGATAAGTTTGAGGCTAGGTCCGTCGATGGCATTTTCTTTGGTTATGCATCTCATTCTAGAGCATATCGTGTGCTCAATCTTGAAACTAACCAAATCGTGGAGACTTGCGAGGTAACCTTCGACGAGACGAGCCACGTAGTCGGCTTGTCTTTGAGTGTGCGAGGTGATGATGAGCTTGGCGAGGAGATCTTTCGGGAGGAGGAGCATGAACATGGTGATGATGAAGATGGCGGTGCGATGCCCCCGGCCGAACATGTACCCACTACTTCGACTACGATGATGGATGGACCCTCTCGCTACACCTACGACGACAAATCAAGAACAAGGAGAAGGCGATGTTGAGGGGGAGGTAGCTTCGAGGCGAGAACCTCCCCGGTGAGTTCAAGTGGATCACCCGGCTTCGAGGATCATCGGCGACATGAATGAACGCACTACACGGTCGAGGGTTCGAAACAATTCCCATTTTGCTCATGCTGCATTTGTTGCTTCTTTCGAGCCCAAAGACATTGGACACGCACTATCCGATCACAATTGGGTTAACTCGATGCATGAGGAGTTGGAGAACTTTGAGAGGAATCGGGTGTGGGAGTTGGTTGACCCTCCCCCAGGGTGTAAGCCGATTGGTACCAAGTGGGTGTGGAAAAACAAAGAGGGAGAGAAGGGTGAGGTTGTGAGGAACAAGTCGAGACTTGTTGCCCGGGGGGTTCGGTCAGAAGGAGGGGATCGACTACGAGGAGACTTTTGCTCCCGTAGCCCGTTTGGAGGCGATTAGGATTCTTCTAGCCTTTTCCGTGGCTAAAGGGTTCAAGTTGCACCAAATGGATGTGAAGAGTGCTTTTACGAATGGAGTGTTGGAGGAAGAAGTGTATGTGAGGCGGCCTCGGGGTTTGAGAGTGAGAAGTACCCCCACCGGTGTACAAGTTGAGGAAGGCGCCGTATGGGTTGAAGCAAGCGCCTAGAGCTTGGTATGGCGAGGTTGAGGGGGTTCTTGTTTGAGAGAGGTTTTGAGATGGGGAAGGTCGATCGGACCTTGTTTTTGCCGAGGCGGGGCGAGAGATATGCGGCGATTGTGCGGGTGTACGTGGATGATATTGTCTTTGGTGGCTCGTCTAACTCTCTTGTTGCAAGGTTTGCAGATGATATGAGCAGGGAATTTGAGATGAGCATGATGGGTGAGTTGCAGTTCTTCCTCGGGCTACAAATCAAGCAATCAAATGAAGGAACATTTGTGCACCAGGCTAAGTACACCAAGGACATTGTGCGGAAGTTCAAAATGGAGGACTCCAAGGCTATGACGACGCCGATGAGTACGACTACAACTCTTGATGCGGATGAGGAAGGTGAACACGTGGACCAGAAGGAGTACCGGAGCATGATCGGGTCACTCCTCTACTTGACGGCGACGAGGCCGGACATACAGTTCTCGGTGTGTCTGTGCGCTCGTTTTCAAGCGTCTCCGAGGACTTCGCATCGGCAAGCGGTGAAGCGAATTTTCGGTACTTGCGTCACACTCCCGACTTCGGCCTTTGGTACTCCGCGTCCTCTTCTTTGGCGCTTCATGGCTTTTCAGACGCGGATTTTGCCGGGTGTCGGTTGGATAGGAAGTCCACTTCTGGGACTTGCCAGTTTTTGGGTTCCTCTTTGGTCTCTTGGTCTTCCCGCAAGCAGTCGAGTGTTGCTCAATCCACGACCGAGGCCGAGTATGTTGCCGCTGCTAGTTGTTGCTCTCAGCTCCTTTGGATCACCTACACCATGAGTGACTTTGGTGAGGAGTATACCCATGTCCCACTTCAATGTGATAGCACCAGTGCCATAAGCGTTGCAAAGAACCCGGCGCTCCATTCCAAAACCAAGCACATAGAATTGAGGTATCATTTTACGAGAGACAATGTTGAGAAAGGAAAGATAGCCTTGATCCATGTACCCACACATGACCAACTAGCCGATATCTTCACCAAACCCCCTAGATCAAGCAACTTTCACTCGTTTGCGGGGGGAACTTGGTGTGTGTTTGATTTCCTGAGTGGGGTGTGTGGGAGCTCTCTTTTGCCGGTGGTGCCGAGCCCGTTTTGCCTCCCCTCGAGGAGCCGGTTTGTAGCATATGTATAGCTTTTCTTTGTGCATTCCTTGTATTTGGCATGGCATATGTAACATGATGTATAGGCATCCTTGTATCTTAGATTGCATGCATTTTGTATCATATGCATTGGTTAGGAAAAGCTTCTCTCATATACATTGTTCACCATGGAATGAGATATATGTCTTTGTGAGCTTGTTTGGTATGCTACGGTTAGTTTGGCTTAGCTCTTGATGATCTTGATGAATAATCCATGGTTGCTAGCTATGCTTTTGAAAAATGTCACATGTATGCTCTCTCATGTGTAAATGCCTTTACATGCTCTTGACATGTTTTTGTGGCCTTGCTATGCTTAATTTGTGGTTGGATGGCTAGTTTATTGATCATATGGGGCCAAAGGCTCATTTGCCATCATGAATGTTTAGCCCTCTAGATTTATCTTGTGGAGGAGCATAAGTTCCTTTTTGTCGCAAAGACATTTCATGTACCATTTACAAATCTGAAAATGAAATGAAAAATGCTTGGAAAATATGCTCCCATGTGATATGTCTTGAATTAATTTGCTTTGGGTGCTAAACCGTTGCATGATGCCTACCAATGAGAAGTCTCATACATAGAAGTAGGCACATGGCTCGGTGGCTTTGACATGACATGAGGTGCTTGTGGGTGTTTGTGATGGTCTTATGATTAGAATGGCTGTCCTAGCATGAAGTTTGTGTGGCTTTGCCATTTTGATATGCTTTGATCATGTTTAGGACTTTGCTCATGAGAGGCAAGTTTTTCGCAAAATTGCCAAAATCCATCTTAGCTTCATCCAATGGTTGTGAAACTTGGTGATCATGTAGTTGAGATCGATACGAAGCCGTAGAGTACCTAACTTGCTCATTTGGACATGTGTAGCATCCTATGTTGAATTTTGTATATTTGAGAAGCTCTAGGTTGAAAGTTTTGTTTTTTTTGTCTTGATTCATGCATTGCCAACAAGGGGGAGAAGTTTGAGCTTGAAATGGCTTGGTGGATGCATTTAGAAGGTTTTCGAGTGGTTTCGAGCCATTTCGGGCTCTCGTTGTACACCGGTCGACCGGTGAAGAGCACCGGTCCGACCGGTGTGAGTGCTGGTCCCGTACATATGTTAGGCACCGGTCTGACCGGTGGTGATGACCGGTCTGACCGGTGTGAGCTGAAAGTGTTGCAGCTGTCCTGTTTTCAAGTGGTTTGCATGCATTTGTCCAGGGGGAGGTGCATTGGTTCAGGGGGAGCTTGCATGTGTGCAGGGGGAGCTCTTTGTGGTTGTTTGAGTTTTGATTCGGTGGTCTGCGCTCTTTGCTTGAGCTTTGCTTTTGTCTCGGATGTGTCGAGCCGTTGCCCTTGCCTAAGGGGTCCGAGACTTGTTTCCTTCAAATGATCTTGCTCTTTGCCTTTGTTTGGCTTTTGATCGCTTGTTGGAGTTTGTTTTTGTTCGTTTCTTTTCTTTTTCTTTTCTCTCTCTTGTTACTTTTGTGTGGGTGTTGTCAAGGGGGAGATTGAGGATCATGTGTGGTTCGAGAACCGGTGGATGGTCGCTTCCTTGTGTGATGAGTGATTGACAACGTTGTGTGGACTGATTCTTGGCTAAGTATTGCAGGTGCGAGGTTGCGGCTTGACTCGTGTTGGTGCGGGTGAAGAACAAGCGCGAAAGGTCGTCGCCGGTGAGGCCTCCGGGTGTGGAGAAGACAAGTAGGCTTCGTTCGAGGGACCCGGTGGCCGGCGGGGGTCAAGTGCGGACCGCATGGTGGCATGAACGAGCAAGATGAAGTCGTGGACGGTTTCTTGGTTGAGCCTCAAAACCAAGGTCGAGCCGGGACTACGTGGGAGCCAAGTCATGAGTGGAGATTGGCGGAGGCTACACCGAGTTCGCGAGGTTTCCGGTGGTTCACCAGAAAACCACTGGGTTCCTTGGTTGATCCACAAAGCCAAGACCGGAGAACCGAAGACGGAGGTGCAGCAGCACCAGACCGGTCTGACCGGTGGGTCTGACCGGTCTGACCGGTGGGTACCGGTCTGACCGGTGAGGAGCACCGGTCGACCGGTGTGCGGCGACGCGGTCCGAATCTTCGAAGCGGAGGACACGCGTCGGGATCGCATGGCTTGCGTCGAGGCTACGCGGGGTGCGGTCGCCGGGCATCCGTCCGATGGTGAAGACATCAAGAATTCCAAATCCGCCCTTGAGGGGCTTGTATCCCTAGTTAGTAGAGAAGGGCATTTTAGACATTCGGTTGCCTCCATATAACCCAAGAGGTGAGAGGATGGCAGCCAACTCTTGGAACCCTAGCTCATTAGTTTTCCTATTTTCCACCTATTTTCCTTAGGTTTTCCTTAGGACTAGTAAAAGAGCTTCACGGAGAGATCTTGTAGAGAGGGATGGATGATCGGGCGGGTTGCTAGACCTTGTACGAACCTTTGTTTCATGTATAGATGATTCGGCGTGGTTCCTCGAGGTTTGGATGTGTTTTTCCCGGTTGTTCTTGGTGGTGATTTTCGGAGCCCTCTCTCGGTGATTTCTTTGGGTTGTTTTCGGGACTTTTCTCTTGGGGATTTGATGGGGGAAATTTGTGGGAACCCTTCGTGGTTCTTTGGGCTGTGATTCCCCTCCCAAATCCGTGAGTAAAAGTGCTCGATTTTGGGGTTTCTTGAGTTCTTGGGTTGGAAGTGCTTCCGGCGGGATTTCTTCGATTCCTCCTTTTTGGATGAGACTTGGTGGGATTAAACTTGGCTATGGACTCCTCATGAGGTGTTCTCGATATCCCCAAAGTCTTGTTCAAGTCCGTGGAGCGATTCGGGAGATCGAGATTTGGATTTGGGGGAGTTGACTGCGGGTGCTTGTTCATCCCGAGTCGCCCGGGCTACACCGGTCGACCGGTGCTCTTGACCGGTCCGACCGGTGCAAGCCCTTGTGGGATTTTGCTCGGGTGAACGTCTTGGTGAGTTCGTTGTTGTCCCGTGTTCTTCTTGTTTCGAGTTTGGGTCCGTTTGGTGGTCGGTTGGCTCGTTTGGTGCCTTGGGGGCTTTCGGTGCTGCCATCGGTCCGACCGGTGTGTCTCACCGGTCCGGCCGGTGTAGAGCCACTTAGTGGAAGTTGCTCGGTTTCACTGCGGGGACCGGTCCGACCGGTGGTGCTCACCGGTCGACCGGTGTGGGTCCGTAGACTCGAGGTTTGGTTTTTCCGCTGCGTTTCTCGGGTTGGAAGGTTGCGTGTTGGTTCCTAGGTCCGGTGGCACTCCGGTGGCTACGTGGGCTTGACCAACCTTGGTAGTGAGTCGGGGACGTGTGTTGGAAGCCGCGTTCGTCTTGTTGGAGTTTTCATCTCCTTCGAGAAGAATTTTTATCGGCTTCCATTCACTCCCCCCTCTCGGTTCGCCGTATCGGTCCTTCGGGGAGAAGTCGCCGCTCATCCTTGGGAGGCCCTTCCTCAAGACCGTGGGAGCTACTATTGATGTTGGCAAGGGGGAGATCTTGTTCGATATCAACGGAGAAAGGAGTTCCTTCAAGTTCCGTCCAAGAATCGAGGCATGCAACATGATTGGAGTGAAGGGAGAACCAAAGCAAAAGGAGGGACAGAAAAAGAAGAAGGAGCCGAAAAAATGAACATAAAGAAAATCAAAGAAGGTGTTGCATCCGTCAAGACAAAGGAAGAGAAGCAGCCTGTGAAGACCAAAAAAATGACTAAGCCGGAAGACAAGCCCGTGCCCAAGATGGTGCGGAAGTGGGTACCCAAGATTGCAACGCCCGCAAAGAGTGTTGATCCGAAGTAATCAAGTGAAGAAGTCTAGCTATAGACTATAAACGAAGCGCTAGGCGGGGAGGCAACCCGTTTCGTCGAGTCAAGAATAAGCTACGGGAGGACAACCCGATTCCAGGTTTTTCGAGTCTTTTTAATAATTTAGTTTTGAGTTTTATTACGCAAAGACATTAGACTTAGAAGTGGTTGAACAATATTAGGGACATAATTCTTGATTGAATGTTTTGCTTTATCATAAACCCTTTGCATGAACCCTCCTATGTGCTTGTTTGTTTGATTCTTTTCGAGAAACCTCAACCAAATAATTTCAGAACCTAACTCAACCTTTCCCCCTCATTATGGTGCTGAGGATGACTTATTTTTCATGCTAAAACCATACGAGTAGAGCCACGACTTATATCTAGGTGTTAATAAAATTCAGCACGTGGTAGGACTCGCGTGAACCTAGAAATCAAAACTTTTGGTTGGTTTAAAAATCTATATCCTTGGTTTCTCTAGGATTAGAATTTTTCTAAGCCTCATCTAATTTTGTTTTATTCAAACTCTCTCATTTAGCCAAAATTAGAACCTAAACCTATGCCCCCATGATCAAGCCGGGAAAAGTTTGCTCTCAACAAATGAAGGCAAACTATACCGGTGAGACCGATATCAACGTAGTCGGAAAATATTTTCGACTTACATTTGTTTTTAATGGTTTAAAAACTTCTCTAAATTTATGCTTGAGCTCTTGCATGGCTCTGAAAAATATTTTAAATTTCGAATTAGAGGAGCGCTTAACCTTAAACATACCTAAATGGAGGCAATCTAGTTTGAATTAATCATGCATGCACCATTGGATACCCTTTCATCAACTTTCATCAATTCCACATGCAAAGGACAAGCATGGTGGGCAGCAAGCATCAACTTTGCAGGAATTTCATGGTGGCATGTGAAGCAAGTGGAGCTAGGGAGCATGGACATGACCCAAAGCATGAAGCATCAAGTGGAAGGACCAATAATGCAAGAAAAGGAGTGGATGAGAGCGTTTGGGCGGTGCAACTCGTGGAGCACGCGGGCGGGGAAAGTTGCGGAGGCGAAATGATCGTGCCGGAAGAAAGCCGAGGCGGGGAGGAGCACCGAGCCACCCGGGCCGGTCGGCCCGGCCGGCCGGCCTCCCCTATTTAAGGAGCCCCCGGCTCCCATTTTCTCGCAGCAAGCTTCCCTCTCCTTCATTTGTTTGTGTGTTCACATTTGTGTGCCCAAAACCTCCGTAGACATAGCCAACCATCCCAAGCTTGATAGCTCAAAAAAAATCCACATCCTTAATCCACTCAAAGTCCACATTCGAAGTAAGAGTTTAAGTGCCTAGTTACCGGTTGCAACCCGGAGTTTTAGTAGAAGAGAAGAGTGCAGCAACCATGTGGAAGAAAACCACAAGTCTCTTCTCCAAGAAGAAGGGTTCGTCGTCATCCAAGCCATCGTCGGCGACGTCTTTGAGGAGGCACTCGGTTTCCGAGTCTCCCCGGAGCATGGAGACGGATACGGCGCCACCAAGGAGGAACGATGCTCTCCTCCTTGGTGGTATGAGGGCTGCAAGGAGCACGTCCATGAGGTTTACTGAACCTCAAGGGCACACGGAGGAGCAGCCCGCGCCACCATGATGATCGACCCATTCGACCGCGCCACCTTCTTACACTCTGATATATTCGTCGTACGGCTTCATCATCTTGTCGTCGTCGGAGGAGGAGAGGCTCTCTCGTCTTGAGAAGAGGCTTGTGCCCAACGTCGAGTTCGACGACCAAGCACTCTACACCTTGGGTTTTGGCACCGACATATACTACATGTTGGGGCACCTTGGATGGGTGCAATTCTCCAACGGAGTATCGGCGGACACCCACAAGGGGTTCGCCTTGGAAATCTTGATGACCATTGCACCTATCCTTGATGATGGGGTGCAAAGCTTATCATTCCGTTTGGAGGGAGTCCAACAAGTGGTTCCCTACGAGCATGTTAGGGAGCTACTTGGATTCCATAAGGGAGCTCCGGAGAAAGTTGACGTGCCACCCGGCATGTTAGCGGGATTTTGGAATTTAATCTCCGGAGAAGCCCATCAACAACGCAATTGCATCCGCAACCCCATTATCCGGATATTTCACTCTTGGATGTGCAAGAGGGTATTGGGGAGGATGAAGGAGACGAAGGTGACCGACACGGAGTTGAATTGGCTCTACTCGGCTTTAATTGCCAGGCAGCCAATAGACCCCTCTTACCTTATGATCAACCGTTGGTGTTGCGAAGCAACATCGGGGGCAGGACATATTGGTTCGGGGTACTACCTCTCCATGTTGGCCTTCTCCTTACGGCCGGGGATCGCAAGAAACCCCGACCATCTTTTGCGTGGTACCTCTCTTGGCATTGAATATTTGCGACAAGGCAAATACATTAGTGGGGATGAGAGAGGACGTTTTCGTTTGGCCATGGTGAACCTACCCCTCCCGGATGCGAGGCTTAGGCTTTTCATCGAAGGGAGGGAAGATTGGTTGGAAGAGGGACTCCTTGTCCCGGCAAGGAAGAACAAAAGAGGAAGAATCGTAGAGGAGGGAACATCCTCCGCACAAGCGAGTGGAACACAACCCAATGTGCCACCATTCGGCGGGATCCCTCCTCCGCCAAGTTATTATGGAGGGCCACAAGAGCAAGCATGGGGGGTGGTGCACCGGTACCCCCGCCAAATTATGTGGTGCCAAACGCTAACTTCGCGGAGCCCTACGCACAATACCCCCAACCACAACAAAGCATGGCCATAATTGGAGGGTATGTTGCAAGAAACACCCAAAACGTCGCAGCCATCCAAGACAACGCGGCTCAACTTGGTGAGGGCAATGCAAATATTGCCTATGAGCTTGGACGCCTTCACCTAGTGGAGCTGAATAAATTCGTTGGAGGGAATGTCCAACCATACTACGAGCAAGGGTATTACTATCAAGATCATCAACACCAACCACCGGCGGAGGACTAGAAGATTTAGGAACTTTAGTTTTCTTTTCTTTTCTCTTTCTCTGTAATTTTCAGCTTTTGTTTATATGTGTTTGCGTAATATTTTCTGTTTTTATTTAAATTTCAGCAAGTGTGTTTGTTTATTTTCAGTTTGTATTTCAACTTGATTTCATCATAAAGAAAGACACCACCTTGATTATATCATTTGAAAAGTTACAAAAATTTGTGCCATAATATATATGATTATAATTGCCGCTTTGTTTATCTTTGTAATTGATTTATGCATGTTAAAAGCTAGTGCTCTCTTAAAATACGAATCTGAATTTATTTAAATGCTAGCTTAATCTTTAGCGGAGGTTATGATTAAAATAAAGACCCATAGTGTTTTATGTGCTCTCAAGTTATGAATAGATTAAAGATGTCTTTTATACTAAAAAATATCGCTAACCTTGTCATAAAAATCACTTGTGTGTTGCTCAACCTATCCAGAGCCTTATATATATTTGAGTGCATAAACCTTAGTGTACAAGATTTATTTTTGAGTGAGTTATTGCAGGCCTTGATTTCTCTGGCCCGAGACTAAGAAGCTGGTCATTCCGTTTTTGCGTGTCTATCTTTTTGCTAGCCTTTTATCTGTGCATTGTGTATCCCCGCATCGGAGATCTCACAAACCTCGTCGGATATCCATCCTTAAAACCAAATATCATTTTTTTGTGATTACCTCCTTGACCACAACCTATCGTTGAGAATGGATCATCAATTCAAGGAAGATCGCAAGACGGTGCCAACATTGAAGATTTCAAGTATCTCTCCAAGGAAAAATATTTAAGGTACCTACCTTATTTATCGCCTCTTTGCTCGAGGACGAGCAACGTCTAAGCATGGGGGGGGGGAGGTAGGTACGTTGCAATTTTAGAGTTCAAAGGGGATAATCTAAATATATATATATATATGATGAATGAAAGAAAATTCAAAGGCGATGTACATTGTTGGGGGGGTACCCGAAAAATTCGGAATACTACCCTAACACAAGTGAAAGTTCAAGACACGTTCTACGACACGGTTAGGGCACAAAGAGACCGAAACCCCTCCCGTCAATAGCACAAGTCCCAAAAAAGTCCGAATCCATTTACACGTGCCCTCGCGCCCCCTTTTATAGGGAGACGAAGGGACTTTTACATTCCGATAACACCCTCGGGCTCGGAGAATATTCCTAATGTGAACACACACAAGAATGTCTTTTCCCCCTTCTCACATTTACAAGTCTGCCACTAGTTCACACTCTAAACCCGGACTTTCTGGGACTACAACTTTGACTTTGCTTCTCCCGTGATTCGTGAATGTCTTCGCCCGAAATCCCTGAATTAGGTCTTCAACAGATTCCCGAAATGGCTTTTGCTTCCCAACAGGTTCGTGCGTGTCCTTGCGCCCGAGTTCCGAACGCAGCTTTTACATTCCGATAACACCCCCGGCTCGGAGAATATTCCTAATGTGAACACACACAAGAATGTCTTTTCCCCCTTCTCACATTTACAAGTCTGCCACTAGTTCACACTCTAAACCCGGACTTTTTGGGACTACAACTTTGACTTTGCTTCTCCCCCGATTCGTGAATGTCTTCGCCCGAAATCCCTGAATTAGGTCTTCAACAGATTCCCGAAATGGCTTTTGCTTCCCAACAGGTTCGTGCGTGTCCTTGCGCCTGAGTTCCGAACAGAGTCTTCACCAGATTCCCGAATCGGCAAATCTCCGAAGTTCGGACCATCAACAGTTGAGATTCGGGCTTCCGCGTGTTCATGACTCTGCCTCTTCACCGAATCAAGGTTCCCGAACTCGCACATTCGCGACTCGAGACTTCGCGGTCCCGGACTTCCTAGATTCGCGAATTCCCCGATCCCGAAAAACATACTTTGATAATTCCGTTAGACTCGACGTTTCGAGGGTGACGGGTTTTCTGAATTCCCCAACACTAGCCCCTCGGGGAAGCGGGTTGACTCCGACGATCCGATTCCACGAACCTTTCGGAAATTTTGTAAAAAACGTCACCCTCGGAACGTCGGAGGGGACACGCGTCACCCAGGGAGCCAAAGGCGGTTAAATCGAGATGCACTTCACGAAACTACCCCTCCCCGGCCCTATAAATAGCGGGCAGGCGCTGTGTGTAAAAAATTTTTTACTGCTCTCGCGCTTTTCACGAATCTCGCATTTCTCTCTTCGCTGATTCTGGCTTTCTGGTTGAAAGCTTACGAACTCCAGGCCTTGTTCGTGCTCTTCTAAGGTATTTTTATCCATGCTTTGTTGATTCATTACTTCGCTAAATTTAGGTGTGGAGACATCGCGAATTCGCGAGTTTCATTTTCGGACATTGTTCTCACCTCTTTGGATGTTCGTGTTTATTAGGTGGCTCGGGTTAAAAGCACAGCTAGGCCCATGACCGCCGAAGAGCCGATCGCTGCCGGTCTCCCGCTCGATCCAACCGCCGAAAGTGCGGATCGTGATGCTCCGGCCGAAGATGTTGGTTCACCCAGCGGTTCTCGAAGTCGCGAGGACGGAGAGGTTGGGTCCGACGGCGGCGAAGACGTCGGGGATGTGGACGCCGGTGTTGACGATCTCGTCATGCTGAGGACTTCTGGCCCACTGCCGCCCTCGCTCGCCTTCGGAGAGTCGAAGGTCACAAGCAACGTTATTCGCGAGTACGAGAAGGCCGGATTCTTCTCTCCTGGCGCTGGGCGTGCCCCACTTGATGAACTGACTCCTACTCCGAAGGCCGGAGAAATTGTGGTTTTTCGAGACTTCTTCGTCTGTGGGCTGCGGTTTCCTTGTGATCCAATCTTGCCAGAAATTCTCGATGCATTTTCAGTGAAGATCCACCAACTTACCCCGACGTCCTTCCTCGAAGTGTCGAAGTTTATTTGGATCTTGAAGACCTTTGGCTGCAATCCTATTGTCGATGGTTTCACTCGGTTTTACGAATTGGTGATCATCCCCGAAGTCATCAAGGGCGACGATGGGCAATTTTACCATAGTCAGCACGCGTGCTGCACCTTCAACACGCGACGCCGAACACCCGACGGGGGGATCACTCGAATCCGGATCGCTCCCTGCCGCAAGAGCAATCTCACCGACGATTGGAGATCTTATTGGTTCTACTTGAAGGTTGATGAGCCGAAGATGTCTAGCCCGATCGCGCCCCTCACGGCAGTAAATGTAGGAAGATACAACCAGCGGGCCTTAGGAATCGAAGTTGTGAAAGTGCATTTCATCCGGCCAAGCACGATACTCGGCGGCCGTGACATTATCGAAGAATTTGTCGCCGCGCGAATCTGGCCTATTTCGAACGGCTGGTCCCCTGTCGAAATTGTACACTACAACGTCAACTGGGCAGATCGGCAGGTTCCTTTCCCGAAGTTCGGGATTAAACTTCGCGAGGGCCAGAGCGCCAAGGACTTCATGGACGAAGTTGAGAAAAGGGTCAACGTCATGGTAGGCGAATATACCATGAACGAGTACAAAGCATACAAGGCCCTGGTGAAGCACAAGAAGAAGATCAATCGCGTCTTTTCGGAGATCTGCGGTGACAAATTTTTCAGCTCTCGAGGCCCTGGTCCCAAACTGAAACTTCCTCGCCGTCGCCGTGGCCGGTACGCTCGCCCGCCCCCATCAACGCTCCCCGTATCGGATCGTCGAAGCGCGGCTCGTCGCCCGCCACCGAGGGAACCTCTTCGGGAGTAAAGCCTTCCAAGACCAGATCTCTTGAGTCGTCGAAGCGGAAGCGAAAGACCTCCGAACCTCGATCCTCGGAAGCTGAACTCCAAGCCGCGCCGGGGCTTGACCGGATGAGCCGCAAAAAATTGAAGAAAGCTGTGAAGAAAGTTTCCTCCATCGGAGTTCGTCGAGTCCCATCCGCCTTTGACGACGACACTCTCGCGAAGACGGATAGCGTCAAAGGTGTTTTCCTCTCGGCCACTATTTAACTTTCGAGACAGGTTGTCCCGCTCGGTTCCGAAAATGAATTCGTGGACATTGACTCCTTTTCGGATGTTGCTCCCGAAGTCCGAAGGGAGCCGTCTCCCCGCCGCTGCGCCGAGAAGCCCACTATTGTTGCCGAAGCTATTGTTCGCACCGAATCCCCTACTGCCGCCGGTACCCCCCGTTGTTGAGGTCGGTGCTTTCCGATCAAGTTTCCTCCGACCCGCCCGGACCTTGAGCGCACCATTCAAAGGGAGGCCCATTCTTCGGAAAATGTTCCTTTAGTAGAAGTTCGGGAGGTTGTCCCCGAAGACCAAGCGCCCTCTCCTTCCTTGGCCGCTTTTAACAAAAGCTTTGGTACGTCTCATCGCGGCAAACTATTGCGTGTTGGTTTCGAGACAAGTGGCGTCGGGGGCAAGGCGTCCAAGTTTTTAACTCGTGGAAATCGTCCGCCATTGTTGATGAAACGGGGAGGAAGCGCTCGAACGACCCGAAGAGGCCGCTCAAGGCTCCGAGAGAAGGCCCCTTTCGTCTCCGAAACCGCTCCTTCGCCTCGGGAGAAAACTTCTCCGGGTTCGAGCAAACAGGTCACCATGCAGCATTTTAGCAAGCAAGGTTCGTTGATTCTCACTGCCCCTTTGTTTCATTCGCGATTGTTGAATCTTCACCTGAGATTTATTCCTGAATTTTTCAGAATTCAAGAATCTGTTGCATTCCTACTCTCCTTCGAAACTTGCGCGCTTCCACAAAGACTATACTCTCAAGTACTCTATGCTTGGGAAGGTTGCCCTAGAGCGGCTTTCTAAGCAGGAGAAGATTAATGAAGAACTTTCTCTGAAGTCCAAGGAACTAGAGCGTAACTTTGGCCTTGCGCAATCCACGAACCCGGAGCTCGATAATAAGGTAGCCGAGCCGGGCCGAGGCTTTGAAAAAGAGTCACGACGAGAAAAAAGTCGCCGAAGCCGCGCTCGAGGAGTCCAAAAAGGAACCGGAGAAAGTTCGGAAATCTCACGAAGATGACCCGAGTGTGATCGAAAAACTTCGGCAACAACAAGAGCGGGCCGCATAGATTGCCGAGGATCTTCGCATCAACAACGCCGGCCTTGCCAAGTCACCGAGCTCGAAGGATCGGAAGATCGTGGATCTTGAGAAGGCACTGGCGGAAGAAAGTGAAGCTTCAAAGAAACACACTTCGGAAATTCTGGGAAGGTTGAAATTGCTTTATGCTGAGTACCAGAAGTCCCTGAATGAGTATGGTGTTCGTCCAGCTCCTCTCCCAGATGACATTGATATCCCCGATTTCATGGATTGGCTTGAGGAAGAATTCAAGGCTCTCCCCGAAGTCATCTCTGGTGCTGGCAACTTTGCCGTGTCTTTTTCGGTGGAGAGTATTCTTAAGGTCCTTCACGATTACGACTGTGTGGACTTGGCGAAGTTTCGCGCGAACCTTTCTCAGTTCCCAGGCGTTACCAGCGATACGATACTTCGAGACAACCCTGACATTATTGCTATAAAGCTGAAATTCGCGAAGGAATTCGGATGGTTGGCGGGGCGGATATGGCTAAGATCGTTGCGCGGGCAAAGCTTGACGAGGTAATTTCTTTTTGCTCGATTTCGTGACTTATGTTCGTCGCATGTGTTCCGGCTTTCTTAAGCCTTCCTTACTCTTCTCTTCCTTTCTCGCCTGAGAGAAAAGGAGTACCAAGAAGGCGTCGCCGCATCCCCCGAAGGATCGACTTCCGGGGAAAGTTCGGATGGATCCGGTGAGGACGGCTCAGGTGGCGGCGGCGGCGGCAGCGGCGGTGATGATGGCAATGACGATGGACAAGTCCCCGAACAAGAAGAAGATTCGCCGAAGGTGGATGTTACGAATTGAGCGACATGTCTAGACTCTTTTTTGGGTGAATTCAAGAGTGGTCGTAGATTTATGTAGATTCATCAAACTTCTCCGAACAAATGTTTTGTAAATTTTAACTCGCGCAGTCCCGCAAGCCGGGCTGCGCGGGACGTTCTACCACTTCGGATTCATCGAGACGATATGTTCGTTAGTGGTGAAGCGTGGCGTCCGTTCAAACAAGCACATCCCGAGCAAGATTTTTCCGATTTTTGGCTTGAGGCCTCGCTCAAATTTTCTATAGGTTGCTTTGATCTCTCTTCATGTTTCTTGCTTCGTAAAAAGAGCCGGTTTCCGCATCCTCTACTTCGCGATCCGCGAGAATTCCGAAGACGGAGCCCCTTAGCCCCTTAGCCAATTCATCCGACTTCGCCTATGCTAGCGATATGGCTAACAACAACGTTTGTAAACCAGGACATGTTGTAGAACTTTTATTCTAAGTTTCGTATCGATTGTTGTAATTTTCGAGGAACTATTCGGCGCTTTTTATGCGAATAAGGCAATGAATGTTTTTTCTTGAAAAAACGTCACCCTCCCCCACCTTGCCGTTTCGCATGAAAACTAGATGGCGAGTCCACGAATCTCACTATTCACGACCTTCTTTAGCATATGTTTCGGAGAAGTCTTCGTCAGCTTTTGAAAATTTCGGCTGTCGCTGTGCAAGTCGGCAAAATTTGTTTTTCGAATTTTGCGGACTTGCCCCAACTGGCAAACTTGCCCTGGTTGAAATTGCAACCTTCAGTTGCTTCAACCAAGATTTTTCTGCGAACGTCCGACAGAGCCCCTTGTCATTTTCTTTTAACGATGATACCTGAAAAAATTTCCAACAATGCCGACCCGAATGAGAATATTTAGGCGAACCCCCGGACATTCATTTTTCCGAAATCATCATGCAAACTTTCTGATGGGAATCCCTTCGTGGATGGGATTTTTCTAGGCCACAACTTGTTGTTGTCTCGAGCCTTTCGGTGGGAATCCCTCGATGGATGGGATTTTTCTAGGCCACAACTTGTTGTTGTCTCGGAGCCTTTTCGGTGGGAATCCCTTGATGGATGGGATTTCGGCTATCGTGAAGCCTTTCTCACAAACTTTTTTCTTTTTTCACGATGGAATTTTGGCTATCGGAAGCCCTTTTCACGAACTCATTCTTTTTTCACGATGGAATTTCGGCTATCACGGAGCCCTTCACACGAACTTTTCTTTTTTCATGATGGAATTTTGGCTATCGGGAAGCCATTTTCACGAACTCATTCTTTTTTCACGATGGAATTTTGGCTATCAAGGAGCCTTTCACACGAACTTTTCTTTTTTCACGATGGAATTCCGTCGTCAAGGAGCCTTTCACACGAACTTTTCTTTTTTCACGATGGAATTCGGCTATCAAGGAGCCTTTCACACGAACTTTTCTTTTTTCACGATGGAATTCGGCTATCAAGGAGCCTTTCTCACGGACCACTTCTTTTTCACGATGGAATTTCGAGACACAAAATACGAAACGTGCAATTTGGGGGAAGACTCTTTTCATATATATATCAGAAAGAGTAATTACATAGGATCCGCCTCGTTAAAAACCTTGCCTCTTGATTTAGAGCCCCCTTCGCAAGGAAAAGAGTACGGTCCTTCTTATTCTAGAACTACGATTAAAAAATAGTTTTTTCTCCGAAATCACTTATAAATACGCGATTCAGGCTTTTATCTTGCTAAAACGTGAACTTACGAAAATTGAAAAACTGCTATCTACTACACTCATGTACAACTAGGATCTTCATGGATAATACCTCTTTAAGCTATCGGCATTCCACGAATACGGCAACTCCTCGCCAGTCTGCTCCATCTGGCGAAAAGCCCCTGGCATATTTGTTTCCCTAGCTATGTAAGGCCCTTCCCATGACTCATGAAGCTTTCCGGGTTCTCCCAATTTTTCTTTCTTTTCGAGACAAGATCACCAGTTTGATGTCCTTCCGGACCACCTTTTTGTCTCTCCATGCCCTTGTCTCTCTCTCGGTATTTCTCAATGTTTTCTCGCTGCTTCAAGGACCGTCGGTTCTATCATGTCTTTCTCCACCTTCTTGTCAATTTCCTCTATCTCTTTTCCTTTCAAGACTCTCATGCTTTCATTCTTGATCTCCTCTCGGTGTCATAGCCTCGGTCCCGAAGAGCGGCGAAAAGGTGTGAAACCCGTTGCCCTTGAAACCGTGGTATTGTGAGACCGCATCACCTTTGGAAGTTCATCCACCCACTTTCCCTTTTTCGATCAAATAAGCATTTCTTGATTCCTCGAAAAAAATCGAAGCCATTGGCTCTTTCAACTCGCTCCGTTGGACCGTGGATGATAAACCGACGAAAATTTCGCTTGTGTGCCTAGGGTTCCGCAATACTCTTTGAAGGTGTAGCAATCAAACTGTTTGCCATTATCAACCGTTAGTTCTCTAGGAACTCCGAACCTGCAGACTATGTTCTGCCAAAAGAATTTCTGCACTGTTGCTGCTGTGATGTTCGCGAGTGGTTTTGCTTCTACCCACTTCGTGAAATAGTCGACCGCTACAGCCGCGAACCGGCAATTACCCTGAGCCGTTGGCAACGGGCCTACTAGGTCCATGCCCCATCTTTGCAGAGGCCAGGTTGGAGGAATTAAATGAACTGGCATTGAAGGCGGTTCTCGCCGATTTCCCGTCTTCGGCATGCTTCACATTGCCGAACCAACATCTTGGCGTCGATGTTTATGGTTGGCCAATAGAATCCTTGTTTTATCGCCTTGCCGCCCAAAGCCCCGGTGCCAATGTGTGCCCCACAAAATCCACCGTGAATTTCTTTTAGGAGTTCACGACCTTTTCGGAGGTGATGCGGCGTAGCCAAGGCTCGGTGACTCTCGATTTGTACAATTCTCCATTTACCACCGTATAGCCCCGAGCCCTTTGCCTCAACCTTTTCTCTTCTAGTTCATCTTGTGGTTCGTAATGTCCCCTTAGGTAGGCCATTATTTCTCGCTCTCCGGTCCGGAATTTCCACCATATTCACGATTTGAGTTCTTGAATCTTTGATGGAAGGTTCTCTCGATGATTTCAAAGAACACATCCGGTGGTAGCTCTTGATTTCCGGCATTTCCGCCGCCTTCGCCGCTTATCCGCCTCATTGTTGTCATCCCTTGGGATGTCTTTGGACCGAATACCCCCCGAAGTGTCTTTCCATTTCTCCGACTTTTTCAAGATATTTCATGAGAACTCGGATTCCCGGCCTCGCTTTCCTTCTCGATGTGTTCTTGGATTACTTTCGAATCCGTTCGATTATGAAGGTCTACCGCCCCAAAGCTTTCATTTTTCTCGGTGCCGGCGGTAGAGCTTCGTACTCCGTTGTATTGTTCGTGGAGTATTCATTATTCGCGAATACGAGCCGTGCCGCATATCTTATGACCACGCCCGTCGGTGATGTTACAACAGCCGAAATTCCAACCCCCTTGTAACACCATGCTCCATCACACTGCACTACCCAAGGTTCGGGCATATTTTCCTCCGCATTCTGAGTAGGTGAGGTCCAGTCCACGACGAAATCCGCCAGACTTGCGATTTTATTGCACTTCTTCTTTCGAAATCCACCACATACTCGGAGAGTTCAGCACCCCACTTGATAATTTGGGTAGATGCCTCCCTGTTCGCGAACAGGTCACTTAACGGTTGGTTGGTGATAACTCTTATTCTGTGGCCCTCGAAGTAATGTCTTAGCTTTCTTGTTGCCATGATGACCGCATACGCGATCTTCTCCGCTTCGGAATAGAAAACCTTGGAACCGGACAATGCTTCGGAGGCGAAATATACAAGAATTTGCCTCAACTTTCCTTCTTCTTCTTTTTCTGTACCAAAGACCGCGCTTACCGCCGAATTTGATGCGGACACATACGGCGAAGCGGCGATTTTGGCTCGGGAGGACGGAGCTTGGTCATGCCGGACAAGTAGTCCTTCGCTTCCGCGAAAAGCCCGCTTCGAGGTTCGGACCACCGGAATTTCTTGGCACTTCGAGAACTTGGAAGAATGGCAAACTTCTTTCTGCGGCTCCGGGGATGAATCCGTTGAGGGCGCCCACTCTCCCCGTCAACTTCGAACATCTTTCACCGAGGCCGGCTCTTGCATTTCCATCGAGCCTTTATCTTCTCGTGGTTTGCTTCAATGCCTTTCGTTGAAACTAGGCATCCAAGAACTTTCCCCTTGTGAATTCCGAACACACATTTTTCTGGGTTTAGCTTCAAATTTGCTGTCCTCAAGTTCGCGAACGTTTCTGCCAAATCACTGATATGGTCCTTTCTCTGAACACTTTTGACGACTATGTCATCCACATATGCTAGGATATTTCTCCGAATCTGCTGGTGCAGTACTATTGCTATCATTCTTGAAAACGTGCACCCCGCATTCTTCAGCCCCTCTAGCATTCTTACGAAACAAAATGTTCCGAAAGGAGTGATGAAGCTTGTCTTCTCTTCGTCCTCTTTGCGAACTCTGATTTGATGATACCCGCAGAACATGTCCAGGAGCGAAAGCATCTCACCGTTGGTCGCATCATCCACGATTTTGTCTACCCTTTCCAAGGGAAAATCGTCCTTCTTGCACGCCTTGTTCAAATCGGTGAAGTCGATACACATTCTCCATTTGCCATTTTTCTTCTTGACTGGCACGGTGTTGGCTAACCACACTGGGTACTTGACTTCTCTGATCACTTGGGCATCCTGTAATCTCTGAACTTCTGCTTCCACTGCCTTGACCTTTTCGTCAGACATTTTCCGAAGTTTTTGCTTTTTGGGCGGTATCTTGTCATCAGTTTCGAGGACATGTTCAATTATGTCTCTGTCAACGCCTTGCAAATCTTTGGCTGACCATGCAAAAACATCCTTGTTTCGTTCGTCGTAAATCGTATGAGTTCATCATCCTCTTCGGCGCCGAGGTTCGCCCCTATTATGACCGCTCCGTCGGGCATGTCGTCCGGATACACTCTCTTTGTTTCATCTTCTCGCGGCTATATTATTTTTCTCTTTGTCCCGCTTCGGCTCTTCATAGGTTTCCTTTCTCTCTTCGTTGCTTTCAACCGATACACATTCGTTTGACCGGGCGTGTGGCCCTTTTCTATGTTCCCGGCCTCTTGTTGATTGCCAAATACCGTGATAACCCCTTTGGGCGCAGGCATCTTCATGCATAGGAACTCGTTGCTTTATGACAAAGATCGAACTTGTTCATGAAACCCCCGCCGAAGATCGCAAGATACGGGTGATATATGTCAACCACATCGAAGGTGAGGTTCTCGGTTCCGGCATTCTCAAGATCTCCGAAAGAAATTGGGAGTGATATTTTTCCAACCGGCTTGATGGGCTTCCCGCCGAACCCCCGCAATGGGTACTGCGGTGGGTCTAACATGTGCCGACTCGCATTCATTTTCTCGAATGTTTTCGGGAATAGGATGTCCGCCGAACTCCCGTTGTCCACCAAGATTTTTCCTATGACCCATCCAAAGAATGTTGACTTCAATCACCATGGCATCATTGTGGATCGCGGATTTCAGCCCGAAGTCTTCTTCGTAAAGGTGATTGGCACCTTCGCCCACTCCGAGCGGGCAGTGGGCCATCATTGATGATAGTATTCACGGATCCGAAGTAGTTGTTTCGCCGCTTTCTTTGTTTCAAATTCCATGACAGATCCACCCGTGATTGGCATGATAGTCCCGAACGATGGCAATGCTTTGGAGTTCGAGGTCCCGAACTTGACCGAGGCCTTGATGAGCTTTCTCGGAGGCGGTGGCAAGATCTCCCGAATGGGCCGTGGCCGGATCGGACCGTATCGCTTGCGACCGAGGGAAGAATTGCCGTGAAGGCCGCCATGCCGATTGCGGTTGTGGAAATTCTTCGAACCGGTACGTAGCCGGGATCGCGGACTCGCGAGCGAACCGCGGGCCGCCGTGTTCGGCCGAAATTGTGTTGGCATCGAGGATGCAATTCTCATGAGTGCTTTCTCTTGTTGGATTCATGCCATGTTCTTCTTTGTCTCCGGGCACCCTTCGGTGTTGTGGCCTCTTCCGTGATATTGGCGGTAGAAGTGGGGATCTCTTGGGTTGTGGTTCGGGAGGTTTGGGGTTCCTCTTCCTCTCCCCCTTCCTCTCGTGATCGAATCCTCCCCCCCGGCACTTGGCCTACTTTCTTGTTGTTGCCGAGGATTTCCGACATTGTTTACATTTCGTGGATGCTTGTGGTGGTGCTCGCCGGTCATATCTCTCGCCACCCCGTCTTGCCTCGTTTCGTTCGGCTACTCTCTTGCGGTGGTCATAATCGGACAGATGTAATCCTCCAATTCTCGAAATAGTTCTTCAACTCGTCTCGGGCTTCTTCCTTGTGAGATGGGAGGTCGTTGGCCCCGGGGTGAGCCCTTTGATCAATGCCTTGATCGTTGTCTTGTCATCGGCGTCGGGGATCCGAGACCTCTGTTGCATAAATCTTCTCACGAAGTTTCGCAGTGGTTCCCCGTCCTTCCGCTTGCGCTATACGGATCTGAGGCTTCGGCTGTTGTGTCATGGAACATCTGAAACGCTTGCATGAATTTTGTTTTGAGATCTACCCAGCTGTAGATCGAGTGTGGAGGCGACGAGTGAGTACCAATTCGATCGGTCCTTCGCAAGCTATGATGAAGGATTTGGCAAGTGCAACATCATCTCCTCTTGCCGAATTCACAGCTGACTCGTATCTCATGAGAAATTGCCTGGAGTTTCCGAAACCGTTGTACTTGGGAAGAGAGACGAGGCTTGAACTTCGGCGGCCAAGGTGCTTGTTTGCGGCCCTATCGACGAAGTGGTGATTCGGAATCCACGAAGTGTGAGATTCCGTTTCCCGCGAAGAAGTTTTCCTTCGGGGATTCTCTTGCGGCGCGGGGGTTCTGCCGCCGTGTTTCTTGCCACGGGGAGCCGTTCTCTTGCTCTTTCATTTCGTCGATTTCTCTCTCGTATTGCTTGTATTTGTTCTTTTGCTTTGTTCGAATTGTTCTAGTTTATCGAGATTTTCCTCTTCGCCCGCAACCGAGCCGCGAACTTTTCTTTGTCTTTCCGTTGCTGTTTGTATCTTTTGGTTTACCATGGCTAGCTCTCTGTCTATGGAATCATCATCAGCATCAACATTCTCGTGCTCTTGCTGCTCAGCAGGTTGTTCTTGGATGTGAGCTGTTTTTTCTGCTCTTGCCTTCATGAGGGCTTCGAGCTTCTCTCTTCGCTGCTGGTCTGTTACGTTCGAGGATTCAGGAACAAACGAATTTTCGTTCCCCTGGGTGAGATGGCGGTCTTCCTGGTTGGCCCGCACCGGAGTAGTCCGCTTTGACTTCTTCGAGGTGGCATCGTGAGTTTCTTTTCGGGCCGGGACACGGTGGGCGCCAATGTTGGGGGGGTACCCGAAAAATTCGGAATACTACCCTAACACAAGTGAAAGTTCAAGACATGTTCTACAGCACAGTTAGGGCGCAAAGAGACTGAAACCCCTCCTGTCAATAGCACAAGTCCCAAAAAAGTCTGAATCCGTTTACACGTGCCCTCGCGCCCCCTTTTATAGGGAGACGAAGGGACTTTTACATTCCGATAACACCCCCCGGCTCGGAGAATATTCCTAATGTGAACACACACAAGAATGTCTTTTCCCCCTTCTCACATTTACAAGTCCGCCACTAGTTCACACTCTAAACCCGGACTTTTTGGGACTACAACTTTGACTTTGCTTTTCCCGTGATTCGTGAATGTCTTCGCCCGAAATCCCCGAATTAGGTCTTCAACGGATTCCCGAAATGGCTTTTGCTTCCCAACGGTTCGTGCGTGTCCTTGCGCCCGAGTTCCGAACGAGGCTTTTACATTCCGATAACACCCCCGGCTCGGAGAATATTCCTAATGTGAACACACACAAGAATGTCTTTTCCCCCTTCTCACATTTACAAGTCTGCCACTAGTTCACACTCTAAACCCGGACTTTTTGGGACTACAACTTTGACTTTGCTTCTCCCGTGATTCGTGAATGTCTTCGCCCGAAATCCCTGAATTAGGTCTTCAACAGATTCCCGAAATGGCTTTTGCTTCCCAACAGGTTCGTGCGTGTCCTTGCGCCTGAGTTCCGAACAGAGTCTTCACCGCGATTCCCGAATCGGCAAATCTCCGAAGTTCGGACCATCAACGCTTGAGATTCCGGGCTTCCGCGTGTTCATGACTCGCCTCTTCACCGAATCAAGGTTCCCGAACTCGCACATTCGCGAATTCGAGACTTCGCAGTCCCGGACTTCCTAGATTCGCGAATTCCCCGATCCCGAAAAACATACTTTGATAATTCCGTTAGACTCGACGTTTTGAGGGTGACGGGTTTTTTTGAATTCCCCAACATACATGATTTCCAAGGTGAAAGTCTCACAAGAAAAAAATGAATGAATGAAAGGAAGGAAGAAAGAAAGAAAAGAAGGAGAAATATGAGAAAGAAAAAAAATATATATGAGTATGCGTAAAGTGAACTCCCCGGTTCTCTAAAAGTGCATTCAAGGCTTCATGTTTAAAAGATCCATTCTCATTTTCCAACCATGTGCAATCCGATAACGAGGACTTCCTTTGTGCCTCGGGATCACTCTTTGCCATTTGCACATGTCCACTCATCTAAAGTGTGTGTATTTTTCTCTTTCCCCTCCTTGATATGACATTATTTTCCAATGACCTTTTTGACGAGTCTCGGTAAGACCATGAGAAGCTTGTCTTGTTTTGACAACACCTCATTTATAAAATCTTGTTAGGACTAAACCTTCCCAAAGCTCCATATAAAGCCTACCACACATATATGTTATGAGACGGAAAGGAGTAGAATGTATAGGCTTGAGAGACAAGCGAGTTGAGAGTTCATGAGCAATATACAAGATGATTTAAATTTGTGAACTTGGTTTAGCTTTTCTTTATCTCGTTCTTTATTTCAAAAATTCTGAGATCTATTTAAACTTTGTGAGCATGTTAATACTCGTGGGATAAGCTTAATAAGAATCTACCCTCCGTAGAGATGAAGGCTAGTACATTATGGAACTTTAACGAATTAAAATTTTGAGAGCATAATGTTTTCTCATGTATGATCAAGTGCAAGGTTTAAACATTGTTTGCCAATGATGATATCCATCGAAGGCTTACTCGAGGATGAGCAAGGTTTAAGCATGGGGGAGATGTTGACGGTGAAAATTCGTCAACCTAGCCATGAGTTCACCTTCGGTGTTGGCATAAGTTTTATACCTTATCCATTGGTACTAACCCCCGTGGTATAACAAGTTCACGTGTGCATGTCGGTTTTGGAGTTTAGTGTTTATGCAGGGTTTTAGCGCTGAAAGCAAGACTTTTGGGATAAGTTCATCAAGCACCTTATGACAAGACCTTGAAGCCCCGTACAAGTCATGCAATGAAGCAAACTTAACTCCAAGAAGCCAGGGACTTGATCCGAGAAGACGACAAACTCCGAGGACCTGACCGGAAAAGTGCTGAATCTTGCAAGACATGGAGTTATGCCCAATTCGGAGAGAAACCGATGACATGGACCTACATGCGAAGGGGGAAACATCTAGGAAGCAAGGGAACCGACGTAGAGCAAAGGAGGCCTCGGGGCCGGGCCTCGGATGGGCCCGAGCCGGCCGGCCCAGCCGGTCGGCCCGGCCACCGTCCGGGGCCCGCATAAGGATCCCCTTTGCCCTAGCCGCCATTCAGGCTATTTATAGCCCCCTGACCGAGAGCCACACATCATACAATTCGTCATCGGCCGCCGAGGAGCAGAGAAGAGAGGGACACCATCTCGGAGATGAGAGGGTCGAGCTAGTTGACTAGGGTTTCCCTAGCCGACGTGGGAACCTTGCACGGAAGACCACGTCGGAGTTCCCGGAGCTAGAAGCAAGATCAAGGAAGGATCCCGGTGGTGATCTTGTGTATGTATCATTGTTATAGTTAAATTATCAAGTTGAATCTTTTCCTAGCGATCAAGTGTTTCCTCGAAGATTTCGTTTTTCGATCGGCTTTGCTTATTCCAATTATATTCTCGAGATAGATTACATAGGGTGTTCTTGTAGCCGCGGTGGCTAGAGGTACACGCCGGATCTTCCGAAAGAATCTCGACTTGTCTTTTGACTCACCCTAGACTCCCCGCATGAGTAGGGATACGTTGTGACAGAACGGGGATTCCGAAAGGTGGATGTTTTCGGATTTGGACGGGAAACCACGGTTTAAAGAGGCTTCTTATAAGATTCGATTTGCTACTTCTTCTCTTGCTTGGAACATCAGCAAAAGGCTTACCCTGATCTCTCTAGATCGGTTTATCTACCCAATCTTACTTTGTTTTCTCCGGTCTTTAGTAGATTAGATTAGTTTCGTGTCTTTTACTTAGATGCATTAGGGTTTCTTTTACCGAAGATTGGAGTTACTTGGCTTTACTAGATCAACTTTTGCGTCACACATTTGTTCCACGGATTCGATACTTTGGGTTCACCACTCGAGGGAAGAAGGGTCCCTTGACTACGACGGGAGACTTGTCCGCTTGCAAGTCATAAACGAACTTTGATATAACTATTAACCATCAACACCCACATCGGAGATTTCACAAACCTTACCGGATATCCACCCTTAAAACCAAAAATCATATTTTGTGTTTACCTCCTTGACCACAACCTATCATTGGGTGTGGATCGTCAATTCGAGGAAGATTGCAAGATGGTGCCAAGATTGAAGATTTCAAGTATCTCTCCAAAGGAAAAATATTTCTAGTACCTACCTTATCTATATCACCTCTTTACCCGAGGACGAGCAAACGTCTAAGCATGGGGGAGGAGGTAGGTACAATACAATTTTAGAGTTCAAAGGGGAGCAAATAAAAAAATTGAGAAAGAAAAAGAAAAAATATGAAAAAGAGAAAGAAAGAAAGAAAAAGAAATAAAGAAAAAAGTATATGTATGAGAAAAGAAAATATATATATATGAGTTTATAAAAATAAATAAAATGAACTCCCTGGTTCTCTAAAGTGCATTAGGAATTTTAAGGTTTCAAGATTTAAAAGATCCAAACTCATCTTTCCAACCATGTGTAATCCGATAATGAGGACTTCCTTTGTGCCTCAGGATCACTCTTTGCCATTTGCACATGTCAATCTATCTCAAGTGTGTGTATTTTTCTCTCCCCCTCCTTGATATAACATTATTTTCCAATGACCTTTTTGACGAGTCTTGGTAAGACCATCAGAATCTTGTCTTGTTTTGACAACATCTCATTTATAATATCTTGGTAGGACTAAACTTTCCCAAAAAGCTCCATATAAAAGCCTACCACTTACATATATGTTTTGAGAGGGAAAGGAGTAGAAGAAATAGGCTTGAGATACAAGATGAGATGAGAGTTCATGAGCAAGATGCAAGGTGGTTCAAATTTGTGAACTTGGTTGAGCTCTTTTTCATCTCGTTCTTTATTTCAAAATTTCTGAGATCCATTTGAATTTTGGGAGCATGTTAATACTTGTGGCATAAGCTTAATTAATAATCTACCCTCCGTAGGGATGAAGGCTAGTACATTATGGAACTTTAAAGAACTAAACTTTTGAGAGCATTATGTTTCCTCATGTATGATCAAGTGCAAGGTTTAAACACTTAAGGGCAACAATGATATCCATCGAAGGCTTACTCGAGGACGAGCAAGGTTTAAGCATGGGGGAGATGTTGACGGTGAAATTCCGTCAACATAGCCATGTGTTTACCTTCGGTGTTGGCATAACTTTTATATCTTATCCATTGGTACTAACCCCCGTGGTATAACAAGTTCGTTCGTGCATGTCGGTTTTGGAGTTTAGTGTTTATGCAGGGTTTTAGCGTTGAAAGCAAGACTTTCGGGATAAGTTCATCAAGCACCTTGTGACAAGACCTTAAAGCCCGGTACAAGTCATGCAATGAAGCAAACATGACTCCAAGAAGCCCAGGGACCAAACACGAGAAGATGACAAACTCCGAGGACCCAGTCAGAAAAATGTTGAATCTTGCAGAACAAGGAGCTTCATCCAATTCGGAGAGAAACTGACGACAAGGGCCCACATGCAGAAGGGGGAAGGATCTAGAAGACTCGGGAACCGACACCGGACGAAGGAGGCGGCTAACTAGGCCGAGGTGGGCCCAGGCCGGTCGGCCCGTGCCGGTGGGCCCAGGCCGGTCGGCCTAGGCCGGCCGGCCCAGCCCAATTCGAGGCTCAGTCACCCCCCTTTGACCTAGCTGCCTCTCGGGCTATTTATAGCCCCCTGACCGAGAGCGACGCATCAATTCATTCGTCATCCGCCGCCGAGGAGCAGAGAAGCTTGAGGGACATGCTCTCGGAGAGGAGGGTCGTGCTAGTTGTCTAGGGTCTCCCTAGCCAATGTGGGAACCTTGCATGGAAGACCACGTCGGAGCTCCGGAGCAAGGATCAAGATCGAGGTAGGATCCCGGTGGTGATCTTGTTCATGTAATCATTCATGGTGAAGTTTTTATAGTGAATCCGATTTCGATTAAGTGCCTTCTCGATTATTTTGTTCTCCCTTGGTTTTGCTTCTTCCCCAACCTATACTTAAGATAGATTGCATAGGGTGCTCTTGTAGCTGCAATGGCTAGAGGTGCATACCGGACCGAACAAGTGATTTCAACTTGTTCTTATCAAACTCTCCCTAGGCTAACCCGCACAAATAGGGGTGCGTTGTGACAGAACGGTGGCTCTACAAGGCGGGCGTCTTCGGAATCAGACTGGAGGCCATGGTTTAAAGATGCTTTTAATGAGATTCGCTTTTCTATCTTCATCTATCTTGTTTGGAGCTACAACATATGCATGATCTAGACTCTCCAGATTGGTTATCTCTTTGCTTTCTCTCGCCACCTCTTGAGTTAGTAAATTATATTAGATTGGATGTGTTTTCTTGATGATCTCTTAGATTAGATGCAATTTGGCTCTTCAAAAGATAGCTTTCCTTGCTTTACTAGATTGAATCCTTGTATTGCACATTGTTTCACGGATTCAATACCTTGGGTTCACCACTTGAGGGAAGAAGGGTCCCTTGACTACGACGGGGGATTTGTCCGCTTGCAAATCCATATGAACTTTGATACGACAATCAACCACCAACAGGTTTGCCGAAATTCGTGAGATAAATTCGCGAGTCACCCTCGGGATGAGAACACCAGTTTCGTGAAAGTGAAACATTCATGAAGGGATCCTAATAAGTTTCAAGTGTTTATCAGGTTTTCGAATAATGTGCAAAAATGATAGCCGAATCTGGCTCCTTCGCGCGAGTTTGATGTCTATTTCAGATAGTTGAAACCTGTGAAGTTTTGGAGATTCTTTGTCACTCTGTCTTTCGTGAATTGCACGTTGAACTTCATAGATCTTGTGTTCCGGGACTCCCACTGATTTTTCGGACTCCCCAACATTGGCGTCCACCGTGGTTTCAGCCGAAGAACAGCTCACGATGCCACCACAAAAGAGATCCAAGAAGAATGTTCCCACTGAGACCGACCAAGAAGAGCACCATCATGACGAAGACAACGGAATATCTCTCACTCCAGAACCTTCGCACATCACAGATCAAGAACGAAGGGCAAAACTCGAGGCTCTCCAGAAAGCAAGAGCTGAGAAGACAGCGCACACTCTAGAACAATCCACAGAACGCGATGCTCATGAAGATGATGATGAGGTTGTAGACAGAGAACTAGAGATAGTATAACAGAAAATACAGCAGCTTCAGAAAGAGAAAGAAAGATTCGTGAACCAGCTGCAAGCAAAAAGAAATGTTTTAGAAAAACTAGAAAAACTTAATCAAGCAAAAGAGAAAATTGAGATAATGCAAAGAGAAATTGAAGAAATGAAAGAACAAGAGAACAGCTCGTTGTGGCAAGACTCACCACACCAGAATTCTGGTCTAAACAAAAGAACCCCGAAAGAAAATTTCTTCGCGGGTAATGGAATCTCACAATTCGTGGATCCTGAATCACCACTCTCCATAGGGTTGCAAACAGCACCATGGCCACCAAAGTTTAAGCCAGTATCTCTTCCGAAATACAATGGCTTCGGAAACTCTAGACAGTCCCTCATGAGGTACGAATCGGCCGTAAACTCAGCTGGAGGAGATGATGTCGTGCTGGCCAAATCCTTCATCATTTCCTGTGAACGTCCAGTTCTGAAGTGGTATTCTCTACTACAACCACACTCAGTCTACAGCTGGGTCGATCTTAAAACAAAATTCATGCAAGCATTCCAGATATTCCATGAGACAACAGCCGAATCATCAGATCTGTACAACTGCAAGCAGAAAGATAGAGAACCACTATGAAACTTCGTGAGAAGATTCATGCAGCAGAGATCCCAGATCCCCGAAGCGGATGACAAAACAACGATTCAAGCACTGATCAAGGGTCTGACTCCAGGACCAACAGCTTCACATTTGACATGAAAGAAACCCAAAACAATTAATGAACTTTTTCATGAGCTTGAAGAGTACATCATGTCTGACGACGATCACTGAAGAAGAGTCGCTGAACGGAATGAAGCAAGACAAGGCAACAGACAAATGATGTGGAGACCTCAATTCCAGAATCCACGAAACATCAATAACGTGGAAAATCCTCAGCCCAATCAGAACAATAGACCAAGCACAAGAGGAGGATTTGCACCCAAGGGAAGGGGAAGGGGAAGGGGAAGAGGACCCCCGAAACTCACAAACCACAACCCAAGGGATCCATACTTTACTACCAATATCACGGAAGTGGTCATAGCACCAAAGGGTGCCCAGAAACCAAAAAGAATATTGCTAGAATTCAGCAAGAGAAGGCATTGATGAGTATCGCCTCCTTAATGCCAAATCAAATTCGCCCAAGCTTCTGGCAACCACAGTTCGTGAATTCTCAACCAAGTCCAATCATAGTGCAGCAATTTCAGCAAATACAACCATCTTGGCAACCTTCTCAACAGTTTTACCCTCAGTCGCAGGCAATTCAGTCAATTCAACAGTTCAAGCCAATCCAAGAAATATTGCCACCACCACCTGATAATTCGTCAAGACCAAAATCGAGTTCAAGACCTCAGAACCTGAAAGCCTTGCCATCTTTCGGAACAATCATGCCCATCACAGGAGGATCAGCTATGAAATTAGAAACCAAAAGGCAGAGAAACAACTATTTCAGATTTGTGAACACAATCATAAATGATGGTCCAGCTGCACGACTAGAATGGGCCAAGGTGCCGATAACATTCATAGAAGAAGACCTCAAGTTGAAATCCACGAACCATAATGACGCCATGGTCATCGAGGTGAACATAGCCGGATGGGTCATTGGAAAAATTCTTGTAGATAATGGAAGTTCGGCAGATATCCTATTCTTGAAAACCTTTGAGAAGATCAACTTGTCTCAGCACATGTTGGACCCACCAGAATACCCATTACAGGGTTTCGGAGGAAAGCCAATCAAGCCAGTTGGAAAAGTATCTCTTCCAGTATCTTTCGGAGATCTTGACAACGTCAGAACAGAAACTCTCACTTTCGATGTGGTTGATATATATCATCCATATCTCGCAATTTTCGGCAGAGGATTCATGAACAAGTTCGACGCTGTCATAAGACAATAGTTCTTGTGCATGAAGATATCGGCACCCAAATGAGTCATCACAATATTCGGTGATCAGCAAGAGGCTCGAAACATAGAAAAGGGCCATACCCCAGGACAGACAAACGTGTATCAGTTGAATTCCTCTGAAGAAAAGAAAGAACCTTACATCGAGGCCAAGCAAGACAAAGAGAAAATTGAGATAGCCGCCGATGGCGAAACCAAGAAAGTGTACCTAGATGAAATGCCTGACAGAGCAGTCACAATAGGGAGTAGCCCCGAAGAAGAAAACGAGCTCGTAAAATTTCTGAACAAGAACAAAGATGTCTTCGCTTGGTCAGCTAAAGACCTGCAAGGTGTTGATAGAGATATCATTGAGCATACCCTCGAAACAGATGAAAAGATAGCCTCGAAAAAGCAAAAGCTCAGGAAAATGTCTGAAGAAAAAGTGAAGGCGGTAGAAGTTGAAGTACAAAGGCTTCAAGACGCGAAAGTGATCAGAGAAGTCCTATACCCAGTCTGGCTGGCCAATACTGTTCTAGTGAAGAAGAAAAACGGAAAGTGGAGAATGTGTGTAGACTTCACAGACCTGAATAAGGCATGCAAGAATGATTTTGAACGTTTCACAACAATAAGCTCCCTCAGATCAGCATCAACATCCCCGAGATCTTCTTCACCACCAGATTTTTCCTCAGATCTGATCTCCCCTTCTTCACGGTTCTTAGAATTAGGAACAGGGACAGAAACTAAGTTACCCTCCTGAGGTTGAATATTCTCAGATCCATGAACTTCTCCCTTAGTAGGCGAAATACCAGCAGCGACTAACTCTTCCGAAGTCATGGGTCTAGTTATGCTTTTAACGCGGGCCACCTAGTTGACAATAATATGAAGGGAAACCCTATGATGACTTTTATGAAGCAAAATGTATGAAAAATAATGCTCGAACCTGAAAGAACAAAACAAAAGAATGAAGAAAACAATACCTTTGAAAACTGAGGAAATCTCGAAGTTAAAACTCCTTGTCACGAAGAACAATTCTGCGAAAATCCTTGCAAACTTTCAGAGAAAGCAAGGAAGCGGTGAAAATTTTTTACGGTGCAAGCTCTCTATTTATAGGGGTCAGGGGGTAGTTTCAAGAAAACTGCCTCGATGTGACCGTTGCGAGAAATCCGAAGGACGCGTGTCCACTCCGATGTTCCGAGGGTGACTTTTTTTACCAGAATCCAAGAGTTTTCGTGGAATCGGATCGTCGGAGTCAACCCGCTTCCCCGAGGGGCTAGTGTTGGGGAGTTAGGAAAAAACCTTACACCCTTGAAATGTCGGGTTTGCCGAAATTCGTGAGATAAATTCGCGAATCACCCTCGGGATGAGAACACCAGTTTCGTGAAAGTGAAACATTCATGAAGGGATCCTGATAAGTTTCAAGTGTTTTTCACGTTTTCAAACAATGTGCGAAAATGATAGCCGAATCGGGCTCCTTCGCGCGAGTTTGCTGTCTATTTTAGGATAATTGAAACTTGTGAAGTTCTGGACTCAGGAGGTTGCGAAGATCTAGAATCTGGAACCTGCGATGATCAGGGATCTGCGAAGTTCGGGGAGTTGATGAAGATCTGATTCGGTAGCCGGAGCAAGCGGTGACCTTCGTGAGAAAGAGATTCGGGAATCAGGAAGGAGCAGAGTCAAAGACGTCATATAGAAAGTCCGGGTTTGAGGTCTGAACTAGTGCCAAGCTTGTAAATATACGAAATTAGCCCCGTAAATCACGGGATGTAAAAGACGTTCGTGTGCATGTTCACATTGGGAATATTCCCTAGATTCGAGGGTATTGTCGGAATGTAAAAGTCCATTCGTCTCCCTATAAAAGGGGGCACATGGGCACGTGTAAAGGGGTTCACAACTTTTGAGGCGAGTGCAGACTTTTGGAGATTCTTTGTCTCCCTGTCTTTCGTGAATTGCACATTGAACTTCATAGATCTTGTGTTCGGGGACTCCCACTGTTTTTTTTGACCCCCAACACTCTGCAAGAGTACAAATCTAGTGAACTGTTCATGCATTGGATTTGACCCCGCCTTTCTAGGATTTGACAGAGATGCATGTATACAAGCATACCTTTCCGGTGTTATCGATGAGGTAACATCTGTACCAATTTCCATATAATTTATAATAAAGGCATTAGCTGCATCCATCATGGAACATTCATAGCATTAGCAAGCAGGAGCCTTCAAATGAACAGCTCACACTAATTGTGAATCAAAAGAAGACAAATTTTACTCTAAAGTATAAACGATTCACTGCAGACTGGGTTCTTTACTTTTTCTATATACATATCAAGTGTGCATCCTAACCGCTGCATTTGTAATTACTATAAGCAGAGGATAATAACATCAGATAGTTTGTGACCATGATGAAAACATATTGTAGTTTAACCTTATCAAGTGATTCTGTCTAGGGCCTAACAAAATATTTCTAGAACCATACGCCAATAATGATCAACCAGAGACACAAAGCTTAATTGCAGTAGATGTGGCACTTGTTCAGGGAAAAACACCATGTCCACTTAACAGCTGGTCAATTCTATTCCATTTTCGTGGCTCTGTCGATGTGCCATCAGTTCAATTGGTACTGGTGCGGGAGGGTTAGTGGTTCATCGGCATATATTCCTGACCAGAGTGAACTTTAAATTTATGGAACCATGATCTTCATCCATAAAGCATATATTTCAATCCAAGGCATAATAAATTTGTGTAACTGTTGGGTTGTGTATGGGCTGTATGTACTGGAGAGTGAGTAGTCGAGGACTCCAGGCCCAAGAGTTGGAAAGACTCAAGAAATTTCTCCAAATGTCTCAGTAACCAACCAATTTTCTCTGTAGAGATTCAGTTGAGCACTTTCTGCATTTCTTTCTGTATATCTGTATTACTTGTGGAGAAAAAAGACGCTTCGCAGAGTTGAATTTAGATATAGAAAAAGAGTCACTTTACACAACAATTTTTGGATTATTCCTCTTGTCCACTGGCTTGGCATCTGATCTCTGTAAGAAGAGTTATGGGAAGAACCGAAGAAGGCAAGCCTGAAGACAAATGCATAGCCTGCTGTAGATTCCTAGCCCCAATAAGCTCCACAAGCCCAACTGTAACTCACTAGTAGATCATGAGAGAATCCCAATCTCCTAAACGTAATTAACCATATCCGCACAAATCATGAGTGAATCACAAGGGAAACAGAGGATAGAGAAGTCAGGTGTTGCCATGTTGGAGGCGGCAGAAACACTCAACTCAGATTAGGATTTTCATTATGGCCTTTTGCAGGTACAAAAGGGTCCAAGTACAACAAACAAAACACTACATGCACCCGCTCCCTCTTAAGAATAAAAATGTTCCACACTGAGAAATAAAACAAGTAACAATATGGATTAGAGTGACAGTGACCTCAACCCTTTTGTACTGGCCAAGCATTGCAATCTGGCTTCATTCTGGACATCACCATTTGTGACGTATCGACAATATAATCAAGTCCATTTCTATCAAATTGATGAAACTAGTGAGATCAAATTATTTAGTCTTTACATTATCCTGATTTTTTTTCTCTCACTATGTTCTGTCTTCTTCTTCATGTCACAAGTATAGATATAGTTCTTGTATGGTGGTATGCATGACTTCCATGAAAGGACCTTGAATTTCCCTTCACATCTAACACTTCCAAATAGTACATCACATAGTGTTGTCTTGGGGACCATGTCGTCAGCAAAACTTTCATGGTAATCATAAATTATGAATTCGTCATTGTTGACCATTCTTTTAAGATATTTAAGTCGTACATCCATAAACTCATGTGCACTCGAACAGATATTCATTTCCATAAGTAGCTTGACAAATTTATGAACCACGCACCAATGTCGAGTATCAAAAGAATCTCTTAGTAAGCCAGCAACAATGTTTGCAGCTTTAAATGATCCATTGATACATCTGCTTAAATCCATGGCAATAGATTCCAGTTTTGGATGATCCGATGGATATGCAGATCCAAATGTAATTACCTTGAAGAAATACCAGTGTGCCTCTTGCGGCAGAAAATTGAGTATAAGAGCCTGTGTGGTACCGAAACCTATAATTTTGCTTGATCTGCTTGTGACTATAATTTTTAGAGTAGCTGCAAGTCTTGTGGCAAAAGCTATTAAATACCTCTGCCATCCAGCCTCATCAACATCTTCAGGGAATTCAATGATATATAGCAATCTCTCATTTCTATTTGGCGAGTTGTTTTGGTGTATGATCAGGCCTCCATCCTTTAAGTTATAGTTAGGGCATCGTCTTTAATATCTACCTCAGTAACGAACACAATTCGAGCAAAGTTATTGCGCACTCTTTCATCGTTGCATACATGTCCAACAAGAGTACTCTTCCCAACAGTTGCTGGACCGACAATTGGTAGAACATCCACACCCTTTGCACTAGGAGGGCCTTCTGTCATTAAGAAATTCATGATCCTCTCCATTTCCATTTGTCGACCAAACATGCACTTGTCAAGGAACAGATGCATACTGTATGGTTGCCTGTGCAGTGGAGGATATTCCTTCATGAATACTATAAAATCTCTCATGTCAATGATGATCTTATTCAAACTGTCAAGCACTTGCTGCAGTTCATTCTCCCCATGTGCACTACGAGTCTGGAAAAAGAGGCGCTTCACAGGATTGAATTTAGATGTAGCAAAAGGGTGACTCACCTCATGATCCTTGGACTTGCCATCCTCACTGGTTTGGCTTCTGAAGTTGTCCATGATGAAATAACCTCTGTACATCTCTTTCCTCAGTATGTTCAGCTGGTGTAGCATCGCTTGGTTTGTAATGTTCCGACCCTCTGCCTCCTCGACGATGACACACGCCCTTAGTAACATGCTTTGCAGAGTCATTATCCCCTGATCCTCCTTGGTTGGCGTATCTAACATTGAGTACTTGTCAATCAAGAAAGATACCGATTTATTAGCAATCTCACCCATAATCGCTGTTAAAACTACCTCCATTGGCAAGCTTAATGTCTTAACAAGATGGAACTATGAATGGTGATAAGAATCCTGCAGTGTAGTGTGGATCTGCAATTAACTAATTAATGCTGTGGTCTCTTAATGAAAACCCGCGAGCTTCACCTCACCAGGCTTAGTTTTCTAATTAATGCTGAGGGACAATGAGAACACTAGTTTATATAGTAGTTGCTCAGTAATGTCAGCACGTCATAGGATTTGCAGTTGTCGAGACATTAGATGATTTGCACGATAAAGACATTGCACTTGGACTTGGTCAAATGATCCTGTCTAGGATTTAACGTTACCTTCCTAAAATCATACGCCAACGACGAACAACCATCCAAGGCATTCAACCTTCAGCTGGAAGCATGGCATAGCCTCCTCCGTTGTTAATTTCTGACATTGAAGCACTTCTGGTGGATACACACTGTCCATTGTTAACCCAGCAGCTGTTTGAACGAACAACCTACTTTACATGTCTGCAACAATATAAATGAATATGCATGTCATACCAATGAAGATCAAATTAGAGTCTGAATAATTGCAAGCAACCTGAGTGACCAAGTATCAAAATGACTCCACAAGGAAAATGAAGAACGCACAGTGAAATACATGTACCTGTTGACTGAAGGCTGTGGCACCCATACAGTTGGCAATTGCAAATCATATCAGACTGACTGCATCATCGCTACAGAGCTACTCTTATCACTACTTGAGCAACCGCAAACCATCCAAATTAGATCTGTGGGCATGAGAGCAGAGAGCATCAAGTCTGCCACCACGCTATCTCTCACCCTCACAATCACTGGACAAGTTGGCATGCATGCCTGTACCCTGCCATGAGAGAACCGTTGAACATCAATTTATTGATTTGCTACAGAAAGGGAAATATCAGAGGCTTTTACTAATTTTTGAATGCCTGTACCTGCCATTAGAGTCCTCAACTACAGACTGCTAGAATCTTTGATTTCCTCATGGTGCAGCTTGCTTATTTAGTTAAGGAGCAACAGCAACAGGCACAGGCTCACAGCATCATCAGTACTGGAATTAAGATAAAAAAATGTAAAGAAACAAACAGTAACTGAAATTATTGTATTACTAATCGATGAATAAAATGAGAAGTGCATGCCATCTATCTCTACAGAAACAATCAGAGGATCGACTCTGACCAAAAGACATTCATCAACCCTGTTTTCTCTGCTTGAGCGACGACAACCAGTCACCCCTTCCGCCGCCTCAGGCTTGTGGCAGATCATGAGCCGTAACGACGAGACAGACTGGTGGCGCTAGAGCCGCGCGGTGGCACGACCGCCGGAGGTGTAGGCGTAGGCGGAGACGGCGGCGGCGCTTGGCGGCCACGATGGTTCCGGGAGCCACGGCCAGGGCTTAACCGTGGGCCGTGGCGCGAGTTATTGGGCCTTTGCTATTTGGACTGGACTAATAGGCTTTTACTATTCTCCTAATGGGCTTTGGTGTGTTTCATTGGTCTTCTAAGAAGTATTTTCGCCATAGTTTCCGGCCTCGGTGGGCGGTGGCCGCCGCCGCCGCCGCCTCCTCTCGCGTCCACGCCATGCCACAGCTCTACCGTGTCGCGGCGCGGCGAGCATGCCGGTGCGCCATACACAAGGTCACAAGCTCGTCGCAGAGGTTGATCACGAGTTCACCGCCCGTGCTCCTCTGGGAGCTTGGCCGCAGCTCGAACAGAGGAGGGGCACATCCTAGCTGGTCCAGCCGCATCCATCGACACCAAAGCTTCACAGGGCCGCCACCACCACCACCTCCGCTGATAGCACAGAAATCCAGATCCGGCGACCGGCGGGGAGCAACATGTCTGCATTTGGTCTGTTGGTTCTTTTCTTTCCCAACTATTCATCTGCATTTTTTTTTAGTTTTGGTCTCTCTCAAGTTTACTTATTACAGAAAGGGAAATGTCAGGAGCAGCTGCCTTTCAGAATATGACCGTTTCTAATGGTGTATACGTAGTCTATATCAGTATATCAAATTAGTAGATTAGACGCAACAATAATTTGAAGGGATTTCTTTGACTTGGAAAGATCATAGATGGGCAGGATAATCTTTCGCTGTCACCATCTATAAATGCTGTATGGATCGTTTACTATGCACAAGTATGGTTTTCTGTATCTTCTGCAACTCTCTTTTATTAATCTGATTCTGATAGTCAATTGCAGTAGCTCTCAAGTCTTTATAAAAAATCATATCTAGAGTGTCAAATAGTCAAAGGGTGCTGAAGTAAGCCCAATAAGTCAGGTCCTTGTTTACTAGTAAAGTCAACTTTCAGTTTTGTGTTGGCGCTTGACGACAAATATATATTCGTAAAGCTAAGGAAATTATGCTCTCATTGACAATCTTTTAATGTGAAATAAGCTATTTATTCTGAAATCTTTAGAAACTGGGACCCTCTGCCACTAGTTTTGTCAATGAAATCCATCTAACTTCGGTGCTGTCCTCATTTTCCATTGACTCTAATCTACCTTCTTATCAGCTTTCACATCAATGCAAGCTTGGAAGGCATCTACTTGTACAATGATAGTTTTATCATTGTTGATGAGCATGATCCTGCGCACCAACTGAATCTTCACCTGCGTAGCAACGGCAAACACAAAGAGTGACTATGTCACGCTCTGATCCAACCTCATCCATCGATATCAAAGCTTCATGGCACCGCTACTGCCTTCTCCGACAGCACAGAAATCCAGATCCTGTGGCACCATCCGACGGGGAGCAACAAGTTTTTATTTGCTTGCTTGGTTCTGTTCTTCCGTACTGTTCAGCTGCATTTTTGTGTGTGTGTGGGGGGGGGGGGGGGGGGGCTTCTGTCAAGTTTAAGTTTAGTTATTACTAAAAGAGAAATATCAGCAGCAGCAGCATTCGGATAATGACCGTTTGTAATGTTGTGTCTATCAGTCTCTGTAGCAATCACTGAATGCATACAGCAAATTAGTACAAGACAGATAAGAATCATAAGATGCAACAATAATTGAAGGGATTTCTTTGACTTGGAAATGGATCCTGCAGCCGATAGCTACGCTTTGGAGGTCATTGATGGAGAGGAACAAGGAATCATGCACGCCAATGCACATCTACAGGCCTTGGGTGAGAAGTTATTGCCAAAGGCCGTAGATTACCTTCATCAGAATTCTGAATCCGAGTTGTACCAATTGTCTTTGAAGTCTAGGCATGGCACTGCTCACATTTGTTTGGAGAAGGCGAGCTTAAAAATCCAATCGGCCGCTATGGTTAAGAGTGAAGCCGCAAGACGTGCTCAGGACAAAACTGCTACTCTGCAGCAAGACATGATGCGATGGAAGCAAATATCTGCTGACCTGCTGAAGTTATGGGTTGTGCGTGGATCTGACAAGCTACAAGGTTCACTCATGGCAACACACAACTTGGCCTAGCTAGATACTCTGCCTCAAGTTTTCAGAAGATGCTAGCAACAGATGCGTAGAAGGTAACGTCGTCGGTCAGTGGCCCCGCGCCACATGGCAGTGAGACATTGTATTTGTACCATGATAAATATACATATAGCCTATATTGGTTTGTATAATATTTGTAAAATTGTAGCCATTGTGTGTGTTCTATTGTCAAGTTTATAAGATGAATCAGGAGAATGAAAATTCCCCATATATTTAATTTGAAGTTGTCCAGCAATTCTCTTGTGGAGGTGGAGATAAGCTTCAAATATTTACCAGAGCATTTTCACATTGTACATTGTACATTGTACTCACCCCCTACTCCGAATCCAAAGACGGATCTAGGATTCACATGTAGGGGGGTTTAACACCTTCTTCTACTTCCGGACACTATAAAAACTTCATTTATAACGAGAAAATTTCGGAGGAGATTGAAATAGGGCTCCATTGTTGTGCAAGTAAGGGTATGAACACCTTCTTCTACCCCTAAACAATCATTTATAGCAGAAATTTTCAAAGGAGACGAAGAAGAATTCCCTTATTATGCAGTCGTAGGGGGCCGGAGCCCCCTCCGCCCCCCCTCGCTGCCTCTGTCCCTGTCTGAATCCTATTGTTTGTTCTGATGAATAGCGCAGCCATCTATCATCAATGAAACGTGATTTAACTTGTCTAACTCAGAATTGCATCATGCCTATGATCAAAGTATACATCAACGTCAGCCTTCATCACCTCCCAAATTCGTCTTTAATCTCTTTTTTCTTCCTCATAAATTGGCCTATCAGGCCCATTTTTTTCTATCACAGTAGAAGCGGCCCAGTATCGCGTTTCTCGCCACCGCTTCCGGCTTGCCGCAGTCGCGCCGCCATCGCCGCCGCTTGCCCGCAGTTCACGACACGCCTTTCCCACGCCCAGGAGAGCATGTCGGCCGGGGCTTCACTTCGGAGGTTGACGTCAAGGGCAAGGCACATCTTGCCGGCGGCGGCGGCGACGGCGGCGGGGAGAAAGGGTACAAATCCATCGCCGTCGGACGGCATCACGTCTCCATGTGGTTGGTTGAATTCTTTCCGTTCCCACGCTGTTCAACTCTTATCAAGTCGCTGTCAGGTTTATTTAGTACCACTCATGACCAGTGGCAATGTTTTCTATAGAAGCCTCTGAATCCGAATTCCAAATAGCGAATTAGTACAAAACTACAAACGAACAGATGGAGAAATAAATGGAGGGGTTTCTTTGTGATAAAAAAGGATGATACTGGGTAATATTTGTCACGGTTACCAGCTAAAAATGCTACTCATCTCTCTCGAATCATAAATATAAGGGTGCCTTTGGCACAGCTTGACGAGCAGCTTCGGGAGTTGTTGGAACAGCTCGAGAGGAGCGATTTAGGGGAGGCGGAGCTGGAAAACGTCAACCCCCCTCCACCCGCGACCCCCTCCCCTTGCAGCTCCACCCTCCCTTTTCCTACTTTTCCCTCGGGGAGGGGCCCACAGGCGGCTGCACGGCTGGAGGTGGCCCGCAGGGAAGAGGCAAGGAAGACGACGACACAGGCGAGGTTGGGGAAGATGGCAGTGCGGCGAGTCCATGGCGGTGTGGAGAAGCTCGGCGGCGGCAAAGGGGCGGAGTGGGAAAATAGAGCCCGAGGCTAGGGGAGGACGGTAAGGCCTTATGGTAGTGGGCCCAAGCCTAGGGGAGGAGATTGACACAGGGGAAGGTGGGGGGGGGGGTGGCACACGGATGGGGCAAGCAACACCGAAAGCCCCGAGGCCGTAAAGCCAATGAGGCAAGTGGCACTAGATTGGGATAAGGCAACCGACGAGTGGATAGGAGAAGAAAAAGAGGAAAAAAATAAAAAGAGAAGAAAAATAAAGGAAAGGAGAATAGAAAAAGGAAATAGAAAAAGAAAGGGTATTATGGATATTTCACTTTTTATCCACGTTACACAGCTAGGAAAAGCTGCTTTGTCAAACGTTTTCCTAAAATGGTTTCAGAGAATCTACCCCACCAGCACAACCACAGCTGGAGCTACCACAGCCTCCGGGCCACCGCCAAAGCTATGCCAAACACACCCTAAACTGTTTAGGATATGGACACACATTAAAAAGTAAAAAAAATATATTGTGAATTTAGTTTTCATTATGAATCTTGTAGCATCGATCTTATGTTGCAGTTTTGTAGTTGTTGATCGGCAAAATTTAAAGTGACTGATTTAGGAAAAAACATAAAACTACTTATGTGCATATTTTCTACTTATCCTTTCCCATGAGTTTTTGGGTATTTGTCGCAATTGTCATTTTATTAATCTATTAGTCAACGAACAGTAGCTGTCAAGTCTGAATAAAACCCTCTTCAGTTTGTCAAATATTAAATTCATCGACATCAGCCTGACACAAACGTATATACTCCCTCCGGTTCCCTATTAGAAGTCGTTTTGGACAAGGTTTGAGTCAAACATTGGGAATATAAATCATAAATAACTTTTAAGTTGTTGAGTTCGAAAATGTGAATACCATATAAATAGATTTGTCTTGAAAGTTACTTTCATAAAATATACATATATAACTTTTTCAATAAATATTTTTATAGAAAAGAGAAGTCAAAGTTGTGCTTTGGTGACCGTGTCGCTGTCCTAAACGACTTCTAATAAGGAAGCGGAGGTAGTACATGTTGTTGGTTCTTTACTTTCCCCAACAATATTCAACTACGTCCCATTATTGTTTTGCTTGGTTTTGCTTTTTGTGTTGCTGTCAACTTTATTTATTACTGAAGAGAAATATCTTAGTCTGGCTTCCTTCACACCATGATCGATTGCTGTGTTGTTGTATTCACAGGTTCCATACAAATTAGTACAAGTGAACCCAGATGCAACAATAATTGGAGGGATTTTTTTGGATGGAAGAGGAGCATAATTTAAATGCTTGTGTGATACTGTTTGTCATTGATTCACTGTTGCCAATTTCAAATGCCACTTGCACCGTTAATTAGGCACAAGTACGAGTGTAGTTGCCACCTTTCTTGTTCCCTGAACTTCTGGGTACTTACCGTGACTTTCATTTTTGTCATCTGAGTAGTTAATAGCAGTAATTCACATGTGTCAATAAAAAATCAGCTTCAATATGTCATTTACTGAAATTTATCTGAACTTATTGAGCCCAGTTAGTCAGGTCCCCCTTTACTACTTATCATATAATTGAATAGTGAAATAAAGTCTCATTTCTCTTTTGTGGTGGAGTTTGATGACAATAGGAAACTACAGAGGAGGGTGCACTAAGAAAATCATGTAAAATAAGCTATTCCATATGAAATCTGAAGAAAGGAGGTCTGCCACTGCTTTTCTCAATGAAATCTCATTTTCATGCTCTATCCTCATTTTTACATTGACTCTCATTGGCCTCCCCAGATCGTAGCTCCTATTTAATTGCAAGACATCTAGTTACATTATATATAAACCTATCCATATATAATTGCTGTTGAGCATGATCTTGCATTCCAGCTAAATCTTAAACTTTAAGGAGAGAGCTTCATTGATCTTTGTAGCTACACAAACAGTTCTCCATTCACCTCATGCATGTCAATCTCTTTTTTCCTATGCATATTTTGTGTGGATCAAATTGTTGGGCAATCAAAGCAAACATGGTGAGTTATGTCATCGTTGATTAGAAAGTAAATAGATCAGTAATAGAATCATGTCGTATCTTACACGCAAGGATATGAAGAGAATATGCAAGGATATGAAAACATTGGCATACATCAAGATGAAGGCAGTGCTCCAAGCAAGTAACTATAGATGGCAGATCACCAATGCACCACTGTTACAAGGGCAGAGGAAACTTAAGGGTGCTGCTGAAGAGTGTGACAATACTTTGTTAAGATGTAAGCAGCAAACCCTCAAAGAGGAACAAATGAAGCTGCAGGTGAGCCAATCCTTAGTTCCCAAATGGATGGCTCATGCTGCCAAGTCATGTGTATCATCTTTCCTGAGAACCAGAGATTTGAGAGGTATGCTAATGGTGCAAATGAATTGTAAGTTTAACCACTACCAAGTTTACATTAGTCCAAACTCTGCCATCTTGGAGTCTTGCTGAATTGCATTAAGATTAACGATTATCATCTCTTGTTCTTATTGTTCTTGCAATGATCTTTGGATGTTGGACCCTCCTTTTGCTGACAAGGACATTGCATAGAACTTGTTCAATGCCCATGTATTGGTAGTTTGGTAGAGATAAAGAAAATCGGTGTGCCCCTTCCTCGTAATTCAAAATTGTGTTGGTATTTGCAATTGGCATCTTGCTAAACTGATGCTCGGAAGCCGATTGTTTTTGGTGAGGGCATGATCACTTATTGTATGCGTTTTGACAAAGTGACTTCCCGTTTGGAGCACACCACTCTACAAAATTTGCTCCACTCCACAAACTCCACCGTGGAGTAGGTCGTTTTTGAAAGATAATGAGGTGTTTGCCTACATTTTTGAAATCTTTCTTCACAAAGACTTGGAACTAAATTATACCTCTTGATCTTGAAATTAAAGTAACCATTTTATTGAAAGGACCTTGATGTCGCCTAGAGGGGGTGAATAGGCGTGATGACCAACTTAAACTTTTCTTCCTCGAAAACTTGAACTGTCAGGCGTCGCCGGTCAGACCGGTGAGCCTTACCAGTGAGACCGGTCCCTGGCTCCGCTCAGCAGGTGGCACCGGTCAGACTGTTGCCTCCAAACGGTCAAACCGGTGAGCCATAGAGAACATGCAAAAATAGCTCCAAGCTCCTCTTGACTTCTAGCACGAACCAAACTTAGTGAGTGGCCTTGGTAGATAATCACAAGCAAGGTAATGAACCCTGCACACACAAGTAGCACACCCAAGTAGATCGAAGCAGAAGCAAATCAAATATGCTAGAAAACAACTTAGAGAGGCAAACCATAAAGAGATGCAAGGATTTGTTACACGAAGTTCAACGCCCACTTTGGAACGGCTATGTCTCCGTTGAGGAGCTTGTAAGGGAGAATTCCCACAACAAGTTGGGTCTCTTTCAACCAATTTTCTCCTTTCACTAAGGTGATCTATTCCACGAAGAGGCAAGATCACATCCCTTACAAACTTGTCGCCACTGACCATAACCTTGGGAGCTAGACGGCGACGCCTAGCCGTATAGGAGGCAAACCTCCAAGAGTAACAAATGCTTAAAGCTTGTAGACGCGGAATCGAAGTCCTCAAGCTATGGGAATGCTCTTGTTAGCTCACAAAGGTTCTCTAGAGCTCACTCTCAACCCAACACAAAGGATATGGCTTGAATCCACAAATCTCACAAAGAGAGGTTGGGGAGAGCCACTAAGGCTTAGGGCTTGCAAGAATTGGCTTAGGAGCTCAGCAAAGTCACCAAGAACAACAACCCTCCATTGAAGAAGGCTTGGGTACTTATACGCCTCAAAGGAGAAAACTAGACATTAGCTGTCGGGCGGCACCGGTCAGACCGGTGCCCTACACCGGTTATACCGGTGTTTGAAAAAACTAACCGTTGGGCCAGCTAGCACCAGTCAGACCGGTCAGGCCCGAGACACTCCCAAAACCCTTTCTATGACTAACATGTCACCAAAGAGATGAAGTGGCTCGGGTTAGTTTAGGAGGCTTTGTTAGCACACTCTAAGGCTCTCAAGGCTAGATCTCACTTAGGTCAACTAATGAGAACTTTGACTTTGGTCAACTCGCTAATGTTGCATCCCTCTTGATAGTACGTCATACCTATACTCAAGATTAAATAAAAACACCGTGACAACCTCTTGAGCTTGAATGTCTTCAATCTTGTCATACTTGAGCAACATCCACTTGAGGGCTTTCAACTTAGCCTATTTCTTGAGCACATCCATAATTGAGCTAATGACCTAGGATCCTTCCATCTCGCATAAGAAGCACAGTTGGATCCATAAGTCACTCCATATTCCCAATCATGACATGTAGATGAGTTGCATTGCTTCCCTCAGTAAGGCTTGGATATGATACTTTGAGACCCCACGGATACTAGAACTTCACCTTAGCAAAACACAAATGGCGGCTTAGCTATGGCCCCAAAGATTGCTCAGTCCCTCACCCTAGTCATCTTGGTTGATCTCTTCATCACTTACTCACTCCAAGTTGAGTTTGGCTTTGCTTCATCTAATAATATCCTTCACTTGAAAACCTTCTTCAAATGCTTGTTCTCTATTGACAACGGATATGTGTTGGGGGTATCCGAAAATCCGGAAGGGATCCCCGAACACGTGAGAAGGTACAGAGAACACGTTCAAGCTCAGTGATGACGCGGGAGGAGACAAAGAATCTCCCAAGGACTGCTCTAACCTCAAAAGTTGTGAATCCATTTACACGTGCCCTCACACCCACTTTTATAGGGAGACGAAGATACTTTTACATTCCGAAAACACCCTCGAGCTCAAAGAATATTCCTAATGTGAACATATACATGAATGTCTTTTTCATCTCATACATTTACAAGCCTGCCACTAGTTCACACGCTAAACCCAGACTTTTTGAGACGACGTCTTTGACTTTGCTTCTTACCGGTTCGTGAATCTCCCGTTCGAGAAATCTTCATGCGCCATGACTCCCGAACTTGACCTTCAGCAGATTCCCGAATTTCACAGACTCCCGAAGTTCGTGGCTCTGCAGGTTCATGGCTTCGGGTCGAGTTCGCGGCTTTGAAGCTTCGCAGGTTCAAGATTCCATATCATCTCGTGTTCGCGACTTTACAGCTTCGCATGTTCAAGATTCCAGATCATCGCGCGTTCGTGACTCCAAGACTTCGCAGGTTCAAGATCCCCGATCATCGCGCGTTTGCGACTCCGAGACTTCGCAGGTTCAAGATTCCAGATCTTCGCGAGTTCTTTGCCCCTGAAAACTCATTTCACGAACTTCATTAACCTCGACGTTTCGAGGGTGACAGGTTTTCCTGAATTCCCCAACAATATGCAAGCTTCCAATTAAGGACCATACAATTTACACTCAACCTTGTGTCCTCTTTTAATTATCACATGAAGACTTGCATTTAGTCTAGAGAATTATCATCTTCTCTCTCTATGATCCTTGTATATAAATCAAGCTACCATTTGTACCGGAGATCATGAATTTTCCTTCTCAAAATATCCCCAATATTTATCTTCCTTTATTACTTGATATTTGCCATTATGCATTAGGATCACTCATATATTTGTCTTCTCTAATGTGAGCCATATAATATCCATTCACCAATAAATATTCCAATAACAACTCATGAATATATAAATAAGACATGCTCACAATCTTAGATAAATATATTAGACCTTTAATCACTTTGTCATTCAATTCACCAAAATCCACTTAGTGGCCTTTTGCACTTTCATTTATATTTGTCACCATCAACTTTATTCCTAACACAAGTTTGCCACAATACTATTTCAGCCTTTTTGAAGATGTATGTATTTGGAATTGAATAAAACTCTAATTCCTTGAAGTTGCCTAATGCCAAGTGTATGTCAACATTTCCTTTCATGTGTATACATGGACCTGCAAATTATTTGTAAAATGCTAGCCTTGCACGGCACAATAGCATTCAAGTTTAGGAAATATCTAGCCATACAATAATAACTAGAATTTCCACTTGGGAGTAGTGACATCGTTAGAAATACCACTCACCTCATGTTTTGCTTGCCTAAATTTTAGACATTATACTTGCTAAATGAACCATTTGAATCACACTGGCATATTATTAGCTAACTTTAATAGTTCTTAGATTGCATAATCTTTTGTTGTGGTGAATATTGCATTGTAGGCACTTCCCTAGCGTTTTCTAAAAAAAGGTACAAGTACATTGGGCTACAAACTTTCTCCATGGTACTTTTTGAATTGTACAACTATCATGTTACCATCCTCGGCATGGACATATGTTGAGACTCCGGTCTGTCGAGCCACTATACTCATCTTTCACCAAAGATTTTCAACTGCTTTTGTGATAATTGAAATTACCATCATTTTTCCATAAAATCTGGAAAAAAGGCAATAAATAATTGAATTTACCTCCTTCACCCAAATAATTAAAAAAATCATATCACGGTTTGGAAATTTTGTGCTACAAAATTAAATGCTTTCCAGCTCCAAGACCCCCCAGATGACTTCTTCCACTCCCGCACGCTTTGGCCCACATAGGAGAATATTCTCCAGGCAGAAAAGAATATTCTTCTTTCCAAATAAAGGAGAGGTGGAGCGCTGTTTTCCCCATTCCAGATCCATAGAGGAGAGTAGAGAGATGTCGTCGCCGCCGCCACACCCACCACCGCTGCTACCACCGCCGCCGACACTCACAGATGATCTCATCAGCGATGAGATCTTTCTCCGCCTCCCACCGGACAACCCAGCGAGCCTCGTTCGTGCCTCCATCGTTTGTAAGTCCTGGCGCCGCCTTCTCTCCAACCCTAACTTCTTTAGCGGCTATTGTGCCTTCCATCGCGCACCCCCGCTACTCGGATTTCTACACAATCAGTATGACTATGATGATGACAGCCACATTCCCAAGTTCGTCCATATCATGGCAACACCTCCCATCTCCTTGCCTTTGCTAGATGATCTCAACTACTCTTGGGCCCTCGATTGCCGCCATGGCCGCGTGCTCATCTATGATGCTGAGCCATCAATCTTGATTGTATGCGACCCTATCACCGGCGACTGTAAGCATGTACCCATGCCGGATTACCCATACGAAGGCTTCAATGCAGCAGTGCTATGCGCTGTGGATGGTTGCAACCACCTCAAATGTAGTGGCGGTATCTTCCACCTTGTCTTAAAGGCAACTGACATCGATGACAATGATGTCTCATGGGTTGCAGTGTACTCATCAAAGACTGGCATGTGGAGTGTGCCAGTCTCGATTCACATCAAGCCTGTCTTGAATCCTTTTAGCATTGTGCAGCGCAGTCTAGTCATGGGAGATGTAGTATATTTTCCCCATGTGTATGGCCAAAGCGTCCTCAAATATGACATGGGGAAGCATGTCCTATCCTTGATGACCCTTCCACAATTATATAAGGAGAACATGGTCCTTGTGGCTGCGGAAGACGACAAGCTGGGAATTGCCGGATTAGATGGCTACTACCTCCGCCTGTGGTGGCTACAGGATATTGATGGAGATCTTGCAGAATGGGTGCCAGGTAGAGTTATTGAGCTTGATACCATGATCTCCATAACCATTGGTGACCCCTCGAGCAAACTTCGTGTGGTTAGCTACGCAGAAAGTGCTAGTGTTGTCTTCATAAGTGGCCATGCTGGCAGTTTTATTGTTGAAACAAAGTCTGGAAAGGTTCGCAAGTTACATGAGAGAAGGGATTTTGAGGACATCTTTCCCTATGAGAGCTTCTACAATCCTCTCTGGTACTGATCATGCCCATGTCTATATTATTACTATTTTTTGTGTGAATATATGTTTACTATATATGTTGTGATTCCATAATGTATCAATATTTCATCCTTTCTATAATAAATTAGGCAGGTAGCTAAGTTAATCTAGTTCTTTATACATGAGTCTGTTGTCATTCTACTGCAACAGTTGTACTAGAATGACAAATACCTTGAGCAGGTAGAAATAGAAAAAATTTGATAAAAAGGAAAAGGCTTTCTTTCTAAAGGAAGAAATATGCTAATTTGATTAATATTAGGAAATCAAATGAGTTATGCTTCACTATTGTAACAGTTCAGTATCATATCATTTTAGTAAGTGACACTAGACTAAATAAACCATTCAACAACAATATTAATGTTGCTCCTAACTTGTTAAGGAGCCGTGATTCTTTGTATGTGTAGGCACTAATTGATCTCCTATTGTATTCTGCCTTACTATCAAAATTTCTTATGTATACACGTGATTTGAGCTGTAGGAAGTTTGTAATCATTTTCCACAGTACATTTTCAGATAATCATGTTGTGGTGCAAAACTGCAAGAACCAATGAGGACAGATGGATGGATTAAATAAATTCAGAATGGTATGTTGGCATCAACTAGAGATGATGCTTGAAGTGTTATGTTTAAGTCATGGTCACTGAACATGATTGTTGTCATGTTCTGTTCAAGTCTGTTTAATTAGTATGTTTCTTCTTAATAAGTTGCACATGAATCCAGTGTTGTTGTGGGATGCTATTACCTGTTAAGTTTTACTCTTATGCTTGTTTGATACTTTAATAAGGTCAGGTGGCCTGCTTGAATTTTCTCAATGTGTGATTGTATAACGCATTCCCTTTTTCTGAACAAAAAGTTTGCTTGGGGTAGATTTCCTGAACATAGAAGTTCGACAGAAAAAATCCTCAAGCACGAGTTTATTGTGGGTGTCGTATCAGTTATCCACATGCCGCCCCTGTATGAACCAACCTGTGGCCATGGCAGAGGATGGCAGTACCTGCTATTTACATCTTGCACCTGTGCTAGTGGCAGACTGATCGTGACAGCATCAGGAAATGGGTACAAGGTAGGGCAATCCAGCTAGCTTGATAAGTACCATGTTCTTCATTGACATTATATTGGTGACTCGTCGACTGTGCTATGTATGTCGTTGGATTTGTAGAAGGCATTGGTTCCAATTTTTACATGATCAGATGAAGGCATCTTTACTGTTGACCTGAACTCCGGTGGTGTCAGGAAGATGTGCAAGAGAGGTGATTGGGCGCCATCTATCCTTTCATGAGCTTCTATACTTCCGGTACTAACCTCATTCGCTTTTGTTTGTTTACTAAGTTAATCAGTTGTGATTTGTGTCAATATTTATTAAGTCTGCTGTCATATTTAAGCCTCAGATATATTATCCCATTGAGTCGCATGCATGATAACATGGATAGCAAAATTAACATCTGGAATTGTAAAAACAATGCAATCTCTAATGCAGCTTGCTGCTCGCGACTTGTTAAAGGTTTTTGCTAAGATGAAGACTGTCGTCCATATATTCTAAAAAAGTCCAGTAGCTAGAAATATTGTGTCTGTGTTTGTTAGCAATATTGATTTTATTAGTTTTTCCCTTCCCATAATTTCGTATTTGTGCTAGTGCAGAACACAAGTGGCAATGGGTACGGTGTTCTGTTTCAGTCATGTCACTGAATGTGCCTGCTCTTCTTTGGGAGATCAAGTTAGGAAAGAATATACAGTCGTGGTAAGTATGTTTCGTCTTGATGAAGACCAAGAATCATACTGACAAAGATCCATAATTCTGATTTACTTCTATACTTGTCTGAATCTTTTAGTATTGCTAATGTTCAATACATGTGATGTGGCCAACTTGGAATTTAGAACAAATGTGCGACTATCTTCTCTTTTTTTTAACAAAGAATCAGTATGGGTGGTTTAAAATACACTACGTCGAGGATGCATGCATGATTTGCATGGTTTACCTAAGTGAATAAAATGATTTAATTCGTACACCTAGAAGCCATATCTGAAAAAAATGATAGAAGTTATGTTGTAACGATTTTTAGTTTGTGTGCAAATGTTTCCATATGAATTGAACTTGAACTTGAACTTAAACTTTTCTTCCTTGAAAACTTGAACTGTCAGGCGTCGCCGGTCAGACCGGTGAGCCTTACCAGTGAGACCGGTCCCTGGCTCCGCTCAGCAGGTGGCACCAGTCAGACTGTTGCCTCCAAACGGTCAAACCGGTGAGCCATAGAGAACATGCAAAAACAGCTCCAAGCTCCTCTTGACTTCTAGCACGAACCAAACTTAGTGAGTGGCCTTGGTAGATAATCACAAGCAAGGTAATGAACCCTGCACACACAAGTAGATCGAAGCAGAAGCAAATCAAATATGCTAGAAAACAACTTAGAGAGGCAAACCATAAAGAGATGCAAGGATTTGTTACACGAAGTTCACCGCCCACTTTGGAACGGCTATGTCTCCGTTGAGGAGCTTGTAAGGGAGAATTCCCACAACAAGTTGGGTCTCTTTCAACCAATTTTCTCCTTTCACTAAGGTGATCTATTCCACGAAGAGGCAAGATCACATCCCTTACAAACTTGTCGCCACTCACCATAACCTTGGGAGCTAGCCGGCGACGCCTAGCCGTATAGGAGGCAAACCTCCAAGAGTAACAAATGCTTAAAGCTTGTAGACGCGGAATCGAAGTCCTCAAGCTATGGGAATGCTCTTGTTAGCTCACAAAGGTTCTCTAGAGCTCACTCTCAACCCAACACAAAGGATATGGCTTGAATCCACAAATCTCACAAAGAGAGGTTGGGGAGAGCCACTAAGGCTTAGGGCTTGCAAGAATTGGCTTAGGAGCTCAGCAAAGTCACCAAGAACAACAACCCTCCATTGAAGAAGGCTTGGGTACTTATACGCCTCAAAGGAGAAAACTAGACATTAGCTGTCGGGCGGCACCGGTCAGACCGGTGCCCTACACCGGTTATACCGGTGTTTGAAAAAACTAACCGTTGGGCCAGCTAGCACTTCCCAGACCGGTCAGGCCCGAGACACTCCCAAAACCCTTTCTATGACTAACATGTCACCAAAGAGATGAAGTGGCTCGGGTTAGTTTAGGAGGCTTTGTTAGCACACTCTAAGGCTCTCAAGGCTATATCTCACTTAGGTCAACTAATGAGAACTTTGACTTTGGTCAACTCGCTAATGTTGCATCCCTCTTGATAGTACGTCATACCTATACTCAAGATTAAATAAAAACACCGTGACAACCTCTTGAGCTTGAATGTCTTCAATCTTGCCATACTTGAGCAACATCCACTTGAGGGCTTTCAACTTAGCCTATTTCTTGAGCACATCCATAATTGAGCTAATGACCTAGGATCCTTCCATCTCGCATAAGAAGCACAGTTGGATCCATAAGTCACTCCATATTCCCAATCATGACATGTAGATGAGTTGCATTGCTTCCCTCGGTAAGGCTTGGATATGATACTTTGAGACCCCACGGATACTAGAACTTCACCTTAGCAAAACACAAATGGCGGCTTAGCTATGGCCCCAAAGATTGCTCAGTCCCTCACCCTAGTCATCTCGGTTGATCTCTTCATTACTTACTCACTCCAAGTTGAGTTTGGCTTTGCTTCATCTAATAATATCTTTCACTTGAAAACCTTCTTCAAATGCTTGTTCTCTATTGACAACGGATATGTGTTGGGGGTATCCGAAAATCCGAAAGGGATCCCCGAACACGTGAGAAGGTACAGAGAACACGTTCAAGCTCAGTGATGATGCAGGAGGAGACAAAGAATCTCCCAAGGACTGCTCCAACATCAAAAGGTGTGAATCCATTTACACGTGCCCTCGCACCCCCTTTTATAGGGAGACGAAGATACTTTTACATTCCGAAAACACCCTCGAGCTCAAAGAATATTCCTAATGTGAACATATACATGAATGTCTTTTTCATCTCATACATTTACAAGCCTGCCACTAGTTCACACGCTAAACCCAGACTTTTTGAGACGACGTCTTTGACTTTGCTTCTTACCGGTTCGTGAATCTCCCGTTCGGGAAATCTTCATGCGCCATGACTCCCGAACTTGACCTTCAGCAGATTCCCGAATTTCACAGACTCCCGAAGTTCGTGGCTCTGCAGGTTCATGGCTTCGGGTCGAGTTCGCGGCTCCGAAGCTTCGCAGGTTCAAGATTCCATATCATCTCGTGTTCGCGACTTTACAGCTTCGCATGTTCAAGATTCCAGATCATCGCGCGTTCGTGACTCCAAGACTTCGCAGGTTCAAGATCCCCGATCATCGCGCGTTCGCGACTCCGAGACTTCGCAGGTTCAAGATTCCAGATCTTCGCGAGTTCTTTGCCCCTGAAAACTCATTTCACGAACTTCGTTAACCTCGACGTTTCGAGGGTGACAGGTTTTCCTGAATTCCCCAACAATATGCAAGCTTCCAATTAAGGACCATAAAATTTACACTCAACCTTGTGTCCTCTTTTAATTATCACATGAAGCCTTGCATTTAGTCTAGAGAATTATCGTCTTCTCTCTCTATGATCCTTGTATATAAATCAAGCTACCATTTGTACCGGAGATCATGAATTTTCCTTCTCAAAATATCCCCAATATTTATCTTCCTTTATTACTTGATATTTGCCATTATGCATTAGGATCACTCATATATTTGTCTTCTCTAATGTGAGCCATATAATATCCATTCACCAATAAATATTCCAATAACAACTCATGAATATATAAATAAGACATGCTCACAATCTTAGATAAATATATTAGACCTTTAATCACTTTGTCATTCAATTCACCAAAATCCACTTAGTGGCCTTTTGCACTTTCATTTATATTTGTCACCATCAATTTTATTCCTAACACAAGTTTGCCACAATACTATTTCAGCCTTTTTGAAGATGTATGTATTTGGAATTGAATAAAACTCTAATTCCTTGAAGTTGCCTAATGCCAAGTGTATGTCAACATTTCCTTTCATGTGTATACATGGACCTGCAAATTATTTGTAAAATGCTAGCCTTGCACGGCACAATAGCATTCAATTTTAGGAAATATCTAGCCATACAATAATAACTAGAATTTCCACTTGGGAGTAGTGACATCGTCAAAAATACCACTCACCTCATGTTTTGCTTGCCTAAATTTTAGACATTATACTTGCTAAATGAACCATTTGAATCACACTGGCATATTATTAGCTAACTTTAATAGTTCTTAGATTGCATAATCTTTTGTTGTGGTGAATATTGCATTGTAGGCACTTCCCTAGCGTTTTCTAAAAAAAGGTACAAGTACATTGGGCTACAAACTTTCTCCATGGTACTTTTTGAATTGTACAACTATCATGTTACCATCCTCGGCATGGACATATGTTGAGACTCCGGTCTGTCGAGCCACTATACTCATCTTTCACCAAAGATTTTCAACTGCTTTTGTGATAATTGAAATTACCATCATTTTCCATAAAATCAGGAAAAAAGGCAATAAATAATTGAATTTACCTCCTTCACCCAAATAATTAAAAAAAATCATATCACGGTTTGGAAATTTTGTGCTACAAAATTAAATGCTTTCCAGCTCCAAGACCCCCCAGATGACTTCTTCCACTCCCGCACGCTTTGGCCCACATAGGAGAATATTCTCCAGGCAGAAAAGAATATTCTTCTTTCCAAATAAAGGAGAGGTGGAGCGCTGTTTTCCCCATTCCAGATCCATAGCTAGAAATATTGTGTCTGTGTGTTTGTGAGCAATATTAATTTTATTAGTTTTTCCCTTCCCATAATTTCGTATTTGTGCTAGTGCAGAACACAAGTGGCAATGGGTACGGTGTTCTGTTTCAGTCATGTCACTGAATGTGCCTGCTCTTCTTTAGGAGATCAAGTTAGGAAAGAACATACAGTCGTGGTAAGTATGTTTCGTCTTGATGAAGACCAAGAATCATACTGACAAAGATCCATAATTCTGATTTACTTCTATACTTGTCTGAATCCATTATTGCAGGTTGTTTCTTTTTAGTATTGCTAATGTTCAATACATGTGATGTGGCCAACTTGGAATTTAGAACAAATGTGCGACTATCTTCTCTTTTTTTTTAACAAAGAATCAGTGTGGGTGGTTTAAAATACAGTACGTCGAGGATGCATGCATGATTTGCATGGTTTACCTAAGTGAATAAAATGATTTAATTCATACACCTAGAAGCCATATCTGAAAAAATGATAGAAGTTATGTTGTAACGATTTTCAGTTTGTGTGCAAATGTTTCCCTGGTGAAGCAAAACATGAGAGCTTTCTAGCATCAATCGAATGCCAAATTGGGTCATAAGTTAAGGACATCTCACATGTTAAGTTTCTATGTGATATTAAGATGTCTGCTTAAGCTGTAATTCTTCTTTACCAATATGTCCCTGCTTGAAAAACTTTGTTGTGAACTTTGAGCTATGTGCTCGTGCTTGGCATAGCCTTTTAAAGTTGGACCACACATGCCTTTTCTTTCCATATAAATGTCTCGGATCTGTTCCAACGTGATCTAAACAAGGTAGCCCATGCAATAGTTTGGCGGTGTAAGTAGGGACGATGCAAGTGGGTATCCAATGGTGTTTTTTGGGCCAGCTGATTAATTATTCTAGTTCATTTTCTCCCCAAAATTGATTATGTGGAATGTCATCCTAGTTAATTTTATCAATTTTTTTTGTTCCACTCACCACCCATTACACTTACAACTTGCATCCCTATGTGTAACCCAAATAACATACTCTTGGAAAAGAAACAATATCTGGGCTGGGTCATTGATCAGCAGCTGAAGAGAATCTTGAATAGATGGACTTTTTTATGCCATGACAAATTGCAGCTGCTACGTTGTCAATGTGTTCAGTCCATGATTTCTCTCTCTCAGCTGAAAGTCAACCGCAGATTTTCAGGCCTGTTTTGCCAGACGCTTTGCCCCAGCTAGCCCAACTCGAAACAATTTGGCCCCACCGAGCAGAGGCAATGCAGAATGCCCTAAAGCTTTCCCCAACCTCCCCGATCGGATCAGAGAGCAGCGAAATGCCGCCGCCGCCGCCGCCGCTGGTCGACGACCTCACCGGCGAGATCATCCTCCGCCTCCCCCCGGACGACCCCGCGTGCCTCTTCCGCGCCGCCCTCGCCTGCAAGCCCTGGCGCCGCCTCCTCACCGACCGCGGCTTCCTCCACCGCTACCGCGCCTTCCACCGAACACCTCCCGTGCTCGGCTTCCTCCACGACGACCGCAGCGGCCGCCGCGTCGTCCCGCGCTTCGTCCCCATCACAGAGGCCTCCCCTATCCCCCAGCCGGATCCCAAATGGCAGACCCTCGACAGCCGCCACGGCCGCGTCCTGCTCCACAGCTCTTCGGAAATGTGCCTCATCGTCTGGGACCCCATCGCCGGCGACCATGAGGAAATTCCCCAGCCTGTCAACCAGCACGACGATGACTACAGGTTCCTCACTGCAGCGGTGATCTGCGCCTCGGACGGCTGCGACCACCACAAGTGCCGCGAGGGGCCCTACCTCATCGTCTTCTTGGGCACCGACATAAACGACGACGAGGATGGCGACAACGTGGATGGTGTCACATGTGCTAGCGTGTACTCATCGGAGACTGGCGAGTGGAGTGATGACGAGGTCTCAATACACCTTGGCGCCATCTTGGAAAACCGTGAGGTGATAGGGAGGAGTCTGCTCGCCGGAGACGCGCTCTATTTCACCCTCGAGGAAGGCCAAAGAATCCTCAAGTACGATTTGGTTGAGCGTGTCCTGTCAGTGATGGAATCACCGCCGCTGCATATAGGAAACATGGTCCTTGTGACGGCAGAGGACGGCGGCCTGGGAGCTGCCGGTGTGGAGAAATACGGCCTTCACCTTTGGTCTTGGCGGCGGATTGGCCCCGGAGGCGCTGGGAAATGGGTGCAGAGCAGGGTTATCGAGCTTGATATGATGATCCCCATTGCCATTGGTGACCCTTCGACCAACCTCAATGTAGTTGGCTTTGAAGAAGGTGCTGGTTCCGTCTTCATAAGTGCAAATGACGGCATCTTCACTGTTGAACTGAAGTCCGGCAGGGTCAGGAAGATTGGCAAGAGAGGGGATTTCCGCACCATCTTTCCATTCACAAGCTTCTACACTCCTGGTACTATCTTCATGCCCACTCATATACCTCATTAGTCGTGATTTATTAATGTTTAGTTTGTCTGCTATGAAATTTTAACTTGAGAGATGTCATTCCAGTGAATGACACAATAATATGGATCAGTGACTGTCTTCTTTTTCCTGAACAAAGAATCTGTGTGAGTGGTAAAAGTATGATATCTTGAACATGATTTTCAAGGTTTCTTAGGTTGTAGCTTATGTTAATCTAATTTCACCTGTATACAATCTGTATCAGGAAAACTTGAAGTTCTTGATAAAGTGAAGAATTTATTAACATTGAATTGAAATATTGGGCTTCAGACTTGAAAACAGGAGAATGAAACAGTGAAATCAGCAGAGTGAATGGATCATGGAGAGAATTTGAGGCAGTTTTATGGTGGATAGTTTAAGCAAGAAAAGTGTGGCTTGTATTCGTGACTTATAGTTATTCACATAGAAATCAATATGATTATGTCTCAGAAATTTATTTTAGTTTTTCAGCTTAAGGATTTTCCAGTTTATGATTAAACAACATCTTGGAACCATGTACTTTTATGTTATATTCTTTCCTAAAAACTAGATAAGCAATATAGTACGGTTCACAAATCCAGAATATGTCTGGCATTAAATGCATCCTGATCTTGAATCATAAACTACAAGCAGTGAGTACAGCCTTTGGAAAGGAATTTGTCTTGCACATGTGCCTTTCCCTTATTTCAGTTTTGCCTAAAAAGGTTGGGCAAGCAATAGTTTTAGACTTTCTTAGCAGATCTGTTGACTTTAGAAAAGGCTTGGGTCATTCATATTTGCAAGTTGGTGAACTTGAGAATCTCAGACTAATTTTATGTTGATTTCAGTGTTCCTACAGTTTTGTTCAAGGTGTACTGTAGTTTCTCTTAAATGCTTCAACTGACATTAGATACACATTAATCTGGAGGCTCAATTAGAATGGCAGATTTTCGGACATTCTTTTTTTTTTTTGGGGGGGGGGGGGGGGGCTCTTCAAACTAATCAAATGCAGGACCCTTATAAGTTTGTATAGAAAACTAAATTATTTTGTCAAATTGAATTTTTTTATCGACGGTGTTAAGCCACAACATCCTGATGAAGTATATATTTTGCTTCTATTCACTAGCTTCTACACTCCTGGTCATCAGTCGTGATTTGCTAATGTTTAGTTAGACTCCTATGAAGTTTCAGCTTCAGAGATATTGTTCCAGTGAGTGATACAACAATATGGACAGTGATACCTTTAATAATAAAATGGATATGCCGAACTGCAAGAATGCAACCTGACGCAGCATGTTTCTCCCAACTTGTTATTGGTTGCAACTTCTTGATCTATGTTGTGCCATGTCGTCCTTTGTGGCCAATCTAAAGCATGTGTTTTGAAAGTTAACCTTGTAACCATTAAGTTAAAATTTTATAAGCCATACGGAGTAGTAATAACTATGTGTCATCTTTTAGCTGTGTCATCTTCATAAGTTATCTGTTTATTTCCAATTCGTTATCTATCCCAAACAAGTGAGATGAAAAGTGGAACTTGTGTATTGACTACTAGGAAGCGCCCTGACCCTTTTAGGCGTCCGCACCACTGGCGGGCCTTGCCATAGCAGGAACTCCCTGGTCCGGCCATCCCCGCCCAGGCGCTGCCGCGCTCCCCGCGTTGTGGTCATCCTTGTGCAGTCGGGCTTCACGGAAGCTGTTGTTTCTATCCCCTCCGGCTGTGACCTCTCGGACTACCCGGCGTGTGGCTCCCCGCGGTCCGAGCAGTCTCCCTCGCCGTCCTACAGCGCGGAGGTGCTTCCCATGGGGTTCGACGTGCCGCCTCTCTCCCCTCCGCCGATCGGGCCTCCCTCGGCGGTGGCTTCGGCGCCCTCCCCCATGCTCCTCAGCCGCTGTCCTCCACCAGGACAGCGGGGGCCATCCTACCGCTCCTCTTCGCTGCCTCCGCCTGGGTCAGGCCCCGCTGCCGGTCGTGCGGGCTTGCCGAGGCGGTGCTGTCCTGCCGCCATTCGTGGGGGGGGGGGCTGCGAGCAACAGCAGCCTCCTCGCCATGGCTCTCCACCACCGCCTCTGATCGCCGGTCGTGATGATTGAGTGACCGCCCGGAGTGCTCCAAGGTGGTTGCTTCCCGCTTGCACCGCCACTGTTCGTTCATGGTTCGCCACCTGGTCATGTGCTTCTATCGTTGGACTAGCTACCTTTGGAGTTGGAGCCCCTGGCCGCTCCGGTCTGTGCAGATTCAGGCGTCGTCCCTACAGTGACAGTGATGGAGGGCGGGCCAGCTGGGGATGACGGTGGGGGTCCCTGGGAGGAGGTGATCTCCTGCAAGCGGCATGCTTCTCGTCCGTCACCGCCCCTGCCGGTCTCTATGGATCTCAACAGCTTCAACTACTTCAGTGATTCTCACTTCGTCGCGCGATTGCCCCACCCCGTCCTGTGCTTTCGGTGCCACTTGCTTGGTCACCATGAGGAGGACTGCACGCTCGTGAGGGTTCTTCGACAACGGCTGCCAGGATACGTACCCGTCCCTCCATGCTCACGGGATGATGGTTTGCCTCCACCTCCACCGTGCAGGGCCAACCAGCCACTACCCCCTGCCTCCGCTTTGTTGGGACCTGCAGCATCGGGAGTCCCCCCACCCTCCGCTGTCGCCCCCGCCACGTCGGGATTCTCCCCCGCCTCAGCACGACCACCGGTAGCCGCGGGACCCGGCGGCTCGCCCACCTCCTCGATGGGGCGGGGACCATTAGTGCTGCTGAATGTCGTGGTGCCGCTGGGGTGCACCCTTGCCATGGCATGGAGCGGCATGCGCCGGGCGTTGCGAGAGACCCACCCCCCAGGCTGCATCGGCCGCGACTGTCGGTGGCACGCAACCTTCTTTTCTGGTCGCCGACGCCGAAGCGGCTGCCCCTCACGACTCTGATGTTCGTTCGACCATAGAAGCCACCTCCCCGCCGTCGTTGGGTCACCCCTCTAGGCGGCCACTGTCGAAGGCGTGCATCATTTCTTGCACAGTGGAGGTTGCGACGAATGAGATCGCGCTAGAATGCGCTTTGGTCGTTTTGGTCACTAGTACACGACCGAAGTTGATGACTTCTGATGTCCAGGCATACATCATGGGTCAGTTCGGCTTGCCATATGGGTCGTCCACGGTGCATGTGCACCCCCTGAAGGATTTCCTTGTGCTCTTTCAGGATTTTGATGTCCTGCAGCGGATCTTGGATGCCCCCTCCCCTCTTCCTCTGTCTGACTAGTCTTCAAACTTTGGAAAAAGGAGTGCGGGGCAGAGAGGTCGCCCATGGACTACATGTTGTGGCTTGCCATTCAGGGTGTGCCGGCTCACCTCTGGTTGCATAGCACCACTAAGGAGATCCTTGGCTCCTCTTGTGCGCTGCTCTCCATGGCACCGAAGACCGAGTCCAAGGCCACTTTGAAGAAATTCTTTGTCACTATCGCTTGTCTGCACCCAGATCTTATTCCCAACAAGAAGGTGATGTGGACTCCCATCCCCTTCGACGCTCAGCACCTGCAGCCGGGGTTCCGCTACAGGGCAATCATTGGCATCCTCGAGATCGTGGTCGTCTCTCGAGGGGTTCCCCCGCTGCCTCCAGGCTTCGACTTCTACCCGCCTGGTGGGGTGGCGGAGGGGCCACACCAGCCGCCGTCAGGCTCGGGCAGGGCCTCCTCGTCCTCTTCTCAACCTTATGGTGGGGGCACTCCCTCCGCGTCCTTCCGTGGTGGGTCCACGGCCTCTGGTGCCGGCTCTTGGGCCACGCAGCGGGGCTCGGCCTTCCTATTCAGGCCCCTGTGGGTCCACCGTTGCCCTCACTCCAATCCAGAATGGGGGCTGCAGGGCATTCACCCCTCGGCAGGCTTCTATGACAGCTCATAGGGCTCCTCTTAGGTCGGCAACACTACTCGGGTCGTTTTCGGCATGGCGTCAGTGGGGGGTGGGCCGACCCTTGATGCGATCCCTCCATCTATTGGGTCTCCCACCCCACACGATGCTAGTAGGTTTTCCTTCTATTTTGACGAGGTGGAGGTTCACTCCTAGGTCAGGGAGGTGCCGCTTCTGCCTCTTCGTCATGTTTATGACGCAGAGCTATCCGGGTCATCTCCTGCTCCGCGTCGGTCATGCTCTTTAGAGGTGGACCTACATGTCGCCACAAGATGGTAGTCACCCATGGTGTCAGGATCCCATGTTGGTCGGCGAAGGGGTCGACATCCCCTATGCCATTCCTTGTGTCATGGCCTTTCTTCAGCAGCTAGTCGTCTTGAGGGCGTCAGGTCCGCCACCTGACCCCCTCTCTGCTATGTTCGCGCGGGTGGGGGCCTACCAGTTTTGTGCGCCCCACACGACAGGGCTGTTGGCTATTGAGGTCATCTTTCCTGGAGTTGACATCACGTTAAGGATGCTTGAGCTGACAGGCCTCCACGATGACTAGGTTACCATAGAGGCACCGGTCATTTCGCCACCTTTGGTCGTTGGTTCGACACTGCTTCATTGCTCCGCCTCGCCCTCTACTGTGGTGGCATCCTCGGCTTTGCCTGAGGCAGAGGTCATGGGGCGGGGTGCGGGTTTCTGCTCCATCTCCAAGTTGCCTCCTCCGCCGGTTGCTTTGGCACGTCCAAGGGCACGTCGTGCTCACCCACCACCCCCTGACCCGTCTACCCTTTGCAGGAGTGGTTGTATTGTGACTCTAGCCAACAGGGGGGTAACCCCTCCATCACTCGCAGTCAGAACATCATGATGCACCAGCTTGGGGTGATAGGCTAGGACGTCGCTCCAAACACTACTGCCTTTCAGGAGTACTTGTGTCTGTTTGCTACTAGTCTCTCGGGCAACCACTGTAAGGCGATCTGAGCGTTGTTAGGGCGGCTAGACGACGCCATATAGGCTTGTATCCTCGAGGACGAGGAGACGACTGCAGCTAATCAGGAGTTGTTCGCTGACGACGACGTGGTCAAGGGGTCTAGGGTGTTCTAGTCTACCTTATTTGGTCATTGGTCGATGTATTTGTTTTAATGGATGAACGTTGTAATTTGGAATGCACCGGGCCTCGGCCAGCATGCTCGGCGCACGACAGTTCAAAAGCTCATTCGGTCAGAGATGGCTTCTCTTGTCTGTTTACAAGAGACCAAGCTTCATGTAATTGATGACACTTTGGTTAAGGATATGCTTGGCCTTGATTTTGATTATTTCGCTCTCCTGGCTGTTAATACGCGTGGTGGTATTTTGGTCGCTTGGGATGCTAACTGCTGGTCGGTTTCCTCCCCAATTCTAGAATCCCACTCGTTATCAGTGAAGGTAGCCCTTCGATCTAATCCTGGTGCCACTTGGTGGTTGTCTAATGTTTATGGCCCTCAGGGGGACACAGCGAAGGTCGGCTTTCTGCAAGAGTTGCGTGACCTTCGGCCGTCCTTGTCAGGCCCTTGGGCAATTTGTGGGGATTTCAACATAATCAACCAAGCAGCTGATAAGAGAAATGGTCGTCTTTCTAGAAGGATGATGGGTCATTTTAGAAGGCTGCTTAATGAACTTGAGCAGTTGAAGCTTCATCTCAGTGGTCGTCTTTTCACTTGGAGCAACGACCGGTTGCACCCGACTTTGGAGTTTATTGATAGGTTGTTAGTCTCTGGGGGATGGGAGTCCCTCTACCCCCGGTTGTACCTCCAAGCCCTTTCTTCACGTTGCTGGGACCATGCTCCTCCACTCGTGCAGTTCGATGATGGGTTTAACCCTAAGCGGTGCTTCCGTTTCTAGGCTTTCTAGCCACAGATACAAGGCTATCTTGACACCGTGAAGGCTGCATGTTCGTCCCCTATGCCTCTCGCTGATCCATTGTGTACCATTGACCAACGGCTCCGTGAGACCGCGAAAGAGGTGAAGGCTTGTAGTGCCAAATCTATTGGTAGTATTCGTACTCAGGTACCGGTCGCAAAGGAGGTTATTTTCCGCTTGGATGTGACTCAGGACTATCAGTCATTGTCCCTCACAGAATTTGCGATGTGCAAGTTCTTGAAGTTACGTTATGTGGGGTTAACATCTCTTTAGTGCACCATCGCGCGAGAGAGGTCCATCATGTAATGGTTGAAGGAGAGGGGTGCTTGCACTAAGTTTTTTCACCTTCATGCAAATCATCGAAGGAGGAAAAACCATGTTGCTTCCCTTCTGGTTAATGGCGTCACCCTGGTTACTGAGGCTGACAAGGCTGAAGCAGCCTTTAAACACTATGAAGCCATCCTTGGCTCGGAGTTGCCAAGGACCGCCGCCTTGGATTTAATTTAGTGAGCTGGGGCATGAGCTGGGGCCCCCGCATCTAGATCTCTTGGAACTTGGTCGTCCGATCACTGAGTAGGAGGTGTGGGCTGCTATACGGGGCCTTCCCCTCGATAAGGCACCACGCCTAGATGGGTTAACTAGTCGTTTCTATAGGTCGTCTTGGGTAGTCATCAAAGCTGACGTGGTGTGACCTTTCCAGGCCATCTCCATGATGGATTGCTGGAACTTTCATCACCTAAATGAAGCGTTGTTTACACTACTACCTAAGGTCGATAACCCGGAGGGCCTAGGAAACTATCACCCTATCAGCCTTATCCACAATTTTGGGAAGATCTTTGCTAAGGTCTTGGCCAACCGTTTCCCGCCGTCCCTACCGCACCTCATCTTGCTGAATAAAAGCGCTTTCATTAAGGGTCGTCAAATACAAGATAATTTTAGATACTTTATAGGAACGGCCAGAAGCCTTTCGATAAGGAAAAGCCTGAGTGTGCTCTTTAAAATCGACCTGGCCAAGGCTTTTGACTTGGTCAATTGGGTTTTCCTTGTCGAGCTGCTATCTGCGGTCGGCTGTCCTCTCGATGGACTAACTGGATCTCAGTCTCGCTTTCCACAGCCGACACTAAAGTTCTCCTAAATGGAGTTCCCGATCATCGTATCAGCCATGGTCATGGGCTTAGACAAGGCGACCCTTTGTCACCCATGCTCTTTGTCTTGGTCATCGAGTGCTTTAGCGCCATGATGGAGCTCGCTGACTCGAGGGGTCTTTCTAGCCCTCTATGCCCCCGCTCTATCAAACAACGGGTCTTGCTATATGCAGATGATGTGGCCGTCTTCCTATCCCCGATTGTGCTAGATCTTGTTATGATCAGAGAGATCTTGGACCTCTTCCGACGGGCATCGGGGCTTGCTACTAATATTAATAAGAGAAAGGCTTGCCCGATTCATTGTAATGAGAACCAGCTAAGTGTAATCACTCACACTCTAGGTTGTCAGTGTGCTGACTTCCCATGTACTATTTTAGGGGTCCCGCTCTCGCCTTGGCATCTTCCTAAATTTGCCATGCAGCTGGTCATTGATAAGGTCGTCAAACGGCTATCTCCCTGGAAGGGAAGGATACTGAGCAAGAGTGGTCGTCTCATTCTAGCCCGACCTACACTCTGCGCCATCCCGGTGCACATTTCTATGGCCACAAAGATCGCGCCCTAGGCCATCCGTGCTATTGAGAAGTTGGTTCGGGGGTTTTTGTGGTGCGGATCTGAGGTGGTTGTGGGAGGGAAATGTGTAGTGGCTTGGGTTAATGCGGCTTGCCCAAAACAATATGGCGACCTTGGCATCCCCAATCTACGACTACTGGGCTTTGCGTTACGCCTCCATTGGCTACGACTAGACATGGTGGATTCTGATAAGACTTGGCCGGGGTACTTTTTCAGAGTAGATCAGTCGTCTCAAGCTTTCTTTGATGTGTCGGTTACAGTGCAGGTGGGTGATGGGTCCCGTGCCTTGTTCTTAGGGATGGCAATGGGTCAGATTTGGATCGGATGTAGTGTCAGCGCACACAAACCCATAACCCAAACCTAAAACCCAAATCCAAACCAAAAATCAGTTCGGGTGAAAATTCAGATCCAAACCCAAATCCGCGGATATCCAGAACCCAACAGATAATCCAAAACCTAGTTTGATTATTATAAACAAGAGCACATAATACATTAGTACAACACACACTATGTGCAATTACTTCGTTACTATTGCACAAAGTACAACCTAAAACCTCCCTGCTCTCGCGCTAGACCGTCATGCTACTTGTGTGTGCCGACCTGAATAGGACAAGGATGGTGTTTCGGTTCCTAGTTGATCGTACGGTGAAAGCCTTCTTTGACGCCTCTGTAACTGTTGAGATCGGAGATGGTGCTTGAGCCTTGTTTTGGGAGGATAACTGCCTCGTCGGTTGTTCTGTCAAGCACCTTGCCCCCAACCTTTTGTCATCTCGCCAGGATCAGGTGCTCTAGCGTGGTCCAAGAGGGACTAAGCATGGGAGAACATGGTTTATGTTGGGTCACGGATATTACACACGTTCGAACAGTACATGTTATCATGCAATACCTTACTATCTAGGACCTTGCGTAGACTGTGAGGTTGTTGGTGGAGACCAGAGACCAACATGTTTATCTGGAAATGGTCTCCCAACGGCCAATACTCTTCAGCCTCCACCTATTCCGCTCTCTTAGTCGCGTGGATATCCTGGGAACCCGTCAGATTTGGATGATTTAGATGCCTGGGAAGTGCAAGTTATTTGCATGGCTAGTCTTTCATGGTCGCTGCTGGACTTCGGACGGGCTTCACCGACATGTCTTGAAGGACTCTGATACCTGTGCCCTCTGTGCATAGGAGGTCGAAACCCTAGACCACCTACTTGTTGATTGTGTCTACAGTCAAAAGACATGGTTCTGGATCCCTAGGCATATGCTCCTCCCTGCTCTCGCCCCAGATTGCCCAGAAGTTGGTGGCTAAAGCTCGGAGAAAAGGGTTCGACGCCTTTTTCTGGTTGGTCCCGTGGTCGGTTTGTAAGGAGCACAACAAACTAGTACATGGTATGGAGGCTCTCATGCTGGTAGCTCTTGCGCCGGTAATCTTGGAGGAGGCCAAGATCTGGCCACATGGTGTCTTCCTTCCTCTAGCTCGCCTCCTTGGCGTGCGGCCTTTGAGGCTGATGTAATCTTTTTTAGTTCAAGTTTTTGTGCTCTTGATTGTTGTTTCGGCCCACGGGCATTTGTAAATGCAGATACTAAGACTTTGTTCTCTCTTCTCTTAATGAAAAATGTGCTTTGCACGTCTTTAAAAAATACTTGTTTCAAAAATGAATTTTGCAACCTTGAAAAATGCATACATATGTTGACCTATAGCATTGCATATTTTAAGTTTATGCATTGTACCTTTTCAGATATGCAGATGCCAGATTGGCTTCACCGATGAAGATGGAATTTTATCTACTCAATGGCTTGAACAAGCTGTTGCAGTTATCTTGCAGAGTTGATGTCTTCTGTCGTGATCATTATAGTACTGAACCTACTATTCTTACCTGTTTAGTAATGGTGAAGTTCAAGGAGTATGCTATCATTTTCAAACATTGTGTTTCTTCTGGATGAACTGTCCATGGAACCCATGATTAGTTACAAAGGCTTGTCTTAATGCTTGTACATCAAGTAGTAGTTAATGTGCATTTCAGGTTTCACTGGTGTACTTGGAAACTTGAGCTGATGCATTACCACATTCGCTTTGTCTGCTACACTCTCTGCGTGGATCAGTTTTAGTTCAATTTCCTGAAGATGGATTGCCCTAGTAGTAGCTTTCAAATTTGATTTAATTCATACACCTGGAAGGTGTAATTCGAAAGTGTTAGAAGTTATGCTGTTGTCGCTTCAGTTTGTTTATGCTGCATAGTTTCTAATTCGAAATGAAACCTTGGATAGTTGGACTATAAAATTGGAGAAAAACATGTTGAGTGAACAAAAATATGAATTAAACAATGCATTATAGAGAGAGAGAATTTAAAGCTATATTATTTTGTGGTGTTTAAGTAATAGCAGAGCTATTCACATTTGCCAATCCTCATTAGCCTGTCAAATTCGTCATGATCATGTAGCATAAACTATATTCCAGTTTAATATTTCTTCTGAACTTATTTGTCCATTTCATGCTTCACACTGCCAACCCGAAGTAATATTTCTCTTTCCTAAAATGTGGATCGGTAGTTTGGTATGGTTAAAAGTGCTAGTTCTGCTTCTTTGTGAGCTCGGTTGATACTCTTGCCAGTGCTGAATTTGAATGAAATTTCATTGCGAATTCTTCATTTCTTCAGGCTGGAAAGTTTATATCCAGCTGGCTGCTGAGAATTCAGAAGTTTGTCGGCTGCTATTAAGAACAACATAGGCATCAACAAGAACTAAGGAGCTCCTGTTGGCCCAGATTGCAAAAGAAAATAACATGTGGCCTGATGTATCTGTCACCTACATTTCCTCTCTAAACTCTTAAGCTCAAGCCTGACGTGTCTTGTTTATTTGCTTTTTTCCTATTCTCCGAAGTAAGTTTTCAAAAATCCATTGCAATACAGGGTGGTAAGTTTATAAAATAAAAGGGGATGCTTTTTGTGAACATAAACAACGGAGCACTGAAATTTTGAAATTTGCATATGTTTTGGCAAAGGCAAAATTCAAACAATTTACAACCTGCAAAGTCTCGTCCGTGCCTCCCTTGTCTGATCCTTACATGACCTCCTCTTTAGCAGCTACTATGCCTTCCACTATGCACCCCCCTGTTGCTCAGCTTTCTCCACAATCAGTACTACAGCGAGGGTGACTTCATTCCTCAGTTCATCCCGATCACGACAATGTCCCACACGTGCCTCATCACCTTCCCCAGACAATGACATACATTGTTGGGCTCTCGATTGTAACCATGGCGCATACTCATCAGCAAAGATGAGTCGTCAATCCCCATGCCTGATTACACATGCGTAAACTTCAATGCAGCGGTACTATGTGTCGTGGATGGTTGCAACTGCTTGGCTGATCTCCTTCGAGTCAGCCCCAACGGCATGCTCGGGCCCTTGACTCGACTTTATGATCGGGAGAGCAGGGGCGAAGCCAACACGCAATTAACCCTGGTGCACAGCTGAAGAAGTGCATATGATTTTCTTAAAACATATGTTAAATATGTGGATGTTTTGTGGTAAAAAGTCTTTTTACCCTGGTGCATTGGCACAAGGCATGATGAACCTGGCGTCGACCCTGCGGGGGAGCTCAACCCAACTGGGTTGTGGGGCCTGACACGCTGGCACTGCATGCCAAGACAATTGAGTGCCCACTCGCCCACCTTTGCCACCCTACCAATCCGAGGGATGCCAGATAGCGATGGGTAGCCTGCTGCCCGAACCACCACCATTATCACTGCACAATGCTCCACCGACAGTAAAGATGGCAACGTGCATGAAAAATCCGCGTACCCGTGGATGCCAAACCCGCGAATACGGGTGGAAATCTATGCCTGCGGGCGCGGGCGCAACTCTAGACCCAATGGATACACTTGCTAACGGGCATGAGAAAATGATATCCGCATCTGCAAACCTACCACACCCGCTATATCAGCTGACATGTGGCCCCAAGTCTCCAAGTATATAACCTCAGGTAAGGGTTTCAGGCCAACAACCTGGCCACCTCTCCAATTTCTTCCTATCTGCCACTGCCGCCGCAAGCGCTCAGGAGCCCCTCCATATTCCGTCCTCCGACCCATCCGCAGTTCGCTCCTCCCCATTCACCGACCGCCCTCCGTCCTTCGCCCTCCCCACTGTCGGAACCGACGCCTATCGTTCTCTGTCTCGTCGCGATTCTATAGGAGCGGGGCTATGGCGGCAGTAGTAGCCGATACTTATGACATTGCCAAGGGCGATGACGTTGATGAAGGTGGTGCAGTGGCGTGGCCTCATCAGAGGGTCGTCATCGTGAGGAGCAACACCGCCTTGCGCATCGACTCCGAGAGCTCCAACAACTCCTCTATGGTCTCCATGGTTGGTTGTCCCTAGGGCGGCGGTGGCCGGGGCGGATCTCGAGGGATCGGGAGCCACAAGGCTTCAGCAGCGGCGGAGACGCCGCCTTGCCAAGTCTCCGCCTAGCGACCCAGCTCCTTCGCCATCCGTGCCATGACACCACCGCCCATGGCTCCATGCTGAGACGACGGCAAGTGCGTATGCCAGTGGGTATCTGCTATCCGCGGATTGTGGCGCGGGCTTGGCTACATGCCCGTTGCGGATAGCGGGCACAAGTTCCATCTTGTAGGCGTGGATTTCTATAGGCGGTATTCGCGTGGATACTATCCATTGCCTTCTCTAACCGATAGTCGCTGCCTGCACTGCACACTGACGATGGTCTCCATCTACTCCGATGAGATGCATCCACTACTTCCCTAATCCGCTCTCTCCCTGTGTGTGTTTTTTTTATCTCAAGAACATCAAGTTTTGCAACACTGTAATAAAAGAGAAAGACCCACCAATCTACTCTTAGATGAACCCCTGATTTTAACAACAATGATGTTGATGGCATAACATGAGCAGGTGTGCAGGGAGTTGGTCTTATTTCACATCGAGTGTGTCTTGAATCCCTGTGACGTTATGGATTGCAGTCTAGTTCTCGGAGATGCGATCTATTTCACCCATGACAACAAGGCAAACAGTCTTTAAATATGACATGACATAGCATGTCCTATCTATGATCACCCCTTCCACCCCTGGATCAGGAGAGCATGGTCCTTTTAGCTGCAAATGAATATGTTGAACGGTTACATCCTCCGCCTATGGTTGCGGCAGGATTCTTGAGGACCAGAGCGTCCGAGGACCGGTGGATGGTCGCTACTTAGCGATGAGTGGTTGACAACATGGTGTCGACTGACTCTTGGTCGAGTATTGCAGGTGTAGGTTGCGGCTTGATTTGCATTGGTGCAGGTGAAGAGAAGACACGAAAGGTCTTAGCCTTGCAGGGCCCTAGAGGAGTGGAGAGACAAGTATGCTTGGCTTGATGAACTCGGTGGCCGAACAGGATCAAGTGCAGACCCCATGGTGGCAAGAAAATCAAGATGAAGTCATGAACATGAGACGATGTAGGATAGCGGCTCACAACCGGAGTCTACACACGGGGTTTGGTTGGTTTACTCCACAAAACCAACACCGAGCCGGGACGACATGGTGGTCAAGTCAAGAGGAGCTTGGTGTGGAGGCTATACCGAGTTTGCGGGGTTTGTGGCGCTCACCACAAAATTGTTGGGTTCCTTGGTTGCTCCACAAAGCGAAGATAGTAGACTTGGCGGCTGGAGACGTGATCCAGACGTGCCGAGAAGCTTCGATGTGGGGGACACGTAGAGGGATCACGAGGCTTGTGTCGAGAGGACGCAGACCGCGGCAAAGGCATGGCCTCCTGATGAGAATATGCAAGTCTTGGCCATATTGACCCTGAGGGGTATATCTTCATTTAAGTTGTAGGGGTAGCGTGGTCATTTGCCTTCACCGGAGAGACTTCATATATATATATCTTTAGGGTTTGATGGCAACTCATCCATCTAGACTGCTTCCTAATTCCTTTGTTCCATAGGCTAGATTTTCCATGCTTTGGTACAGAATTTGACCTCTGGATGTATGGAAGAATTCGGTGTTGTGGTGATTTCCCTGTCTGATTCGTCGACTTGAGGGCGTTTCTCTCCAAATTTGTTTGAGGGTATCATGGGTGAGTGCCTTGTGCCTCTTTGTGTATGATCTTGACCCCTCAAACGACAACATTTTCCTTCGATTTGCGATTTATAGTGGAACCCTAGGTGGTGGCTTGAGCTCGGTAGTTTGGTGATTCCCATTGCTTTGGTTAGTTTGGTGCTCCAAGATTTTAGGCATAGCATCTCCTAAATATGCTTCTCATCTTCCTAAAATTTGAGCTCAATCCATCCAGCTGTTAGGGAGATCCATGGAAGAGTATGGTGAGTTGACCCCGCGGCTAGCCTATTCTGGTTCTACACGACACGCACAGACAGTCCGTCTGGAGGGTCACGGATAGTCCGAACTGCAGTGTCAGACAATCCGCCAGCCCAACAGACAATCTGTAGGGGTTTCACAGACAATCCATATTAGTCGGGTTGTTTCTGGAGGTTATGTTAGCATTTACGGACGGTCCATGTAGATCGTACGAACGGTCCGTGGTGACCAACGGACAGTCCGTCCTATCTTGACGGACAGTCTGACTGGACTTTGTTGACGGTGAATTTCCGTCAACCTAGAGTACTTGTTATACATTGGTTTGGATTATGATTTGCAACTAATCAGCCACTAGGCATACTAATGATGCAACAAGTTCACACTTGCATGTGGTTTTTGGAGTTTATTGTTTACGCAGGAAATCAATGTTAAAGAGAAGACTTTCGGGATAGGTTCATCAACCACTTTATGAGAAGATCACGAAGCCCATCAGAAGTCAAGACATGAAGTGAACACGACTCCAAATGATCCAAGGACCTAAGCATCAACACGTGACTTGGAGACTTACCAATGAAATCAACTCAGCCCGAGAGATATTCTAGCAGCCCAAGACAGTATGATCTATCGGTGCAGATATGGAGACCTAAACAGACTCTAATGGCAAAAGTTTGACTACCAAAGTTGTGGGCCTCGACAATAGCTTCGATTTTGACATATGGAAGGCCCAATTCGGGTCAAGAAGCTAGGCGGCATCGAGCTCGGGACCTAAAATTTGTCGGTGTTTAAACCTCTCGACCTCCATGGGAGGTACCCGCAGCGAGGTAGAAGGTGGGGATCACCATGATCTGGAACTCGAAGGTCTGCGCGAGGACACAAGACACGAGATTTATACAGGTTCAGGTAGCCGGAGTAGCTACCCTACGTCCTGTTTGGGGTAGTATTGCGCCCTGCGCTTGGTGTCGTTCCCCCCGAGGGATTGTGGATGATCGGCTAGGTACCCGGCCCTCCTTTATATAGTCTAGGGGGCGGGTTCCTAGTCGGTTACAAGGCAGGAGTCCTAGTAGGATTACACAGAGCGAGTCCTAGAGGAGTACAGGGGAATTCTACTAGGAGTCTGTCTTCTTCCTTCCTTGCATGAGTACCCGGGGTGTATGCCCGACAAGCCCCCGAGCACATTGTAGTCGAGAGTAGTAGTTCGAGTAGTCTTGAAGCCTCTTCGAGTAGTTCTTGAGCGTCCTCGAGTACTGCTTGGAGAAGTCTTCAATGGTACTTGAACTGTCGTGAGGCTGGAAGGTGGTCCAGCTCATTTGTCTTGAAGTCGAGATTATATGGAAGTGCGATTGCGAAATCGCACTCCATATGGAGTAGCCCCCGAGCCTTAGGTTGAGTTGTAGACTCTGGCTGAGGGTCAATCTTGATTCTGCTTCCGTCTTGAAAAAATCATCTGATGAGTGTAGCCTAGTAGCCCCCGAGCCTTGGAACGATTGAAGAATCAATTCAAGGGTCCTCAGTGTTTGCGGAAGTCATCATCCGAGTACTCTTGTAGCGTTCAGTCCTCAAGATAAGAGAGCCACGTCGAGTAGTTGTTGGTGCTGAGCCCCCGAGCTAGAGAGCTAGCGGATACTACCCGAGTTGTCATCGAGTAGTAATTTGGTGCGTAGCCCCCGAGTTTGGGAACTAGCCGCGCCGGTGGAGGTACGCGGAGCGTACTGGAGGTCGTCGCCGAAGCTTGACCTGAAAGTAGAGATGCGTACATTATGTAGCATTTTTGTAGAAATTGAATCTACAAATGACAAATACAAATATGAATATAGATGTAAATGTCATGTGTCATGCTCTTGTTTTGGTCGTAAGGCGTCGAGTAGTTAGCCTGATGCGGTTTAGCGCCCAGTCTCTGTGATCGCTGTTTAGCCATAGCCGCTGGGGGCGTGAGGCATGACAGGAGAGCTGGTTTAAGCGCCCGATCTCTGAGGAGCCTGTTTAGCCGTAGTCGCTGGGGACGTGAGGCATGACAGGAGAGCCGAGGCTTTGCGCGGATCAAGGCGTGTGCTACTGTAGCGAGACCATTAAGAGGTAGACGAAAGTAGTCGACATGGCGACAAGAGAGAGTGCGATTGCTCGTTGTTCCGCATGGCGGAGAGCAGGATTGCGCAGCGCCTCCTCAGGGTGTAGCCGTTGTGTGCCTCCAGCACTCAGTACACGAAACGTCGTGGCAAGAGCCTCCTATTTTGGTGTACCAAGCCTGTGACAGTCAGTCAACGGTCCCCAAGGAATAGTTGGCATGGTGTAGCTCTGCTGGCAGGTAGCCGTTGAGAGGCGTACACGAGGTAGTCTTTGGCGTTGGTTCCTGTATGTGGAGAGCAAGCCAAAGAAAAAATAATTATTGAAATGAGTGACTTAGCCGCACAAATAGGAGTGCATTGTGACAGGACGGTGGCTCCAAAAGGCCGGTGTCTTCGGAATCGGACAGGAGGATAGTAGTTTAAAGATGGCTTTGGATGAGATGCATGTCGCGCTTACTCTTTTGGCTAGAACTGCGATCAACCTTATGCTATAACTCATATATCTTTAAGGTTTATCTTTTTGGATTGACAAATCTAGGGAGGATCCTCCTTGATGAAAAAGGCACCAAGTCACCCGTAGGCTTGCGGTGAACTTGAGCACGGTTTTGTACCGTCAACAAGCCCCTTTCTCCGACGCTGTTGCCAGGGATCGGCAACTCGAACCCTAGGCGATCCATCTATCTCTTTGACTAACCCTACTTTCTATTATTGCATATATGCTTGCTTTCTTGTTTGTGTCCTTGAAAGTATGTGAAAAGCTAGACACAAGACATTAGAGAAGTTCACAATCCACTCCGACAAGATGATGACTACATCAAGATTCACTCTTTAGTGGTAGGTGCTAACTTTTGTCAGTGGCCCATCATCCACTATTGAGTCCACACCCTACACGAGAGATGATAAACAAGGTATGCCAATGTGTCAATTAAAGATTTAAGACTAATGTTTCGTGGAGGTTTGTTTGTCTAAGCAATAGGTGTTGGAAGCAATCACGTTACGAAAGAAGTACCTGTCACTTTGTCTAAAGAAAAATCATGAAGAAGACACACCGTTGCCATCATGTTACTCTCTGGTCCTGCAATGGTGATAACTTAAAGCCGAAAGATACGCGACGTAGCGCCCCGAAGACCACAACATCAAGGTCGTCAACATCTTCGGATCGAGTCGCAAGAAGTCTATGTTCGCATCAATCTCTGCACAACCTCAAGGAAGAACAACATGATATCTTTGGATATTTAGAAGCTGCATGAAGTTACACTTCCAATGAACCACGAATCAAGTCAACCGGAGGTTCCTACAAAGCGGATATGGCTGAATTACCAAAGATTGCGCGCTCTGAAATTTTCTGGACAGCATGCAAGAGCGGAAACAAAACGGCCATAGCTCCCTCATTTGGGCTCTGATTAAGATGAATGAGTACCCGTTGGAAAAGTAATTTTATAAAGTTTTCAATGGAACAATGTTTTGGTATATGTTCTGTTATGTACACTGGGAAAATCCATGAAAAAGAGGCAGCAGCAACACGATGAGAACAAGATAGTGGAGATGAGGACGGCGACAACGAAGAGGAGCTTGGGTAATGCTTCCATTAGACCACACGAGATGAAATTCAGAAGTTTGGAACAAAAAAAAGACCCCATGAGCATTGACAAAAGAAGGCACAAGCACTACATGAAAAACTGACTTTGGTAACGGTCATAGATCACCTTTGGTAACGGGCAATGCGCCAGTTACCGATCAATTGTTACAAATAAGCCAAGAAAGGTAACAGGAAGATGCTGTTACTGATAACACATATTCGTAACGGGCATAAAACAACAACTGTTACCACAACTAGCCATCGGTCATGTGAAAATGACTGTTTCTCTGGGCCCACAGGGAACTTTGGTAATGGGCACCAAAATAAAGCTCGTTACTGTGAAATCAATATCAGATACGCGTGTGGTGAACCAACGTCTCCGATGTCTCAACGATCGGGCCACGTTGTGGGGCCCACCGGTCAGTATTGGTAACGGGCTTTTACGGTGCCCGTTACTTTGTTGGCAAGTTTGTAACAGGTGTTCCAATTGAAGCCCGTTACTCAGTGGTCAGTGTTTGTAACGAGTTTTAATTAACACCCGTTATAGATACGTAGGCCACCCCTACAGTAACCTGCTGCCGGCTTGTCGGCTGCATCCTGGATCCAGCCAGGATTTGGCAGCCATCAGGGGCTGCATCATGGAACCGGCCAGGATATGACTAAATTCACAGAAATTAGATCTAGCATCCAAATTCATAGAAATCCACAATTCACATGCATCATATGACAAAATTCAGCATCATCATCTCACAGAAGGAGGAAATGCATCTCCCAAGGAGGATTGAAACAATATCACAAAAAATCATGGACGAGGAGGAATGCAAAAATTTATGGACAAGAAGGAATGCAAAAATTCACAGGGTAATTCTACCAGGAGTCCGTCTTCTACTATTCTTCCTTCCTTACATGAGTACCCGGGGAGTATGCCCGACAACTACCCCCTCCATCCCAAATATTGCCCCTTTCTTCTTTCTGAATGGATAAGCGCAACACTTTCCTTGAAAAAAGCGCAGAGGAGGCGTGGAGATAGAGACGATGATGAGCGTCGGCGAGGGGCCAAGTAGTGGACAACCCCGCGCACTCGGGATCGAGGAGAACCGGAACGCGAAGCGGTGCCACAACTGGATCCGTGCGCGTGCCGGCGAGATGGCAACGAAGAGGGAGATGACGATGAGTGCCGGAGAGGGGCCAAGCGGCGGTGGAGTGAACCCAATGCCGGAGACGAGGGTCCTCGACTGGATCCTCTCGGATTCCAACGAGGGGCCAAGCAGCGACAAAGAGGAGTGTGCCGGCGAGGGGGCAGCGAAGTGGTGAGGGGCCTGCCTCACATTTGCGAGCACAAGTGTCTGGCAACTACGAAGACATGTCGAGGGAGCGGCTAAGAAGGTGTAGAGGACCTCATATCTGACTCTGGCAACGACTATGCCGACGGCGAGGCAAGTTTCTCTGAATCTCACTACCTTTTTACTTGTTCTATAGATGAAGCTTAAGGTAGCTTGAGCTTGAGCTTCATCAAGTTAATTAGTGCTTATGATGATGTCTTCCATGCTTGTCATGATCTTAATTATACCAAGTTCTGAGGTAAATCAGTTCTGAACTAAGTTCTACTTTTACTTGTCACACCCTGCTCCAAGGTCTAAGGCAAATTAGTTCTGAATTAACTATGTTGTTCTTATACCATGTTTAACCCTGTTTCGGGAAAAACTCTGAGTTGTGAGCAGAGCTTGAGTTACTTCTTAACCTTAATGTTTGGGATTATGTGAAACCTGAGTTTGAAAAAATCACAAAAGAAGTGAACATCCCCATCAAAAAAGCTAAGCACATAAGGAGGTACAATTATACTATTGAACAAACTCTCGAGCCCATTGAAGGTGCGCTAGAAGGGCTTCAAGAATCTTTGGTTGCTTACGAAGATGTTGCAAAAAGAGCCAATAATCCTGATGGGGCATGATCTAGTTCAAGCTTGTTGATGTGCAGGGTGAGTAGCCATACTTTTGTGGATGTTCAAGGGGCATGCCTTTGTTGATGTGTATGGTCAGATAGCACGACCATAGTAAATAATGTGATGGACTAGTTAAGTGTTGACGGTGAAAATTCGTCAACCTAGCCATGAGTTTACCTTCGGTGTTGGCATGAGTTTTATACCTTATCCATTGGTACTAACCCCCGTGGTATAACAAGTTCACGTGTGCATGTCGGTTTTGGAGTTTGATGTTTATGCAGGGATTTAGTGTTGAATGCAAGACTTTCGGGGTAAGTTCATCAAGCACCTCATGACAAGACCTTGAAGCCCCGAACAAGTCATGCAATGAAGCAAACTTAACTCCAAGAAGCCGGGGACTTGATCCGAGAAGACGACGGACTCCGGGGACCCGACCGGAAAAGTGCTTGAATCTTGCAAGACAAGGAGTTGAGTCCAATTCGGAGAGAAACCGACGACATGGACCTACATGCAGAAGGGGGAAACATCCAGGAAGCAAGGGAACCGACGTGGGGCAAAGGAGCCCACGGGCTGGGCCTAAATGGGCCCAGGCCGGCCGGCCCAGTCCGGTCGGCCCAGGCCCATTTTGGGCCCAAACGTGCTCTCCTTTGCCCTAGCCGCCAATCGGGCTATTTATAGTCCCCTGACCGAGAGCCACGGAGAGAAGATTTCGTCTTCGGCCGCCGAGAAGCAGAGAAGAGAGGGACACCATGTCGGAGAGGAGAGGGTCGAGCTAGTTGACTAGGGTTTCCCTAGCCGACGTGGGAACCTTGCATGGAAGACCACGTCGGAGTTCCCGAGCTAGAAGCAAGATCAAGGAAGGATCCCGGTGGTGATCTTGTGTATGTATCATTGTCATAGTTGAATTATCAAGTTGAATCTTTTCTTAGCGATCAAGTGTTTCCTCGAAGATTTCGTTTTTCGATCGGCTTTGCTTATTCCAATTCTATTCGCGCGATAGATTACATAGGGTGTTCTTGTAGCCGCGGTGGCTAGAGGTACACGCCGGATCTTCCGAGAGAATCTCGACTTGTCTTTTGACTCGCCCTAAGCTCCCCGCATGAATAGGGATACGTTGTGACAGAACGGGGGTCTCGAAAGGCGGATGTTTTCGGATTTGGACGGGAAACCACGATTTAAAGACGCTTCTTATAAGATTCGATTTGCTACTTCTTCTCTTGCTTGGATCTTCAACAAAAGGCTTACCCCGATCCCTCTAGATCGGTTTATCTACCTAATCTTACTTTGTTTTCTCCGGTCTTTAGTAGATTAGATTTATCTTTGTTTTGTGTTCTTATCTAGATGCATTAGGGTTTCTCTTTTACCAAAGATTGAAGTTATTTGGCTTTACTAGATCAACTCTTGCGTCACACATTTGTTCCACGGATTCGATACCTTGGGTTCACCACTCGAGGGAAGAAGGGTCCCTTGACTACGACGGGAGACTTGTACGCTTGCGAGTCACGAACGAACTTTGATACAATTATTAACCGTCAACAAGCCCCTTTTTCTGGCGCCGTTGCCGGGGAACAAGTGATCAAGATTTGATTTTTTATTGCTTTTTTTTTGTAATTTTCAGTACTGATTTTGTTTTATTTTTGCATCTACTAAATTTCGATCATCCTCAAAATACATCTAATCTAGTTTGTCTAACTCTAGTCTTTATAGATTTGTTTTGTTTTCTAGTTTTTTTGCATACTTTGTTTATTGCTAACCCTAACAGGAGATGGTTGGCTACCTCTCCAAGAAACCCAAACCTTTTTGTGGATGATCCAGGGAAAACTTTACGGGCAAAGGTGACATGCAACACAAGCTAAAGGGGTGGAAACCCTAGATTCAAAAGTTGAAGTCGAAGGACCGTCGAAATCTCCAAGGGAATCACCACCTCCAAGTCCAAAGGAAGATCAACCTCAACCACCGGAGCGCTGCGCACCCCGACATCGTTGATCTACCTATCATAAACCTTCAAGACGCCGGGAGGCCGTTCAAGATCAAAGTCTCAACTATCCGCATGACGATTGCGAGAGCTGAATGCATACGAGTCGGATTCCTTGAGTGGCATATCGGTTTACTTAAGAGGAGGATGGAGAAGATGGAGATGGAGAAAGAAGCTCAACACCTAAAGGCCGCCGAAGCAAGATCCACATGCAGGGAGTGTGTGGAGCACAACCACGTCCAAGGTAACCCCGATTTAATGCAAGTTCGTCGATTCAAGTTTTGGTTTCTCTTTGTGCACAATTCAAGGACTTGATGGACGAGCAAGCTAAGATCAACAAGGACGCCGTCACTAAGTTCGAGGCTATGGAGAAAATATTGAAGAATTTAGATGGCAAGGTGACGGAGGTCGGAAGCTCTATACGTGAAGTGTTCATCGTGATGAAGATGCTAGACGCAAGTGGGACAACTTGCCGGCGCCCGATGGGTAACGAAGAAGAATATCCGAGACAACTCCAAGGTCCCAAGACGGCAAAGGCTACTCAAGCTCATTCGGGAGAGATGAAGGATCACATTAGAGACCATGAAGATCACGACCGAAGGACCGGAGTTCGAGATGCCGAGCCACAAGGAAGTTGTTGCATCCGTCAAGACCAAGGACAAAGCCAACTGTGAAGACCAAAAAAATTGACTAAGCCAAAGTGGGTACCCAAGATTGCAACGCCCGCAAAGAGCGTTGATCCGGAGAAATCAAGTGAAGAAGTCTAGCCATGGACTATAAACGAAGCGCTAGGCGGGAGGCAACCCGTTTCGTCAAGTCAAGAATAAGCTACGGGAGGACAACCCGATTCCGGGTTTTTCGAGTCTTTTTAAATAATTTAGTTTTTGAGTTTTATTACGCAAAGACATTAGACTTAGAAGTGGTTGAACAATATTAGAGACATAATTCTTGATTGAATGTTTGCTTTATCATAAACCCTTTGCATGAACCCTCCTATGTGCTTGTTTGATTCTTTTCTTTTCGAGAAACACTCAACCAAATAATTTCAGAACCTAACTCAACCTTTCACCCTCATTATGGTGCTGAGGTTGACTTATTTTTCATGCTAAAACCACACGAGTAGAGCCACGATTTATGTTTAAGTGTTAATAAAATTCAGCACGTGGTAGGACTCGCGTGGATCTAGAAATCAAAGCTTTTGGTTGGTTTTAAAAATCTTTATCCTTGGTTTCTCTAGGATTAGAATTTTTCTAAGCCCATTCTAATTTTGTTTTATTCAAAATCTTTCTTATTTAGCCAAAATTAGAACCTAAACCTATGCCCCCATGATCAAGCCGGGAAAATGTCCGCTCTCAACCGATGAAGGCAAACTATACCGGTGAGACCGAAATCGACGTAAAAAGAAAATATTTTCGACTTGCATTTGTTTTTAATGGTTTAAAAACTTCTCTAAAATTATGTTCGAGCTCTTGCATGGCTCTGAAAAATATTTTAAATTTCGAATTAGAGGAGTGCTTAACCTTAAACACACCTTAATGGAGGCAATCTAGCAATCGTGCATGCACCATTGAATTCCCTTTCATCAACTTTCACCAATTTCACATGCGAAGGACAAGCATGGTGGGCAGCAAGCATCAACTTTGTAGGAATTTCATGGTGGCATGTGGAGCAAGTGGAGCTAGGGAGCATGGACATGACCCAAAACATGAAGCATCAAGTGGAAGGACCAATAGTGGACGAGAGCGTTTGGGCGGTGCAACTCGTGGAGCACGCGGGCGGGGAAAGTTGCGAGAGGTGAAATGATCATGCTTCGGAAGAAAGACGAGACGGGGAGGAGCACCGAGGCCGGCCTCACCTACATAAGGAGCCCCCCCCCCCGCTCCCGTTTTCCGCACCAAGCTTCCCTCTCCTTCCTTTGTTTGTGTGTTCAAGTTTGTGTGCTCAAAACCTCCGTAGACATAGCCAACCTTCCCAAGCTTGATAGCTCAAAAAAAAATCCACATCCTTAATCCACTCAAAGTCCACATCCGAAGCAAAAAGTTTAAGTGCCTAGTTACCGGTTGCAACCCGGAATTTTAGTTGAAAAAAAAGAGTGCAGCAACCATGTGAAAGAAGACCACAAGTCTCTTCTCCAAGAAGAAGAGTTCGTCGTCGTCCAAGCCGTCATCAACCACGTCTTCGAGGAGGCACTTGGTTTCCGAGTCTCCCCGGAGCATGGAGACGGATACGGCACCACCGAGAAGGAACGATGCTCTCCTCCTTGGTGGTATGAGGGCTGCAAGAAGCACTTCCATGAGGTTCACCGAACCTCGTGGGCACACGAAGGAGCAGCCCGCGCCACCACGACGATCGACTCGCTCAACCGCGCCACCTCCTTACACCCCGACATGCTCTTCGTACGGCTTCATCATCTTGTCGGCGGCGGAGGAGGAGAGGCTCTCTAATCTTGAGAAGAGGCTTGTGCCGAATGTCGAGTTCGACGACCAAGCACTCTACACCTTGGGTTTTGGCACCGACATATACTATATGTTGGGGCACCTCGGATGGGTGCAGTTCTCCAACGGAGTATCGGTGGACACCCACTTGGGGTTCTCCTTGGAAATTTTAATGACTATTGCACCTATCCTTGATGATGGGGTGCAAAGCTTGTCATTCCGTTTGGAGGGAGTCCAACAAGTGGTTCCCTACGAGCACGTTAGGGAGCTGCTTGGATTCCACAAGGAGCTCCGGAGAAAGTTGACGTGCCACCCGACATGTTAGCGGGATTTTGGAACATGATCTCCGGAGAAGCCCATCAACAACGCAATTGCATCCGCAACCCCATTATCCGGATATTTCACTCTTGGATGTGCAAGAGGGTATTGGGGAGGATGAAGGAAACAAAGGTGACCGACACGGAGTTGAATTGGCTATACTCGGCTTTAATTGCCAGGCAGCCAATAGACCCCTCTTACCTCATGATCAACCGTTGGTGCTGTGAAGCAACATCAGGGGCGGGTAATTTTGGTTCGGGGTGTTACCTCTCCATGTTGGCCTTTTCCTTGCGGCCGGGGATCGCAAGAAACCCCGCTCACCTTTTGCGTGGTACCTCTCTCGGTTTTGAGTATTTGCGGCAAGGCAAATACATTAGTGGAGATGAGAGAGGAGGTTATCGGTTGGCCATAGTGAACCTACCCCTTCCGAATGAGAGGCTTAGGCTTTTCACCGAAGGAAGGGAAGATTGGTTGGAAGAGGGATTACTTGTCCCTGCAAGGAAGAAAAAAAGAGGAAGAATCGTAGAGGAGGGAATATCCTCCGCACAAGCGAGTGGAGCACAACCCAATGTGCAACCATTCGGCGGGGGTCCCTCCTCCGCCAAGTTATTACGGAGGGCCACAAGAGCAAGCATGGGGGGTGGTGCACCGGTACCCCCACAAAATTATGTTGTGCCCAACGCTAACTTCGCGGAGTCCTACGCTCATCATCCCCAACCACAACAAAGCATGGCCATTATTGGAGGGTATGCTGCAAGAAATGCTCAAAACATCGCAGCCATCCAAGCTAACACAACCCAACTCGGTGAAGGCAACGCAAATATTGCCTTTGAACTTGGACGCCTTCACCTTGTGGAGCCAAATCAATTCGACGGAGGAAGCGTCCAACCATATTATGAGCAAGGGTATTATTATCAAGACTATCAACATCAACCACCGGCGGAGGACTAGAAGGCTTAGGAACTTTAGTTTTCTTTTCTTTTCTTTTTCTCTCGTAATTTTCAGCTTTTGCTTATGTGTGTTTGCGTAGTATTTTCTGTTTTTATTTAAATTTCAGCAAGCATGTTTGTTTATTTTCAGTTTGTATTTCAACTTGATATCATCATTAATAAAGACACCACCTTGATTATATCATTGGAAAAGTTACAAAATTCGTGCCATGATGATATATGATTATAATTGCAGCTTTGTTCATCTTTGTAGTTGATTTATGCATGTTTAAGCTAGTGCTCTCTTAAAAATACAGATCTGAATTTATTTAAATGCTAGCTTAATTTTCAGCGGAGGTTATGATTAAAATAAAGACCCATAGTGTTTTATGTGCTCTCAAGTTATGAATAGATTAAAGATGTCTTTTATGCTCAAAAATATTGCTAACCTTGTCACAAATATCACTTGTGTGTTGCTCAACCTATCCAAAGCCTTATATATATTTGAGTGCACAAACCTTAGTGTACAAGATTTATTCTTGAGTGCGTTATTGCAGGCCATGATTTCTCGGCCCGAGACTAAGAAGCTGGTCATTCCGTTTTTGCGTATCTATCTTTTTGCTAGCCTCTTATCCGTGCATTGTGTATCCCCGCATCGGTGATCTCACAAACTTCGCCGGATATCCACCCTTAAACCAAAATATCATTTTTTGTGATTACCTCCTTGACCACAACCTATCGTTGAGAATGGATCATCAATTCAAGGAAGATCGCAAGACGGTGCCAACGTTGAAGATTTCAAGTATCTCTCCTAGGAAAAATATTCCGGTACCTACCTTATTTTTCGCCTCTTTGCTCGAGGACGAGCAACGTCTAAGCATGGGGGAGGAGGTAGGTACGGTGCAGTTTTAGAGTTCAAAGGGGAATATTTTAAAAAAAATGATGATGAAAGAAAAAAATCCAGCGATACTCATGACTTTCAAGGTATAAAAAATCAAAACTTCATTGTGGAAGTCATGGGCTGAATGTATGACGAGGAAAAAAATGAATGAATGAAAGAAAGAAAAGAATGAGAAATATGAGAAAGAAAAAAATGTGCGTAAAGTAAATTCCCTAAGCTCTCTAAAAGTGCATTCAAGGCTTCAAGTTAAAAAGATCCATTCTCATTTTCCAACCATGTGCAATCCGATAACGAGGACTTCTTTTGTGCCTCGGGATCACTCTTTGCCATTTGCACATGTCCACTTATCTAAAGTGTGTGTATTTCTCTCTTTCCCCTCCTTGATTAACATTATTTTCCAATGACCTTTTTGACGAGTCTCGGTAAGACCATGAGAAGCTTGTCTTGTTTTGACAACACCTCATTTATAAAATCTTGTTAGGACTAAACTTTCCCAAAGCTCCATATAAAGCCTACCACATATATATGAGAGGGAAAGGAGTAGAATATATAGGCTTGAGAGACAAGTGAGATGAGAGTTTATGAGCAATACACGAGATGATTTAAATTTGTGAATTTGGTTTAGTTTTTCTTTATCTCGATCTTCATTTCAAAAATTCTGAGATCTATTTAAAACTTTGTGAGCATGTTAATACTTGTGGGATGAGCTTAAAAAGAATCTACCCTCCGTAGAGATGAAGGCTAGTACATTATGGAACTTTAATGAATTAAAATTTTGAGAGCATTATGTTTTCTCATGTGTAATCAAGTGCAAAGTTTAAACATTGTTTGGCAATGATGATATCCATCGAAGGCTTACTCGAGGACGAGCAAGGTTTAAGCATGGGGGAGATGTTGACGGTGAAAATCCGTCAACCTAGCCATGAGTTTACCTTCGGTGTTGGCATGAGTTTTATACCTTATCCATTGGTACTAACCCCCGTGGTATAACAAGTTCACGTGTGCATGTCGGTTTTGGAGTTTGATGTTTATGCAGGGATTTAGTGTTGAATGCAAGACTTTCGGGGTAAGTTCATCAAGCACCTCATGACAAGACCTTGAAGCCCTGAACAAGTCATGCAATGAAGCAAACTTAACTCCAAGAAGCCGGGGACTTGATCCGAGAAGACGACAGACTCCAGGGACCTGACCAGAAAAGTGCTGAATCTTGCAAGACAAGGAGTTGAGTCCAATTCGGAGAGAAACCGACGACATGGACCTACATGCGAAGGGGGAAACATCCGGGAAGCAAGGGAACCGACGTGGGGCAAAGGAGCCCACGGGGCCGGGCCTAAATGGGCCCGGGCCGGCCGGCCCCGGTCCGGTCGGCCCGAGGCCCATTTTGGGCCCAAACGTGCTCTCCTTTGCCCTAGCCGCCAATCGGGCTATTTATAGTCCCCTGACCGAGAGCCACGGAGAGAAGATTTCGTCTTCGGGCCGCCGAGAAGCAGAGAAGAGAGGGACACCATGTCGGAGAGGAGAGGGTCGAGCTAGTTGACTAGGGTTTCCCTAGCCGACGTGGGAACCTTGCATGGAAGACCACGTCGGAGTTCCCGCAGCTAGAAGCAAGATCAAGGAAGGATCCCGGTGGTGATCTTGTGTATGTATCATTGTCATAGTTGAATTATCAAGTTGAATCTTTTCTTAGCGATCAAGTGTTTCCTCGAAGATTTCGTTTTTCGATCGGCTTTGCTTATTCCAATTCTATTCGCGCGATAGATTACATAGGGTGTTCTTGTAGCCGCGGTGGCTAGAGGTACACGCCGGATCTTCCGAGAGAATCTCGACTTGTCTTTTGACTCGCCCTAAGCTCCCCGCATGAATAGGGATACGTTGTGACAGAACGGGGGTCTCGAAAGGCGGATGTTTTCGGATTTGGACGGGAAACCACGATTTAAAGACGCTTCTTATAAGATTCGATTTGCTACTTCTTCTCTTGCTTGGATCTTCAACAAAAGGCTTACCCCGATCCCTCTAGATCGGTTTATCTACCTAATCTTACTTTGTTTTCTCCGGTCTTTAGTAGATTAGATTTATCTTTGTTTTGTGTTCTTATCTAGATGCATTAGGGTTTCTCTTTTACCAAAGATTGAAGTTATTTGGCTTTACTAGATCAACTCTTGCGTCACACATTTGTTCCACGGATTCGATACCTTGGGTTCACCACTCGAGGGAAGAAGGGTCCCTTGACTACGACGGGAGACTTGTACGCTTGCGAGTCACGAACGAACTTTGATACAATTATTAACCGTCAACATTAAGTCCTAGCCTGATATATGGACAAGTTAACCTTTTGTAATAATTATCTTTATTCCTGCGGACAAGTTATCTTAATCTTTGTGGACAATTTATCTCTCTTATGATGTATGTTTTGTCTCAGAAGATATGTGTGTTGATTGTGCATGTATGTCGAAATGGAAGCAATGAGAGATGGATCGAGTTGACCTGTCAATGAGGACAGACTCAAAGGAGACGATTAACAAACCTCCATCTCATTTGTTCACTGACGCCGCGCTCCCACTTCACGGTAGTTGAGTGCTCTCAGACTTTAATTATTGGGCTCTCAAACTAGTAACAGGCGTCAAATGCTCATTGGTAACAGACTTAAATAGCATGTTACCGATAGGGCGTTGATCCGTAATGGACTTTACTAGTTCATTACCGATAGGTTTAACTTGCGTAACAGGCTCTATTTAACATCCGTTACAAAGAATTCATGTAACGGGTGTTTAAGAAGACCGTTACCAGAAGTCCACATTTATAACAAGTGTTGCGGAGGCCAACCCCGAGGTCGACCTGCCGCGCTTATCTGTAACGGGCGCCAAGTAACAACCGTTACAGATGTGGGTGCATGTAACTGGTGTTAAGGGCCCGTTACAAATGCTACGTGACCTATTTGAGGTTTTCACATAGTGAAGTTGGCAACATCTGATGCTAGGAGATGTTATAAGAAAATCACGATGGATTACACACAAATGATGACATCCAATGGCATGGATACTCTGGGCTCTCACACGAAGGATTATGGAGTTGCTTGAAGATATTTGAGACATGTGTGTAGTCCCTCAAATGAATAAGAAGAGTGAGTCCACACAAGGCAACCTTGATGATATGTGGCACGAACGAAGGAATTGCGAAAAGACGATGCAAGCCACCGATCATTGAAGATGTTCGCTTTCAACTCTAAGAGACCACTCACGATGAAAAGCTCGAAGGCCAAGGTACAAATTAACCTCTCAAGATACTTTTGGAGCTGATAATGTTCCTTTTATATATCTATGATTCATATCCTATGCCTTGTTCTTATGATGACCATGATAGGCTAGAATTTCTTGAGAGTGATAAAGAGGCTTTGTTGTTACATGCCTAATAAACTTTGTTACATACCGCATCGAGTTCAAGGATCACAGTTGCTATAGATGCCGATCTCCCTTCTTCCATGCTAGGCACAATGCTTAAAGCATGGGGGAGGGCATGCTACATCACAAGCATCAAAGGACGGTAACAATTCTTCAACCCTCTCTTTGTCCTTGTCTTTCTAAATGCTTGTATATATGTATTTGCCTTCAACAACCTTAGATGCAACTTTTGTATGTCTCTCTTGTTAAATAACATGGCTTCTAGGAGTACAACCTAGTTTTTGTTTTTGTTTATTGTCATCACCTTGTGCTCACCATGATGAAATCATTTTGGCTTGATCTTGATCATTGATATATGATGACCGTTGCCGCTTTGTTTAAACTTTGTGCTTGTTTATGCATGATTAAGCTATTCCTCTCTCTAATACAAATCTGAAATTAATTAAATGCTAGCTTAATCTTTTGTGGAGGTCATGATAAAAATAAAGACTCGTGGTTTCTTTTATGCTCTTAACTTTGGATGGGTCGAAGGACATATTACTTTTTGCTTTTAAAAGTCATGCTAACCCTGTCATTAATACCTCTTGCATTTTGCTCCACCTATCCAAAGCCTTATATATTGAGTGCAACCATAGATTACAAGAGTTATTATTGGGTGAATTGATTCAAGGTTCGATTCTTTGGCTCGTGACTAAGAAGCAAGTCATTCTGTTTTTTGCGTAACTTATCTTTTGCTAGCCTATTGTATATGTTGACGCAAAAATAGGACGTCACCTCCGTGGTCTATAGCAAGGCGTGCCAGCCAATCCGACAAGCTTATTGGCAATGGAAAATATTAGGGATCAGCTAGAGAACCGATGGCCTTTCAGCAACACATGTACTCGCCAATCAGCCGATACAAGATAAAGCAGGATCGGCCGGCTCCAGATCGACCGAAGCGCGGGTGCGTAAGTAGATCGATCGGCTGGATCGGCCGATCGTGATGTCAGCACTCAAGTAGGTCAGAATCGGCTGCGGTGTTAGAAGTTGATAGGATCTAGATCGAGCAGAAGGTAAACATAATAGCTACTCATGACCACAAACTTCACAACACCAAGTAGCAAACATAATTATGATCAAGTAGAATCAAGTTTCTCAACTCACGACCACAAAGTTCACAACACCATGTAGCAACAAGTTCCATCAACTCATGACCATTCTCAACACTCAAGAACTAAACATCAATTACATTTGTAGGCGTTGATTCTCCTTCCGTAGATCCATCCTGCAACTTCTGCAGAGAAGTAGCTTCAAGCTTCTTGCGATCCTTCCCATTGTTCTTCCCTTTGTCATTTGCATGATCTGAAGTAAACATCAGCAGCGACAAGTTTCATAACACTACATGTCATTCAGGGTTGTTCATCACTATGAAGTGAGCAACAACCTGTAGTTAAACATCAACAAGCAACAAGTTTCATAATAATCATTATTACCTATTTTTATTTAACTCGCAAAGAATCAATTCCTTCTCCTTCTCAACCCGTTCCAGCTTTGCCTTCACCTTTTTCAACTCAGCGGCAGTAGCTTCAAGCTGCTTGTTAGAAATTTCACAGTCTTCCTTAAAATCACTTGCTTCCTCTCGACCATTTTCAACAACCTTTGTCAGCCTATCTAGAACAGCAGTAGTCCTAGCATCCCATTGAGGATCAATCCAAATAAATGTCCCACATCGTTGTTCTTCAGACTGTAGACACCAAATACATACATGTTCATACAATTATCCATTTGCAACACTAACATCAAGAGTATAAGTACTATAAGTCTACCTGACTGCAGATTCCATACCGGCACCCAAGGCTGCACAAGGTTTCCTTGACAAGGACAGCATACCCATGCTCGCACTTGTTATAGCGATCCACAAGGATAATGTCAGCATTAGGAGGGCTTGATGTAACGAAATTAGTGGACCGAGCCACGTCCAGAAGCTAGTAAAATACAACAACCTATCAATTTAATGCAAATTAAAAACTAACTAAATCTAACACCTATGAATTGTCAATAGCATATCAACTTCTAACACCAATTGAAGTGCAAATCTGAGGGTACAAAGAAATCTGAATCAATTGTATTTTTATATGCTCATCAATCCGCAAGATACCCAAATCTAGAAATCTCCATCCCTATGTTGTAGGAGAAAATGTAGTGGCTCAAACCAGAAGACCGACCTTGTCGTGTTGACTCAGGTACTGGTAGCCGGGAGGTGCCTCATACTCACCCTCTCATCACCGCTACGATTCTCCATTCCTACCACAAGCCGCCGTTGCAGATCTGTGTAGCGGAAGTTGAAAGTCTTTGCGAAGTCTCAGTGAAGCATCTCGCCAACCATTCAATAGGCAATTACTGAAACTTACATGTGGGACCTGGTCACAATAAAGAATTTGCATGAACTATTAGCTGAGTTTCCCATAAAACATGCACAACCAATAAGTGGTGCAGTGGTAAACAACACAGCCTTGTTCCTTCAGGTCCCTAGTTCGAACCCATGTGTCAGGGGTGAGACCTGGCAGATCCGCTAGGGGGTGACCCAAGCGGTTGTAGGTTGATTGGAGGGGATCAGGACCTAAGAGCGTAGGTGGTAGTTCATGGATGGAACTCAGAAATCCCGGAGAGACATGAGAGGCACTGTGATTTATACTGGTTCGGGTCTCCGGAGAGTAAAACCCTATGTCTAGTTTGGTGGTGGTATTATGTGAGTCATCCGCCCCCAAGGAGGGAGCCGTCGACGTCGTTGCCTTGAGGGGCGCCCTAGGCCGCCTTATATTGGTTGGCGTGCCTTGGGTTACAAGTTGGTTTCCATCTATCCTAGTCGGTTACAATATGGAAGGCTTATCCGAACTGCCTTAAACTGCCTGAACTGTCTTGTCTTGTACACCAAGTATCTTCATGTCTTGGGTCCACATGTCAGGTCGGGGAGGGACAACTGACAGGTCGACGGGTCTTTTGAAAGGACGGGCCCACTTGTCGAGGACGACTGAGAACCTGGTTGGTGGGGACCGAGGGGTACCCATGTCTCTTAAGCCCCCGATTGATGTGTAGGCGTAGTGGCTGAGATGAGGTCATGTCGAAGCGAAGCGAAGGCATGGCACCACTGAGGTCATGTAGGGTGCACGGTGATCCAAAGAAGAAAGATATCCCCTTCAGTGCGCACGAAGCCGAACATTGAGCTCCTGGAACGTAGGTCCAGAAGGTCGAAGTGAAGGCAAGACGCCGATCTTGAAGAACCGCCGACCTGACCTAGATCAGGTAACACAAAGGAGCTTCTGCGACAGCCTTCTACTGAAGTGGACGACGATGGAGATGCCGGGAGGTCCGTAGACCTACAGCGGGTGACGAGGGAGCCACCGGGAGGTCCGTAGACCTACAGCGGGCGAAGACGGAGCCACCGAGAGGTTCGTAGACCTACAACGGGTGACGAGCCCCCGAGCTTGGAAGCTGGATGAGTCGTGGAAGCGTCGAATCACCTCCCGCCGTGAGCCAGTGAGGTCCGCTAGGCAACAGGCGACACATCCAGAGGTCAGAATTCCGGAAGCTGGACAAGGAGCTGGCCCTGTGAAACAAAATATAATGAAAATTTGGCCTGGGCCTAAGACATGCTTGCAATTGGTTTTGTTTGAGAAAGCATTCCCCTCATCGTGCCAGGCACAATTTATGCAAACTCAAATGCTATGAAGTTGCAAAACGTGTCCCCTCCGCTAACCCAACTCAGTGGAGGAACAACTTACCGACAGTACGGCTCAGCGTGGAGGCTTAGGTGCAGCCGACGCGCGGAGGGGGGCCTTGGACCCAAGGTCTCGCAACCACACGACTTAAGAATTTGCATAATAAGTCAAAGACATTTAAAGGGAGAACGCACAGAAATTAATCAAGGCCCTCAGGTTTGACGACCCTTAGATTGGCAAAGCTAAGCCCCCGAGCGTGGAGGTCGGCTACGCCAAGCCCCCGCGTGTGTCGAAGGGGGAGGGAAAAGGGACCAAGAAAAAGCATGTAAAGTAGGTCGGCGAAGGTCGCGGATAACGAGATGTGATCGCCGTAAGAATATACGAAAGCTGTAAAATACTTAATTGCAAATAAAACTTAACTTGCCGAGTTGTGGTCGAGGTCTTCATGACGAGCTCGAGATGCCGAAGAGGTTGGCGAGGCGAGCTGAAGTCATGTAGGCATGCCGTGATTTAGACGTCGAGGGGTCGACAAAGCGTCGTTAGATGGTCGGCGATGCGAGCTGGACTCGAGCCGAGCTCTCGAGGAGGTGATGAAACCAGCTATAGGAGCAGCAAAGTGTGACTTACTGGTCGTCGACACGGACACGACAGACCGTGTTCGCACGCTGGCACTATGCCTGTTGTTTTTATCCATTGTCCATATTCAAATCCACATCCACCTCAAATGGGGAGGGTATGGGTAGAAAATAATTATCCATTGAAGAAATGGGGAGGGTAGGGTGTGGGGAGGGTGCAAATAATCGATTGGGTATGTGTAGAATCTAGTACAAAACTAGTTATCCATTGGGTATGGGTGGGAATGGGGAGGGTAAGAAGTGGATAATAATTATTTGGATTTGGGTATGAATAAGAGTGGATTTGTCCATACCCTCCCCAGTGGCAGGCTTAGCTGGCACGTCGTAGGTCTTGTAGATTGGTTTTAGCCTATCACTGAACAGGCATGCACAGAATCGGCCTTGTGGTGCTTGTAGACGTCATATTTGCATCTAGGACCGCACGCCGAGCTGGAAGTGTTGGAAGCCGCCTTATAGTATAGGTGGGGTGACATATCCGGAGGCTGACAAATATGACGACGCGTAGATATGTCTGCCATGTCGCCGAATCGACGAGGTTTGCATGAGCAGATCATGTTTCGGAGAGTTGAAGAATTAGCATGATGATGATGAAGCAATTGTGGGCTTGGGTGGGTGGGTCGCCGGAAAATAATTTCTTGCGTGCGATCCGCAGAATGAAGATGTCGACCTCGGTTAGATTGGAGGGCGGCGACGAGGAGGTCGCCGCCGAGGAAGTTATTCGTGCTGTCACCGAAGATGACGCTAGGTCTGGCCACCATGCAGCACAGCGAGCTCCCGATCACCCCTACCTGGCCCGCCAACTGTCAGGGGGTGAGACCTAGCAGACCCGCTAGGGGGCGACCCAAGCAGTTGTAGGTTGATTCGAGGGGATCGGGACCTAAGAGCGTAGGTGGTAGTTCGCGTATGGAACTCGGAAATCCCGGCGAGACACGAGAGGCACGACGATTTATACTGGTTTGGGCCTCCGGAGAGTAAAACCCTACGTCCAGTTTGGTGGTGGTATTATGTGAGTCATCTGCCCCCGAGGAGGGAGCCGTCGACGACATGCCCTTGAGGGGCGCCCCAGGCCGCCATATATTGGCTATCGTGCCTTGGGTTACAAGTTGGTTTCCATCTATCCTAGTCGGTTACAATATGGAAGGCTTATCCTAATTGCCTTAAACTGTCTGGATTGGCTTGTCTTGTACACCAAGTATCTTCATGTCTTCGGCCCACATGTCAGGTCGGGGAGGGCCAACTAACAGGTTGGCGGGTCTTCTGGAAGGTCGGGCCCACCTATCGGGGACGACTGAGACCCTGGTCGGTGAGGACCCAGTGGTACCCATGTCTCTCACCATGTCATGGCAAATTGTTTTTGCAACATTTCGTGACCTAGCCTTCGCTGATCTGGCGATAATGCTTACATGTGGGACCCAACTGAATTTTATGATGACTTGGAACACTCGATGCTGTTGACTTAGCAAAAATGCTTACATGTGGGACCCTAAAAAATTTTATGATGATTTGGAACACTCTAATTTCGAAAGAATGGTTACATGTGGGACCCTAAAAAATTTTATGATGATTTGGAACACTCTGTTTTTAAAATAATACTTACATGTGGGACCAATGTTGGTTTATGACGTTTTTAGAGCTTATGGCCTCACAAGACACGTGGAACAGGGAATGCCTGGCTACAGTACCTACCGCAATGACAAAATTTTTTCTTGTCACTAAATTTCTTCGAAAGTGAAATATTATGATGAGATTAGCCAGGAACGCCATAAGTCAATGATGCTAAAATGTGGTTGTGTCACTAGTCAACAATTTTCTTGTAGTGTTTAAATCAGACTAACAAAGACAAAGATGAAGAAGGGTGAGTTTGATGATGTATTCCGTTATGAACATGATGATGAGAACTAGAGGCCTACCTACATTCTTCCTGAACATGTTGATCATTTCAACACAATACGTGAATTCATAAATGTGTTTCAAGCAGAGGTTCAAAAGCTAGAAGCTGACTAGTTTTAGCTTGGGACTTGTACTCATTCCTATTGATGTCGTGCCTTGTAATAGCCATCAGGTGACCTTTGTATGTATGTCATTGTACCACAACCACGACAATCATTGGATCCTATGTGAACTACATACATCAGGCCATTTCTTGTGATACAATGACATACAGAGGTCATCTGGTGGCTATTTTTTATCTCCATTATTAATGACCATATTTTTTTATAAACTAACTTCTAAAAACTAGAAAAATGTAAAATTATAATTAGTTCTATGTATCATTATATCAAAAAGTAAAATTCAGTTTTCTCTACATCAATTTAAAAGATAACAAGAAAATGCTAGTGTTTAGCCAACCACTTTTTTCTAAATCTAAAGTATATAAATAACCTCATCTCTTATTAGCTCCTCCCACCTAGGATTCAAGATTTCTATTTTCTCCATCTATAAAATATATAAAAAAAATTAATCACAACAAATGAAGGGAGGAAGAAGAATCAAACCTTGGCAACACATTAGAGGAGAGAAATCTTCACAAATAGATGAAGAAAAAAACAGCAGCACCTCTCTAAGGTTGAAGCGCCATAGAGGAGGAGCTTGAGCTCTAGGTGAAGAATGGCTCGGGAAAGAGAAAGAGGAAGAAGAAGAAGCTAGATTTATAGGGCACGGGCTTTTAGTCCCGGGTGGAATTACCAACCGAGACTAAAGGCACCCCTTTAGTCTCGGTTGGTATCTCCACCCGGTGCTGAAAGCCCGCATCAATCATTGCTGGAAAGAGACGTTGAGAGCCAGGCCTTTTGTCACGGTTGGTTATATCATCCGGGACAAAAGGGGGGTGCCTCCCGCAATAATTTCGAGCCACGTCGACGAAATGCCTTTAGAGGCCTGTACCAAAGCCTCACTCTCTACCAGTGTGAGCTCTTCGGCGGCGAGGAGCACCAGGGATGTGCCGAGGCTGTGGCAGACGATGGTGATGATGAGCTCCTCCCCTTGTAGAGCTCCACGAGGTGCTTCACCTCCTCCACGATTACGACACACGGTGGCACGCGGTGGCCACGACAGTCATAGATCCAAATATGTCGTGACGTGCTTGGTGCTCGGTGTTGACGCTCCTTAGCCTCACCACTAAGTTCGTACCTAGTAATGGAGCTAAGGAACGTCAGTGGTAAAACATACGATCACAGAAAGGTCCGCAGGCGCACGAATTATCGTTGTAGCATTTAACCATTGGTATTCGGGTTATTGTATTTATATTTTCCCAAGGGAGGCACTACGACAAAGATGATCGAGTAAGCGGTGGAGAATAACCAAGGCATGGTAAAGAGCTAAAGCGGGGGATAACGAATAAAGGTATTCGGGGATAACTTGACACATGCTAGGAGATCCAGAAAAAAGACTAGAGAGGATAGCGAGCTGGGAGGACAACGAGACGAGAAAGGATCCTAACACAATCTATCTATTCTTGTCAACTCTAGGCAAAGGACTAAAGCAAAGGATAACCAAGGCAAGCTAACTCGACAAGCTCTTCTAGTGCTGTAGGGGCTTCAAAGTTGTGCCCTCAGATTAGGTTGAGAAGGGAGGACGACGACGCGCTGAATCCTACGAGCCCGAACTAACGTGGTGGACTACAAAGCCCATCCAGAGCTGTCACCTTTTTAGGATACCACAACTATTCCATTACGCAGGACACCAATCTAAGACTAAGGTAAGTTCTGAGCACCGTGCTCACAATGAACCAAAGAACATTTCCCTAGATACCACGAAGGAAGGTCTCTCTCTCTCTCTCCTGTCAAACACCGGAGATCAAGTGAAGAACGACCACAACACTATAGGCTTCAAGAGAGCTATGCTAACCAAGACTAAACCAACTTTAGTCTATACCAAGAATAAAGCTTCTAGAGCAAAGTAAAAGCTGAATGTAATTGACTCAAAAAGTAAGATAGAAAGATAAATTGAATTGTACTTGAGTCTAAACAAAGAAAGGATACAAGAGTAGTACCGGAACTCTAAAGAAAACTCTTTCGAAACCCCGAGACTAGCTCGACTCGACTCTAACTCCCAAGCTACACTAATCCTACTATAAGTGAACAAAAGAGTGGAAATGAGATGCTCCAGCGTTGTGTGTCCGTTCCAGCGGGTGTGAGGCTCCTTTTATAGGCAAGTGAGGTCGGTTGAGTGTGTGGGCCCATTTTCACAGGTGCGGCCGGATGAGGAGGTGTGGCCGGCCCTATGATCTACCGCCTCTAGGCTTGGACGCTCCTGATCCTTGCTCCTGAGGCGGTTGAAGGTTTGTATCTTGTGTCGGTTTTGGTCAGCACGGCGGTTGGTAGGTGCGGCCGGCCCTCTAGGTGTGGCCGGCCCACCTCTATGCCGTGGGATGAACTGCCTTCGCTCAAGGACACTCAGAATGGCCTTGGAATGATGGTTGTGGTGGTGGATCGGCCGGAGAGGTGGACCCATAGATCCAAGTGATCACAACTTCATCCATTCGATCAAACCGACATTTCCTTGATCAATCTTGTTCATCCAAGTTGTGCCCATGGGAGAGGACGTTACTTGGACCAGAGGCATGCCACGGGGTAGGTGCGGCCACACCTAGCAGGGCCGGTCGTGCCTGGTGGTGCGGTCGTGCCTAGCTCGTGTGGCACGTTGGTTCCATTTTCCCCCTAAATGTGGTACCTACTCATAAAATCACAACACAACTCGTGGAACTTTATTAGTACTAATAATGTGCACGAAACTTGTTGTACACGCCTCTAGAACCCGAGGTTCTAACAGTCGAATCTTTTTTGTAAGGACCGTCAACACCCGGCACGATGTGCCACTGGTCGGACCACCCCAGCCGCACGCTTCGGACAGTGCCGACACGGCCGTCCCGATCCTGCCCAACCGTCGTTGGCTCTATGCAGCACAGACTCTCCTCGCCCCACGAGGACCCCGAACTGGTCGTGGCGGAGCTGGTGCTGGTGTGGGTGGACCGCGAGGTCCTAGCTGATGAGACCTAGTGCCAGTGAGCGGAGGAGACGCGGAAGATCGATTTGCAGGGGAACCTAGTGGAGGTGCTAGAGTTGGAGGCTCAGAGCGCTTGGTGCTGCTGGGTATTCCGTGCACCTAGTGTTCCGCATGTCGACAACCAAGGAGGAGGTTGTGGCCGCAGCCACCGAGTTGGGCTACATGCAGCGGCGAGCGACGGAGATGGTGTGGCAGGTAGTAAACCTGTGCGAGGACCACCGTGTCTGCATGCTGGGCCGCAAGATCGAGACGCTGCAGGCGCAGGATTATGGGTTGGAGATCCGCAACTGCGAGTGCCACACACTAGTGGAGAGTGAACCTTTTGTTCGGGCTTTAGTCCCGGTTCAACTTTAGAGCCGGGACTAAAGGCCTTTCGTCGACGTGGCCCGAAATGCTTGCTGGAGACACCCCCCTTTAGTCCCGGTTGGTATAACCAACTGTGACAAAAGGGTTGCCTCCCAATAGCATTTTCCTGCAGTGATTGACGCGGGCTTTTAGCATCATGTGGAATTACCAACCGAGACTAAAGGTGTGCCCTTTAGTCTTGGTTGGTAATTCCACCCGGTGCTAATTCTTTAGTCCTGGGTGGAGTTACCAACCGGGACTAATGTGTGCCCTTTAGTCTCGGTTGGTAACTCCAACCTGGACAAATAGTCGGCGCCCTATAAATCCAGCTTCTTCTTCCCCATTCTCTTGCAGCCCGAGCCATTCTTCACCAAGAGCTCAAGCTCCTCCTCCATGGCGCCTCAACCTTAGAGAGGTGTTGCTGAATTTTTTTCTTCATGTATTTGTGAAGATTTCTCTCCTCTAAAGTGTTTCTGAGGTTTGATTCTTCTTCCTCCCATCATTTGTTGTGATGAATTATTTTTATATATTTTAGAGATGGAGAAAATAAAAATCTTAAATCCTAGGTGGGAGGAGGTAATGAGAGATGAGGTTATTATCTATATATTTCAGATTGAGAAAAATGTGGTTGGCTAAACACTAGCATTGTCTTGTTATCTTTTATATTGATGTAGAGAAAATTGAATTTTACATTTTGATATAATGAAACATAGAACTAATTATGATTTTACATTTAGCTAATTTTATAGAAGTTAGTTTTTAAAGAATGTAGGTAGGCCTCCAGTTCTCATCATCCAGTTCATAACGGAATACATCATCGAATTCACCCTTCTTCATCTTTCTCTTTGTTTACTTTTTAATATAATGGAACATAGAACTAATCTTAAGTTTGCATTTAGCTAATTTTATAGAAGTTAGTTTATAAAAAGTATGGTCACTGATAATGGAGATCAAAATGGCCATCAAGTGACCTCTGTATGTCATTGTATCACACGTCCCCAAGCTAAAAACTAGTTAGCTTCTAGCTTTTGAACCTCTGCTTCAAACACATTTATGAATTCACGTATTCTGTTGAGATGATCAACATGTTAAGGAAGAATGTAGGTAGGCCTCTAGTTCTCATCATCCAGTTCACAACGGAATACATCATCGAATTCACCCTTCTTCATCTTTCTCTTTGTTTACTTTTTAATATAACAGAACATAGAACAAATCTTAATTTTGCATTTAGCTAATTTTATAGAAGTTAGTTTATAAAAAGTATGGTCACTGTAATGGAGATCAAAATGGCCATCACGTGACCTCTGTATGTCATTGTATCACAAGTCCCCAAGCTAAAAACTAGTCAGCTTCTAGCTTTTGAACCTCTGCTTCATCACATTTATGAATTCACGTATTGTGTTGAGATGATCAACATGTTAAGGAAGAATGTAGGTAGGCCTCCAGTTCTCATCATCTAGTTCATAACGGAATACATCATCGAATTCATCCTTCTTCATCTTTCTCTTTGTTTACTTCTTAATGTAAAAATTGGACTTAATATGATGCAGATGAATCGGCAATGGATGAATGCCGACAGACGATCCCCGGAGTACATTGCTGGCATGCAAGCTTTTCTCGATGTGGCCAAAGCAAACAAGAACCCAGAGTGATTCATGTGTTGTCCATGCTCTTTGTGCAGAAACGACAAAGACTACTCTGACTGGGGGACTCTTCACCTCCACTTGATTAAAAACGGATTCATGGCGAACTATGTGCTTTGGACCAGGCACAGTCAAAACGAAGATGAGGAGGATGATAATAACATTCCTGACTGGGCCGAGGGGCAAGATTTTGCGGATAGTTTAATGGAAGATGCTGACGAAGAAGAGATACCAGAAGACGACCATGTTGATGATCTTGGTCAAGTTCTAAAAGATGCACAAAGGGACTGTGAAAATGATAATGAAAAGGCAAAGTTGTGTCGTATGATAGAAGATCATAGAAAACTATTGTACATAGATTGCAAACAGGGTCACAAAAAGCTTGGTACTACACTTGAAATGTTGCAATGGAAGGAAAAATATGGTGTGTCTGATAAAGCATTTGAGGGGATGCTAAAAATTGTGAAGGACAAGCTTCCCGAGAACAATGAATTACCGTCGACAACATATGAAGCGAAACAGACTGTGTGCCCCCTGGGGTTGGAGGTTCAGAAGATCCATGCCTGCCCTAATGATTGCATCCTCTATCGAGGCACGCAACACGAAAATTTGGAAGCTTGTCCTGTGTGCAATACACTACGTTATAAGATCCGGAGAGATGATGATCCTGGTGCTCCCGAGAGGACACCTCCCAAGATGACGAAGGTACCGGCGAAGGTTATTTGGTATTTTCCTATAATACCACGTTTGAAGCGTTTGGTCAGGAACAAAGAAAATGCTAAGTTGATGACATGGCACAAAAGCGATCGTAAGCAAGACCACATGCTGAGACATCCGGCAGATGGGTCTCAATGGAGAAAGATTGATAGAAAATAAAAAGATTTTGTTGGGGAAGCAAGAAACATAATATTTGGTTTAAGCGCAGATGGTTTCAATCCATTTGGTGAGTTTAGCAGTGGTCATAGCACTTGGCCTGTGACACTATGCATGTTCAACCTTCCTGGTTGGATGTGCATGAAGCGAAAGTTCATTATGATGTCGGTGCTAATCCAAGGTCCAAAACAACCTGGCAACGACATTGATGTGTATCTAAGACCATTGGTAGATGAACTATTACTGCTATGGAAGAAAGAAGGTGTACGTGTGTGGGATGAGAATAAGCAAGAGAACTTCTCAGGTGTACGTGTTCTACCAGAGAAAGTACGATTAGCGCTCGTAAAGCTTTGTACATTTCTCAATGTAATTTCACAGAAGGAAATCGATCCAAGGAACCTAGTAAAGCTACAAAATGATGTTGTGCAATGTCTTGTCAGCTCTGAGTTGGCATTTCCACCTTCATTCTTCGATATTATGACTCACCTCCTGGTGCACCTTGTGAAAGAGATTATTATTCTTGGACTAGTATACTTGCACAACATGTGGCCTTTTGAGAGGTTCATGTCAGTCCTCAAGAAATATGTTCTTAACCGTGCACGTTCGGAAGGAAGCATCGCCAAAGGATATGTAACTGAGGAGGTCATTGAGTTTTGTGTGGACTTTGTCGACTCAATTGACTCGATTGGGGTTCCAGTTAAAGATGGCAACGGGCACGAAATATCCACGTACCCGCGGATACCAAACCCGATGGGCGCGGATGCAGGTCTGATCTGTGCTTGCGGGCACGGGCGCGGATACTACCCTAAACCCAACGGATATCTGCTAACGGATTCAAAAATATACTATCCGCACCCGCAAATCTGCTAAACCCGTTAAGAAACTACTAACATGTGGACCCAGTAGTTGAAAGTATATATACAGATTTCTAGGGTTTCCACTCATTCCCAATCCCTCCAACTCAGTTCCTCACCCGGCGCCGCCCCTAGGCCTAGAGTTCTCGATCCAGAATTTCAGAGTCCCTCACGGCCTCACCTGGCGTCCTGGCGGCCGGATGCGCTGTGAGCCCGTGACCCATGCCGCGTCGCCCGAGCGCCGCCGGCCCCGACCCACGGCCCTCCCCTCCGTTTCCTTGCTCGCGCCACCGGCCTGTCGCCCTCCCTCTCTCGTCAGCCGCCGCGTGCCTGCACCGCCGACCCGTCTCCCTTCCTCCCTTGCCTGCACCACCGAGACGCCAGCCCGTCGCCGTCCCTCTCCCTTTCCTGCACCGCCGGGGCGCCGACCTGTCGCCCTCCCTCCCTACTGAATCCCCCATCCAAGGTATGATTCTCAAATCTCAAATCTCAATAGTCAGTAGTCTGTACTTTTGTTGAATCCCCCATTCAGTGGCTAATTTTTCATGCTGAATCCCTCCATGATATTGTACTGTTGTTTGTTCCCGAATAAGAAGACCATACTTTTTAAATATGCCTACTTGTTCATTGTTATGCAGCCGCTATGGCTAGTAGCTCTCAAGTTCCGGCCTCTGAAGCATCTGGTGCAGCTATGGTGGTTGCTGGTACCGAGGGAGAGGGAGATGATGTTGTGGTCGTATCAGATGGGGAAGAGGGACAAGGACAAGATGGTGGTCAAAAGAGGAACCTGAGATCAGCAGTGTGGAAGGACTTTGGAATAGTGGATGGTGATGGAGTTTCGAAGGCCAAATGCAATCACTGTGGTAGGAAACTTTCTGCTACTTCAAGGAACGGTACTACCCATCTTAGAACCCATCTGAAATCCTATCCGTACTATAACAAGAAGCCAGGAGATAAAATTCAAACTAATTTGAGGTTTGGAACCACTGAAAAGGAGACAGTAGCTATAGAGAATTATGTATTTGATCAAGAAGTAGCTAGAAAAGCTCGTTATTCAATGATTGTACTGCATGAGTACCCACTGTCCATTGTTGGTCATCATGGGTTTAGAAAGTTTGTTAGTGAACTCCAGCCAATGTTTAAGATGGGAACTAGAAATACTATTAGGCGGGACATCTTGCACTTCTATGAGGGTGAGAAAAGGAAAGCTAGAATATATTTGCAGAGGACTAGTTGCCGGGTTGCTGTAACAACAGACCTTTGGACAGCTGATAATCAAAAAAGAGGATATATGGCAGTCACTGGACATTTTATTGATGACTCATGGACGCTTAAAAGCTGCATTTTGAGGTGATTATCTAATTTGCCTTGAATTGTTGCTTCCTGTCCAGATCTGAATTTTTTTGGAATTATGAAATGTGCAGCTAATTTATTGTATTATTATGTGCAGGTTTATGTATGTGTCATGCCCCCATACTGCTGAAGTCATCTGTGATGCATTGCACAAGTGCCTCCAAAGTTGGGATATTGATCGGAGGATATCAACTGTGACCCTAGACAATTGCAGCACAAATGATAGCATGGTTGGCTTAATGGAGACAAGGCTTGGTGCAACAAATATGCTATTGAAAGGAAAGTGGTTGCATATGCGATGTTGTGCACACATTCTCAACCTCATTGTCAAAGATGGTTTGGATATCATTGGAACTGCGGTCTCAGCCATCCGAGAAAGTATTGCTTATTGGGTTGCTACACCAAAGAGGTATGAAAAGTTCGAGAAAACAGCTCTAGATGAAAATGTTGAATTGGGTAAAAAGTTACAACTAGATTGCAAAACTAGATGGAACTCTACCTATATCATGCTTGGTATTGCTATACCTTATAGGAAGGTTTTTGAGCGGTTGGGTGACCTTGATAGGAAATTTATCTATCCACCACCTGATGATTGGATATTTGCTAGTAAAGTTTGTGAGAAATTAGAATTGTTCTATCAGCTCACTGAGGTCTTTTCTGGGACCAAATATGTGACAGCCAACCTTTTTTCCCTAAAGTATGTGAGATAAAACTTAAAATCAAATCTTGGGAGAATGATGAACATCAAATTTTTAGAGATATGTCTGCTGCCATGATAGAAAAAAAATATGACAAGTACTGGTCTGATATATATGGTCTTATGGCTGTTGCTGTCATTCTTGATCCACACCTTAAGATGACAATGTTACATGCTTGCTATATTGCCCTTTTTGGTGAAGAAAGTGCTGGGTATCATGTGGCAGAAGCCCATCAATTGCTAAGTGATTTGATGAAACACTACCATGTCAAAGAGAATGATTTTGTGGGTACATCATCTAGTGGTGCTAGTTCTTCTGTTGGTGCAGCGGCTGTGTTGTCTATTTTTAAGACCCTTTCTCAAAACAAGAAGACTACTACCTTTGTTAGAAGTAAGAATGAGCTAGATCGCTATTTGGATGAAGACACTCTTCCACATGATGAGAATGATTATTTTGATGTCCTTGGTTGGTGGAAGTTGGAGGGGACTTGTTATCCAACTTTGAGACAAATTGCTCGTGACATAATGGCTATTCCAATAACAACAGTAGCTTCTGAATCAGCTTTTAGTACTAGTGGAAGAATTTTAAGTGAGCATCATAGCCGTCTTACTCCTAAAATGTTGGAAGCTTTGATTTGTAGCCAAAGTTGGCTTCGCCACACTCTGAAAGGTATTACTATTTGTGCATTTGCAATGTGTCATCTTTTTCATATTTGACTTATTTGTTGCAGCTACTAATGTATATGAAATTGTATTGTAGATGATGGTGATAGGGAAAATAGCTTTTGGTCATGCCTTGAAGACATTCAAGAAGAAATGAAGGAAGAATCTTGCATCACTACGGCTAAAGATTCTGACTGATGGACATCTCATTTCTATTTGCAATGTATCTGTAGTTTGTTTGAGTTGTTGAACACTTGAATTGTTTGAGTTGGGTCACCTGGGTCATTGGGTGCAACTTTATGTGGTACTGTAATGATTTTAAATTTGTGGTGACTATTGGTCAGTTCATGTACATGTGTTGTGCTAGACTTTATTAGCAAAATAACTTTGGTCTGTAATTTGTTGCATCTGCATCTTTGGCACTTGTTATCTGAAATGTGTGCTGAACACTTAAACTACTGTTGAAATGTGTGATTTTGCGGGCACATGGGTATGCCCGCTGGTATCCGCTATCCGCGGATTGCGGGCGCGGGTGCGGTTACGTGCCCGTTGCGGATAGCGGGCGCGGGCGCGGGTGCGGTTTTCAGCATGCGGGTGCGGATATTTGTAGGCAGTATTCGTGCGGATACTACCCGTTGCCATCTCTAGTTCCAGTATCACGACACGAGGGGAGGCTACTAGGAAAGGGAACCATTGGAAGGAAAGCATGTTTCATCAATGACACTGATTTGTTCAATAAAGCACAGCTAGCTGTTCTGCAACAATCAACCTTGGTGACTCCGTACATTGAGGAACACAAGCAGATTATTTCTTCACAAAATCCAACCAAAACCGAAGCATGGGTTACACGCCATCACCTGGAAAATTTCCCCTCGTGGTTGAGTGAACAAGTTATTGGTGATTCCATAGTTCACCCACAACTCGCTTTGTTAGCCAGGGGACCTTCTAGCACAATTGTCAAATTCCAAGCTTACGATATAAATGGTTATACTTTTTACACAAGAGACCAAGATCGGAAAACCACACACCAAAATAGTGGTGTCCGTATAGACGCCATGGACAGCAACAATAACAAGAACTCATATTATGGTGTCATAGAAGAGATATGGGAGCTTGAGTACGAGCCACTTAACATCCCTCTGTTTCTTTGCCAATGGGTAAAATTAACTGGAGGTGGCATAAGGAAAGATCAATATGGAATGACAATAGTCGACCTGACCAAGATTGGTTTCAAAGATGAACCATTAGTCCTTGCCAAAAATGTGCATCAAGTTTTCTATGTCAAGGATATGACTAGCAAACCGAAGAATAAAAATCCCGAAGGACCACAAGAGCCAAAGTGATACATTGTTCTTCCAGGTAAAAGAGTAATCGTGGGAGTCGAGGACAGAATAGACAAATCAGATGACTATGATCAGTTCGATGGCATGCCTCTATTCGGTGTCGAAGTTGACCCAAGCATACCGCTGGGAAATGGAAAGACACCGTACTTACGTCACTACCATGACCAAGGAACTTTCGTCAAGAAAAGAAACTTCAATATTGTACTTTAATGTGTATTCCTTTAGTTATTTGAACTGAAACTTGTTAAAGCCTTTCAGATGCCCTATGAGAAGTAACCACAAAGTTTGACATTTTTATTATGTTCTAGGAGACAAATATTGTCGAGTCCGAAAAGAAAGTAACTATTTTAACTATTAAATTATTTTTTATATTGGAAAGCTAAGGCTGTTAACACTTAACTAAATATAATTTTGCATGGTTCAAATATTAAGCTTACCATTTTTTCAAAATGTTGCAAAGAGAAAGATTGAGAAAATGAGGAGGGAAAATGGGAAAAGAATTAAAGTCCCCCTCAAAATAGAACTTTAGTCCCGCGTGGTTATATGAACCGAAACAAAAGGCCACCCTTTTGTCACGGCTCATTACACGACCCGGGACTAAAGAAGGGAAATTTTCCCTTTTGAGACTCCCATGCGAAATCACCCTTTAGTCCCGGGTGGTATCACCAACCGTGAAAAAAGGCACCCCTTTTGTCACGGTTCGTTACACGACTCGGGACTAAAGGTGTGTCTATATATAAAAGCAGTGACCCTCCCCCTCCAGCACTAAGCTACTTTTTCGTCCCCGATCTGCCGCCATCGTCGTCGTCGTGTCCTCCTCCTCCTCCGCCGTCGTCATCCTCCCCGACCGCCGCCTTCCGCGGCGCCCACCGTTCTCTGCCCCACGGGATTCTCCGCCGCCGGCGGCCTCCTGAAATCCGTCGACGCCCTCGCCCCCCGCCACGATGTCGGTGCCGCCACCGCCGGCCCCGAACGCGGGCGGCTTCCTCCCCGACCTACCCCGGCCTCCCCGGGGCTCCACCGCCGCCGCGTCGTCCCTCCCCCGGCCTTCGGGGCTCCGCCGCCTCGCGCCTTGCCGCCGGCCGTCCCGAGCATCGTCGCCTCGTTCGCACGCTGTCCTCCCCAACGCCGGTAGCCCCCCCCCCCCCCCCCCCCGCGCGCGGACACCGACCCCCGCCCCGCTCACGCTTGTCCTCCCAAATTGGGTCTTGCTGACGCAAGCAAATTAATTGTTTGCGTCAGTATTTTTTAAATTTATTTTAAAAATTAATTTATGTATAAAATTGTACTAAATATGTCTATAATAATTCTAATTATATTTGTTTCTCCCCAGCATCACCAACCGCCATCTCGCCCCGGCTCCCCACTGCCTCCTTCGACGCACCCAAGATTCTGCCGTCGTCTCGCCCCGGCTCCCCACTGCCTCCCTCGACGCACCCAAGATCTCGCCGTCGTGTCGCCCCGGCTCCCCACTGCCTCCCTCGACGCACCAAAGATCCCGTCGTCGTCTCGCCCCGGCTCCCCACTGCCTCCCTCGAGGCACCCAAGATCCCGTCGTCGTCTCGCCCCGACTCCCAACTGCCTCCCTCGACGCACCCAAGATCCCGTCGCCGTCTCGCCCCGGCTCCCCACTGCCTCCCTCGACGCACCCTAGGATCCCGGCTCCCCTTCTCCTCGCCGACTGCGGTAGGCGACACTATTGTATATTCCCCTTCTCGTAGAAATACATAGAAATCATTGTGTGTTTTCATAAATTCGTGTCGATTCATAGAAAATTAGTGTTTATTCTACATTTATACTAGAAATACATAGAAAATTAGTCTTTATTCTACATGGATACTAGAAATACATAGAAATTATTGTATATTCTCATAAATTTGTGTCGATTCATAGAAAATTAGTGTTTATTCTACATGGATACTAGAAATACATAGAAAATTAGTGTTTATTCTACATGGATAATAGAAATACATAGAAATTATTGTATAATCTCATAAATTTGTGTCGATTCATAGAAAATTTTTGTTAATCTACAAGCATGTGATGTATCATATCACGGAGGTGTCAGAGCTTGGCCAACCTGTTGCTCCAAAAAAAGTCAAGGACAAGTTCGTGTCTCAATGCGGGCCAATTGTAAGGGACAACGTGCCCATCAAGTATAGAGAATGGAAGGGAAAACCAAGTAATCCATATGTGGTTCCAGACTCAGTAAAAGACCAGCTATGGAATGATGTGCTAAAACACTTCACACTTCCTGAAGGCGTCGACCCAAACCTTGTTAAAGGTTGGACTCTAGTGAAGATGGCAACTCAATTTCAGAATTTCAAGAAGAAGTTGACTAGAGATTTTATCAACAACAACCGAACTCCAAATTGGGATGAATATCCGAAGATAAAAGATCACTAGAAGTCCTTTGTTAAATACAAGAAAAGTGAAACTTTTGCCAAAAAAGTGCCCAAGCGAAGAACAGTGCTAGTAAGAAAGGGGAGTACAACCATCGTCTCGGTTGAGGTGGTTACGTGGTAGCAATTCCCAAGTGGCGGAAGATGGAACAAGACCTTATCGCCAAAGGTATCATATCAGCAGCCTTTCACTGGCTCGAAAGATCGAAGAATTGGTACTATGCGCATGGAGGCAGATTGAACCGGGATGATGGTACCCTTGGATTCCCACCCACGTTATGAGAGAAGGCACTTAAGTTAATGAACAAAATAGAAGATGTCAAAGCTGGTAGATTGAATGTTGATAGAGAAATGGATGAGCTCACTATGGCACTCGGGAATCCAGAACACCGAGGACGTTGCAGGGGCTACAGGGTGGTGCCGTGGAAGTATGCCTTCAAGGGAAACCTCGATAGCTATAGAAGCTGCAAAAGAAGAAAAGAGCGCGAAGAGGATCATTGGCGCCAAATGATGGAGCAAAGACTTAAAGAACAAGACGAAAAGATGCAGGTAGAGATTGAACAGCGACTGGCCGTAACGATATCTAAAATAGCCCAAACTAGAGCACTTCCTGAAGTACCTCTGGATCTCGTCATTAGCCCTTCCGCTCGGAAAAGCAGTTGTGCTTCTATCGAGGTTGCACCAGGTGCTTGCATAGAGGTCGCACCGGGTGCTTGCACAGAAGGCCCTGAAGAGACGAGGGCAATCGAAGGAGTTCCAGTGGATGACAACCAACAATACCCGGTGGATTTTCTCTGTCGGTGCACCCCCATGTGAGCTGCACAAGACATTCGGCAACATCACAACGCATGTGGCGTACGGAAGTGCTTTTGCATATTTCCTGGACAGACTAGCCACAGCATGTTGATTCCACCAGGCTATGCCTAGGTTTCTGTGGAGGAGATTTGTCAGCCACAATTTGAAGATTTAGATCTAGACATCCCAGGAGGTAACGGGGAAAGGACACTCAAGGATGCGGTTCATGGTATCATATTGTGGCCCAAACGTTACATTATAATCCCCCAGATGGAGGGATCAATCCCTCCTATAGATCCCCCGCAGTCGCAACCATCATCATCTCTTAGGTCGTTCTCATGACCTTCAATATCACCTCGCTCACCGTCTACACAAGAACCATTATTCAATTCCGGAGGTGCGAGCTCCAGCCATGATATTGACATCAATCCCGAATCACCTCCAAAAAAGTAGAAAAAACCAATGGCAGCAAAGCAAGCACCATCAAAAGCACAAAAAAACACCGCGGCACCACAGAAAAAACCGCCCAACCATGAAAGCACATCAGAAAAACCGCCTAACCACCAAAGCATGTCTGAAAAAACCGCGAAACCATCACAGAAGAAACAACCGCAGAAGAAACCACCGCAGAAAAAACCACCTAGCCACGAAAGCACAACCGAAAAAACCTTCGAAGCACAATCTCCAACCCAGTGCTACCACAAAAACCACCAACGATAAAGAAAATGGTTGAGCCCATCAGCAAAAGGAAGCTAGCATGGGAGACGACAGAAGAAGAAGGAAAAACAATGATCGGTGCCCAACATGTGCATGAATTTTTCAGCAATCTGAATACAAAACAGCAACGGAGGGAGCTAGAGAAGACCAAACAACTAGATCTGTCAAAACTTGGGTTTTTCAAACTAATGAGTGAAAACAGCAAGAAATTGATGCTGCCCATACTGGCGTCGACGTCGTCTAAAGAACATGCGTCGATGAGGAAATAGACTTACGTTCCCTCCGGCCTCAATGCACAGGAACGAGCTGTAGCAGAAATATCTACACAAGTAGTGAAGCTCCTTGGTTTCATGGAAGAAACAAGGATGTCTTTACGTGTTGCACTCGTCCATGAAGAACCACCCCGGGATCCAAGTTTCGAGTATAGATGGCCCTTTCAGCTAGGAAAACCTCTTGTCAAGCCAGAACTAGTACTTCAGCTCTCACCTAAGATGTACAAATTTCATGAGTGGTACATGCGGCAATCACTGAAAGGCGTACATAACATAGCTATGCTTGCTGCACCCGAAGATTTTGCCACTGAAGGCAATAAGGTGGTATGGCTGGATTTCAAAGATATTTATGACGTTTACGATCAAGACGCCCTGAATACCGATCTTATCGTCGCTTGGTGTCTGTAAGTGGCATCTTTATGTTTATTAATTAAATTATTACATATGTGAATTTACTAATTAAATTTTTGGTAGCCCGCGAAAATGTGAGATGCAAAAAAAAGAATATTTCCAGTATTGGTTTCATGGACCCATCAAAAGTCAACGAGTTTGAGGTCAAGCATCAACTAGACACAACAATCGCGACAATCTATAGGACCTTGTCCAGGTTTCATGACAAGGATCTCATACTACTACCTTACAGCTGCGAGTATGTGCAATTGCCATCTAATTGTCTTTGCTAATTCTATTTAGTTCTAATTTGTATGACAATTATGACCATGTATGTACATTTTCCACTGGATTCTTATGATCATTCAAGTCGACAATAGCAGCGTCATGGAGTGGGATTCATTGAGAAAAAACCCCGCAAGTTACCAAAAACTTCAAGATATGTTTCAAGTGTAATAATTCTACCTAAGACATTCTTTTAAATGCAATATTTATTTATTTATATATTTATTTATTTATTTATTTATTTATTTATTTATTTATTTATTTATATATTCTTTTACCCGCAAGTTACCAAAACCTTCAATATTTGTTTCAAGATATGCTTTTACTAACACATCATATCTCATTAATTTTCCTCAGAGCTTGGCAAAAATTCATTGTAGAGAAAGAAGGTGAATTTAACCCAACAATTACATTGTATATTGATTATCCGGTACGTAATCCAAATAACAACTTCAGATTTGAGAAAAATTAAATTTATCACACTTATATTTCATAACATTTTCTCCTATCCACTTTAGTGTTTGAGACAGGAACAAGGAAATAATTTATGTGCATACTATGTCTGTGAGCACATACGATGTTTGGCAAGTGCAAAGTCCGGAAATTATGATGTAAGTTAATTAAATAAACCTATTAATAATACATCATTTCCTACTATATTAACATATTTGCACATTATACAGATGCTTCTATATTTAATTGTTGGGTGTAATATATTAACATATTTGCACATTATACAGATGGATATGGTTAAGGACGGGGTCATTCAGAAGGATCGTCTTTCGGCGATTTAAGAAAGTCTCTTGGGATTCATCCATGAGGAGGTGGTTATGCCAACAGGAAAACATTATTAGTATGCATCCAAAAAATCTAATAGAGACTAAAAATTTGAAGTGAACAATATTTTGATGTATAAATACTATCTAATTTGATGTGTATATTTCTAAGTTTATGTAAGTTTATATATAAGTCTAACTTCAAAAACTTTATATATAAGTCTAACTGCGTATATGGTATATATAGATAGGTATATACCTATATACATGTTCAAATACGTATACGTGCATATACGGGTTAGACAACAATTAGAATACACGCTCAAATTGAAAACAAAAAAAGAGAAACGAGACCCTTTAGTCTCGGTTGGTATTATCAACTGAGACTAAAGGGGGTGGGCGCAGGTGCTGGCGTGCCCCCCCCCCCTAATCTGGGTTCGTGATGCCACCCGGGACTAAAGGAGCCACTAGTCCCGGTTGGTTCAATCGGGACTAAATGGGGTGGGAGGGGGGGCTTTTGTCTCCGAACTTTAGTCCCGGTTGGACTTGAGAGACCTAAATTCCTCTCCAAGCGGGACTAAAGCCCCTCTCCCTACCAGTGACAAGGCCATGGCTGGAGATCTGCATAATGTTTTCTTTGGTGAATATTGCATTGTAGGCAATGCCCTAGTGTTTTCTAAAAATAGCTACAAGTGCGTTAGGCTGCACGCTTTCTCCATAGTACTTCCATAGTACTTTTTGAATTATACTGCTGTCATGTTATTGCCATCCTCGGCTTGGACACAGGTTGAAACTCTGGTCTGTTGAGCCACTATACTCATTACTCTCCAATGATTTTCAGCTTCTTTTGTGATAATTGAGATCATCTCCTTTTTCCATAAAACCAGGAAACAATTCAAGGCAATAAATAATACAAATTACCTCCTTTCACCCAAATAATAACAAGTCAGGATTTAGAATTTTTGTGCTAAAAAATTAAATGTGTGCCAGCTCGGAAGACCCAGATGACTTCTTCCCCTCCCACTAATGCTTCAGCCCACATAATAGAATATTCTCCTGGCAAAAAAGAATATTCTTCTTTCCAGATAAAGGAGAGGTGGAGCGCAGTTTTCCCCATTCCAGATCTGTCGAGGAGAATACTGAGATGCCGCCGCCGCCACGCCGGCCGCCGGCACTCACAGACGATCTCATCAGTGAGATCCTTCTTCACCTCCCGCCGGACAACCCAGCGAGTCTCGTTCGTGCCTCCACCGTTTGTAAGTCCTGGCGCCGCCTTCTCTCCAACCCTAACTTCTTTAGTGGCTATTGTGCCTTCCACCGCGCACCCCCACTGCTCGGATTTCTCCACAATCAGTATGACTACGATGATAACAGCTTCAGTCCCAAGTTTGTCCACATCATGGAAACACCCCCCATCTCCTTGCCTTTGCCAGATAATGTCAAATACTCCTGGGCCCTCGACTGCCGCCATGGTCGTGTGCTCATCTATGACGTCGAACCATCAATCTTAATTGTCTGCGACCCTATCACTGGCGACCGAAAGCATGTACCCATGCCTGATTACCCATACGGAGGATTCAACGTAGCAGTGCTATGCGCTGTGGATGGTTGCAACCACCTCAAATGCAGTGGCGGCACCTTCCACCTTGTCTTCAAGGCAGCTGACATTAACAATGGTGTCTCATGGGTAGCCGTGTACTCATCAGAGACCGGCATGTGGAGCGTGCCGGTCTCGATTCACATCGAGTCCGTCTTGAATCCTTTTGCCATTGTGCAACGCAGTCTAGTCGTGGGAGATGTAGTATATTTTCCCCATGTGTTTGGCCGAAGTGTCCTCAAATATGACATGGGGAAGCGTGTCCTTGTGGCTGCGGAGGACGACAGGCTGGGAATTGCTGGATTGGATGGATACAACCTCCGCCTGTGGTGGCTACAGGATCTTGATGGAGATGTTGCAGAATGGGTGCCAGGTAGAGTTATAGAGCTTGATACCATGATCTCCTTAACCATTGGTGACCCCTCGAGCAAACTTCGTGTGGTTAGCTATGCAGAAAGTGCTAGTGTTGTTTTCATAAGTGGACATGCTGGCATCTTCATTGCTGAAACAAAGTCTGGAAAGGTCCGCAAGTTACATGAGAGAAGGGATTTTGATGACATCTTTCCCTATGAGAGCTTCTACAATCCTTTCTGGTACTCGTCATGCCCATGTCTATATTATTACTATTTTTTGTGTGAATGTATGTTTACTATATATGTTGTGATTCCATAATGTATCAATATTTCATCATTTCTATAATAAATTAGACAGGTAGCCAAGCTAATCTAGTTATCTATACATGATCTGTTGTCATTCTACGTACTGCAACAGTTGTACTGCAATGCTGAATACCTTGAGCAGTAGAAATAGAAATAAGTTTGCTAAAAAGGGAAAGGCTTTCTTTCTAAAGGAAGAAACATACTAATTTGATTAATATTAGGAAATATTAGGAAATCAAATGAGTGAGTTTATGCTTCACTATTGTAATAGTTCGGTCTCAAATCATTTTAGTAAGTGCACTAGACTAAATAAATCATTCAACACAATATTAATGTCTGGAACTCATAACATCTGAGGCTCATGTTGCTCCTAACTTGTTAATAAGGCGGTGTGATTGTTTGTATGTGTAGGCACTGATTGATCTCCTATTGTATTCTGCCTTTCTGATCCATCTAAAGCAAATTATTTATGAAAACTAAAATATTGTACTAGCTATCAAAATTTCTTATGTATATACGTGATTTGAGCTGTAGGAAGTTTGTAATCATTTTCCACTGTACATTTTCAGATAATCATGTTGTGGTGCCAAATTGCAAGAACCAATGAGGACAGATGGATCGATTCAATAAATTCAGAATGGTACTGTTCGCATCAACTAGAGATGACGCTTGAAGTGTTCTGTTTAAGTCATGGTTGCTGAACCTGACTGTGTGATGTTCTGTTTAAGTCTGTTTAATTAGTATGTTTCTTCTTAATATGTTGCACATGAATCCAGTGCTGTTGTGGGGTGTTGTCTGATACTTTAATAAGGTCAGGTGGCCTGCTTGAGTTTTTTTAATGTGTGATTGTATTCCTTTTGTGAACAAAGTTTGCATGGGTGCTTGAGTTTTTTTAATGTGTGATTGTATTCCTTTTGTGAACAAAGTTTGCATGGGTCCATTTCCTGAATAAAAAAGTTTGGCAAAAAATCCTCTAGTATGAGCTCATTGGGGGTGTCGTATAGTATCAGTTATCTGCACGCCGCCCCTATAGGAACCACCCTGTGGTTATGCATATCATGCACCTGTGGGCTGTTGTCATGGTAGACTGATCGTGACAGCATCAGGAAATGGATACAAGGCATCGAGCTTAATACGTACCATGATTTTAATTGACATTCATGACTCCTCGACTAGTATGCATGTTGTTGGCACTTGGCAGAAGGTGCTGGTTCCAATGTAACATGATCAAATGTAAGGTATTCACAGTTGACGTGAAGCCCGGTGGTGTCACGAAGATATGCAAGAGAGGCGATTGGGACGCCATACATCCTTTCGGGCTTGTTTGGGAATTAGTGGAATGAACGGGTACGAAGGGTATTGGGGTGGAGGAATTTCCACTATAAGTCAAAATTTCCCAAAATCCCCTTCAATCCTCTTCCATCCACTTGAATCCTTCATTTCCCAAACAAGTCCTTCATGAGCTTATATACTTCCGGTGCTAGCTTCATTAACATTTGTTTGTTTACTAATTTAATTGATTTGTGTCAACACTACCTCCGTCCTGAAATATATGACATTTAGGACAAACTAGTTAGTTCACCAGTAAACTAATTTGCTTGTCCTAAATGTTGTATATTTTAATTTGCTTGTCCTACATGTTATATATTTAAGAACTGATGGAGTATTTTTTGAGTTTGCTGTAATATTTAAGCCTCACATATATTATTCCATTGAGTTGCATGATAACATGGATATCAAATTTAACATGTAGAATTGTAAAAAAAATGCAATCTCACATCCAGCTTGCTACTCCCGACATGTTAAGGTCTTTCCTAGGACTACGACTGTCCATTTGTAAGCACTTACTAAACTATATTGTTTGCATTCCTTTGTACCAAATCTAATACATGTATTCCGTTATTGTGTATTTTGAGCTATATTGATTTAAGGAAAAAGAACATTTTAACTATCCAACTATAAGCTAAGTTTGGTTTTGGCCATCCAACATCAAAATTTGAAATCTTTGATCATCCAACTATTAAAACCGTTTAAATTTAGCCATCAAGCTGTTTTGATGGGTGCTTTTAAGTTTTTTCATCTACGATTTAGCTTTTAGATCTTAAAATAATATTTATTGTCTGTAAATCCGATTTAGATGATTCTTACGGTCACGTGTTCATAACGGTAAACTTCATCTTTTCTAATGTTATTTATACAATTTTATCACAATTTGTTATATTATTCTTATATTGTGGTGTAAAAACAATAATTAAAAAGGTAAAATAAACAGTTACAAAATAATATGACAAAAATTTTAAAGGATAAAGGAAAACAGTTACAAACACATGAACACAGAAATCATTTAAATCAAAGATATGAAAAAAGTGATCATTTTAAGATCCAAAAACTATTTGAATCATCTTATTTACATTTTAGTCTCCCATCTTAAAATGATTAGTATTTTTTTCTCATATCTTTGTTTTAAGTGATTCATCTGGTCATGCATTCATAATGATGAACTTTGTCTTTTAAAATGTTTTCATATTATGTTGTAACTATTTATTTTATTTTTCTTTCATTGTTGTTACTACACTATGACATAAGAATAATATAACAAATTAATAGGTAAAAATAGTATAAATAACATATGAAAAGATAACACTTATCATTATGAACGTGTGACAGCAAGAATCACCTAAAATCGAAGGTATGGACAAAAGGTAATATTTTATGATCTACTGACTAAATTGTAAATAAAAAATTAAAACCACCCATCAAAACAGCCTGATGGCCAAATTTGAACGATTTTTACCGTTGGATGGTGAAAGATTTCCGATTTTGGATTTCGAGGGTCAAAATCAAACTTTGCCAACAGTTGGATGGTCAAAAATGAACTTTCCATAATCATTTGTGCTGGTGCAGAACACAGGTGGGACTGAGGACTGAGTAATCAATCCCTTAACTTCTCAAGCTGTTATGGGTGTTCTGTTTCCGCAGGTGCTACGGTGTCATTGCAACCGTCGTGACTCATGGTGGTTAGGGTCAGTCTGTTTCAAAAAATCGTAACTTTTTTGTGTGAACTCAGATGGAGATAAACTTTATACGAAACTTGTAGCTTTCGACGAGATCTACAACTTTGTAGTTCAAACTTTTTTCATTTGAAGTCATCTTGGGGCTTAAACATTGTAAGTCAGCCTGAGAGAGATCATGGACTGAACTTGCTAGTGTGCATTAAGACATTACCTTCAGTAATGCTAAAAGGTAACGGCCTGCAGTAATTGATTCAGACAAGTAGAGAAGTAAAATCTGAATTTTGGATCTTTGTCAATATGGATTCTTGGTCTTCATCAAGATGAAACATATTTTTTTTTGCGAATTACACAATACATCGGAGACACTCACAACGCACGCACACTCATCCCTATGAATACACGCACGCAAACCCTACCCCTAGGAGCATCTTCGAAGACTGTGTCGGCAAATTCTCAAGATTGATGAAGTCACAACAGGCGCTTTGCTGTCGACGGGAACATGGAGAGTTGAACCCAGGACCTGAGGTGCTACCAGGGCTCTTGTAACCACTAGGCTACAGGCCCTTTCGCAAGATGAAACATTACCTTGATCTTTCCTAACTTGATTTCCCAAAGGAGAGCATGTACAGGAGCAATGACATGACTGAAACAGAACCGGCGTGGATTCTCCGACTGCTCTGAAGGAAAGTCATCAGTGACTTTACCTCCCTTGGATGCCACACATTTTTTATCCAATGGCTGCTATATTCACCAACTTCTTTAGCGCATACAACCAGCCCAATTGAAGGCTTGGCCGAAATAAAGGCCCAGCTCGGAGGCAAAATAAACCCAGCTCGATCGGGAGGGAGATGAAAATCAGTAAAGGAAAAATTCAGAAACTATACAGAAACAAAATTTTATGGTCCGCTAACAATATTTTAAATAAGATCATGTTCTAAATAACCAAAATAATATCCACTGAAAGTCATGTACAGATAACCATAGATTTTTTTTTCAAGCACCAATTAATCTCTACCAAACGCTATCAACTAGCATAGTTTAGCACTGAATTTTTACAAGTGTTGGACACATTCAACCCAAAAGAATAAAATAGCCTCATCCACCATATGTGTCGGCAGCTACTCAATCAAGCGTTTAAAAAAGATCTTGGACTGACATGTCATCATTTTCACTAGAACCCCACAAAACCAATGGAAAAAATTGAAATAAGGCAATATTGAAATTAGTTCAAAGTAGTTGCATTAGAGACATGGACATTACGTTTATTAGCAGATCCGTGAAGCTAGTGAAAGCATTGTTGTGGTTATGAACCTGCGTTGGCACTTGAGTTTCCCGTAACACCCCTTTCTTCTTGCTGCATGAAAGCATTCAGACTTGTCATTTAACAAGTAGTAATGAATACAGATAATATATTGCAAGGATTTTCAGTAACATACACTAAATGTATTTGTGTACTTCTGTGACTTGTCTAGCCGACCTCGATGCCGCTTTGAATTTTGTTTGTTGAACCTCTTTTTTCTTTAAGCGTGCAGCACTAAGAATATCTTCATCTTGTGGAATTTAAGGCTGGACACTATATGAATCACACAAAATGCTTGGAGATGCACTAACAGACATTTTCTCTTGTAATCGTTTACTAAGGCAATTGAGTGCATCATCCACCAAGATGCAACATTCTGGAAAACTTGCAGCTTGGTATGCTAAATTCAGAAATTTGTGAGACATAGACTTATAACGGAGCATAGCATCCACTTTTTGATTTTCAACAATGCTCATGCCTTTATTGTCTTGTACAGTTCCATACCTTGCTTCCCTTGTCCAACGCTTTAGAATGTAATGTTTCGGCAATAACTTGATATTCATCTTGTCAAGAATTTGCAAAGCATGGGCACATAACACCCCTGTCCTTTTAAATTGTTCACAACTACACAAAGTTGTTTGCTCCAAAGGATCACCAACAATTATGGGCTCCTTTTCAGAACTGAAATCCCCTTCAAACCTCACAACTGAAACAACATATGTGTAGCTGAAATCCCTTTGCACTGGTAGATAGCGAGGCTTTAGTACGGGCCTTTAATCTCGGTTCAACTTTGGAGCCGGGACTAAAGGCCTTTCGTCGACGTGGCACGAAATGGGTGCTGTAGCTGGCCCTCCTTTAGTCCCGGTTGGTATTACCAACCGTGACAAAAGGGGGGCTCCCAACAGCTCTATTCGACAATAATTTCCCCCGGTCTTTAGTCCCGGGTGGTGTTACGAGCTGAAATTAAAGGGTACCCCTTTAGTCTCGGCTCGTAACACCACCCGAGACTAATGGCCAGCATCCATATAAACTCCGTATCTCCTTCTTCGTCCTGCCACCCAAGCCCACTCCGGTGGCACAAGACGACTTCAACAGTCGCAATCTTAAGCCCGCTCTGGTGGCAAAACTACTCGTTTTCTCTTATTTTTCATTCGCTTTGGCTTTTCGGAAAGTGCTTTTCATTTTTTTGCATCTCAAGTCCACCCTGCGTGGCACAAAGTCGACTTCTTTAGTTGCATCTCAATGTCCGCTCTACGCGGCAATCTAAAGTCGACATAGGTTTTCAAGTCGCATATCAAAGTCTACTCCACGCGGCATCCTAAAGACAACTTCAGTTTTCAAGTCGCATCTCAAAGTCCGCTCCGTGCAGCACAAAGTCGACTTTGGTTTTCAAGTCGCATTCTAAAGTCCGCACTGCCGGCATCAAAAGTTGACTTCGGTCGCATCTAAAGTCCGCTTTGATGGCACGGCTACTTCACAAACTCCACGGCTCGATGCCAAATTACTACTCAGAATCTCTCCAGCTTGGGGGCTGCACTCAAATTACTACTCAAGGATAACTTCAGCAGGCTTTGCTCGCTCTCAAGCTCGGGGCTCCGCACCAACAACTACTCGACGTGGCTCATATGTCTCTCTTATCTCGGGTGCTACACGCTGCAAGAGTACTTAGATGATGGCTTTCCCAAACACTGAAGACCCTTGGATTGATTACCTAATCATTTCAAGGCTCGGGGGCTGCTATACTACACCCATCATTCAATTTTTTCGAGACGGGAGATTTTGAATCAAGATTGTCCGTCAGCTAGAGTTTGCGACCCAACCTAAGGCTTGGGGCTGCTCCATATGGAGTGTGATTTTGCAATCACACTTCCATATAATCTCGACTTCAAGATTGATGAGCTGGACCACCTTCCAGCCTCGTGGCAGTTCAAGTAATATTGAAGACTTCTCCAAGCAGTACTTGAGGACGCTTAAGAACTACTCGAAGAGGCTTCAAGACTACTCGGACTGCTACTCTCGACTACAATGTGCTCGGGGGCTTGTCGGGCATACATCCCGGGTACTCATGCAAGGAAGGAAGAAGACGGACTCCTACTAGAATTCCCCTGTAATTCTACTAGGACTCATCCTACTAGGACTCCTACCTTGTAACCAACTAGGAACCCCCTGGACTATATAAAAGAGGGCCGGGTACCTAGCCCAACATCCCCAATCCCTCCGGGGAACAACACCCAAGCGCAGGGCGCCATACTTGATCCCCCAAACTGGACGTAAGGTTCACCACCATGGCGGCCCGAACCTGTATAAATCTTGTGTCTCGTGTCCTTGCGCATACCCTTAAGTTCCAGGTCTGGCAATCCCCACCATAATCATCTACCTCGGGACCTCGGGTACTCCCCTTGGTAGGTTGCCGGTCTAAAACACCGACAAAGTTGCCTTTCCACCGGATTTACTTTTATTTGTGCATCTTTTTCTGACCTCAAAACCTACATGACCTCCATAGTTAAACCAACATGACCAAGCATCATCCAGATTTCTAAATTTCATACCAATCCGAGGTAACAAACTAGGACTCACATTTTTCCTATATAAATGCAAGAATATACTTAGTTCTAGTCATATGGATACAAATAAAACAAATGCAATTGTGAATGCAAACCTTACTTACTTGTTGGCTTGTCCATGGGCGATTGATTGAGTCTTGATCTGCAACAGTATGTTACAGCTGCAGATGCAAAGGTGGCGCCCCGTCCATGACGCCGCCCCAACGATCGATGAACTGCAAGCTGGCCAGTGCTTGAGGAGGAACACTTAGGTTGTCGAAGTCGAGGTCGCAACGCTGGCTATGGCCCGCGACGACGGCAGCCGCGACGCCCAATTGGACGGAGCAGAGGAGCCCGAAGTCGAGGCGGCAGCACAGGCCGAGGTGCGCGACGGCGGCCGCCGCGGCGCGCAACTGGATGGAGTGGAGGAGCCCGAATCCCCGCCAAAACTGCGTTCCGTGTCAGTGTTACGTGCCAGAAAAAAGTCTAGTGGCTGCTGAGTCAAATCCCTCCTTCTGTCTAGGCTTTCTCCTCGAAATGGGTTTTGTTTTTGGCTGAGATAGATGCTGGGCTGGGAATTGATAAAGCTTAAATGCGCTTGAGCTGTTGGTTGTATAATATACGGCATCTGTTTGGGGCGAAGTCACAGATGACTTTCCTTCATGGCAGTCAGTGAATCCTCGCCGGACGCCCGCAAGCACAGGCCGAATCCCCAACGCTTTCACTAGATATCGAAACGCTCACCAAACATCCACTCACTCCACTCACTCTCGATGGCGGCGGATCTCGCAATCCCCCCAATCCCCTTGCCCACCAAACCCTAGCCTCGCCGTCGCGATGGCGCCGCCGGAGCTCATCGATGACGCCATCGGTGATATCCTCCTCCGCCTTCCCCCGGACGATTGTGCGTGCCTCTTCCGTGTCTCCCTCGCTTGTAAGCTCTGTCGCAGCCTCCTCACAGACTGCGCCTAGGCCTTAGCAGGGGCCAAGCATCTCGGAGTTATAACTAATTTTGTTGAGTAGTTGTACAGTCTCTTTTCGGCCTAGGCCTTTTTAACTCTCCTCTATTAATTAATAAAAATCTGGCAAACTCAGCCAGTTTTACTTTCAAAAAAAAGTGTTGTAGAAACTGAAGAAGTTATTAATGTTGAATTGAATTCTTGGGCTTAAACTTGGATAAAGGCACGCTAGCAGTGTAAATTTGTAATAAGGTGATTTCCTAACTCTTAAGCAAAATCCTAAACTAGAAAAAAATGGCAGACGGCAAATCACAGGCCAGATCACAGGTGTGAAACCCGCGGCGTTGTCTCTGACTCCTGTTCCACGCACGGCCGCACCCCCATCCGACCGGAGCAGCGGGCATGGCGCCGCCGCCACCGGAGTGGACGGAAGATCTCGTCGGCGGGGTCCTCATCCGCCGCGCTGCCACCATCGCGGTGGCGCCATGCTTCCGGATCCCGCTCTCACAGCGGCAACCATGCCATCTGGCACCAGGTGGACCCCGCTACAACCATTTCCGCCTCCACGCGAGTCCCACACCACGGCCCGGCGGCCCCCTTCCCTCCCCAATTCGGAGGGGAAATTCAAATTCCGACGACCAAGCACCACCGCCACAGCCGAGCACCGCGCTCGTCGGCTCGTGCACCGCCAGCAGAGCAGAGCGAGAGTTATTGGCGATGGAGGCTCCACCGGCGTCGGAGCTCTCTGCGTCGACATCGTCGTGGAGATCCTCACCCGGCTCCCCAGGATGAGCCCGAGAGCCTCGTGCGCGACCCTGCTATGGGGCAAGACAGAGTGCGACCGCCGCCCCGATTGCCACGGGCGCTTCATCGTCGTGTTCCTTGTCAGTGACACTACGACGGGGGTGACGTCCGTGTCCTACTACACACTCCTGAGACGAGAAACTGGAGCACCATCAGCGGCAGGGCGTCTGCTCTCATATGGTCAGTGTTGGATACTCAGCAATGCCATTCCCTACATGAGCTTCTACACAGTAGGTATGTCTGGTAGACTGCAGCGTTCAATCTCCATTCCTTGTTAAAAACCAGTAATTAGCTAAATATGGAAACTTCATCATCAATTCTCTACTCGGTTTATTACAGATACTGTGTTGATATTACTATAGGACGCTACCAGTAGGCAGTAGCCGATGGACGATGCTGCTTTGAGGAGCACAACAGGTATATCTGTTTGCATTTGGAAATTCACTCTCCTATTGTATTTGTTCAATGTCTGCCATAAGTACTGAGCTTTCGATAACAACCGCCATTGATGTTTACTTGGCCATTCGGTTGGTGAAAAATGGTTGTTTTGTCCATCCAGTTTTCTGTTTGACAGTTACTATACATTGGCTGACAACTATTTAGTTAGCCATTATGTCTGTTATGTTGGAATATTTGGCCCAACATGCATGGTTGTGAACTTGTGCCATTGGGCTAGAGCTCATTGGGCCACTATTCCATATAGGATGTTGGATTTAATTGAGATTTATTCTTTGATAAATACAATTAATCCATGAATTCTAAAAGTCCATTTCAATGCTGAGAGTAAAGTGTATATGTGTTAGCATGCAATTTTTAAATCCATTTAATGGCTGGTGGCACTAATATGTATAACTGAATGCATGCAGTGCATGCGTTGCATGAGTCCATGAAAGGTTAATGCACTAAATGCTAATTGGTTCTGTTGCTCCTAGTGCATGCGTTTCCATGGGGTGCATGCAAAAGTAAAATGCACTAAGTGCAAATTGCTTTGATTGCATAAATGGAAAGCTACGAGAGGCTTGCTGCATTCCTATATATATATAAAGGGGAAAATACACTTTCATTCGTTAAACTTCTAACTAGTGGTTGAAAACTAGAGCATTCCCATTCCACTCCGTGTGCGCACACGCTGCTGGAAGAGCAGAGCCTCCAAAACCGGCATCGCTAGAGATCCTGCTCGGGATAATGAGGCAATCAGGTTTTTGGGTAGCGCAACAAGTGCGCGACTGCTCAATGATCTTCCTCCTGTTACTCATTGTACGACTACTTCTCGGTGGCAAGCGATTGGAGTATGACTACTTCCCGGTGGACGCAACGGCACTGCGAACATCTTCCTGCATCAACTATGAACGACTACATCGAACAACTCATCATGATGAATGATGAGAATGGAGTCGCTAGTGCCTCCGGCACGGGTCCCTCTGCAGGGTATACCTTCGTATTCCTCTTTTTATTTACTGGTTTTCTAGTTTGGTTAACCGGTAATAAAATGGAATATATATATATAATAACAATACTGCTGCTATATTCATGGATTAAATTTAACAATAATTTACCTAATTTTCTAACAATTTAAAAACCTGATAGGCAATTTTCTGTTAGAGGTTTTGCTGATGCATTAAAACCGGAACCGTTCAATAGCACTTTTTACAAGAGGTGGCGTGCTAGGGTGATATTGTGGTTGACTACTATGAACTGCTATCACGCTGCACAGGTAAAGCCGAAACAGTTTACTCCAGAGGAGGAGAGCTCGTTCGAGACGGCTGATAACCTGTTTCATGGTGCTATGATTAGCGCTCTTGATGCCAAGTATATTGATTCCTATATCACACACATTACTGTAAAGGAGTCGTGGGGTGCATTGGATGCTAAATTCGGTGTTTCTGATGCTGGGAGTGAGTTGTATCTCATGGAGCAACTGTTTGACTACAAAATGGTAGAAGACTGTTCTGTGGTTGAACAAGCTCATGAAGTACAGTCACTGGCAAAAGAACACTACAAAAAATGTTGGATTCTATGACGTGCCACTTTCGTCATGGATCATTGAAAATTCGTCATAAAACAGCATCTATGACGAAATTTGAGAAGGTCATGTATTGAGCGTCATGGATCCCTTCTCGTGACATCCTTAAGTTTTCGTCATAGATTAACGTGATCCATGACGTTATGAAGCCGTCATAGAATTGTCTAAAGCCCACTAAACCCGGCCCAAAGTCCAAAATCTATGATGAAAATGAACATCATGGATTAGATTGCCACATCACTCATGGATGACTTGAACGATGAGTTGGCTGCTGACGTGGATGATAACATCACTGATGTGGCAATTGATGATGTGGCAAACGATGACAAGCTGACAGATGGCAGTGGAGGTGGCGATGACGTCACCACATGCCATTCGATAATGGGCCCAATTCAAACATGGGCCAAAAATAGGCCAGCTATTCGATTTAATTTTCAGCTCATTCAGAAAACAACCCATATAAATTTCAACCCACCATATTTGTACAGATTCAAAACAACCCGATATTAACAAGAAGCAATTTCAACATGTAACAACATCACATAAGCTCACATTCGAATTACATTTACAAAAATAGATTACATGCATTTGTTAATCCAAAGCATAGCAAATCGGGCATCCTCTATGTCCTTTTAACTACTTGTTACCTGGATGCGGTCATGCAGTGATCCCCTTTTGATTGGCTTGCTCCTTGCTGATTCTAATCGCCAACCTGAAAGAGAACAAATTCTACTGCCTGCCATGGCTTGCTCCTTGCTGCATCTAATCATCAACCTGAAAAAGAACAAATTCTACAACCTTAAATGAGGTCCAGCATTAGAAATTAGCATATCTGAAATGTAAATGGAGACACTAGTATCAGGCACTTTAAATAAGAAATGCATGGAGACACTAGTCATTCGAAACTGCATATATATGCACTAGTCATCAGGTTGCTCTCTGAACTTCAAAAGTGCCATCATGTAACCAGAAATAGGTAACCCAAGAGCTAAGTAACAGATGCTTACCAGCTCCTTACGTTAATAAAAAGCTGCTTTTGTTTGACGAACTGCAAAGGAACCAAGTAGCCAAGCTGCTATTGTTACACTGAAAGTAAAGGCCAAAACATCAAGTAAAGGTCAAGCTTGCAGATTCAAAAATAGGAGCTGGACAAGACTCAGAGTTGCAGCCTGCAAAATCGATCTAAGAAAGAAAGCATGTTGCTGCTGCGGCACAAACAATACTAGATGTTTGCACAAGCAATTAGATCCAGTTAATTTATATGCCAGGAAAATACAGTTGGCCAATTTATATACAACAGATTGGGGGTGAGATTACCTGGCCTTTAGCTACCACAAGAAACAAAAAAAGAGCTAAGCTAAAAACTGCTCTTAAGGATACTGACATGCTTATTCACTAAAGTGCGCACTGCATATAAGGACATTAGTTGAGCTTGCAAGTAGATGGGGATTACTCAGTCTTGCAAAAGGACACACACAACTATGGCATCAAACAATTGCAGAGACATTGTTAAGCAGAACGCATGTGCGTCTTAATCAACTCACTGACATAAAGTAAAAGCAAAAAAGAATTGCAGAGACACCGTTAAGCAGAAAGTCTCTGAAAGATAAGCAAGTACATAAATGCATGTTAATTTTAGAAACACAAGTTAAGACATTGTTCAGACACAAGTTCAGGCATAATCGAAGACCGGAACACAGGGCAACGACATGTAGCGCGGTGGCGCAGCAGCTCAGCTCCTTGGCACTCAGCTCAAAGAAAATTAATATTCTAATCTTGTTCAAAAAAGGAAGGAATACTTACAGGAAGATTTGCAGGTCTTAATCAAAATGGTATAGTCAGAATGCATCTAGTCCACGGAATTGCAGACACGTTTTATCAAAACATAAAGGATCTGCGGTATTAAAATTAGAAATAGTGATTCATGTCGCTTACCCGCACTCTAGCAAGGGGCCCCTCCCCGTGCTCGCATGCAAACAACTCCAAGACATGTGCAACCTCCGGCCGAGCTGTCCTCATGGCCTCATGCACAAAATATAAGCATGAAGCATGATTGCTTAGCTGATGTGTACTAATTTCTATTGGTTACTCTTACTGCTATGTGCATGAAGGAGACGAGGCTAGTCTACTGCAGCATAACTGACATGTAACAATATAGACAACTATACTAAGTACACCAAAACTGTTGGAGCAAATAAGAATATGTATATAGGTACTTGTTCATGGCAAATCCAATGCTGCCAAAATGGTATTGTTCTGCTTCTAGCCAAAAAAAACATGCATATTTTGTCAGAGCATCTTCACAAATACTATCACACTGGAGAACCTGATTGTTTGGATATGCTTTCCACACAGTTAGCAATTAATTTAAGCTTATAAGATGTCATGCATGACAGGATGTGCATCTTTGATTGTATGCTGCATCTAAAATATTAAAGTAGTGCACTAATGTAACTAGCACATAAGAACTATGTTGCTATAGTCATACCATCTTCAGAAGATACATCTATCACTGACTACTGACTACATACAGATTAAAATTACTAATATAAACGAAGCATGGAACCTATGCCGAAAGATTCGAAACATGTATCCGTCATATTTGTTCGATATCGGTAAACAAGTAGATCAAGGACCTTTCTCTCGCTACTAACGGTCATGTCACAATTTCCATCTACAAGACTATACCATTTCAATGTCAGAATGCTAAGTGTTCGTCGTGCTAAGAGTCTGGGAAGATGGAGACTTGAGGAAGATGCCGAGGTTGAGGTGTTGGGAGAATCGAAATTGCTGTGCGGTACCTCAGATCTTGTAGTTGCTGCCACACCCATGGGCCACACCAGATGTCGTCCACGGCGGAAGCGGCTATCGAGGTAGACGTACGCGACGACGTAGCACGCGGGGCTGCATCCGGCGAACCACACTGCACCGGGCAAGAGCTCCGCGGTCGTCGCCGCGTCGTTGGGCTCCGCGACGCGCTGCAGGATGCCTCTATCGGCTGCCTCATCATCCCTGCCTGCTCTACCACCGGCGACATCGCTCTCCGGCACTGGATTTGGGGAAGGGAGGAGCCGAGGAGGGGTGTACTGGATCTGAGAGGTGCGGAGGTGGGGAGGAGTCACCTTCCACCGGATCTGAGAGGGACGGGGGAGGAGAGGAGTCAGGTAGCCGACAAGGCAGTGGATTTGAGGGAGGTGGGAAGGATCTGGGTGGCCACCGAGGATGGGGAGGCGTAGCAGCATCTGCTTGGAGGTGGCGGCGGCATGGTAGCGTGAGGGAGGGAAGAGGGGAGGAGCCGGGTGGATCTGAGGGAGACGAGATGGTGGCAGGCAGATGTGAGGGAGGAGGTGAAGAGGAATAGTGTGGCTCTAGGATTCCAGTAGGGGATACTTTGACACACAGGTCATTAAAAAAGATGCATTGGACACGCAAGCCACTAAAAAGTTTGGCTGGACATCCAAGCCACTGAGCCAATTTTTTTGACACCGAACCCATTCCGTCCGTAGTCTGTTAGATTGGCACCGTTTGTGAGCTCTGACAGGTGGGTCCAGGCAGCAAAATGACCATTTTGCCCTCAACCTCTTGCATTCACTAAATATTTTTTAAACCGAACAAATATTTTTCATCTCACAAATATTTTGCATTCACGGATAGGTAGATCGTGAGACACAATTATAACAACCCAACAAATATTTTTTTCTCACAAACATTTAACCAACACAGCATATTTTTTAAAATAAACCAACCAACAAATATTCATCTCATAAATATTTAACCAACAAAATATTTAGTTAAAAATATTAATCAAATGTCATAAATATAACCAACAAAATACAACATTAAAAATATTAATCAAATGATAATTTTTAATGTTGTATTTTGTAGGTTGGTTTATTTTAAAAAATATGCTATGTTGGTTAAATGTTTGTGAGAAAAAAATATTTGTTGGGTTGTTATAATTGTGTCTCACGATCTACCTGTCCGTGAATGCAAAATATTTGTGAGATGAAAAATATTTGTTCGGTTTAAAAAATATTTAGTGAATGCAAGAGGTTGAGGGCAAAATGGTCATTTTGCTGCCTGGACCCACCTGTCAGAGCTCACAAACGGTGCCAATCTAACAGACTACGGACAGAATGGGTTCGGTGTCAAAAAAATTTGGCTCAGTGGCTTGGATGTCCAACCAAACTTTTTAGTGGCTTGGTGTCCAATGCATCTTTTTTAATGGCCTGTGTGTCAAAGTCTCCCAGTAGGGTGGGCTAGACATTTATATGTAGTATGAAACATCTTGACCATTCAATTGGATTCAACGGTTAGGATGTGTGTTTCGTTTTGGGCTGAAGCAGTAGATGGGCTGGTTGTACCTAAACTTTACTGTGGTTACCATTTTTCTTTTTCTTTTTCATTTTATTTAGTAATGTGAAGTAACACATAAAAATAATAATCCTATATGCACCAATATAATCATTTTATGGATGCACAAGCCTGACAAAAAAGTTTCATAAGATTTTACGAAAACGGAGTATACATGTTCACAAACTATATAGGTATCTTACATTGTTTCATACAACTCAACTTCAACTTTGAAATTGCATACAACTAAAGTCTTGTACAGCTCATATACACCTAAAATTCATACACAATTTCACATTTACCCTCGTGTAAACATTTGTGGGTTTCATTGTCACTTGTTGTGCAAAAAAATTGATTTTCTATTTTAAATACCTAAGTAAGACACCTTTATGAAGTAACTAGAAAATAAATATCTTATATACCCTCCAAAGACATTTTTCAGATGTAAACGAACACATATAAGTTGTATAGGTATATTTATATACTGAATATATAATATTATATGCTTTATAAAAAATAAATTTAATTTTTTATATTATTATTGTGATTATCTCTAATTATTTTCACATATTATATGATTTTTTAAAATGTATTGATCATGAGGAAATGTTGAAATGCAATGTGGCTCGGATTATGACGAAATTCGTGCAACGTCATAGTGTTTGGACTTCATATCGGGCTTCATATCCAACACTGCTAATCCATAACGAAATCTGATGGTTGTCATGGATGCGGATGATCCGTGACGAAATTTATGATGAAATTAGCGCAACGTCATAGTGTTTGGACTTCATATCGGGCTTCATATCCAGCACTACAAATCTATGACGAAATTTGACTGTTTGTCATGGATGCAGTGTGATCTATGACGAAATCAAAAAACGTCATGAGAATTTCGTCATGGATCAAAGGATTTCTTGTAGTGGAATTCAAACATTTTCCATGTGTGTTGCCTGACAAGTTTGTGGCTGGCGGCATTATCGCCAAGTTACCACCCTCTTGGAAGGATTTTGCTACTTCTCTAAAACACAAGAGACAATGGTTCAGCGTGGTTGATCTCATTGGGACTCTTGATGTTGAGGAGAGGGCGAGAGCAAAAGATACACATGGAAAGGGTGTTGAGTCTTCTAGTGCCAATGTTGTACAAGAGAAAAATTCCAATTTCAATGCATCTCATAAGAAGAAAAAGGAAAAGAAAGAGAGGCCAAAGAAGACAACCAATTCTAAGAAGAAAAAGGGAAAAGAATCACAAGGTTGTTTTGTTTGCGGGGGCATGGAGCATTGGGTGAGTCAATGCCCATACCGCAAATTTAAACAGGAGAAGAAACCAGTGAACATGATTAATAGCGAAGCTGGAGAAACATCGAGGTACGGTAATTTATTACCTACAGTTCTTTCTGTTTGTAAGTCACCTGAGTGGTGGATTGATACTGATGATAATGTTCATGTGTGTGCTGATATTTCTTTGTTTTCTTCTTATTAGGCCGGCGTGACAGGGTCGCTGTTGATGGGAAATGGATCGCATGCGCGTGTTCTTGGTGTTGGTACGGTCAATCTGAAGTTTGCTTCTGGAAAGACGGTACTTTTGAAGCACGTGCAGCATGTCATCAAAAAGAATCTTGTTAGTGGCTCTCTAGTGTGTAGAGATGGTTTTAAAGTTATGCTTGTGTCAAATAAATGTATACTTTCTAAGTATGGGACATTTGTTGGAAAAGGCTATGTGAGAGGAGGCTTGTTCCGTCTTTCTTTGCTTGATGATGCTTGTAATAAGGTTGTGAACAATGTTTTAATTCCTGATAATTCGAATATTTTGCATTCACGGTTATGTCATGTTAATTTCGGTTGTATGTCATGGTTAGCAAAACTAAATTTAATTCCGAATTTTGAGTTAGTCAAAGGTTCAAAATTTCATGCATGTGTGCAATCTAAGCAACCTCGTAAGCCTCACAAGGCTGCGGAGGCGAGGTACTTAGTGGCATTAGAACCCATTCATACCAATCTGAGCGAAATGAATGGTGTTTTGACTAAAGGTGGCAAAAGATACTTTATGACTCTCATAGACGATTGCACAAGATTTTGCTATGTTTATTTGTTGAAATCAAAAGATGAAGCATTACATTATTTTAAAATATATAAAGCAGAAATAGAAAACCAACTTGAGAGGAAAATTAAACGGGTACGGTCTGATCGAGGTGGAGAATATTTTTCTAATGAGTTTTCTGAGTTTTGTGAGGAACATGGGATTATTCATGAGAGGACACCTCCATACTCACCTGAATCCAATGGGTTGCCGAAAGAAAGAACCGCACTCTAACTGGTTTGGTTGATGTCATGTTAGAGACCACTGGTCTATCTAAGGAATGGCGGGGTGAGGCTATTTTGACTGCATGTCCTGTCCTCAATAGAGTTCCTACAAAGAACAAAGAAATCACACCATTCGAGGAATGGTTTAAAAAGAAAGTAAATCTCTCATACTTGCGCACCTGGGGTTGTTTGGCCATGGCGAATATGCCAATTAACAAGAAGCGCAAATTAGGACCTAAAATTATTGATTGTGTTTTCCTGTGTTATGCTATGAACAGTGTGGGTTATAGATTTTTAAATGTAAAATCTGGAGTATTTGACATGGAGGTTGGTACAATTTTTGAGTCCAGAGATGCTACATTTTTTAGACTAATTTTCCCATGAAAAATATTCCTAGCGCATCTAGTCATGACTGTTATTCCTCATGAGCATATAATTCTGATTGAACAAATTGAGGAACCTCATGCACATAATCCTGAGGAGGATGACAATGTAGTCACTCGAAAGAGTAAGAGGCAAGAGACTGCAAAGTCTTTTGGTGATGACTTCATTGTGTACCTCATGGATGATACACCAAGAACCATTGAAGAGGCATTTTCCTCTCCTGATGCTGACTTGTGGAAGGAAGCAATAAGGAGTGAGATGGATTCTATTATGTGTAATGGAACTTGGGAAGTCGTTGAACGTCCTTATGGGTGCAAACCTATAGGATGTAAATGGGTGTTCAAGAAAAAGCTTAGGCTTGATGGTACTATTGAGAGGTACAAGCCAAGGCTTGTAGTCAAGGGGTATTCACAAAAAGAGGGTGAAGATTATTTTGACACCTATTCACCTGTTGCTTGTTTGACCACAATTCGAGTGTTACTCTCCCTAGCTGCCTCACATGGTTTGATCCTTCATCAAATGGACATTAAAACCGCTTTCCTACATGGAGAGTTAGATGAGGAAATCTATATGTAGCAGCCTGATGGGTTTGTAATAGAGGGTCAAAGAAATCTGGTGTGCAAATTGTTGAAATCCTTGTACAGACTCAAACAAGCTCCTAAGCAATGGCATGAGAAGTTCGAAAGAACTTTGATATCAACCGGTTTTGTTGTGAACAAAGTTGAAAAATGTGTTTATTATCAGTTTGGTGGGGGTGAGGGAGTAATCTTGTGTTTGTATGTTGATGACATTTTAATCTTCGGGACTAGCCTTGATGTGATCAAGGAAGTAAAATATTTTCTGTCAAATAATTTTGAGATGAAAGATTTGGGTGGAGCTGATGTTATTATTAATATAAAGCTGAAAAGAGAAGGTAATGGTGGGGTAACTCTTTTGGAGTCCCACTATGTGGAAAAGGTTTTAAGTCGCTTTGGATATAGCGATTGTCAACCTGCTCCAACACCTTATGATCCTAGTGTGCTATTAAGGAAAAATCGGAGAATAGAAAAGGATCAATTGAGATATTCCCAAATCATTGGTTCATGGCAGTATTTAGCTGGCACTATGAGGCCTGACATCTCTTTTGCTGTGAGAAAATTGAGTCGGTTTGTTTCAAATCCGGGAGATGATTATTGGCAAGCTCTTGAAAGAGTGATGTGTTATCTAAAAGGTACTGTGAGCTATGGTATTCACTATACGGGGTATCCTAGGTTACTAGAGGGTTATTGTGATGCCAATTGGATTTCTGATGCTGATGAAATGTATGCCACAAGTGGATATGTGTTTCTACTTGGTGGTGGAGCTGTTTCCTAGAAGTCTTGCAAGCAGACCATTTTAACAAGGTCAACAGTGGAAGCAGAACTCACAGCATTAGACACCGCCAACATTGAGGCTGAGTGGCTTCGTGAATTCCTTATGGATTTACCGGTGGTTGAAAAACCTATACCTTCTATTTCTATGAACTGTGACAATCAGACTGTGATAATCAAAGTGAACAGTTCTAAGGATAACACGAAGTCTTCAAGGCATGTTAAAAGGCAGTTAAAGTCTGTCAGGAAATTGAGAAACTCCGTAGTGATAGCATTGGATTATGTTCCTACTGCTAAAAATCTAGCAGATCAATTTACAAATGGGTTGTCACGAAATGTGATTAATAGTGCATTGAGTGAGATGGGCATGAAACCCACATGATGGACTACTCTAGTGGTAACCTGCAGCCTGTTCGCTTGCCTTATCAGCCACCAGTCAGCATTACTTTTCTCTCACAACAAACCAGCTACCAGCAACCAGCCAGTAGTACTTTTCTCTCAGAACAAACCAGCACCAGCCATCAGCCACCAGCCAAACGAACAGGTCGCTGTTCTATGTGATCAGAGATCCCATGAATTAGAATGGTGAAAGAAACTAGTTTCAGTCTAAGAGAAAAGACTCTTGTTGGTTCATCTCAGATGTATTTCTTTTCTATATTGTATGGCAGGATGGTTTTTCCTTAATATGTTCTAAGACCTTAAGAGAAGCTAAGATATCATCCTACAGGATATCTTTTGAGGAATATGAGTCAGACTACTAGTCACAGTCTATGAGATTGTGGGAATCTCTAAATACTCATGAAAGGCTAGGAGTATGACTTATACGTTCCAAATCGCGGGGATGCTTACAACAGCCTAGTACTAGAAAAGAACTTGAGTGAAACTCACATAGCACAAAACTGTCAATTCAAGGCATAGTCCTTTGTTCAGTTGCAACTAAGCGTAACTCTTGTTCTAGATGGATGTTCAACTTAACAGTTTTCATCAAAACTCTGGTATATCAAAACTACGTGAAACGAAGAGCATTTTTCATGTACCTTTGGAATTCACTGGAGATTGTTGGATTTAATTGAGATTTATTCTTTGATAAATACAATTAATCCATGAATTCTAAAAGTCCATTTCAATGCTGAGAGTAAAGTGTATAGGTGTTAGCATGCAATTTTTAAATCCATTTAGTGGCTGGTGGCACTAATATGTACTCCCTCCGTCCTGAAATATAAGGCATTCAATGGTTCAATATTTGTCCCCAAATATAAGGCATCATAGAAGTTTATGGTAAGTACCCAATCAACTCAATTAAAGACTTGCCAAATATTGCTTTTGTTATCTAAAAACTTACCTTTAATTATCATTGGCTAAGGGCATATGTGACATTTCCCACCTCTTTAATCTGTTCTAAAAATCCTAGAATGACTTATATTTCAAGACGGGGGAGTATAACGGAATGCATGCAGTGCATGCATTGCATGAGTCCATGCAAGGTTAATGCACTAAATGCTAATTGGTTCCGTTGCTCCTAGTGCATGCGTTTCCATGGGGTGCATGCAAAAGTAAAATGCACTAAATGCAAATTGCTTTGATTGCATAAATGGAAAGCTACGAGAGGATTGCTGCATTCCTATATATAAAGGGGAAAATGCACTTTCATTCGTTTAACTTCTAACTAGTGGTTGAAAACTAGAGCATTCTCATTCTATTCCGTGCTCGCACACACTGCTGGAAGAGCAGAGCCTCCGAAACCGGCATCGCTAGAGATCCTGCTCAGGATAGCGAGGCAATCAGGTTTTTGGGTAGCGCAACAAGTGAGCGACTGCTCAACAATCTTCCTCCTGTCACTCGTTGTACGACTACTTCCCGGTGGCAAGCGATTGGAGTAGGACTACTTCCCGGTGGACGTAACGGCACTGCGAACATCTTCATGCATCAACTGTGAACGACTACATCGAATAACTCATCATGATGAATGATGAGAATGGAGTCGCTAGTGCCTCCGGCACGGGTCCCTCTGCAGGGTATACCTTCGTATTCCTCTTTTTATTTACTGGTTTTCTAGTTTTGTTAACTTGTAATAAAATGGAATATATATATATCATCAAAAATGTCATCACAAATTCACAATACTGCTGCTATATTCATGGATTAAATTTAACAAGAATTTTCCTAACTTTCTAACATAGGAAAGTCAATGTGGTGTGGAAGGAATACAAGGGAGGTTTAGAACCACCTTGCTATTCTATGGAGATGAGGACCAACATATAAGGGAGGCCCTTGTATAGGACTCCAAGTGATTGAGCAAGAGAACACATATAAGAGAGGTTTAGTGCCACCTTGTTATTCTATCTGTTTTATAGTATTTGCTTGATTTACATATATTAATCCTAATACATTGTAATATAAAGTCGTGTGGCATATAAACGTTTCAGATAGTATTATACTCCATTTGTCCCAAAATATAAGGACTTGTTGACTTCTGTTGATCACGTTTGACTACTCGTCTTATTCAAAAAAATTGTGAAAATATTATTTATTTTGTTACACCATGTTTTTCATCATATATATTTTAAGTATATCATAATTGTTTTTACATTTTCATAAATTTTTTGAATAAGATGAACGGTTAAACGTGACCAACAAAAGTCAACAAGTCCTTATATTTTGGGACGGAGGAAGTAAAGTATTTTCCATGTGCGAGAGGTGCTTCAACGCGAAGTGGCGGTTTCCCGTATTGAGCACACACAAGCTGACACAATTAGCAAAGCAAACGACGTACTCTCAGTCTGAAGTTCTCTTCTCAATCAAGCTAGCCTAGCTAGGTAACGTTAATTGCTAGGTAGCCGAGTTGGCTAACTTAATTTTGACCGAGTTCGACAGCCATACAGGCCAATGAGACTTCATGGGCCCGCCGTGCAGGTTCTCCCTCCAATATGTAGACACGTAGGTGCATGTCTTCTTGAGCTGTTTACGTTTCATGGATTGCATCAGGCGCCTAGGCCTATCCGACCTGCAAGATCGAGAAATTTGCTATTATGACTCTCTAAACAATGCGCTTTGCTATTATAGGACTCCTAACGTGAACATCTTTATAATAGGATTCTAAACATGGAGACCTTGTTATTATAGGATTTTAGCTTCCTTTAATATGATTTGTACAAGAAATACATGTATTTTAGACATGATTGGACCGTTTTGCCCCTGGGCAAATTTGCACCCCGTCCGTACGCGTATCAATTCATCGCGAGATCCCGGACGACCCGCGCATGCCAAACGTCGCGACCCACGCCGCCGCCGTCGCTCTCCCGTCGCCATGGATGATCCACCATCGCCGCCGCACCTCCATCAGCCGCCGCCGGCTATGCATCCGCCCCCAACATCTCCCTGGCCGATTCGTCCAAGGGCTGGTGATGCCCTAGACGGTGTTGAGGTCGTCGACCGGGCCGGGCGACGCGGCGGCCGTCCACTCCCCGAACGGCGACACGGCGGGGCTGAAGTCGGCGACGCCGTGCGGGGTGAGGCGGCGCGTGTTGAAGACGGCCGCCCCGGCTCCGGCGCGGGGCCTCCGCGGGCTCGGCGGTGGAGACGGTCCCGCATCCGGTGCACGGCTGCCGTCCGCGTGCCGGCCCGACATCCGGCGCCCGGCCGGGCCGCCGTGCTAGGGGCACTTGATGCACCGGCCGCCGAAGTGCGACAACGGCCGCCGTGCTAGGGGCCCCGGCCGCACGCCGGCCGCCGAAGTGCGGCGCCGGCCGCCGTGGTAGGGCACACCGGCCGCCCCGGCCGCCGACGTCCACCGCGTAGCCGCCGCCCCCGGTGCCCCGCGCGCGCCCGGCGCCGCCCCCCGTGCACTTGCCGCCGATGACGCTAGCCCTACCGACGCAAGTGTTGTAGCCCTAGCAAGATCATTGATGCCCACTGTTTCTCATCCGGCAATTGAATACAATCTTCCAGAGCTTGATGTGCAAAGGTATTGACCCTAACGATTTCTGTTGTTTCTTATCAAGATAGCAGGTAGTAAACATCGCTTGTGCTTGTTTATAGGTCCCTAGTAGATGATGTGGAAAATATAGAAAATGTTGATTGGTCTACCCTTCAGATAGTGGAAACACATGATGATGAAGGTCGTATTGATGTTATTAGTGAGAGTCAGATGTGTGAGCTTTTAGATTTGGCAGATAAGGTCACAACAAATATACCTGCCCGACGGTTTGATTGCCGAATGGATGTAGAGGGGGATATTGATGGTGCTGCCATTCCTACTAGTGATGTCGTACCATGTGAGGTTGTCATTTCATATGATAAGAACAATCCATCAATGGAGGTAGGAATACTGTACCCAACAATGGATGAGTTCAAGCTGGCTGTGCGGCAATTTGCCATCAATAATGAGTTCAATTTAGGAGTAGAGAAATCATGTAAGACGATATACAGGGCTTATTGCAAGTCTGGTGATGAAGATCGCCCTTACCCTTGGACGATAAATGGGAGAAAGCATAATACGCAAGCCACTACGGAGGTGAATATTTTCTACTTTATTAGTTGTACATGTACCATGTTATATAAATTAATATTAACCTCATTGATTTTTTTTATTTTGCAGGTAACAGTCTTAGTCGATGAGCACTCATGTATGTCCAGCATGAGGCAGACAAATACAACTCCAAGTTGCAAATGGGTGGCTAGCAAGGCTGAAAGTATCCTCAGAGAAGATCCACATATTGGTGCTAGAGAACTGCAAAAGCGGCTGGAGAGAGAGCACAAGTGTGAAATTGCATATGACACTGTATGGCGGGGTAAAGAAAGGGCTCTTGATGAGGTTTATGGAAAATGGTCAGAAAGTTTTGAGCTATTGTATAGGTGGAAGGCTGAGGATGAGAAGCGGAGCCCCGGGAGTGTTGTTGAGGTTGACACATTTGAGGAGGAAGGTCAAGTATATTTTCGTCGTTTCTTCTGTGCACTGAAACCATGCATTGATGGTTTCTTGGAAGGTTGTAGGCCTCATTTGAGCATAGATGCTACAGCACTTAATGGAAGGTGGAATGGTCAGTTGGCCGCAGCTGTAGCGTCGATGGTCACAATTGGATGTACCCAGTTGCTTATGGATTCATACCTTCTGAAACAAAATAAAATTGGACTTGGTTCATGGAACAACTAAAGAAGGCTATAGGTGATCCTCCACTGCTTGCTATTTGTTCTGATGCTTGCAAGGGTTTGGAGATTGGAGTGAAGACTGCATTCCCAAATGCAGAGCAAAGAGAATGCTTTTATCATATGGTAAAAAATTTTCAGAAGCACTATAAAGGTTTTGGCCACAGAGGTGTGGGATCATAGCCACAGAGTCGAGCGGCATATTGTCAAGTTACACCAAAGGACTTGTTCTTGTCTTGAATGGTAGCACACGGGTAAACCATGCCAACATGTGTTGGCTTATGCAACCCGCCAACGGGGAGTTGATCTAGAACAGTTTGTGCATGACTACTACTCAGTGAATAGGTTCAGGGCTGCTTATGGAAGAGAGATTGAGCCGATGTTAGATAAAACACAATGGCCACAAGTTGACCTGCCATTTTCAGTTGGTGCACCTCTTTGTAAATTACCTGTTGGAAGACGTAGGAAACTTAGAATGAAGGCATGGAATGAAGGCGGACACAAGAAGAAAGGTTCCAAAAATGGTGAAATTAGCAATGCTGGTGATAATAATACTGCTCCAACAAATGAAAAGGAAAAGAAGAAGGTTAGAGGACCTATGACTTGCAAAAGGTGTGGTCAGCAAGGTCACAGGCAAGCTAGTGCCAAGTGCCCACTAAATGGGACCAAGAAAAAGATGTAGGAACGTCTTTTATTTATCATGAATCTTGTATGCAAATTCTAATATTAATTTATTTGACTACTTGTAGGAAGCGTAGACAGCCTAGAAAGAATGGTGCAGAACAAATATTAGCAGAACCTAACACCCCACAAAGGCTTACTAGAGAAGAAATACTACGGGATAGCCCAGGAAGAATCACTAGAAGGTAAGGAATATTAACACAGTTACTGTTATCTAAGTATCTAAGTTGTGTTTCGTTTTTTCTAAGCACAATTACTTTACATAATTTTTTAAGCATCTAAGATGTGTATCATTTTTGTGTGCAGCAAGCTTGCGATGTTATTAGGAGAGGGCACGTCTTCACAAACCGACAACACTAGTCCTGTGAGGATGTCACCTGCCGCACCACCAAAAAAGATGACTCCAAAAAGAAAGCTACACGTTGGATGATTGATTTTTTTTACTTGTGATGAGATGTAGACTCATCTTTTATTTTTTATATCTTGGATCTAGTTTGGAACCGCATTATGGGGTTTTGACATGAACTTGCTTATGCTACAATCATGGTTTGATGAGATGAACTCACTTATGCATCAGTCGATGGTTTTTTATATATATATAATTTACAATTATATATATTAATATATGCATTTTACTCACCACCGGCCATACACTGGCCATACAGCACCGGCCATACAGCAGCTAAATTCATGGGCCATGAATTTTGGTACATGCACCGGCATGCATGCAGCCAGCGGCCGGCGCTCAGGCTGCCCGGACCGGCTGCGGCATGCGGCCAGCGGCCAGGCGCCGGCCAGCGGCTTGCAGCCACCGTCCAGGTCGTGCGCCAGCGGCCGACGCTCAGGCTGCCCGGGCCGGTCAGCGGCATGCAGCCAGCGGCCAGCGGCCAGGGCATGCGCCAGACGTTGAGAAAAAACAGCCAGGGCAAAAACGCCAAAACATGTCAGAAATACATGTATTTCTCCAAGAAAACTGATTAAAGGGAGTCCAAATCTTATAATAGCAATGTCTCAACGTTTGGAGTCCTATTATAGCAAAGGTGACGTTTGGGATCCTATAATAACAAAGCGCAACGTTTGGAGTCCTGTTATAGCAAATTTCTCCAAATATCCTCCTCCGAATACGCAGCGGGGCGGCGCTCCCCAGGGTCAAGATGATCGGCAGCGGTGCTTTCACCGGAATCACGAGCAGCAATGGGCCGCCGGCCGCGGAGGACGACGGCGCCGCCCTCGCGGGCAGCGGGGGTACAGCGCTCTCGGATCTGACCGAGGACCTGATAGCGGAGATCCTCCTCCGCATCCCGCCGGAGTGGCCGCCGTATCGCGCCGCCAACTTCCGCAGCGGGGTGGCGGTGCTCTGGAACAAGGTCGTCGGCAGTGGCAGCGGCTCTTTCACAAGAAGCAGCAGCAGCAATGGGGCGCCGGCGGCGGATGATGACGGCGCCGCCGTCGCAAGCAGTTGTGGCATAGCACTCTCCGACCTGACGAACGACCCGATCGAGGAGCTCGTCCTCCGGTTTGAGCCGTCGCCGAGGATCTGCCTTTGCGCCGCCGACGTTTGCAAGTCTTGGCGCCGGATCTTCTCCGACCCCGGCCTCCGTCGCCGCTACTCTTATCTCCACCGAGCAGAGATTATTAGACAAATGCTTGCGAATTTTAAGCGTCGGTATGCCATGCATGTTACATTGAAGTTAAGTTATTTCAGGCTTTATTAAGAATCATGTGGTAGTGGTAGCTTCCCGCTACCTAGCTTTAAGTCAGATCTGGAGTTTAAGTCGATCGAGACTTTTACTTGACTAGTGTAATACCCGTGCTAACGCTACGGATTTTTTTCATTTCCTACGGTCTCAAAACATTAAAAATGAATAAGTTATAGACATCTTCATCATTTTTACATTTGCCCATCGAACAATAGACTACCAACAACTGCGCTACGATCCAGGCCTCCCAATCTCCCACTGGCTAAAGGTGCAGCGCATCTTCTTCAACCTGGAGAACCGCTGAATGGACGGCTGTCATTGTTGAAGACGTGGTGATCCCTTTGCTTCCTGATGAGCTAGGTGCCAAAAATCACCAACGACTGCCAAAAATCACCAACGACTTGCTGACAGTGACAAGTGGTAATTCAAATGAAACTATCAAACAGCGACATGCTTTCAATCCAAGGAAGATATAAAGGACAAATGACATACATGTTGGCAAATAAAACATTTTAAAGCAGCAATGTACTGGGCAGCCTATACATGTTGGCAAAAATGAATTATCCAGCATATCTAATGTTTTTCAGTTATGATTCAGAATGAATATTAATAAAAAAATAATAGTGTATCTGAATTTGGAAAATTCATCTTCAATTTTAAAAGATTCCCAACCTAACCAAAGTCACAGATATGTCACACTACAAAATAGAGTTCAATATCCTAAAACAGACTTCAAACTCCCAAACACTGGTAGCATGCAACATGCAGGGAGGCTACAGGATGGAAATTTGGGTCGCCAATTGTGCTTGCTCACTGGTTGCTTTGATATGCTCCATTCTTTTATCCTTCTTTCTTCTCCATTCCATAATTCTGCACAAAAAGATGAGATAATTTGAAACAGAAAACACAAGCTAAAGATGACATGCAACTACATACAACCTGTCTCGTTGTACAAAATATAATTTCCTTTTTAGCAATTTCTAGCAAGTCAAAGAGTTTGACATTGTGTTGTAGAGCAAACAACATATTAGTTCCACCTAATTTCAGCTTTTAATAGTTCCAAGCATCCAATACCCATGATTAAAATGTCAAAAGGCGGAGAAACATCACTGCCATTTACAGTCCCTCTTCATCATTTTACAGTCCCTATTCTGAAGAAAGGATGGAAGTTAGTATCTAAATAATAATTCGGAAGTTAGTATCTTCAGCATTTTACAGTCCCTCTTGTGTCTATTTCAAAGGTTAGGGCACTAAATTAGAGAAATTTCTTTGTTCCCTATTTGTAATTATAGACCTGACATTCAAAAATAGGAGGAAAAGGTGGAGGCATCCAACTCTACATCCCACACATGTAGCTATCATTATACAACGGTCTTTGCTTTGAAGAAATATGTGAGTACATGATTACTGTTAAAATGGCTATTAAGTGTACAGAAAGGCAGGACGAATGGCATATACCTGAGAAAATAGGAGAATCAGTTTTATAGTGGTAGTGATTCCATAATTCTTCACAAAGAGGTGAGATAATTTAAAAATAAAAATCACAAACTAAATGGTGACATGAATACAACCTGTCTCACTGTAAAAATAGATTTTTCTTTTTAGCAATTCTAGCAAGTCAAGGAGTTAACATTGTGTTGCAGAGAAAATAAAATATTAGTTCCACCTAATTCCAACTTAACTGTTTCAAGCATCCAATACCCATGATTTGATGTCAAAAGGCATATAGTTTGCGCCCACATCACTTTGCTAGTACATATTCTGAACAATTACCCTTTTCTCACCAATTCATTTCACACTACTGAGTTTTTACATGATAGGGATGAAAGAGAACTAATGAGGTGGAATTACCTTGGAGCCCGGTTCATCATTTTTTTTCTCCATCTTTTTTCCCAAAAGTTCATATTGAGCATGTAGCAACTTAGCTATCTTCACATTCCTCTCTTGGATCCTCACTGGAGCAAATGTGGAAACAACAGATATTCAGGGTAGAATATATTAAAGAAATCAAATTAAAACTTTGTATGCAGATATTCAAGGCAGGAAAAATTAAAGATATCTAAAACTGGGGTCTGAAAGTTTGAGGTTAAAATAAAACTAATCCTCATGTTTCCTAATCCTCTCTTCTCTTTGCACATTGGTTTAATTTCTTCAGTCTTTTTCCTTGCATGGTATAGATACAAGCCAAATCAAAGGATTTGGCTCATAGTTAATAACTTATAATCCCATGGCAGCTAATGTATGCGATACTGAATTACAAGGCCCTGGGCAGTGGGAGGCAGGAGTAGTAGAAAATCCACACCCTGAATCCCTCATTGCATCCACCAGCAAAAACAAGAAAAGAAGCTTATTCACTCACATGTACCTTCTCCCTCCTCTGTTCTTCATGGAAGCAACAACCAGCAGCTAAGCTTCTCTCTTCCTCCACAATTGGCAAGAACAGAGCACCAAAACAGCTCGACAATCAAAAGAGCAAGCACAACCAAAAATCATCTGCTTCTTTTCTCCACTGCAAGCAAGCAGAAGTTCCTCTCAAGCAAGCAGAAGCTCCTCTCGAGCAAGCGAATTAGAAGAAGCAACACAACTCGTCCCCCATCGATTCTGGTCGTGCACCCCCTGCTCCTCTACCAAACGACTCGACTCTGGCCTCGCTGCCCTCTCTCCTCCGTCCCGCCGTGCGATTGCTCTTTGGTGCGGACACATCCGTCCATGTCGCCCCTTCCTCGCCTGCCAAATAAGGGCCGGGGCCATTCCCGTCAGCTGCCATGGTGCAAGAACAGAGAAGAAAGAGCGTGATGCTGGAGGAAGAGAATAACCTGAGCCCCTGCTATGGCCCTCCTGCTGCATGTCGGGATTGCCCGTTGACGCCACCGCTCAACCGCGTGGGCCGGCTAGCGCACCCCTCCTCCACCGCGGCCACTGACTCCTGCCGCGCTCCTGCTTCTCCACCCCTGCGCAGGCCAGCCAGCGCGCCCCTACTCCAAGCGGGCCTCCCCGCAGCCGCCGGATGCACTTACACACCGGTTGCCGCCCCCCTCATCGCCCGCTTGCCAGACTGGAACACAAGCTAAGGTGATTCAGCAGTAGCACAGTTGGCGTGGCCATGGCGGCATGGTCGGTAGCAGAGGCGGACGCGAACCTGCGGGGAAGAGGCTGCCACGGGTGTCGTCACCGCTCCTCGGGACGCACAGGTGCCGTCGCCGCTCTTGGGGCCTGTGGGTGCCGCATCCATTCCCAGGTGCTGATGCTCCCAGGCACTGGCGTCGACGTCGTCGCCGTGCACGCCGCACCATGGCGCATGCGTGAGTCGCCCCCAAGCTTCCTCCTTCGCGGGGGCGGGGGCCGCCGCCACATGGGAGTGCAAGGGGTGCGGGATCCTCAGGTAGAGGAAAGAGAAAAGAGAGTAGGGGATGAGGGATCGGCCTGTGCGGGGGTGGCTGCGTGCGCGGCGGTGGACCGTGGTGGTGGCCGAGGATATCTACGGGCGGCGTCAGACGGTGGTGGAGAAGGAGATGGCGGTGTGGTGGGGCGACGAGCAGCCGAGCAGCGCCTCACCCGGCAGCGGGCGGCACGCTTCGCCGCCGCGCCCTCGGAGATCCAGCCGCCACCGGGGACGGGAGGTGCGGCGCGGGTGGGTAGGGAAGGGAGGGGAGGGGAGGGGAAGAGACCAGCGAGAGAATGGGAGGGGTCAGGAAGAGCCGGGCAGCCGCTGATCGTAGGAGCACGCCGCGTCGTCTCGTATTCTTCTCTCGCGCGTCTCCTCGATTTCCTCCCGGAGTCCCCGGGTCGACTTTTTTTCCAAGGCGCGTGGGGCACATGGGGCCATGGGAGGGGCTGAAGTTCGATCCGATCCGGAGGAGCTGAGCCGCTGGATTGCGGGTGAGGGTGAGTGAGAGAAACTGGATGTTTCCATCAATTTGGGCCTTTGGATCGTGGGTGAGTGAGAGAAAGTGGATATTTGCTGGTACAATTAGTTGGGTGTACTTAATTTGATAATGACTGTTGGGGTGATTTGTTTGTGTGGCTCTAGGAAAGAATAAACTGGTGCATTTTATAGTGGTAGTGATGGCAGTAAATTAGATAAAATCAACAAACTGGTAGCGTTCGGATGTTCGTTAAATTTTCACACAGTTTGTGGATGTGTCTTCAGAAAAGTTTTTCGGAATTGGTAGCATCCGGACGTCCGTTCCAGGTGCTATCATCGGACGCCTCCATGGTCGCTGGATTCCAAATACCTCAGACCCTCAGCCGTCAGATTGAAGTTCAGCGACCCATGTTGCGATCATGTTGCATGCAACATCTAACATCAGGGCCCTCCTCACTCCTGCCCCTAGACACAACACCCAAGCGACCCATGTTGCGTGCAACATCTAACACCAGGGGGGCTCGTTCCCCTCGACACAACATCAAACATCACGTGTCTGCAACATCGAAACTCAACATCCTCAACATCGAAAATCAATATTTGCAACATAAATATATGTTAAAAATATTGATAATCATCCATCGAAAATGAGGTGAAAATTCGCCGCAACATATGTTTCATGTTGATTGAAACATTCCAATATCTCGATGAAAAATCCAACATTCAGATAACACACTTGCAACACGCGCGAGTCATATATGCAACATCACAACATCAAGATATACTTTTGCAACATCATCATGAAATATTTGCAACATTTTTCCGAAACAACTGAAACACGTCATACATTCGTTTGCAACATGGGTGTCAAACCTTGCATCCTCACTTCGGGGCTGGTTGCGGCGTGGCTCCCCCCCCCCCCCCCCAGCCGTTGGGGAGCACGCGGCCTGCACAAGTCACCCCTGGCAATGCCCCAGCACCCCTCCTCCGTGCTCGGCGACATGCGGCCCACACGCCCTCCTCTACACTCGGCGGCGCCCCGTCGCTTGTCCCAGACCGCAAGGGAGCAGTTCGTGACCCCCTCTCCCTGCACCGTCGGTCAGCTTTACAGCCCCCTCGGCCACGTCGCCCCTAGTTGTGGGGAGGAGCAGCTCTCATCGGCGGCATGGTCCTTGGCCAGCAGGGCTACTACACCAGGAGAGGGGCCCTCGTCGTCGTGTACCCACGCTTTCCCTCGCACCGCTCTGCTAAGATGTAGGACGTCACACACCTGCGAGGGACAGCTTGGGGTTGGAGCTTCTCCCATCGTCATTGTGCCTGCACCATCCCAGGAGCTGCTCTGTCGCGAGCTGTCAGGATGCAGCTCGCTGCTTCATCATCCTCGCACCGCCATGGTTGAGGGAGAGCTTTGCTGTCGCCTTGGGTGATCCGCCTGGGGAGAGAGGAAAATGGATGGAGGAAAAGAAATGATTGGTGATAAGGTTTGTTGCATGGGGTCCACCATGTGCTGCCACTGATGCAGGTGACTGGACTCGGCGCGTCCGGTATTTTTGTCGCACGTTCCGAGCGTAGCACTACTGAAAGGTTTTTCCGAACAAATGTGGGTTGGGGTGGGGTCCCACATACTTTTTAATCTATACTATAAAAAACAAAAACAATGTCTCTCCATTCGGGTCCGCCTTGCCCCTTACGTCGGACCCACCTGTCAGGTCACTAGAGGACAAAAAAAAGTTAAAGAATCATAAAAATCGCAATTTAGAAAGTGTTTCTGTCAAAAACATATTTTTTTTTTCTCACCCACCACACATGTAGCTACCCATCCATACATGTGTCGGGCCCACACCCGCACCCTGCGCAGTCTCCCCGCCGCGCGACCTCCCTTCCCGCGTGCGCCGCCCTTTTTTCCTCTCCCTGCGGCGTCGTTCACTCTTCCGGTCGCCTTTCACTTTCCCCACTGCTAGCATCAACAGAGCCTCTCTGCCCGCAGATAAAACAGGGAGATGAGATTGGAGTTCCGCGTTCCGGCACCACGAAGCAACTCGACACCCCAACCGACGCCGACGCCACCACCGTACCTGGCACCTGCTGCTCGGGCCCGCCCCCGAACGCCCGGCTTAGCCCGCCCTGCACGCTGCGGCGCGGCACCCGCCATACGCTGTCATCATCGTCGTCTGACCCTCCGCCTCAACTCCACCTGCCGGGATGCAGCGGGGCAGGGGCTCCTGGAATCGGCAGCGGCCAGTACCAGACGTCGGCCTTGGCGAGGTCTGACAGGTCGTCGTCGCCGTCCGGTGCCAGTGCCACTGCCTTCAGCGACGACCCGCCGTTGGGGAACTCGAGGATCGGAACCGCTTGGCGGCGGCGAACAGCTGCCAGATGCCTTGGGCCATCGGCGGCTGTAACTAGCAGCAACGCGTCGGCGTCAATGCATTTGGTTGCTGCGTCATGCAGTGACGAGTAGAGGAAAGCCGAGTGCGCACGAGATATATACTTCCTCTCTGCTGAGGCCCACCTGACAGCCTGAGCCTGACTCCCGAGCAAAAGAGAGCGAGTCTAGGAGGGGAAGGCGTGAAGGAGCTGATGAGTTGCCAAGCAAATCATCATCATACAAAACTATATAATTGGTATCATTATCTCCATCCTCAGCCAACCACGTAAACACGGATGAGACTTTTGCAACAAATGGATTGCAATGGAAATGGAAACTATTGTTGCTGCAACCGGTCGTAATGACCCACCAGCAGCTCTTCAGCTTGCACACCTCCTCAACTCCTTCATGTGGCCTCCGTTATTCCCCACAAAGTCACAACCACAAAGGCGACACGTCGTACACACAGGCAACTCGGCAAGCAGCAGAAGGGCGGAGGCCGCCAGGCTGGTGAGCGGCTGGCTCAGGCTAGGGCTAGGGGGCACCAGAGCCTGCAGCACTGCGTCTGGTGGCCATCAACACTAGGGGCCATGAGATGCCGAGCAATCGAGAGCGCAGCGTTGTTGAATAGAGTGCATGCATCACACTAGTATCCTCGATCAGCTTCTATCACGTTGGTCCCATCATCTCCCTAATCAACTCCGATCCCTTGAAGGTGCGCCATCCCGTCCCTTCAGATGTTGTTTTGGTTCCCCACCAATTTGCCAAACCCCACAATTGAGTTCTTTTAATTTCTACTGTTTTTGCTATATTTAGTCTGTGATTTCTCTGTTTTTTCCAACAGAGTAGACGGAGGCATGTTGATCACGGTGGGGGTTCGATGTGGTGACTCTTCTTCCTGCAGTGGTGGGGAATCCATGTGTGAATCTCTAATGTCCCTTGATCCTATGCTATTTTTCTTGAGAAACTTACTAGAACTAATCAAAGAAAAAAAGTCATGCACTTTGATGTCAGGAGCTATCCATCTGTGGCCCGTATGCCTAGCTGCTCATGGAGACCAAAGTTGAAACAGGTCCTCTACGTTGAGGCTAGGAAGGAGTTCATCTTCAGCCTGTTGACACTTCGCATTGGCGCCGTGGAGAGGTTTGCGTCTCCCAGCTCCATGCACGCCATGCAGTGGAGTGCCTATACCGGAGCATCGCTCACATGGGCGCGTCCTACTGCAGCCCGCGCTGAACAAGTCGGAGCTACTTCACCCGGTGTGCTTGACCTGGACGTGTGTGCGATTTGCTGCTGCTCCGGTCGGCGAACAAGGAGGCCAAGATTGAGGAGGCCATGCTGCTTATTCATGGAGTGTGACATAGCGTGCATGTAGTGCGGGGTTCGATGTGGAGACCCAGGTTCAAGCTCTTCATATGCGGGGGGGCCTGTGTGACGGTGGCCATGGAGTGTGACATAGCGTGCATGTAGTGCACACATTATTGTTGCATTAATAAAGCAAAGAGTAACTAAATCTGCAATTTTCATTCAAAAGATCATCAAATTTATATATTTTTACCCTTCAAGTTTTTTTATTCGAAAATCAACATTTGCTGTTTTCAGGAAACTCCATCTAAGTGATTATTTGTAATATTACATGCTTCTTATTATTGTGTTTTATATTATCTAACTTTTTCATTTTGTGGTCATATAGTTTAACGAAAACCACACTTAAATCCCGCAGCAACGCGCGGGGAATCACCTAGTACTACAAGGTAAACAATAACCTTACACTATCCTAGACAAACAATTACTGTGCTTCTATCTAACAAGGAAGAACAATGCCGTTGGCTGGTCTTCCTTTGCTAGATGCAAATGCGGTTACTTTTCCAATTTGTTGTTGATTATAGTCGAATTATAGTTGGCAACATTTAGTGGTAATGAATCTTTAAGTCGGACAATCTCACTATGCGAGGTCATACTTTTTTTGGCATTCATGTGCACACTCGTGACCAAAGTTTGCATTAACCTATCTTTCTTTACAAGACCTATATAAAAGGGGGCAATTTTTGCCACCTCAATGTGCCACATCATCAGGAAATTAAAAATTTATGAGACCCACAATTAAAACTTTATGTTTTCTCATCCTGTAAGCGGAAATAAGCAGAAAAGACCATAACAACTATTTTTTAAATTATGTATTCCTAATTTCATTTCTCAATTATATTATTCAATATTTTCCCTCATATTCTGTTCAGTTACAATCGGCTTCTCGAATTATATTATTCAATATTTTCCATCGAAATTGTGTTCTAACTTCTTCCAAAACAAAATGGTGCTCTCAAACAAATATATTTACATAAATTATATATAATATTTTACAAGCTTCTTATTTATTTTATTTACATAATATTATGACGTGAATCAGCATATGTAGTATGCAATCAACAGGTAATTTACAAAGAGTCATTCGAACTTTGTCAAAATAGTATTTGATCAAACCACCTCTCAGATTTTGTGGAAGCACCTCGAGTTTTGAAAGAATGCCAACAGGGCTGCCACTTTTTCGAAGTCACCCTAAAACTATATCAAAATTTAATACGTATTACAACCCACAAAGATAAATTTATGGAAACCCCCTCAAAATTTGCAAAAATATTTTCTCATTTCAACCGCCTCTCAGACAGCTTTACGAAAATCATCTAGAGCTTTGAAAATGCCAAAAGGGTTGCCACTTATATAGAACCCACTCAAACTTTATCGAAAATAAATAGTAGTCGAACCACTGCTCGAACATTTGAATTAAGCCCCCTCAAATTTTAAAAAACTAACATTTCTTTAAGCCACCTTTCAGAAATTTGACGATATCTACCTCGATCAAGCCACCTCTCATGTACTTTTATTATAATAATTAACTCGCGATCCATGCATCTCCAACAAACTTGAACTTTACATGAACTAATACATGATCCACAAACTTTTATGGAAAAGACCATAAACTTTCTACAAATCTAACAACTCAAAAGTTTTGCGGAAAAGTCCCCTAACTCTATCACAATGATTCCACGATCCCTGCTTTTTCAACTAAGAATTATCATAAATTCTTAAGGAATTAATCCACAACCTAAAATCATGGAAAATATACACAACCTTCCTACCAATCACTGAGCTACATGTCATGGCACGGCAACGCCGCGCTAGTCTTTCTAGTTACTTCTAAACATTTATCATTAGAAAACAAATATAAAGCAACAAATCTTGTGCAAATCAACCTATCTGGGGCTCCAGGCAAACTTGCAAACTTCTCATCTGGACTACATGATGTTGATCCAAGGGGGCGCATGGAGAAGGTGGGAGGGAGGATTTGCAAAAGTGTGGTTCAGGCGGTTACGTGTAAAATGACCTAATCATACGCGTTTCCTCTCAGTTTATGCTTAATTTAAAACCCATGTTGTTACCTTATATGCACACTGAAGGTAATAATTTTCTCCAAATGAAAAACAGTATAAGGTAACTTCAAACATAAAACAAAGTTGTATAGCAGCTAGCAGATGGGAGGTGGGCGGGGAAGTAGGCGGCAACCGACAGGGGAGGGTTGTGGGGTTGTGGGTTTCTAGGTTACCTAGGTTCTAAGTGGTGGTGAAGGTTGACGGTGGTAGTGGTGGACGTTGGAAAGGAAGAAGACATGGATGCTCGCTCAAGATGTTGTGGACGATGATGGTGTCGAGGTCTCTGTAGATCATGGAAGGAAAGGAGGGAAAGAGAGGGGTAGGGATTGGGCGGCCCTCACCGGTGTTAGAGGTGACATTGGCAAGGCCACCATTGTCAGAGGCGACGTTACGAGGCGGGGTGGCGGGGGAGGATTTGGTGAAGAAAGGAAAAGACATGGAGTCCATCAGGCGGTTTGGTTTTTTCTTCTCATTTTCTCATGAGTGATGCAGATAAGGCTCTCGATGGATTCTTATCTAGAGAAGCTCTTCCATGTTGTGTACTAATAAAAAATTGTTAGTTTGGTTGCTAAATTTTGAATACCACATCTGTGTTGCACGTGCATCTATACTAGCTAATTGAAAGACCTGGAGTTAGAAGAGGTAGTTACAATGAACATACAAGAGTTATCTCGATAAGTTAGAGGAGAAAACCCGAAGAGAGAAAATTAAACAATAGCTAAGAAAAAGGTGGAGCACAACAACTAAGGCAAAAAAAGGTCGAGCATACCTCCTAACAACACCCTGAGAGTAGCTGTGATCACAGGGAGTTGCCACCGCAGTCCGCTGACCATCGCACCCTGTTGACGGTTAAATAGCGCGTCAAGTTTTGATCTGCAAGCGCATAGGTCGGTTGTAGCTCTTCCCTCGGAGTATTCCATCCAAGGTTATCAATCCGTGGATCGACATTGAAGCACCTAGTGTTTTCCATCTAGCTAAACAGATTCATCCTAGCATGATGTGAAGATTGCATATGAAAGGTAATACTTTATAGATATGAATGAAGTATAGGTGTTGATCACATTCACAGCCATAGATGATATAACACAACCAAGAAGCCAGGGCCTATCGTCCCTAGGTACGGTTCTAGTCAAAAAGGTGATCAAAACATAGATTGCATTTCAACTAAAGATGATCACATCAAAAGCTTTTAGACCGTTGACGTGATAAGGCTACCGTCGGTGTTTTGGACCGGCAACCTACTACGGGGAGTACCCGAAGTAGATGAATGTGACTCGCCGAGATCGGTAACTCGAAGGAAGAGGCACGCGACACACAATTTAGACAGTTCGGGCCGCGAGGTGCGTAATACCCTACGTCCCGTATGCCGCGTAGCTCGGGATTGATAGGGCACGATTACGGGATGGTGCAATGGTGCGCCGTGAGTTGAGATTGGATGAGGTGATCCTGGGATCGGTCCCCGCCCTCGCCTTATATAGTCGGGAGGCGGGGTTACAAGTCGGAGTAGGGAAGGAGTACTAGTCGAGTACGTCTAGAAGACCTCTACACGGTGCGGAACATGTACGAGTCCTATCCGAGTACTACTCCTGTCTTTGTCCTTGTGCTCCACGCCTTCGGGTGCCGTGTAGCGCAAGTCGGGTAGTCCCGTGGGCCCACCGAGTAGTCGGTCCCGGTACCCACCGAGGTAGTGGGCCCGGGGAGGTCCATACGACAAGCCCCCGAGTACTTTGTAGTCGAGAAGGATAGCTTCCGGTAGTCTTGACGGCCTTAACGAGTAGTCCTCAAGCGTCCCCGAGTGCTACAAGTCAAAAGTCCTCAAGAGTAGTCGAAGCATCCCGAGGGCGGAATGTACTCCGACCGATGTTTGAGCAATCTTGAAGTCTTCTCGAGTAGTCCCAAGCGTCCTTGAAATCCGCCTTCGAAGGTCTTCAAAAATGCTCGTCTTGTCTTGAAGCCGAGCCGTCAAGAAGATACGATTTGCGGAACCGCAGTCCACATAGGGTAGCCCCCGAGCCTCGAGCCGCGGGCTCGGGCCGAGGATCTATCCGAAGCCTTCGCGAGAAAATCCCGAAAAATCCGGAGAGAAAAAACCAAAGGACGATCCCGTCATCGTGGAGGATACCTCCGATGACGAAGAGGACGAGGAGACGCCGCAGATCGCTTCCGGTCGCGGTCGAGGTTTAGCCGTCCGGGCTTGCCTCATGTGCCTCTCATCCAAGACCCTCCGGCCAGCTCGGAGGCTAGCCTTGCCGCGCCGCCGAGGAAGCCGCGCAACCCCGCCAAGAAGCGGGTAGCCAAGAAGATGAAGGTCTCGGAGACCACGCCTCCCGAGGTAAGTCATCTTGAGCGAGAAGGCGTCGAGTACCCAATGATCGAGTACGGTGGCCGACGAGTAGTTATCCCCATGTGCGGAGAGACCGCCGGCGGGCCCGGTGGAGGAGGGCGATGAGGGCACGTGGCCCACGGTGGGGGAACCGGCCGGAAGCCGAAGTCCGGCTCCCACCGTCGAAGAGCTCGGCGCGCGCCGGAGCGCCGCCCCCCCGCCCCCGAAGGGAGCGAGTACCGCGGCCGCCGCCGCCGAAGAGGTGGAAGCCGCGGGGGCGCGAGAGAACGTCCGCGCCGGCCACCGCCGCCGTGGAGGAGGCGGTAGTCGGAGAGGCGGAGGGAGGAAACGCCCGCCGAGTGTGGACCGGTTGACATCGCCGGCATCCTCGGTGCGCCGGCCGTGACTATCGTCCGGTCGAACTTGTAAGTACCACACTTCATGAGTAATACTCATTGTAGTAGCCGATGTTGTCCGATGAACCTTTGTGGATACTTGTGCGAGAAAATCCACCGACTTGAGCCGGAACGGAGAGGAGCCCACGGCGGCGGAGGCGAAGAGGCCGCGCCGCCCGTCGAGGAACCCGCTCCAGAAGCCCAAGCCACGACCGAGCCCCCAGCTGCCGAAGCGGCGCTGCCAGAGGCGGTCATAGTCGAAGGTGAGTACTCTTCCTGAAGCTGTAGAGCCCAAAAAGAGTAGTCGAGAATGCTGATGCGCGTGTTCCCTAGTGACAGGCGCTGAAGGTGGTGACATCCCTGCAGGGGTGCCCGTGCAAGAGTTGACACCAGAGGCCCCGGAGGCTGCGGCAGGAGCCCCCGAGCCCGTGGGGGAAACCGTCGAGAAGTCCGCCGAGGAGGAGGCGGCTGCCACGTCGCCAGGGGTTGCCCTGGAGGTGGCGATCCGGTCCCCGGAGATCCAAGACGCGGAGCCTATCCGCTCGGCGCCAATGACGGAGGCTACGACAAGTAGCCGTGGCGGGATCGAGTTGCTTGCCGACGATCTCGTCGAGCCGGCGGTGTTGGCGCAAAGATCCGGAGGCGATGCGGCGAGCCGAACAGGTGGATGAAGGTACGTAGCCGTTGCCTCCCGAGTAGTCAATCCTTTCGTTGAGTACTCGCTTGACTTGAATTGGTTTTGTGCGGGACGTCGCGGAGCGATCCCGCGAGAAGTCAAATCTCTGCCGCAAGGCTACGGCGACACGGTGCCGCGAGGCCGAAGCCTTGGAGGAGCAGCTCATGAAGTCGAGGAAGCACGCGGCCGCCATGCAGTCGAAGCTTGACGCCGCCTTCGCCAAGTACCACAACGACGTGATGGACTTGCGGCGAAGAGCGACGATCCGGTGCGGAAGAACAAAGGCCTCCGCAACAAGAATAAAGGTATGTCTCTTGACTTGTCGGGTACTTGTTGGGAGTCGTCGAGCTCGACCCGTTGTTGTGTTCTCGTGTTGTAGAACTCGAAGGCCGTGTGGAGCGTCCGAAGGGCTCGGAGATCGGCATGAAGAATCTCTTCTACCGGGAGCAAGAAGCCCGCCGGTACTTGAACTCGACTACAAGGAGCGGCCTTCGAGTGCGAGAAGCACATGGAGTTGAGAATTGCATCGACGGGATCTCGTCAACTGCTACAAATCCTTGCGTGCAGTTGAACGAGGACCGTGAGGCGCTCCGGCCCACCGAAGGACCTTGAAGAGGTCGCCCTCCCGATCGCGAGGCTCCCGGTGCCGCACCCGGCGGCCCCAAGATTGCTCCGTTGGCGGATCGACTTCGTGAGGCGCCAAGCCGGGCCGGCCGCCTACGTGAAGCACATGGCCAAGTCAATCCCGAAGCGGCCGGCCTTCATGAAGTCGTACTTCCCGAAGGCCCCGGTGGAGGTAGTCGCCGGCGGAGTAGCCGCCAACCGCTCGGACGAGCGAAGACGCGAGTTGCTTCCCGGAGCGAGATGGCTCCCATCGCGGAGCAGGTAGCCGATAAGTTGAATCTCCGCTAGCTCGCATAGATAGCTAGTAGCCATGGTTGTATAGGAAACGCTTGTAATGAACTATCTCATGTATCAATGAAATGTGAAGTTCCATCAATGAGTACTCGTAACCGCGATCTCGGAGTGCGGAGCGCCCATCGTGGAGTAGGTGCGAGTAGTAGTACTCGGCTTAGTAGTCCCGTCGCGGGGAGTAGGCGATAAAGAAGTTGATGAACAATCGAACTTTATTACCGAAGAAGTGCACCGGGTGGCCGGGGCCGTAGTTACAAGTAGTCGCTCGGACCGGAGGCCGCTTACACCGAGTAGTACCGGAGCGGGTAGCCGCTTACGGTGAGTGATCCGTAGATAGCCGTGCGAGGCCGGATCGCATCCGTAAGTAGCCGCGCGGGGCCGGATCTTGGAGTGTGGTCTTCTTGGTAGACCGCCGCTAGAGTCCTTGACGCTCGTTGCAGCCCAGGGTCCGTAGGTAGCCGCACGGGCTGGACCTGGAGTAGAATAGTCCGGAGACTTGAAGCCAGGACCCGGAGGGTCGTTTGCGGCAAGGGGGTGTTGATGCAGTCGTGTGGACTTGAACCCCGGAGTAGTCGAACAGACTAGGCGTAGAATCGACGTAGCCGGTCGACGTTCCACGAGTTGTTGACTTCTTCGCCTTCGAGTGTTTGGAGGCGGTAGGAGCCTGGCCCGGTCACCTTAGCCACGGTGAAGGGTCCTTCCCGTGGGGAGCCGAGCTTGTGAAGTCCTTCCGTGTTCGGATACGGCGGAGGACAAGATCTCCAACGTTGAAGGAGCGTTCCTTGACGTTGCGATCGTGGTAGCGTCGGATACCCTCCGAGTACCTTGCCGATTGGACGAGGGCGGCACGGCGAGCTTCTTCGAGGCCGTCGATATCAACTCGTCTCGTCGTCTTCCGATACGCCTTCGTCGTAGTGCTCCACCGCCGGCGAGTTCCATATGACATCGGCGGGGAGGATGGCTTCGCAGCCGTAGACCAGAAGTAGGGGGATTGCCCCGTTGGCTTGGATGGTTGGGTCCGCGGCCCCCGCGAGTGCGTTGGGTAGTTCCTTGATCCACTTGCCCCCTTTTGAGTTAGCGCGTCGTGTAGCCGCTTCTTGAGGGCGTCGAGCACCATCCCGTTGGCGCGCTCGACTTGTCCGTTGGCCGTGGGTGGGCGACGGAGACGTATCCGACGTCGATTCCGCCGCTTGTTCTCGCGGTACTCCCGGCCCGGTGGTTGTTGAAGTTGGACCCCGGTGTCCGTGATGATGCGGTGGGGTAGCCCGTAGCGGTGTACGAGTTCATCCGGGAAGTCGAGTACTCGTCGCCCTTGGGGCATGTGACCGGCTTGACCTCGATCCACTTGGTGAACTTGTCGATAGCCACCGGTACCGGTTGAATCCTCCCGGCGCGGTTGGCGGTGGCCCAATCATGTCGAGCCCCCGGCAGGCAAAGGGCCGGGTTGGTGGTATGGTGACTAGCTTGTAGGCGGGGACATGTTGCCGCTTGGCGAAGAACCGACATCCTTGGCACCGTCCGACGAGTTCTTCGGCATCGCCCAGGGCTGTGGGCCGCGAGAAGGCTCGCCGGAAGGCCTTGCCGACCAGCGTGCGGGAGGACGCGTGGTTGCCGCAGACACCCTTGTGGATCTCCTCCAAGATGTCCTTGCCTTCTTCGCGAGGAACGCATTTCATGAGTACTCCGGAAGATGCGCCTCGCTTGTAAAGCTTGTCGCCGACGAGGACGTAAGACTTGGCGCGGCGGACGAGTTGTTCGGCCGCGTTCTTGTCGGAGGGGGACCTTCGCTCGCCGAGGTAGTCGATGAAGGGTTGCCTCCGGTCCACGTCGATCATCATGACCTCCTCGCCCACCGGTTGGTTAGCCGGGACAATGGTCGGTGGCGCCGGCTCCGGGATGGATGGCGCGTGAAGCTCATGGACGAAGACGCCCGCGGGTACTTGGGCGCGGGTGGATCCGAGCTTCGAGAGGACGTCCGCCGCAACGTTGTTGTCGCGAACGATGTGGTGGAACTCGAGACCATAGAATTTGTTCTCGAGCTTGCGGACTTCTAGGCAGTAGGCGTCCATGTTCTCCTTGTTGCGGTCCCAGGACTTGTTGACTTGGTTGATGACCACTGCGGAGTCGCCGTAGACTAGTAGCCGCTTGATGCCAAGTGAAGCCGCGAGGCGGAGCCCGTGTAGGAGGGCTTCGTATTCGGCTTCGTTGTTTGAGACCTTCCAGAAGATCTGCAGGACGTACTTGAGTTGTTCGCCCGTTGGAGAGATCAGGAGTACCCCTGCGCCCTCGCGCCCTCGAGGTTGAGTGAGCCGTCGAAGTACATCACCCAATGCTCTGGTCGCACGGTGGGAGTAGGTAGCTGGTTCTCCCGCCACTCGCCATGAAGTCGACTAGAGCTTGCGACTTGATGGCCGTGCGTGGCTTGAAGTCGATGGTGAGGGCGCCGAGCTCGACGCCCCATTTGGAGATCCTTCCGGTGGCGTCCGGGTTCCTCGGGATGTCGCCGAGTGGGTAGTCGGTGACGACGGAGACCGAGTACTCCCGAAAGTAGTGTCGTAGCTTCCGCGAGGTGATGAGTAGAGCGTACAGGGAGCTTCCGCACGGCCGGTAGCGAGCCTTGGACTCGATAGAACCTCGCCGACGAAGTAGACCGGGCGCCCGGGACCGGTAGGCGTGGCCGTCTTCCCCGCCGCTCGACGACGATGGCGATCGACCACGTGAGTAGTCGCAGCCGAGGTAGAGCAAGCACGTGCTCGCCCTTGTAGGGAGCCGTGAGGACCGGGGGCTTCGACAGAAGTCCTTGAGCCGGGCAAGGGCTTGGTCCGCCTCTCGGTCCACACGAACTTCTCGTGGTGCTTGAGTAGTTTGAAGAAGGGGAGACCCCGTTCTCCTAGCTTCGAGATGAATCTCTGTTCAATGCCGCCATGCACCCCATCGCCTTCGGACGTCCTTGATGCTCGTGGGAGCTTTCATCTTGGTGATGGCGGAGATCTTCTCGGGGTTGGCTTCGATGCCGCGTTGGCCGATGATGAAGCCGAGTAGTTTGCCCGAAGGTACGCCGAAGACGCACTTGTTCGGGTTGAGCTTCCGCGGTACTCGCGCGCCGATGCGAAGGTCTCTTCAAGGTCGTTGATGAGGGTACCGGAGTCCCCTCGGTTTTGACAACCACGTCATCCACGTAGGCCTCGACGTTCTTGTTGAGTTGCCGCTTGAAGCGAGCCCGGATGGCCCGTTGGTAGGTAGCGCCGGCGTTCTTCAACCCGAAGGACATGGTCGTGTAGCAGACGCGCCAAACGGGGTGATGAACGCGGTCTTCTCTCGGTCTTCCTCCTTGATTGCGATCCGGTGGTACCCGGAGTAGCGCCGAGGAAGCGAGAAAGGTCGCGGCCCGCCGTGGAGTCGATGACTTGATCAATCCGTGGCAACCCGAAGGGGTCCTTGGGGGCGGTGCTTGTTGAGGTCGGTGTAGTCGACGCACATCCTCCACTCGTTCGAGTTCTTCTTGCGGACGAGGACGGGGTTGGCGAGCCACTCGGGATGGAAGACTTCTCCGATGAAGCCGGCCGAGTAGCTTGGCGAGCTCCTTCTTGATGGCATCCCGTCCGTCGTCGGCGAAGCGTCGGAGATGTTGTCGCTTGGGGGTAGCCTTTGGGTCGACGTTGAGGCGGTGCTCGATCGGCTCCCCGGGCACTCCCGGCATGTCCGTCGGCCTCCACGCGAAGATGTCGCGGTTAGCCCGAAGGAAGCCGATGAGCGCGTCTTCCTATTTGGGGTCGAGGCCGGCCCCCGATGGTGGTAGTCTTGGTGGGGTCGCCCGCTTCCGAGGTCGACCGACTTGGTGAGCACCTCCTCGGGTGGCCGAGGCTTGTTGGCGCCGTCGGACTTCTCCGGGATGTCGAGTTCGCTTGTGGCAAGCTTCTTCGACGCGGCGTAGACCTCCATCATTGGGGTGGGTACTTGATTTGTCGAAGCAATCACCACGGCCTCGTATCGCGGTCGTGAGAGATCTTCAAGTCCCCTTGGAGGGAGAGTACGCCGACTGGGGCTTGGCATTTTGAGTACCAAGTATGTGTAGTGGGGCACCGCCATGAACTTGGCGATGGCCGGTCCGCCGAGGATGGCATGGTAGGAAGTCTCGATATCCGCGACCTCGAACTTGATGTACTCGGTGCGGTAGTTGTCGCGAGACGCCCCGAAGGTAATCGGCGGTACCACCGAGCCCGGTGGGATAGCCGCGTTGCACGGGACAATGCCGTAGAAAGGCATGCTCGCTCTTGTCGAGCATGGGGGTGACGTCAAGGTTCATCTTCCCCGAGAGTCTTGGTGAAGAGGACGTTGAGCCCGCTTCCGCCGTCGATGAGCACCTTGTTGAGCTTAGAGCCCGCCATCGTTGGTTTCGGGACGAGAGGGAAGCGTCTGGTTCGGAGAAGCTGGTCCATTGGTCCGCGCGGGAGAAGGTGATGGGCGTCTCTGACCACCTGAGAGGGGTCATAACCGCTGGTTCAATGGACATCACTTCACGGCGAGTAGCCTTCGCTCCCGCCCGCGGGGTAGTCCGCCGAAGAGGACGTTGACGGTCTTCTCGGGTTCTTGGAAGTCGTCGCCGTCCTTCTTCTTGTTCTTCTGATCGTGAGGGTGCGGTGGCTCCGGCGTATCCTTGAGCGCATGCCCGAGCCGGTAGCACCTGCTCGGTGGTGTGGTTGCCGTTTGGATGCCACGGGCACTTCTCCTTCGACGGGGGGTCTTTAAACCCGCCGGAGTTCTTCTTCGAGTTCCCTTTCGGGGGGACGCCGGATAGCCGCGACGGTGTTGTCCGCTTGCGCTTGCGGTTGGGACCCGAGAAGTTGTTGTTGTTGTTGTTGTTGTTGTTGCGGCCGCCTTGGTTTGGGTTGCCGGCTGCCGCCGCCGCCTTGGTTCTCGCTTGGACTTGCCACGGATGGCGTCGTACTTGGCGTTGGCCTTGTCCTCTTCATCCGCCCAGGACGTGATCATGTCCTTGAGGTGGGGAATGGACTTGGGACGGCGCCGGCCGAAGTCCTCGAAGGTGCGGCGATGGTAGAGCCCGTCCTGGAAGAGGTCGATGACCTCCTTGTCGGTGACGTCCACGACGGTAGCGCGCTTGTCGAAGAAGCGGCGCATGTACTTGCGGAGGGTCTCGCCTTGTTCCTCGCTTGATCATGGCAAGGTCCATGCGAGTACCCGAACGGCCCATGGCGCCCGCGAAGTTGCTTGTGAATTGCTCCTTCACCGGTCCCACTTGTCGATTGAGTGCTTGTCCGGGCGACTCGAGCCACGTGAGTGGGGCTTGGTCCGAGCGGAAGGGGAAGTAGAGGCACTTGGTGTCGCCGTTGCCGCCGCCGTTCTCGATGGAAAGAGCGTAGCATCGGAGCCACCGGATGGGATCCGCTTCGCGTCGTATTTGGTGATCCCCAAAGGCTTGAACTTATCGGGGAGGAGCGGATTACGAAGCCGGGGTGAGAAGGCGGGGAAGCCGTCGCCTTCGGCGGCGGTCGTCGACTTCTTCTCGCCGCAACTCTTCGATTCTCTCGGCGAGCATCGTACCCGCCGTGAGAGGCGCCGAGGCGTGGCTATGCGCGTGGCCGCGGCCGCCGCGGCGCCGCCGCCTCCGGCTTTCTTGTTGGCTCCATGGTTGGAGCCGCCGCCGTCGCCGCCGCCGTCGGGGGTCGTTGCCGCCACCACCGGCCGGAGCACCGTGGGGGACGACTTCTCGGTTGACGTTGTCTTGTCGTGAGGGTCCGCCGGCGGTGGAGCGTCGACGGTTTGGTTCGAGGCCGGGATGTCGCCCCCGAGTACGGTTAGGACCGGGGTCAACATCGCGACTAGTAGCCTCGTTGTCGCGAGGCTTGGCCGGGGAGAGGTTGGGCGACTCTCTTGTCGACCCGCATGAAGTAAGCTTCCTCGGCGAGCTTGGCGATGACTTCTCCGGCCCGTATGCCCCGAGCTCGCCGTGCGATCGCCGTGATCGACATGAGGCACCGCTCGGGAGTGGTGTGAACTCGCTCTCGACCGCCGAGAGCTTCCGCAAGGTTGCGGATGGGGAGGTTGTCTCCGAGCCGCCGGCGTCGTTCGTTGCGCTTCCCCGTTACGTTCGCGCCGGGCGTCCCTCGCCGGCGTCGGTCTCGTCGCGCGGGGCATCGGCGAGACGGCTCGTCTACGGAGATGTCCTCCAGGTACTTGTCTGCGGCCGTGCCTGAGGTTCCCGGGGTGTCGCCGGCGGCCATGAAGACTTGACGGTCGGGGGTACCCAAGCTTGGCTCAGAAGGTGCCACCTCAGTTGGTGTGGTTGAGTCAGCTTGGGCTAGTGGTGTTCCCTCCGGAACGGTAGCGAGTCGATGTAGGCGACGTAGCGTGAGTCCTCTGTTGTCAGCTCGGCAGGTTTGCGGTCTGGCCGCAGACGTATCTCCCGGCCGGCGTTGATCTTATAACCGGCCCCGCAGGCCGGCCCCGACAAGGGAAGCTCAGAGGAGTTGTCTTCGGACTCAGGCTCCTCAGGGTCCGACCCGAAGTCGAACTCGTAGTCCGGGTTCGAGTAGAACTCGGAGAGAGGGCTGGAGTCCGAGACGCGGTTGGAGACGGCGTCGGAGTCCGAGTTGTACTCGGTTACGGGCTCCTTGCCGGCCCGGCGTGGCGTAGAAGCCTCCGTGCGGGCCGGCCCGGGAACGCGAGGGCCACGCACGGAGCGCCGACGTGGAGAGGGAACCGCCCGCGATGGCCGAGGAGCCGGCTCGCATGCGATGGCCCATGGCGACGTCGGGTTCGAGTTGGAGACGGACTCGAGCTCGAAGTCGGCCGTGGAGGTTGGAGAGCGAAATTTCGCCGAACTTGCTGGCGAGCTTGCCCGTGACAACTTCGGGGAAGCGTCACAAGGCCCGTCTTCGAGTCGGGTTGCATGATCAAGCGGCGCTGGAAGGAGCCCGCACCATCGGCGGTGCGGACCCGTGCGCCGAAGACGAAGGTGTCGCCGCGGTTGAAGGCGACGGTTGGCTTGATGTGAACGGAAGCCGTCGAGTTCGCCATGTGATCTCGAGCGAGAGCCCCTACCCGGCGCGCCGCGCTGTCGGTGTTTTGGACCGGCAACCTACTACGGGGAGTACCCGAAGTAGATGAATGTGACTCGCCGAGATCGGTAACTCGAAGGAAGAGGCACGCGACACACAATTTAGACAGTTCGGGCCGCGAGGTGCGTAATACCCTACGTCCCGTATGCCGCGTAGCTCGGATTGATAGGGCACGATTACGGGATGGTGCAATGGTGCGCCGTGAGTTGAGATTGGATGAGGTGATCCCCGGGATCGGTCCCCTCGCCTCGCCTTATATAGTCCCGGGAGGCGGGGTTACAAGTCGGAGTAGGGAAGGAGTACTAGTCGAGTACGTCTAGAAGACCTCTACACGGTGCGGAACATGTACGAGTCCTATCCGAGTACTACTCCCCGTGCTCGTCCTTGTGCTCCACGCCTTCGGGTGCCGTGTAGCGCAAGTCGGGTAGTCCCGTGGGCCCACCGAGTAGTCGGTCCCGGTACCCACCGAGGTAGTGGGCCCCGGGGAGGTCCATACGACGCCTACACCTCGATCTCTAAGACGAGCACGGTAATTTCATAAAAATTTCATGTCATGGTGATTCTGTTTATGTAGCAAGGTCATTATAAGAACAGATGAGAGGGAGTTTAAACACCATAAAATTCAGCATGCACGATTACCAAAATTCCTAATGTTGGTAGCCGCCATGAAACTAGGGATGTTATCCGTCCGACCGAAAGGGTTAGACACTCAAATGATACTCATATGTACTATATTCGTATGCAAATATTCATAGTTGAATTTTTAAGATCTAAATATGATGAATATCAATATTCAACGCATCTTGATCTATTCGTATCCGAATTCAATCAGAGAAAAAAAACTATTTGTATCTGTATCTGCTCGTATCCGATCCGTGCAAATCCCATGTGGTTGCCTGCATGCTCAATATGTCTGCTTATTTAATAAAACGTGAGTATAAGATCCGAAAGCAATATTAGATAGACTCCATGATACAAAATCTGCACGGGAAACCATAGTTTCTTATGATAGAGTCTTCGATATATAAACTCTATAGGTAGAGTCTGGGTTGGGAGTGTCCTAATGGTCAAACATCATGATCAAAAGTCAACAACAACCATGGTCAAACGAACGACAACCATGGATAGGGGAATTAGAAAGAGTGGCAGTGATTTGAAGAATTTTGATGACAATGAAGGTCCTTTTAGAAATTCTAGTGGCATATAGGAAATTCACTCCATATATTTTGATCTGGAGGTAACACTATATTAAGGAATATTTAACCGGTTGCCACCATATAGGGGTGAGTGACAACAGATTTGCCACCCATAGGAGAGGAGTGAATGTGAGAGAGATTAATTGACCATAGCTAAAAGTGGTAAATAGTTAAATATCCCTGGAGGTAACACTATATGGTTTTATAGAATTATCCATAAATGATTTGTCATGTGTTCTCTACCTCTCTATCGATTTGGCTTAAATTGAGGAAATTGCCCAAGAGCCTACGGCCCACGGCCCAACATTGCTCATCCCCCCGAGCGACAAGGCGCCGCCGCCGCCGCCGCTGCCGGAGGTGACGGAGGACCTCGTCGGCGAGATCCTGCTCCGCGTACCTCGTCCGCACCGCCCTCGTCTGCAGGCCTTGGCGCCGCAGGCTTCCTCTACGGCGTCGACAACGCGTACCGGTTCGTCCCCACCAACGCCGAATCCCGATCCCCCGCACCCAGTAGCGAGATGGCGCCGCCGCCGGTCATGGGCGAGCTGGTGGAAGAGATCCTTCTCCGCTTCCCTCCCGGCGCCCGCGAGCCTCGTGCGCGCCGCCCTCGTCTGGAAGCCCTGGTGCCGCCTCATCACCAGCCGCCGCTTCCGCCGCCGATTCCGCGAGTTCCACCGCAGGGCCCCCGTGCTGGCCCTCCTCTGCAACTTCAGACAGAAGCTTCCCTACGACGTTGATGGGGACGCCTTCCGCTTCGTCCCCACCGCCTCCTTCCGCGGCAACCGTGCCTTCCACCACAACCACCGCCGCGCGATCGACGCTCGCCACGGCCGCGTCCTCCTCCGAGGTATGGTCTGGGACGACGACGATCTCCTGTACGATGACTTCGTCGTCTGGGATCCCATGACGGGCGAGGAGCAGATGCTGCCCTCTCTGCTGCGGTGCCCAGACAGCTGGAACGCCGCGGTGCTCTGCGCCGCCCACCCAACCGGCGCCTGTGATCATCTGGATTGCCACCGCGGCCCAACAAACCTGCCAGTTGGTTGTGGCCAAGTGTTCTTGCGAGAAATTCACTCTACGTCATGCTTCAGCAGCGCAAGAGGATCCTCAAGTACAACTTGGGCACACTGGAGATTTCTGTGATTGAGCTACCAGTGTTATCGTACAAGCATGATTTGCTCACAAGTCACAAACACAGATGATGGTAGGCTGGGATTTGCTGCGGTGCGCAAGTGCAGACTCGTGGACGAGGGAGGCTGGTCCGATCCTGAAAGAGATGCAGGATGGGCACAAAGTAGAGTCATCAAGCTCCAGAAACTGCTTCCTGTTGATGCTGTTTCAACATCAAATTCTGTGGTTGGGTTTGCGGATGGTATTGGTATTGTTTTCCTGGGTACAAAGATGTGTGTATTCTCTATTGATCTAAAGTCCCAGATGGCAAGGAATGTATACAAGGGCAGTGGCTGCCCTACATGAGCTTCTACACTCCAGGTAGCTTTGATAGTTTGATTGGTTTAAATTTGCTATTCACAATGACTATCATTTCATTTACGAAGATGAAAATTGAACATGTCTAACATATGTGTGCTCAACAATGAGTTTATTATACATCATCCCTAAATTAGTGAGACATGGATCTGTGACAAGTTAGGATATATATACAGCAAGCAGATATAAGCAATTATTGTTCGGTGCTAGTTACAAGAACTCCTATATTCCAATCCCCAGATAACAGCTTGTTGCCGCTTTTAAACTACCATTTAGCTCTGATCTGCCAATGGTACTTACTTAACAACATACAAGTGGATTATGGTATCTGTTGCAACCAATTAATGTTCCCACAGTAACTAGTGTTGGTCACGGTAAGTTTGATTACTCATTAAGCTGATATTATTTTCCAAAATTTTATTTTTTTTTGCAGTAGTGAGAGCAACCTATACAGGTGAGGGGCCGAGTGTGGGTGCTTCAAGTGCCTAGAGACAAAGTTAAAGGTACTTATTTGCTTGCTTCTTGTTCAATGGAAAATTTGGTAGTAGTAATCTTAAATACTGCATGAGCATATTATCTTTGAGTTTGGTGCTAGTCCTTTTGTCTGATGGTCTTCTCAGGTTTTTCTTCATTAATCCAAGGTTTACTAGTTTCTTAAAATGTTTATGGTTTAGGGGCACATCAATCTAGAATCTGAATGTGAATGAAGGCTTTTTCAGTATTTTTTTTGTTTGGCTCTGAAAAGTAATCAAATGCAGTAACCTTATGTATGTAAAAAACTTTACTATTTTATTTAAATTGAAGATTTTTTTATGGCTGGTGTTGAGTAACAGCATTTTGAGGAAGGATAGTTTACTTAAAAGAGGGTGGCTAGGCAAGAATCAACTCTTGTTTTGTGGTGTAGGGAACTATTGAAAAATAGCCTTTCCTGAGATTCAAGATTATCCGGATGCGTAGGAATTTATCGATCTGTCATTGTGTCCTGTCCTCTGAGAAAAATCTGAAGTACTTGTTGAAAAAATGAATTATGTAACATTGAAAACTGCATACATATGTTGACCTGTAGCATTGCATAATATAAGTTTATGCATTGTACCTTTTCAGATATGCCAATGCCAGATTGGCTTCACCGATGAAGATGGAATACTCTGCGCCTCCGAGGGGTGCCATGGCAGGCCCTTCCTTGTTGCCTTCGTGGGCAAGTCCTTTGGTGCCACAAGGGAGAACGCATTGCTGAGCGTGTACACATCGGAGACTGTTGCGTGGAGCGTGCCGACGTCAATTCAGCTCAGCCCTGATTCGTTGACAACTGCAACCTCAAGTGCGATCTGCAGCGCAGGCAGGCGCTATCCCTGATCCATCTGCCATCCTGTTACCAGGACATGTGGCACAAGGACGATGAGGGGAACATCTGGATTCTCATGATTGCGGAGGACGGCTTGCTGGGAATAGCCAGTGTGCAAGGCAGCAGCTATGCAGGATGGGTTCAACGTAAGGTGATTGAGCTTGATAAGATCCCCATTGACATTGGTGCCCCCTCACCTGAACTTAGTGGGGTTGGCCTCGCAGAGGGCAGTGATACCATTTTCATTAGCACAAATGCTGCTGATTCGCTTTCGAGGTGAAGTCTGGACAGGTCAGGAAGGTAGCTGATAGTGGGGACTTCAGAGTCATCTTTCCTTATGTGAGCTTCTATACTCCTGGTAATAGCCCCATTCCCATATGTTTACTGCATTTTAATTTGTGGGCATTTAGACAGTGTGCCATCATTATTTTGGTCTCCTTAAAAAATGCAGATAATGATGCATGGGATTGAAAAATGAGTGGTGTATTTGTTGAATGAGATCGCACCTGCATGCATCACATTGCTCCTACCTCATTTTCATTGGATCTGTTAAGGGCCTTTCCCAAGACTATCTCGATGGATCCTAATATTCTGTTCTCTCAGTTTGCTGTCAATCTGTTCTGAAGCACACTTTTCAAACTCAATCTTGTAGCCAAAATTGCATATCTCAACAGATGTGTGGTTGTTGAGCTAGAGAATGTTCATGACTCTTTTGCATTGAATCTTTCCAGATCATGCTAGTGCCAGATTGCAACTGTGAGTGGAGATGCAGTGATCCATCCATCAGCTTGGGCCTGCTCCTGTGGCCATCTTGCAGACGCTTCAAGTGTGTTTCAGTAATAGTCAACTAATGTGCGTTCTCAGTATGTACGTTAAGCGTTCATTGTCATTGCCAATTAGTATGCTTCTTTCAAAGGATTGCCCAAGAATCCATGTCTTGGACCGAAATTAATGATTCAGGTCTGCATTTATGCCTGTTTGAGACTTTTCAGTGTTATGTATTATTTTTATGCTCAGCTCCTGCTTGTAACTTTGAACTGATTTGTGATTGATTTCTCTTTTTCTAAGTCAGTTTCACTTCAATTATTTCAACAGGGTTTCACAATTAGTAGCTTCAAATTTTGATTTTATTCCTATAACTGCAAGGTATATCTGAAAATAATTGAGATTATTGGCTTCAGTTTGTGCTCGTGTTTTGCCCAAGTGTTGCATAAACTGAAGAACCTTTTAACATATGAATTAAAATATTTATGTTGGGAAGTTCAAGTAAGAATGTTGCTACTTGTACTAGTCAATTATCATTCTTATCATCTAATTTGATGTTATGACGTGCCAGAACTATATTCCACTTTAATACATGGTTCTAAAGTCTTTTCCATCTCACGATTAACACAGAATCTTGAAACTGTTTGCTTGTGATTCCCCTGTTTTGACGTTTATCTTTTACCAAAATCATATGTGGATCTGTGGTTTGCTGGCTGTTGTAATGGTATTCTTGTGCTTTGAACTGAAATGTTGTGTTGTGAACTTACGATGCTACTATCTTCAGCTGGTGCAGTTTTCCATATTGTAAATCAGAACACCGGTTAATGTTATGTACTGCATTGTGCAACAGCAATGCATCCACGTGCTCCAGAACTAACATGGTGCCAGTTCATCTCTCTGGATATCACTGTATCAGTGTTAAGTGTCCTGCCGATGCCCAGTATCCTCGCTGGAGGTGTGATTGTGCTTGATAAGTTGATCCCCATTGACATCGATGACCATTCAACAGGACTTAGCGTGATTGGCCTTGTAGAAGACAGTGGTACCATTTTCATTAGTACAAATGCGTGTTTTTGCTTTTGAGGTGAATTCTGGTCAGTTCAGGAAGGTAGCTGAGATTGGGGGCTTCAGAGTTATCTTTCCCTACATGCTTCTGGTAATAGCTATAGATCCATTGCCATCTGTATGTTTCATGCATTTTGATTTGAAGATATTTAAACGGCTTGCCATCGTTGTTTTGGCCTCCCCAACTAATGTAGATAATATACATGGATAATAAAATATGAAGTGTATTTACAAAATGAGATCATTTTTACAGCACGTCGCTCCTACCTTATTTTCATTGGTTCAATCTATTGAGAACGCTTCCTGAGAAATTATCTATACTTGGGGGTTAAGAGCTTTATTATTCTGTTCTCTCTTTAGCAGGCAATCTGAAGCAACATTTCGAATCCAATCTTGTAGCCATATAAATCGCATATCTCAATATAGGTGTGGTTGTGGAGCCGTGAATTCTCATAATCCTTTGCATTTAATATTTTCATCACCATGCTATTTTCAGCATGGCGTGATCAGTAATTAGAACAAAGTGCAGAGAAGTTGGATCACTTGCTGACTGTGCGGATGGCACTGGGGTCATTTGCTTCAGGACAATTGCTGGGTTTCACTGTTGATCATAAGTCTGGGCGGATCAAGGAGGTGGGTCAGGGCTATGGATTTAATAACTTTGTTATTCCCTTTATGAGCTTCTGCACTCCAGGTACCAGTTTACTTAATTTCTGATTTACTCAGATTGTGCAATACTTTATTTAGTGACATGGAAATACAGACAACGGTCTATAAGCTGAGGAACAATGAATTTATCAAAGTGGATTATTCTAGAGATGCATGCATTAGTAAACAGAGGAATTTATTCATCTATGACACATGTTCCTAGAGATGGATGATGGATTCTTGACGATTGATGTAAAGTTTATCCTATAACAATAATGTGTTCAGCATTAGCAAAAGCTAAAAAGAAGTTACGATTGTCAGATGTGGTCAGGCAGTGTTACTTTAAGTATTTAGAATTGTGAATGATCATATCAATGCTAAATATAGCTGGTTCTCATCTGAACTTTGTAGTGGAACATTTCTTCTTTATTGATCGTTTGCAAGTGTGACTAATTTATGCTTTCTGGTGGAGAAGTAAACAAAGAGATGTGTTTATCTGGACTCTGGAGTTCTACTCCTTCGAAGCTTATTAATTTTGTGCAATTGTGGGTTTATCCTGTTAATTGGTGATGTACTAAACAACGAGATATGATATCTAGACACCAGAGTTTTTGTCTATCGTCCCTTATTCGTTTTGTGCAAGTGTGGATATTTTCGGTTACCTGGTGGATTACAAATGACCATTCATCAAGGGCAAATGGACTCCTCAACCTCAATTAGCTAATGTTTATTTATGGTGCATGGTTTTCTAAATGTGAGTGTCTAGTAGAGACAGTTGTGTCATCTATTTTAGGTTTATATATGCTTTTTATTTGTGATTCTACTGCTGCTGTTGTGCTATGTGTATTGCAAATAATGGAAGGAAAGTGTAGAGGGGCTGTAGACAGTTTGCCTTTCAATTCCTTCGCCCTCTGTTTTGGCTGTTAGTTTTTTTTTGAAAGATCTTGTACTTGAGTTCAGGTGTTGGTGGAGGGTGCACTGTTGTAATCGTCTTTAGTTTTTTGAACTTAAATCTTTGTGACTCAGGCATATTCAGTCATTTGTAATGAATCACCCATGGCCTGTAGGCTGAACTCCAGCAGTGGCAGAAGAAACTGATGATGGTGGTGGTTACATCTTCAGAGTTTAGCGCAGTGGCTGATGAACTGATGAATGTCGGTGCTTACTGTCCTATGTTGCTACAATGTTAGCTTATTTTCATCAATCCTTTGTCATCCTTATTGTCTGCATTCCAATATTGTTACTTTGAAAATTTAGAAATGTGGATGATGGATTCAACACTACACTCTGCTTGTATTTCTCTGAACTCCAGGAACCAGGATGGAACCTGTCTTCACATCTCTTGTTGATTTAACTATTTTCTGGACATCTGGGGCGTGTTTGATATGCCGGCTCTGGAAGGCCTGGCCAGCGAACCAGGCTCTGGCCAGCCAGAGCTCGGTCCGGAACGGCCAGAGGCCTTGTTTGATGTTTTTACACCAACTGAGCCTGGCTGAAGCCTTTTTCTTGTTTGATTCGGAGTGTGGAGCCTGGCCAAAGGGCAACTAACTGCAACTACCAATGTGTGATTGTGTTTGATTCGGGCCGAGCTCAGTTGGTGCAACTTTGCATTTCATAGGAAGAGGAGAAGGTAGCAGTTTCCATCAATGTGATTACATTACTAATTACAAAACAACATTACAAGCAGCCAAATAATTACAGAGAGGTGACATAAATGAACATAAGCAACCCTAAAATAATAATAAACTCGATAATTGCTATGAAGAGCAGGCACAATTTACCACTACTAGGCAAATGCGGACCGATTTTAGGAACATCTCCTTCAACAGAAACAACAGGTTCACCGGTGAACTCTAGATAAGAAGCAATTGCCTCTTCTTTGCAGTTGAAGCTCTTGTAGCAGCAGTTGTGGAAGGCAGTAACCTGTTGATGACATGCTACCCAATTTTGATAAACCCCAGGCTTCCGACCTCTGTACACTACATACCATGTCATTGCTCCTTCAAAACCAAAGCAACAAAGAGTTTAGAAGCATAATGGAGATAAAAATATTGCCTCAGATATAGGAGATCAATGGGTACATGTGAACCATGGAAATGTCAAATTCACATGGTCCATAGTTGAATACTTGGACCATGGATGAATTTGACGTTTTGATGGAATGCATGACAAGCAAAAATCATAGATCATATCATCATAGGCTAAAAGATAAGTCAAAATTGTGGCCTCAGGTAAATAAATGAGTAGCAAATGTTTCATGGCAGCCATGGAACCATGTGAGAGGTCCAGCCCCAGTTTGAGAAACATGGGCATGGACGTCTCGCATGGTTTGATGGATGTCATGATAGATAAATGGTGAACAGGTTCATCATCGGCCTGATAGTGCAACAGGAACATGCAACAGGTTCATCATCGACCATTTATATCGCAAAGGCAAAAACAGTAACAAGATAACTGAAATGAACACTGTAACAGACCAATAACAACGATACAGGAACAAATACGTCCAAGATTTATCATCACAAAAGGAAAGAACAACAAACAACACATAGATCTGAGGAAAACATTCAACGGTGTAACGAAAGGGGGGATGTGGATTTACCTCGGTAAGGCCAGAAGGGGAACAGAAGGAGGTAGCAGATCTGGACGGGGAAGCACAACAGCCGACAGATCTACGACCAGCAACACCACCTAGCCGGAGAAGAAGAGGAAGAAGACCGCCTCGCCGGAGTCCGTCGGAGAGCCGCGCCGCCTGGACGCAGATCCACGCGGGGGAGACGGACAGGAAGCCCGGGGAACACCACGGCCGCGCCGGCAGCGGAGCTTACCTCGACGACGGAGCTTCTACGGGAGTGGACTGTGGAGAGGAGGAGAAGAAACCGAGGGAGGGAGGAGGGGTGGTATATGTAGGCCATGGATTTCGCCCCCGGCAAGAAGCGCGTGCGGAAGTTTCACCTTCCCGCGCGAGCCCACCTCAGCTCCCGCCGTCGCCCAAGATTCGCCCCCGCGCGCGCCGTCAGAGCCAGGCCGAGGAGGAACGAGGGGAGGGGGGCGTGCGGCGCGAGCCAGGAGAGAGAGGGGAAAATGGCCGCCGCAGCCCTGGCTCCCAGCTAGGGTTTGCATATCAAACAGGTGCAAATGGCCCTAGCGGGCCTGGCCGGCCTTTTTTGGCCCGTATCAAACAGACACCTGGTGTGCCTACTGCCTAGTGCTCTTCTGTATCTGTATGGCTGTTTATGTTGACTACTGGAGCTATGGATGTTTGCACTATTTAGTTAGCCTTCTAAGCAACCGGTTGGCAAATCAACTCCACAATTTGTATATGTGATCACAGATCAAATCATTCTTCCCACTACACTGCAGGTAAGAGACGTGAGCATGGAAGCTAGGTGCTGTTGGTCTGCACAAAAGATCATGTGGAGGAGGACCTGGAGAAGTGAAACATTCTGTACCAAGCGCTGCTGTTTCAAATTTTCTGTTGCCGAATCATGTACTGATGAGCTGCAGTTGGAAGTTTTTGGTGCCCGGAGCATTGTACAAGTCCCACTGTTATTATTTTCTGTTTCAATGTCTTGTCAGAATCATTTGAGCTGCAGTTGGGAGGGCTGTTGTAATGTTCTCTTTTTTCTGTTTTGTGCTTTGAACTGAGACATTCTGTTATAATTTGGGAGTATGATGCTATTATTGTCTTCAGCTGGTGCAGTTTTCAAAATTTTGAAATGTAACAATTTGGCACGCACCTGCTACCGAATCATTGCAAGCAATTCGAGGTATGGAGTGTTCCCAAGTCATTTCCATTGTAATCTTCTCGGATCATGAGAACATCCATACGAACTGTGGTGCGCTGATACGGTGGACTGAATTTTCATCACGCTCTGTTGGGTTTAGAGACGTTCAGCTTCTGAACAACGGCGGCAAGTCATCTCTGCATTCAGAATTCAGAAGGCGCCTTGTGCAGCAGCCGGCGTCTTGTCCACAGCAGCACACGCCGCCACTCCCAAAATCTTCCCCCTCCCTCTCCCCTATCCCACCCTCTCTTGGATCTCGCTCGCCGCCGCAAGAAGCAGCGGCACCATGGCCGGCCGTACGCGGCAGGCACGCCCCCTCCCCTCCCCGCCAATGCCAAGCCATCCCACCCACCCACCCACCCACCGCCTCGCCCTTGCATCGGCGGCCCTCGCATCGCATCCTCCGCCTCGCGCGGCGCCGCCTCTCTGCCGTGCTTCCACAGACGCGGCCGTTTCCGGCTGCGGGCCCCGCACCCTTGCCAGCTGGCGCTGCCTGGTGGACCCAATTCGCCCAAATCGTAGCGCGAATTCGAATTGCGAGCACCACCAGCGCAGCGCAGCAGAGCCAGCAGCCCAGCAGCCAAGCAGAGAGCAGCAGCGCGTGATGACGCGCCGCCGCCGCCGCCGCCGCCGGACTTCCCCGAGGACATCCTGCGGGAGATCCTCACCCGCCTGCCGCCCGACGAGCCGGTGAGGCTGCTGTACGCCGCCGCCATCTGCAGGCCGTGGCTGGCCATATTCTGCGATCCCGTGTTCCGCCAGAAGTATCGCGAGTTCCATCGCCTGCCGCCGGTGATGGGGTTCGTGGTCGACGAGAGGGGCTCTAAGCGGGACTTCACAATCTTCCTCGCGGCAGTGCCCCCTGTGAGGCCCCGCATCCTCGACGCCGTCGACGCACGCCACTGGAGTGACGTCGTCTCCATTGACACAGCCGCACAAGAGTGCTGCTCGACATCACATCAATCTATCAGGGCTTGTCGATGACTTGCTCTTCTTCGGGACCGGAAGCTGCAGTCAGGGGAGAATCGTGCGGTACAACTTCCCGCGAAGCCTCCCTCTCAATCACTATCGGAATACGAGCCTTTTCTAGAGTGACAATAAGAGCCCTCGGCGAGAGGGGCGCTGAGCGCGACTTCACCACCTCACAATAAGAGCTTCTTTTCCTCTCGGCGAATGCAGCCATTAATCTGGCTCTCGGCGAAGAATTTCTTTGCCGAGAGCCATTATTCCGGCTCTCGGCAAAGAATTTCTATGACGAGTGCATTTCTTCGACTTTGGGCAAAGAAAATTTAAAAATCACATTCTTGCCTCCAAACTTTTTCTATCCTCAACGTACACTTATACAAAACTTATGCTCCAATTTGGCACAATTTTAACAATTTGACATCTTTCTAGGTATTTTTCGTATACGTCCGGCATGCACGGCAAGTGCATAAAATTATAAAGTAAAGTTAATGAAAAAATAATATTCATGTTCATGAGACATCTCTAAGACCATGTACATGAAATGCAGCTAATTTTTTGGCATTTGGTTTGCTGATCATGATGAAGATCGTGAGCTAGTAAGGTTTTAAAATTGAATAAAATTTAAATGAAGTTTGAAAACCACGAAATTTGTTAGGTGCTCATGATATCAAATGTGGAGGTTGTGGTAAAAAACTGCGAATGTTTTGAATACTTGAACACGTACGCTGTTTAGAAACCGGAAACATCTCACGAGAAGTTTTTAGGAATTTGAACTAATGTCACTATAGGCTTGGATTCTTCGAGAAATTCAAGTTTGAGTTTGACTAGAAAAACTTTTCTATAAGTAATATACAAGATAACTAGTGTCAAGTTAAGTTTTTGAAAATTTTTGCATTTGTTTGCTATTTCTATCTAATTAAATGCATTTGCAAAAAAATTTTAGTAGAATATCTTTGTCGAGAGCCAAACTATTGGGCGAGGAGGCCCATTTCCCACCGGCCCACCACAACCCAACTCTCCCCCTTCTATAAATTGTCGGCGCCCCCCACCAGGAACCCTATCTCGCTGCCCCTGCCTATCCCTTCCGTGCTGCCGCCTCCTGCTCCTGCCGATCCACTGTTCGCCTCACCTCTGGGCCGCAGATCTGCCGCCGCCTCCTTCCCTCTTCTTCTTCCGGCCTCCACTACCTCCCTCCCTCTTCCTCAACCTCCTCCCTCACCGGTTAGGCCCGCTGGGCCCTCCTTCCTCCCCTCCCTCCTCTGTCCACCCCTCATAGGAGGTGAGGAGCAACGACGGGGTGAGGTGCAGTGGCGACACATAAGGAGGCACGGCTCGGCCTCCTATCCCCAGCGTTGGCACAGTGGCCCCTCCCCAACGCGGTAGCAGTGGATCTTCCCCCGGAGCAGTGGCAGTGGATCCTTCCCCAGCTCGGCAGCCTACAACTCCTTCCCCGGCTCGGTGGCGACGGATCTAAGGCGGCAGCTGGAAACTTGTTGACCCTTCTGATTGATTGATAACTGATACGTCACTGGGGCAGACCAATTCTTCAATTAACGCTTGTGTAGTTTGTTCTTATTTTCCAGCACAGACAAAATGGTCTCTAGAGGGGCATTCATTTGTTGTTTGAGTCTATCTTCTCTTAAAATATTTTGTGCACATTCTTGTCACTAATGTGCCTATATGTCATGCAAGGATACAAAAATATTGATGACAATTTGAATGCTAAATTAGTCAAGTTGTTTCTTTGGTGTTTGAACCCATCTTCTTTGAATCATTTTGTTTAAATTAGTCAAGTTGTTTCAATCATTAGTGGAATCTGTTGGTCCATGTGATTAATGTTTTATAGCAAATATTCATTGTGGGAAAGATCAGTTCCTCTGTTAACTAGTGTAACTTTGTTTTGTTTTTGCAACAATGAATCCGTCTGTAAAGGGGGATGGACCAAATGTGGGTGCATCAAGTGCATGGTGAATTCAGATTTCAGGTGCATGTTGTTCTAAAATCGTGAATGTAGTGTGTAATGCATGACACATGATCGTAGAGATGAATGTAGTGTCTAATAGTGATAGTAGAAGACATATGTGGGGTTTTGTGGCAGTTTTTCTACTACTGTTTCTTTGATATATGTTCACAGATATATGTTCTACAGTTGTTTGTGCAAAGCACAGTTAAGTAATCTCTTGTACGCTTGCTAAAGCTGCCTTTTCGAGCTTGTGTGTAGATGATAACCTTTGCAGGATCCTGGTTTTGTGATGCAAACACATCCCCACTGATCGTACTGTTATACAAGTGGATGAACACAATACACAAAGAAATATAAACCAAGGATTGGTTACGCAAAGTCGTGCCAAGAAAATACAACAAGAGTTGAACTCTCTCCTAGTTGAAATTAACTTTATCATATCTGAGAATGTTATATTAACTAAATGTTCTACATTGGTTGTACTTAGGTATATATGTGAGAGGGGTGGAGTGGGGTGGTGCAGCTATACACGGAGAGGAAGCAAATATGAAGAAACGTGTGGATCAGTTCGGACCAAGGATGATCCAGCAAAGTTCAGTTCAGACCAGTTCACACGGATCAGTTTGGACCAGTTCAGACCTGCATAATTGTTGACTATGAATCTTGATGCCCCAAAACATATTCGTTACACTTTGGTTTGAGCTTGATTATGAAACTAACCCACACGAATTAAGTCCAAAATGACGAGAGGACCCACACGGAGGAAGGGGCGACCGAACAGAGTCCAAGTGGGCCCAGGCTGGTCGTCCTACCCCATTCGTTCGTCGGTTCGACCCCCTTTTTCTTGAGCATGAAGATGCTCCAACCCTAAGTCGGGGTGGGCGCCGCCATTCGGAGGAGACAGAGCCATATACCCGAGAGGTCGTCCACAAGGCAGAGAGGTTGGACCGGGAGAGAATTGAAGAGATCATTCGCGAGAAAGATTCATCGAGTACTAGGAGGCAGCCACAAGCAGAGGAGGACGTCGAGGCCCTGCCATAGCACCCTCGGAGTTGAAGGAAGACAGCGTCGGAAGCATCACCATGATCAACGGCGCCATGCTTAGCGCCTAGATGGGGTAAACTTCTCATTTGTCCATGGGGTTGTAAAGGATCTTGTTATGTAATCACCAACTCTTTTATGGTTTGAATCTATCAATCTAGTGTTGATGCTTTGATGCTTAAGGCTAGCTACCGTGCTTTTCGGGTGGATCTTACTACTCCCATAGACCCCTTCAACACACCATGATCATCATAGGTCTAGTCATGAATATCTTTGCGTAGTGATAGTATGAGGGGATGGAAAGGGTGAAACTTTGGTCACACGCCCCGATAGATTAGATTGGATTTGTATCTCTTGGCGGTTGCATGATCAAGTATCCATAGACCCTATGGGAAAGTGTCTTTTATATCTTGTGAACCTCACGCCCTTCTATAGTGTACAATAGCTTGTATTTAGTTTAATATCTAGTTTAATTAAGGTTTGATTAGTTAACTAGATTAGTGCTTGATCGAACATTAGTAATCCCCTTGCTTCGCAGATTGACAAGAACCTAGGGAATAATCCCCGTGGTGAAAAAGGTTGTAAGTGGTCCGTACACTTGTAGATCAAAGTTCGTTACGTGTTTCAACCATCAATAAGCCCATTTTTCTGGCACCATTGTCGGGGAGTAAGCGAATTTACTTCGTTTGATTTTGTGTTAATTTTGTTAATTACTAATCTAACCCTTGTTACCCAGAAACCCCTTTGTTTTGTCTTGTTTTTGTTTTTGTTGTCTAGGTGACGTTCATCAACCACCCTTTGGAAGATCAGAGAAATCATTACGACATTACGCTAGCCCGCGATGTGAGGACATCAAGGTACAAGAGTTGGATTCGAAGCTCAAAGCGACGAAGTGTGAGATCAAGGCAAGATCATCGAGATGGCGGTGACAAACCTTTTAGAGGAATGGAGACGGACAACCCGTATAGACACATCAAGCATTTCATGACACTATGCAATACGGTACGACAAGAAGGAGTTCCCGATGAATGGTTCAAGTGGAATCTTTTTCCTTACTCACTTGCTGGTGAAGGAAAGACACGATATTCATTTGCATCTTTCGAAGTTGGGCGAAATTGTAATCAATTGATGAGGAAATTTTGCGAAAAAATCTTCCCAATAAGTAAGATCCAACACCTAAGGAGGCCAGTGATCAATTTCACGCAAAGAGAAGAGGAAGGGATAGACCAAGCTTGGAATAGATTCAACAAGTTAATTGAACAAGTACCAAGACTCAGCTTCTCCGGTGACATACTCTTGCATACATTTTTCTTTTCCCTATCCCCTAGCTGCATGGAACATGTCCAAATGTGTGCAGGTGGGGATCTCATGGAGAAAACACTTACATAAGTCGCGCAAATTTTACAAAAGATTTGCAAGGCAGCGGCGGCCATGCGAAGAAATTGGGAAACTCGACTTTTGGGAGGGTCGGAATACGATTCAAGCATAAGGACACGTGCTGAAATTTTCAAAGAGTCAACCCCGGAAGACAAGAAAGAGGAGTCAATCCCGGAAAAACCTGAAGAAGTACACATGGAGACTAGAACTACCCCCGAGCATCGACTTCGCCGAGTTAAGTAAAACAAATGAGAGAAGTATGTCAAGTGTGAAGCCATTAAGGGAGCTCCATCAAATGGATTGGGTTCCAACTGATTTTGGTGAATTGTTCGACAAGCGAAGACCACACTCCAACCAAAAGGGGATGGCAAGAGCTTTGGAGGTAGACTTCCTACCGGAAAAGCAAGCAGGAAACTTGTATGATCTTGAAACAACTGGTGAGATTTTTCGAAAGCTCTTTCGTGATGATGAAGTGGATCCGGATCATATAGCCGAGGTGAAAAGAATCATAGGAAACAAACCCGAAGCATTGCCATACGCTCACCTCACTGAGGTTTAAACCATTGCAAGCGGACGCCGGCCGGTGGCCGCCCGCTCGACGCACGGCGCACGGGGCGGCCGCGGTGGCCGGTGAGCTCGTCCTAGTCGTGGTTATGCCGGCGGCGAGGCTCCGCAGCACGCACGCGGTTGGCGAGGTCACCCCGGCACGGCCGGCCGCCAACGAGGATCCGGGTGGCGCGGGGGCGGCGGCGGCGGGCCACGGAGGCGGCGGGCCGTGGGGACGGAGGCTGACCACAAGGGCGGCAAGGGCGTTAGGCAGTGCAAGAAGAAGGGTGGGGACCTAGGGTTTGATGTTAAATCAATGGTTGGTATTAGTGACACAAATCTCAAACATTGGAAGTTTCAACACAATCCTGACTTCCGGAAGATATATAGGAATCCCAGTGCAAGTTGGGGAAATCACAGAGGACTGCACTTGGGCTTGAATCCGCAGTTCGGCCACAAGGCGCTGAGTTGGGCTCATACATTATCAGCTTGATTTTGGTGGAGGGAGATACCTGAGTCATGTAATACATGTATGTATACACTACATATAACTGTTTTTTCTGAAAAAACTTGGATATTACCCCTGGTTACGGCACTGGATATTACCCAACACTAGAAGTGCACCCTGAGTACGAGATCTCTCTAACTCGCATTTGAGTGTCTACTTTCTTATTCTTAATGAAAAAACATCTATTTCCTCCTAAGTTGTTTCTAATTTTCTTATAGGAAAAGATCTATTTTTGACCATCGACCTATTAATTAAATTTGATTTTGGCCATCCAACTTTGAAACAAGATATTTTGTATCATCCAACTATCACAACCGTTCAAATTTGGCCATTAGGCTATTTTATGGGTGATTTTATTTTTCATTTACAACTTAGTCCTTAGATCTTAAAATGAACATTACTTTTTGCCCATACCTTTGATTTTGGGGATTCTTGTGGTGCATTAATAATGGTGAGTTTTGTATTTAAAAATGGTCTTTGTCCTATTTTATTATTATTTGTTATACTATTTCTATCTTGTTGTGTAAAAACAACAATATAAGAAAAGTAAAAAAACATTTACAAAATAATATGAACAATTTTTTCAAGGATAAAGCTCATCGTTACGAACGCGTGACTACAAGAATCACTTAAATCAGAGATACAAATTATTTTAAGATCTAAGGACTAAATTGTAAATAAAATGATTAAAGTAGTCCTCGGGTCTTAAAGTGATTACTATTTTTTTCTTGTATCTCCTATTTAAGTAATTCTTGTGGTCATGTATTCCTAACGATGAGCTTTACTTTGACAATTTATTCATATTATTTTGTAATTATTTGTTTTATTTTTCTTATATTGTTGTTTTACACAACAACATTAGAATAATATATTAAATAGTGATAAAATAGTACAATTGATATTTTTAATAGCGAAAGCTCACCATTCCGAATTTATTACCGCAAAAATCACATAGATCAAGAATCACATAGATCCGAGGTATGAGCAAAAAAGTAATATTTATTGTAAGATCTAAGGACAATATTGTAAGTAAAAAATTGAAACCACTCATCAAAACAATATGATTATCAAATTTTAATGGTTTTGATAGTTGGATGGCCAAATATATCTAGTTTTGAAGTTGGATGGTCAAAATCAAAATCTGATGATAGTTTGATAGTCAAAAATAGATTTTTTCCTTTTTCATATTACCCAACACTACAATTTTACCTCATACACTACGCAAATGTTTACAAATCACAAGGATATTATTACATGTAAACGAAATAACAATGTTTTCTTCGTTTCCAAATAAATGGGAAGATACTATTTAATTTATTGTTCGTATTGAATAAAAAAGTTTCTTCCACACAGGAAGAAACTCCACCAAATATTATCATATATATTCGGTATAATGAAAGATATATAGTCAGTATAATGAAATATTATCACCACCTTTCTCCCGGTGCCCCCCGTGAGGCCTCTCATCCTCAAGCTTTAGGATGTCGATGCCGTCGACGCACGCCACGGTCGCGTCCTTCTCCACTCCGACACTTAGGGTTTCTCCGTCTGGGACCCCATCCGCGACCTGCTCTTGGACGTCCCAATCCCCATCTATGACAGCCCGTTCGACTCGTCGACCGCGACTCTGCTGTGCGGGGATACCAAGTGCGATCATCTCCTGTGCCACGACAACCGCTTCATAATTGCTTTCGTTCACGGCGACACGAGGAGTGGCGTGCGTGACTATGACCTGCTACTACTTGTTGGCGACGGACGTCTGGAATGACGTCGTGTCCATTGACACAGCCACCTAGGAGTGCTGCTCGACATCACATCAACCCATTAGCGCTTGCTGATGACTTGCTCTTCTTCAGGACCGGAAGCAGCAGGCAGGGGAGAATCGTGCGGTACAACTTCCGCGAAGCCTCGCTCTCAATCACTACCGGAATCCGAGCCTTTTTCTAGAGTCACAATAAGAGCTTTTTTCTCTCTTGGCAAAGGCAGCCATTAATCTGGCTCTCGGCGAAGAATTTCTTTGCCGAGAGCCATTATTCCGGCTCTCGGCAAATAATTTCTATGACGAGTGCATTTCTTCGACTTTGGGCAAAGAAAATTTTAAAAATCACATTCTTACCTCCAAACTTTTTCTATCCTCAACGTACACGTATACAAAACTTATGCTCCAATTTGGCACAATTTTAACTTTGTTTGCTATATTTAACAATTTGACATCTTTCTAGGTATTTTTTCGTATACGCCCGGCATGAACTGCAAGTGCATGAAATTATAAAGTAAAGTTGGTGAAAAAATGATATTCATGTTCATGAGACATCTCTAAGACCATGTACATGAAATGCAGCTAAATTTTTGGCATTTGGTTCGCTGATCATGATGAAGATCGTGAGCTAGTAAGGTTTTAAAATTGAATAAAATTTAAATGAAGTTTGAAAATCACGAAATTTGTCAGGTGCTCATGATATAAAATGTGGAGGTTGTGGTAAAAACTGAGAATGTTTTGAATACTTGAACACGTACGCTGTTTAGAAACCGGGACATCTCATGAGAAGTTTCTAAGAATTTGAACTAATGTCACTATAGGTTTGGATTGTTTGAGAAATTCAAGTTTGAGTTTGACTAGAAAAACTTTTCTATAAGTAATATACAACATAACTAGTGTCATGTTAAGTTTTTGAAATTTTTTGCATTTGTTTGCTATTTCTATCTAATTTAATTCATTTGCAAAAAAAATTTTAGAAGAATATCTTTGTCGAGAGCCATACCATTGGGCGAGGAGGCCCATTTCCCACTAGCCCACCACAACCCAACTCTCCCCCTTCTATAAATTGTCGGCGCCCCACCAGAAACCCTATCTCGCTGCCCCTGCCTATCCCTTCCGTGCCGCCGCCTCCTGCTCCCGTCGATCCACCGTCTGCCTCACCTCTGGGCCGCAGATCTGCCGCCGCCTCCTTCCCTCTTCTTCTTCCAGCCTCCACTACCTCCCTCCCTCTTCCTCAACCTCCTCCCTCACCGGTTAGGCCCGCTGGGCCCTCCTTCCTTCCCTCCCTCCTCTGTCCACCCCTCATAGGCAGTGAGGAGCAGCGACGGGTGAGGTGTAGTGGCGACACATAAGGAGGCACGACTCGGCCTCCTATCCTCAGCGTTGGCACAGCGGCCGCTCCCCCAACGCGGTAGCGGTGGATCTTCCCCCGGAGCAGCGGCAGTGGATCCTTCCCCAGCTCGGCGGCCTACGACTCCTTCCCCGGCTCGGCGGCGACGGATCTAAGGCGGCGGCTGGAAACTTGTTGACCCTTCGGATTGATTGATACTTGATACGTAACTAGGGCAGACCAATTCTTCAATTAACGCTGGTGTAGTTTGTTCTTATTTTCCAGCAAAAATGATATTGTCTCTAGAGGGGCATTTATTTGTTGTTTGAGTCTATCTTCTATTAAAATATTTTGTGTACATCCTTGTCACTAATGTGCCTATATGTCATGCAAGGATACAAAAATATTGATGACAATTTGAATGCTAAATTAGTCAAGTTGTTTCTTTGGTGTTTGAACCCATCTTCTTTGAATCATTTTGTTTAAATTAGTCAAGTTGTTTCAGTCATTAGTGGAATATGTTGGTCCATGTGATTAATGTTTTATAACAAATATTCATTGTGGGAAAGATTAGTTCCTCTGTTAACTAGTGTAACTTTTTTTTTGTTTTTGCAACAATGAATCTGTCTGTAAAGGGGGACGGACCAAATGTTGGTGCATCAAGTGCATGGTGAATTCAGATTTCTGGCACATGTTGTTCTAAAATCGTGAATGTAGTGTCTAATGCATGACACATGATCGTAGAGATGAATGTAGTGTCTAATAGTGATAGTAGAAGACATATGTGGGGGTTTGTGGCAGTTTTGCTACTGATGTTTCTCTGATATATGTTCACAGATATATGTTCTATAGATGTTTGTGCAAAGCACAGTTAAGTAATCTCTTGTACGCTTGCTAAAGCTGCTTTTTTGAGCTTGTGTGTAGATGGTAACATTTGCAGGATCCTGGTTTTGTGATGCGGACACATCCCCACTGATCGTACTGTTACACAAGTGGATGAACACAATACATAAAGAAATATAAACCAAGGATTGATTACGCAAAGTGGTGCCAAGAAACTACAACAAGAGTTGAACTCTCTCCTAGTTGAAATTAACTTTATCATATCTAAGAATGTTATATTACCTAAATGTTCTACATTGGTTGTACTTAGGTATATATGTGAGAGGGGTGGAGTGGGGTGGTGCAGCTATACACGAAGAGGAAGCAAAGAAGAAGAAACATGTGGATTAGTTTGGACCAAGGATGATCCAGCAAAGTTCAGTTCGGATTAGTTCACACGGATCAGTTTGGACTAGTTCGGACCTGCAAAATTGTTGACTGTGAATCTTGATGCCCCAAAACATATTCGTTACACTTTGGTATGATCTTGATTATGGAACTAACCCACACAGATTAAGTCCAAAGTGACGAGAGGACCTACACGGAGGAAGGGGCGACCGAACAGAGTCCAAGTGGGCCCAGGCCGGTCGTCCCACCCCATTCGTTCGTCGGTTCGACCCCTTTTTCTTGAGCATGAAGATGATCCAACCCTAAGTCGGGGTGGGCGCCGCCATTCGGAGGAGACAGAGCCATATACCCGAGAGGTCGTCCACAAGGCAGAGAGGTTGGACCGGGAGAGAATTGAAGAGATCATTCGCGAGAAAGATTCATCGAGTACTAGGAGGCGGCCACAAGCAGAGGACGACGTCGAGGACCTGCCATAGCACCCTTGGAGTTGAAGGAAGACAGCGTCAGAAGCGTCACCATGATCAATGGCGCCATGCTTAGTGGGTTGATGGGGTAAACTTCTCATTTGTCCATGGGGTTGTAAAGGATCTTGTTATGTAATGGCCAACTCTTTTATGGTTTCAAGCTATCAATCTAGTGTTGATGATGCTTTGAAGCTTAAGGCGAGCTACCATGCTTTTCAGGCGTATAGATCTTACTACTGTCGTAGACCCCTTCAACACACAGTGATCATCATAGGTCTAGTCATGAATACCTTTGCGTAGCGATAGTACGAGGGGGTGGAAAGGGTGAAACTTTGGTCACACGCCCCACTAGATTAGATTGGTTTTGTATATCTTGGCGGTTGCATGATCAAGTATCCATAGACCCTATGGGAAAGTGTCTTTTATATCTTGTGAACCTCACACCCTTCTCTAGTGTACAGTAGTTTGTCTTTAGTTTAATATGAATTTAATTAAGGTTTGCTTAGTTAACTAGATTAGTGCTTGATCGAACATTAGTAATCCCCTTGGTTATCAGATTGACAAGAACCTAGGAAATAATCCACGTGGTGAAAAAGGTTGTAAGTGGTCCGTACACTTGTAGATCAAAGTTCGTTACGCGTTTCAACCATCAATAAGCCCATTTTTCTGGCACCATTGTCGGGGAGCAAGCCAATTTACTTCGTTTGATTTTGTGTTAATTTTGTTAATTACTAATCTAACCCTTGTTACCTAGAATCCACTTTGTTTTGTCTTGTTTTTGTTTTTGTTTTTGTTGTCTAGATGAAGTTCGTCAACCACCCTTTGGAGGAATCGGAGAAATCATTACGAGATTGCTCTAGCCCGCGATGTGAGGACATCAATGTACAAGAGTCGGATTCGAAGCTCAAAGCGACGAAGTATGAGATCAAGGAAAGATCATCGAGATGGAGGCGGCAAACCTTTTAGAGGAATGGAGACGGACAACCCGTATAGACACATCAAACATTTCACGACACTATGCAATACAGTACGACAAGAAGGAGTTCCCGATGAATGGTTCAAGTGGAATCTCTTTCCTTACTCACTTGCTGGCGAAGGAAAGACACGATATTCATTTGCATCTTTCGAAGTTGGGCGAAATTGTAATCAATTGATGAGGAAATTTTGCGAAAAAATCTTCCCAATAAGTAAGATCCAACACCTAAGGAGGCAAGTGATCAATTTCACGCAAAGAGAAGAGGAAGGGATAGACCAAGCTTGTAATAGATTCAACAAGTTAATTGAACAAGGACCAAGAATCAGCTTCTCCGGTGACGTACTCTTGCATACATTTTTCTTTTCCCTAACCCCTAGCTGCATGGAACATATCCAAATGTGTGCAGGTGGGGATCTCATGGAGAAAACACACACATAAGCCGCACAACTTTTACAAAAGATTAGCAAGGCAGCGGCGGCCATGTGAAGAGATTGGGAAACACGACTTTCGGGAGTGTCAGAATACGATTCAAGCATAAGGACACATGCTGAAATTTTCAAAGAGTCAACCTTGGAAGACAAGAAAGAGGAGTAAATCTCGGAAAAACCTGAAGAAGTACACATGGAGACTAGAACTACCCCGAGCATCGACTTCACCGAGTCAAGTAAAACAAATGAGAGAAGTATGTCAAGTGTGAAGCCATTAAGGGAGTTCCAACAAATGGATTGGGTTCCCATTGATTTTGGTGAATCGTTCAACAAGCGAAGACCACACCCCAACCAAAAGGGGATGGCAAGAGCTTTGGAGGTAGACTTTCTACCGGAATAGCAAGCAGAAAACTTGTATGATCTTGAAACAACTGGTGAGATTTTTCGAAAGCTCTTTAGTGATGATGAAGTGGATCCGGATCATATAGCTAAGGTGAAAAGAATCATATGAAACAAACAGGAAGCATTGCCATACGCTCACCTCGCCGAGGTTTAAACCATTGCAAGCGGACGCCGGCCGGTGGCCGCCCGCTCGACGCACGGCGCACGGGGTAGGCCGCGGTGGCCGGTGAGCTCGCTCGGGCGTGGTCGTGCCGGCGACAAGGCTCCGCAGCACGTGCACGGCCGGCGCGCTCACCCCGGTGCACGGCCGGCCACCAACGAGGCTCCGGTGGCGCGGGGGCTAGCGGCGACGGGCCACGAGAGCGGCGGGCCGTGGGGACGGAGGCTGACCACAGGGGCGGCAAGGGCATTAGGCAGTGCAAGAAAAAGGGTGGGGACCTAGGGTTTGATGTATCAATGATTGGTATTAGCGGCACAAATATCAAACATTGGAAGTTTCAACACAATCCTGACTTCCGGAAGATATATAGGAATCCCAGTGCAAGTTGGGGAAATCACAGAGGACTGCACTTGGTCTTGAATCCGCAGTTCGGCAAGGCACCGAGTTGGGCTCATACATTATCAGCTTGATTTTGGTGGTGGTGGGAGACATACCTGAGTCATGTAATACATGTATGTATACACTACATATAATTGTTTTGTTTTCGGAAAAAAACTTGGATATTACCCCTGGTTATGGCACTGGATATTACCCAACACTAGAAGTGCACCCTGAGTATGAGATCTCTCTAACTCGCATTTGAGTGTCTACTTTCTTATTCTTAATGAAAAAACATCTATTTCCTCATAAGTTGTTTCTAATTTTCTTATAGGAAAAGGTCTATTTTTGACCATCCACCTATTAACTAAATTTGATTTTGGCCATCCAACTTTGAAACAAGATATTTTTGATCATCCAACTATCACAGCCACTCAAATTTGGCCATTAGGCTATTTTATGGGTGATTTTATTTTTTATTTACAACTTAGTCCTTAGATCTTAAAATGATCATTACTTTTTGCTCGTACCTTTGATTTTGGGGATTCTTGTGGTTCATTAATAATGGTGAGCTTTATATTTTAAAATGTTCTTTGTCCTATTTTATTATTATTTGTTATACTATTTCTATCTTGTTCTGTAAAACAACAATATAAGAAAAGTAAAAAAACATTTACAAAATAATATGAACAATTTTTTCAAGGATAAAGCTCATCGTTACGAACGCGTGACTACAAGAATCACTTAAATCAGAGATACAAATTATTTTAAGATCTAAGGACTAAATTGTAAATAAAGTGATTAAAGTAGTCCTCAGATGTTAAAGTGATTACTATTTTTTTCTTGTATCTCCTATTTAAGTGATTCTTGTGGTCATGCATTCCTAACGATGAGCTTTAATTTGAAATTTATTCATATTATTTTGTAATTGTTTGTTTTATTTTCTAATATTGTTGTTTTACACAACAACATTAGAATAATAAATTAAATAGTGATAAAATAGTACAAATGATATTTTTAGTAGTGAAAGCTCACCATTCTGAATTTATGACCGCAAAAATCACATAGATCAAGAATCACATAGATGGGAGGTTTGAGCAAAAAGTAATATTTATTGTAAGATCTAAGGACAAAATTGTAAATAAAAAATTAAAACCACTCATCAAAACAGTATGATTGTCAAATTTTAATGGTTTTGATAGTTGTATGCCCAAAGATATCCAGTTTTGAAGTTGGATGGCCAAAATCAAAATCTGATGATAGTTTGATGGTCGAAAATAGATTTTTTCCTTTTTCATATTACCCAACACTACAATTTTATCTCATACAGTACGCAAATGTTTACAAATCATAAGGATCTTATTACACGTAAAAGAAATAACAATGTTTTATTTGTTTCCAAATAAAAGGTAGATACTATTTAATTTATTGTTCGTATTGAATAAAAAAGTTTCTTCCACACAGGAAGAAACTCCACCAAATATTATCATATATAGTCGATATAATGAAAGATATATTTTGTAAATCTACAACATGTGTGAGAGAAGAACACACTCATCAGAATGAGGATTATTGCATCTTTGCTTTAAGACAGTGTCAATCTTTGCCCTTAGCAACATCTGAAAAAACACAAATCAAATCAAAAGAAAAACTCGCAACAAAGCTAGTGTAGAAGCTCATGTAAGGTAATATTACAGGGTAGGGCCCTCCCTCGCCCACCATCCTCGCCTGCCTTGACTTGAGGTCTACCGCGAAAACCCTGACAGTTCGATTGATGAAAATTGTCCCCGTGCTCCCCGCGAACTTGTGCCGCACCCATCCTATGGCAGCACCATTAGCGCCACCTTGCTATCACGTCTAGATATACACAGTGTGATCCCTTTTATCAGCTTTGTTGTGATGGTTAGTAATCAGTTCATCGATAGATATGACAACTTAATGATCTGCTCTGCTTCTTATATCAACTTTGCTGCGATAGGTTGGTAATCAGTTCATTGATAGATATGGCAACTTAATGGTCTGTTCTATTTCTTTTCGAAACAATGTGCATGAGACTTGTGCACTACCTACATAACAAACGATTCTACCATCTACAAGAAGCATGTGAGGTATATATGCCTATTTTGTGCTCGTTTAATGTTTCTCTGGCTTTTGAAATATACTTTTCTACTGATATAGTTCAGTTGTCTGCTATATATTGCTGATAGTAGCCATTATAGATATTTAGTTAGCCATTTTGGTTGCCGAAAAACAATCTTGTTATTTAGTTATCTGTTTGACAAATGGAATACAAGAGTGGTTTTGTAGTTTTCTATCTGCTTAATGATGTGTCCCGTCTGTAGAACCGTGCTGTTCTTCTTACTCCTGCTTGAATTTATTGTTATTGAGTCCTTTCATCTTCTCTCAAAATGCAGATGGCAACTGCAGTGCTAAATTATTTGAGCTGTTTATTTGGTGTTTGAATTCATCCTCTTTGGATGATTTTATTTAAATGAATCAATTCTTAAAGTAACCAATGACATTCTAAGTAACACAAATACCACCTCTTGGAGGGTTAGTATTTTAGGAGTGTCCCAACTAACACTGAAATAACACACATATTTGGCTTTAAGTGTTAATTTTGTGTTATTTGGCTCCAAACTAACATTAACACTAGGATCGAAATATGACCGATATGTGTTGATGGCATCAACAGAATTTTGAATGTGAATCAATGGATTGTGTTTGCATACCCTCTTCTCACTTAAAAATGTTTCCATACCTTTTCAATACTAATTTGGATGAAGTAAAACTTTATATCATAATTGTACACCTCCAAAATATCTACAACTTTCTGAAAATTCATTTTAATTATGTGTTTGCTTTTTCTGATTCAGTATAGAATGGACAATTGTGATGCAACCCATATCTATGTTTATCTTATATACCCTAAGCTTTTTCTACTCGTTCCATACAACATGTGCTACTCCATGTCAAATTTTGGTACAATTTTAAATTTGTTCTCTATATTTAACTAATTATTAATTGCATTTTAAATAATTTTTTTAGTCGAGTCAAATTTGAATTGCAACTGATGCATATAATAGGATAAAATAAGTGAAAATAATGATATTCATATTATTTAGCTAAATTTGAGACTTTTCCCATAAAATAAAAAAGAATTCCTAAAATCTTGTTCAGAAACATGATTAAGGACGTGCACCCAAATGAGTTTAGAATTCTAAAAAATGCTAATAAAGCCTAAAAATCATGAAATTTGTCAATATCTCATGATATCAGACAAGGAGGTTGTGGTAAAAAATTGAGTGAGTTTCGCACATTTTATGACGAACGATGCTTAGAAACCTAAACATCTCCGAAGAAGTATCATAGAGTTATGAAGGATACGAGTGAGTTTGTAGGCAAAGTGACGTTAAAATTGAAATTTGAATTCAATTTTATTTACTATTCACATACAACATGTGGTACTCCATGTTAAAATTTGGTACATTTGTGTATTTATTTGCTATATTTCACTAATTAAATGTATTTGCAGCATTTTTTGAATAAAACATATTCTTTACCGTGGGTCGGTCATTGGGCTCACGACAAACCAAAAATTGGGCCAGTTATGGCCCATTAACCCCACCGGCCCGTAAATTATGCTAGGACTGTTTAAGACCCACCCCCACCCCTAGCCGCAAACCCTACTCTCCTCACCGCCCATTGCCCACACTCCTCTCCCCCGCCAAATCCCCTGAGCTCCTTCTTCTACCACCGTCGTTGGCCACCCCCTCCTCTTCTACTCCGGCGGCCACCTTCTCTTCTTCCCCTCCTCTCCTCCACCGCCACCAACCCACTCCTCTCCCATGACACCGACGCCCCCCTCCTTTGCCGCCCCTCACCCCCTTGAGGACATGTGTGGTTCGAGGACCGGTGGATGGTGGTTTCCTAGTGTGATGAGTGATTGACAACGTGGTGTGGACTGACTCTTGGCTAAGCATTGCAGGTGCAGGTTGCTGCTTGACTGGTGTTGGTGCAGGTGAAGAACAAGCGCGAAAGGTCGTTGCTGGTGAGGCCTACAGGTGTGGAGAAGACAAGTAGGCTTGGTTCGAGGCACCCGATGTCCGATGGAGTCAAGTGCGAACAACAAGACGAAGTCATGGATGGTTTCTTGGTTGAGCCTCAAAACCAAGGTCGAGCCGGGATAACGTGGGAGCCGAGTCATGAGTAGTGATTGGCGGAGGCTACACCGAGTTCGCAAGGTTTTCAGTGGTTCACCAGAAAACCACTACATTGCTCGGTTGAGCTACAAAACCGAGGACGAAGACTCGACAAGGAGGTGTGGCCACCCAGGCCAGTTCAAACATCCAGGAGGGCCGGTCTAACCACCAGGGGGGCGGTCTGACCGCCCAGGTCGCAGCCACCAAGAAACTTCGAAGCGGAGGACACGCGTCGACATCGCAAGGCTTGCGTCGAGGGTAAGCAAGGTTGTGGTTGTTGGGCATCCGTCTGATGGTGAAAATCTGAAGTCTTCCAAATTCGCCCTTGGGGGACATGTATCCCTAGGTATCTAGTAGGGGTAGTTTAGTCTTTTGGTTGCCCCCTGATAAACACCAGGAGGGATGGATGGCAGCCAACTCTTGGAACCTGAGCTCATTTCCCTTTATCATTTTCATTTGTTTTTTCTCTAGTTTTTCTAGAACTAGCTTGAGAGCTTCATGTGATATCTAGGAAGAGGGATGGATGACCGGGTGCTAAGCTAGACCTTGTATGAACCTTCATGGTATGTATAAATGATTCGGTGTGGTTCCTCAAGGCCTTGTGTTGCCTCTCCTGTTTCTCTATTTGGTGATTTTCAAAGCTCTTTCTTGTGATTTTCGTGGTGGAGTTTTGAGGGTGATTTCTTGCGGGATTCTTGTTGGGTGTCACATATGAGGACCTTGTGCCTCTTTGGCTGGTGACTTTGCCCCAAGAACTCCCTTGAATCGATCTCGATTTGGTGGTTTTCGAGTTGCTCGAGTTCATGACCTAGAGGCTATAATCCTCGATTCCCTTTGATTGAGAGTGTTTCAGTGCAATTCCTTTGAGGGAGAGGTTGGCCAGGAGGTAACCCAGGTATCCCTGAAGTTTCGCTGCAATCTGTGGGGTGAATTGGGAGATCGGGCGATGGGAAGTTGAGGGTTGACCCGCGTCCAACTTTTCTGGGAAGGGCGGTCTAACCGCCATAGGGGGCAGTCTAACCACCCTGGGTCTCCCAGGTGAAAGTTTTGGTTTCGCCAGATTTTCCTCTGTGAGTTTGTTCTCCTTGATTAGAGGAGCGTTCTACTGAAATCGTGGGTCATTTTGGTGCTGTTTGTTAGGAGTTCTTGCCTTGAGTCGTTGTTGGGTATAGGAGGTTAAACCACACCCATGAGCCGGTTTAACCACCCCTAGGATCTTGGGTGAAGTTTTGGTTTTCGCCAGGATTCTCTGGTAGCTAGCTTGGCCTTGACCAGAGGATCCTGTAGGTGAAACCGTGGAGAGTTTTGGAGCTCGGAAGAGGTGTTTCCAAGGATTTCTTTGCTGCCCAGGAGTAGGCAGTCTACCTGCCCTCATACCCTGGTTAAACCACCCCTGCTGGCTAGACAACTTTCGAGCTGTTTCTACTGCCATGTGTGTAGGAGCTGTGGCTGCAGGTAGTGTTTGTTCCTAGGACCAGTAGCACTCCAATGGCTATGTGGTTTTGGCAAACGGAAGGTTGTGTGTGCAGCGTGTGATTTTTGGGTAACCGACCAAGTTCATCTTGTTGGAGAAGTCATCTCCTTAGAGAAGAATTTTTATCGACTCCCATTCATTCCCCCCTCTCTGGTCGCTAGTTCAGTCCTTCAAGTGGTATCAGAACCGGTTTGGGTCGGCGTTGACTCTAACCAATCTAAGATCCAAAGATGGCGTACCAGGAACGGGGTTCGGGTCCTACACACTTCGATGGTAAAAACTACCAGATGTGGCAGAGGCGGATGACGGTGTTCCTCCGCGGAAATGGTCAGATCCTTTGGGATGTTACAGTGAACACATCTTATGTTCATCCGATTAACTTCCTAGGTCCTGGATCGAGGGACATGCATGATGCCAACAACAAGGCGGTTGACTACTTGTTTCGTTCTTTGTGTCAGTCCGAATTCGATCGGGTTCAGATAGAGGACCTGACGGTGTTTTAAACCGACAACCTACCAAGGGGAGTACCCAAGGTAGATGAATGTGGCCTCGCCGAGATCGGTAACTCGAAGAAGAGACACGTGGCACACAATTTAGATAGGTTCGGGCCATGAGCTGCATAATACCCTACGTCCTGTATGCTGTGTAGCTCTGGATTGATTGGGTGTGTTTATAAGATGATGCGGATGATGAGATAGGGGTCCTTGCCTCGCCTTATATAGTTCAGGAGGTAGGGTTACAAGTTGGTTTGTCAGAGGAGTTCTAGTCGTGTACAACTAGGAGTACTCTACATGGATCCGAGCATGACTAGCTTCCTAACCGAGTACCAGTCCTCTGTAGTCGAGCCCTCGGTATGGAGAGCATCGAGTACTGGAAGTTGAAGAGTCAGGCTGCCACTGCTGAGTCACCCGCCTGGCGCTTATCCGTTCAGTTAGTGCTTCGCCGCCTGATAGCTTATAAATAAGCGATGAGCCCCTTAGGGTTTTACACTCCAGCAGTTGCAGTCACACGAATAGATCTGCGCCCTTGCTCCTCTGCTCCTGTGCTGCTGCTGTCGCCGCCGCGAAGTAGGTTGGATTTACACGTGCTCGCCGCCGTAGTCTACCATAGTTGTAGCCCCCAAGTGAATGCGAGTGAAGACACCCGTCACTTGGAGGATGAAGACATCCCGGCGAAGAGTTCGAAGACCGACGCATCGAAGAAGAGGAACAACAGTGAGGCCGAGGATGCCGGCCAGTCATCATCACCGCCCTCCACTCCTCTCCCCAATTCGGGCAAGGAATGGAAAAAGGCAATGAAGACCGAGGATGTGCTCTCCCTGGTCAATAGCGGATTCCTCCATGAGAAGGAGATGGATTTGTGGTGTACCACCACCGGTGATCCGTACCTGATAGAGAAGAACCCGGACGAAATCCCGATGTTCGCCCGGTTCGTAGATCGCGGATTGGCGCACCCCGCTAGTGATTTTTTTCAAAGTTCTGCTCAGGTACTATGTTATCGAGTACCTCAACCTCAACCCCAACAGAATCTTTCATGTCTCCATTTTCGTCCACTTCTGCGAAGCATTTGTGGGTATCAAGCCCCACTGGGTGTTGTTTCGGAAATTCTTCCAGTTGAAGCCGCAACCGAGCAGCCGTGACCCGTGAGTGGTCGTAGGCGCCGGGATTCAGATGAGAAGATGCCGCTGACCAGTACCTGTCGTACAAGTTGATAGAGTCCAACCAGGACTAGAAGGCCAAGTGGTTCTACATCAGCAACCACCACGCCGAGTTGTCGAAGCTGAGCGAGTGTCAACCGAGGCACAAGCCGTGGTGGAACACAGAGCCCACCAAGCAGGAGGGTATTTAGCTATCCGAGTTTCTGAAGAAGATCAAGGCCCTGTGAGAGGCCGGACTGAGGGCCGAACACATGGCCTTCAGTTTCATGAAGAGGAGGGTGCAGCCGTTGATGGCGCGCGACACCCTCGGGTACCAGTACACGGGCGATGAAGACACTTCGCAGATGCCCGTCTTTGAAGTTGAGGACGATGTTATCATCGAGAGGCTGGTTAAGATCTTCAAGGACATGCCGCCATACACACCTTACCCAGTCCCTGAGTACTCCACAGCTCAGCCCCGACAGTTGGCGCGCCAGGTAGGGGCACATAATGTGTCTCCACGAACTTCAGCGGATCGGATGAACGGGCGCAAAGTCCCGTTGACTCCTGGGGACACTTTGCGCTTCGGCTCCCTAGGCTTCGTCTACACCGGGCTGGCGGAGTCCGTCGCCGGGCGTACCTTCGCCCGGCTGCCTCGTCCCAATGTCCTGAGGGGGGCCGCGGGATGCGAGGCTTTCGTCCGGGGCTTCTCGGACGAGATCATCATTGGCATGTTGGGGCCAAACCCAACACATGTGTGTTTTAGGCTCGCCACCTACTACCTCACCGACCTTGCCTTCCACGCTAGCGGGGCCAAGCCGCTAGCTTGGGGGGAGTTCATGGAGCGGTACACCGCAATGTACTCCCATGGACAGCCTGGCCTCCCGGACGACCCGGTGACGGCCTACGTCAACAACCTCCGCGCAACTGGCGCCGCCCCTGTGTCTACGATGACTCGGAGGACACGGACCACACGGCAGCACGATACCACATGGGAATGCAATGTCTGCGTGGCCTCGGCATCAAGCAGCTCCGAACCGGAGCCAGCTCCGTGCCACCGCGCCGCCAACACCCAATGACGGGCACGACTCAATGAGCTCGCGGAGGCGAGGCGCCAGCTCGACGAGGAGCTGGCCCCTCTTCACCAAGAACTGGGGGTGGACCCCGAGCCCCACGACCGACAATTTGCACAAGGATCTTGCACAGGATATCCCTGTGCAGGAGCAGCCCTGTGAGGGGAATGCTGATCGGCGTGAGCACCGCTTGACTACCGAGCAGCCGTGGGGCCACGCACCAACACCACCAGCATAAGGGCCGTCACGCGACAACGACCGACGTGCCAATGAGGGCGCTAACACTGACGCTGATGCTGACGCCCCGCCACTCTTCAGGTGTGTGTCGGAAAACCTTGCCGAAGCAGCCATGCGGCTGTGCAGCTGTCTGGAGGCGGCGACCTCCGAGGAGTGATGAGTGCGCCAACAACTAAAGGCAATGCTCGAGGCGGCGGCGGCGCAACAAGCGGAGAGCTCAGCTTCGTGCAGTGCTCAGAGTGCGGGCGGGCCATAGCACCATACGCACATGCCCTAAATCCACCCCCTTCTCAACGTCAGGAGTGTGGGGAAGGGGCCGGAGCCGCCGCATCGGCGGTCCGGAGCCGCCTCGGGCCGAACCACGACGTGTGGAACACCATCGGGGCCCGCCGACAGGCCGAAAGCGTCGACAACCATCACTACGCCCGCTCAAACGACCACGACGATCGCGGACGCGGGCGGCGCCACGGCAGCGACGACGACCGCGACCACAGATGGTCACCAAGCCAGAGGGGTCCGCGGGCCTTTGGCCAGAGCATCCGCGACGCGAATTTCCCTTTGCGCTTCTGTGCTCCGACCAACGTACCTAGGTACGACGTGGACACCAACCCCAGCGTGTGGCTCGAGGACTACTGGCTCGCTTGCCACGTCGGGGGAGCGACACACGACCTCTTCGTCATCAAGAACCTACTACTCTACCTCGGCGACTCCGCTCGGACATGGCTCGAGCACCTGCCGCGGGACAAGATCCATGACTGGACCAACCTACGTCGGGTCTTTGTCGAGTACTTCCAAGGCACTTACATGCGCCTCAGCAAGCAGTGGGAGCTGCGCAACTGCAAACAACAGCCAGGAGAGAGTCTCCGCGAGTACATCCGGCGCTTGTCCAAGCGCTGCACCGAGCTCCCCGGTGCTACCGACAATGACGCCATCTCGGTGTTCCAGAACGGCACGGCTTGCACGTCCCTTATCCACCGACTCGGGTGCCGCATGCCCCGCACGACTCGCGAGCTCCACAACATCGCGAGCAACCACACCGACGATGAGGAAGTGGTCGCTGCGACGCTCAACACCCCTCAAGGCAAGGGGAAGCAAGTCGTGGACCACAACGAAGGGACGTCCTCACGCTTCAAAAGGAAGAAGAAGAACAACAAGCACTGTCGTGATGACAACCTCGTCGCGACGGTGGAGCGCAAGACGTCGCGCCACAAGGTCAACCCGACCAAGCCCGCACCGTCCAAGGACCACTTCGAGAGGCTCTTGGACGCGCTGTGCCCACACCACGAGGTCCCCGTCAAGCACTCTCTCAGGGATTGCCGGCTCATGAAGAACTACGTCAACGACACCCTCAAGCCAAGAGCGGCGGACCAACCCAAGAAGGGAGGGCCACCGCCCGACAACGACGATGGCGCGGGGGCTGCGTACCCAGGTGTTGACGGTGCGGTGCACATGATCTTCGAGGGAACTCCGGTAAGACCTTCGAGGTGGCGCGAGAAGCTCATCCAGCGAGAAGTCTTCAACGCTGATGTCGTGAAGCTGGCCTACCTAAAGTGGTCGGAGGTTCCGATAACCTTCGACCGCAAGGACCATCCCGACCATGTGCCTCAGCCAGGATCCTACCCACTAGTTGTAGCCCCCTGATCAAATCCAAAAGGGTCCACAAGGTCCTAATGGATGGGGGAAGTAGGATCAACATGCTCTATGCGTCTACGCTTGACAACATGGGCATCCCATGGTCCCAGCTGAGGCCGTCGACTGCACCATTCCACGGGGTCGTCCCCAGGACGGAGGCACTCCCAATCAGGAAGATCGAACTGCCCGTCACGTTCGGGGACATGCGGAATTTCCGCACAGAAACCCTCACCTTCAAAGTGGTGGGGTTCTCGGGGAGGTGCCACGTGATCCTCTGGAGGCCGTCATACGAGAAGTTTATGGCCGTGCCAAACTATACGTACCTAAAACTGAAGATTCCTGGTTCGAAATGGATCATCACAGTAGAGACTACGTATCTGCGCGCATACGAGTGCGACGCTGAATGCTTTCAGTTCGCTGAAGCACTCATCCGATTTGAGAGGCTCCACGCCAACCCTCGATCCGAGGACCAGGATGTCCCTGAGTCGTCCAAGTGAGCAGCCTGCTCTTTCGAGCCTGCCAAGAACGTCAAGGATGCGGTCGTCTCTGACGACGACCGTACGCTTCATATCAGGATGATGCTCGATCCTAAATGGGAAAGTGCACTTGTCAACTTCCTCAAAGCAAACCTCGACGTGTTCATGTGGAAACCCTCTGAAATGAAGGGGATCCCGAGAGAGGTTGTCGAGCACAAGTTGAGCATCAAGCCGTGATCGAAACCGGTGAAACAACGCCTTCGCCGCTTCAACAACGAGAAGTGCAAGGCGATCGACGAGGAGATCATGAAGCTCCTTAGTGCAGGATTCATCCGAGAAGTCTTCCACCCCGAGTGGCTAGCAAACCCTGTACTTGTAAAGAAGAAGAATAAGAAATGGAGGATGTGTGTTGTCTACACAAGCTTTAACAAGGCATGTCCCAAGGATCTGTTTTCTTTGCCTCGCATAGATCAAGTAGTCGATTCGACAGCTGGGTGCGAAACCCTCTGTTTTCTCGATGCGTACTCCGGGTACCACCAGACAACGATGTGCATAGAGGACCAACTCGCGACTTCATTCATCACTCCGTTCAGTGCGTACTACTACCAGAAGATGCCCTTCGAGCTCAAGAACGCGGGTGCCACTTTCCAACGATGCATGCGACGTGTCTTCAGGAGTTGATAGGATGCATCATAGAAGCATACGTCGACGACATCATCATCAAGTCTAAGAAAACAGGAGACCTGGTTCCCAACCTCACTGAGGTCTTTGCGAAGCCATGACAACACGGGATAAAGCTAAACCCCGAGAAATGCGTTTTCGGGGTTCCGAGGGGCATGCTCCTCGGCTTCGTCGTCTTGGCATGCAACATTGAGGCTAATCCCAAGAAGATTTCGGCCATCATGGACATGGGGCCAATCAAAAACTTAAAGGGTGTACAATGGGTCACGGGCTGCCTCACAACTCTGAGCCGCTTCATTGTACAAACTTATGAAGAAGTCCGACTACTTCACGTGGACCCCCGAAGCACAAGAGGTGCTCGACTCTCTCAAGAACACGCTCAATAGTCCTCAAATCCACACAGCTCCGACCCCTGAAGAGCCCATGCTCCTATACGTCTCAGCGACAACTCAGGTGGTTAGTGCAGCGTTGGTGGTCGAGCGAGAAGAGACCAGAAGGTCACAGAAAGTGAACAACCTGTGTACTTCATCAGCGAGGTACTCTCCGACTCTAAGACACGTTACTCCCAAATGCAAAAGCTTGTGCACAAGCTCTGACACTACTTCGACGCTCACCCCATCATGGTGGTGTCCAAGTACCCGCTTGGGGAGGTCATCCAGAACCCCGAGGCCGAAGGGAGGATCGCCAAGTGGGCTCTCAAGCTGATGGGACTGAACATAACTTATGCACCACGCAGTGCTATCAAGTCACAAGTACTCGCGGAATTCGTGGACGAGTGGACAGAGATTCAAACTCCCCCGACGTCGATCGAGCACGAGACGTGGATCATGTATTTCTACGGCTAGTCATGAAGGAAGGAGCCAGTGTAGGCCTTGTCTTCATCTCGCCTCTAGGCATGCACATGGAGTACTTGGTACGACTACACTTCCCGGCATCGAATAACGCCGCCGAGTATGAAGCCCCGATCAACAGCCTCCAAATCACCGTTGAGCTCGGGATCAAACGCCTCAAGATCAGGGGAGACTCAGAACTGGTCGTAGATCAGGTCATGAAGGACAAAACTGTGTGGATCCCAAGATGGCGGCGTACTGTCAAGCCGTGCACGATCTGGAGGACAAGTTCCACAGCCTCGAGCTTCATCACGTGTTGCGCGACTACAACAAAGTAGACGACGTACTCGCAAAGACCGCGTCTAGTCACAGCCTGGTGCCTCATGGGGTCTTCGCAAGTGATCAACACGCACCATCTGTATGAGCAGAGGGAGAGAAGCCACCCGGGGAGGCGGAACCCGAGGTTATGGCGGTCGATCAGCCGCCCGAGCCGAACCTTGAAGATCCCGACTGGCGTTTCCTAATCTTCGAGTGGCTAGTCGAAGGAAAGCTCCCCTCAAACCAGATGGAGGCTTGACGCATCGCCTGACGAGCAAAGGCATTCGTCCTCATCGACAGCGAGCTCTACAAGTGAGGGGCTGCCGGCATTCTCATGCGGTGCATCCTTGGAGACTAGGGCCGCGAACTGTTACGAGAGATACATGACGGCACCTGCGGTCATCACGCTGCTCTGAGAACACTTGTGTTTCTACTGGCCCACAGTGGTCGCGGACTCCAAGGACATCATACGACGCTGTGAAGGGTGCCAATTTTACACCCGACAAACTCATCTCCCGGCGATAGGCGCTTCACGTGTCCTTTCGCCGTGTTGCGCCTCGACATGGTGGGACCGCTCTGACAAGCGCCCCGGGGGCTTCACTCACCTCTTCGTGGTGGTCAACAAGTTATCCAAGTGGATCGATGCTCAACCCATCGTCAATGTCCACTCTGAGGAGGCGGTGTCATTCTTCACCGACATCATTTACCGCTTCGGCATACCCAACACAATCATCGCCGACAACGGCACCCAGTTCACGAGGAAAATTCCTCAACTTTTGCAATGACAACAACATCCGTGTGGACTGGTCGGATGTTGCCCACCCAAAGACGAACGGACAAGTCGAGACGGCGAGCGGCATGATCCTGCAAGGCTTGAATCCATGAATCTTCAAGCGGCTCGAGAAGTTCCGAGGAAGATGGGTGGCCAAGCTACCGTCTGTGCTGTGGAGCCTACGTACCACACCTTGCCGCACCACGGGCTTCACGCCCTTCTTCATGGTGCATGGCTCTGAAGCGGTCTTGCCCACGGACATCGACTACAATAGTCCGCGAGTACAAGCCTACACCGAGGAAGGCAACCGAGTCGCTCTCGAGGACGTGATAGACCAACTCGACGAGGCGCGTGATGTAGCACTATTGTGTTGCATCAAGTATCAGTAGGCCCTGTGGCGCTACCACGAGCGCAACATGCGCCCCCACGAGTTCCACGTCGGAGACCTCGTACTCCGACGAGTTCAAGGCAGCAAGGACAAGCACAAGCTTTCACCACCTTGGGAGGGGCCGTTCATCATCTATGAGGTGCTCTGACCAGGGACATACAAGATCCAGTACAAGGACGGGAGGGTCGTCTCCAACGCATGGAACATCGAGCACCTGCGCTCATTTCATCCTTGAGTAACTGTTTAAACCTCGTACATCAGTAAATACATGTTGCGTGCCTTGTTCACATGTCTTTGAGTTCAAAAACTTATCGATGATTGTGTTTATAAGTTTGCAACATCGTTTGGGGCTGAGCAGCGAGCGCTCTTGCATCAGTGCAAAAACGCTCCCTGCTCGGGGGCTACCCAGGCACGATGCCCTCCTCCTGTTTCTTACGGTTTTTTCAAAAAATCCCGACAACCTTGTCGAGATCGATCTCACGAGCGAAAGGTTTTTTTGACGGAAACTCAATCTTGCGAGAAGTAAAGGCGACGACCTGCGTGGGATGAGGTGCTGTTGTTCGTTCAAAGTTCCTAGTGCCTACGCCTCCGTAGCTATAGCAAGAAGACTTGCGAACACATCCTGAGTCCTCAGGTCTTCGTCTGATCTCTTTTCAAAAGCATTTGGGTGATCACCTGGACTCTGGTCTGAAAAACGATTTCACAAATAAAACTGCGCCAAGTTACCTCCCGAACCTTTCGAGTTCTTAGGGGCTTCGAACGAGTGGTTGCCCTTAGCGGTTTGAGGGGGCTGAGCCTCCAACTCTTACGCCTCCGTGGCTCCAGAGTCGGACTCGATCGTCTTGATTTTCTAAGGTCAACTACGCGTTGTTGCAGTCGTCCTCGGGCACTCGAAAGCGATCGGGATGTAATGAGACTTGAATAAGCTCACAACTACACGACTCGTAGCCTTACGACTTGTTCCAGTCATTACATAAAACAAAATATGATACAATTAACTTGAGGGCTTGGGGGCTTCTGGGTCCTCTGGTGCATCTTGTGGCAGCAGCTCTAGGTCCTTCAGGGTAGCGTCGGCCATGTCGCGGGTGAAGGAGGTGTAGTCTTCCTCAAGCTCGTCACACTGTGCGTTAGAGATACCGGGGGCCCAGCCGCCGCTTAGCGCCATGCGGTCGAGCCCCTGGTAGTGCGACTCGAACATGGCGAGGACTCAATGCACCGCTCGCCGGGCCGTCGCCAAGTCAAGCTCCTGGACCACGTCTAGGAGGCGCTCGATCTCTTCAAAAAGCGCCTTGGGCGCCACCGACCCAAGCGACACACCGAGCCCAGTCATGGCCGTGCTGATGGCCCTTCCAAGCTTGGACATGTCCTCGGTGTTCTTCTAGCGAGCTGCCTCCGACTCGCGTTGGGCGTCCCGGGCTTGGTTCAAGGTGGCCGCGTCCTGCTCCTGAGCCATCTGCGACTGCTCTAGCTCGATTTTGATCCCTGAAAGATGAACAAGGCAATGAGTTATGGTGGGTCCACGAGAAAGAGAAAGATAGAATCAAGATTCGAGATTTACTCTGAACCTGCTCTGACAAGCGCTCAATCGCGCCATCCTTCTCGATGACTTTGAGGAGGACGGAATTTAGCTGCAGCTTCTGCTCTGCCAGCTTCGTGGTCATCCCAGCGCGATACACACGCGCCCTTGAAATAGCGACCGACAAGTTAGAGCGTGATGAGAAGCAGAAAATGAAGAGGATGGAGAAGGAATGTGTCCACTCAACTTACCCTCGAGGTCCTCCGACAGCTTGGCACTGCTCCCGCGTAGCTGTGTCGCCTCCTCGGGGACCTCTCGAAGCTAATTGGAGACTTGGGAGAACTGACGACCGGCCGTCGCCAGATCCGCCGTGGCAGTGCCCAAGTTGCATTCCAACTCCGACACCATCGCTTCGAGCGTCACCTTCTTGTGAGCTGCAGCCTGGGCGGTGTCTCGGGCGGCGGTCTCGGTGGCGGCAGCAGCGGTCCTGGCCCTCTCGGCGGCCTCCTCGGCGCTCGTCGCGGCCGTGTGAAGCTTCTCGACCTCGTCCTTGGCGAGAGCCGGCCTCGACGCCCGCCGAGTCCCGCTCGACCACGGCCGCCGCGGCGGCAGCGGTCTGGGTGGCGGTGGCGCGGTCCACCGCGGACTGCTTGGCAACTTCGAGGGTCGTCCATGTCGACGCCTCGCTTGCCACCACTGCGGCCGCCGCCACTTGGGCCACGACGAGCTGCATCTCCAACTGAGCCCGCTCTGTGCGGAGCTCTCGTGTCGCGAGCACCCGCCTCTGACCTGACGCCGTGAGGTTCTGCCCCGCACAAAGTCGAAGGTCAGATGCACTTCTCGGAAGAACTGGGAAACCGGAAAACAAGATACCCAAACAAGAAAACTCACCGATGTCGCGGGGAGGAACAACTCATCGAACGTGCGGGGCGCCCACGCCAACTCACGCTCAAGGGTGTTGCATGCCGCGGCCTCCTCATCGTCCTCGGCGTCGTCGCCAGCCTCGAAGGTGGCCGCCCACGGGGCACAGGCGAGCTCGAGGATCTGGGCCTTGCCGCTCGCAGCGCCTTGCGACAGGGCAGCGCCCGAGTTCTCCTCGGCCTCCTGGATCTTCGGGGAAGAGGCTCTTGTTGCACCCCGGGGGCATCGTGCTCCTGAGGGGCCGTGGTAGGCTGGTGTTGATGGTGAATTTCCGTCAACCTAGAGTACTTGCTATACATTGGTTTCGATTATGATTTGCAACTAACCCTCCACTAGGCATACTAATGACGTGACAAGTTCACACTTGCATGTCGATTTTGGAGTTTGTTGTTTACGCAGGAAATTAACGTTAAAGAGGAGACTTTCGGGATAAGTTCACCAAGCACTTTGGAAGAAGATCATGAAGCCCGACAAGAGTCAAGACACGCGATGAACATGACTCCAAGTGACCCGAGGACTGAAGCGTCAACGTGCAAGTCTTCAGGGACTCAACCAAAAAACAGTGAAGCTTGCATAGCAAGGATTCAAGCCTTAACCATAAAGGAAACGATGTCAAAGGCTCACATGAAAGTGCACACAAACAAGGGATCACGCGAGAAGCAACCAGGGAGGAAACCGGGGCCGAAATGGGCCTGGGCCGGCCGGCCTGGGCCGACCGACCCAGCCCACTCCGGGCCCGGTTCGCGTCCCCCTTTTTCCCTAGATGCTTGTCTATAAATTGTCTCTGCCTCCGCCGGCCGCCACATCCATCCTGTCGGTGTTTTAGACCGGCAACCTACTAAGGGGAGTACCTGAAGTAGATGAATGTGACTCGCCGAGATCGGTAACTCGAAGGAAGAGACACGTGGCACACAATTTAGACAGGTTCGGGCCGCGAGGTGCGTAATACCCTACGTCCTGTATGCTGCGTAGCTCTGGATTGATTGGGCACGATTACAAGATGGTGCAATAGTGTGCCGTGGGTTGTATGAGATGAGATTGGATGCTAGAGATTGGTCCCTGCCTCGCCTTATATAGTCCGGGAGGCAGGGTTACAAGTCGGAGTAGGGAGAGAGTACTAGTCGAGTACGTCTAGGAGTCCTCTATACAGTGCGGAACGTGTACAGCTCCCTAACCGAGCACTACTCCTGTGTAGTCCTTGTGCTCCACGCCTTCAGGTGCCGTGTAGCGCAAGCCGGGTAGTCCCAGGGGCCCACCGAGTAGTCGGTCCTGGTACCCACCGAGGTAGTGGGCCCAGGGAGGTCCATACGACAAGCCCCCGAGTACTTTGTAGTCGAGAAGGATAGCTTCAAGTAGTCTTGACGGCCTTAACGAGTAGTCCTCAAGCGTCCCTGAGTGCTACAAGTCAAAAGTCCTCAAGAGTAGTCGAAGCATCCCGAGGCTGGAATGTACTCCAGCTGATGTTTGAGCAATCTTGAAGTCTTTCTCGAGTAGTTCCAAGCGTCCTCGAAAACTGCCTTCGAAGGTCTTCAAAGAATGCCTGTCTTGTCTTGAAGCCGGAGCTGATATGGAGGTGCGATTGCAAAATCGCACTCCACATGGAGTAGCCCCCTAGCCTTAGGTTGAGCCGCAGGCTCTAGCTGAGGGTCCATCTGAAGTCTTGGCAAGAAAATCCCGAAAAATCCGGAGAGAAAAAACCGAAGGACACGTGGCACGGAGCCCCCAATCCTTGAGTCGAGTACTTCCTCTCGAATTGAAGGGTCATCTTGAAGAATGTGTCCTGAGATGCTCTTGAGACTAGCCGCTTCCCAGGTAGTCGAGTAGAAGTAGCCGAGCCCCCGAGGTGAGGCGCGTCGACTAGTAGAATACGAAGGGTCACGCGCAGCCGCTGAGTCAGCCGCGCGTGGACTTGTCCAGCCGGCCGTTGCGGAGCCGGTTTGACTTATAAATAGAAGCCAAAACCCTTAGGGTTTTTTCACCCATTCGAGCTGCAGCCATTCCGTTTCCACCTGAGGTAGATCTGCTCCCAGCGCTAGTTGCCGCCGTAGTAGATCCAAGTGCGCCGCCACCCAAAGCTTTTAGGGTAGCCCCCGAGCGGATGCGCGTGAAGACGCCCTGCACTTGGAGGATGAAGCCATCACCATCCAAGACGTCGAAGGCCGCCGGGAAGAAGACGGGCCGCGAAGAGGCCGCCGCGGCTGCCACCGGAGTAGCGCCGCCCATGTCTCCACCGCGGGCTGATCCAAGCCGCGAGTGGAAGAAATCGAAGGTGAAGACGGAAGATCTGTTGGCTCTCCTGAACAGTGGGTTCATCAGGGAGAAGGAGGTCGACATGTGGAGGGCCGCCGCTGGAGATCCGTATCCGATGGAGAAGGCCGAAGATGAGATCCCCATGTTCGCGCGGTTCGTGGAGCGCGGGCTTGCGCTCCCGGCCAGCAATTTCTTCAAAGGGCTGCGCGGGTACTATGGGATCGAGTATCTGAATCTGAACCCCAACGGCGTCTTCCACACCGCGGTCTTCGTGCACTTCTGCGAGGCCTTCCTCGGAATCAAGCCTCATTGGGTTCTTTTCCGGAAGTTCTTCCACGTCAAGCCGCAGCCAAGTGCCACCAACCCAAGGGTAGTCAGAGGAGCCGGCATCCAGTTGAGAGAGGACACCGCGGAGCAGTATCTGGCGTACAAGCTTGTTGACTCCAACACTGATCGGAAGACAAGATGGTTCTATATCACGAACCATCACCCCGGCCTGCCGAAGCCGAGCGGGCGGCAGCCCAGGCACCGCGAGTGGTGGAACACGGAGCCCACCATGCAAGAGGGGATCCAGCTTCCCGAGCTGCTGGCACGCATCAAGGTGCTCAGGGAGGCGGGACTGAGGGCCGAGCACGTGGCCTTCAGTTTCATGAAGCGGAGGGTGCAGCTGTTGATGGCTCGAGACACCTTAGGCTTCGAGTACACCGGCGACGACGATACGTCGCGGATGCCCGGAGGCGAGCTGGACGACAGCGACATCATCGAGAGGCTGTCGCAGATCTTCAAGGATATGCCGCCATACACGGCGTGCCCTGTGCAAGAGTACTCCGCCGCGCGCGCGCCCAAGGAGGTGAGTAGTCGTATTCCCCTTGTCGAGTAGTCATTACTTGGTATAGGCTTAATGACATCTTCGTGTCTTGCAGGATGACTTGAAGAAGTTCATCTCCGAGCCGCAGCCACCTCCGAGCAGGATCGAGATCCCGAAGGAAGGGAAGGCGAAGGAGCGGCGAGAAGTCGGTGAAGGCGATGACACCGTCATCGTGGAGGACACCACCGACGACGACGACGGCGACGACGAGACATTGCAGGACCGCTTCCAGTTGCGGTCGAGGTTTAGCCATCTAGGCTTGCCTCATGTGCCTCTGGTGAAAGACCCCCCGACTAGCCTCAAGGCTAGCCTGGCTGCGCCGCCACGGAAGCCTCGCAACCCCGCCAGGAAGCGGGTGGCAAAGAAGCTTAAGGTCTCAGAGACCACGCCTCAGGAGGTAAGATGTCTTGGCGCAGCTGGAGCGCCAGCCCCCTGCTCCACAGGGGAGCACGGGACCCGTAGCCGCCGCCGTTGAAGAGGTGGTGGCTTCAGGAGCGCAGGAGACCACTGCGCCGCCGCCGCCGGCTGGCTGTGGAGGAGGCGGTAGCCGCAGGGGCGCAGGAGGAGGCGCCCGCCGAGGGTGGACTGGTCGACATCGCCAGCATCCTCGGTGCTCCGGCCGTGACAATTGTCCGGTCGAACTTGTAAGTACCGCATCCTCCCGAGTAGTACTTGTTGTAGTAGTCGATGTTGACTGACGACCAACTGTGTGTGCTTCTGCAGGAAATCCACGGATTTGTCCTGGGAGGAGGATGAGCCCTCTTCAGCGTTGGCGGAAGAAGTCGCGCCGCCCGCCGAGGAGTCCGCTCCCGCTACCCAAGCGGTGCCCGAGCCACCGGCTGCCGAGGCGTCGTTGCCGGAGGCCAGCGTAGTCGAAGGTGAGTACTCTTCTTGAAGCTATAGGGCTCCTCGAGAAGTAGTCGTAGTCACTGATGCATTCATCTTCTTTTGACAGGCGCTGAGGCTGAAGGCCGTGACATCCCTGCGGGGGTACCCATGCAGAAGTCGACACCAGAGGTCCCGGAGGTTGCGGGAGGAGCCCCCGAGCCTGTGGAAGAAATCGTCGAGGAGGCCGCCGTGGCGGCCGGGGGAGAGGGGGTCACCATGTCGCCAGAGGTCGCTCTGGAGGTGGCTATCCGCTCCCCGGAGATCCAGGATGCAAAGCCCATCCGCTCTACACCGATGACGGAGGCCACCGTGAGTAGTCGCGGCGGAATAGAGCTGCTCGCAGACGATCTTGTCGAGCCGGCGACGGTGGCCAAGCATCTAGAGGCGATCCGTCAGGCCGAGCAGTGGATGAAGGTAAGTAGCCGTAGCTTCTGAGTAGTCAATCCTCTGTTGTTGAGTACTCGTCTGACTTGAGTTGTGTTTGCAGGACGTTGCGGAGCGGTCCCGCGACAAGTCGAACATGCTGCAAGGCTATGGAGACGCGGTGCTCCGAGCTGAGGCACTGGAAGAGCAACTTGTGAAGTCGCAGAAGCATGCGGCTGCCATGCAGTCGAAGCTTGACGCCGCCTTCGCCAAGTACCACAACGACGTCCAAGAGTTGCAGGCGAAGGGCGACGACTTGGTGCGGAAGAGCAAGGGCCTCCGCAACAAGAACAAAGGTACGCCGCTGAACTTGTCGGGTACTTGTTGGAGGTCGAGAAGTCCCTGACCCGCTGTGCTGTTGCCGTGTTGCAGAGCTTGAGGGCCAGGTGGAGTAGCAAAAGTCCTCAGAGACGAGCATGAAGAACCTCTTCTACCGGGAGCAAGAAGCCCGCCAGGTACTCGAGCTCGACTACAAAGAACTTGCCTTCGAGTGCGAGAAGCACATGGAGCTCCGGATTGCCTCTGACCGCGATCTTGTCAACTGCTACAAATCCTTGCAGAAGTTGAATGAAGACTGCAAGGCACTGCGGGCCCAACTGAAGGAGCTCGAGGAAGCTGCACTGCCGATCGCAAGGCTCCTGGTGCTGCACCCGGGCGGCCCCAAGATTGCTCCACTGGTGGATCGCCTCAAGGAAGCTTCGAGCCGGCTGGCGGCCTATGTGAAGCACATGGCGAGGTCGATCCCAAGACAGGTCTTGGCCTTCATGAAGTCGTACTTCCCGAAGGCCCCAGTGGAAGTAGTCGCCGGCAGAGTAGCCGCCAACTGCACTGATGAGCAGTATGCAGAGCTACTGGAGCAGATGGCTCCCATCGCGGAGCAGGTGGCTGAGAAGCTTAACCTCCAGTAGTCCTGTAATAGGTAGCTAGTAGCCAGGGTTGTACAAAAAACAATTGTAATGAATTGCTTAAGTATCAATGAAAGAAATTTTTCAGCAATGAGTACTCGTAGTCGCGATCTCAAAGTGCGGAGCCCCATCGTGGAGTGGATGCGAGTAGTAGTACTCGGCTTTAGTGGTCCCGTTGTAGGGAGTAGACAGTAAAGAAGTTGATGAACGATCAAACTTAATTACTGAAGAAGTACATCTGGATGGCCAGGGCCGTAGTTACAGAGTAGTCGCCTGGACCCGGAGGCCCCTTACAGCTGAGTAGAGCTGGAGCGGGTAGCCGCTTGCAGCAGTAGATCCGTAAGTAGCCGTATAGGCTGGATCGTAGATCCGTAGGTAGCCGTGCAGGCTGGATCTTGGAGTGTGGTCTTTCAGTAGACCGCTGCTAGAGTCCTTGACGCTCGTCGTAGCCCAGGGTCCGTAGGTAGCCGCGCGGGCCGGAGCCCGGAGAGGAGTAGTCCGAGACCGGAGCCGGGACCGGAGGCCGCTTACGGCAAGGGGGGTGTTGATGTAGTCGTGTAGACTTGAACCCCGGAGTAGTCGTGTAGACTAGGCGTAGAATCGACAGAGCTGGTCGACATTCCACGAGTTGTTGATGTCTTCGCCTTCAAGTGTTTGGAGGCGGTAGGAGCCCGGCCCGGTCACCTTTGCAATGGTGAAGGGCCCCTCCCAGGGGGAGCTGAGCTTGTGTAGTCCTTCCGTGTTCTGGATACGGCGGAGGACGAGATCTCCAACGTTGAAGGATCGTTCCTTGACGTGCGATCGTGGTAGCGTCGGATACCCTCTAGGTACCTTGCTGACTGGACGAGGGCAGCGCAGCGAGCTTCTTCAAGGCTATCGATGTCAGCTCGTCTGCTGTCTTCTGAGACGCCTTTGTCGTAATGCTCCACTGCTGGCGAGTTCCATATGACGTCGGCAGGGAGGATTGCTTCGGAGCCGTAGACCAGGAAGTAGGGGGATTGCCCCGTTGGCTTGGATGGCTGAGTCCGTAGCCCCCAAAGTGCGTTGGGTAGTTCCTTGATGCACTTGCCCCCTTTGGAGTTAGCAGCGCCGTGTAGCCGCTTCTTGAGAGCGTCGAGTACCATCCCATTGGCGCGCTCGACTTGTCCGTTGGCCCGCGGATGGGCAACTGAGACGTATCGGACGTCGATCCCGCTGTTCTCGCAGTACTCCCAGAACTGGTGGTTGTTGAAGTTGGAGCCCAGGTCTGTGATGATGCGGTGGGGTAGTCCGTAGCGGTGTACGAGTTCATCCAGGAAGTCGAGTACTCTGTCGGCCTTGGGGAATGTGACCGGCTTGACCGATCCATTTGGTGAACTTGTCGATAGCCACCAATACCCTATTGAATCCTCCTGGCGCAGTTGGCAGTGGCCCAATCATGTCGAGCCCCCAACAAGCAAAGGGCCAGGTTGGCGGTATGGTGACTAGCTTGTAGGCTGGGACGTGTTGCTGCTTGGCGAAGTATTGACATCCTTGGCACCTTCTGACGAGTTCTTCGGCATCGCCCAGAGCTGTGGGCCAGTAGAAAGCCCGCCGGAAGGCCTTGCTGACCAGCGTACGTGAGGACGCGTGGTTGCCGCAGACGCCTTTGTGGATCTCCTCCAAGATATCCTTGCCTTCTTCACGAGGGACGCACTTCATGAGTACTCCAGAAGATGCGCCCCGCTTGTAAAGCTTGTCTCCGACAAGGATGTAGGACTTGGCGCGGCGGACGAGTTGCTCAGCCGCGTTCTTGTCGGAGGGGACCTTCTGCTCGCTGAGGTAGTCGATGAAGGGTTGCCTCCGATCCACGTTGATCATCATGACCTCCTCGCCCGGTGGTGGATGGGCCGGGACGATGGTCGGTGGCGCCGGCCTCGGGATGGATGGCGCATGAAGCTCGTGGACGAAGACACCCGCTGGCACTTGAGCGCGGGTGGATCCAAGCTTCGAGAGGACGTCCGCTGCAACGTTGTTGTCGCGGATGATGTGATGGAACTCGAGACCATAGAACTTGTTCTCGAGCTTGCGGACTTCTAGGCAGTAGGCGTCCATGTTCGCCTTGTTGCGGTCCCAGGACTTGTTGACTTGGTTGATGACCACTGCGGAGTCGCCGTAGACTAGTAGCCGCTTGATGCCCAATGAAGCCGCGAGGCGGAGCCCGTGTAGGAGGGCTTCGTACTCGGCTTCGTTGTTTGAGACCTTCCAGAAGATCTGCAGGACGTACTTGAGTTGTTCGCCCGTTGGAGAGATCAGGAGTACCCCTGCACCTGCGCCCTCGAGGTTGAGTGAGCCGTCAAAGTACATCACCCAATGCTCGGTCGCGCGGTGGGAGTAGGTAGGCGGTTCTCCCGCCACTCGCCATGAAGTCGACTAGTGCTCGCGACTTGATGGGCGTGCGTGGCTTGAAGTCGATAGTGAGGGCGCCGAGCTCGACGGCCCACTTGGAGATTCTTCCGGTAGCATCTTGGTTCCGCGGGATGTCGCCGAGCGGGTAGTCGGTGACGACGGAGATTGAGTACCGCCGGAAGTAGTGTCGTAGCTTCCGCGAGGTGATGAGTACTGCGTACAGTAGCTTCGCATAGGCCGATAGCGGGCCTTGGACTACGATAGAACCTCGGCCGACGAAGTAGACGGGCGCCGGACCGGGTAGGCGTGGCCGTCTTCTTGCCGCTCGACGACGATGGCGATCGACCACATGAGTAGTCGCGGCTAGGTAGAGCGATGGGCGCTCGCCCTTGTGAGGAGCCGTGAGGATCGGCGGCTTCGATAGGAAGTCCTTGAGCTGGGCAAGGGCTGGATCTGCCTCTGGAGTCCACACGAACTTCTCTTGATGCTTGAGTAGTTTGAAGAAGGGGAGTCCCCGTTCTCCTAGCCTCGAGATGAATCTGTTCAGCGCCGCCATGCACCCTGTCAGCTTCTGGACATCTTTGATGCTCGTGGGAGCTTGCATGCTGGTGATGGCGGAGATCTTCTCGGGGTTGGCTTTGATGCCGCGCTGGCTGATGATGAAGTCGAGTAGTTTGCCCGAAGGGACGCCGAAGACGCACTTGTTCGGGTTGAGCTTCCAACGGTACTCGCGTAGTGACGCGAAGGTCTCTTCAAGGTCGTCGATGAGGGTACTGGAATCCCTGGTCTTGACAACCACGTCATCCACGTAGGCCTCGACGTTCTTGTTGAGCTGCCTCTTGAAGCAGGCCTGGATAGCTCGTTGGTAGGTAGCGCTGGCGTTCTTCAACCCGAAGGACATGGTCGTGTAACAGTACGCGCCAAACGGGGTGATGAACGCGGTCTTCTCCTGGTCTTCTTCCTTGATCGCGATCTGGTGGTACCGGAGTAGCGATCGAGGAAGCGAGAGCGAGTCGCGGCCCGTCGTGGAGTCAATGACTTGATCAATCCGCGGCAACCCGAAGGGGTCCTTAGGGCAGTGCTTGTTGAGGTCGGTGTAGTCGACGCACATCCTCCACTCGTTCGAGTTCTTCTTGCGGACGAGGACGGGGTTGGCGAGCCACTCAGGATGGAAGACTTCTCTGATGAAGCCAGCCGCGAGTAGTTTGGCGAGTTCCTTCTTGATGGCGTCCCGTCTGTCATCGGCGAAGCGTCGGAGGTGTTGTCGCTTGGGGGTGGCCTTAGGATCGACGTTGAGGCAGTGCTCAATCGGCCCCACGGGCACTCCCGGCATGTCCGTCGGCTTCCACGCGAAGATGTCGCGGTTAGCCCGAAGGAAGCTGATGAGCGCGTCTTCCTATTTGGGGTCGAGGCCTGCCCCGATGGTGGTGGTCTTGCTGGGGTTGCCTGTTCCGAGGTCGACCGTATTGACGAGTACCTCCTCAGGTGGCTGAGGCTTGTTGGTGCTGTCAGACTTCTCTGGGATGTCGAGTTCACTTGTGGCAAGCTTCTTCGACGCTGCGTAGACCTCCATCATCGCGTTGGGTACTTGATTTGTGGAGGCGATCTCCACGGCTTCTGTGTCGCAGTCGTGGGAGATCTTCAAGTCCCCTTGGAGGGAGAGTACACCGGCTGGGCTTGGCATCTTGAGTACCAAGTACGTGTAGTGGGGCACCGCCATGAACTTGGCGATGGCCGGTCTGCCGAGGATGGCGTGGTAGGAGGTTTCGAAGTCCGCGACCTCGAACTTGATGTACTCGGTACGATAGTTGTCCCGAGATGCCCCGAAGGTAACTGGCAGGACCACTGAGCCCAGTGGAATTGCCGCGTTGCCGGGGACGATGCCGTAGAAGGGCGTGTTGCTCTTTGTGAGCATATGAGTGATGTCGAGCTTCATTTTCTTCAAGGTCTTGGTGAAAAGGACGGTGAGCCCGCTTCCACCGTCGATGAGCACCTTGTTGAGTTTGGAGCCCGCCACCACTGGCTTCAGGACGAGGGGGAACCGTCCTGGTTCAGAGAAGCTAGTCCATTGGTCCGCGCGGGAGAAGGTGATGGGTACCTCCGACCACCTGAGAGGGGTCGGGACCGCTGGCTCAATGGACATTACTTCATGACGGGTAGCCTTCTGCTCCCGCCTGCTGGGCAATCCGCCGAAGAGGACGTTGACGGTCTTGTCAGGCTCCTGAAAGTCGTTGTTGTCGCCGTCCTTCTTCTTGCCCTTCTGGTCATGAGGGTGCGGTGGCTCCGGCGTATCCTTGAGCGCATGCCTTAGTTGGTAGCACTGTTCGGTGCTGTGGTTGCCATTTGGATGCCACGGGCACTTCTCCTTCAGCAGGTCTTTGAAACCGCTGGAGTTCTTCTTCGAGTTCCCTTTCGCAGGGCGCTGGATGGCCGCGACAGTGTTGTCTGGCTTGCGCTTGCGGTTAGGACCCGAGTAGTAGTAGTTGTTGTTATTGTTGCGGCCGCCTTGGTTTGTGTTGCTGCCGCTGCCGCCGCCCTGGTTCTGCTTGGTCTTGCCACGGATGGCGTCGTACTTAGCATTGGACTTGTCTTCTTCATCCGCCCAGGACGTGATCATGTCCTTGAGGTGGGGGATGGACCTGGGGCGGCGACAACCGAAGTCTTCAAAGGTGCGACGGTGATAGAGACCATCTTGGAACAGGTCGATGACCTCCTTGTCGGTAACGTCGACGACGGTAGCGCGCTTGTCGAAAAAGCGGCGCATGTACTTGCGGAGGGTCTCGCCTTGTTCCTGCTTGATCATGGACAGGTCCATGCGAGTACCCGAGCGGCCCATAGCGCCCGCGAAGTTGCTTGTGAACTGCTCCTTCAGCTGGTCCCACTTGTCGATTGAGTGCTTATCCAGCGACTCGAGCCAAGTGAGTGGTGCTTGATCCAGGCAGAAGGGGAAGTAGAGGCACTTGGTGTCGCTGTTGCCGCCAGCGTTCTCGATGGAGAGGGCGTAGCACCGGAGCCACTGGATGGGATCCTGCTTCGCGTCGTACTTGGTGATCCCAAAAGGCTTGAACTTGTCGGGGAGAACCAAGTTGCGAAGTCGAGGTGAGAAGGCGGGGAAGCCGTCGCCTTCAGCGGCAGTGGTCGACTTCTTCCGCCGCAGCTCCTCAATCTTCTGACGGGCGTCGTAGCCGCCCTGCGAGGCGCTAGAGGCGTGGCTGTTCGCGTGGCCTCGGCCGCCGCGGGCCGCCGCCGCCTCCGCCCTCCCGTTGGCCCCATTGTTGGAGCCGCCGTCGCGCCGCCGCCGTCGGGATCGTTGCCGCCCCCGCCGGCTGGAGCGCGGTGAGGGACGACTTCTCGGTTGCTGTGGTCGCGCAGTGAAGGTCCGCCGGTGTTGGAGCGACGACGGTTTGGCTCGGCCGGGAGGTCAGCTCGAGTACGGTGGGACCGTTGTTGGCGCTGCGACTTGTAGCTTCGTTGTCGCGGTGCCTGGCTGGGGTGTTGACGCAAAAAGTGCACTCAACGCCAATCACACAGCAAGCCGAACAAAGCTGGTTTCACACGCGCAGAGAGCAAATGACGTGCCAGTCAATTTTTCCTGAAAATTAACAAAAGATAAGGCAGTTAGATATCAAAGCTTGGAACTTGCCGGGTGGTACCGCATGCTTCCATATTTACGGCTAAAGAGCCAATTGGGATAACACATAGCTATAGGAAGCTATCTGTCAAAGAACCACGACCATTCGGGCAACCGCAAAGGGAAAAGGAACACTGCCGAATGGATGATGTAAGCATGACAACGATCGGTCTTTGTATAAACAAAGATGCAAGTGCAAAGTTATGACCGATCCCCATGAAGATTAGCATTAAATAAATAAAGCAAAGCACGAACATGATCATGTATTAAATAAACATGCATAGATCCAAAGCACTAGTCTACCGCATGTCTAGTTACTTTAAGATCCGTCGGGTACGATATCAAACAAATCTATCCACCGCATGATACAACTTGCATGAAAACCGTACCACTTTCCACAAATAGATCTATCCACCGCATGATACAATCTAAATATGGAAAGCCAAAAGCACACATCATTTAAAACATAAATAATGCACGTGATCTACTCGTGGAGAAACATAACCGAATGCGGCTGAACAGCCGATTCGGGGTCCATGAAGAAGGAACAAACATTACCACGTGAATAAACCTATCAGACTGGTTTGGAAATCTAATCCACCGGATGACTAGCTCCAAAGCAACCCAAAAACCTGCATCTACCGCATGATACCCGGTTCTTTCAAGATTTATACGAACATAGCAAGCTTGGACCCGCAACACGTAACAACCTAGATCGATTCGGTTTCGGCTATCGGAAAGCATAAGATCCACGTGTTAAAACATGAGACCTACTCGAACAAGGATCATAAAAGAGATACGGCCGATCCAAACCCATCTAGATTGGGCAGAAATGTGTTACATGAATTAAAACATAAAGTAAAACTCAAGATAACACGGGATAACTTAATGAATCCATTGGATCTTGCCAAAATCCAATAGAGCCGATGACTAGCTTCAAGCCAGATCTTAGCCTACCGCATGGCTCATGATCTAACAAGAAACCCTCTTGAACCAAGCTTGAATCTACCGCATGACACGAAGCATGGTAACAAGACTACTTGCATCGGATCTAAATCCACCGCATGATACTAGACATGATACAAGGTTGCGGTACTCACGGAGGTCGACGGATCGATTGGCCCTCTCGAAGAACTCGACGACACGACAAGGACTCTAGGGTTTGGCGTAAGGCCGGTGTGTATTGAGGAATGATTGTGTCTGTTACATACATTCAGGGGTCGTATTTATACCTTGTTGAGTACAACTGCGAATGGATTCATTGCCTAACTAAGCACGATCGCCTATCCATCCATTCGTCTCCCCTGATTGAGCCACGTCACCGTCCAATCCCGCAAAATCAGCTCTACTGTTCCTTTGCCGAACCGGAGCAGATAGCCGACCGCAGATCTCTTTGCCGAAAATCTCTGAAAATATCCTTCTTTCCACCAGACGGACTCTTTTTCGAACCGGACCCACAGGTCAGACTCCTTACCAAACTTTGGTGTTAACACATGCCCCTTCAATTGTGGGATAAAAGTAATTTTGTTCCACAATTGACTCCAGCCACGAATCCTCGAATCAAATCTGTCAACACCTGTTCTTCGCAATCCGCCGAATCTTCATCCGGATCCAACCCTAGATCCCCTCGTTCCGAGCTCGAACCTCCAATGGCGACTCAGAACCAAGATGCTCAGGTAAATTCATCCCCCGCAAACCTTGTTCGGCATTAGGTTTTCAATTTTACCTGAGATTTTCTTTTTCCGCTTTCTTCCAGGAGCCTTCTACTGAACTTTTGATCCGCACTGAGGCCAATTCGAGGTCTTATTACCTTGGTCCTGTGGGGAATCCTGACCCTCGAGATTTCATTGCCGCTGAATCTCAGAGAATCCCCTTCAAAGCAGCTTTGTCTCCACCTCCTCAGTGGCAAGATGCGTTCAAGAATCGGCCTTTACCTCCAATTGCGAGTCGGAAGACTTGGTATCGGAGGATTCTTGCGGATAAGAGTGGATTGACCAACCCGGATGCCCTCCGTATCGCCCAGTGCTTGGAGCTATCCATGGCTGAGACCCCCAAGAACGAAGATCTTCTGATAGCGACCGCCACTTTTGGTCAAATGGCGTCAACGCTTTCCTTTTTGGCCACGGTCCAATGTCTCCCACCTTGGCCGATGTATATATGATCACCGGCCTTGACATTACAGGATCTGTTCAGCCTTGGAATTTCAAAAATTCCTCACGGCAAACAGGGGTGAAGCCAGGGAACGGATACAAGCAATACATCTTGAAGCACATGAAGGACAATCCCCTGAGTGAAGTTGAATACAGAGCCTTTCTGAATATGTGGTTGTGCAGATTTGTTTTCTGTGGGAAAGCCAACGAGCCCACCTTGAACCATATCGTGATGGCATCTCATTTGGCCAGTGGCAACCGCCTTCCTCTTGGAAAATTCTTCCTCGGCAGTGTATACCACATGCTTCACCAAACTGTTACTCAGATGTATACCAGCCAAAGAATATCATGTGTCAACGGTCCTTGGTGGTTCGTTCAAATGTGGCTGCAGCTCCACATGCATCAGATTGTCGGTGTCGATTTGAACTCCAGGTTCTTCCCTTTGTCCAATCACCCCGAAGGAGAGCCTCAAGCTACCAGAGGATGCCAAAACTACGGAGAAGCGGCTTCAACTGTTTCCATCTAGCAGGACATCAGCCAGCTCTTCGAGTTATTCTTCAAAGGTTTCTCCAATCCTCTCTGGCTTCCTTATCTAGGCAACGACACCTTGACCTTCCCTGTTGAATTTTCCTTTGAGCCCGGCCATCAAGATGGGAGATTCTTGGAGATCCTTAATATCATAATCCGCCCATGCATACTGCCGGCCGAGTTCAATGGAGGAAGGCTGAATGTCAGCACTTACGAGTACTATCAGCCTAATGTAATGGCCAGGCAACTTGGATGCGGCCAGATGCCCCCAAGATTGTTCCTGCATGAATTCCTCAAACCCGGGGAGGAAATCAAAGAACCGATGCGGGCGGCGAGAGTTTTCAACTATGAGTGCAGTCCCACTGTCTACACATGTCCTTTCATGCCCACAACCATAGCTCACCCCACCTTTAACTCCTGGTGGCAAGAATTCCACGATCACATCTTCAGTGAGCCTGTTCATGTATTCTGTGCAGAGTTCGTGCCTGACTTTCTGCCGACTTCAGAGGTAATACAAGGAGCCCTTGGATCAGACATTTCCTCTTTATTCATGGTCCCGACCTTCATCTTTTGTCCACAGAACACAGTGCCTGCCCCTCGAGCCAGGGCAATTGCTTACAATGCTGAAGGCCCAATTTCGAAGATCGGGATTCAAATCCACAACTCGCATCAACTAATGGCCGGGTATGCTACCACGGACCCTAGCCTTTCTAGCCTTGTTGCGGACGGAGGCAAGGTCTGCATCTGATTGCCCCTCCAAGTGCTAAAAGGAGAAGAACTGTCAAGAAAGTGCTTGTTGAGGTAAAACCCTTTACCTTCTCGATTACCAGGTCACTCTGTTCTTGATGAATCATATCATTGTGCATTTTCAGACCAGAGCCCAGCAGCCTTCAGAACCAGTACCTGCCAATGCCCCATCCACTGGTATGACCTCTACTGCTCTTTCTTAAGGATGAGCACTGGCATTTACCCTTTCAATTTGACATTTGCAGAAGAAGCCGTGGAAGAACAGCTTGTAGATGTTCCAGTGGTTCAACAAGCGAGTCCATCCAGGGTTGAATTACCCATTCCAGTGGAGATCTCATCCTCATCACCTTCTGCGGAAGCAATAAATTCTCCAGAGATGAATCTCGCAATTCAACCGGAGCCAATAAGTTCTCCAAGGGCGCCATCACCTGTTGGCCAAGCAGAGATAACCAACCCAACGAGAGCGGACCCGAGCTCTTCTTCGGCCGAAAACCCACGAGCGCCGGTGGGCGCATCGCCACCTCCTAGCTTGGAAGTTTCAGCTCTACCTGGAGCATCTCCTCCACCTGTGATTGCCCCTGCTCAAGAAACTAGCTATGAGGTATCCATCTGCACTTAATTTTGATACCTCCATGTTTAGCACTCTTAATTCGGCAATATTGTTTCTCAGGATCAGGCTCCATCATCATCAAGCCTGCCATCAGAGAGTAATCTAGCTGCTGAGGTGATGGAAGGAGTATACCAGCCGCTGCCAGATGAAGTATTGTCAAAGCTCAAAGAAATTGCTGCCTGGCTAGAAAAGGATGCCCAAGATCAGTTCAATGATCTCCATCGCTTCGAAGAGATGTTTGAATCTATCAATCAAGAACTTCCTGAAGACATCAGAGCTTCTCTATCATCCGTCTATGGCTTAGAAGCCTTTTATGCACCCGTAAGGCATGCTTGGAGGAAATTGCGCTCCCGCCCGGCCATTGAAAAGAGGAAAACTGATGCTGAACATGCTATGAACGGGGCACAATCCCAAGCAGAGAGCCACAAGGATGCATTGGCTAACCTGCAAGCTTCCTATGATCTGAAAGTTGCCAGGAAGGCTGCTCTAGAAGCAGAACCGAGAAGCCCGTCAGCGGAGATAGAGATCGACAAAGAGAAAATAGCCGAACTTCCCGGATTGATAGCAAAGCCCCAAGCGGAAGTAAAATCGGCTATCACTAAAATAGAGCAATGCGATGCAGAACTCACTGATTTATCCGGTACCCAAAAGGATTGCCAGGAGCTGCTGGACAATTCCCATCTGATAACATCCAATGCTCGTCGTGTAATTGCCAAACTTCTGAATGCCTGAATGTTCTTATTGATGTGTAACTGAATTGGTCATTCTTGTAATATCTTCTTGTGATCTGTTTCCTCTCTTCTGCGCACTTTCAGATGTAATGCTGAACGACCCATTCGGTAGTGAAACGCCAACTCCCGAACGGCACTTTGATTTTCTTTAGCCGCACCAATCGATCTGCACGCAGCTCAGCCTAGAACTCCAAGCGACCCGTCGGCGGGCTGGCCAAGGAAACCTTTCCACCTTCCGATTTTCTTGGGATATGCGCCACGATCCACAGCCACGACTCGAAGCCACGATTCATCCTGCCAGGCCTATAAATGTTACCATAGGTGCCCCTAGCTCTCCACCAGGCCTTCTAGCTCTCGAATCTTTGCCAATCTTTAGCCCTCTTGCAAACAGTGCACATCCCAAACCACAATGGTGCGCCGCCTCAACCGCCGCCGCGCCTCCGACGAGGCCGAGGGGAGCAGCGCCAATGCGCGCAGGCGGTGATGATCGTCGATCTCTCCTCTTTAATTCTATTCTTGATCTTCTTTTGCCTTGACGATCATCTCCCTTTCTCAGCTTGATTCAGTGGAATCCGCCTCGTGCGCCGGCCAATCAGCCCCTCCCAGATGACTCTTCGGAGTCCGATGGCCACTCCCCGGTACCGTACGGGGAAGAAGACGCCATCCGCTTCAAGGAGGAGCTAGAGGCGTCCCGTCGCGAGCTGGAGGACGTCTCCAAGAAAGCGGGCATAGCCGAGCTAGAGTGGGAGGACCAGCGTAGACAGCTACTGGAAACCATTGATGGTACGGCTTTGAGATTAGTTCTTGATTCCACCCGTCCTTTGATGCTAATCTTTTTCTTCTTGCCCCTTGTAGCCCGCGACGCGGCGCTCAACCAGCTGAAGGAGCTGGTGGAGCAGCTGGCCGAGAAGGTGAACGCCCTCGGCAATACGCCAGTGGAGCGCCTCGCCGCGGTGGAGCGCCGCTTTGATGAGGTGGCTGTCCACGGCGTCCGTCTGGGCACCACCTTGGGCCTGGCTGCCATGGCGACGCACACGGACGTCGACTACTCCACCAGGCCGCGCGGCTTCCGGGGCGGCGCGCCAGAGGACATCGAGGAGATCGAGCTCATCCTGGAGCGCCTTGATGGCCATGGCGACGCCATTGCCGAAATTACTCATCCCCAATCTGTGTTGAACAGGCTCTTCGACTAGATTGTACTAGGGATGTGTAAATATCGGCAATAGATGAAGAACTTTTGAATTCTGCACCTGTTCTGTGATGACTTCCTTTTGCATTTTGCATCTGCGAATTTTGTTTTCTTTGAATGCATCCGGAACTATCCTTAGCCGAACGCGCGAGAACAACTGCCCCTTGGCGCAAAATCCACAGAGGATCCCAGTTCGGCAATCCGTAAACACTGTTCAAGAGAAAACCCTTCGCACTTGGTAGAAAACCCTGCCGCTTGGTATTCCAACAGTGTATACTGGCCAGTCATCACTCCCAATGCGCCTCTCCGGTCAATAAAATAGCCTGCGGGGCGCTCTGCAAATCCACTCGCACACTCCTCCATCATTTCTCATCTCTTCCCCTGCCTCTAGAGGAAAAAACCCCAACGCCATGGACAAGGGTAAACAACCTCAGGAGAGCGGCTCATCAAAGAAGCGTACGATTCGGAAGTGTATTCTTTCTTGATCTGCTCCTTGTTCTCCCACTTGATCTTGCGCTTCATGTTTTCCTCTCGTCCTTTTCAGCCTTGATTTGCTTCCCGAAGAAGTCATCGGGACCGAAGATGTGCCTGAGTACATCTCCTCTGATTCCTCTCTCGAGGCAGATGCCACGCCTGAACAGAGGACCAACCATCAGCTGCGCCGCCGCGTCCGGCACCTGGAGCATGGCCTCATGGACATGTCCGCCCGTTGTCAAGCCGAGCGCGAGCGTCGCATGGCGCTGGAGGCATTAGTAGGGGGTAAACGTTCCTGACTCCTTCTTGACCTCGTGCTTGCACTCGGATTTCTTGCCCCTAATCTTGATTCCTCCGCTTTAGATGTCTCTGACAGGTACAACAACCTGAAGACGGCCTGGGATAGCTTGGTGGAGGCCGCCAATCATGGTCACCCTCGCGCGTTCCAGGCTGCCTTCACGGTGGTTTTGGAGCAACTGAAGAGGGAGCAGCCGAAGAATTAAAGAAAAGATTGTATCATACTTTCGCTTCTTCCGCCACGCCTTCTGCTTCCCTCCTTCTCGAGGGCCTGACCACCGGGGCTGTTAGATGTGATCCTGCAAGAAGCAGTTGTAATGTAGTTTTGAGCTAAGGGCAATGCATCCAGGCACTGGCCATTTTCTCTTGTTCATGGATTTTGTTCTGAAGGCGGCCTCATTCTCGAGCGCCGGCTATTTTGTGCCAGATGTGTGTAATCACCGATCGATCTCAATGCTAGGATAATACTTCTTCAGATATCTTCCATTTATTGCAGCGGAAAATTCTTCTCCTAGCAAAGTTTTCAATATGTATGCATTACCAGGAACGCATCTGACCACACGAAAAGGCCCCTCCCGCTAGGGGACCATTTGCCGAATTCAACGTATTTAGTTCCAATCGGCAATAGCGCTTTCCAAACTAGATCGCCTTCGCAAATTGCCTTACTTTTACTTTCTTGTTATAGTACTTGGCGACCCGCAACTTGTTTTTCTCGATGTTCTCCGGGCCCTAAGACGGATCATATGCAAATCTTCTAACTCATCCATCATTAGGCCACCGTAATCCTTGGAGCTCAACTCGTTTTGCAAAGCACCACTCTCCTTGAATCCGATTGTATCTCCCAAGGCGGATTGCATGATGCCCGTAAACCAACTCGTAAGGAGAGGTCTTTGTAGCTCCATGGGGGGCCATTCGGTAAGCCCACGGCGCTTCACCGAGTACCGAATGCCACCTCCTTGGCTTCGATCGATCTTCTTCTGTATCAGCTTGATCATGATCTTATTAGAAGCCTCTCGCTTGACCATTAGCTTGGGCATAATATGGAGAAGAATTAAACAATTTGATTCCCATGCTTTCGGCAAAATCTCTGAACTCCAATGACACGAATTGTGCCCCCTGGTCAGTGGTAATCGTCTGAGGGATCCCAAATCGATAGATGATGTGTTCCTTGACGAATTCGATCATGTTTTCTGACGTCACCTTCTTTAGTGGGATTGCCTCGACCCATTTGGTGAAGTAATCTGTAGCCAAAAGCACGAACTTATGCCCCTTGCTAGACGGCGGATTAATTTGGCCAATCAAGTCTATACCCCAGCCCCTGAATGGCCATGGCTTGATGATGGGATTCAATGCTGATGCAGGGACTCTTTGAATATTCCCAAACCTTTGGCAATCTTGACATCCCTTGTAATACTCAAAGCAGTCCTCTAATATCGTCGGCCAAAAGCATCCAGCTTGTCTAATAACCCACTTCATCCGATAGGCCGATTGGTGCGCTCCACATATCCCATCGTGCACCTCGCTCATCATGTTCTTGGCTTCTTCTGGACCCAGGCATCGTAGCAATACCCCATCTAATGATTTATAGAATAAATTATCATCCAGAAGAACGAACTTAATTGCCTTGTACCTGAGTTTCCTAGAGACTTTTCGGGATGGATCTTTCAAGTAATCAACGATTTCTTTCCTCCAATCATCTTCTGCAAGATCCGCCCCTAGTGCACACACTTCTGCAGCAAACGCTTCTTGACTCTCCTTGTAACCAGAGGCGCTCTGAGCTAGCCTGTTTGCTTCCTCGTTATGTTCTCTAGGAATGTGCTGTAGAGTCACCAATGGGAAGCTCTTCAAGATCTCCCTGCATTCTTCGTAGTAACTCCTTAGCGCTTCGCTTCTGCACTCGTATTGGCCGTTCAATTGCTTGATTACCAATTCTGAATCTCCATAGATCTCAACTGAAACGGCCCCAGCTTCTTTCAAATATTGAAGCCCTCGAAGTAGTGCCTCGTACTCAGCCTGGTTATTTGTGACAGTGGGTTGTATAGGAATGGCGAATTCAAACATCTCACCTCTGGGCGAAATTAGCAGGATCCCTACTCCCCCACCTTTGCCACACGATGACCCATCAAAAAATAAAGCCCAAGGGGTAATTTCAAGCAGATCAATTGACGGGTCACGATGCTCAGTTATAAAATCGGCAATGACCTGACCTTTGATGGCTTTTGCCGATTCGAACTTCAACTCGAACTCTGATAAAGCTAAAATCCATTTGCCAATCCGACCATTCAAAATTAGCATAGATAACATATGTTTTATCACATCAAACTTGGAGTATACAGTGCATTCAGCATTCAACAAGTAGTGCCGAAACTTCGTACACGAGTAGTACACACAAAGACACAGTTTCTCTCACGTAGAATACCCGGTTTCGGGATCAAGTAGTTTTCGGCTAAGATAAGCTACTACCCGCTCCTTTCCTTCGAATTCTTGAATAAGGGCCGATCCAATGGTTTGGGTATCGGCCGCCACGTACAACTTGAAAGGCTTGTTTAGCCGAGGAGGAACCAAAGACCGGCGGCTCCTTCATGTACTTGCTTGATCTCATCAAAAGCCTTTTGTTGCTCGTCGCCCCATGTGAATTTCTCGATCTTTCTTTAGCTTCAGCAATGGAGAGAATGGCAACACCTTCTGTGATAAATTTGAGATGAATCTTCTCACGAAGTTGATCTTGCCGAGCAGTGATTGCAATTCCTTGAGGTTGGTTGGAGGAACGACTTCATCAATGGCTTTCATGCTCTTTTTGCCAACTTCGATTCCCCCTTCGTGGACCAAAAACCCCAAGAACTCTCCAGCTGATACCCCAAAAGCGCACTTGTTTGGATTCATCTTCAAACCGTGTTTCCGGGTGCACTCCAAGGTCTTCTTCACATCTTCCAGATGGGTGTCATGACTTAAGGACTTGATCACCACGTCATCAATGTAGATTTCCATAGTTTTGCCGATCAACTCATGAAAAATGTAATTCATGGCCCGTTGATAGGTTGCACCGGCATTTTTCAACCCAAATGTCATGACTATCCACTCAAATAGGCCTATATGACCAGGACATATAAAGGCCGTCTTTGATATGTCTTCTATTGCCATGAAGATCTGATTGTATCCCGCGTTGCCATCCATGAAACTAATCACCTTGTGTCCAGCAGCGGCGTCAATCAACAAATCGGCAATAGGCATCGGGTATCCATCCATGGGAGTAGCTCTGTTTAGGTCCCTGAAGTCTATGCAAACCCTCATTTTTCCATTCTTCTTATACACAGGGACGATATTAGAAATCCACTCCGCATATCTGCACGGCCGAACGAAGTTTGCGTCAAGCAACCTTTCGATTTCTTTCTTCACATCGGCCAATACTTCATCCTTGTAGATCTTCCGGGGTGGTTGCTTATACGGTTTGAAACCAGGCTTGATTGGCAACCGATGCTCGACGATGGAACGATCCAATCCAGGCATCTCCGAGTAATCCCAGGCGAAGCAATCCTTATATTCTTTGAGAAGCTCAATTAAATCCCCCCCTGAAGTCTGGTTGCAAATTTGCACTGATGAACGTCGGCCTTGGCTTATCACCGCTTCCAATGTCAACTTCTTCCAGTTTATCAGCCGACATGAATCCTCGCCCCAATTTGCCATCAGTGCCATCTACGGGGTTCTCCATTAAAAATTACTATAAAAGCCGACTGCTTGAATCGGCTGTTGATCACTGCTGACAGGTTCAACAGGACCTTCTCCCCAGTCTTTCCCTGAGAAGCAATCGATGCCTTGGTACTCCCAGAAGGCTGGTTCCATGTTGGCCACGCTCACGGAGTCATCTGCCTGGACGACCTCGATCTCGTCGTCCACCCACTGGATAAGCTGTTGATGCATGGTGGACGGGACGCAACAGTTAGCATGAATCCAATCCCGCCCAAGCAGCAGGCTGTAGGCTCCATTGCCCTCGATGACAAAGAAGGTGGTGAGTAGCGTCTTGGACCCGATCATCAAGTCCACGTGAGCACACCCCTTGGTGTCTGAGGGGTTCCCGGCGAAGTCGTTCAAGATGATGCTTGTAGGCGTCAAATCGCTCGGGCCCATTCCAAGCTTCCTGAAGGTGGTGTACGGCATTACATTGACTGCCGCTCCACCATCGACGAACATCTTGGTTAATGGCTTGCCATTGACGTATCCTCTCAAGTACAGCGGCCTCATGTGACGGTTCTTGGCCGGCTTGTCGAAGATGGCCTGCTTGGCAAGCACCAGTTGTGCCATCATCTCCTCGGTGTGCTCGTCGTCGAAGGAAGCTTCCTCCTGCATAACCTGGTTAGCAGGAGCCATGAACTCGTTCGGCAGAAAGTATACCATGCATGCTTGGAGCCGAACGCTTCGATCCTTCGGAGTTGGTCTTTGGGGCGCCACATCCGCCTCGTCCGGATCCCGGCACAGCTTCGCCCACGGTTCCTCAAGCGCCGGACCCGTCTCTTCGGCTCTTGCGTAGGCGGGCGGGCACCACCGCCCCTTCGCCAGATGTAGTCATCCTCGTCCTCTTCTTGATCAGCCCACCTGAGATCGGCTTGGCGCTTCCTGGGATGATCGATGACTTCAATTTTTTGGCGCCGATCCCCATTAGGGTGGATCCTTCCAAGTCTTTCGTGGACGGATCGGCGATTGGCAGCTTCCTGCCTGTACTCAACATACCTGTCGCTGCATTCAGGACAGTTCTTCAATGTGGGCAGCTTCAGACCCTCATTCCAGCAGTGCCTGAAGAAGGCGCATCCCCAGTGTGCGCGCTCCTGCTCGCGCGTGTACTGCTCGTGGTCCCTCCTGCGCGCCTCTTCTTCAGCCCTGCGGTGCTTCTCCTCGTGGAGACACTTCTGGTAGCGCTCTTTCTCTAGTTGGCGCTGCCATTTGTTGAGGAGAATGCGCGACGTTATCTTGGGCTTAGGCCTGGATGATTCCCCAATCTCAATGTGGCTCTTAAGAACGCGGGGGGCGTCGCCTTGTACTTGCTCCAGAGTCACCTGGCGCTCTGGGTCCACTGCTCCACCTTGCTTGGACCTGGCTGAGGTCAGGACCTTGACCTTTCCCTTCTCCTCGGCTGTTATCGCATTGACAGAAAAGCCGAGCATGTTCTGAGGAAAGGGGTGGCCATCCAGCTTCATCTTGTTATCGAACTTGAGGTGTCCCTCCTGGATAGCCTTCTGGATCCTCATCCTGAAGACCCTGCAATCGTTGATGGAGTGTGAATCCCCGTCATGGAAGCCACGGTAACGTTTCGCTTTAACTCCATCGGAGCCGAAGCATAGAATGCCCCTCGGGCGACTTAATTCGGCCTTCTTTCACTAAGAGCTCAAACAACTTATCGGCCTTCGTGATGTCAAAGTCGTAAGTCCCTTTGGTCTCGCTTGACCCAACGCCGATTCATTGTCAAGGGCTCTTTACCCCACATGATCTCCGCTGCGGCTATGTCCAATTCGTCCTCGAAATCCTCGAACGGATCGGCTTTGTCCGAGAACCGGTTGTAGATGTCGACGACGTCGTGTTGCTTGCCAAATTTGGGGTCCTTCTTGAGGCCATATGCCCGATTGCTCATCGAGAGATAACTTTTGTGACAATCGGCCCGGGTTCTCAAACTCCATCCCAAATAGCTTCTCGCGCACGGCCGGCAACATCCCGGCGACGGCCATATCGCCCACCGATCGTCCGGCGGGGTTCAAGAAGAAGCACATTCCTTTGACTTCCCCGAATCTTCTAAGAAACTCCGGCGGTGTTTCGCCGTGCCTTTGCTTCGGGGTGGCGAGATCAATCGGCTTCTTCTCGTAGCCGCCGCTGAAATAATGAGCGTGGAATTTACGCTCCAAATCCTTCCATCTAGCCACCGATTCGGGGAGGCGGGGACGAGAACCACCGAAAAGCCGGACTCGTCGGCCGAGGCGGGGAAGTAGCGAACCCTGAACGCCTCCTCGGCCGAGCATTCCCCAAGCTGCATGAGGTAACGGGCGATGTGCTCGACCGTGCTTGTCTCGTCCTGCCCCGAGAACTTTGTGAATTCCGTCGGCGGCTTCACCCTCGGCGGCAAGAGCACGTTGTAGTACCACTCTGGGAACGGCGGCCTATAGGTGGGACCCTGCATCTTCGGCTTGAGGCCGAACTGATTCTGCATCAACTCGGCCATCTTGCGCGCTAGAGCGTCATCTTCTTGCGCGCCCGCAGCTGGCGCGTACCCTGGGTGCGGGAAGGCGTCGAACGCCCCGTAGTTTCCCACTTCATGATAACCACCGCCGTACAAATTCTTCTGGAGCCAGTTGGTCGACGGAGCAATCCTCCGGCCTGGGTCAAGTGGGGCCCTAGACGAGCCGAACGCTACGTCTCCGTACGTAGGCTGGTACGGATTCGGCTGTTGCACAGGCTGACCTGCGCTGCTCTGTGGTGGCGGTAGGATTGGCTGACTTCCTGTAGCTTGCAACGGGGGCTGAACTGGCTGCCCCCCAGCACCCTGCGGAGGAGGTTGGAATGCTTGGCTTCCGGAGCTCTGAGGAGGAGGGCTGGCCGCGGCCGGCTCCGTAGCGGCGGCTGAGAGCTTGATTCACCCAGCTCCACGGTGCTCTTCCCGACGGGCGCCTTCCCGAACGCTTGCTCCATGCCCGGGCCAAAGAAGGCCACCATCATCTGTCCGGAGCGACCCGAGGAAAGCCTTGTTGTGCTTGGTGAGCATGTAGTCCGCTGACTCTTGGAATACGCGTGCGCATTCCTCCTTTTCCCCGCCGGGATGTGGCATCGCTCTCTCCCCGGCGCGGCACTCCGGGCGGTGTCATTCTTCAGATACGGTACACCACTTCTATTCTTCTTAAACGACATGAGACACTTTTGCTGAAACTGGTTCACGGCGTCTTGAAGCTGCTGATGCTGCTCTGGAGAAAGCTCTTCGATGTTGACATCCATGAGGTCTGAGATTTCAGGCATCTTGAATCAATTCGGCTGTGGTCCCACCGAGCGTGCCAAAAAGTGTGTTGACGCAAAAAGTGCACTCAACGCCAATCACACAGCAAGCCGAACAAAGCTGGCTTCACACGCGCAGAGAGCAAATGACGTGCCAGTCAATTTTTCCTGAAAATTAACAAAAGATAAGGCAGTTAGATATCAAAGCTTGGAACTTGCCGGGTGGTACCAGACAGTTCCATATTTACGGCTAAAGAGCCAATTGGGATAACACATAGCTATAGGAAGCTATCTGTCAAAGAACCACGACCATTCGGGCAACCGCAAAGGGAAAAGGAACACTGCCGAATGGATGATGTAAGCATGACAACGATCGGTCTTTGTATAAACAAAGATGCAAGTGCAAAGTTATGTCCGATCCCCATGAAGATTAGCATTAAATAAATAAAGCAAAGCACGAACATGATCATGTATTAAATAAACATGCATAGATCCAAAGCACTAGTCTACCGCATGTCTAGTTACTTTAAGATCTGTCGGGTACGATATCAAACAAATCTATCCACCGCATGATACAACTTGCATGAAAACCGTACCACTTTCCACAAATAGATCTATCCACCGCATGATACAATCTAAATATGGAAAGCCAAAAGCACACATCATTTAAAACATAAATAATGCACGTGATCTACTCGTGGAGAAACATAACCGAATGCGGCCGAACGTGAACCGATCCGGGTCCATGGAGAAGGAACAAACATTACCACGTGAATAAACCTATCAGACTGGTTTGGAAATCTAATCCACCGGATGACTAGCTCCAAAGCAACCCAAAAACCTGCATCTACCGCATGATACCCGGTTCTTTCAAGATTTATACGAACATAGCAAGCTTGGACCCGCAACACGTAACAACCTAGATCGATTCGGTTTCGGCTATTGGAAAGCATAAGATCCACGTGTTAAAACATGAAACCTACTCGAACAAGGATCATAAAAGAGATATAGCCGATCCAAACCCATCTAGATTGGGCAGAAATGTGTTACATGAATTAAAACATAAAGTAAAACTCAAGATAACACGGGATAACTTAATGAATCTATTGGATCTTGCCAAAATCCAATAGAGCCGATAACTAGCTTCAAGCCAGATCTTAGCCTACCGCATGGCTCATGATCTAACAAGAAACCCTCTTGAACCAAGCTTGAATCTACCGCATGACACGAAGCATGGTAACAAGACTACTTGCATCAGATCTAAATCCACCGCATGATACTAGACATGATACAAGGTTGCCGGTACTCACGGAGGTCGACGGATCGATTGGCCCTCTCGAAGAACTCGACGACACGACAAGGACTCTAGGGTTTGGCGTAAGGCCGGTGTGTATTGAGGAATGATTGTGTCTGTTACATACATTCAGGGGTCGTATTTATACCCTGTTGAGTACAACTACCGAATGGATTCATTGCCTAACTAAGCTCGATCGCCTATCCATCCATTCGTCTCCCCTGATTGAGCCACGTCACCGTCCAATCCCGCAAAATCAGCTCTACTGTTCCTTTGCCGAACCGGAGCAGATAGCCGACCGCAGATCTCTTTGCCGAAAATCTCTGAAAATATCCTTCTTTCCACTAGACGGACTCTTTTTCGAACCGGACCCACAGGTCAGACTCCTTACCAAATTTTGGTGTTAACATGGGGGAGGTTGGTTGACTCTGTTGTCGACCCGCATGAAGTAGGCGTCTTCAGCGAGCTTGGCGATGACCTCTCCAGCGCGTATGCCCTGAGCCTGGCATGCGATCGCTGTGATCGACATGAGGCATTGCTCAGGGGTAGTGTGTACTCTGCTCTCGACCGCCTCGAGAGCTTCCGCAAGGTTGCGGACGGGGAAGTTGTCGTGGAGGCGCCGGCGACATTCGCTGCGCTTCCGGTTACGCTCACGACGGGCGTCTCTGTTGGCGGTGGTCTCGTCTGCCGGAGCATCAGCAGAGAGCTCGTCGGAGGAGATGTCTTCCAGGTACTTGTCCTGAGCCGTGCCTGAAGGCCCTGGGGTGTCGCCAGCGGCCATGAAGACCTGGCGATCGGGGGTGCCAAGGCTGGACTCGGAGGGTGCCACCTCAGTTGGTGTGCCTGAGTCAGCCCGGGCTAGGGGTGTTCCCTCCTGGAACGGTAGCGAGTCGATGTAGGCCACGTAGCGTGAGTCTCCCTTTATCAGGTCAGCAGGTTTGCGGTCTGGCCAGTAGACGTATCTTCCAGCCGGTGTGGATGTTATAACCGACCCGCGAGGCCGGCCCTGACAAGGGAAGCTCGGTGGAGTTGTCCTCGGACTCGGGCTCCTCAGGGTCCGACCCGAAGTCGAACTCGTAATCCGGGTTCGAGTAGAACTCGGCGAGAGGGCTGGAGTCCGAAGCGCGATCAGGGGTGGCGTCGGAGTCCGAGTTGTACTCGAGCACGGGCTCCTTGCCGGCCGGCGCGAAGTGGGAGCCCCCGTGCGGGCCCGGCTGAGGATGCAGGGGCCACGCGCGGAGCGCTCGCGAGGTGAGGGGACCGCCTGCGATGGCTGAGTAGCCGGCTCGCATGCGATGTCCCATGGCGACGTCGAGTTCGAGTTGGAAGCGGACTCGAGCTCGAAGTCAGCGTGGTGGTTGAAGAGCGAAATTTCACCGAACTTGCCAGCGAGTTCGCCTGTGACAACTTCGGGAAGCGTCACAAAGCCTGTCTTCGGGTTGGGCTGCATGGTTAGGCGACGCTGGAAGGAGCCCGCGCCGTCAGCAGTGCAGACCCAGGCGCCGAACACGAAGGTGTCTCCGCGGTTGAAGGCGACGGTTAGCTTGAAGTAGACAGGAGCTGTCGAGTTCGCCATGTGATCTCGGGCGAGAGCCCCTACCTGGCGCGCCAGCTGTCGGTGTTTTAGACCGGCAACCTACTAAGGGGAGTACCCGAAGTAGATGAATGTGACTCGCCGAGATCGGTAACTCGAAGGAAGAGACACGTGGCACACAATTTAGACAGGTTCGGTCCGCGAGGTGCGTAATACCCTACGTCCTGTATGCTGCGTAGCTCTGGATTGATTGGGCACGATTACAAGATGGTGCAATAGTGCGCCGTGGGTTGTATGAGATGAGATTGGATGCTAGAGATTGGTCCGTGCCTCGCCTTATATAGTCCGGGAGGCAGGGTTACAAGTCGGAGTAGGGAGAGAGTACTAGTCGAGTACGTCTAGGAGTCCTCTATACAGTGCGGAACATGTACAGCTCCCTAACCGAGTACTACTCCTGTGTAGTCCTTGTGCTCCACGCCTTCAGGTGCCGTGTAGCGCAAGTCGGGTAGTCCCAGGGGCCCACCGAGTAGTCGGTCCTGGTACCCACCGAGGTAGTGGGCCCAGGGAGGTCCATACGACACATCCATCCACAGGAACTCGGCGAAACCTAGGAGAGAGCGACGATGGCCGTTGTGAGTCCACAAAGTCGTCTAGGAGATGGCCTAGGCCTACCCTAGCCGCCATGGCCGCCTTGCACGGTTGAGCCATGGCGGAGTTCCGAAGCTAGTTGAGGTCATCAATGGTATGTACTCGGTGGAGATGATCTAAACGCATTTATTATGTGAGTAAAGTACTTCATGTCATCCGATCTTTTAGCGACTCGATTCCTCCCTCGATGATTTTGTTTTCTTCTTGGTTTTGCTTCTTCCCCAATCTAGTCTATAGCTAGATTACATAGGGTGCTCTTGTAGCCGCGGTGGCTAGAGGTGCATACTGGACCGACCAAGTGATTTCAACTTGTTCTTATCGAACTCGCCCTAGACTACCCGCATGAATAGGAGTATGTTGTGACAGAACGGGGGCTTTGAAAGGCGGGCGTTTTTGGAATCGGACCAGAGGATAGTAGTTTAAAGATGGCTTTGGATGAGATGCATGTCGCGCTTGCTCTTTTGGCTAGAACTACGACTATAAGATGATAGGCATTAGTTTCCCTTGTTTGCTCTTTACCTTGTCTACGTTCATGGATGCGATCAACCTTATGCTATAACTCATACATCTTTAAGGTTTATCTTCTTATGCAATCAATGCTTCATGTTAGGCCAGATCAATAGGTTAGATGGAGAAGCCTAGGAGTTTGCTTCCAATCCTTGGATTGACAAATCTAGGGAGGACCCTCCTTGGTGAAAAAGGCACCAAGTCACCTGTAGGCTTGCGGTGAACTTGAGCATGGTTTTGAAACGTCAACAAACCCCTTTTTCTGGCGCCGTTGCCGGGGATCGGCAACTCGAACCCTAGGGTGATCCATCTATCTCTTTGACTAACCCTAATTTTTATTATTGCATACATGCTTGCTTTCTTGTTTGTGTCCTTGAAAGTAGGTGAAAAGCTAGACACAAGACGTTCGAGAAATTCACATCCACTCCAACAAGATGATGACCACGTCAAGATTCACTCTTTAGTGGTAGGTGCTAACTTTTGTTAGTGTCCCATCATCTGCTATTGAGTCCACACCCTACACGAGTGATGTTGAACAAGGTATGTCAATGTGTCAATTAAAGTTTTAAGACTAATGTTTTGTGGAGGTTTGTTTGTCCAAGCAATAGGTGTTGGAAGCAATCACGTTGCGTGAGAAGCACCCGTCACTTTGGCTAAAGCAAAATCATGAAGAAGACACACCATTTCCATCATGCTACTCGCTGGTCCAGCAATGGTGGGGACTTAATGCCAAAGGAGACGCGATGTAACTCCCCGAAGACCACAAGATCAAGGTCGTCAACATATTCGGATCAATTCATAAGAAGTTTCAGTTCCCATCAATTTATGCACAACCTCAAGGGAAAATAACAGGATATCTTTGGATATTTAGAAGCTCCATGAAGTTACTCTTCCAACGTTTCAAGAATCAAGTAAATTGGAGGTTCCTACAAGCGGGTATGGCCGAATTACCGAAGGTTGCGCGTTCTAAAATTTTCTGGACATCATGCAAGAGCGGAAACAAAACGGCCATAACTCCCTCATTTGGGCTCCGATTAAGATGAATGAGTACCCGTTGGAAAGGTAATTTTATAAATTTTCAATGGAACAATAGTTTTGTATATGTTCTACTATGTACACAGGGGGAAATCCACGAAAAAGATGCAGCAGCACACGATGAGAACAAGATAGTGGAGATGAGGACGACGACAACGAAAAGAAGCTTGGGCAACGCTTCCATTAGACCACGCGAGATGAAATTCAGAAGTTTGGAACAAAATAAAGACTCCAAGAGCATTGGCAAAAGAAGGCACAAGTTGGCAACATCCGACGCTAGGAGATGTTAGAAGCAAATCACCATGGATTACACAAAAATGATAGCATCCAATGGCGCGGATACTCTGGGCCCTGACACGAAGGATCATGGAGTTACATGAAGATATTTGAGACATGTGTGAAGTCCTACAAATGAATAAGAAGAGTGAGTCCACACAAGGAAACCTTGATGATGTGTGGCACGAACTAAGGAATTGCGAAAAGACGATACAAGCCACCGATCATTGAAGATTGTTTGCTTTCAACTCCGAGAGACCACTCACGATGGAAAGCTCAAAGGCCAAGGTACAAATTAACCTCTCAAGACACTTTTGGAGTTGATAATATTCCTTTTGATATATCTATGATTCATATCCAATAGTGAGGTGGATTCAATTCTATGCCTTGTTCTTTTGATAATCATGATAGGCTAGAATTTCTTGAGAGTGATAAAGAGGCTTTGTTGTGCTTAAAATTTGTTACATGCCTAATGAACCTTTGCCTAATGAGAGCTTAGTGCTGAGCAAGAAAACTTATGCTATAATTAATCACAACTTACTTTGTCATAAATTGTGGTTATGGAAGTGTTTGTTTGCAATATGATTTGTAAATCTTGGACTTGCTTTGTGCTCGGTCAAGCTAGTGACCTTAAAAGCAAATTGTGGGAGAAATCCCAAGTTTCACTAACCATGCAGGGCATTAAATATAAATTAAGATGAGAGAAGTCATACCCAAAGGAATTGCAAACCCGTGCATCACCGTCACCGAACCTCAAAAAACGGACGTCGCTGTTTTCATCAACTTTGAGGACCTGGTCAGACATGTTCAAGGAAGAAAAAGTTGAAAATCAGAAGCTCCATCAAGTGCCGGTTCCAATGCATCCAAGATCGATGAATTGGAAGACCCGTACAAGGAGATATGGCAAAAACATTGAGCGATGTGCAGTCTGAAATCAGCTTTGGACAGATTGCAGTGCCGGAGTAGAACGGGCATAACTCACTCGATCGGAGTCCATTGGGTGTGAATAAATACTTGATGGAAAGATAATTTTATGCACCACGCATGGAAGGTATTGTTCTCTACATGGTCTGATCTGGGCAGAGAGGAAAATTTGTGAAAAAAGAGGCAGCGATAAAGTGCAATGGAGAAGGTGATGATGATGATGCAATGAGATGATTGGGCAAGCTTCTCATCGAGCATAAGTGATCGTGTCAAGCATGGAGAGTGGATCAAGGCTGCATGAACACCTTCAAATCTTGCATGAAGGATCATGGCTCTGCAAAAATAAGAAGGTATGTGAGAAAGTCGAGCTCTATGACTTTAAATGAAGCGCTTTGCGTGAGGCAACCCGGTTTTTATTTATATATACATGACCGTCTACATTGTGCTCTTTAATCGAACCATCAAGTAACATTATACCATTGCTCTAATAAAAACCACAACACCATGTTGTATGATCTAATTGCTATTGAGGGAGCGCTTTGTTATTTGATCTTGGAAAACTTGTAGACCTTTTTGTGTGCCTATTAGAGTTTAGAGTCTTTTTCTTTTGTTTCTTTTTAGAGAGATATATGAAGTTGGCACCATCCTTTGATTGTAAACCTGTGGCTAGTTAATTTAGGCTAACTTTTGTTTTAGACAACCTCCATATCATGTTGTTTTGTTCATCCATGTTATATTGCATTGCATGTTGTGTTAATCTAACTTTTCGTCCACCCAACCTAAGCCTTCCTATAACTCCCACCAAAAACCATAGCCAATAGAGGTAGGATTGATTGTGTACCGTTTGCCGTCCGGGATGAACAAGTCTATCTCTTTCCTCTCTTCTAACTAAAAACTTTGACTAGCCTCCCCATAAAATCCTTAGGAAAACCTTTCACACCTTTAGCCATCCTAAAACCATAGGTTAGTTTTTCATTAAATGACTTGTAGCGCCACCTTAGTTAGAATTTCTACACTTGACTTCCTCTCTTCAAAATCCTTGTTTGAGCCAAAAATATAGGATACCTATAACCTACCCTTAAACCTTGTTAGTTTGGTGGATTGATTCTTTTCGATGGGTTACTTTAGACCACATCAAAAGTGTTTTTAAAACCTTGCTAATGTTTGTTTGTGCTAACATCTTGCATTTTCATTTTGCATCCATCTTTTTGTCATCATCCACTTTATGTTAGCTTATGATCTTGTGAAGCTTTATGATGAATGCTTTCGTACCTACGTTAATGCTTCATATGACGATATGGGCATTTTTCTTTTTGTAATCTTGTGTAAACATGGTGTTTAGACATGATTAGAGACCCACAACATTCAGTTTTATATACCTTGCTATCATATTCCATTGGATTGTTTATAAACTTTGCAATGCGCCCTACTTATCTTACACCATGAAGAGTTGTTAATCTTGGGATAAGCATGATGTTTTGACCATGGTTAATAAATCTTTATGGCGAGGGAGAAGTTTGGCATCCACTTTGTAAGAATGAAGCTTAGAATTTGGCATAAACATTGTTTTGTTTTTATACCATCCTTTCATTTGCATACACGCTTGCACTCACGTATACCCATTAGGATTTTCGCTAGATTAACTATGCCACGAGTGAAGATCGTAGGGATGTCATGGTTTGTTGGCATAGGGTGAGTATTCCCGACCGTCACCTCGGGGGTACTTTGTGCATTATAGTTATTTTGCAGGCATGGTGAATCACTCCCATGAGTTCGTGATAAAAGCTGAAATCAAGATCATCAACACCTCCAAAATCCCGAAAGGAGCACTGCTGTTTTCATCAAGATTAAGCACATGTTCAGAGATGTACAAAAGGGAAAGTTTGGATATTCAAGTGCTCCATTAAGTATACTTTCCAATGCATCAACATTTTAGGAGACCTGTGCAAGAAGTTACAACCAAATCTTTGGGCATCACACATTCTGAAATCAGCCTGGGACAGCTTGCACCAACAAAGTAAAAAGGGCGTAACTCTCTTGTTCGGAGTCCGATCGGGATGAATGACCACTCGTTGGAAAGATAATTTCAAGCACTCTGTAATGGAGCTATTATTCAGTACAAACTCAGTTCTGGAAGTAGAAGGAAAACTCGTGGAAGATGAACCAGCAATAAAGGACAACATGGAAGGAGGAGAAGATGGGATAAGAAACAATTGGGATCAAGGCTCGTGGCAAAGGGCGAACATTGAAGGATGAACAAAGGCAACAATGTGATGATGATCTTCTCACATGAACAATGAACTACGGTGGCCGCCGCGAGTCCTCGAAGTTGTCTAGGAGATGGCCTAGGCCTACCCTAGCCTCCATGGCCGCCTTGCACGGTTGAGCCATGGCGGAGTTCCGAAGCTAGTTGAGGTCATCAATGGTATGTACTCAGTGGAGATGATCTAAACGCATTTATTATGTGATTAAAGTACTTCATGTCATCCGATCGTTTAGCGACTCGATTCCTCCCTCGATGATTTTGTTTTCTTCTTGGTTTTGCTTCTTCCCCAATCTAGTCTATAGCTAAATTACATAGGGTGCTCTTGTAGCCGCGGTGGCTAGAGGTGCATACCTATTGACGGTTAATAGTTGTATCAAAGTTCTTTTATGACTTGCAAGCGGACAAGTCTCCCGTCGTAGTCAAGGGACCCTTTTTCCCTCGAGTGGTGAACCCAAGGTATCGAATCCTTGTAACAATGTGCAACGCAAGGATTCAATCTAGTAAAGCAAGGAAAGCTATCTTATGAAGACAAGTTGCATCTAATCTACTAACTCATAAAGAAAACGAATCTAATCTATTCTACTAAAGAGGTAGCAAGAGAAAGCAAGAGATAACCGATCTAGAGAGTCTAGATCATGCTTATGTTGTAGGTCCAAACAAGATAGATAAAGATAGAAAAGCGAATCTCATTAAAAGCATCTTTAAATCGTGGCCTTCCATCCGACTCTGAAAACGCCCGCCTTTCGGAACCCCCGTTCTGTCACAACGTATCCCTACTCATGCGGGTAGTCTAGGGTGAGTTCGATAAGAACAAGTTGAAATCACTTGGTGTTGACGGTGAAAATCCGTCAACCTAGCCATGAGTTTACCTTCGGTGTTGGCATGACTTTTGTATCTTATTCATTGGTACTAACCCCCGTGGTATAACAAGTTCACTTGTGCATGTCGGTTTTGGAGTTAAGTGTTTACGCAGGGTTTTAACGATGAAAGCAAGACTTCCGGGATAAGTTCATTTAGCACCTCATGACAAGACCTTGAAGCCCGATACGAGTCAAGCAATGAAGTGAACATGACTCCAAGAGCCCAAGGACCAAGCCCGAGAAGATGATAAACTCCGAGGACCGAACCGGAAAAGTGCCTGAATCTTGCAAGACAAGGAGTTGAGTCCAATTCGGAGAGAAACCGACGTCAAGGGCCCACATGCAAAAGGGGAGAACATCTAGAAGACGTGGGAAGCAACACCGGCGAAGCAGCCGCGGGATGGGCCGAATTGGGCCCGAGGCCGGCCGGCCCGGCCAATTCGGGGCCCAATCGGCCTCTCCTTTGACCTAATTGCTTCTCGGGCTATAAATAGCCCCCCGACCGAGAGCCACGCGAACCGAAGTCGTAATCCGCCGCCGAGGAGCGAGAGAAGCTTGAGGGACACCATCTCGGAGATGAGGGTCGTGCTAGTTGTCTAGGGTTTCCCTAGCCGACGTGGGAACCTTGCATGGAAGACCACGTCGGAGCTCGGAGCGAGGATCAAGATCGAGGGAGGGCCCCGGTGGTGATCTTGTTCATGTAATCATTCATGGTGAAGTTTGTAAGTGAATTCGATTTCTAGCGATCAAGTGCCTTCTCGATGATTTTGATTTCTTCTTGGTTTTGCTTCTTCTACGATCTAGTCTATAGCTAGATTACTTAGGGTGCTCTTGTAGCCGCGGTGGCTAGAGGTGCATACCGGACCGGCCAAGTGATTTCAACTTGTTCTATCGAACTCGCCCTAGACTACCCGCATGAATAGGGATACGTTGTGACAGAACGGGGGTTCCGAAAGGCGGGCGTTTTCGGAGTCGGATGGGAAGGCCACGATTTAAAGATGCTTTTAATGAGATTCGCTTTTCTATCTTCATCTATCTTGTTTGGAGCTACAACATAAGCATGATCTAGATTCTCTAGATTGGTTATCTCTTGTTTTCTCTTGTTGCCTCTTTAGTAGATTAGATTAGATGTGTTTTCTTTATGAGTTAGTAGATTAGATGCAACTTATCTTCATAAGATAGCTTTACCTTGCTTTACTAGATTGAATCCTTGCATTGCACATTGTTCCACGGATTCGATACCTTGGGTTCACCACTCGAGGGAAGAAGGGTCCCTTGACTACGACGGGAGACTTGTCCGCTTGCAAGTCACAAACGAACTTTGATACAATTATTAACCGTCAACACTTGGCCGGTCCGGTATGCACCTCTAGCCACCGCGGCTACAAGAGCACCCTAAGTAATCTAGCTGCAAACTAGATCGTAGAAGAAGCAAAACCAAGAAGAAAACAAAATCATCGAGAAGGCACTTGATCGCTAGAAATCGAATTCACTTACAAACTTCACCATGAATGATTACATGAACAAGATCACCACCGGGCCCTCCCTCGATCTTGATCCTCGCTCCGAGCTCGACGTGGTCTTCCATGCAAGGTTCCCACGTCGGCTAGGGAAACCCTAGACAACTAGCACGACCCTCATCTCCGAGATGGTGTCCCTCAAGCTTCTCTGCTCCTCGGCGGCGGATTACGAATTGGATGATGCGTGGCTCTCGGTCAGGGGGCTATAAATAACCCGAGATGCAATTAGGTCAAAGGGGAGGCCGATTGGGCTCGGAACGAGCCGGGCCGGCCGGCCCGGGCCCTTCCCGCCCAATCTCGTGGTGCCTTCGCCCGGTGTTGCTTCTCTCGTCTTCTAGATCTTCTCCCCTTTTGCATGTGGGCCCTTGACATCGGTTTCTCTCCGAATTGGACTCAACTCCTTGTCTTGCAAGATTCAACACTTTTCTGGTTTGGTCCTCGGAGTTTATCATCTTCTCAGGCTTGGTCCTCGGGCTCTTGGAGTCATGTTCACTTCATTGCTTGACTTGTATCGGGCTTCAAGGTCTTGTCATGAGGTGCTTAATGAACTTATCCCGGAAGTCTTGCTTTCAACGTTAAAAACCTGCATAAACACTTAACTCCAAAACCGACATGCACAAGTGAACTTGTTATACCACGGGGGTTAGTACCAATGGATAAGATACAAAAGTCATGCCAACACCGAAGGTAAACTCATGGCTAGGTTGACGGATTTTCACCGTCAACAATACCAGACCGACCAAGTGATTTCAACTTGTTCTTATCGAACTCGCCCTAGACTACCCGCATGAATAGGAGTACGTTGTGACAGAACGGGGGCTCTGAAAGGCGGGCGTTTTCGGAATCAGACCGGAGGATAGTAGTTTGAAGATGGCTTTGGATGAGATGCATGTCGCGCTTGCTCTTTTGGCTAGAACTACGACTAGAAGATGATAGGCATTAGTTTCCCTTGTTTGCACTTTACATTGTCTACGTTCATGGATGCGCAACCTTATGCTATAACTCATACATCTTTAAGGTTTATCTTCTTATGCAATCAATGCTTCATGTTAGGCCAGATCAATAGGTTAGATGGAGAATCCTAGGAGTTTGCTTCCGATCCTTGGATTGACAAATCTAGGGAGGACCCTCCTTGGTGAAAAAGGCACCAAGTCACCCGTAGGCTTGCGGTGAACTTGAGCACGGTTTTGAACCGTCAACAGCTGGCTCGGCACGAGAACCTCCTCTGCGACAGTGGCAACTCGTTGGGGTGATGATGGCCCCGCTCCTACGACAACTCCCTCGGCCACGCCGGCCACCGAGGGGCCAAGCGCGGCTGTGGCTGCTTCAGCGGGCTGGGGCAGGGACGCACCCATGTCCTCCCCGGTCGATGTTGGCGGGGGCACGATCATGACCGACTCCGTGCCGGCCGCGGACTCCCTATGAACCCCCTCTGCCGGCTCCGGCACGGCGGGGGGCGCCGAGCCACCGGAACCCTCATTTTGACGCAGCGCTGATGCGATGGTGTCCAAGATTGACGGGTCGGTAAACATCTGCTCTGTCACCACCTCCAGCATCTCCCGGTCGTCACTCGGTAGTTTGGGAGCATCGAGGTCAATAGTCCCGATGCCGGGAAGTCCACATACCGGCACGACGACAAGTCCACCGCGCCCTCGACTGACACTACGCCCACGGTCGTCGAAGACTCAGGCATCATTGAAGTTGCGGCGTCACGCTCCCCCGTTGGAGGGGGTGGCACCAAACCATCGTCCGCGGGCAGCATCACCACGTCCTCGCTACCCGTGCTGGCCCTGGCCAGAGGCTCTGATGTCACTTCGGGAGTGATCGTCTCCATGACCGTCCGCTCTTCCTCGATGGCGGCGGCGGCGGCCAATGGCGGGGGCAGTGCGGCCGACCCCTCTACCACGGTGGCCACGACCAACCTTTCCTCGACCTGCACTGAGAGCAGCTCAGTGTATGGAGGCTGAGGACGAGGTTCAGAAGGCATGGCACGCGCGCTCAAAGCCAAACGCTTCAGAGGCGTGAGGCAGAGAACGCCGGTGTCGGCATGCTTGCGAGAGGATAGAACCAAGATAAGTAAGCAAAACAAGCTGAAGAGTCCGCGATGGTGGCTCCGAGGACAAGAACTTACATCTTGGAGCGCACCCGGGACTTCTTCACCGGGCGGCCTGACAAGCCCTGCTCGAGGGCTGCGCGCTTGGAGCCCACCAACTCGGGGGCTGCTCCACTTCGACCCGCCACCTCGACGGCGGCGCTGCACTCCCCCGGCTGCCCGGGGCCGATCCTCCGACCACCACCACGGCCAGGGTTGATCCTTGGCCCCTGCCGGCGACGAGGGAAATGTGTACATTTGGGGCTCCGCCGCCCTGAATAAGCAATGACTGAAGGCGCCGCGACACGCTCGACGTCGACGCCCGTCCGTCGACCTCGCCCGCGACCGGTGCCTCTGCAGGGAGTCCGAGTCGGGGCGGTCAGATCCGTTGAAGAGTTGGCAAGTCGGAGCCGGTCACTCCTCCGACTGCCTCGGAGGGTCGGCCTGGTGAGGTAGGGCTCTCTGCGACTCGGTGGTGCTCGTCCCGCTGGGAGCCATGCAAGGGCGGACCACCCGCTGGTCCTCTCGGGCGGGACGAGCTGCTGATCACGAGCTCGAACCTGCATTCTTATCACGTGTGGCTATCTGTGGTCGCCGCAATGATGATACTTCTGTGGCATGAGGAGGTGACGACGAAGACGACCCCGACATGTCGCTCCAATCCACCACCACACTAGCCACGTCGCCGCTCCACGACGGCTCCGGCGATGGATCTTCGTTGGAGGAGATGTTGCGCTCCCCCGCCTTCTGCCTCCTGATGTGGTTGTTTTTCCGACAGCGCTTGGCGATCTCGTGCTCCTTGTGCTGTGCCTTGCGCGCTGCACATCGCCTTTCCGCGGCCGCTTTGTTCCAGTTGAAGATCACCTCCTCTGGGAGAGGCGCCTTGGCCGGAACGAGGTGAGCACACCTCAAATGCAACAGTAAGAAGACGAAGGGATCAGTCAGAGCAGAAGGTCTCCGAGAAGACCAGCAACACAACGAAGAACACAGAACAACCAGAATCTATCCAGAAGACGACAACTCACAAATTTCTCAGTCCCCTCGTGGGGGAGCATCGGGTGTAGCTGCACCGGCGGCCACGAGTAGGTTGACTTCCCGATCGCCTGCGCCACGCGATGCTGGACTTCAAGCAGCAATGGGGGAGTCAGAGCAGTCACGGTCCCCTTCAAGGGGGCTCGATCGGCTGTCATCTCGCTGAGACGAAGTGGTCACCTCCAGAGCGGCACAACTCCTCGGGCATGGTACTACCCGAGGACTTCAGACAAGGTGACCCCGGCTCCACGGAGGCGCCTCAGCACCGCCCAATGATCCTTGAGGATCTTTTCTTGCTCCGCCTTCGTGGGGCCATCCAACCAGTTCCTCCGCGACTGGCCGATGAATTTCCGGTGTACGCCAGAAGCGCGAACTCGGGGTCGTTCCGCAGATAGAACCACCACGTATGCTAGCCGCTATTCTAGCTGGTTAGGGATGCCGGGAGGTAGTCGTCACCCTGACCTTGCTTCATCCAGAGGTCGGCGTAGCTGATAGTCACCGTCCGGGAACCCTCCTTCAGGCACACGAACTTGAAGAAGTACCAAAAAAGGTGCCAATGGGCACTGATTCCCAGGTACCCCTCGCACATCGCCTCGAATGCCGCCATCTGCTGGATGTTATTCGGGTTGAGATGCTGCATCTGGGTCCGTACTCGAAGAGAACTCCGCAGATGAAGCGCCTGGCAGGGACGGAGAAGCCGCGCTCGTGGAACGCCACGAACGAGACCACGAACCCCTTGGGAGGGCGCGACACAGACTCATCGCTGGGCACCTTCCACTCCACGGTGGTGGTGAGTGGAGGGAGCTGGCCCGCCTCAACGAGATGAAGCAACTGCTCGCAGGACACATTGGAGCTAGTCCAGTTCGACATTGCGGCGACGGAGTATCGAGCGGGCTGAAGGCGCAAGAGGTGGTGGCGTCGCGGATGTGGAAGAGCACAAGAGGCGAGATGCGAGCGTGGAGGAAGAAGATAATGGGAAAGCAAAGTCCTGAACCTGTGCCCGACGCGTGGTTTAAAGGTGTGAGTACGACACTCACCTTCAACACCGGGCCCGCCATGTCAGCGACACGTTCGCCTGCGCGCGTGCCCCGACGAAACAGGCACCCACTCACACGACGCCTCGATCCCTGCGAGGTACGGACCTGCAACACCCACGCGCAATCATGATTAAATGGTCACGTCCATCACGTCGGCCGAAATGACCACGCCCACTACTTCGCCCGCATTTACCACGCTGCCCACGATGGCCACGACGGTAAACCATGACTACCTCGACAAAGTAACCCCAGGCTACGACAGCTACAATCACACATAAAAGCCCGCGAGCGTGTCTTCAACTCACTCACGGGCTCGGGGGCTACATCCGGTGGATGCGCTCGCGCGCACCCACCGAGAACACGAAGAACAACACCAACGCCAAGTCCGTGCAACTGAGCCTAAGCGCGACTCCTTGACTCCCCCTCAGGCTCGGGGGCTACTGACAAGGGCCCGGATTAGGGCCCCCTTTTGACGGCAAAAAGATCTCCCTTAACGCAAGGTAATCGGACACCATCAACAATGTGAAGGCCAGGATTGACAATGTCAAGGCCAAGATTCAAGACGAGGAAGACTGAGGACTCCAGTCAAGACCCACACTGGTAACACGTCACGATTCCGACTAGTTGGCAGCATCTCCGACCAGTTCCTTACAAGAGGGACCCCCCCCCCCCCCCACCGAGTCTCCGCCTCGCATGAGCCCCCCCCCCCCCCCCTCCGACCGGTGCATGGGCCATGACACGCGGCACGAGCTCGAAGCACGAGCATCTCCACCGAAACGCGTGAGGGAACAATTCCCTACGCCATGCAAATGCACTAGCTGGCGGTCATGCAAGCAGTTGGCCCCGACAAGAACCTTAATGCGGGTCGGTCCGGCTGCACAACCATCCCATCAACATCATCTCCCACTCTGCCACACGCAAGCTCAGCCCGAGGCACTCAAGCATCCCCTACGACGAGCTCAAGCCTAGACTTAGGCCCAAGCGTGGTGAGCTAGTCAAGTACTCGGGCAGGCTAAAACAACAGCAAACTACTCAGAGGAGATGCCAAGCATCCCTGGGTGAACAGCTACGCCCGGCCACGCGGCGGCTCCCATGACCAAGTAGCACGACTCCACTTCAATACGTCCCGACGGACAGCGACGCGCGACGGGACATCCTAGCAACCGAGAACTGTACTTCTTTTCCACTCCCCCCTTGTGCCCCTCCCCTTGTGACAATAAAAGGGAGAGGAGAGCAACCGTTACAAGGGTTAGACCTCATTCAGATCGAAATCCATTCAAAGGGACTTGGGACCAACACCCTCTCCTAACCATTTTGTAAACCCTACTACAAACACCCCTAGCTCGGGAACATGGCAGCTCGACACAGGATGTAGGTTATTACTCCACGGAGGGTCGAACCAGTCTAATCTCGTTGTCTCCTGTGCTAACCACCGACGCACGATCGATACAAATTTATTGCCGGCGGCAGAGAACCCCGACACTCAATCTGCAGTAGATGTACCTGTAGAGGTAGCTTAGGGTAGTTTATGTAAGACAAACAGAGTAGTTAGTAACTTGTTTGAATTATCAATGAAAGTTATCCATGATGTGTGTGAAATGAGTACTCGTGGCCGCCACTTGCACTGAAGTGTGCGGAGTACCAAAACGTGGAGAACTCGTGAGTAGTAGTACTCGGTAGGAGATGCCTGTTTGGAAGGCTTAGTAAAGAAGTTGAGTAGAAACAAACTTTATTACTGACGAATGAGTACACCTGGTTGGCCAGGGCTGTTTACAAGTGTAGTCGCTAGGACCCGCGGGCCGCCTACGGCTAAGTGGTGCTAGGGCCCTTGAGCCACTTAGAGATAGAGATTTGTCGACAGTCGTATAGACTGGATCTAGAGTACATGGTCTTGCAGACCGCCGCTAGAGTCCTCAGCACTCTAAGCAGCCTAAGATCCGTTAGTAGCCGTTGACACTGGATCTTGGAGAAGAGTAGTCTGGAGACTAGTGCTAGGACCGAAAGGTCGCTTACAGCTTAGAGTCCGTGAGTAGTGTAGACTTGGAACCATAGAGGAGTAGTCGAGCGACTACGTGTAGAAGCGACACAGTTTGTCGACGTTCCACGAGTTGCTGATGTCGTTGCCTTTAAGTGTTGGGAGGCGGTATGAGCCTGGTCCGGTCACCTTGGAGACAGAAGAGGGACCTTCCCAAGGTGAGCTGAGCTTGTGTAGTCCTTCCATGTTCGGGATGCAACGGAGGACTAGGCCGACGACGTTGAAGGAACGTTCCTTGACGTTGCGATCGTGGTAGCGCCAGATACCCTCTAGGTACTGTGCTGACTGGATGAGGGTGGCGCAGCGGGCTTCTTCGAGGCTGTCGATGTCAACTCGTCTGCTGTCTTCTGAGATGCCTTCGTCGTATTCTTCTACTGTCGGGGATTCCCACATCACGTCGGCAAGTAGAATAGCTTTGGAGCCGTAGACCAGGAAGTAGGGTGACTGCCCTATTGGCTTGGTAGGTTGAGTACGTAGCCCCCAGAGTGCATTGGGTAGTTCCTTGATCCACTTGCCTCCGTTGGTGTTTGCTGCGTCATGCAATCGCTTCTTGAGGGCGTCGCACACTCGACTTGTCTATTGCCACGCGGGTGGGCGACTGAGATGTACCAGATGTCGATCCCGCTGTTCTCGTAGTACTCTTAGAACTGTTGGTTGTTGAAGTTGGAACCCAAGTCTGTGATGATGCGATGCAACCCGTAGCGATGCACGAGCTCATCCAAGAAGTCAATTACTCTTTTGGCCTTTGGGTAGGTGACCGGCTTGACTTCGATCCACTTGGTGAACTTTTCTATAGCCACCAAGACTCTCTTGAATCCTCCTGGCGCAATTGGCAGAGGCCCAATCATGTCGAGCCCCCAGCAGGCAAAGGGCCAGGTTGGTGGTGTGGTGACTAGCTTGTAGGCCGGGATGTGTTGTTGCTTGGAGAAGAATTGTCATCCTTGGCACTTTCTGGTGAGTTCTTCATCATCGGCCAAAGTTGTGGGCCAGTAGAAAGCTCATCGAAAGGCTTTGCTCACCAGCGTACCAGAAGACACGTGGTTGCCGCAGACGCCTTTGTGGATCTCCTCCAAGATGTCCATTCCTTCATCCCGAGGTATGCACTTCATGAGTACTCCCGAAGTAGCACCCCACCTGTAGAGCTTGTCGCCGACTAGTACGTATGTCTTGGCTTGACAGATGAGTTGTTCGGCCATGTTCTTGTCAGAGGGAACCTTCTGCTCGTGGATGTAGTCGATGAAGGGTTGTCGCCAGTCAACGTTGATCATCATGACCTCTTAATCAGGCTATGGTAACGCTGGGTCAGTGGTCGTGGGCACCGGCTCCGGGATGGATGGCGCATGAAGATCGTGGATGAAGACTCCGACGAGTACTTGTGCACGAGTAGAACCAAGCTTCGACAAGACGTCCACTGCAACGTTGTTGTCGTGGACGACGTGGTGGAACTCGAGACCGTAGAACTTGTTCTCGAGCTTTGCGGACTTCCAGGGAGTAGTCATCCATGTTCTCCTTGTTACAATCCCAAGACTTGTTGACTTGGTTGATGACCACTACGGAGTCGCCGTAGACTAGTAGCCGCTTGATGCCCAATGAGATTACGAGGTAGGGCCCATGAAGTAGGGCCTTGTACTCGGCTTTGTTGTTTGAGATCTTCCAGAAGATCAGCATGACGTACTTGAGTTGTTCGCCCTTTGGAGAAATCAAGAGTACTCCTGCACATGCGTCCCCGAGCTTAAGTGAGCCGTCAAAGTACATCACCCAGTGTTCTGGCCGCTCGGTTGGAGTTGTAGCTGATTCTCCCGTCACTCTGCCATGAAGTCGACTAGTGCTTGGGACTTGATAGCAGTACGTTGCTAGAACTCGATGTTGAGGCCGCTGAGTTCGACTACCCACTTGGAGATTCTTCCAGTAGCATCCTGATTGCAGAGTATGTCACTGAGCGGGTAGTCAGTGATGACGACAATCGAGTACTCCTGGAAGTAGTGTCGTAGCTTCCGCGAGGTGATGAGCACAGTGTAGAGTAGCTTCTGAACCGGCTCATACCGTGCCTTTGACTCTGAGAGGACCTCGCTGATGAAGTAGACTGGTCGCTAGACTGGGTAAGCGTGGTCGACTACCTACCACTCGACAACGGTGGCAGTACTGACCATATGAGTAGTCGCAGCGAGGTAGAGTAGTAGTTGCTCCTTTTTGCGAGGAGCCATGAGGACCGGTGGTTTTGACAGGAAGTCTTTGAGCTGCACCAGAGCTTGGTCACCCTCTGCGGTCCACACGAACTTCTCTTGGTGCTTGAGTAGTTTGAAGAAGGGTAGTCCCTGTTCTCCAAGCTTTGAGATGAATCTATTCAGGGCCGCCATGCACCCGGTCAGCTTCTGTACATCCTTGATGCAAGTGGGAGCTTTCATGTTGGTGATGGTGGAGATCTGCTCGGGGTTGGCTTTGATGCCGTGATGGCTGATGATGAAGCCGAGTAGTTTCCCTGAAGGTACGCCAAAGACGCACTTGTTGGGATTGAGCTTCCACTGGTACTCTCGCAGGGATGCGAAAGTCTCTTCAAGATCGGCGATGAGTGTGCCAGAGTTTTGGGTCTTGACGACCATGTCATCCACATAGGCTTCGACATTCTTGTTGAGCTGCTTCTTGAAGTAGGCTTGGATAGCTCGCTGGTAGGTGGTGTCGGTGTTCTTCAACCCGAACGACATTGTCGTGTAGCAATAGGCGCCGAATGGGGTGATGAACGCGGTCTTCTCCTGGTCTTCTTCCTTGATAGTCATCTGGTGGTACCCGGAGTAGCAGTTGAAGAAGCAGAGCAGGTCGCAGCCTGCCGTGGAGTCGATGACTTGATCAATCCGCGGCAACCCGAAAGGGTCCTTGGGGCAGTGCTTGTTGAGGTCGGTGTAGTAGACACAAGTCCTCCACTCGTTTGTGTTCTTCTTGCAGACAAGGACGGGGTTGGCGAGCCACTCAGGATGGAAGACTTCACGGATGAAACCAGCCGCGAGTAGTTTGGCGAGTTCCTTCTTGATGGCATCCCGTCGGTCGTCGGTGAAGCGGCGGAGGTGTTGTCGCTTGGGGGTAGATTTAGGATCGACGTTGAGTGAGTGCTCGATCAGCCTCCTGGGCACCCCTAGCATGTCTGTTGGTTTCCACGCGAAGATGCCTTGGTTAGCCCGGAGGAAGCTGATGAGCGCGTCTTCCTATTTCGGATCAAGACCCACCCCGATCATGGTAGTCTTGCTGCTGTCGCCCGTCCCGAGGTCGATGGCCTTCACTTGAACTTCCTTTGATGGTTGAGGCTTGTTTGCTGTGTCAGACTTCTCAGATATCTCGAGTTCGGTTGGGGCAAGCCTCTTGGATGCAACAAAGATCTCCATCATTACATTAGGTACTTGGTTGGTTGCTGTGAGTTCCACGGCTTCAGTGTCGCAGTCGAAAGAGATCTTCAAGTCCGCTTCCAGCGTGAGTACTCCAGCAGGACTTGGCATCTTGAGTACCAAGTAGGTGTAGCGGGGTGCCGCCATGAACTTGGCGATAGTTGGTCTGTAGAGAATGGCATGGTAGGAGGTTTCGAAGTCCGCGACCTCGAACTTTATGTACTCAGTGTGATAGTTCTCGCTTGTCTCCCCAAAAGTAACTAGCAGGACCACTGAACCTAGTAGAATAGCCGTGTTACCGGGGACAATGCCATAGAAAGGTTACGCGCTCTTGGTGAGCATGTCGGTGATGTCGAGCTTAATCTTCTTCAAGGTCCTCTTGGTGAAGAGGACATTCAGCCTGCTTCCGCCGTCCATGAGTACCTTGTTGAGTCTAGAGCCAGTGACTATAGGTTTCAAGACGAGTGGAAAACGTCCTGGCTCGGGGAATCTTGTCCATTGGCCCGTGTGGGAGACGGTAATGGGTACCTCCGACCACCTTAGAGGTGTCAGCATCACCGGTTCAATGTTCAAGACTTCCCGTTGGGTGGCCTTCTGAGACCGTCTGTGGGTAGTCCACCAAAGAGGACATTCACCGTCTTGTCGTGTTCCTAGAGGTCACCGTTGCCTTTGTTGACTTTCTTCTTGTCTTTCTTGTCGTGAGGAGGCTGTGGGTCTGGAGTATCTTTGAGTGCTCGCCGGAGTTGGTAGCACTACTCGGTGGTGTGGTTGCCATCCAGATGCCACAGACACTTCTCTTTGAGCAAGTCTTTGAAGCCGCCAAAGGTCTTTTTCGAGTTGTCCTTCGCAGGGTGTTGTATAGCCGCGACTATGTTGTCTGGCTTGCGCTTGTGGTTAGGACCTGAGTAATTGTTATTATTGCAACCCCCGTGATCCTTGTTGTTGTTGTTGTTGTTGTTGTTGTTGTTGTTGTTGTTGTTGTTGTTGTTGTTGTTGTTGTTGTTGTTGCCTGTGTTGTTCTTGCTCTTTCCACGAATGGAGTCGTACTTGGCGTTTGCCTTGTCCTCTTCGTCGGCCGATGATGTGATCATGTCCTTGAGCTTTGTGATGGAACTTGTGCGGCAACGACTGAAGTCTTCGAAGGTGCGACGGTGGTAAAGTCCGTCTTGGAAGAGGTCGATGACCTCCTTGTCAGTGACGTCGACTACGGTCGCACGCTTATCGAAAAAGTGTCGCATGTACTGGCGGAGCGTCTCACCTTGTTCTTGCTTGACCATTGCCAGATCCATGCAGGTGCCTGAGCGCCCCATGGAGCTCGCAAAGTTGCTGGTGAACTGAGCTTTTCAGCTAGTCCCATTAGTCGTTCGAGTTCCTGTCGAGTGACTCGAGCCAGGTGAGTGGGGCTTGGTCCAGACAGACATGGAAGTAGGCACTCCGTGTCGTTGTTGCCACCAGTGTTTTCAATGGATAAGGCATAGCACCTGAGCCACTAAACTGGATCTTGCTTCGCGTCATATTTTGTGATCCCGAGAGGTTTGAACTTCTCAGGAAGGAGCAGATCGCGCAGTCATGCGTAGTAGGCGGGGAAGTCGGCTCGCTTTAGTATCCTTTTTGCAACGGATCTCGTCAATCCTATGGCAGGCGTCGTAGCTGCCACATGAGTTGTGGTGGCGTCGCTATTCGTGTCGCCTTCGCGATCGCTGCTGGCACCATGGGATGAGCTTCCGCCACTGCTACCGCCACCGCCGCCGCGACTACTTCCAGCACCGCCGTGGCTACCACCGGTGTCGCCCTGGCTGTTGCCGCCCTGAGAGGGTCCTCCAACTGAAATGGTTCATCATCTTCCGTGCCTAGCAACATCCTAAGCATGGGGGAAGACTTGGTGGACGAAAGAAGACCGCATGGAGTTCAAGGATCATGATTGCTACATATGCCGATCTTCCTTCTTCCATGCTAAGCACAATGCTTAAGCATGGGGGAGGGTGCGCTACATCACAAGCATCAAAGGACGGTAACAATTCTTCAACCCTCTCTTTGTCCTTGTCTTTCTAAATGCTTGTATATATGTATATGCCTTCAGCAACCTTAGATGCAACTTTTGTATGTCTCTCTTGTTAAATAACATGGATTCTAGGAGTACAACCTAGTTTTTGTTTTTTGTATATTGTCATCACCCTATGCTCACCATGATGAAATAATTTTGGCTTGATCTTCCTCGTTGATATATGATGACCATTGCCGCTTTGTTTAAACTTTGTGCTTGTTTATGCATGATTAAGCTATTGCTCTATCTAATACAAATCTGAAATTAATTAAATGCTAGCTTAATTAAATGGTTTGTTTTATGCTCTCAACTTTGGATGGGTCGAAGGACAAATTACTTTTTGATTTTAAAAGTCATGCTAACCTTTTCATTAATACCTCTTGCATTTTGCTCTACCTATCCAAAGCCTTATATATTGAGTGCAACCATAGTTTACAAGAGTTATTGTTGGGTGAATTGATTCAAGGCTCGATTCTCTAGCTCGTGACTAAGAAGCTGGTCATTCCGTTTTTTGCGTAACTTATCTTTTGCTAGCCTATTCTATCTGTGCATTGTGAGCTCCCACATCGGAAGTTTTGCAAACCTTGCCGGATATCCACCCTTTAATTCAACATCATCTTTTGTGTTAACCTCCTTCACCTACCTATCACTTATGGAGACGACACGGCACAAGAAGGTGCTTCAAAGGGAAGATTCAAGTTCCCTCTCATCAAGTCATCCGGTACCTACCTTAACACCACTTCCTCTTTGCTCGGAGATGAGCAAACGTCTAAGGATGGGGGAGGAGGTAGGTACAATGCAAATTAGAGTTCTAGGGGAGATAAAAAATTTAGATGAGAGGAGAAAATAAAAAAATTCAAAGCGCCTCGCACCGTCAAAGAAAAAAAGAGAGGAAAAAAGAAAAAAGAAGGGAGAAAAAGAAAAAATAAAAAAAGAGTAAAAATAATCTCCCTCGGTTCTCTAGTTGCTTAAGGATTTTTCAAGGACTTCAAGATCAAGACCCATACTCATTTTTCCAACCATGTGACATCCAATAACGAGGACTTCATTGGGGCCTCGTGATCATTCTTGGCCATTTGCACATGGCCACCTATCTAAAAGTGTGATTTCTCTCCCCCCTCCTTGTGTACATTATTTTTCCAATGACCTTTTTGACGAGTAATGATAAGTCTATGAGAAGCTTGCCTTGTTTTGATAATAGACTCGACTTTAACATCTTGGTAGGGATAAAAACTTTCCTATGAGCTCCAAATAAAACCCTTCCACCTACAAAAATGAGAGGGAAAGGATATAGATCAAGTAGGCTTGAGAGAGTTGTGAGATGAGAGAGTTCATGAGCAAGATGCAAGAAGGTTTAAATTTTTGTACTTGGTTTAGCTTTTTATTCACCTCGTTCTTCACTTCAAAAGTTTCTAAGCCCTATTCGAATTTTGTGGAGCATGATTAATTACTTGTGGAAAGCGCTTAGATTATATCTACCCTCCATAGAGATGAAAGCTAGTTATATTATGGAATTTTAACAAATATAAACTTGGAGAGCATTATGCTTTCTCATGTCTGATCAAGTGCAGGGTATGAACAATGAAAGGCAATGCTGATATCCATTGAAAACTTACTCGAGGATGGGCAAGGTTTAAGCATGGGGGAGATGTTGACGGTGAATTTCCGTCAACCTAGAGTACTTGTTATACATTGGTTTCGATTATGATTTGCAACTAACCCGCCACTGGGCAGACTAATGATGTAACAAGTTCACTTGTGAATGTAGTATTTGGAGTATGTTGTTTACGCAGGATTTAGACACTAAAAGGAGCACTTACGAGAGAACAATGAGCACTTTATGAGAAGATTATGAAGCCCGACACAAGTCAAGACACATGATGAACATGACTCCAAATGGCCTAGGGACCAAAGCATGAAGCCATAAAACTCCAGGGACCTTAACAGAAGATGTTGGAGCTTGCATGACAAGGAGATCTATCTAAACCATGGAGAAGACGACGTCAAGGGCCCACATGCAGAAGGGAACAAGTCAACAATTGACCGAGAAGCGTCGGGGAGTGAAACGGGGTCGAACCGGGCCTGGGCCAGTCGGCCCAGGCCTCCTGTTTCGGGCCCGGTTCACGACGCCCTTTGACCAAGGTGTTTCTCTATAAGTTGCCTCTGCCTCTGTCGGCCGCCACATCCATCCATTCATTAGAGAGTCGGCGAAACCTAGGAGAGGGCGATGAAGGCAGATGACGGCTGCCGCGAGTCCTCGAAGTTGTCTAGGAGATGGCCTATGCCTACCCTAGCCGCCATGGCCGCCTTGCACGGTTTAGCCATGGCGGAGTTCCGGAGCTAGTTGAGGTCATCAATGGTATGTAGTCGGTGGAGATGATCTAAACACATTTATTATATGAGTAAAGTACGTCATGTCATCCGATCTTTTAGCGATTCGATTCCTCCTTTTTATGATTTTTCTCTCGCTTGGCTATGCTTCGTCTTCAATTTATTCTATAGATAGATTGCTTGGGGTGCTCTTGTAGTCATGGTGGCAAGAGGTGCATACCGGATCGACCAAGTGTTTTCAACTTGTTCTTGTCGAACTCGCCCTAGGTTAACCTGCGTGAATAGGAGTGCGTTGTGATAGGACGGTGGCTCCAAAAGGCGGGCATCTTTGGAATCGGACCGGGGGATAGTAGTTTTAAAGATGGCTTTGGATGAGATGCATGACGCGCTTGCTCCTTCGGCTAGAACTACGACTCGAAGATGTTAGGCCTTAGTTTCCCTTGCTTGCTCCTTACCTTGTCGGCGTTCATGGATGTGATCAACCTTATGTTATAACTCATATATCTTTAAGATTTATCTTCTTATGCAATCAGTTCTTCGTGTCAGGTTAGATCGATAGGTTAGATGGAGAATCCTGGGAGTTTGTTTCCGATCCTTGGATTGACAAATCTAGGGAGGACTCTCCTTGGTGAAAAAGGCACCAAGTTACCCGTAGACTTGCGGTGAACTTGAGCACGGTTTTGAACCGTCAACAGAGTACCCGACCAAGTTCATCTTGTTGGAGAAGTCATCTCCTTCGAGAAGAATTTTTATCGACTCTCATTCACTCCTCTCTCTGGTCGCCAGTCCGGTCATCACAAGGATCTCCGCGATATCTCTCTCTCTTCTTGTCTCTCTCTCTCTCAGATCCGGTGATGGAGCAGAATCATGACAGTCAGCCGGGGGGTGGGGCGTGGTGCCCATCTGGTGGGGGCCGTAGTGCCCAACTTTTTCTTTTTTTTATCGTTTTGAAAAAAGTTTGCCCAGTGCGAAGTTGTACACACGATGAGCACGTGTTCCGGCTCGTGACAAACACTTTCGTGTGCCCTTTGCGGAGAGCTTCCTCATGGCAAACCCTGTGCTGAGAGGAAAGGAGCCTTTGCGTAATTTAAACTATAGTGATTTAAACTGAATTCGAATTCACTATATCATATTTTTGTTTTGATTTAAGCATCTCCAAGAATTACAAATTGTATGATTGATTCCATCCCTGGAAGCGGTAAAGACTCCATCATGTACACGAGTGATTATGCCAGCTCATGCATAATTGATTACCGTTCTTTCCATGCTGCTGCATTATATAGTATTAACTGATCATTGATACGGGCTACCACCGGAGCTTGCCAGAATTGCTGTAGTATGTATGTAAAAATCATTTATGGAAATTTAATACGTTAGTATATCAAATTGGCTAGTAGTACGTAACATTTTCTAAATTGCCAGAATTGCTCGGCCCCACCCGACAGTCCCCTGTTGCCCGTGCGGCGACACCGCCGCTATCAGCGCCTCTCTCCTGTATTTATGCGTCCCCGTTCCCCGGTCCATGGCAGCAGCTAGCCGTCGGCCTAGGTCTCCCCGCCGCTGCTCTCCTCTCCTCCCTGTGCTCCTCTTTCCGGCCATATGGGCGACACCGATGCTAGGCCCTCCGCTCTCACCGCCAGCGGGCGCGGACTCTTCTCTGCTCTCTTCGGATGTTTCAGCCGCCGTATCAAGGAGCACGACGTCGACGCCGGCGGCAACAAGCCCGATCCGGCAGGCGGCGCCGCGTTCACAAGCAGCGGCGTGAGCGGTGGCGATGGAGCTATTTTCACCGCCGGCACCAATGCAGGGCAGCTGCCGGAGCTTGTTGGAGGCGGCGCCACGACGCCGGCTGCCGTTGGCGCTGCAGCTTTGGCAACCAGCAGCAGCGACAAGAAGGCGCAGGCGGTTACGACGGCGGACAACGACGGCGCCGCCAAAGAACGCGGCGGGACAGAGGATAATTGCGGCGCGGCGGCTCCCAGTCCCACGAGCGGCGGCACGGGGATGTCCGATCTGACGGAGGACCTCGTCGCGGAGATCCTCCTCCTCGTCCGTCCAGATTTGCCACGATACGGCAGCCGCCGCGTGGACCTCGTCTGCAAGTCCTGGCGCCGCATCGTTGCCGATCCTGGCTTCCGCCGCCGCTACGTCCATCTCCACCGACGAGCGCTCGTGTTTTCGACTGTCATGCATATCTCCTAATTTAAAGCTTTTTATATCATCGTGTCGTGTACCTTTACATCGAAATTCAAGTTGTCAAGACTATTCATCTGTTTTTCCAATAATAATTCAAGATTCCATGGAAGGATTGAGATGTTTCTTGACAGATTTCATGATGGCATATAATTATTTTTACTTTACTTGCATCTGAATTCGAAACGTTTGCATAGCTGTCTTTGAAACAATTTTGTCGGTCACTCTTATGGGGGTGGTGTTTGGTAGCGTGTATAAGGCCTGTCCAGGCTTCTCCAATGCAGCCCACCATTGTTTGGTAGGGTGCATAGCCTATTAGCCTGGCTCTGCCAATGCAAAAAAGAGGGTGCAAGCCTGGCAAGTGGGAAACCCAAGGGAGGTCTGTTCCCCATTATGCAGGCTACACGGAGCATCAAGTGGCCAAGATGTCGATTCTGGTCACTCGCCCGCACGCTGACCGTGGCGGAGGTCGCCCGCACGCCGGCTGCGCGAGCTCGCCCACACGCGGGCCGCGGCGAGGGTCGCCCGCACGTCGGTCGCGGCGGAGCTCGCTCGAGGTCGCCCGCACGCGGGTCGCGACGGAGGTCGCCCGCATGCCGGCCGCGGTGGAGCTCACCCGCACGGGAGTCGCGGTGGAGCTCGTCCGCAAGCCGACCGCGGTGGAGTTCACCCGCATGCGGGTCGAGGCGGAGCTCGCCCGCACGATGGCCGCGGCGGGTCTCGAGCGCCCCAAGGGACTCGAAGGTGGAGGCGTCATCGGCGACTGGGGCTTCCTTTAGGGCGGCGGAGCGGGAGGCGAGGCCCTGTGTGGGTCGGGGCTGTGTGGGTCGGGGAACTCGAGAGACTTCAAATGTGAACTCGCTAGCGTCCGGACGGGAGAAGAGGAAGGAAAGGGTGGGGAAGGTGAAGAAGAAGGAGACAATGGGTTGGTAACCTCACCTCTTGCCAACACAGGGTCATCCTACCATAGTATGCAGCCTACCAAACATGAGCATACCAACTCAGGCTATCTCTATTCACCCTACCAAACACGAGTGGTTTGCATTGATTTAGCCAGGTTTAGTCTAGCCTGCCTCCGGATTCTAGCCAGGCTAGAGTTACCCAGGCTGCCAAACACCCCCTATCTAACTTCCACCACCACCCCCACTGGTTTCGTCCCACCCACGCAGCCGCCACCTCTTCCTCTCTATTCCACCGCCCACTAGAAGCCCGCAAAGCTTGTGATGACGGCAGCGGTGGGCAGCCTTCACCTCCCTCCTCTCCTGCCGGGCGCAAACGTCGACGGGAGGGGCGCCAAGGAGTGCGCGGCGGTGGCACCATCGAGGCCAGATTCGTGCCTCTCGTGGCCGAATCCGGCAGCCACATACACCAAATGTGCGAGGTGGCGGCCCTTGATGGAGATGACATGGATCCGGCCTTCCTGCTCCGAATTTTCTCGACTGTGGTAGGGGGCGGCAGCGGTGCAGTGCCAAGCTACTAGGCTCATGTGGACACTGTGAGGAGGTGTAAGAAGTGCACGAGGAGGCTGGTTTGTGGTGACTGGTAGAGGAAGCACGTCCGTAGGCAGCTGCATTGAGGTGTTACGACATTGCGGTGCCGGGCGACGTGACAGGTGGCAGTCGTGACGACTGGCAGAGGAGCGGAGTTTCCATGGTGTGGCACATGGGATGCGGCAGAGGCATTGCTCTAGTGGGGGTGGGTGGTTGTGGCAGTGGTGCCTATGTGCCATGTCATGCGTGTGCAGTGGGTGTTTGGATGCTCCGGACGAAAACTTTCGTCAGTTTCATGTTGGTGGCATGGAGACAATGTCCCCAAATGTCACTTTTCCCTGTTGGGGGTGTCATGATTGAGCTACAACCCTATTGCATAGGGGTCTATGGGAAAACTCAGTCCAACTCTAGGATGAGAATGCCTTTGGCATCGTGCCCTTCTTGGAGGCGTTGTCTCTACAGACCCCACTCGGCTTCAGTGACTTTGCCGGTCCACCGCCCATGGCGGTTTCGCTGACTACGTGAAAACCTCAAATAGGTCACGCAGCATTTGTAACGGGCCCTTTACACTCGTTACATGCACCCACATCTATAACGGTTGTTACTTAGCGCCCGTTACAGATAAGCGTGTCAGGCCGACCCCGGGGTTGGCCTCCGCAACACCCGTTACCAATGTGGACTTCTGGTAATACTACGTGAAAACTCTCTTTGGTAACGGGCATAGATCGCCTTTGGTAACGGGCAATGTGCCAGTTACCGATCAAGTGTTACAAATAAGCCAAGAAAGGTAATGGGCAGATGCGCGTTACTGATAAGACATATTCGTAACGTGCATTAAACAACGACGTTACCACAACTAGCCACCGGACACGTGAAATGGTTGTTTATCTGGGCCCACAGGGAACTTTCGTTCACGGTAGGCACGTTCACGGTAGGCACGTTAGGTCCAGTTTGTCGGACGCCCTATCCACACACACGACAAACATTTCTTAAAAAAAGCTGAGAGCCACCGCAACCGGGCCCACCACCGAGCTGTCGCCGCCGGATTCACCACCAGGCCGCCGCCACCGCCGGGTTCGCCACCAGGCCGCCACCGCCGGTGGGATCACCAGCAGGACATGCCACCACCCCCATCACGGCAACACAAGGACATGTCGCGCCGGCCATCGAGTGAGGCACCACTGCGCCGGCCGTCGAGGGAGAGGAAGAGAGGCCGTCCACCGTGAGGAAGGGGAAGGGAGGTCGGCCCGCCACGATGCCATCACCAGGTGCGCATCTGGCCGAGGAAAGGAGGGGAGGGTGCAGCCGGAGTCGAGGAGGGCCCGGGGTAGCCGCACCTCACCCCACCGGACGCCGCCGGATGCGTCGTGGGTCAACAAGCACCACCAGATCCACGAGCTCCACCGGATCTCGCCGTGGGTCCACGAGCACCACCGGATGTGCCGTCGCCGGAGATGAAGGCTGCCGCACGCCATGGGGAGGATGCTGCAGGGGAGGGGACGGCCAGATCCGGTATCGACCCGCCAGCCACAAGCAACGACGCCGCTGCCGCCTCGAGCTCAAGGTCGCCACCCCCCACACGCCGGATCTGGGTAGGGAGGAAGACCCGACAGCCGACCCCTGCGCATCGGATTTGGAGAGGGAGGGAGAGGGGGAGGCGGCGGGATGAGGTGGGAGGGGGCTGGCGGCGGGATGAGGGGGGGGGGGGCCGCGCGTCCGCGCCTATGAGGGTGGCGGGGGGGGGGCGGCGGGATGAGGGGGCGGTTGCGTGCTCGCGCCTAGTGAGGGATGAGGGGTGGGAGGGGTGGGCGGGGCGGGTAGGGTTTGGGGAGGGAGGGTATTTTATATAAATCACAGTGAATTGTGATCGTCCGATTGCGAGATCAACGGTCCACAAAGGCTGGTGTTATTTTGGGCCGAACGGAGATCGTGGGCCGATCGCTGGTTGAGGGATTTGTTTGGGCCGCTAGAATATGGGCTGGCTGGGTGGGTTTTTGCCGTGCATCGGGAATTTTGGCGCACGATAATGATCCTCTTTGTCGTGCGTCGAACACTAAAACGCACGACAAATATTTTTGCATCATTAAAATTTTTGTAATTACATTTGATATTTTATAATTATCAAATGATTTTCAAATTTTCATTTGATGCAAACATATTTTATCTATTGAGTAGAAAAAATTTCAATGTGAGAAGAAATTTGTTTTAAGGGCCAATTGGATTTGGGACTTAGGAGAATATATAAATGAAAAGGGCCTTTGTCGTGCACCATAACAAAAATGTATCTTTGCTGTGCGCCAAATGGTAAACGCACGACAAAGGCCTTTTTCATTCCATTATTTCAATCTCATAATAAGGGTTAATGTATTAAAATTATCAAATGGATCCAAAAATTTACCATAAATTAAAATGAGGCAATATATGGTGTATATTGCCCAAATAAAAAACTTTGAATTCAAATTAAAATTTGAATTTTACTACGGCTACAAAATGAATCAAGTGGCTCTCAACACTCTGAAACTTCTAACGAGATTTTTGATTTCTAAACATCATCCATGACAACTTGCTCAAAACACTCTATATGATTTATCACAAGCTTCACATAGGATACCATGAGTCCTCGACGAATCTCATGATTTTAAAACTTTATTTGCATTTTATACAATTATAAAACATTGCAATCGCATGTGGGTTTTTATGATTCGCGGACAACATGTTCAAAATTTCATCCAATTTGATGAGTAAGGTCTTAAAAATGATTCAATTACATGATATGATTTTTCCACAAACTTTACTACATTATTTTATGGACTTGCAGTTCCAATTTGACATATACGACAAAAATTCTTTAAGTGACACATAATTGTTAAAAATAGTAAATTAATCGAGACATGCATAAAAATTGAAATATAGAGTACAAAATAATGTTTTTGAAGTGGAGAAATTAAAAGATGTAAAAAAACTATTTTTTAAAAAAATACTTTGCCGTGTGATGTGGTAAAACGCACGGCAAACATATATCTTTGCCGTGCGTTTTTCTACAGCGCATGGCAAAGGTGACGAATAAGCTAACGGATTTAACGGCGTGTGAAAAAAATTTGCCATGCGCCACCCAAAAAACCCACGGCAAACAATTTTTTTACCGAGCATTTTTGGTTGCCGTGCGCGTGTAAAAATGCGCACGGCAAAGAGCGGAACGCACGGCAAAGCTTGGTTTTCCGGTAGTGTGGGCTATATATACCACGAGAGCTTGCCAGAATTGCTATACGTATTCAAAAATCATTTATGCAAATTTAAAACATTAGTATCGAATTGGCTAACATTTTGTAAGTTGGACAGTATCGTTACTATGTCATGCAGTCATTATATCACATTTTCGTTTTGATTTAAGCATCATATGAATTACAAATTGTATCATTGATTCCATCCCTGGAAGCGGTAAAGACTCCATGTACACGAATGATTATGCCAGCTCATGCATAATTGACTACCGTTATTCTTTCCTTGTTGTTAATGCTGCTGCGTGAATGACATGTACTCTATATAGTATTAACTGACCATTGTTGTACGGGCTATATATACCACCAGAGCTTGCCAGAATTGCTATACGTATTCAAAAATCATTTATGGAAATTTAAAACGTTAGTATCGAATTGGTTTGGACAGTATCGTTACTACCTCATGCAGTCATGCACAACACCAGTCGCCATGGCTGTGCCGCCACTGGCTGCTCGGCCCCACCCGACAGTCCCCTGTTTCCCGTGCGGCGACACCGCCGCTATCAGCGCCTCTCTCCTGTATTTATGCGTCCCCGACTCCCCGTTCTCCTGTATCAGCCTAGGTGTCTCCCTGCCGCTGCTCTCCTCTCCTCCCTGTGCTCCTCTTTCCGGCCATATGGGCGACACCGATGCTAGGCCCTCCGCGCTCACCGCCAGCGGGCGCGGACTCTTCTCCGCTCTCTTCGGATGTTTCAGCCGCCGTATCAAGGAGCACGACGTCGACGCCGGCGGCAACAAGCCCGATCCGGCAGGCGGCGCCGCGTTCACAAGCAGCGGCGTGAGCGGTGGCGATGGAGCTATTTTCACCGCCGGCACCAATGCAGGGCAGCTGCCGGAGCTTGTTGGAGGCGGCGCCACGACGCCGGCTGCCGTTGGCGCTGCAGCTTTGGCAACCAGCAGCAGCGACAAGAAGGCGCAGGCGGTTACGACGGCGGACAACGACGGCGCCGCCAAAGAACGCGGCGGGGCAGAGGATAATTGCGGCGCGGCGGCTCCCAGTCCCACGAGCGGCGGCACGGGGATGTCCGATCTGACGGAGGACCTCGTCGCGGAGATCCTCCTCCTCGTCCCGCCGGAGTTTTTGCCAAGATATGGCCGCCGCCGCGTGGACCTCGTCTGCAAGTCCTGGCGCCGCATCATTTCCGATCCTGGCTTCCGCCGCCGCTACTTCCATCTCCACAGACAAGCGCTCATTTCTTCGATTATCTTCACGCATATCTCCTAAGAATTTAAAGCTTTTTTATATATCATCGTGTCGTGTACCTTTACATCGAAATTCAAGCTGTTGAGATTATTCATCTATTTTTCCAATAATTATTCAAGATTCCATGGAGGGATTGAGATGTCTCTTGACAAATTTCATTATTAATTTTTTTTTACTTCCAATCTGAATTTGAAACGTTTGTTCCGTCCTTCTTGCCCCCCCCCCCCCCCCTTGCGGCGTGGGCCGCAACGGGCATCCGCCGCCACTGCCCCTTCCTCTCTATTCCACCGCCTGCTGGAAAAGCCCGCACAGCTTGCGAGGACAGCGGCGGTGGGCAGCCATCACCTCCCTCCGCTCGTAGAGGGTGCAAACGTCGAGGGGAGGGGGCCGCCAAGGAGTGAGTGGCGGCGGCACCAGCGAGGCCGGATTCATGCCCCTTGCGGCTGGATCAGGCGGCCACGTCCACCAAATGTGGAGGCGGTGGCCCTTGACAGATCCAGCCTTCCCACCCGTAATTTGTTCGGCTGTGGCAGGGGCAGCAGCGATGCTATCGCTATGCCAGGCCGCTTGGCTCGTGTGGACACTGTGAGGGGGCATAAGAAGTGCACGAGGAGGCTAGGCTGTGGCGACTACCAGAGGAAGCGTGTCAGTAGGCAGCTGCAGTGAGGTGTTACGGCCTTGCGGTGCCAGGCGATGCAAGAGGTGGCGGTCCTGACAAGTGGTAGAGGAACGCAGTTTCCACGGTGTGGAACATGGGATGCGGCAGAGGCAATGCTCTGGTGGGGGTGGGGTGGTTGTGGCGGTGGTGCTGGTGTGCCATGTCATGTGTGTGAGGTGGGTGTTTGGATGCTCCGGGAGAAAGCTTTCACCAGTTTTGCTGGTGACATGTAGGCAACATCCTCAAATGTCGGTTACCTGTTGGGGAGTGTTATGATTGAGCTACAACCCTGTTGCATGGGGGTCTCTGGGTGAAAACCCTGTCCAATTCTTGGATGATCGACGACAGTGCCTTTGGTGCCGTGCCCTTCTTGGAGGAGTCGTCTCCAGAGATCTTGCTCGGCTTCGGTGACTTTGCCGGTCCACTGCCCATGGCGGCTTTGCTGGTGTTGGCTTCTCTGTTGTGTGGCAGGTGTGAAGGGTATTAGCTAGCTCACAACCGAGGCGGTTGCTTTCTTGTTGGTGGACACATGTCGTCATTTTGTTGTTGTTCGGCTGCTTATAGCAGACTACTGCTAGCTTTGCTTTTGCAATTGGATAGTGGGTTGCGTGATAACATCCATGAATGGCGCTTGTGGTAACAACAACGGTGGATTACTTGGCTTGCAGTGGATCACGACGAGTTCTTTTAGCACAGCTGGAACCACCCGATGTGGTACAACGACGGAAGACGGCGCAAGCGACAATGTCTATTTGTTGGTTTGATGGCGGTGGCTTCTAGTGCGAAGAAGCAATGACGAGACACCGATCTATGACATCGGTTTGGTTGTTTGACGAAGATGTTTGTGGATAGGGCATCTCTTCTCACTGATTTGACGACATCTTATGAGACAAGGCTAGAGCATCGAGCTTTGTGACGGGCTTGGCACGGCCCAACGCACAATAGAGGAGTTCTATGGCGGACGAGGTGACACCTCCGCACAACGTGGTGGCTCGGTCTCGGTGTTTTCCTTCTGTTAATTATGTTGCTTGCTTTGATGTAGCGGCACTGCAGTGAAGGGTCTATGTAGCGGTGGCCTTCTCGGTGTGGTGGTGTCCGCCCCTTTAATTCTCCTTCGACATTGAACCCTGTCGGCGGTTTGATGACCGCAAGTGTGCGGTTTGTGGGTAGGTGGGTGTTGTGGATGTTCTGTCTTCTTTTTTTGTCACTGTCATGTGTAGTGACTTGGCCATGTTGAAGTCCCAATCCAACCGGTCGGTGAGTGGTATCCACGTTGATGTTCCAATCCAACTGAGCGAGTAAGGTCGTAGTCTTGTATTTCTTTTGCTATATTGATGAAACACACACTATCTTGTACAGTTTGTTAAAAAAACAATTTTGTCCAAATTACTTTTTTTTCTTTTGTTCCAAATGAAAACTCAGCTCTCATTGTTTGAATTTGAAAGTTGATGAAGCTCAATTGGACTTTGGGATATCGTTTTGAGCAGACACATGCAGAGCCGTCAGATCAAAATATTGTATGTAGCTGTCAAATTGAAGCACTGTAGCAGTCGAAAAGTATTGCAGCAGAAATCCAGCCACAACATAAAGTCGTGTTGCGTGCAACATGAAGAAAGAATTTCGCAACATTCGAAAACAACATCCGCAACATTAGAAAACAACATCTGTAACATACAAAATCAATGTTTACAACATCGAGAATCAAACGTTGCATTGGGAAGAATAAACAACCGCACGAAACCCTTACAACATCCTTCGGAAACATTTTAAACATGTGGAACACACTCTTGCAACATGCACCAAACCCTACCGGACACCATTAATGTCTCCTCATCGCTGCGACTACTGGACCGCTTTCCCAAGCCGTCCCGCCGCTGCCGTCACTGCTCAGAGTGCCGAGGGAGCCGCACGTCGTGAGCTCCGCCACGGGCAACGCCACGACCTCCTGACGAGCTCCGCGCACAAGCGTCGCTGCATGGCGCGGGAGCCGCACGCCGCAGCAGGAACCGCACGCCGCTGCGAGCTCCGTGCATGGGCGCATGGTTTATTTTACCGGTAAGGAAGAGGTCGGTGAGAAACACGTTTATCGGATTTCTCGGAAACTTTTTCGGATTCGTCGTTTTCCTTTCGGATAAAAATTTAGAGAAAAAATCTTCGATTTATACACAAAACAACCTACATTGTTTCCAAACAACCTAACATGAAAGCAATGCATAGAAATGGGAATAACGAGAGAAGAGAGAGACGAGGCACCAAAGACACGCGCACGGGGAGGGACTAGTGGATAAGAATGCGACGAGGCTCGCCAGGAGTACAAGACCGTATCGTTTTGCATCAACGACATGCACATTCCACGGCGGCCGCGTGCCACTGACTCCTTGACCCCACCCACACTGCCACAATTAACAAATCATCCGCTTAATGAACCCTAATCATTTAACGACCTGCCTATTCTCAAGCGCCGAGCTGAGGGTTTATTATTCCCATCTGCTGCCGTCCCTCGATCTCTTCCGATCCCTCCCCTTTGGTGCTCGGCAGCAGGGCGACCGGCCGCGGCGAGCAACCTCTCCGTCTCGGCGCGCGGCCATGGGCACCGGTGCCGCCGTCCGGAAGCCCTCCGGCGGCGCGCGCGGCCTCTTCTCCGCTCTCCTCCGCTGCTTCCGTTGCTCATCAGGCGACGGCGACGCAGACGTGCCGGAGCTGATGGACGAGCTCGTGGAGGAGATCCTCCTCCGCGTCCGGGCGGAGCTGATGCCACGGACGCTCGTCCGCGCCCAGCTTGTCTGCAAGTCGTGGCGCCGCATCCTCGTCGACCCCGCCTTCGGCGAACGCTACATGGCCTTCCAAAGGGAAGAAATCCTCGCAAGAGGCTATAGCATGAGCAAAGCCATTCTCACTTTAAATTCGACGAATCGGAGCTATATATCATGTGGTTGTGCTTAGTGCGTAGTTTCTCGATCTAAGTTCGAGCAAATGCCATGTACTGCTAGCTTTGATGTCGATCGATGTTTTAAGTCTCAGATTCGATGGCGCGCGACTGATGCACGAAGACCAGTGGAGTATGGTTCGGTGCAATTTTGAAATTTTCACAGTATAAACGATCTTGGGGGTTGTTCAATCCTTCCCTTAATAAGGCCGGCCTTAACAAGTACGTAGCATTATGTTGATGTTTCTTTCAAGGCTTGATGCTGTGTTTCTTGGAGATCTTGTGATGGTAACCTTTCTTTTTTTTTGGAAAGGTTATTAAATTCCTACAACTTTCTATTTTCGGAATATCGCAACTTAATTATGCACATAAGTTTGATGCATAACTTCGAGTTATGAATTTGTATCTGATATTTTTTTAAGCATAAGTTTGGTGGTGCGTAAAACTTATGCGTACAACTTGTATGCACAATTGTTTGAAGAATATCTTGTGCATATAATTTTTCTATAATGACGAGTTGCGCGCATAACTTTTTATGTAACGACGAGTTGTACACGTAACTTATACATAAGAAAAAACTTGTTGAATGAAGAAAAAGGAAAAGAAAGAAACGTGTGGGAACCGCAGGAGCTCGCGGAATTGGTTTTTCCGCCCTCTCCCAAGTCTGAGTCATTTACGCACATGCCATTATGAAAGATACCGGTTACGCATATGCCATGGAAAAATTCTCAGCTACCTGTGTGCCATGCACTTGAACTTCGATTGCGTACGTGCCATTCCGTCCATCTTCTGTGAGAAGATAACAGTTTTACGGATCTGACAAGTGGGACCCGCATATGAAAATGACCATTTTGCCCTTGGCCATTTACTTCTCAATCCCGTGCTCTCTCTTTGGCTCACCGGTCAATCGGAGCTCCGGCGGCCAGGGGCCAGCGGCCAGCGCGGCCAGGGGCTAGGGGCCGCGGCCGGCGTGACCGGGGGCCGCGGCCGGCGGCCGCGCGCGGCCGGGGTCCGGCGGCCGGCGCGGCCGGCGGCCGGCGCGACTAGGAGCCGGGGCCGGCGGCCGGCGTGGCGCGGCCGGCGGCCGGTGCGGGGATGGGGCGGCGGCGCGGGAGCTCCGCGGCCGGGCCCACGCGGCGGCGGCGAGCACGAGAGCCCCTCGGGAGTTCGCCATGGATGGGAAGAGGAGGAAGAAGAAGGGGAGGAAGAAGATTGGTGGGGCCCACAAGGGGGTAAAATTGCCATTTGACCTTTCGGTTTGACACCGTTAGCTCAGGAAATAGACGGAATGGCACACGCGTAAACGAACTTCAAGTGCATGGCACACAGGTAGCTGAGAACTTTTTTATGGCATGTATGTAACCGACATCTTTCGTAATGGCATGTGCGTAAATGACTCCCCAAGTCTCAACGATTTATTAGATTCCAAAAAAAAAGGGTCCCAAGTCCCAACGATATATACTCCTACATACTAGACGGATCTCCTGCGTAACCGAATCAAATCTAAACCCTGCCTAGCTAGCCTACGTTTCCTGGATAGTATCATCAGCCGCCTCGGGCCACCGACGCCGCCTAGCTCGACAGCTGTCATCGGATTCGTCGGAGGCGGCATCCTAAGCCGTTTGGTGGCGGCGGCCGCATGCGTTCACCGCCGGGAGCAGCAATGGGTCACAACAGATCGCCTTATCGGCCAGCAAAGCGGAGACGGATGACCAGGGTCGTGCGTTTACCGCCGGGAGCAGCAGCAATGGGGTCACGATGAATCGCCTTATATATCCGCCGGCAAAGCGGAGAAGGACGACCACGGTCGCGCCGGAGCTACTTGTCGAAGTCATCGATCAGCTTCGCCTCCACATATGAGTTGGACTTGGACATTAATTGGTCGATGATGAAGCACAACTTGACACTGGAATATAATATTCGATTGAGGAACCTTTTTATATCTTTTTTAATTGCATGCAGACTGTAAAGTAAACAGTGCTATGGTGGTGGTTGATTAGTTGAATTTGGATGAATGCTCGATTTTGTTCTGTGTAGTAAAAAGTTGTAACCATATGCTTGAAACAGATAGTCTCAACCTGGTGTGAACTTGTTGACTTTGTGCAAGCAGCCTCAGTTAAGGTTTCTGAGATTCGTAAATTTAGGCGATCGGCAGGAAACTATAGCTACCAGAGCATATTCTTACTCGCGGAAGAAAGACATGCAATTCAAGCCCAATCTGATATAGTATTGTTAATTCAAAAACAGGGGTACGAATTCTTATAACTTCTTGATCAAAAAAATCCTTTAACCCCCCCCCCCCCCCCCCCCACACACACACACACACAAGGTCCTCTGTTCAATTGTTCAATTTTGGCACCCAACTCCGACGACACCATTTATACTAGGCACCGAACAAAATTAAAACGTTCACTTGAGAAACAATGTAAGTTGTTTTCAAGTCAAAAACACGGGACATGATTTTTTTTTAAAAAAATCGGGAATATATTGATATTCCACCGTCTATCTCCATCCAGAAAGATGCTATCATTATAACAAAATGGGAAAAACTTCATTCATAATAGCACATAAACCTTGGAAAAAGGAGCAAAAAAACATTAGAACATCTATCCTGTAGCATAGCATCCACCAACCGAACCATTATCTCCATGTGATTACCATCACAACAAAAAGGCACAAGGTGAGCCGAAACCTTAGTAGTGATACAGCACGCCGCGGCGATGGGAGAAGACGACCTCTACAACTCAGTCTCGTGCATTTGCTCGGCCTCTGGGAGCGGAACGGAGGCCTCTGGGAATTAAAATAAAAGCTTCACACTAAGATTCCACTTGACTATATTTTGATGAATTTTTTTATTCAGTTTTCTAATTAAGGTATATTTTGTATGGTATATAATTGTCGAACAAATTTTAAAATTACTAGAACAAAAATTTTGTGCTACTGAACAAACTATATGAACTAATGGAACAAATACATATACATATAGAACATTTTTTTACAAACTCATTGAACAAAAAAAAGTGTACTACTTAACAAAGTTTACAAACTATTGGAACAAAAAATATGTACATATGAACAAGTTATATGAACTAATGAACAATTTATATATTTCTTACAACGTATAAGTTTTTTGTTCATTAGTTCCTAAAATTTGTTCGTACGTATAATTTTTTATACCGTAGGGTGGGATCAGAATTCACATGTTTTAGTTACTTTCCATGTGATCCATGCAAATAAAATAAAATTGCTGATGTCGCTCACATACAAAACAATTGAAACATAAAAAAATCTATAAATCATAAGTTGAGTATCAAAATTAAATTTCAAGAAATTCCAAATTTTAATTTTCAATAATAAAAAACTTCAAAACAATATCTCACTTGACTACATTTTGAAAAAATAATCGTAAATTTAATTAATGTTTATGTTGTCACTTGACTATATTTATGATCATGGAACAAATTCTATAAAGATGTAGAAAAAATTCTGTATATACAAATAAAATTATATGAAGTAATGAACAAATTATATATTTGTTCGTATGCATAAGTTTTTTTGTTAGTTCCATTAATTTGCTTGTATGTAAAATTTGTTGTTCTGCGGTTTGTAGAATTAGTTCCATACCTATATGTTGCTGAGGTGGAATAAATATTCACTGAACGGGAACAAACTTTTTCTGAGGGGGACAAATATTGACTGAAGGAGAACAAATATTCACTAAGGTGGAACAATACTCACTTAGGGCTTATTCATTTCCACGTGATTGGATTCCTGCTAGAATTGATAGATGTAACATTAAAATCATGATAGGTACTGTATGAGACAAATATTTATTCTAAATTGGGACTAAATACTAATGATAGGTACACTAAGAGACTAGAATTGATTCTGCACCCCTTAAATAATGAATCAAATCCAGATGGACATGAATGTCTATCATGAGTAAATTAGTTTCCAACTCGAAATAAACATAGGTCTCATACAGTACATGTCATGATTTTGTTATATTTATCAATTCTTGTCGGAATCCAATCCGATGAAAACGAATGAGCTCTGAGCGAGAATAAAGTTTAATGAAGTGAAACAAATATTCACTAAAGAGGAACAAAATGTTCACTAGATCGAATAAGAAAATTTTCACCAAGGTGAAACAATTATTCAATGAGAGGAAACAAAAATTCATTAAAAAGAACAAATATTCATTCACTGGAAAAAATTCATTGAGGAGAATAAATATTCAATAAATGCGAACGAATATTCGTAGAGAAACAGAACAAACAAGTAAAAAAGACTAAATATTCTCATACGGTATAAAACTAAAAACCTAGTAGATACCTTATATCTAAAAAGAAAATACAAAAAATAGTATATAGAAAAATAATAAAAATGATAAAGGAGGAGTGACAAAAGAGTAATAAATACGAAGAAAGCTAACCTCATAAAAAACAAATATAAAAAGAAAAAATAAATTTAAAGGTCATTAAGGCCCAACTAAATTCAACATTTTGAAATTTGGTTTCAACATTTAAAAATACTTGATTCAGCATCTAATATTTTTACAGTATTCAACATTTGTTACTATCTATTTCAACGTGTGCCAAAAAGAATTCAAAGTTGCATGCAGGACACTAGATTCTACATTTAGCCTTCAAAAGAAACATTTCAACTTCTTCCTTCGGACGGACGCTGGCCAGCGTTGTCTTGGCCGGGGGCGGCGCACGCACCCATGCCGGAGCTCGCGGTGGCGTGTGGGGCCGTAGAGCTCGTGACTGGCGCCCGCGGCGGAGCTCACGGTGGCACGCGGGGACGGTGTCTCTCGCAGTGGCGTGCGAAGGAGGGAGCCGCGTCGGGGTGGGGACAAAGTCAAGTAGGGCAGCGGCGGCGCGCCACGGGTAAGGGTAGCAGCAGCGACCATGGAGGATTCACGGGGTAGGGTTAGGTGGTCCAAGAGTTGACATTATTCTGCACAAATCTCAAACATTGGAAATCACGTTTTTCTTTATAATTACACAGTACGACGCATACGCTCATAACACGCATTCACACTCACCCCTATGGACACACGTACTCATACCATACCCCTATGAGCAGCTTCGAATGACTGAGCACCCGACATATTGAGATTCCCGAAATCTCCATTGGCACCTCGTTTTCGACTTGAATGTTGCTCATCACTTAACGCACAGTGCCAGTAAATTCTAGGAAAATCCCAGGAAAATGTGCGAGTGCCAAGATTTGAAATCTGGTGGGTAGCGTCTGTTGACGCAAAAAGTGCACCCGGCGCCAAGCACACAGCAAGTCGAACAAGCTGGCTTCACACGCGCGAAGAGTAACAAGACGTGCCAGTCAATTTTTCCTGAAAATTAACAAATGACAAAGCAGTTAGATACCAAAGCTTGGAACTTGCCGGGTGGTACCAGACAGTTCCATATTTACGGCTGAGAAGCCAGATGGGATGACACATAGCTATAGAAAGCTATTTGCCAATGAACTACAACCATTCGGGAACTTGCAAAGGGGAAAAAGTAATATTGCCGAATGGATGACGTAAGCATGACAGCGATCGGTCTTTGTTGGAACAAGGATGTACATGCACGAAGCCATGACCGATCCCCATGAAGATTAGCATTAAATAAACGAATAAAGTAAAGCACGGACATGATCATGTAATAAACAAGCATGCATAGATCCAAAGCACTAGTCTACCGCATGTCTAGTTACTTTAAAACCCGTCGGGTACGATATCAAAAAAATCTATCCACCGCATGATACAACTTGCATGAAAAACCGTACCACTTTCCACAAATAGATCTATCCACCGCATGATACAATCTAAATATGGAAAGCTAAAAGCACCCATTATTTAAAGAATGAATAACGCACGTGTTCTACTCGTGAAGAAACATGACCGAATACGTGTCACACCCGGATTTAAGGGCAAATCCGAATGCATAGAACACATGTGCGCCAGGATCAAGTTTCACACATGCGTTGACTCAGTGTATACCAAAACACAGTGTAAAAGCGTAAAGAGAGTATTAAAACTTTATTACATGACCGAATGTCTCAAAAACGTAACATAAGCGAGTACTAGCAGTGGTAAAGGACGTCTCCACGAGCAAATGATCGGTGGCACGCTCGCCTAGAAACCACCGATCTCTCCAGGAAAGTCTTCAAAGCGTCCGTCCGAGCAAAGAACCGGGTTGTGTAGATGCATATAAAAGAGCAACAAGCATGAGCACATGTCGTACTCAACAAGGGAAAAGATCTATAACAACATGCAAAGGCTTTATGGTGGAAGCTTGTGGTTGCATAGCAGATCGCATTTTAGTTGGTCAAATTTTATTAAGCAAGCTATATTACTAGCAAATGTAAGTTTATACCAACCCAAAGATTAACATAAGCATCAACATCATGAACGAAAGTAAATGCAACAAGTTTAATCCATCTTCCCTAGTTTAATCATGTGAGGGTCCAGGCCGCCCGTGACCGTGGGCACGGCTAATCGATTAGTTTTACACTCTGCAGAGGTCGTACATCTTTACCCACAAGTCGCGTAAAAGTCTCGAAGAACTTTAAACCCAACCATGCGATGCTGATCAGGCACCATACCACACTACCGAGGTGTGATTGCATAGGGACGCTACGAGGCCGTTACAAAGATCCCCAGATGTAGGCTGCCCGCTAGGTTACCTGGTCAGTGCAACGTATAAAGCTCCCGGACGAGTACCGTGTCTTAGCTAAGCCCACACCTACGCCCAAGCAGGTCCATACGCCACTACCCGCCAGCCCCCAACCCTTATCAGGTAAAGCATACCTAACACCCGGTTCACTAATTATTAAGCCAAGACAGAGCCATATGTCTTGTGGTAGCACTGTTTTCCTGGGTGGTCGCTCCATGTTCCGATTATCACAGGTGATCTTGTTTAATGAAAGGTACAACATAAATAAAGCAAGATTAACATTGTTGTTCATCAAAACCACCATAAACCCAAGTTGAGCAACTAAGCATGGTCTACCCAACATAAACATAAACCCAGGTTGATCAAGGCACAGGATAACAAAGCTAGTCGAACCTTAGCAATAAGACCCATCAATTTAATGCATAGCAATAATAAATAACGGTGTAATTAAAATGCATGTTGTAATAGGATCAACGGGAATGCAGCAAGGATTTGCCTTCTACCAACGTGTGCTGCTGCTCAAGACCTTGGAAATCTTCAACTCCAGCGTTCTCCACGAACGAACCGTCTTCTACGCACCACATCATTCACATACAAGCATACAATGGAATAAAATAAGAAACAATCACAAAACAGTACTAACAGAACTAAACAGGGGCAAAAAGTCGTTCTACTCGTCGAGACGATCGCTTGGATATAAAGAACGCTAAAAACAGAGTTAAAACGCAGAAGATATGGAGGAAACAAGATCGGAGGACCTATTCGTAATTAACTGTAGCTTTTAGGGGTTAGCATGGGAGATTCCCGAGACACATCAAACAGTGCTCGCGAATAGATCCAATCTGGGGGTTAGATCTGCAAAAAGTTTCGGAATGGATCTGGTTGCGAAGATTTAATAGATCTGGGGGTTTAGAGCAAAGATTTCAAGACACCAAACTGGATCTAGTTATTTTCAGGATTTCGCAGGGGGTCAAAAGCAAAACTGCCATCTTCTTCCTCAGGACACAGGGGGAACCGGCCATGGACAGGGGCTCCTGCCCAACGGCGGCGCCGGCGGCACGGGCGACGAGGAAACCAGAGGAGACCTGGAATCGAACGAGGAGAACGAGAGGAACCCGAAGCTGTACTCACCCGCAGCGGAAAACGATGGAATCGGCCGGAATACGAAGTCAACGGCGCTGGGGTTCTTGTTTTCTCTGCGTACGGCTGGGGCCTAGCAGGGCGGCGGCGGCGCGCGCGCGCGCGCGGGGCGGCGGTGCGGCGGGGGGCGCCGGGGCGCGGTTAGGGCGCGCGCGCGGGGGCGGCGCCGCCCTTTATGGGGACGCGCGCGCGGCCGGCGGCTTCCCGTGCGGCGGCGCGATGCGGGCCCTAGATGGGCCCCGCGTGGGCTGCGGCGGCGGCGCGCGGTTGGGTCGAGCCTCGGGCTCGGCCCAATCCGGTAGGTAGGGTTTTTCTTTTCTTTTTTTCGGAATTCATTTTTAATGCGAAAACAATTTCCAGAAAAGTCTAGAAATTGCTTAAAGGCACGAAAAATACTCCGAAAATCACAAAAATTCCAGGAAAATTCCTAAAGATAGATTAAGACATGAACAATCCAAATAAAGCATTTGGAGCTCATGAAAAAAGATTTTAGAGCCTTCTAATAATTAGAAAAAGATCAAGGAAAATGAGAATAAATTCCAGAAAAATCCGGAAAATTCTCGGGAGAGGTTGGACAGATCCTAAACGCATTTTTGAAACCTTTTTGCACTCAAGAACCACTAGATGCATCGGCATGAATGCAACACACATAACTTTTATTTAAGAAAGGATTTTTTTCCTATACTATATTTCCTGTAAAGAAAAATAAAAGCTGGGCAAAATTTTAAAATTTAGAATAAATCGTTGTTTAATTTTTTTCTTCCTATTCACATCCTGAAATTGGAAATTTCAGGGTGTGAAAAATCTACCCCCCTTAAAAGGAATCTCATCCTCGAGATTCGGAAGGATAAAGAAAGATTTCGAGAACGATATGGTAGAACTGATGTGAAAACAATGTTGACAGAGAACATACCCAACACGGTCGTTGCATTTATGTGGTTCAATCTACCACGTGCGGAGCTCTACTGTCCCTTAGCGCTTTGCGGGGTCTGGTTTCCATTCCTCATCTGCACTGGGGTATTCGGGACGCTCCTCTGAGGACAGTTGTTAGCATAGTGACCAGTCTCTCCACACTTAAAGCATGCATTACCAACAGGAGTACTTGGTGCACTCGGTCTCACTGGGGTTCCTGCTGGGGTGTTCTGGCTAGTGTGCTGGTCATTGGGGCGTGGAGTCTGTGGAGGGGAATGTTACAACTCTTGAATGGGGTGCTTGAAAGGTTGATTGTTTCGCTGAAACTGTTTCTGCCCAGAATTACCACCTGAACCTCCAACATGGGGTGTCGTTCCCTGCGGTGGAATGAAACGGGGACGAGTACTGCTCCCAAATGGCACAAAAGTAGTGGCCTTCCTCTTCAAATCTCTCAACTCTATGCGCATGGCCTCCAGGGTGATGGCCTTGTCTAACAGGTGCTGGAAAGATGGAAAAGTGTGAGATGTCAGCTGATACCGAAGCGGTCCAGCCAATCCCTCCATGAAGCGCTCCTGCTTCTTTGGGTCATCTGCCACCTCCTCTGGTGCATAGCGAGAAAGCTCGATGAACCTGTCCCGGTACTCTGTCACTGACATCCCCCCTGTTGGAGAGAGAGGAACTCCTTCTTCTTTAGCCTCATCAACCCTGCAAGAACGTGGTGGTTCCTGAAGCTCTCAGTGAACTCCTGCCAGGTGATGGCGTTTGGCGTAGCATGGGCGGTAGTGTAAGCATCCCACCATGCTCCCGCCGAACCCCCGGAGTCGTCCCGCAGCAAATAGGACCTTCTCTCTATCATCACACCGAGTTGTGGTGAGCATCATGCTCACGGTCTTCAACCAATCATCGGCATCAAGCGGATCGCCCGCATGGGTGAAAATCGGCGGACGGTGGCTCATGAACTCCCCGTGCTTGTTCATGGGCGCCGGTTGCTCGTGGCGTGGCCGAGGTGGATTGTTGGCTTGGGCCTGCAGGTTGGCTACGGTGTTGGTCGGGTTCTCCAAGAGTTGTAGCCGATTCTGGAAGAACCGCCGCATGGCTGGATCCATTGGTGGTTCTTGTGCACTGGCTGAGCTGCTGCCTCGTCCTTGGCGTATCACTGGAGGTTGATCAACACCTGACCCGGACCTAGTGTTCACCATCTGAGTGTTAGGAACATTGACTTAGATGATTGCACAAAGAGAAAAGCTCAAAAGATTAAGCAGCGCAGATTTCCAGTTTAAGACAGATTCTGTCGACTCCAGACATTCAGGTATAACTCCCAACGTGGATAACCAAAACTTATGAGCTTTTGAACAGTAAAACTTAATGAAATTACGGAACTAGTCCAACTGGAATCACCTCGATCGGAGCTCTATAACTTCAGATATAAAATAAACAAGTCGGGTATGTCAACAGTGCTAACAGATTCAGGTAACTCCAAAGTTTCGGGCATCCCTCTCTGATCATGTGATCCAAATTGCTGAATTTTGTACGGACAAACACCCACGAAATTTCTGAACTTCTCCAATTGGTTTTGCCTCAAACGGAGGTCTATAGCCCAAGATGTAAAATAGTGAAGTCAGTGTGTCAGTAGAGTTTTACAGATTCTGACCACTCCCATGTTTCATGCATAGCTCCCCGGAGGTATATTGGATGGGGCTGAATTTTGGACAGAAACTTTGTTATGAAATTTGTGAACTAACCCAACTGGTTTTGCATCAATCGGAGCTCTGTAGCTCGAGATAGGAACAAAACACTACTGCTGTGTCGAAGGTGGACGAGAACAGATTTGCAGAAAGATAGATTGCAACGACGATGAGTAAGGTTTTAATAAAGGATTAGGAATGTGTAAGATTAAAGGATGGTTGAGACAAAGATTAAACCCACTAAGCAAACTTAAACTAAACCAATGTCATTGTGGTTATCAACCCACAACACACTGCACTCAATCAAAGATCCAAATCAAGCATTAACACAAGATCAAGCATTCAAACACACCACTAAACTAAGCACACCTATTCGTCGATCGTAACTAGCGACTTCACAAGGGTCCCTAAAGAACCTAGATCCTAAGGAAGATCTTCAGCTTGAACATGATAGGGTCATTAGATAACTGAGAATACTGCGAACACAGGTAGGGTAAAGGTAGGGAAAGGTTAGAGAGCATAGAATAGGTGCTAAAGATTTCCTAAAGCAAGAACAAGGTAACATAGAATGAAAAGATTGACCAAGATAAGATAGATAGCAAGTAGAATACCAAGGATGGGGGTAAAATCAAGGATAGGTATATTAAGAATGGAATTAAAGCATAGCACGGAGTAAGCATGGCTACTAGATGGTTATGATCCTTAAGTTCGACCAGTTTCTAACTAGGCTAACGTCCTACAGTCAACACTGCTCTGATACCACTTTGTCACACCCGGATTTAAGGGCAAATCCGAATGCATAGAACACATGTGCGCCAGGATCAAGTTTCACACATGCGTTGACTCGGTGTATACCAAAACACAGTGTAAAAGCGTAAAGAGAGTATTAAAACTTTATTACATGACCGAATGTCTCAAAAACGTAACATAAGCGAGTACTAGCGAGTAGTAAAGGACGTCTCCACGAGCACCGATCGGTGGCACGCTCGCCTAGAAACCACCGATCTCTCCGGAAAGTCTTCAAAGCGTCCGTCCGAGCAAAGAACCGGGTTGTGTAGATGCATATAAAAGAGCAACAAGCATGAGCACATGTCGTACTCAACAAGGGAAAAGATCTATAACAACATGCAAAGGCTTTATGGTGGAAGCTTGTGGTTGCATAGCAGATCGGCATTTTAGTTGGTCAAATTTTACTAAGCAAGCTATATTACTAGCAAATGTAAGTTTATACCAACCCAAAGATTAACATAAGCATCAACATCATGAACGAAAGTAAATGCAACAAGTTTAATCCATCTTCCCTAGTTTAATCATGTGAGGGTCAAGGCCGCCCGTGACCGTGGGCACGGCTAATCGATTAGTTTTACACTCTGCAGAGGTCGTACATCTTTACCCACAAGTTGCGTAAAAGTCCCGAAGAACTTTAAACCCAACCATGCGATGCTGATCAGGCACCATACCACACTACCGAGGTGTGATTGCATAGGGACGCTACGAGGCCGTTACAAAGATCCCCAGATGTAGGCTGCCCGCTAGGTTACCTGGTCAGTGCAACGTATAAAGCTCCCGGACGAGTACCGTGTCTTAGCTAAGCCCACACCTACGCCCGAGCAGTCCATACGCCACTACCCGCCGGCCCCCAACCCTTATCGGGTAAAGCATACCTAACACCCGGTTCACTAATTATTAAGCCAAGACAGAGCCATATGTCTTGTGGTAGCACCGTTTTCCCGGGTGGTCGCTCCATGTTCCGATTATCACGAGGTGATCTTGTTTAATGAAAGGTACAACATAAATAAAGCAAGATTAACATTGTTGTTCATCAAAACCACCATAAACCCAAGTTGAGCAACTAAGCATGGTCTACCCAACATAAACATAAACCCAGGTTGATCAAGTCACAGGATAACAAAGCTAGTCGAACCTTAGCAATAAGACCCATCAATTTAATGCATAGCAATAATAAATAACGGTGTAATTAAAATGCATGTTGTAATAGGATCAACGGGAATGCAGCAAGGACTTGCCTTCTACCAATGTGTGCTGCTGCTCAAGACCTTGGAAATCTTCAACTCCAGCGTTCTCCACGAACGAACCGTCTTCTACGCACCACATCATTCACATACAAGCATACAATGGAATAAAATAAGAAACAATCACCAAACAGTACTAACAGAACTAAACAGGGGCAAAAATTCCTTCTACTCGTCGAGACGATCGCGTGGATATAAAGAACGCTAAAAACAGAGTTAAAACGCAGAAGATATGGAGGAAACAAGATCGGAGGACCTATTCGTAATTAACTGTAGCTTTTAGGGGTTAGCAGGGGAGATTCCCGAGACACATCAAACAGTGCTCGCGAATAGATCCAATCTGGGGGTTAGATCTGCAAAAAGTTTCGGAATGGATCTGGTTGCGAAGATTTAATAGATCTCGGGGTTTAGAGCAAAGATTTCAAGACACCAAACTGGATCTAGTTATTTTCAGGATTTCGCAGGGGGTCAAAAGCAAAACTGCCATCTTCTTCCTCAGGACACAGGGGGAACCGGCCATGGACAGGGGCTCCTGCCCAACGGCGGCGCCGGCGGCACGGGCGACGAGGAAACCGGAGGAGACCTGGAATCGAACGAGGAGAACGAGAGGAACCCGAAGCTGTACTCACCCGCAGCGGAAATCGATGGAATCGGCCGGAATACGAAGTCAACGGCGCTGGGGTTCTTGTTTTCTCTGCGTACGGCTGGGGCCTAGCAGGGCGGCGGCGACGCGCGCGCGCGCGCGCGGGCGGGGCGGCGGTGCGGCGGGGGGCGCCGGGGCGCGGTTAGGGGCGGCGCGCGGGGGGCGCCGCCCTTTATGGGGACGCGCGCGCGGCCGGCGGCTTCCCGGGCGGCGGCGCGATGCGGGCCCTAGATGGGCCCCCGCACGGGCCTGCGGCGGCGGCGCGGGTTGGGTCGAGCCTCGGGCTCGGCCCAATCCGGTAGGTAGGGTTTTTCTTTTCTTTTTTTCGGAATTCATTTTTAATGCGAAAACAATTTCCAGAAAAGTCTAGAAATTGCTTAAAGGCACGAAAAATACTCCGAAAATCACAAAAATTACAGGAAAATTCCTAAAGATAGATTAAGACATGAACAATCCAAATAAAGCATTTGGAGCTCATGAAAAAAGATTTTAGAGCCTTCTAATAATTAGAAAAAGCTCAAGGAAAATGAGAATAAATTCCAGAAAAATCCGGAAAATTCTCGGGAGAGGTTGGACAGATCCTAAACGCATTTTTGAAACCTTTTTGCACTCAAGAACCACTAGATGCATCGGCATGAATGCAACACACATAACTTTTATTTAAGAAAGGATTTTTTTCCTATACTATATTTCCTGTAAAGAAAAATAAAAGCTGGGCAAAATTTTAAAATTTAGAATAAATCGTTGTTTAATTTTTTTCTTCCTATTCACATCCTGAAATTGGAAATTTCAGGGTGTGACAATACGGCTGAACAGCCGATTCGGGGTCCATGAAGAAGGAACAAACATTACCAAGTAGATAAATCTATCAGATTGATTTGGGATCTAATCCACCGGATGACTAGCTCCAAAGCAACCCAAAAACCTGCATCTACTGCATGATACCCGACTCTTTCAAGATTTATACAAACATTAGCAAGCTTGAACCCGCAACACGTAACAACCTAGATCGATTCGGTTTCGGCTATCGGAAAGCACAAGATCCACGTGTTAAAACATGAAATCTACTCGAAAAAGGATCATAAAAGAGGTAAAGCCGATCCAAACCCATCTAGATTGGGCAAAAGTGTGTTACATGAATTTAAACATAAAGTAAAAACTCAAAGCAACACGGGGTAACTTAATGAATCTATTAGATCTTGCCAGAATCCAATAGAGCCGATAACTAGCTTCAAGTTAGATCTTAGCCTACCGCATGGCTCATGACCTAACAAGAAACCCTCTTGAACCAAGCTTGAATCTACCGCATGACACGAAGCATGGTAACAAGACTATTTGCATCAGATCTAAATCCACCGCATGATACTAGACGTGATACAAGGTTGCCGGTACTCACGGAGGTCGACGGATTGATGAACCCTCTCGAAGAACTCGACGACACGACAAAAGGACTCTAGGGTTTGGCGTAAGGCCGGTGTGTATTGGAGAATGATTGTCTTTTGTTACATACATTCAGGGGTCATATTTATACCCTGTCAAGTACAACTTCGAATGGATTCGTTGCCTAACTTATCTCTAAGCTTGATCGCCTATCCATCCATTCGTTCTCCCTGATTGAGCCACGTCACCGTCCAATCCCGCAAAATCAGCTCTCTTTTGTTCCTTTGCCGAACCGGGAGCGGATAGCCGACCGCGGATCTCTTTGCCGAATATCTCTGAAAAGATCCTTCCTTCCACCAAACGGACTCTTTATCGAACCGGACCCACAAGTCAGACTCCTTACCAAATTTTGGTGTTAACACATGCCCCTTCAATTGTGGGATAAAAGTAATTTTGTTCCGCAATTGACTCCAGCCACGAATACTTCAAATCAAATCTGTCAACACCTGTTCTTCGCAATCTGCCGGAATCTTCATCTAGATCCAAACCCTAGATCCCTTGTTCCGAGCTCAAATCCCCAATGGCAGCTCAAAACCAAGATGCTCAGGTAAATTCCTCCCCCGTAAGCTTCGTTCGGCATTTAGGTTTTCAATTTTACCTGAGATTTCCTTTTCCGCTTTTCCTCCAGGAGCCTTCTACTGAGCTTCTGATTCGCACCGAGGCCAATTCGAGATCCTATTATCTTGGTCCTGTAGGGAACTCTGACCCTCGAGATTTCATCGCAGCTGAATCTCAGAGAATCCCTTTTAAAGCAGCTCTCCGTCCCCACCTCCTCGGTGGCAAGACGCTTTCAAGAACCGGCCTTTACCTCCAATCGCGGTCGGAAAACTTGGTACGGAGGATTCTCGTAGACAAGAGTGGATTGACCAAAAACTGGGATACCCTCCGTATCGCCCAATGCTTGGAGTTATCCGTGGCCGAGACCCCCCAAGAACGAAGACCTCCTGATAGCAGCCTGCCACTTCTGGTCAAACGGCGTCAACGCCTTCCTTTTTGGCCATGGCCCAATGTCTCCAACCCTGGCCGATGTGTATATGATCACCGGCCTTGACATCACAGGGTCTGTTCAGCCTTGGAAATTCAAAAATTCTTCTCGGCAAACAGGGGTGAAGCCAGGAAACGGATACAAACAGTATATCCTGAGCCATATGAAAGACAACCCCCTTGGTGATGTCGAGTATAGGGCTTTCCTGAATATGTGGCTGTGCAGATTTGTCTTCTGTGGCAAAGCCAATGAACCTACCCTGAATCATATCACAATGGCATCTCATTTGGCCAGTGGCAACCGCCTCCCTCTTGGAAAATTCCTCCTAGGCAGTGTATACCATATGCTCCACCAAACTGTCACCCAAATGTATACTAGCCAGAGGATAACATGCGTCAACGGTCCTTGGTGATTTGTTCAAATGTGGCTGCACCTCCACATGCATCAGATCATTGGTGTCGATTTGAACTCCAGGCTCTTCCCCTTATCCAATCACCTTGAAGGGGAGCCTCAAGCCACCAGAGGATGCCATAATTATGGAGAAGCGGCTTCAACTGTTCTTGTTCAGCAGGACATTAGCCAGCTTTTCGAGCTATTTTTCAAAGGTTTTCCAAATCCTCTCTGGCTTCCTTATCTGGACAATGACACCTTGACTTTCCCTGTTGAATTCTCCTTTGAATCTGGTCATCAAGATGGAAGATTCCTAGAGATCTTCAACATCATAATCCGCCCATGTATCTTTGCCGGGCCGAATTTAATGGAGGAAGGCTGAATCATAGCACTTATGAGTATTATCAGCCCAATGTAGTGGCTCGGCAACTTGGGTGCGGCCAGGTGCCCCAAGGTTATTTCTGCATGAATTCCTCAAGCCCAGGGAGGAAATCAAAGAACTTATGCACAACAGCAGAGTTTTCAATTATGTGTGCAGTCCCACTGTCTATACCTGGCCTTTTGTGCCTATAACCTTAGCTCATCCCACCTTCAATTCCTGGTGGCAAGAATTCCACGATCATATCTTCAGCGAGCCTGTACACGTGTTCTATGCAGAGTTGATGCCTGATTTCCTGCCAGCTTCAGAGGTAATATAATGAACCTTTGGATCAGACATATCCTCTTTAATCATGATTCTGACCTTCATCTTCTTATCCACAGGACACAGTGCCTGCCCCTGGAGCTAGGAATATCACCTATAATGCTGTAGGCCCAATCTCAGCACTGGGATTCAAGTCCACAACTCTAGCTCAGCTAATGGCCAGGTTTGCTACAACAGACCCCAGCCTCTCTAGCCTTGCTGCTGACAGGAGGCAAGGTCTGTCTCTGATTGCTCCTCCAAATGCCAAGAGGAGGAGAACTATCAAGAAAATGCTTGTTGAGGTAAAATCCTTTACCTTCTTGATCACAAGATTACTCTGTTCTTGATAAATCATATCTTTGTGCATTTTCACACCAGAGCCCAGCAACCTTCAGTGTCAGAACCTGCCAATGCTCCATCCACCGGTATGACCTTTGTTGCCTCTTCTTAAGGATGAACACTGGCATTTATCCTTTTAATTTGACACTTGCAGAAGAGACAATGGAAGAACAACTTGTAGATGTCCCAGTGGCTCAACAAGAAAGTCCACCCAGGGTTGAATTACCTATCCCAGTGGAGATCTCATCTTCATCACCTTCTGCAGAAGCAATGAATTCTCCAGAGATGAATCTCCCAATCCAGCCGGAGCCATCAAGTCCTCCAAGGGCACAATCACCTGTTGGTCATGCAGAAACAACAATCCCAACAGAGGTGGATCCAACTCCTCTTCAGCCAGAAGCCCCATGAGTTACCAGCGACTGCATCAACACCCTTTAACTTGGAAGCTTCAGCTTTACCTGGAACACCTACTTCTCCTGTGATTGCCCCTGCTCAAGAAATCGGCCATGAGGTAATCATTTGCACTTAACTCTGCTATCTTTACCTTTAGCACCTCTAACTCGGCAATACTGCTTCTTAGGATCAAGCCCCATCATCATCGAGCCTGCCAACGGGGAACAATCCAGTTGCCGAGGCGATGGAAGAAATGCACCAGCCTCTGTCAGATGAAGTGCTAGCAAAGCTTAAAGAAATTATTGCCTGGCTGGAAGGAGATGCACAAGATCAATTCAAGGATCTCGATCACTTTGAGGAGATGCTTGAATCTATCAGCCAAGAACTCCCTGAAGATGTCAGAGCTTCTCTAATATCCATCTGTGGCTTGGACATCCTTTATGCGCCCATAAGGCACGCTCTGAGGAGATTGCGCTCCCGCCCGGCCATTGAAAAGAAGAAAGCCGATGCTGAACGCGCCATGAACGGGGCACAATCCCAAGCAGAGAGCCACAAAGATACATTGGCTGACCTGCAGACTTCTTATGATCTGAAAATTGCTAAGAAAACTGCTCTAGAGGCAGAACTGAGAAGCCTGTCAGCTGAGATAGAGGCGGATAAAAAGAAAATAGCCGAGCTCACTGGATTGATAGAAAAGACCCAAGCGGAAGCAAAATCGGCTACCACCAAGATAGAGCAATGCGATGCAGAACTCACCACCTTGTCTAGTGCTCAAAAAGATTGTCAGGAGCTATTGGACAATTTCCGCCAAGCATCATCCAACGCCCGTGGCGTGATTGCGAAACATTTGAACATTTGAATGCTTTAATTGATGTATAACCGAACTGGTCGCTCTTGTGATATTTCTCTTGCAATTTATTTCTTTTCTTCTGCGTACCTTCAAATATAATGCTGAATGACCCATTTGGCAAAGAAACGCCAACTCCCGAATGGCACTTTCATTCCCCTTAGCCGAGCCAGTCAACTGAATGCGACTCAGCCTAGAACTCCAAGCGACCCGTCGGAGGGCTGGCCAAGGAAACCTTTCCACCTTCCGATTTTCTTGGGATATGCGCCACGATCCAAAGCCACGACTCGAAGCCACGATTCACCTTGCCTGGCCTATAAATGCAACCGTAGGTGCCCCTAGCTCTCCACCAAGCCTTTTAGCTCTCCAATCTTTGCCAATCTCAGCTCTTCTTCATCTTCAAACAGTGCGCATCCCAAATCAACATGGTGCGCCGCCTCAACCGCCGTCGCGCCTCCGACGAGGCAGAGGGGAGCAGCGCCAACGCGCGCCGGAGGCAATGATCGTCGATTCCTCTAATCATCTTCTGCAAGATCCGTCCCCAGTGCACATGCCCCTGCAGCAAACGCTTCTTGACTCTCTTTGTAACCAGAGGCGCTTTGAGCCAGCCTGTTTGCTTCTTCGTTATGCTCCCTAGGAATGTGATGTAGAGTTACCAACGGGAAGCTCTTCAAGATTTCCCTGCATTCCTCGTAGTAACTTCTCAGCGCTTCACTTTTGCACTCGTATTGGCCGTTCAATTGCTTGATCACCAGCTCTGAATCTCCATAAACTTCAATCGAAACGGCCCCGACTTCTCTCAAATATTGAAGCCCTCGAAGTAATGCCTCGTATTCGGCCGGTTATTTGTGACGGTGGGGCCGTATAGGGATGACAAATTCAAACATCTCACCTCTAGGCGAAATCAGTAGGATCCCTACTCCCCCACCTTTACCACATGATGATCCATCAAAAAATAAAGCCCAAGGGGTAATCTCAAGCAAATCAATTGATGGATCACGATGTTCAGTTATAAAATCGGCAATGATCTGACCTTTGATGGCTTTTGCCGATTCGAACTTCAGCTCGAACTCTGATAAAGCTAAAATCCACTTGCCAATCCTGCCGTTCAAAATTGGCATAGATAATGTAACACCCAAAATTCCATCACTTAAAAAAAATGCTAGCAACAATTAGAATTTTATTTTCTAAGGTTAATGAATTTGAATAATTAAATTTGCCTTTAAATATATGCAATGATAATTAATTAATTTAGAGAAACCAAGTGTTTGTGCATCATGTTGAATGCATGGATTTTTAATTGATTGTGTGGTCAAAAGTTTGTTTAAAATTTTTTGAAAAGATTTTGAGTAAAAGTTTGAAAAAGAGATGAGAGAAAAGAATTGAAAAAAAAGAAGAAACAAAACAACCAACTCTCTTTCCAGCCCACCTAGCCCACCTATCTTTTTCTTTTTCCTCCGCGCGGCCCAAACCAGCGCGGCCCACTTACCCCCAGCCGGCCCGCTAACTTTTCCCCTCACACACGCCGCTGACAGGTGGGGCCCACCTGTCAGGGCCGTCTCCCACCTCAGGCGCCCGCCCACCTCCCTGCCGCCGCCACCGCCCGGCGTCGATTCGCCTCCCCGCGCCGCCTCCCCTTCCCTCCCGGTGCGCGGAGCACTCAATCGCGCCGCCTCAAGCCGCCCCGCGCCCTTCCTCTCCCGAAACGGCCGCCCCACCAAGCCCCGGCCATTAATGGCGGCCGCCGCCGTTGCCCTCGCGCCACCGCCTTGCCGCGGCTCCTCCGCTCCCCCCCACCACCTATAAAAGGCCGCCCCCGAGCTCCTCTCCACCTCGCACCGCTCAATCGAGCTCTCCTCCTCCTCTACACCGCCGCCCCCAAGGAAGCCGCCGCCGAGCTCCGCGCCTCGCCGCCGATCCGCTCCGCCGCCGCCTCTTCTTCCCCTTCGAGCGGCTCGGTGAAATCCCCCAACTTCTCCTCTCTCGTTTTAGTGCCTTCATCTTGTTGTTTAGAGCACCGTAGTGTGGTTTTGGCCTTCTCCGGCGAGCCGGCCGGCGAGCCGCCGCCGCCGCTAGCCGGCGCGCCGCCGCCGCCGCGAACCGCCCCCGCCGCCGCCCTTAGCCGCAGCTGTCCATAGCCCTTGGATCAAATCCAACGGCCCAGATTCAATTTAGCCACCGGTCAACAGAAACATACCGGTCAAACCTAGGGTTGCGCCGGTAATTTTTCTAAAGAGCCCCTGTCTTTTCTATGTTTTGCAACCCGGTCCTCCCACCATATAGAATCCTTACAGTTTAGCCCTGATTTTTATAGATAAGCCCCTAGCCCTTTCAAAAATACTCAACCGCAGTCCAGAAGCCCTTCTTTGCACCTAGGACCTCTAGTTTATATTTATAATTATGTTTTAGCCCCTGAATTTTTATAGAAAACCCCCTAAGGATAATTTTCTTTTACAAAATAGTCCCTAGGATTTGTTTTAATCATAACTTTTCCGTCCTAGCTCCGATTTAGGCGATTTTGGTGTCCACGCGATCGTCTCAACAAGCACGTTAGTTTTAGAAGCTTGTATTAGACTTTTAGCAATGTTTGATGTACTGTTTTATTTATTGTTTGTTTTTCTTGTGTGATCGTAGAGGACGTGCTGTTCGAGATTGAGCAGGAGCCATCTTTTGAAGAAATTGAGCCCCGGTTTTTAGGAGAAGAAGGCAAGTGGATTCCCCCCCCCTGCATACTCTTTTTGTCCTAAAAACATGCATAATATCACACTTTAAATTTAAATCGTTATGCATAAATTTTGATGGGAAATGCCTATTAAGGAAATGACTAGATTTTAATCCTTATACCTTGCATACCTTGTTTTAAATAAATGTTTGGTTAGATAAATGCTTAGATGCTATACTTTGGGAATGGAAGTTATCTTTTAAAATGTTGAATTTAAATGGAATTTGTGTTTATGGAATTTCAAGAACACATAAATTAAAACATGGAGAACCACCCGGAAAACAGTGCAACCACAGTCCACATGGCTCTGGCTTAGCCAATTAATTAGGAGTGTAAAATATCTAATAGCCCTTGTCCGGAGGGAACACAGGGGGCTCCGGGTTGCAGGGGTATAGCCCGGTCCTTTTGGGGTAGTAGCCTTTGCTAAGGTGCTGACCACTAGGGAGGGTTATGGTCCGCCCTGAGCTGTAACTGTTGTGGGATATTGGTGTTTTGCACGCCTTTGTAAAGGCTTCGTAGTGAACCCCTTGCCACTCACCTCGGAAGTGTTTAAGGGCTTTGCAAACCCGGGCAGGATGGGGAACACGAACTGTGGGTAAAGTGTACAACCTCTGCAGAGTGAAAACTGATCGATCAGCCGTGCTCACGGTCAAGAGCGGCTTGGACCCTCACATGATAGTTAACTAGAAATGGATTTCAAATTGAGGTTTACTTATGATTTGGAGGAATAGTCTTGAAAAGCTAAGTTTTGGGGTGGTATACACTTATACTTAGTAAATAGGTGCTTGCTAATAAAATTTGACCAACTTAAAATGCTTACCGCTGAAAACCCTAGCCTACCCTTGATAGCTTTGCATTTTCCCCCACGGCTGAGTACCAACCATAAGTGTACTCACCCTTGCCATATGTGTTCAGAGGAGGATGCCGGAGCAGAGTTCTTTGACGAGTTCGATGGATTCTGAGGCTCGCGTTACCCCCAGTCAGGAGCTTGTGAAGTTGGAGACGGTGTTCCATCGTCTAGCTATCGATGTTCGTGTTTAGACCTTCGAGTCTATCGATGAGTGTAATAAATTAATAAACCTCTCTTTGTACGTTTTGAGCATTGTACTATGATATTACACTCATTTGTCTATCATATGTGTGAAATTGTGATTATGGCACACGTATGAGATGCATTCGGTTTTCTTCGGAAAACGGGTGTGACAGAGTGGTATCAGAGCAATGCTGACTGTAGGACGCAGCCTTAGATAGAAATGGTCGAAATAAGGACATTATCTAGAAAGACATTTCAGCTCTCTCATTCAAAAAAAATCCCCTAAATACACCTAAAAATCTATCTTATTTTCTTTTGTTAAAACCTTGTCCCCTTTATTGTTTTATTCTGCTCTGAGTTCAGTTTTCTTTTCATAGATGGCCAGGACTCAGCCGTTCGGAGCACAGCTACCCCCTCCTGTCCAGCCTGAGGAGGAACCGGAGGACCCCTACTTCTTCATAGAGGCTGAGGATGGAACGATCCTGGAGGTGTACTCTGATGGAGAACTAGGATCTCCGCGACCTCTGCCTTCCCCGCCACCAGCTGCCCCTGCCTCACCAGCAGCTCCCATCGCTCCTGAGGATCCTACACCAGATGCCGCGGAAGGAGATCCAAACGACTCTGGCGATGACACCGAGGACAGTGAGGCGACGGAGGATGACAACGAGGAGAGGGACGACGCCTACTACGAGGGACCTCGTGAGGGAGACCCGTACTGCATCATGCACTCGTTCGAGGTGGCACTTGGCTACTTCCCTTGGCTGCTGCGGAACACTCTACTGAAGCTAGGGAACACCGTGTACCCCATGTACGTCACCCACAGCTGGAACGAACCGCCACTGGGCACCTACTACCTGACCAGGGTCCACATCAGGGTGCGCAACCATGCCGCAGGAGGTTATATCTCGCGCACGACCCATGATTCTACTACACCTCACTCTACCTACCAGGCATCTGTCAGCAATGCCGCCAGGAGGGCCTTGTTCTCTCTTCGTTTCAGGCATGACCAGGAGTTGAGCCTCAGCGACTACCGCCACATCCCTCGTCGTACCAGTGGCACTGAGCAGACGGTGGTACCACTGACCGGCTCCGAGGACCCACGCCTCTACACTCTTGCCCAGGTCACGGCAGCACTCAACACCGACCTGGAGGGTACTACGGCCGAGCTGGAGCAGACCCACGGTGAGCTGAAGGACGCCTACGCCAGGATTGCTCAGCTGGAGGCCGAGCGTGACGGTAGGGAGCCACCCGTCCAGCCTGACGAGACCCCTTTCTCTGTGGAGTCACCACCCCGCAAGAGGCTTCGTTACGGCTCTTCGTCTGCTACCACAGGTCTTCTGGGTTAGGATGCCACCGTGAGTTGAGATCGTTAGACCCGTCCCTGCGAGGATGTAATCGATGTAATAATGCTTGTTGACTGAAAACATGTTTGATTTGGGTTTTTGTTTGACTGAAATGCTTTGTGGTGTGATGGCCACATATGCATTAATAAAGTAATTAAGTTTAAATTTAATCTTAGCCCCCTTTCTCTCTTACTCATGTTTATCGATACTACTCTTATCTGAAATGACTTTCCCTAACGATCAGATGGTAAACACCAGGTCCGGAGGTGGACAGGACGTACCACCTGTGATACGTGCTCACATCGCCAATCAGCAGAATCCCGCCCCACCTCCACCTCAGGGATTAGCAATGGATCCAACCATGCAGCAGTTCTTCACGGCACAGATGCAGTTGATTCAGAATCTTACGCCATCGTCCCGTAACACGCGGGCACGAGCAGAACAAGCCGCCACCACAAGGACCTCCACCACCTCCACCGGTCCAACAAACACGAGAGGTTTATGAGCCACCATCCACCCACCTACTCCCACTCGGTGGATCCTCTTGACGCGGATGATTGGCTCAAGACTATCAATAAGAAGCGAACATCACTCGGTGCAATGACCGAGAGAAAGTCCCGTATGCCTCGGGACGCTTAGAGGGTGCCTGCGGCCGATTGGTGGGATGCCTACACCGTAGCACATGCCGCCTGCCGACACTATCACCCGGCGGGAGTTCCGGGGAAGCTTTCCGTACTCACCACATCCCGTCTGGAATAATAAAGCTGAAGCAGAAGGAGTTTCTCGCTCTGAAGCAAGGCAGCATGTCCGTTAGCGAGTATCGGGACAAGTTCACCCAACTGTCTCTGTATGCTCCGGATGAAGTGGATACTGACCCGAAGAGGCAAGAACGATTTCTGGATGGTCTCATAGGGCCACTGAATTATCAGCTCCAGAGCCACACTTTCCCCAACTTCCAGACCCTATTAGACAAGGCTATCGGTCTTGAAAGCAAGCGCAGAGAACTTGGAGACCAGAAACGCAAGTTCCAAAACCAAGGGCAGTCTAGCAGCAACACACGTCCCCGCTATAATGCACCACAGAATCCTCAGTTCCGCTCAGGAGGATATAGTGGGAATTTTCAGCAGAACCAGTCATTCCAGCGATCAGCTCAACAGCCCCAGCGCTTCCATCAGCAGACTCCTCGTACCCCAATTCAGCAGCAAAGTCGCCCAAACAATGCCCCAGGTGCCCCAGTAAGAAACACCGCACCAGTTCAGCCTAGTGGATGCTTCAAGTGCGGAGAGTTAGGGCATTATGCCAATAACTGTCCCAAGCGTGGAATGCAAACTCCACAGAAGGGCAATGGTCGAAGCTCCGGCGACCCATCCTCTCGGGTTCGCATTGGGAATTCTACTCCTCGGGGCGGCGAGGGCTCAACAAAACTTTGTGCGTGGGAAAGTAAACCACGTGACGATTGAGCGAGGCTCGGGGAAGCTCCCGAGGTCGTGCTTGGTACGTTCCTTGTCAATTACGAACCTGCATCCGTTTTATTCGATTCCGGAGCATCACATTCATTTGTTACCAATCAATTTGTGGAAAAATATAACTTGCCCATGAGTCTTATGAAGACACCATTACTAGTTAGCTCCCCGGGCGGTGAAATGAAAGCCAGACACATATGTCCACAGGTGAACCTTAAACTTAATGAGATAGAATTTCTAGCCGACCTAGTAGTTTTAAAATCCTGGGGAATATATGTAATACTTGGAATGGATTGGTTGCGCAAGCATGACGGGGTGATTCGGTGTCGCAAGAGATCAGTGATTTTGACTAGCCCACAAGGAGACAGAATTGAGTTCAGAGTGGATAACTCATCCGAAGAACAAGGAACAGTGAATTCAGCAAAGGGCAAATCCTTAGAAGAGATCAAAGTTGTGAACGAGTATCCCGATGTATTTCCAGATGAGTTACCGGGTATGCGGCGACCGCGACATTGAATTCGGCATTGAACTTTTACCCCGTGCTTGCTCCTATTTATAAAAGACCATATGGAATGAATGTTAAGGATTTGGCCGAATTAAAGAAACAAATAGATGAGTTGCTTAGTAAAGGTTACATCCGACCTAGTTCGTCACCTTGGGGGTCTCCCATACTCTTTGTTGATAAGAAAGATGGTACTAGAAGAATGTGCATAGATTATCGTCCCCTTAACGATGTTACCATCAAGAATAAATACCCCTTACCCAGGATTGGAGATTTGTTCGATCAGATGAAAGGTGCTAAAATATTCTCCAAGATCGATCTACGATCCGGGTACCATCAACTGAAAATCCGATTAGAGGACATTCCCAAAACTGCTTTCACATCTAGATATGGCTTATACGAGTTCACGCTTATGCCCTTTGGATTGACAAATGCACCGAAAGATACTTCATGTATCCGATGAATAAAGTATTCATGGAGTACCTTGATAGGTTTGTGGTAGTTTTCATCGATGACATTCGGTGTTCTCCCCAAATGAAGAAGAGCATGAAGAACACCCGAGACTCGTCTTTGCGAAACTACGAGAACATCAGTTATATGCCAAATTCAGCAAATGTGATTTTTGGCTAAAGGAAGTTTCCTTCCTTGGGCATATTATCACAGAGGGTGGAATAGCGGTAGACCCGAGTAAGGTGAAGGCTGTACTGGATTGGAATCCGCCTAAGAATGTGGCTGAGATCAGAAGTTTCCTTGGATTGGCAGGTTATTACCGTCGATTCATCAAAGGATTCTCGAAGATTGTAAAACCTCTCACCTCATTGTTAGAAAAAGGAAAGGAATTTAAGTGGGATGCCAAGTGCGAGGATAGTTTTGAGGAACTAAAAAAGAGATTAACCACAGCCCCTGTACTAATAATGCCAGATATTCACAAGGGCTTTGATGTGTATTGTGACGCTTCACTTCAGGGTCTTGGCTGTGTACTGATGCAAGAGGGAAAAGTAATTGCTTATGCTTCTAGGCAATTGAGAAAACATGAGCAAAATTACCCCACTCACGATTTGGAGTTGGCTGCCATTGTGCACGCTCTAAAAATTTGGAGGCAATATATGATCGGAAATAGGTGTCGCATCTTCACTGACCATAAGAGCTTGAAGTACATCTTCACCCAGAAGGATCTAAATCTCAGACAGCGTAGATGGTTGGAATTAATCAAAGACTATGACCTGGACATTCAGTATCATCCCGGCAAGGCAAACGTTGTGGCAGATGCCTTGAGTCGGAAAAGTCAGGCAAACGCACTGATAGCTCATGTGATGCCCCAAGAGTTGTGTTGGGAGATGGCACGTCTCAACCTGGGAATTGTCACCCAGAGTGAAGCTATGACGTTGGAAGTAGAATCTACACTTGAACAAGAAATCAGGAAGGGTCAAATGACAGATGAGAAGATTAAGGAGTATGGACGGTTGATTGATGCTGGCAAGGTTCCAGATTTTAAAAGAGATGACCAAGGAACTATTTGGTTCAGGAATAGAATCTGTGTGCCCGAAATTGATCATCTTCGAGAGACTATACTTAAGGAGGCACATGACTCTGCCTATTCAATTCATCCCGGAAGCACCAAGATGTATCAAGATTTGAAGCAGAAATATTGGTGGTATGGAATGAAAAAGGATGTTGCTGCTTATGTAGCTCTTTGTGACATATGCCAGAAAGTAAAAGCAGAATACCAGAGACCGGCGGTTTGCTTCAACCATTGAAAATACCCGAGTGGAAATGGGAAGAAATAGGCATGGATTTTATTGTGGGATTGCCACGTACTCGTGATGGATATGACTCCATATGGGTCATTGTGGATAGGTTAACCAAGGTTGCTCACTTTATACCTGTCAAAACTACTTACACGGAGCCAAAGCGGCGAAGCCGTATATGTCCGGAATTGTATGCTTACATGGAGTTCCAAAGAGGATAGTATCGACCGTGGGACACGGTTTACATCACGTTTACGGGGAAAGCTACATGAATCAATGGATACAAAGCTTAACTTCGGTTCGCGTATCATCCACAAACATATGGTCAGACCGAAAGGACAAATCAAATCCTAGAGGATATGCTTAGGGCATGTGCCTTAAAGCATGGAGGTAGCTGGGATAAAAGTTTGCCATATGCAGAATTTGCCTACAATAACAGCTACCAAACCAGCCTTAAGATGGCCCCTTTTGAAGCCTTATACGGGAGAAAGTGCGAACACCATTGTGCGGGATCAAACGGGGGAGAGTCAACTTTTTGGACCGGACATTATAAAAGAAGGTGAAAGACAAGTTGAGATAATTCGGGAAAATCTCAAGACCGCTCGGTCACGACAAAAGAGTTACGGCGATCCCAAAAGGAGAGAAGTTGTGTTTGAAATAGGAGATTATGTGTATCTCGAGTATCACCCATTAGAGGTCTACGAAGATTCAAGATTAGAGGGAAGTTGTCACCACGATTCATTGGACCTTTTAAGATCTTAGAAAGAAAGGGAGAAGTTGCCTATCAATTAGAACTCCCAGCTCGATTGTCAGATGTACATGATGTGTTTCATGTATCTCAGCTCAAGAAGTGTTCAAGTGAGACTAAAGTAGACCACCTACCTTTGGAAGATCTTGATGTAAAGGATGATCTAACCTATAAGGAACACCCTATCAAAATTCTAGATACATCACAAAGAATTACCCGAAGCAAAGTCATTAAAATGTGCAAAGTCCAATGGAGTCACCACTCAGAGGAAGAAGCTACTTGGGAAAGAGAAGATGAGCTTATGGCGAGAATTTCCTCATTTGTTTCCCAATCTTCCCGAATCTCGAGGACGAGATTCTCTTTAAGGGGGTAGGATTTGTAACACCCAAAATTCCATCACTTAAAAAAAATGCTAGCAACAATTAGAATTTTATTTTCTAAGGTTAATGAATTTGAATAATTAAATTTGCCTTTAAATATATGCAATGATAATTAATTAATTTAGAGAAACCAAGTGTTTGTGCATCATGTTGAATGCATGAATTTTTAATTGATTGTGTGGTCAAAAGTTTGTTTAAAATTTTTTGAAAAGATTTTGAGTAAAAGTTTGAAAAAGAAATGAGAGAAAAGAATTGAAAAAAAAGAAGAAACAAAACAACCAACTCTCTTTCCAGCCCACCTAGCCTACCTATTTTTTTCTTTTTCCTCCGCGCGGCCCAAACCAGCGCGGCCCACTTACCCCCAGCCGGCCCGCTAACTTTTCCCCTCACACACGCCGCTGACAGGTGGGGCCCACCCCGTCGGGGCCGTCTCCCACCTCGGGCGCCCGCCCACCTCCCTGCCGCGCGCCGCCGCCGCCCTTGCCCGGCGTCGATTCGCCTCCCCGCGCCGCCTCCCCTTCCCTCCGGTGCGCGGAGCACTCAATCGCGCCGCCTCAAGCCGCCCCGCGCCCTTCCTCTCCCGAAACGGCCGCCCCACCGAGCCCCCGGCCATTAATGGCGGCCGTCGCCGTTGCCCTCGCGCCACCGCCTTGCCGCGGCTCCTCCGCTCCCCCCACCACCTATAAAAGGCCGCCCCCGAGCTCCTCTCCACCTCGCACCGCTCAATCGAGCTCTCCTCCTCCTCTACACCGCCGCCCCCAAGGAAGCCGCCGGAGCTCCGCGCCTCGCCGCCGATCCACTCTGCCGCCGCCTCTTCTTCCCCTTCGAGCGGCTCGGTGAAATCCCCAACTTCTCCTCTCTGTTTTAGTGCCTTCATCTTGTTGTTTAGAGCACCGTAGTGTGGTTTTGGCCTTCTCCGGCGAGCCGGCCGGCGAGCCGCCGCCGCTAGCCGGCGGCGCCGCCGCCGCGCAACCGGCCCGTCGCCGCCCTTAGCCGCGGTGTCCATAGCCCTTGGATCAAATCCAACGGCCCCGGATTCAATTTAGCCACCGGTCAACAGAAACATACCGGTCAAACCTAGGGTTGCGCCGGTAATTTTTCTAAAGAGCCCCTGTCTTTTCTATGTTTTGCAACCCGGTCCTCCCACCATATAGAATCCTTACAGTTTAGCCCTGATTTTTATAGATAAGCCCCTAGCCCTTTCAAAAATACTCAACCGCAGTCCAGAAGCCCTTCTTTGCACCTAGGACCTCTAGTTTATATTTATAATTATGTTTTAGCCCCTGAATTTTTATAGAAAACCCCCTAAGGATCATTTTCTTTTACAAAATAGTCCCTAGGATTTGTTTTAATCATAACTTTTCCGTCCTAGCTCCGATTTAGGCGATTTTGGTGTCCACGCGATCGTCTCAACAAGCACGTTAGTTTTAGAAGCTTGTATTAGACTTTTAGCAATGTTTGATGTACTGTTTTATTTATTGTTTATTTTTCTTGTGTGATCGTAGAGGACGTGCCGTTCGAGATTGGGCAGGAGCCATCTTTTGAAGAAATTGAGCCCCAGTTTTTAGGAGAAGAAGGCAAGTGGATTCCCCCCCTGCATACTCTTTTTGTCCTAAAAACATGCATAATATCACACTTTAAATTTAAATCGTTATGCATAAATTTTGATGGGAAATGCCTATTAAGGAAATGACTAGATTTTAATCCTTATACCTTGCATACCTTGTTTTAAATAAATGTTTGGGTAGATAAATGCTTAGATGCTATACTTTGGGAATGGAAGTTATCTTTTAAAATGTTGAATTTAAATGGAATTTGTGTTTATGGAATTTCAAGAACACATAAATTAAAACATGGAGAACCACCCGGAAAACGATGCAACCACGGTCCACATGGCTCGGCTTAGCCAATTAATTAGGAGTGTAAAATATCTAATAGCCCTTGTCGGAGGGGAACACGGGGGGCTCGGGTTGCGGGGGTATAGCCCGGTCCTTTTGGGGTAGTAGCCTTTGCTAAGGTGCTGACCACTAGGGAGGGTTATGGTCCGCCCTGAGCTGTAACTGTTGTGGGATATTGGTGTTTTGCACGCCTTTGTAAAGGCTTCGTAGTGAACCCCTTGCCACTCACCTCGGAAGTGTTTAAGGGCTTTGCAAACCCGGGCAGGATGGGGAACACGAACTGTGGGTAAAGTGTACAACCTCTCGCGAGTGAAAAGCGATCGATCGGCCGTGCTCACGGTCAAGAGCGGCTTGGACCCTCACATGATAGTTAACTAGAAATGGATTTCAAATTGAGGTTTACTTATGATTTGGAGGAATAGTCTTGAAAAGCTAAGTTTTGGGGTGGTATACACTTATACTTAGTAAATAGGTGCTTGCTAATAAAATTTGACCAACTTAAAATGCTTACCGCTGAAAACCCTAGCCTACCCTTGATAGCTTTGCATTTTCCCCCACGGGCTGAGTACCAACCATAAGTGTACTCACCCTTGCCATATGTGTTCAGAGGAGGATGCCGGAGCAGAGTTCTTTGACGAGTTCGATGGATTCTGAGGCTCGCGTTACCCCCAGTCAGGAGCTTGTGAAGTTGGAGACGGTGTTCCATCGTCTAGCTATCGATGTTCGTGTTTAGACCTTCGAGTCTATCGATGAGTGTAATAAATTAATAAACCTCTCTTTGTACGTTTTGAGCATTGTACTATGATATTACACTCATTTGTCTATCATATGTGTGAAATTGTGATTATGGAACACGTATGAGATGCATTCGGTTTTCTTCGGAAAACGGGTGTGACAGATAACATATGTTTTATCACATCAAACTTGGAATACACAGTGCATTCGGCATTCAACAGGTAGTGCCGAAACTTTGTACACGAGTAGTACACGCAAAGACACAGTTTCTCTACAGCCGAATACCTGGTTTCAGGATCAAGTAGTTTTCGGCTAAGATAAGCTACTACCCGCTCCTTTCCTTCAAATTTTTGAATAAGGGCCGATCCAATGGTTTGGGTATCGGCCGCCACGTACAACTTGAAAGGCTTGTCCAGCTGAGGAGGGACCAGCACTGGTGACTCCTTCATGTACTGCTTGATCTCATCGAAGGCCTTTTGTTGTTCGTCGCCCCACGTGAACTTCTGTCTTTCTTTAGCTTCAGCAATGGAGAGAATGGCAAAACCTTCTGTGATAAATTTGAAATGAATCTTCTCACGAAATTGATTTTGCCGAGCAGTGATTGCAACTCCTTGAGATTAGTTGGAGGAACAACTTCATCAATGGCCTTCATGCTCTTCTTGCCAACTTCAATTCCTCCTTCGTGGACTAAAAACCCCAAGAATTCTCCAGCTGATACTCCAAAAGCGCACTTGTTCGGGTTCATCTTTAAACCATGTTTCCGGGTGCACTCTAAGGTCCTCTTCACATCTTCCAAGTGCGTGTCATGACTTAGGGACTTGATTACCACATCATCAATGTAGATCTCCACAATTTTGCCGATCAACTCATGAAAAATGTAATTCATGGCTCGCTGATAAGTTGCACCGGCATTTTTTAACCCAAATGTCATAACTATCCATTCAAACAGGCCTATATGGCCCGGACATCTGAAGGCTGTCTTTGATATGTCTTCTATTGCCATGAAGATTTGATTGTATCCCGCATTGCCATCCATAAAACTGATCACCTTGTGTCCAGCGGCGGCGTCAATCAACAAATCGGCAATAGGCATTGGGTAACCATCCATCGGAGTAGCTCTGTTCAGGTCCCTGAAATCTATGCAAACCCTCATTTTTCCATTCTTCTTGTACACAGGGACGATGTTAGAAATCCACTCCGCATATCTGCATGGCCGAACGAAGTTTGCATCAAGTAAACTTTCAACTTCCTTCTTCACATCGGCCAATACCTCATCCTTGTAGATTTTCCGGGGTGGTTGCTTATATGGTTTGAAACCAGGTTTGATTGGCAACCGATGCTCGACGATGGAACGATCCAATCCAGGCATCTCCGAATAATCCCAGGCGAAGCAATCCTTGTATTCTTTGAGAAGCTTAATTAATTCCCCCCTGAAGTCTGGCCGCAAGTTTGCGCTGATGAACGTCGGCCTTGGCTTATCACCGCTTCCAATGTCAACCTCTTCCAATTTATCAGCCGACATGAATCCTCGCCCCAACTTGCCATCAGTGCCGTCTACGGGGTTCTCCATTAAAAATTGCTGTAAGAGCCGACTGCTTGAATCGGCTGTTGATCACTGCTGACAGGTTCAACAGGACCTTCTCCCCAGTCTTTCCCTGAGAAACAATCAATACCTTGGTATTCCCAGAAAGCTGATTCCATGTTTGCCACGCTCACGGAGTCATCTGCTTGGACGACCTCAATTTCATCGTCCACCCACTGGATAAGCTGTTGATGCATGGTGGATGGGACGCAACAGTTGGCATGAATCCAGTCCCGCCCAAGCGACGCGTCGTAGGCTCCTTTACCTTCGATGACGAAGAAGGTAGTGAGCAACGTCTTGGATCCAATCATCAAATCCACGTGAGCGCATCCCTTGGTGTCTGAAGGGTTCCCGGCGAAATCATTCAAGATTATACTTGTAGGCGTCAGATCGCTCGGGCCCATGCCAAGTTTCCTGAAGGTGGTGTACGGCATTACGTTGACTGCCGCTCCACCGTCGACAAACATCTTGGTCAATGGCTTGCCATTGACGTATCCTCTCAAGTACAGCAGCCTCATATGTCGATTCTTGGCCGGCTTGTCGAAGATTGTCTGCTTGGCCAGCACCAGTTGTGCCATCATCCCTTCGGTCCGCTCATCATCGAAGGAAGCTTCCTCCTGCATAACCTGGTTAGCAGGAGCCATGAACTCGTTCGGCAGAAAGTATACCATGCATGTTGGAGCCGAACGCTTCGATCCCTCCGGTTGGTCCTTGGGGTGCCACACCTGCTTTGTTTGGATCCCGGCCTGCTTCAGTTCACGGTTCCTCAAGCGCTGGACCCGTCTTTTCTGACTCTTGCGTAGGCCAAGCGGGCACCACTGCCCCTTCTGCCAGATGTAGTCGTCCTCGTCCTCTTCTTGATCAGCCCACCTTAGATCAGCTTGACGCTTCCTGGGGTGATCGATGACTTCAATTTTTTGGCGCCGATCCCCATTAGGATGGATCCTTCCAATTCTCTCGTGGACGGATCGGCGATTGGCGATCTCCGCTCTGTACTCAAAATACACATCCTTTGCATTCGGGACGGTTCTTCAACGTGGGCGGCTTCAAACCCTCATTCCGGCAATGCATACGAAGAAGGCACATCCCCGGTGTGCGCGCTCCTCGCTCGCGCGTGTACTGCTCCTGGTCCCTTCTGTGTGCTTCTTCTTCAGCTCTGCGCTTCTCCTCCTCGTAGCGTCGCTTCTGGTAGCACTCTTTCTCAATCTGGCGCTGCCACTTGTTGAGGAGGATGCGCGAGGTCACCCTGGGCTTGGCTCTGGTTGACTCCCCAATTTCGATGTGACTCCTAAGAATGCAGGGGCTTCACCGTGCACCTGTTCCAGAGTCACTTGGCGCTCTGGGTCCACTACTCCATCTTGTCTAGCCCTGGCTGAGGTCAAGACCTTGACCTTTCCCTTCTCCTCGGCCGTTATCATGTTAACAGAAAAGCCCACCATGTTCTGAGGGAAGGGGTGGCCATCCAGCTTCATTTTGTTGTCGAACTTAAGGTGACCCTCCTGGATGGCCTTCTGGATCCTCATCCTGAAGACCCTACAATCATTGATGGAGTGTGAATCCCTGTCGTGGAAGCCACAGTAACGTTTCCCTTTAACTCCATCGGGCCGAAGCATGGAATACCCCTCAGGCAGCTTGATTCAGCCTTCCTTCACTAAGAGTTCGAACAGTTTGTCAGCCTTCGTGATGTCAAAATCGTAAGTGCCCTTGGTCTGTTTGACCCAGCGCTGATTCATCGTCAAAGGCTCCTTCCCCCACATGATCTCTGCTGCGGCCACATCCAATTCATCATCAGAATCCTCGAACAGATCAGCCTTGTCCAAGAACTGGTTGTAGACGTCAGCGACGTCATGCTGCTTGCCAAACTTAGCATCCTTCTTGAAGCCATACGCCTGGTTGCTCATCAGTGATAGCTTCGCGATAGGCGGCCCAGTTCTCAAACTCCATCCCGAACAATTTCTCACGTACGGCCGGCAGCATCCCGGCGACGGCCATATCAGCCAACTGGTCATCTGGCAAGTTAAGCGAGAAGCACATGCCTTTAACCTCTCTGAATCTTCTGAGAAATTCTAGCGGCGTCTCGCTGTGCCTCTGCTTCAGGGTGGCAAGGTCGATCAACTTTTTCTCCGAGCTGCCACTGAAATAATGAGCGTGGAATTTCCGCTCTAGGTCCTTCCATCTGCAAACTGATTCAGGGGGTAGGGACGAGAACCACTGGAACGCTGGACCTGTCAGTGATGCGGGGAAGTAGCGGACCCTGAATGTTTCTTCAGCTGAGCATTCCCCGAGCTGCATGAGGTAACGAGCGATGTGCTCCACCGTGCTCGTGTCGTCTTGCCCTGAAAACTTCATGAACTCCGTTGGCGGCTTCACCCTTGGCGGTAAGAGCACGTTGTAGTACCATTCTGGGAACGGCGGCTTATAGGCGGGTCCTTGCATTTTTGGCTTGAGGCCGAACTGATTTTGCATCAATTCGGCCATCTTCCGTGCCGGGCGTCATCCTCTTGTGCGCCCGCGGTCGGCGCGTATCCCGGATGCGGGAAGGCGTCAAATGCTCCATAGTTTCCCACCTCATGATAGCCTCCGCCGTACAAGTTCCTCTGCGCGCCGGTTGTTCGCCGGAGCAATCCCGTGGCCGGAAGCAAGTGGGGCTCCAGGCGAGCCGAACACTAGATCTCCATACGTAGGCTGGCACGGATTCGGGCCGTTGCACGGGGCCGACCCGTCTTTGCTCGCGGTGGTGGCCGGATTGGTCGCCCTCCCGAAGCTTGTAGTGGGGGCCGAACCGGCCGACCCCCCGGCGCCTGCGGAGGAGGCCGGGAACGCTTGACTTCCCGAGCTCGAGGAGGAGGCCGTGTGGCCGGCTTCGTAACGGTGGTTGAGAGCTTGACTCGCCCGGCTCCACGGTGCCCCCCCGGATGGGTGCCTTGCCGAACGCTTGTTCCATGCCGGGCCAAAGGCGGCCACCATCATCTGCTGGAGCGCACCAAGGAAAGCTTTGTTGTGCTTGCTAAGCATGTAGTCTGCAGATTCCTGGAATACTCGCATGCACTCCTCTTTCTCCTGCTGAGCCGTGGTATCGCTCTCCCCTGGCAGCAACACCATGGGCATCTCGTTCTTCAAATATGGGACGCCGCTTCTATTTTTCTTGAACGACAGCAGACATTTCTGCTGAAACTGGTCCATGACATCCTGGAGTTGCTGCCGCTGTTCGGGAGAGAGATCTTCGAGGTTGACGTCCATGATGTCCCCGATTTCGGGCATCTTGATCTATTCGGCTGTGGTCCCACCAGGCGTGCCAAAAAGTGTGTTGACGCAAAAAGTGCACCCGGCGCCAAACACACAGCAAGCCGAACAAGCTGGCTTCACACGCGCGAAGAGTAACAAGACGTGCCAGTCAATTTTTCCTGAAAATTAACAAAAGACAAAGCAGTTAGATACCAAAGGTTGGAACTTGCCGGGTGGTACCAGACAGTTCCATATTTACGGCTAAGAAGCCAGATGGGATGACACATAGCTATAGAAAGCTATTTGCCAATGAACTACAACCATTCGGGGACTTGCAAAGGGGAAAAAGTAATATTGCCGAATGGATGACGTAAGCATGACAGCGATCGGTCTTTGTTGGAACAAGGATGTACATGCACGAAGCCATGACCGATCCCCATGAAGATTAGCATTAAATAAACGAATAAAGTAAAGCACGGACATGATCATGTAATAAACAAGCATGCATAGATCCAAAGCACTAGTCTACCGCATGTCTAGTTACTTTAAAACCCGTCGGGTACGATATCAAACAAATCTATCCACCGCATGATACAACTTGCATGAAAAACCGTACCACTTTCCACAAATAGATCTATCCACCGCATGATACAATCTAAATATGGAAAACTAAAAGCACACATTATTTAAAGCATGAATAACGCATGTGTTCTACTCGTGAAGAAACATGACCGAATACGGCTGAACAGCCGATTCGGGGTCCATGAAGAAGGAACAAACATTACCAAGTAGATAAATCTATCAGATTGATTTGGGATCTAATCCACCGGATGACTAGCTCCAAAGCAACCCAAAAACCTGCATCTACCGCATGATACCCGGCTCTTTCAAGATTTATACAAACATTAGCAAGCTTGAACCCGCAACACGTAACAACCTAGATCGATTCGGTTTCGTCTATCGGAAAGCACAAGATCCACGTGTTAAAACATGAAATCTACTCGAAAAAAGATCATAAAAGAGGTAAAGCCGATCCAAACCCATCTAGATTGGGCAAAAGTGTGTTACATGAATTTAAACATAAAGTAAAACCTCAAAGCAACACGGGGTAACTTAATGAATCTATTAGATCTTGCCGGAATCCAATAGAGCCGATAACTAGCTTCAAGCTAGATCTTAGCCTACCGCATGGCTCATGACCTAACAAGAAACCCTCTTGAACCAAGCTTGAATCTACCGCATGACACGAAGCATGGTAACAAGACTACTTGCATCAGATCTAAATCCACCGCATGATACTAGACGTGATACAAGGTTGCCGGTACTCACGGAGGTCGACGGATCGATGAACCCTCTCGAAGAACTCGACGACACGACAAAAGGACTCTAGGGTTTGCGTAAGGCCGGTGTGTATTGGCGAATGATTGTCTTTTGTTACATACATTCAGGGGTCATATTTATACCCTGTCAAGTACAACTTCGAATGGATTCGTTGCCTAACTTATCTCTAAGCTTGATCGCCTATCCATCCATTCGTTCTCCCTGATTGAGTCACGTCACCGTCCAATCCCGCAAAATCAGCTCTACTGTTCCTTTGCCGAACTGGAGCAGATAGCCGACCGCAGATCTATTTGCCGAATATCTCTGAAAAGATCCTTCCTTCCACCAAACGGACTCTTTATCGAACCGGACCCACAAGTCAGACTCCTTACCAAATTTTGGTGTTAACAGCGTCCCACTGGACTACAAGCCATTTCGCACGGGGAGTCACGTACCGGAAGTAGATGGGATTTTTGAAAAGCGGGAGCGCGGCACCCATGATTCAAAACATAATTAATATTGGGCTGGTTCTAGACTGATGGGCCGACATTTAATCCTTAGCTTATTGGGCTTGTCCCAAATTTGGAAAATCAATGTAAAATCCAGGATGTTTGAATGTTTGAATCCAGGGTGAGTGTGCATGTTGTGAGTGTCTGCGTTATACTGTGTAATTCTTAAAAAAAACTAAACTGGGACTGTCAAAACGGCTAGGGTGGGTGGGGGTGGGGGTGGGGGGTAGGCGGCTCCCTAGCCTAATTATTTCAGAAAAAAGAAGAAGAAAAGTGTGGGGGTAGTTTGATGAAATAGGTTCTGATTCTTTAGAAGAATATTTTAGCCTCCCATTCAACACCACATTCGTCTTAAAATATTATTAAAGTTGCATATTTATCAAACATTCTGTAATTTGACAAGGTGTGTAGAAATATAAGCAACATTTATATCTCTAAATATATATAATTCTATTATGGAAATACATTTAACAATTCATCTATGACACTGATTATGCATCATAAGTAAAACTAATGTTTTCCTTCGATCAAATTAAAAATAATAAAGTAAGAATAGCACTTATTTTTGAATTTGGAATGGAAAGAATATGTCTATCTGGCTGCCATGAGACTTAAAAAAAATACATCATCAGTTCATCACCTGACCTGACACCTAGATTTTGAGCGACTCGATAACTCTCTCCCTTCTAGAGAAGGAGTCATAGTGAGCAGACATAAGATCCCTGTACTTAATCTTCTTGTACCGTGCTGGGTGCTTGTCATCTACTAGTTCAGCGATCGGCTGCACCTCTTTCTCAAGATCCGTAGCGTAGAACATAGCCATGGATACCCTCTCCTTTTCAGCGTTCGTCACCACCCTGTGCACTGGGCTCTTGAAGACCCCGTTCGACATTATCTGCGTACGTCAACAGTACAAGTGCCAAAGAACTCTCAGAATCTGTGTAGAAACTAACACATGACTGCAAATATATCATATCACACAATGCAAGTTCAGAGAAGGCTAGCTACTATATATTCACCTCCAATGAGCCGCCGATGATCACCAGCACGGCCGGGCCACGCACGGGCGGGACACCGTACCAGGTCCCGTCCCTGTGGAACTGCAGCCCGCCGACGTGCTCGTCCATGAGGAGCAGCGTCAGGACGCAGGCGTCGTTGTGAGGACTGACGCCGAGGACGAGGTCGGGCCTCGGGCAGGCTGGGTAGTAGTTGAATCTGGCGTTCGTGGAGCCCCTCTCGCCCAACTGGCCGACGATGCCGCCGTCGTCGTCGAGGTCCAGAAGCCTTGCCACCGCCCGGAGGATCCCGTCCTTGACTCGCTTGCAGCTTTCACTGTACTCGTGCAGAAGACCCCTGCATGCGAACACGTGTCGATTTCCAGCTGAAATTCTCTTCCACACCAATCGCACAACTGACTGCTTAATTCTGAAGATTGAAAACGCGAGGGTTAGATTTAATTAATTAATAACCTGAAAGATTCCGGGTGTCCGGGCCAGCGATCCATGTTTCTCTCGTCCTCCGGCTCGATCCTGAGATGCAGCCGGTCGCACCAGTCCAGGATCTGGTCCTGGGTATACACCTGCTCGTTTCCATATCCTTCTAGCTGCCACTGCTTCCCTTCAATCAGGTTGCTGTACGCTTGCTTCTCTTCCAGCGGCTTGCGGAAGAACTCCCGCGACGCAGCCATGAGAGAATCCATCACTGAGCTCTCGATCCCATGGTCAGTAACCTGGACAAAGCGAACTCCATCCGTAAAGTAAAAGTAGATTTTTTTTAACAAACGCTGAGAAGCTAAAAAAACGGAAGTGTGGTATATATAGTCTCACCAGGAAAAAGCCCCAGCTGAGCAACGCCGTGCGCAGCTTGGCAGCCTCCTGGTCGTCGTCGGCAGACTCGTCGGACGCCAACAGCTGATGAAGATCGATGGTCGGGACGGGCTCCGGCATCTCCAGTACACCGGCCAGCTCCTGGCCGTCGCGCCTGTCCTGCTCCGGGATCAGGTACCGACTCGGAGGCTCCTGCACGGTAGCCGCCAGCTCCTGCACAAGGCTCGGCACCCTCCATGAGCCATCAGCCATTTCTGGGAAGAATGCTTCTGCACAAGGCCCTGCTGCTCATCTGTTCCTGTGTGTCTGCTTGCATTGGTTGCTTTCCTCACTTATCGTCTTATATCCGGTGGCCCGTCGTCATCTAACGTGTTCCTTCGCTTTGTCTAGTTACATGCATCTATCGCCATCTTGGTTTTTGACTACTCCGGGACCGATTGAGTGGTGCCGTGTTAGCTTGCGCACCCTTTTGCTCCCATACGGTAATGCTAGCCACTCGTTCCATATCCTGCGGTCCTCCCACATCCTTATCCAGTCGTTCTTCTTCAGCCTTGTGTCCTCCTGCGGTCTCCATCTCCTCCTCGATCGAGCTCAGTGGCGGTCCCGAGATTTCGGGGGCTCCGCAACATATTATTATTATCCATTATTGTCCGTTATTATTTGACGGGCAGAATCCACAGGCACCTTGCACTCCGTTCCTTTCACAGAAATTTCGTCGAACACCTCTTGTGCAGCACCTGCTTCCATCACCATTGCTTGGAATAAGCACGACGAACCTGGACGGTCTATGCCTCCTCCCGTTGTTGCTCACTATCACCGTGGTCAGTCTCCGTCGCCTGTGTGCGCACGCACATGCCTGAAGCAGCCGAGGCACCAGAAGGAAGCCGTCGCGTCAGGCTGCTGTACGCGCGCTCGTCCCGCGAGCGCCTGCCTCCAGCCGCACCCGCGCGCTGAGCCGTCCGCCGCACGAAGGAGGAAGAGGCGCCGCCGGCATGCTGCACTCGCGCTCCTCTGACCGCTGGAGGTCGGGTCAACGCCGGAGGAAGGAGCAGTCGCCGCCGTCCTTCGTCGCACTCGTCCTCGGCCCGCGCCCACGGCCGCGCTGGCCCTTAAGCCGCCGACGCCTACGCGTGGCCTGCGCGCACTAGGGCAGAGCCGCCCCCCTCTGCACCGCGGAAACCGCTCGGGTCGCTGCCGCGGAAGAGCTCGGAGTCAATGCGCTCCCATTCTGTCCGCCTTCCCTGATCCATACTCATTTTCCAAACATGTGCAGTCCGATAACGAGGACTTCCTTTGTGCCTCGAGATCACTCTTTGCCATTTGCACATGTCCACCAATCTCAAAGCGTGTGTATTTTTCTCTCCCCCTACTTGATTAACATTATTTTCCAATGGCTTTTTTGACGAGTCTCGGTAAGACCATGAGAAGCTTGTCTTGTTTTAACAACATCTCATTTATAATATCTCGGTAGGACTAAACTTTCCCAAGAGCTCCATATAAAGCCTACCACTTACATATATGTTTTGAAAGGGAAAGGAGTATAAGAAATAGGCTTGAGAGACAAGATGAGATGAGAGTTCATGAGCAAGATGCAAGGTGGTTTAAATTTGTGAACTTGATTTAGCTCTTTTTCATCTTGTTCTTTATTTCAAAATTTCTGAAATCCATTTGAATTTTGGGAGCATGTTAATACTTGTGGGATAAGCTTAATTGAATATCTACCCTCCGTAGGGATGAAGGCTAGTACATTATGGAACTTTAACGAACTAAACTTTTGAGAGCATTATGTTTTCTCATGTATGATCAAGTGCAAGGTTTAAACAATGAAGGGCAACAATGATATCCATCGAAGGCTTACTCGAGGACGAGCAAGGTTTAAGCATGGGGGAGTTGTTGACGGTGAAATTCCGTCAACCTAGCCATGAGTTTACCTTCGGTGTTGGCATGAATTTTATATATTATCCATTGGTACTAACCCCCATGGTATAACAAGTTCACTTGTGCATGTCGGTTTTGGAGTTTAGTGTTTATGCAGGGTTTTAGCGTTGAAAGCGAGACTTCCGGGATAAGTTCATTAAGGACCTCATGACAAGACCTTGAAGCCGGTACAAGTCAAGCAATGAAGTGAACATGACTCCAATAGCCCAAGGACCAAGCCCGAGAAGATGACAAACTCCGAGGACCTAGCCAGAAAAGTGTTGAATCTTGCGAGGGCTTCGTCCAATTCGGAGAGAAACTGACGACAAGGGCCCACATGCAAAAGGGGAAGGATCTAGAAGAATCGGGAAGCAACACCGTGCGAAGGAGGCAACGAATTGGGCTGAAATGGGCCCAGGCCGGTTGGCCCAGGCCTGCCGGCCCAACCCGTTTCGAGGCCCAGTCGGCCCCCCCTTTGACCTATGTGCCTCTCGGGCTATTTATAGCCCCTGACCGAGAGCCACGCATCAATCAATTCGTCATCCGCCGCCGAGGAGCAGAGAAGCTTGAGGGACACCATCTCGGAGATGAGGGTCATGCTAGTTGTCTAGGGTCTCCCTAGCCGACGTGGGAACCTTGCATGAAAGATCACGTCGGAGCTCCAGAGCAAGGATCAAGATCGAGGTAGGATCCCGGTGGTGATCTTGTTCATGTGATCATTCATGGTGAAGTCTTTAAGTGAATCCGATTTCTAGCGATCAAGTGCCTTGTCGATGATTTTGTTTTCTTCTTGGTTTTGCTTCTTCCCCAATCTATACTTAAGATAGATTGCATAGGGTGCTCTTGTAGCCGCGGTGGCTAGAGGTGCATACCAGACCGACCAAGTGATTTCAACTTGTTCTTATCGAACTCGCCCTAGACTACCCGCATGAATAGGAGTACGTTGTGACAGAACGGGGGCTCTGAAAGGCGGGCGTTTTCGGAATCGGACCGAAGGCCACGGTTTAAAGATGCTTTTAATGAGATTCGCTTTTCTATCTTCATCTATCTTGTTTGGAGCTACAACATAAGCATGATCTAGACTCTCTAGATCGGTTATCTCTTGCTTTCTCTTCCTACCTCCTTAGTAGATTAGATTAGATGTGTTTTCTTGATGACATCTTAGATTAGATGCAACTTGGTTCTTCATAAGATAGCTTTCCTTGCTTTACTAGATTGAATCCTTGCGTTGCACATTGTTCCACGGATTCGATACCTTGGGTTCACCACTTGAGGGAAGAAGGGTCCCTTGACTACGACGGGGGATTTGTCCGTTTGCAAATCCATATGAACTTTGATATGATAATCTACCGTCAACAGGGGCGCGCGGTGGAACTCACGGAACCGGCGGCGGAAGCCGGCGCCGGCGACAATGCGGCACCAGCGCTTGCAAACGAGGGCCGCGCGGACAAGGCGCGCGGGGTCGTCCGCCGGGCAGCGCAGGAGGATGTCCTCCATGAGCTCGTCCATGGCCCCGAGCGCCGTCACCGGATCCATTTGTGGCGCGGTCGGAGCACCAGCGGAGCAAGGATGCGGCGCGGTCGGAGCACCAGCGGAGCAAGGATGCGGCGCGGTCGGAGCACCGGCGGAGCAAGGATTTGGTTGGGGAAAAGTCAGTGGAGTGGCGGCGGACGATCGACCTCCCCAGGTGAGAGACGAAATCCTCGCGCTGGGTGGGCTGGATGAGTTTTTGATGGGCCCAAAAAGAGGTGTGCTATGGGTTGTAACGCCTCTTAACACTGGCTGGGCTAGATAATTGTTGACGGTGAAAATCCGTCAACCTAGCCATGAGTTTACCTTCGGTGTTGGCATGACTTTTGTATCTTATTCATTGGTACTAACCCCCGTGGTATAACAAGATCACTTGTGCATGTTGGTTTTGGAGTTAAGTGTTTACGCAGGGTTTTAACGTTGAAAGCAAGACTTCCGGGATAAGTTCATTAAGCACCTCATGACAAGACCTTTAAGCCCGATACAAATCAAGCAATGAAGTGAACATGACTCCAAGAGCCCAAGGACCAAGCCCGAGAAGATGATAAACCCCGAGGACCGAACCAGAAAAGTGCTGAATCTTGCAAGACAAGGAGTTGAGTGCAATTCGGAGAGAAACCGACGTCAAGGGCCCACATGCAAAAGTGGAGAACATCTAGAAGATGCGGGAAGCAACACCAGGCGAAACAGGCCGCGAGATGGGCCGAATTGGGCCCAGGACGGCCGGCCTGGGCCGGCCGGCCCAGCCCTTTTCGGGGCCCAATCGGCCTCCCCTTTGACCTAATTGCTTCTCAGGCTATAAATAGCCCCCTGACCGAGAGCCACGCAGAAATCAAGTCGTAATCCGCCGCCGAGGAGCGAGAGAAGCTTGAGGGACATCATCTCGGAGATGAGGGTCGTGCTAGTTGTCTAGGGTTTCCCTAGCCGACGTGGGAATCTTGCATAGAAGACCACGTCGGAGCTCCGGAGCGAGGATCAAGATCGAGGGAGGGCCCCGGTGGTGATCTTGTTCATGTAATCATTCATGGTGAAGTTTGTAAGTGAATCCGATTTCTAGCGATTAAGTGCCTTCTCGATGATTTTGTTTTCTTCTTGGTTTTGCTTCTTCTACGATCTAGTCTATAGCTAGATTACATAGGGTGCTCTTGTAGCCGCCGTGGCTAGAGGTGCATACCGGACCGGCCAAGTGATTTCAACTTGTTCTATCGAACTCGCCCTAGACTACCCGCATGAATAGGGATACGTTGTGACAGAACGGGGGTTCCGAAAGGTGGGCGTTTTCGGAGTCGGATGGGAAGGCCACGATTTAAAGATGCTTTTAATGAGATTCACTTTTCTATCTTCATCTATCTTGTTTGGAGCTACAACATAAGCATGATCTAGATTCTCTAGATTGGTTATCTCTTGTTTTCTCTTGTTACCTCTTTAGTAGATTAGATTAGATGTGTTTTCTTTACGAGTTAGTAGATTAGATGCAATTTGATTCTTCAATAGATAGCTTTACCTTGCTTTACTAGATTGAATCCTTGCGTTGCACATTGTTCCACGGATTCGATACCTTGGGTTCACCACTCGAGGGAAGAAGGGTCCCTTGACTACGACGGGAGACTTGTCCGCTTGCAAGTCTAAACGAACTTTGATACAACTATTAACCGTCAACAAGCCCCTTTTTCTGGCGCCGTTGCTGGGGAACAAGCAATCAAGATCCGATCTAGTATCGCTTATCTTTCAGTTTTTCTTTTGATTTTCTTTTGCATCTCTTATGTTTGATCATCCCCAAAAAGGAAAAAAGAGTCAATCTAATCTAGTTTTGACTAACCCTAATTTTTCTTTTGTTTAGATTTTTGTTTTATTATTAACCCTAACCGGAGATGGTTGGCTACCTCTCCAAGAAACCCAAACTTTTTTTTGTGGATGATCCAGGAAAACTTTACAGGCAAAGGAGACATGCAACACAAGCTAAAGGGTTGGAAACCCTAGATTCAAAAGTTGAAGTCGAAGGACCGTCGAAATCTCCAAGGGAATCACCACCTCCAAGTCCAAAGGAAGATCAACCTCAACCACCGGAGCGCTACACACCCCGGACATCGTTGATCTACCTATCATAAACCTTCAAGACGCCGGGAGGACGTTCAAGATCAAGGTCTCAACTATCCGCATGACGATTGCGAGAGCTGAATGCATACGAGCCGGATTCCTTGAGTGGCATATCGGTTTACTTAAGAGGAGGATGGAGAAGATGGAGATGGAGAAAGAAGCTCAACACCTAAAGGCCACCGAAGCAAGATCCACATGCAAGGAGTGTGTGGAGTACGACCATGTCCAAGCTAAGATCAACAAGGACGCCGTCACTAAGTTCGAGGCTATGGAAAAAATATTGAAGAATTTAGATGGCAAGGTGACGGAGGTCGAAAGCTCTATACGTGAAGTGTTCATCGTGATGAAGATGCTAGACGCAAGTGGGACAACTTGCCGGGCGCCCGATGGGTAACAAAGAAGAATTTCGGAGACAACTCCAAGGTCCCAAGACGGCGAAAGGCTACTCAAACTCATTCGGGAGAGATGAAGGATCACACTAGAGACCATGAAGATCACAACCGAAGACCGGAGTTCGAGGTGCCGAGCCACAACGAAGTTGTTGCATCCGTCAAGACCAAAGGACAAAGCCAGCCTGTGAAGACCAAAAAAAATGACTAAGCCAAAGTGGGTACCCAAGATTGCAACGCCCGCAAAGAGCGTTGATCTGGAGTAATCAAGTGAAGAAGTCTCGAGTCAAGAATAAGCTACCGGGAGGACAACCCGATTCCAGGTTTTTCAAGTCTTTTTAAATATAATTCAATTTTGAATTTTACTACACAAAACATTAGACTTAGAATGGTTGAACAATATTAGAGACATAATTCTTGGTTGAATATTTTGCTTGATCATAAACCCTTTACATGAACCATCCTATGTGATTGTTTGCCTCTTTTTCGAGAAACCACAACCAAAAAAAAATTCAGAACCTAACTCAACCCTTCACCCTCATTATGGTGCTGTGGTTGACTTGTTTTTCATGCTAAAAACACTCGAGTAGAGCCACGACTTGTATCTAGATGTTATTTAAATTTCAGCATGTGGTAGGACTCGCGTGAACCTAGAAACTTGATTTTTGGTTGGTTTAAAAATCCATATCCTTGGTTTCTCTAAGATTAGAATTTTTCTAAGCCTCACTTAATTTTATTTCATTCAAAATCTCTCTCATCTAATCAAAATTAGGACCTAAACCTATGCCCCCTTGATCAAGCCGGGTAAAGCTTGCTCTCAACTAATGAAGGCAGACAATACCGGTGAGACCGATATCAACGTAGTCGGAAAATATTTTCAACTCACATTTGTTTTAAATGGTTTAAAAACTTCTCTAAATTTATGCTTGAGCTCTTGCATGGCTCTGAAAAATATTTTTAAATTTCGAAATTAGAGTAGTGCTTAGCCTTAAAACATGCTTAGAGGGAGGCAATAAAGTTAACTTGACCATACATGCACCATGATACATCACGGGATGCCCCTCCAACATCTTTTATCAAACCACATGCAAAGTACAAGCATGGGGGGCAGCCAAGGCCTTGTTTTGTAGGAATATCATGGAGGCATGTGAGGCAAGGGAGTATGGAAGTGAATCAAGCGAAAACATCAAGTGGAAGGAGCAATAATGCAAGCGAAGGAGTGGACGGGAACGTTTGGAAGGTGTACGCGGTCACGAAGCAACAAGCATGAATGCACTAGAGAAGAACCGAGCCAAGAGGAGGAGAGAGGTAAGTCTCCCATCCAGCTCTTTGTTCATGTGCTCTAGTTTGTAGGCCGGAACCACCTTAGACTTAGCCATCCACCGCGTTAGTTTCGTGCAACAAATCACATCCTTAATCCACTCAAAGTCCAGACTCCAAAATAATATTTGGGTACCTTGTTACCGGGTGAAAACCCCGGATATATATTTGTGAGGGAGAGTGCTGCAATCATGGAAGAAAACTACAAGCCTTTTCACCAAAGAAGAAGGGATCATCATCGTCTAAGCCATCATCGACAACCTCTTCGAGGAGGCACTCGGTTTCCGAGTTTCCTCGGAGTATGGAGGAGGACACGACACCGCCGAGGAGAAACCACACTCTTCTCCTCGGTGGCATGAGGGCCACACGAAACTCGTGTATGAGGTTCACCAAACTTCAAGGACATATGGAGTAGCCGCCTGTCCAACCTCACCACTTGACACGATCATCCGCTCCACCTCCATGCGCTCCGTGGTATTCCAATGGGTTTATCATCACGACGGAGGAGGAGGAGAAGAAGCTCGCTCGCCTTAAGTAGAGGCTTGTAGCGAACGTCGACATCGACGACCAAGCTCTCCACATATTGGGTTTCACACGGGACACCGGTGCAATTCTCTAACGGAGTGTCGGCAAACACCCACAAGGAATTCGCCTAGGAAATTTTCATGACCATGGCGCATACCCTTGATGAAGGAGTGTTGAGTCTCTCATTCCGTTGGAGGGAGCCCACAAGTGGAGAAGAAGGAAGACACCGTCGGAAGGGTAACCTTGATCAATGATGCTATTTCTAGCACCTTGATGGGGTAATCTCCTTTCATCCATGGGTTGCAATCGATCTTGAGATGTAATCATACTTTGTTGGATTATCTATCTATCATCTTGTGTTGGAAATACTTTAATGCTTAAGGTTAGCTACCATGTCGTAAAGGGAGTAAGGTCTCAATGCTTTCTTGGATCCATTCAACACAATCCCCGATAGATTAGATTGGTTTTCATGTTCGAAACGATTGCATGTTCTAGTATCGTAGACCCATGGGTGAGTGTCTCCTATTTTCAAAAGGGAGCTCCGGAACAAGTGGATGTGCATGAAGGCACATGGGAAGGTTTTTGGAGTATGATCACGGGAAGAGACCATCAACGAAGAAATACTATCCGGAACCCCATCATCCAAGTGTGTCACTTTTGTGCAAGTGGATTTTTGGGAGAACAAGAGAGACAAAGATAACCAACACGGAGTTGCATTGGCTTTACTCGGCTTTGATTGCCAAGTGGCCAATAGACCCCACTCACCTATGATCAACCGGTGGTGTTGTTAAGCGACATCGAGTTCGGGAGATATTGGTTCGGGGTGTTGCCTCTGCATATTGGCTATCTCTTTAAAACAGGGTATTACAAGGAACCCGAATCATCTCCTACCCGGGACTTCCCTAGGAATATATGAAGAAAGGAAAATATAAAAGTGAAGATGAGAGAGGAGGCTTCCAAGTGGCCTAGGTGAATTTGCCCCTTCCGGATTGAAGATTAAGACTTTTTCTTGAGTGGAAGAAGATTGGTTAGAGGAAGGACTTCTTGTGCCAGCGAAGAAAAAAAATATAATAAAAGAGAAGTATTGTAGGAGAAGGTTTTTCTACGGCCCAAGAAGGAGGTGCACAACAAATATATGTCCCACCATTGGGAGGAACCCCGGCGTCGCCGAGTTACTACGGTGGTGTACCAATGCAAGCATGGGGGAGTGGTGCAGTCATACCCCCACCATTTTTGCGGTGCCCAACATAGTCTTTGCGGAGCCATATGCAACCTTCCTCAACCACAACAAAATGTGGCCATCATTGGAGGATACGCTGCAAGGAACGTGCAAATTATTGCAGCCATCCAAACCAATGCAAACCAAATGGGTGAAGGAAATGCAAACGTCGCTTATGTGCTTGGACACCTTCACCTAGCACCGACGGACAATTCATAGGAGGAGTGGTGCATTCCTATTACATGTAAGGGTACAACAACCAAGACTATCAATATCAACCACCGGCGAAGATTAGAGAGAGGAGGAGCCTTAGCTATCTTTCCTTTACCCCCTTTTCTTTAATTTTCAGCTTGTCTGCGCCTATGTATGCGTAGTATTTTCAGTTTTACTTTAATTTTTAGTTTTTAGTTTAATTTTCAGTGTGTGTGTGTGTTTTTATTTTCATCATGAATAATGTAACCACCTAGTTTTTACCATTAGTAAAGTTACAAAGTTTGTGCCATGATGATATATGATTATAATTGCCGCCTTGTTTATCTTTGTAATTGATTTATGCATGTTTAAACTAGTGCTCTCTTGAAAATACAAATCTGAAATTATCTAAATGATAGCTTAATCTTTAGCGGAGGTTATGATTAAAATAAAGACCCATAGTGTTTTATGTGCTCTCAAATTATGAATAGATTAAAGATGTCTTTTATGCTCAAAAATATTGCTAACCTTGTCACAAATATCACTTGTGTGTTGCTCAACCTATCCGGAGCCTTATATATATTTGAGTGCATAAACTTTAGTGTACAAGATTTATTTTTGAGTGAGTTATTGCAGGCCATGATTTCTCTGGCCCGAGACTAAGAAGCTGGTCATTCCGTTTTTGCGTATCTATCTTTTTGCTAGCCTTTTATCCGTGCATTGTGTATCCCCGCATCGGAGATCTCACAAACCTCGCCGGATATCCAACCTTAAAACCAAATATCATCTTTTGTGTTTACCTCCTTGACCACAACCTATCGTTGAGAATGGATCATCAATTCAAGGAAGATCGCAAGACGGTGCCAACATTGAAGATTTCAAGTATCTCTTCAAGTAAAAATATTTCCGGTACCTACCTTATTTTTCGCCTCTTTGCTCGAGGACGAGCAACGTCTAAGCATGGGGGAGGAGGTAGGTACGGTGCAATTTTAGAGTTCAAAGGGGAGTATTTAAAAAAATTGATGATGAAAGAAAAAAAATTCGGCGATATACGTGACTTCCAAGGTGAAGGTCTCACAAGAAGAAAGAAAAAATACATATATATATATAATGAATGAATGAAAGAAAAGAAAAGAATGAGAAATATGAGAAAGAGAAAAAAAATATATACGTAAAGTGAACTCCCCGGTTCTCTAAGAGTGCATTCAAGGCTTCAAGTTAAAAAAGATTCATTCTCATTTTCCAACCATGTGCAATCCGATAACGAGGACTTCCTTTGTGCCTCGGGATCACTCTTTGCCATTTGCACATGTCCACTCATCTAAAAGTGTGTGTATTTTTCTCTTTCCCCTCCTTGATTTAACATTATTTTCCAATGACCTTTTTGACGAGTCTCGGTAAGACCATGAGAAGCTTGTCTTGTTTTGACAACACCTCATTTATAAAATCTTGTTAGGACTAAACTTTCCCAAAGCTCCATATAAAGCCTACCACACATATATGTTATGAGAGGGAAAGGAGTAGAATATATAGGCTTGAGAGACAAGCGAGATGAGAGTTTATGAGCAATATGCAAGGTGATTTAAATTTGTGAATTTGGTTTAGCTCTTTTCTTTATCTCGTTCTTTATTTCAAAAATTCTGAGATCTATTTAAACTTTGTGAGCATGTTAATACTTGTGGGATAAGCTTAATAAGAATCTACCCTCCGTAGAGGTGAAGGCTAGTACATTATGGAACTTTAACGAATTAAACTTTTGAGAGCATTATGTTTTTTTTCATGTATGATCAAGTGCAAGGTTTACACATTGATGGGCAACGATGATATCCATCGAAGGCTTACTCGAGGACGAGCAAGGTTTAAGCATGGGGGAGATGTTGACGGTGAAAATCCGTCAACCTAGCCATGAGTTTACCTTCGGTGTTGGCATGACTTTTGTATCTTATTCATTGGTACTAACCCCCGTGGTATAACAAGTTCACTTGTGCATGTTGGTTTTGGAGTTAAGTGTTTACGCGAGGTTTTAACGTTGAAAGCAAGACTTCCGGGATAAGTTCATTAAGCACCTCATGACAAGACCTTGAAGCCCGATACAAGTCAAGCAATGAAGTGAACATGACTCCAAGAGCCCAAGGACCAAGCCCGAGAAGATGATAAACTCCGAGGACCGAACCAGAAAAGTGCTGAATCTTGCAAGACAAGGAGTTGAGTGCAATTCGGAGAGAAACCGATGTCAAGGGCCCACATGCAAAAGTGGAGAACATCTAGAAGATGCGGGAAGCAACACCGGGCGAAACAGGCCGCGAGATGGGCCGAATTGGGCCCAGGCCGGCCGGCCTGGGCCGGCCGGCCCAGCCCTTTTCGGGGCCCAATCGGCCTCCCCTTTGACCTAATTGCTTCTCAGGCTATAAATAGCCCCCTGACCGAGAGCCACGCAGAAATCAAGTCGTAATCCGCCGCCGAGGAGCAGAGAAGCTTGAGGGACATCATCTCGGAGATGAGGGTCGTGCTAGTTGTCTAGGGTTTCCCTAGCCGACGTGGGAATCTTGCATAGAAGACCACGTCGGAGCTCCGGAGCGAGGATCAAGATCGAGGGAGGGCCCCGGTGGTGATCTTGTTCATGTAATCATTCATGGTGAAGTTTGTAAGTGAATCCGATTTCTAGCGATTAAGTGCCTTCTCGATGATTTTGTTTTCTTCTTGGTTTTGCTTCTTCTACGATCTAGTCTATAGCTAGATTACATAGGGTGCTCTTGTAGCCGCGGTGGCTAGAGGTGCATACCGGACCGGCCAAGTGATTTCAACTTGTTCTATCGAACTCGCCCTAGACTACCCGCATGAATAGGGATACGTTGTGACAGAACGGGGGTTCCGAAAGGCGGGCGTTTTCGGAGTCGGATGGGAAGGCCACGATTTAAAGATGCTTTTAATGAGATTCGCTTTTCTATCTTCATCTAGATTCTCTAGATTGGTTATCTCTTGTTTTCTCTTGTTACCTCTTTAGTAGATTAGATTAGATGTGTTTTCTTTACGAGTTAGTAGATTAGATGCAATTTGATTCTTCAATAGATAGCTTTACCTTGCTTTACTAGATTGAATCCTTGCGTTGCACATTGTTCCACGGATTCGATACCTTGGGTTCACCACTCGAGGGAAGAAGGGTCCCTTGACTACGACGGGAGACTTGTCCGCTTGCAAGTCTAAACGAACTTTGATACAACTATTAACCGTCAACAATAATATTGAGCGCAGCCGGCCCATTGCGGCCCGTTGAGAGAATGAAACGAATCAGGACAAGTTTCAATTCATTTTCCAAATGCTGAATCCAGAAGCCTTCTTCCCCTTTCTCGTTCCTCTTCCTTCTCGAAAGCTACAGTAGAGAGGGCGATCGGAGCGGCGACTTTGGCACTGGGTTCGATTCCGGCGTCTCCCCTCTTCCTCGGTGGCCTCACTGGTGCCAGAGAAGTTGGGCAAGCGGGGAATCGACTGTCAGATGTATATACTACTCTAGTTTTTAATAGATCTAGGGAAGTTAGGTGCTTTTGTGCCTCGGTGGTGACCGGTTTCCAGCGACTGGTGAGGATGTGTGTGCTCCGACGCAGTTCCGGTGACTGCTACGACGTCATGGGTGCTTATTGTCTATCACACCTGTTTTCCAAAGAAAACCAAGTGCAAATCTATATGCATGCCAGGATCAAGTTTCCTGCATATAGTAACATATAAGTGAATACAGAAACAGTATCACGTAAGAAAAAGGAAGATTATCAGAGTATTACGCTTTATCCTAGAAACGAAGGCTCCAAACATCATAGGCAGTCGACTGGGGGTTGCGTACGCCTAGCACCAGCAACATCTTCACAAGACTTCAGGGTAGCTTCCTCCTTCTGAGCAACATTGTTTATAGCAAGGGTGAGCACTTGTCGTACTCAGCAAGTGTGGGGAAAGTATGAATGCAAAGGCTTTATAGAGGACTTGCTATAAGCATTTAGCATTTTAGTTGGTCAAGTTTTATTAGCACCTAATTACTAATAAAGTGTAAGTTTATACCAACCCACATTAAGCATAAGGTAAGAGATACGCCATAAGCATATGGCTAACATAACCAGAGGTCACCATTTAAGTCCATTTTCAAGTTTGATTATCATGTGAGGGTCCAGGCCGCTCTTGACTGTGAGCACGGCTGATCGATTAGTATTACACTCTACAGAGGTTGTACACTTTCACCACAAGTCGCGTAAAAGTCCCGAAGAACTTTAGACTCAACCATGCGATGCCGGCCAAGCATCATACCACACTACCGAGGTTTGATTGCATAGGGACGCTACGAGGCCTTTACAAAGAGTCCTCCTGTGTGTATTAGTCCATAGTAGTATGTCATAGAGGCTATCTTTCGCACCACACTTCTACTCACGGACGGTCAGCCATAGAGTACTTCCGTTCCAAAACCACTCCGGAATAGAAGAGCCATAAAAGCATTCCTCCATCCCCAAACTACTATGCGAGTAATGACCACACAAAGACTTCCCTAATTACTCGGCCAAGACCAGAGCCATATAGTTCTTGTGGTTGCACTGTTGTCCTGGGTGGTTCTCTAGGTTCCGGTTAAACATATGGTCTTGTATATTAAACATCACATATCACATTGGAACATAGAGTAAAAGAGTATCCATGTTATTTATTACCAACCCAGTTGAGCAAACTAAGCAAGATCTACCATCAAGATTAATTAAACAACCCAGTTATAAAAGGCAGTGGTAAAAAGAACTAGTCATAATCCTTAGTAGGAACCCATCAAAATTAATGCAAGCAATGCAATGAGTGATTAAATATAATTCTTAGGACAAAAAATCAAGGACACACTTGCCTTCAACCAGAGGGTAGTTGCTCAGAATCTTCAACTTCAAGCTCTTCAAAACTTCTCGAACGGCGGTCACCCTAAGTGCATCAATCATCGGGCACAAGCATACAAAGCAAACAAACAAACACACTAAGAACAATACACCAATCAAATCAAAGCTTTAAAAGATCGCACTAAAGGATATGCTCGATTCTATGGTTACGCAAGCGCAAGAATCGCTGAAAACGGAACTAAAGTCGAAACAATCGGAAGATTGTTATCAAACAATTAGATACTACGTGTTTCATATGTTTTAGTTACAAAATCATGTGGCAAGAATATTTCAAAATAGGTTATGTTTAATTAAGAAAACACGGTAAACTTAACCATATTTTATTAGCAGATATTTAAGTACAAGTTATATCAGATTAACAATTACTTTAGGAAGATAAAGCATGTATAAGATATCTTAGTCGAATAACTTTACATTACGTGTTCAATTAAGCATATTAATATTAATAAGACAGTTATAATATCATTTAAGCATATTAAATTTATTATGAAAACTGATGTTTAACACTAAGCATCTTTATTTAACAAAAGCTAGTTATAAATTAGAATTAATCTTAGCTTATGAAAACCGGGATATAACCTAGTCACTTTTATTGAAAAGTAAAATAAATATTAGTCAAGATTAACATGCAGCTTTAGTATCAAAATAAATAACAGGTGATACACATGCTAACGTACATGTTATGGTGAAACGAAACTAGATTGGTACCAACGAACTATCAAGCGCATAAGAAGCCTTAGGCTAGGATCTAGGAAGACTAGCCTACAAGGAGAAATAGGATGAAGAAAAACCGCTAGATGACAGAGACACTAATTCTAAGAAAGATAGTGGCACAAGATTGGCTCAAAGAACTGAAAGACAAATATGGTTGGGTGGCAAGTACTAGGATTGGAAAGATCTGGAGCTTAAAAGAAGGCTAGCTCTTCAACAGAGACACACTGAGACAGAGCTTGATAAAAAACGACTAACGAACGGTCTGCATAAATAAGAGAACAAGGCTATGAGCTAGATTTATTTTAATTAACAAAATATATGTAAGGATATTTCATAAATAAAATACCTCATGTTGGAATTAAAGCAAATTAAACTTTATTTACAAAACCGGTGTAAAGAACTAGTCAGGTTTTATTTATAAAGATTCATATATGAATTAACCAATTAAACATTTAATTTAGAAAAACTAAACGACATGAACAATCTAAATGAAACTTTGTAATTCGAGTAGATCATATTATTATTAAGAACATCATGGCATTAGCATTAATCCAGTTAACTTTTGTTAATAAAAGCCGGTGTAAAAGCCTATCAACTTTTAATTAGAAAAGTTAATTAATCATTAAGCAAATTAACATTTGGTTTTCCAAAAACCGGAGATAAAGATATAATTAGCTTTTATTCAGGAAAACATGTAAAATAAACATTACTCAAATTAATTTTGATAATGAAATACGGTGTACAACACTATATAGATTTTAATTAGAAAGACATTTTTAATAGACATTAACAAAATTAATATTAAATTTATTTTCTGAAAACAAGCAAGATGAAAACACACCACTAACACGTGCTTTACACTATTATGGACCTAACGCAACTTGAACGGATTAAAACGAAGCTAAAACAAAGAAACTAAGAGCAAAACAAGATGAAAAGGACTTGAACGAGATTAACCATAGAATTCAGGGGCTAGCTGAGAAGATATGCAAGACACATTGAATAGTGCTCGCAAAAAGGTTAAAGATCAGGGTTGGATCTGAAAAAGAGCCTCGGGTGGATCTGGTTAAAGGAATATAAAGGTTCCAGGGTTTTACTTGGAAAGATACAACGAGCAAAAGATAGGAGAAACATTACAGAATCTTCTAGGGGCTAACGTGTAAAATGGCAGGGCTCTTCTTCCTCCTCTAGATCGATACACGCAAGATAGACAGATCAACAGGGAGCTCCGGCCGGCGGGGTCTCCGGCGGCCTGGGACGGCGACGAGCTCGATTAGGTGGGGGAAAAGAGAGAGGAGGGGATGGGGAACACGAAGAAGGGCTTACCGCGGACGGACAGGGGCGGTAGCAGCTCATCGGCGGCGGACCCGGGCGACCGGCAGCAGTGCTAGGTGGCGACACCGTTCCGGCGGACTCCTGACGACGGGAATCGGTGGAGGAGGTGCGGATCGACGCGTGGATGCTCGTGGTGACAGCGGCTTGCTCCGGAAGGACCCCTAGCCGGCGAATCGACGGAGGGAAGCTGGCGGCGAGTGGAGGTTGGCCGGCCGGCCAGCAGCTCGGGCAGTGGCGGCGCAAGGTGAGGAGAGACGGCGGTAGGGCTAGGGCGCGCGAGGCTCGGGCGCTCGCCCTTGGGCTCGCCGGGCCCGGATGGGCTCTGGTGGGCCTGACGGGCTGGGCCGAAGCGGACCGGGTCGAGCCTACGGGCTCGGCCCAGATAGGGTAGTATAAGATTTTATATTTTTTTCCGAAATATTTTCCGGCGCAAAAACAAATTCGGAAATTCCAGAAAATGCTTACAAGGCACGAAAAATACTTTGAAAATCCCAAAACTTACAGGAAAATTCCCAGAGATAGATTGAGACATGAACAATCCAAATAAAGTATTTGGTACTCATGCAAAAGATTTTAGAGCCTTCAAATAAATAGAAATAGCTCAACGGAAAATGAGAATAAATTCCAGAAAAGTCCGGAAAATTCTCGGAAGGATTTGGACAGCTCCTATACGCATTTTTGAAACCTTTTCACTCAAGAAACACCAAGATGCATCGGCATGAATGCAACACTCACAAATTTTTATTTGATTCAGAAAATCAAACAAGGATTTTCCTATACTATATTTCCTGTAAAGAAAAATAAATGTTGGAAAAGTTTTAAAAATTATGAGAAAAACGTTATTTAATTATTCTCTCTATTCACATCTTGGAATTGGAAATTTCAGGGTGTGACATTGTCAGGGGTTAGTTGGGTTGGATTTTCTGCCGAATTTCTCGGGCATGCGCTTTGTTCATGGGGGGCGGATTTCTGAGCTGCGCCATGGACGGGAGAAGCACAACGATATTTTCTTTTGCAGGGGGTTCTGTACCGGCGATTTTTTTCCTTGTTTCCTTTGCGTCGATGCTCGAACCCTCTGGGTGTTTTCTTGGTTCGCTTGTGTTTTTCTTGTTGATGGTGCCGCCAAATCAGTCTCCTATAGCATGTCTGCTGCTTGGAGGAGCTTCGGTGCTTATGGCGGTGATGCGTTCATCGGATTTGGGTACCTCCAGAGAGGTTTTCTTTGGAGGTTTGACTTCCACTTGCTCCTGGTTGGGGGTCGGTGTTTGTGGATCCCCCATTGGGGGATTGCTGCTCGTTGGCCGGAGACTGCTGGTGAAGCGTCTGGCGTCAGTTTCAGGTGAAGTTGGGGCTTGCCGGGGCGTTCATCAATTCAAAAGCACTACGTGCTACTGATGGGCTCAAAATCTGAAGACTTTTCGTCGAATCGGGGAATCGGCTGGTCGTTTCTTTCTGGTGCTTCTTCATGGCGTGAGGTGGAGAAGAACTGGATGCAGTGGCGATGGTCGGCGACGGCGGAGGGCACCGGTTACTCTTGCTTTGGACTTTTGTAATCTTTTCTTTCAAGGGTACCCGGTCAGGGGCTTGGATGTAAAATCTATGTATCAATAAAATCCAAACCTTTCTCAAAAAAAATTGCCAAATGCTGAAAGCACACACCTGACTACCTTGGTTTAACATGCACTTTCCTTCCATCATTCACAATACATATGCGACAATATGCATAAGGTAACTAAAATTTCCATTTCCACGACGCAGGTACCACCGGTTCGATAAACAACGTTCAGTAGTTTATCAAAGCAAATTCCGAGCCACAAGGAGTGTATGATGCTTCTTGAGTCACCATCTTACAGATACGCAGGGCACAGGTAAAGGTTTAAATCAACTGACAAATGATAGACGGAAGGTCTGAAGAACATGAATGCTACAAGAATACCCGCAGCAAAATCAAGAATCACAAAATAGCATGCAGAGGCCGCACCTGGTGCTGCAAGATGGAGGGGGGAAAAGATTTGTTAACTGAGAAGTTGCATCTGATGTCAAAGAAAACATCACTAATTACACATAGCAGAAAGCAGATGCATTCAAACAGCATAGAAACACGTCAGGTCATCAAGTGGCATTGACAGATACGAGCAAAGGATGTCGAGAACATCTTTTAAGAGATGGACTTAAACAGCAGAGAAACACATCCACTTTGTGTTAACACCAAAATTTGGTAAGGAGTCTGACCTGTGGGTCCGGTTCGAAAAAGAGTCCGTCTGGTGGAAGGAAGGATATTTTCAGAGATTTTCGGCAAAAAGATCCGCGGTCGGCTATTTGCTCCAGTTCGGCAAAGGAACAGTAGAGCTGATTTTGCGGGATTGGACGGTGACGTGGCTCAAATCAGGAGAGGCGAATGGATGGACAGGCGATCGAGTTTAGTTAGGCAATGAATCCATTCGCAGTTGTAATCAGCAGGGTATAAATACGATCCCTGGATGTATGTAAAAAACACGATCATTCTTCAATACACACCGGCCTTACGCCAAACCCTAGAGTCCTTGTCGTGTCGTCGAGTTCTTCGAGAGGACCAATCGATCCGTCGACCTCCGTGAGTACCGGCAACCTTGTATCATGTCTAGTATCATGCGGTGGATTTAGATCTGATGCAAGTAGTCTTGTTACCATGCTTCGTGTCATGCGGTAGATTCAAGCTTGGTTCAAGAGGGTTTCTTGTTAGATCATGAGCCATGCGGTAGGCTAAGATCTGGCTTGAAGCTAGTTATCGGCTCTATTGGATTTTGGCAAGATCCAATAGATTCATTAAGTTATCCCGTGTTATCTTGAGTTTTACTTTACGTTTTAATTCATGTAACACATCCTTGCCCAATCTAGATGGGTTTGGATCGGCTATATCTCTTTTGAGATCCTTGTGCGAGCGGGTTTTGTGTTTTGACGCGTGGATCTTGTGTTCTCTGATAGCCGAAACCGAATCGATCTAGGTTGTTACGTGTTGCGGGTTCAATCTTGCTTCGTTCGTATAAATCTTGAAAGAACCGGGTATCATGCGGTAGATGCAGGTTTTTGGGTTGCTTTGGAGCTAGTCATCCGGTGGATTAGATTCCCAAATCAGTCTGATAGATTTATTCACGTGGTAACGTTTGTTCCTTCTTCATGGACCCTGGATCGGCTGTTCAGCCGTATTCGGTTATGTTTTTCACGAGTAGATCACGTGCATCATTCATGCCTTAAGTGATGTATGCTTTTAGCTTTCCACATTTAGATTGTATCATGCGGTGGATAGATCTATTCGTGGAAAGTGGTACGTTTTTCATGCAAGTCGTATCATGCGGTGGATAGATTTGTTTGTTATCGTACCCGACGGGTTTTAAAGTAACTAGACATGCGGTAGACTAGTGCTTTGGATCTATGCATGCTTATTTAATACATGATCATGTCCGTGCTTTACCTTGTTTTATTTAATGCTAAACCTTATGGGGATTGGTCATAACTTTGTGCTTGCATCTTTGTTTATACAAAGACCGATCGTCGTCATGCTTATGTCATCCATTCAGCAGTATTCCTTTTCCCTTTGTAATGGTCCGAATGGTTGTGTTTCTTTGACAGATAGCTCTACATAGCTATGTGTCATCTTGCTTGGCTTCTTAGCCGTAAATATGGAACTGTCTGGTACCACCCGGCAAGTTCCAAGCTTTGGTATTTAACTGCTTTATCTTTTGTTAATTTTCAGGAAAAATTGACTGGCACGTCATTTGCTTTCTGCGCGTGCGAAGCTAGCTTTGTTCGGCTTGCTGTGTGATTGGCGTTGAGTGCACATTTCGCGTCAACACACTTTTTGGCACGCCCAGTGGGACCAAACAGCCGAATTAATTCAAGATGCCTGAGATTGCAGACCTTATGGACGTCGACCTAGAGGATCTTTCTCCGGAGCAGCGGCAGCAGCTCCAAGACGTCGTAGATCGGTTTCGAGCGAAGTGCCCGCTATCATTCAAGAAGAACGAAGCGGTGTCCCATATCTAAAGAATGAGATGCCTAGAGTGCTCTCTACGGGAGAAATTGATGCTACGTCTCAGCAGGAAAAGGAGGAATGCGCACGGGTGTTCCAAGAGTCAGCAGATTACATGCTCACCAAGCACAACAAGGCCTTCCTCGGATCGCTCCAGCAGATGATGGTAGCCCTCTTTGGCCCGGGCGTGGAGCAAGCGTTCGGGAAGGCGCCCTTCCAGAGGAGCACCGTAGAGCTGGGTGAGTCGAGCTCTCAGCCGCCGCTGCGGAGCCAGCCCACGGCGGCCTCCTCCTCAGAGCGCCGGAAGCCAAGCGTTCCAACCTCCTCCGCAGGCGCCGGAGGGCGCCCGGTTCGGCCCCCATTGCAAGCTTCAGGAAGTCAACCAATCCTCGCCACCACCACGGAGCGGCACGGGTCGGCCCCGTGCACCGGCCGAATCCGTACCAGCCTACGTACGGAGACCTAGCGTTCGGCTCATCTGGGGCCCCACTTGACCCCGGTCGAAGAATTGCTCCATCGACCAACTGGCTCCAGAAGAATTTGTACGGCGGTGGTTACCATGAAGTGGGAAATTACGGAGCATTCGACGCCTTCCCGCACCCAGGGTACGCGGCAGCTGCAGGCGCGCAAGAAGATGACGCCCTAGCGCGCAAGATGGCCGAATTGATGCAGAATCAGTTCGGCCTCAAGCCAAAGATGCAGGGCCCCGCCTACAGGCCACCGTTCCCAGAGTGGTACTATAACGTGCTCTTGCCGCCTAGAGTGAAGCCGCCGACAGAATTCACAAAATTCTCGGGGCAGGACGAAACAAGCACGGTCGAGCACATCGCCCGTTACCTCATGCAGCTTGGGGAATGCTCGGCCGAGGAGACGTTCAGGGTTCGTTACTTCCCCGCCTCACTGACGGGTCCAGCTTTTCAGTGGTTCTCGTCCCTGCCGCCTGAATCAGTGGCCAGATGGAAGGATTTGGAGCGTAAATTCCACGCTCATTACTTCAGCGGTAGTTCTGAGAAGAAGTTGATTGATCTCGCCATCCTGAAGCAAAGGCACAGCGAAACACCGCTGGAGTTTCTTAGAAGATTCAGGGAAGTCAAGGGCATGTGCTTCTCATTGAACTTGCCAGACGATCGACCGTGGGCGATATGGCCGTCGCCGGGATGTTACCGGCCGTGCGCGAGAAGCTATTTGGGATGGAGTTTGAGAACCTGGCCGCTTTCACAAAAGTTATCTCTGATGAGCAATCAGGCATATGGCCTCAAGAAAGACCCCAAGTTTGGCAAGCAGCACGACGTCGCTGACATCTACAACCAGTTCCTGGACAAAGCCGATCTGTTCGAGGATTCTGACGATGAATTGGAGGTAGCTGCAGCGGAAATCATGGGTAAAGAGCCCTTGACAATGAATCGGCGTTGGGTCAAACGGCACCAAAGGGACTTACGACTTCGACATCACAAAGGCTGATAAGTTGTTCGAGCTCTTGGTGAAAGAAGGCCGAATTAAGCTGCCTGAGGGGCATTCTATGCTTCGGCCTGATGGAGTTAAAGCGAAGCGTTACTGTGGCTTCCATGACAGGGACCCGCACTCCATCAACGATTGCAGGGTCTTCAGGATGAGGATCCAGAAGGCTATCCAGGAGGGACACCTCAAGTTCGATAACAAGATGAAGCTGGATGGCCACCCCTTTCCTCAGAACATGCTCGGCTTTTCTGTCAATGCGATAACAGCCGAGGAGAAGGGGAAGGTCAAGGTCCTGACCTCGACCGAGTCCAAGCAAGGTGGAGCAAGAGACCCCGAACGCCGAGGTGACCCTAGAGCAAGTGCAAGGCGACGCACCTCGCGTGCTCAAAAGCCACATCGAGGTTGGGGAGTCATCCGTGCCTAAACCCAAGGTGACGTCGCGCATTCTCCTCAACAAATGGCGGCGCCGAGATCGAAAAAGAGCGCTACCGAAGCGTCGTCACGAGGAGGAGCAACGCGGCCGAGGAAGAAGCGCGTAGAAGGAGCCAAGAGCGAGACACGCGCGAGCGAGAGCGCGCACACCGGGGATGCGCCTTCTTCGAACCGCCTGGAATGAGGGCTTGAAGCCGCCCACATTGAAGAACCGTCCCGAGTGCGGCGACGGATATGTTGAGTACGGGCGGAAAGCGCAATCGCCGATCCGTCCACGAGAGACTTGGAAGGATCTACCGGATGGGGATCGGCGTCAAAAAATCGGAAGTCATAGATCACCCCGGAAGCGCCAAGCCGATCTCGGGTGGGCCGATCGGAAGAGAACGAGGATGTCTACGTCCGGCGAGAGGGGCGGTGGTGCCCGCCCGGTCTACGCAGGAGCCAGAAGAGGCGGGTCCGGCGCTTGAGGAACCGCGAGATGAAGCAGGGGCGGGATCCGGACAAAGCGAAGTGGCGCCCCAAGGACCAGCCGGAGGGCTCGAAGCGTTCGGCTCCTACATGCATGGTATACTTCCTGCCGAACGAGTTCATGGCTCCTGCTAACCAGGTTATGCAGGAGGAAGTTTCCTTCGACGATAAGCACACCGAGGGGATGATGGCACAACTGGTGCTGGCCAAGCAGGCCATCTTCGACAAGCCGGCCAAGAATCGCCATATGAGGCCGCTGTACTTGAGGGGGTACGTCAATGGCAAGCCATTGACCAAGATGTTCGTCGACGGTGGAGCGGCAGTGAACGTGATGCCGTACACCACCTTCAGGAAGCTTGGCATGGGCCCGAGCGATCTAACACCTACAAGCATCATCTTAAACGACTTCGCCGGGAACCCCTCAGACACCAAAGGGTGCGCCCACGTGGACTTGATGATCGGGTCCAAGACGCTGCTCACCACCTTCTTTGTCATCGAGGGCAAAGGAGCCTACAGCCTGCTGCTTGGGCGGGACTGGATTCATGCTAACTGCTGCGTCCCATCCACCATGCATCAACAGCTCATCCAGTGGGTGGATGATGAGATCGAGGTCGTCCAGGCGGATGACTCCGTGAGCGTGGCCAACATGGAACCAGCCTTCTGGGAGTACCAAGGCATCGATTGCTTCTCAGGGAAGGACTGGGGAGAAGGTCCTGTTGAACCCGTCAGCAGTGACCAACAGCCGATTCAAGCAGTCGGCTCTTATAGTAATTTTTAATGGAGAACCCCGTGGATGGCACTGATGGCAAATTAGGGCGAGGATTCATGTCGGCCGATAAGCTGGAAGAAGTTGACATTGGAAGCGGTGATAAGCCAAGGCCGACGTTCATCAGTGCAAATTTGCAACCAGACTTCAGGGGGAACTTAATTGAGCTTCTCAAGGAATATAAATATTGCTTCGCCTGGGATTACTCGGAGATGCCTGGATTGGATCGTTCCATCGTCGAGCACCGGTTGCCAATCAAGCCTGGATTCAAACCATATAAGCAACCACCCCGGAAAATCTACAAGGATGAAGTATTGGCCGATGTGAAGAAGGAAATCGAAAGATTACTTGACGCAAACTTCGTTCGGCCGTGCAGATATGCGGAGTGGATTTCTAACATCGTCCCTGTGTATAAGAAGAATGGAAAAATGAGAGTTTGCATAGACTTCAGGGACCTAAACAGAGCCACTCCCATGGATGGATACCCGATGCCTATTGCCGATTTGTTGATTGACGCCGCTCGCCGGACACAAGGTGATTAGTTTCATGGATGGCAACGCGGGATACAATCGATTTTCATGGCAATAGAGGATATATCAAAGACGGCCTTCGATGTCCCGGTCATATAGGCCTATTTGAGTGGATAGTCATGACGTTTGGATTGAAAAATGCCGGTGCAACCTATCGCCGGGCCATGAATTACATTTTTCATGGGTTGATCGGCAAAACGTGGAAATCTACATTGACGACGTAGTGATCAAGTCCTTAAGTCATGACACCCATCCGGAAGATGTGAAGAAGACCTTGGAGTGCACCGGAAACACGGTTTAAAGATGAATCCAAACAAGTGCGCTTTTGGGGTATCAGCTGGAGAGTTCTTGGGGTTTTTGGTCCACGAAGGGGGAATCGAAGTTGGCAAGAAGAGCATGAAAGCCATTGATGAGGTCGTTCCTCCAACCAACCTCAAGGAATTGCAATCAACTGTCGGGCAAGATCAACTTCGTGAGAAGGTTCATCTCAAATTTATCACGAAGGTGTTGCCATTCTCTCCGTTACTGAAGCTGAAGAAAGATCGAAATTCACAAGGGGCGACGAACAACAAAAGGCTTTTGATGAGATCAAGCAGTACATGAAGGAGCCGCCGGTGCTGGTTCCTCCTCAGCTAAACAAGCCTTTCAAGTTGTACGTGGCGGCCGATACCCAAACCATTGGATCGGCCCTTATTCAAGAGTTCGAAGGAAAGGAGCGGGTAGTAGCCTACCTTAGCCGGAAATTACTGGATCCTGAGACCAGTATTCGGCTATAGAGAAACCGTGTCTTTGCGTGTACTACTCGTGTACAAAGTTTCGGCACGCTTGTTGAATGCCGAATGCACCGTATACTCAAGGTTTGATGTGATAAAACATATGTTATCTATGCCAATTTTGAATGGTCGGATTGGCAAATGGATTTTAGCTTTATCAGAATTCGAGTTGAAGTTCGAATCGGCAAAAGCCATCAAAGGTCAGGTCATTGCCGATTTTATAACTGAACATCGTGACCCATCAATTGATCTGCTTGAAATTACCCCTTGGGCTTTATTTTTCGATGGGTCATCGTGTGGCAAAGGTGGAGGAGTAGGGATCCTACTAATCTCGCCCAGAGGTGAGATGTTTGAATTCGCCATTCCTATACAACCCACTGTCACAAATAACCAGGCTGAGTACGAGGCACTACTTCGAGGGCTTCAATATTTGAGAGAAGCCGGGGCCGTTTCGGTTGAGATCTATGGAGATTCGGAACCGGGTCATCAAGCAATTGAACGGCCAATACGAGTGCGGGAGCGAGGCGCCGAGGAGTTACTACGAAGAGTGCGGGGAAATCTTGAAGAGCTTCCCATTGGTAACCCTACGAGACATTCCTAGAGAGCATAACGAAGAAGCAAACAGGCTAGCTCAGAGCGCCTCTGGTTACAAGGAAAGCCAAGAAGCGTTTGCTGCAGAGGTGTTTGCAATAGGGACGGACCTGGCAGAAGGTGACTGGAGGAAAGAAATCATTGATTACTTGAAAGATCCATCCCGAAAAGTCTCTAGGAAGCTCAGGTACAAAGCAATTAAGTTCGTTCTTCTGGATGATAATTTATTCTATAAATCATTAGATGGGGTATTGCTACGATGCCTGGGTCCAGAAGAAGCCAAGAACATGATGAGCGAAGTGCACGATGGGATATGTGGAGCGCACCAATCGGCCTATCGAATGAAATAGGTTATTAGACAAGCTGGATGTTTTTGGCCGACGATATTAGAGGATTGCTTTGAGTATTACAAGGGATGTCAAGATTGCCAGAGGTGTGGGAATATTCAAAGAGTCCCTGCATCAGCACTGAATCCCATCATCAAGCCATGGCCATTCAGGGGCTGGGGTATAGACTTGATTGGCCAAATTAATCCGCCGTCTAGCAAGGGGCATAAGTTCGTGCTTTTGGCTACAGATTACTTTACCAAATGGGTCGAGGCAATCCCACTGAAGAAGGTGACGTCAGAGAACATGGTCGAGTTCGTCAAGTAACACATCATCTATCGATTTGGGATTCCTCGGACGATTACCACTGACCAAGGGGCACAATTCGTGTCATTGGAGTTCAGAGATTTTGCCGAAAGCATGGGAATCAAATTATTTAATTCTTCTCCATATTACGCCCAAGCTAATGGTCAAGCAGAGGCTTCTAATAAGATCATGATCAAGCTGATACAGAAGAAGATCGATCAGAAGCCAAGGAGGTGGCATTCGGTGCTCAGTGAAGCGCTGTGGGCTTACGGATGGCCCCCCATGGAGCTACAAAGACCTCTCCTTACGAGTTGGTCTACGGGCATCACGCGATCCTCGCCTTGGGAGATACAATCAGATTCAAGGAGAGTAGTGTTGCAAAACGAGTTGAGCTCCAACAATTACAGTAGCCTAATGATGGATGAGTTAGAAGATTTGCACATGATCCGTCTCAGGGCCCTGGAGAACATCGAGAAAAACAAGCTGCGAGTCGCCAAGTATTATAACAAGAAAGTAAAAGTGAGGCAATTCGCAGAAGGTGATCTAGTTTGGAAAGCACTATTGCCGATTGGAACTAAATACAGTGAATTCAGCAAATGGTCCCCTAACTGGGAGGGACCTTTTCGTGTGGTCAGATGCGTTCCTGGTAATGCATACATATTGGAAACCTTGCTAGGGGAAGAATTTTCCGCTGCGATAAATGGAAGATATCTGAAGAAGTATTATCCTAGCATTGAGATCGATCGGTGATTACACACATCTGGCACAAAATAGCCGGCGCTCGAGAATGAGGCCGCCTTCAGAACAAAATTCATGAACAAGAAAAAATGGCCGCGTGCTCGGATGCATTGCCCTTAGCTCAATACTACATTACAACTGCTTCTTGTAGGATCACATCTAGCAACCCTGATGGTCAGGTCCCCGAGGAGGTGGGAAGCAGAAGGCGTGGAGGAAGAAGCGAAAGTATGATTCAATCTTTTCTTTGCTTCTTCGGCTGCTGCTCCTTCTTCAGTTGTTCCAGGACCACCGTGACGGCGACTTGGAACGCACGAGGATGACCGTGATTGGCGGCCTCTACCAAGCTATCCCGTGCCGCCTTTAGGGTCGCTATACCCGTCGAAACATCCGGAACGGGAGAATCAAGGTTAGAGGCAAGAAATCCGGATGCAAACGTGAAGGGGTCAGGAGCATTTACCCCCTACTAATGCTTCCAGCGCCATGCGACGCTCGCGCTCGGCTTGGCAACGGGCGGACATGTCCCTGAGACCACGCTCCAGGTGCCGTACGCGGCGGCGCAGCCGATGGTTGGTCCTCTGTTCAGGCGTGGCACCCTCTGCTTCGAGAGAGGAATCGGAGGAGATGTACTCAGGCACATCTTCGGTCCCGATGACTTCTTCGGGAAGCAAATCAAGGCTGAAAAGGACGAGAGGAAAAACATGAAGCGCAAGATCAAGCGGAAGAACAAGGAGCAGATCAAGAGAAAACTCACTTCCGAATCGTACGCTTCTTTGATGAGCCGCTCTCCTGAGGTTGTTTACCCTTGTCCATGGCGTTGGGGTTTTCTTTCCTCTGGAGGCAGGGGAAGAGATGAGAAATGATGGAGGAGTGTGCGAGTGGATTTGCAGAGCACCCCACAGGCTATTTTATTGACCGGGGAGACGCATTGGGAGTGATGAATGGCCAGTACACACTGTTGGAATACCAAGCGGCAGGGTTTTCCACCAAGTGCGAAGGGTTTTCTCTTGAACAGTGTTTACGGATTGCCGAATTGGGATCCTTTGTGGATTTTGCGCCAAGGGGCAGTCGGTCTCGCGCGTTCGGCTAAAGATAGTTCCCGGATGCAATTAGAGAAAACAGAATTCACAGATGCAAGATGCAAAGGGAAATCATCGCAGAACAGGTGCAGAATTCAAAAGTTCTTCATCTATTGCCGATATTTACACATCCCTAGTACAATCTAGTCGAAGAGCTCGTTCAACACGAGATTGGGGATGGGTAATTTCGGCAATGGCGTCGCCGTGGCCGTCAAGGCGCTCCGGGATGAGCTCGATCTCGTCGATGTCCTCCGCGCGCCGCCCCCGAAATCCACGCGGCCCGGTGGAATAGTCGACGTCCGTATGCGTCGCCATCGCAGCCCGGCCCAAGGTGGTGCCCAAACGAACGCCATGGACGGCCACCTCGTCGACGCGGTGCTCCACCGCGGCTAGGCGCTCCGCCGGCGTGTCGCCGTGGGCATTCACCTTTTCGGCCAATTGCTCTATCGGCGTCTTTGGGCGGTCGAGCTCGGCATCGCGGGCCGCAAAGAGCAAACAGGAAAGATTAGCATCAGAGGACGGGCTAGATCAAGGATCAATCTCAGAGCCTTACCGTCAATGGCCTCCAGCAGCTGTTTGCGCTGGTCCTCCCATTCTAGCTCAGCCACGCCCGCTTTCTTGGAGACGTCCTCCAGCTCGCGACGGGACGCCTCTAGCTCCTCCTTAAAGCGGATGGCGTCCTCTTCCCCGTACGGTGCGGGGAGTGGCCATCGGACTCCGAGGAGTCATCCGGGAGAGGGCCGATTGGCCGGCGCACGGGCGGATTCCCGCCGAATCGGCCGAAAAGGGAGATGATCGTCAAGGCAAGAGAATATCAAGAACGAGAATCAAAGAGGAGAGATCGACGATCATCACCGCTCGCGCGCATTGGCGCTACTCCCCTCGGCCTCGTCGGAGCGCGGCGGCGGTTGAGACGGCGCACCATGGTGGTTTGGGATGTGCACTGTTTGCGAGAGAACTAAAGATTGGCAAAGATTCGAAAGCTAGAAGGCCTGGTGGAGAGCTAGGGGCACCTATGGTAACATTTATAGGCCTGGCAGGATGAATCGTGGCTTCGAGTCGTGGCTGTGGATCGTGGCGCATATCCCAAGAAAATCGGAAGGTGGAAAGGTTTCCTTGGCCAGCTCGCCGGCGGGTCGCTTGAGTTCTAGGCTGAACCGCGTGCAGATTGACTGGTTCGGCTAAAGGAAATCAAAGTGCCGTTCGGAAATTGGCGTTTCACTACCGAATGGGTCGTTCAACATTACATCTGAAAGTGCGCAAAAGAAAGGAAACAAATCACAAGAAGATATTACAAGAACGACCAATTCAATTATACATCAACAAGGATATTCAGGCATTCAGGAGTTTTGCAAGTACACGACGAACATTGGATATTATCAAATGGGAATTGTCCAGCATCTCCTGGCAGTCCTTTTGGGCACCAGATAAGTCAGTGAGTTCCGCATCGCATTGCTCTATTTTGGTGATAGCCGATTTCACTTCCGCTTGGGTCTTTGCTATTAATCCAGGAAGTTTGGCTATTTTCTCTTTGTCAATCTCCATCTCCGCTGACAGGCTTCTCAGTTCGGCTTCTAGAGCAGCCTTCCTAGCAGCTTTCAGATCATAAGAAGCTTGCAGGTTAGCCAATACATCTTTATGGTTCTCTGCTTGGGATTGTGCCCCGTTCATGGCATGTTCAGCATCGGTTTTCCTCTTTTCAATGGCCGGGCGGGAGCGCAATTTCCTCCAAGCGCGCCTTAAGGGTACATAAAGGGGCTCCAAGTCATAGACGGATGACAGAGAAGCTCTGATGTCTTCAGGGAGTTCTTGACTAATGGATTCATACATCTCTTCGAAGTGATGAAGGTCATTGAACTGATCTTGAGCATCTTTTTCTAACCAGACAGCAATTTCTTTGAGCTTGGACAACACTTCATCTGGCAGCGGCTGGGATACTCCTTCCATCACCTCAGCAGCTGGATTGCTCTCTGATGGCAGGATTGGCGATGATGGAACCCGATCCTGATGAACAACATTGCCGGATTAGGGATGCTCAACATCGAGGTACTAAAATTAAGTGCGGATGGTTACCTCATGGCTGGTTTCTTGAGTAGGGGTAATCACAGGTGAAGAAGACGCTCCAAGCAGAGCCGAAACTTCCGAGCTAGGAGGTGCGGCGACCAACGGCGGCTCGTGGGTTTCGGGCCGGAGAGGAGTCGGGTCTGCCGCCTCTGTTGGGTTGGTTATCTCTTCCTTGACCAATAGGCGATGGCACCCTGGGAGAACTTATTGGCTCCAGTTGAGTTGGGAGATTCATCTCTGGAGAATTTATTGCTTCTGCAGAAGGTGATGAAGATGAGATCTCCACCGGGATGGGTAATTCGACCCTGGATGGACTCGCTTGTTGAACCACTGGAACATCTACAAGCTGTTCTTCCACGGCTTCTTCTGCGAATGTCCATTTAAAAAGAGTAAGTGCCAGTGCTCATCCTTGAGAAAGAACAGTAAAGGTCATACCAGTGGATGGGGCATCGGCAGGTACTGGCTCTGAAGGCTGCTGGGCTCTGGTCTGAAAATGCACAATGATATGATCCATCAAGAACAGAGTGACCCAGTAATCGATGAGGTAAAGGGTTTTACCTCAACAAGCACTTTCTTGACAGTTCTTCTCCTTTTAGCACTTGGAGGGGCAATCAGATGCAGACCTTGCCTCCTGTCTACAGCAAGGCTAGAAAGGCTGGGATCTGTGGTAGCATACCTGGCCATTAGTTGATGCAGGGTTGTGGATTTAAACCCCAGTGCCGAAATTGGGCCTTCAGCATTATAAGCAATTACCCTGACTCGAGGGGCAGGCACTGTATTCTGTGAACAGGAAGATGAAGGTCAGAGCCATGAATAAAGAAGAGGCGTCTGGTCCAAAGGCTCATTGTATTACCTCTGAAGTCGGCAGGAAATCAGGTACCAGCTCTGCACAGAATACATGAACGGGCTCACTGAAGATAATGTCATGAAATTCTTGCCACCAGGAGTTGAAGGTGGGGTGAGCTATAGTTGTGGGCACAAAAGGACATGTGTAGACCGTGGGACTGCACACATAGTTGAAAACTCTGCTGCCCTGCATCAGTTCTTTGATTTCCTCCCTAGGTTTGAGGAATTCATGCAGGAACAATCTTGGGGGCATCTGGCCGCATCCAAGTTGTCTGGCCATTACATTAGGCTGGTAGTATTCATAAGTGCTGACATTCTGCCTCCCTCCATTGAACTCGGCCGGTAGTATGCATGGGCGAATTGTGATATTAAAGATCTCCAAGAATCCCCTATCTTGATGGCCGGGCTCAAAGGAAAATTCGACAGGGAAGGTCAAAGTATCATTGCCTAGATAAGGAAGCCAAAGAGGATTGGAGAAACCTTTGAAGAACAACTCGAAGAGCTGACTGATGTCCTGCTGTATGAGAACAGTTGAAGCCGCTTCTCCGTAGTTTTGGCATCCTCTGGTACCTTGAGGCTCTCCTTCGGGGTGATTGGACAAATGGAAGAACCTGGAGTTCAAATCGACGCCGACAATCGATGCATGTGGAGGCGTGACCACATTTGAACAAACCACCAAGGGCCATTGACGCATGTTATCCTCTGGCTGGTGTACATTTGGGTAACAGTCTGATGAAGCATATGATATACACTACACAAGAAGAATTTTCCCAGAGGGAGACGATTGCCACTAGCCAGATGAATCGCCATTGCGATATGGTTCAAAGTGGGCTCGTTGGCCTTGCCACAGAAGACGAATCTGCATAGCCACATGTTCAGAAAGGCTCTGTATTCAACATCGCCAAGGGGATTATCTTTCATGTGCTTCAGGATATAATGCTTCTAGCCATTCCCCGGCTTTACCCACATGCAGCGTGAAGAATTTTTGAAGTTCCGGGGGGTTTGGACGGAGACCGGTGATGTCAAGGCCGGTGATCATGTATACATCGGCCAAGGTTGGAGACATTGGGCCATGCCCAAAAAGAAAGGCTTGACGCCATTTGACCAGAAGTGGCATGCGGCTATCAAAAGATCTTCATTCTTGGGTGTCTCAGCCACGGATAGCTCCAAACATTGGGCGATGCGGAGAGTATCCAGGTTGGTCAATCCACTCTTATCCGCAAGAATCCTCCGATACCAAGTCTTCCATCCTGCAATTGGAGGCAAAGGCCAGTTCTTGAATGCATCTTGCCACCGAGGAGGTGGAGACAAAGCTGCCTTAAAGGGGATTCTCTGAGATTCAGCGGCAATAAGATCTCGAGGATCAGGATTCCCCACAGGACCAAGGTAATAAGACTGCGAATTGGCCTCGATAGGAATCAAAAGAGCGGTAGAAGGTTCCTGGAAGAAAGCGGAAAAGGAAGATCTCAGGTAAAATTGAAAACTTAATGCCGAACAAGGTTTGCGGGGGATGAATTTACCTGAGCATATTGGTTCTGAGCTGCCATTGGAGGTTCGAGCTCGGGACAAGGGGATCTAGGGTTGGATCTGGATAAAGATTCCGGCGGATTGCGAAGAACAGGTGTTGACAGATTTGACTGAATGATTCGTGGCTGGAGTCAATTGTGGAACAAAATTACTTTTATCCCACAATTGAAGGGGCATGTGTTAACACCAAAATTTGGTAAGGAGTCTGACCTGTGGGTCCGGTTCGAAAAAGAGTCCGTCTGGTGGAAGGAAGGATATTTTTTCGAACCGGACTCTTTTTCGAACCGGACCCACAGGTCAGACTCCTTACCAAATTTTGGTGTTAACACATGCCCCTTCAATTGTGGGATAAAAGTAATTTTGTTCCACAATTGACTCCGACCACGAATCATTCAAATCAAATCCGTCAACACCGTTCTTCGCAATCCGCCGAATCTTTATCCGCATCCAACCCTAGATCCCCTTGTCCCGAGCTCGAACCTCCAATGGCAAATTTCTCGTAACCAATATGCTCGGGTAAATTCATCCCCCGCAAACCTTGTTCGGCATTAAGTTTTCAATTTTACCCGAGATCTTCCTTTTTCCGCTTTCTTCCAGAACCTTCTACCGCTCTTTTGATTCCTATCGAGGCCAATTCGCAGCCTTATTACCTTGGTCCCGTGGGGAATCCCGATCCTCGAGATCTTATTGCCGCCGAATCTCGCAGAATCCCCTTTAAGGCAGCTTTGTCTCCACCTCCTCGGTGGCAAGATGCATTCAAGAACTGGCCTTTGCCTCCAATTGCAGGATGGAAGACTTGGTATCGGAGGATTCTTGCGGATAAGAGTGGATTGACCAACCTGGATACTCTCCGCATCGCCCAATGTTTGGAGCTATCCGTGGCTGAGACACCCAAGAATGAAGATCTTTTGATAGCCGCATGCCACTTCTGGTCAAATGGCGTCAAGCCTTTCTTTTTGGGCATGGCCCAATGTCTCCAACCTTGGCCGATGTATACATGATCACTGGCCTTGACATCACCGGGTCTGTCCAGCCCTGGAACTTCAAAAATTCTTCACGCCAGACAGGGGTAAAGCCAGGGAATGGCTAGAAGCATTATATCCTGAAGCACATGAAAGATAATCCCCTTGGCGATGTTGAATACAGAGCCTTTCTGAACATGTGGCTATGCAGATTCGTCTTCTGTGGCAAGGCCAACGAGCCCACTTTGAACCATATCGCAATGGCGATTCATCTGGCTAGTGGCAATCGTCTCCCTCTGGGAAAATTCTTCTTGTGTAGTGTATATCATATGCTTCATCAGACTGTTACCCAAATGTACACCAGCCAGAGGATAACATGCGTCAATGGCCCTTGGTGGTTTGTTCAAATGTGGCTGCAGCTCCACATGCATCAGATTGTCGGCGTCGATTTGAACTCCAGGTTCTTCCATTTGTCCAATCACCCCGAAGGAGAGCCTCAAGGTACCAGAGGATGCCAAAACTACGGAGAAGCGGCTTCAACTGTTCTCATACAGCAGGACATCAGTCAGCTCTTCGAGTTGTTCTTCAAAGGTTTCTCCAATCCTCTTTGGCTTCCTTATCTAGGCAATGATACTTTGACCTTCCCTGTCGAATTTTCCTTTGAGCCCGCCATCAAGATAGGGGATTCTTGGAGATCTTTAATATCACAATTCGCCCATGCATACTACCGCCGAGTTCAATGGAGGGAGGCGTAATGTCGCACTTATGAATACTACCACCCTAATGTAATGGCCGTACAACTTGGATGCGGCCGCATGCCCCCAAGATTGTTCCCGCATGAATTCCTCAAACCTAGGGAGGAAATCAAAGAACCGATGCAAAGCGGCAGTTTTCAACTATGTGTGCGGTCCCCCACGGTCTACACATGTCCTTTTGTGCCCACAACTATAGCTCACCCCACCTTCAACTCCCCGGTGGCAAGAATTTCATGACATTATCTTCAGTGAGCCCGTTCATGTATTCTGTGCAGAGCTGGTACCTGATTTCCTGCCGACTTCGTAGGTAATACAATGAGCCTTTGGACCGTACGCCTCTTCTTTATTCATGGCTCTGACCTTCATCTTCCTGTTCACAGAATACAGTGCCTGCCCCTCGAGTCGTGGTAATTGCTTATAATGCTGAAGGCCCAATTTCGGCACTGGGGTTTAAATCCACAACCCTGCATCAACTAATGGCCAGGTATGCTACCACGGATCCCGGCCTTTCTAGCCTTGCGTAGACAAAGAGGCAAGGTCTGCATCCGATTGCCCCTCCAAGTGCTAAAAGGAGAAGAACTCGTCAAGAAAGTGCTTGTTGAGGTAAAACCCTTTACCTCATCGATTATCGGGTCACTCGTTCTTGATGGATCATATCATTGTGCATTTTCGTACCGCAGCCCAAACAGCCTTTCGCAGCCGCACTCGCCGATGCCCCATCCACCGGTATGACCTTTATCGTTCTTTCTCAAGGATGAGCACCGGCACTTACTCTTTTTAAATGGACATTCGCAGAAGAAGCCGTGGAAGAACAAACTTGTAGATGTTCCAATGGTTCAACAAGCGAGTCCATCCAGGGTCGAATTACCCATCCCGTGGAGATCTCATCTTCATCACCTTCTCGAAGCAATAAATTCTCCAGAGATGAATCTCCCAACTCAATCGGAGCCAATAAGTTCTCCCAGGGTGCCATCGCCTATTGGTCAAGCAGAGATAACCAACCCAACAGAGGCGGCGACCCGACTCCTCTCCGGCCGTAAACCCACGAGCCGCCGTGGTCGCATCGCACCTCCTAGCTCGGAAGTTTCGGCTCTGCTTGGAGCGTCTTCTTCACCTGTGATTACCCCTACTCAAGAAACCAGCCATGAGGTAACCATCCGCACTTAATTTTAGTACCTCGATGTTGAGCATCCCTAATCCGGCAATGTTGTTCATCAGGATCGGGTTCCATCATCGCCAATCCTGCCATCAGAGAGCAATCCAGCTGCTGAGGTGATGGAAGGAGTATCCCAGCCGCTGCCAGATGAAGTGTTGTCCAAGCTCAAAGAAATTGCTGTCTGGTTAGAAAAAGATGCTCAAGATCAGTTCAATGACCTTCATCACTTCGAAGAGATGTATGAATCCATTAGTCAAGAACTCCCTGAAGACATCAGAGCTTCTCTGTCATCCGTCTATGACTTGGAGCCCCTTTATGTACCCTTAAGGCGCGCTTGGAGGAAATTGCGCTCCCGCCCGGCCATTGAAAAGAGGAAAACCGATGCTGAACATGCCATGAACGGGGCACAATCCCAAGCGCAGAACCATAAAGATGTATTGGCTAACCCGCAAGCTTCTTATGATCCGAAAGCCGCTAGGAAGGTCGCTCTAGAAGCCGAACCGAGAAGCCTGTCAGCGGAGATGGAGATTGACAAAGAGAAAATAGCCAAACTTCCTGGATTAATAGCAAAGACCCAAGCGGAAGTGAAATCGGCTATCACCAAAATAGAGCAATGCGATGCGGAACTCACTGACTTATCTGGTGCCCAAAAGGACTGCCAGGAGATGCTGGACAATTCCCATTTGATAATATCCAATGTTCGTCGTGTACTTGCAAAACTCCTGAATGCCTGAATATCCTTGTTGATGTATAATTGAATTGGTCGTTCTTGTAATATCTTCTTGTGATTTGTTTCCTTTCTTTTGCGCACTTTCGCATGTAATGTTGAACGACCCATTCGGTAGTGAAACGCCAATTTCCGAACGGCACTTTGATTTCCTTTTAGCCGAACCAAGCAATCCGCACGCGGTTCAGCCCTAGAACTCAAGCGACCCGCCGGCGAGCCGGCCAAGGAAACCTTTCCACCTTCCGATTTTCTTGGGATATGCGCCACGATCCACAGCCACGACTCGAAGCCACGATTCATCCTGCCAGGCCTATAAATGTTACCATAGGTGCCCCTAGCTCTCCACCAGGCCTTCTAGCTTTCGAATCTTTGCCAATCTTTAGTTCTCTCGCAAACAGTGCACATCCCAAACCACCATGGTGCGCCGTCTCAACCGCCGCCGCGCCTCCGACGAGGCCGAGGGGAGTAGCGCCAATGCGCGCAGGCGGTGATGATCGTCGATCTCTCCTCTTTGATTCTGTTCTTGATATTCTCTTGCCTTGACGATCATCTCCCTTTTTCAGGCTGATTCAGTGGAATCCGCCCCGTGCGCCGGCCAATCAGCCTCTCCCAGATGACTCCTCGGAGTCCGATGGCCACTCCCCGGTACCGTACGGGGAAGAGGACGCCATCCGCTTCAAGGAGGAGCTAGAGGCGTCCCGTCGCGAGCTGGAGGACGTCTCCAAGAAAGCGGGCGTGGCCGAGCTAGAATGGGAGGACCAGCGCAAACAGCTGCTGGAGGCCATTGACGGTATGGCTCTGAGATTGATCCTTGATCTATCCCGTCCTCTGATGCTAATCTTTCCTGTTTGCTCTTTGCAGCCCGCGATGCTGAGCTCGACCAGCTAAAGACGCTGGTAGAGCAATTGGCCGAAAAGGTGAATGCCCACGGCGACACGCCGGCGGAGTGTTCATCCACATTTCACAGAAAGTGAGCAATGTACATAGTTAAACATAAGCACTGATTTAAGGAGTGTAAAGTAAAGAACAGCAGCAAAACAAATAAACAATGGACCACAAACCTAACATACGCCTTTTCTATGGTCACCACTTGAAACTCCTCCATTTAGAGCGATTTAAGGAGTGTAAATCAGTAATGAGCAGAAGAAACACAAACAAACGATGGGGCACAAACCTCACATATGCCTTCTACGATCACCAGGTGAATGAGTTCTTCATGCAATTGACGCACATGCATTTGGACCCTCCACCGTTAGGATCTCTCTCAGTGCTGTAAATCCAAGGGGGAAAATAAGTGCACCGATTAACTGAGGAATTATTTTTCCCACAATGAATATTTGAAATCCATCAATTCTACGGACCAACAAGCTTCCACTAATGACTGACCAGACAGCAATGACTTATTAGCCACTCCACCAGTTAAGCTAATAAGATTGAAACGCGCAGTCCTCATAGGTATCATTTCACATATTACCTAAACATGAATGCTGAAAGTGATTTTAGAACCATTTTCTACAAAAAGAATGGTTCTGGTCACTTCAAGAAAGACATTAACTTAAACAGATCGTTCAAAAAAGTGGATTCAAACACCAGAGAAATAACCCAATCAGTTTAGCATTGAAGTTGTTATCAATATTTCCGATGTGCACAAAATCTTGTTAGAGAAGATGGACTCAAACAGCAGAGAAACACCTCTCTCTAGCACTGATATCACCATTCATGTTTGCCGGTAGGGACTAGGGACTAGAAAACATCCATTGCTAAACTTAGGCAGAGTCAGATATCTGGAGAGTACAGTGATGACCCTTATTTGTGTGTGTTCTCTACTACTCTGTCATTTGTCAGCCAGACTAAATTTAGATAAACTGTGAAGACCCCATCATACATCCATAACATATATAATAGATGGATAAACACCCAGGAATATCTAGCCAGTTGCATGGATTTCCATAACAATATAATTCGGCTGAGTAAAACAGTTCTACAGATATTCCAAAATTTTAAGCAAATAATACAGTGTTAGAATTTAACGTATTCATTTTCCTGAGCATAAGCACTCTTAGACAAAAAGAACTACATTCTTTCCAGCTCTGATTGCAAGCTAATTTCAGGAACACCGTACCAGAGAGCAAGATCCTGCTCAAGTTACCATCTTACAGGAAAGCTTCCCACACTAACTAGCCAGCTTGTAACCTTATAGTTATGGGCATATGATATGAGTAATGTACACAGCTCCAGAAGTTAACAGCTACACTCAAACAAAATCTTTCAATGAAGGTGGATTTGAACACCACATAAACAACTCATCGAATATTTCCATGTGTCATTATTTAGCATTACCGGATTAAAGCTAAGAATGTCCACAAAATATTTAAGAGAAGTTGTACTCAAGTATCAAACAACAGAGAAACACCTTTATTTGTCAATAAGTGACAGGATAATGCTGGCAGATCAGGGCTAGGGAATGTACATCGCTAAACATAGGAAGAGCAGATATCCACAGAGTAATGACCATTTTTAGTTTGTGCTCTTCTCCTGTTTGTTATATGTCAGTCAGCCTAAATTTAGATCAATTGTGAGAAGGCCTGTCACCCAAATATAACGGATAAAATAGATGGATAAATGCCTCAGAATATCTAGCCAATTGCAAAGTCTCCATACCAAAACGAGTAGCACAGTTCTGCAGATATTCCACATTGTTAAGCAAACTGAAAACCATCAAACCATAAACTAAAGCAAAGTTGTACCTGGAGTGCAGAAGCTCATGTAGAGAACAAATTTTCGTATGGATCTTTCCTTGCATACTTTCCTCATTTGGCCAGACTTTAGATCGATACTAAATATGCCATCGACCGTGTTCACAAAAAAGACATGAAGCCCATGTACAAATCCAATCACACGAGAGTAGAGCAATGAACGATAACCAGGGAACATGGTATCAAGCTCGATGGTTCGGCTTCGTGCCCAAATCGGATACCCATCGTGACCGGCTTCCCTCGACCACAAATTGAGTCTTGACCCATCCACTCCAGCAAATCCCAACCCACCATTCTCTGTAGTTGTGAGCACACCTCGACCCAGATAATGTGGTATGAGATCATGGGAAATTTCATGTGTTCCCGGATTGTACTCGAGGATTCCGGGTTTCATGTCCCTGAGAAAGACGAAGTAGAGCGCGTTCTGCACATAGGCACAGGGATTAGAGACAACGAGATTTTCGCCACCCCAATGAGTACTGGCGCCATAGGTCGGATCCCTCCACGCGCCAGTCTCCGATGAGTAGGAATGCACAAAAAACCCCCTGTAGTCGATGCAAACAACGACGACGAGGAAGTGTCCACGGCCGCAGTCGAGATGGTCGCAGGCGCCGTTGGGGCAGAGCACCGCGGCATCCCAGTTGAACACGTAGTTGGGGTGCCGCGGCTGCTCGGGCAGTTCCAGCCGCTCGCCACTGATGGGGTCCCACACGGACAGCTTGCTCTCCTCGGGTATGTGCCGCAGGGGAAGTCCGGCGAGGAGGACGCGGCCGTGGCGGGAGTCGAGCGCGTACCAGCCACGGAGGAGGTCGCCGCCGCCGCGCGGGCGGAAGGAGGATGTGGCGGTGAAGGATGTCACGGAATGTCCTTGGGCTTGGGCGTGGCGGTAGAGGATGCCCAGCATCGGGGCCGTCCGGTGGAGCTCGCGGAACCGGCGGCGGAAGCCGGCGCCGGTGACGATGCGGCACCAGCGCTTGCAGACGAGGGCGGCGCGGACGAGGTGCGCGGGGTCGTCCGGTCGGGAGCGGAGGAGGAACTCCTCGACGAGCTCGTCCATGTCCGCCAGCGCCGCCGCCGGATCCATTTGTGGCTGGCGCGGTCGGAGAGGCCCGGCGGCGCGACGGGGAAAGCAAAGTGGCGGCGGAAGCGGAAGCGGCTGGGGGAGGAGGAGACGAGAGTGAGTGAACTCGATTGGGCTGGATGAGTTGATGGGCCGTTGAGAGAATAACACAAGCACATCGCAACAAGCTCAATTTAGCCATTCTACACACAGATTGCCGCAAGATTACGGCTGTTTATTAAACGGGGCTAAATGACAATTAAATGGGATAAACGGTGTTTAAATAGGCTAAACAACATAGACGGTGGTCACCCGTTTAGTGTTTAGACGCCGTTTAAACGGAGTTTATTTCCGTTTAGGAACCGTTTAGTAAAACACTGTGCTGGGATACCACCGTAATTGAATTCAACAATCTCAACTCATTTAGACAACGATTGCCCAGTTCTGGAAGGCACGGTTGATAGCAAATGGCAACCCTGGACCCGGATAGACTGTCACTTTAGAGAGCTAGCTGAGCTCAACATATAGCTGAGCTCAAAAAGAGAGAGAAAACCTGAAGCTGTACAGATAACTGCATGCACTCATCTTCCATTATCCATGGATACACTCATCTTCCATTATCCATAGTATGAATATGTCATGCTGAAAGTACAAGGTGATAAAGCTTACTGCAACGTGGTGCAGTTCTGTAAATAAGTTTCAGCAAACCTGACCAAATTCCAAGTCACAAGAAGCTGAACCGTACAGAACAATTGGACTACAACAGCACGAGTACTTGTATTGAGTTTTGACTGCAAGCTGAAGTTCTGGAGCACACTGCAGACAGAGTACAATACTGCATGAGTCACCATCTTAGTTCTTACACAAGTGCCCAATTGAGTTTTACAACAAGCAGGAAACTTGTGCTAACAGCCAGCACCAGCTAAGGGATACTACATACTCCACATTACACCAACTACTAACAAAGCATGTAGGCCCCAGGGAGAGCAACGCCACCTGCAAAATCCCGGATCCAAAATAATACCAGCTCCAGACCCATCTACTATCGTCGCTGCCCACTAGAACCCGCCTCATTTAGAAGATCGAACATGAGTTTTCCTTCATGCTCTTGGGGCATCAGGTTCAGGTCCATCGCCAATATGAGCTGCTCCCAGCTCTGCAGAAAAACATATAAAAAGGAACAAAGACTTATTCTCAACCGATTTGCCTTAGGTGAACATTTGTTACACAGCAACCAAAGCAGCCAATAAGTTGCTGCGAACACAGACCTGATAGCACTAAGTTATTATCAACAGCCCCCACTTAACATAAAACAGCCAAACTTGCACAGAATCCATAGGGGAGGATAGAATACAACTCAATGGTCTATGAAAAAAATATTTTTGTTTAGCACTCCACTGCCTAACAGGAAACAATCATACTTGCACCAAAAAAGAAATGAGAAAATAGATTCCACTCCAAAGCCCTGACTAACACCTGCTATGTTCAACATTGATATCATCCATATTTCAAGTTTATTAAAGTGGCACAATCAGACCACATCTGAGGAACATAACGGGTTGAGCCATGGTTCATAAGAATGAGGCTAACATCTCAGGTGCGCCATTTAGATAACAACTTTAAGGTCCAGCTGGATAAATTCTTGAATTAGCCTAAACACATGCATGCATATAAGTATATAACTAATTCCAAAGAGGACCACTTAATAAAAGAATATATATGAATACATGGACATCTGCTTAACACATGGATTAGCTCCACGTGCACGCCGGAAAAAAGAAAAGAAACACATGGATATTTAGTTGACTCCAGTAGCCACTTTGATAAACTCATTGCTCTGGAACATATACACCCTAGCCAATGTTTTTCTATGACTAACTAAAGCTGTACTGATTACAGAGCAGTGAGCACTGGAAATCGGAAATAAGTAAATCTGTACCTGGAGTGCAGAAGCTCGTGAAGGGAACAATTAAATCAACACTGTCATCAAAGTCATGGCCATCTCCCAGCTTCTTGATCCTTTCAGATTTTAGATCAAGACTGAAAAAACCATAATTATGAATCCTCATGAAAATGACTCCAGTACCATCTGCAATGTCAACAACAACAGGTGCGGCTTCGATAGGATATAAGCAGGGTGGAAGCAGAGACCGAAGTTCAACAATCCGGCATTGTGCCCATGTTGCATTTCCATTTGGGCCATCCTGCATGGACCATAGGCAGAGCCTGAACTCATGCACAGTGGCATATCCGAGCCTGCCATCCTCCATAACCATGAGCTTAATGTGCTGATCGGAGCATTCAGCCGGTAGGCTAATCGCAGACACTTTCCCTGAGGTCAAATCATACTTGAGGAGTTTGGTGATCCCAAACCTGTGGTACAGTGCATTCCCTACAATGGCCTGGGTTCTTCTGTCACACAGATAGGAAGGACAGCCATATGGTTCCTGCATCAATGCCGGCTCACTCCAAGCACCCGTCGCTGATGAGTAGACAGTGGCGGAGATTGCGCTGAAAAGGTTCCCCACAAAAACCACGAGGAAGGGGCGGCGGTGGCAGTCGAGGTGGTTGCAGCCGCCGCCCGCGGCGCAGAGCACTACAGCGTTCCAAGTCGGTCGCGGGTACCAGGCTAGCGCGGGCAGTGCCCGCCGCTCGCCCGTGATAGGGTCCCAGACTAGGAGGCGCTTGTACAGGCGATTATTGGCGAACGGAGCGTCGGAGAAGAGGACTCGGCCATGGCCTGAGCTGAGCACATACCAGCCGGTGTGGTCGGCTCGGGGCGGGCGGAAGGATGAAGTGGGGAAGAAGCGGGAACCGCGAGAGTTGGACCCGGGGATGTGGCCCAGGAAGCCCAGCAGTGGCGGCGTGCGGTGGTGGTCGCGGAATCGGCGGCGGAAGCCGCCGCCGGTGACGAGGCGGCACCAGCGCTTGCATACGAGGGCGGCGTCGAGGAGCCGCGCTGGGTCATCGGGCGGGAACCGGAGGAGGATCTCCTCCACGATCTCGTCCATCAACCACGCCGCCGGCGCCGCCATGCCGCCTCGTCGCCGGAGTGGAGCTAGGGTTTGGCTTGGCTCGGTTGGGGAATGGGCGGAAGGGGGAAGGTGCGGCTCGCTTCCGTCCGTGGTCTGGTTCAACCAGCTCGACGGAGGCGTGTCACTGCCAAGTGGGCCTGCGGTCTGAGCTCCTATGGGCCGGGCCAATTACCGGGGTCGAGCAGACCAAATTGAACACCTCTTTTTTTCCTTTTTCTATTCATCACTCACGGCACATATATATGAACATCTCCATCTGTTGAAGTTCAAGGTAAATCATATTTGAGATCTTTTATATATCATTTACACATAATTTTCAGTTGTCGCATGTTCGTTACTTTTAATCATACAATCTCTATTTTCGGAGATACTGGTGTAAGGCTGTAAGCAACAAGCAGCAGGATGCAGTGATCAGCAATGCTCTGCTGACTCTGTCTGCATTTTGCAGTGCCAATGCTTCAAGTGTTCTCTTTCAGTCTTGGTCGATTGGTATGATTATTTTCGATTGAGAAGATTACAGTGATAGATCAGTAAGTTTTCAGGGTCATTCAGTCTGTTTAGTTAGTAAATCGCCCATGATTGTAGCATGAGATCAGTGTTTTCTTATATATTACCCTCATGAGACTGAGATTTTTGGCTACAGTTCAGTTTATCCTTGGCTGGCACACTTGAAAGTTGAAACTAATTGAAAGATCTTCTTAATTTATTATGAACAGCGAATCCTTATAGTCGGCTTCAGTAACATCTTGAGAATTTTTTTTTTTTGCGTCAACATCTTGAGAATGTTAAATCTCAGTATTCATATTGAGTTTGAAGATTTTGTTTCAGCTCTTTCCCATCAATTTTTCGGCTGCAGATACAGCAAGATATGCTAGTATTCTCAACAGCTTGATATGTTCATTGGAGATTTGCTCAAGATAAACCATCTTTATCTACTGTCTGAATTCATAATGCTTCACCATATACATCATAACAGTTGTTGAATGTTTGGCTGAAAAGTAGGATAGCATCTTCTTTTCCAGACCACACACGAACCATACAGATTGTTGAAGATCTTGCTGAAAATCTACTGCTGTCGGAAAGGATAACCTCAAAATCTGGTGAACTTGACTTCACAAAGTCTTTAAGAGTAACATCTGAATTCTGAACCATGATGAAACTAGACTGAGTATAAAACTGGGGTTAAACAAATTTTCTCACAGTTCCATGCTAAAAGTAGAGAAAAAGTTCGACAAGAAAATACATACTCCCTCCGGTTTGGTAAAAAGATGTCGTTTTGGACAAGGTTTGAGTCAAACATTGGGAATATAAATGGTGAATAACTTTTAAGTCATAGAGTTTAGAAATGTGAAAATCATATCAATAGATTTGTTTTGAAAATCCTTTTATAAAAGTATACATATATAACTTTACAATAAATATTTTTAAAGAAAAGAGAAGTCAAAGTTGTCCTAAACGACTTTTTTTACCAAACCGGAGAGAGTAATATTTATCCGGATACCAATTATCAATATGTTGAAATAAAAATAACAGAGTAAAATATTATGATAAAATTGCAGCATTTGAATTTCATGTCATACGTTCACACATGAGGAATCGCATAATTCTCATGGTTTGAATGTTTGATAGCAAGCTCAGATTCCCAACCACAATTCTGCTTTACCATCCAAGAAAAATTGACAGTAACAAAATAAACTTCGGCTGTAGAGCTAACAGGGACTAGTAGCTATATTCCTGACACCAGCAACAATCCTTGAAGCATTTGACTTGCAGAAGTAGTATAGTCCAGCAGAAAACTAATACAGTTTGACTTGCATGAAGCACCAGCTTACAGTTCGTCATGTCTGCTCCTATCTAGAGCTGCAAAAAAACAACTATTTAACATGAAGGATCGACGGCAGCAATGAGCATTTGCTTTTCACAAATCATGCAAAGAGCCATCAAATTGACGCTAATGTCTGGCCAAAATCCAGCAAATGAAAACATATCAACATCATTACTAAGAGATGAAGACCAACTCGATGTGAAAATAAGAAAAAAAAATGATCAAACATATGTACCTGGAGTGCAGAAGCTGATCGACGTAGGGAACAACGAAGTGACCGAAGCCAACGCTCGCCCCTACCTTCATCGGGCTCCCTTGACCACAGGTCGAGCCTGTTCTTGAGCTCATGCACCATGGCGAACCCCAACCTTCCATCCTCCGTAGCCATGAGCACAGTGCGTTGCGTCTGCGCGCCTTTAGCTGATGGTAGGCGAATCAGAGACATTTCCTTCGTCAGCAAATCATACCTGAGGGCTCCACTCTTTGAGGTTTTGAAGTAGAGTGCACTCCCAAGGACACTGTTCCCCAACTCAAAGGAATATGATCCCTGAGCATGTATGGGCTCGCTCCACGCGCCAGTCTCCGATGAGTAGACGCAAGAGAATGCTTTGCCACGGTCAACTCCGCCCACACGAAGACGACGAGGAAAGGGTCGCCGTGGCAGTCGAGATGGTCGCAGCAGCAGTCGCCGGCGACGGCGCACGCGCAGAGCACGGCCGCGTTCCAGCTCCGCGGGGACGGGTGCGGCGCCATGGGCGGCAGTTCCCGCTGCTCGTCGGTGATGGGATCCCAGACCACGAGGAGACCCTCCTGCTGGTCCCACCACCGCGCGTGGTGGAGGAGCACGCGGCCGTGGGCGGAGTGGACCGCTCGGAGGCCGTGGCGGTCGGCGTTCGGCGGGCGGAACGACGACGACGGTGCGGGGACGAAGCGGCAGCCGGCGTGGAAACGGTTGGCGAGGTAGCCGAGCAGCGGCGGCGAGAGGCGATGGAACTCGCGGAACCGGCGGCCAAAGCCGCGGCCGTCACCGCGGCCGCCGCCGGAGGTGATGAGGCGGCACCACTGCTTGCTGGCGAGGGCGGCGCGGGCGAGGCTCGCGGGTTCGTCGGGCGGGAAGCGGAGCATGACATCTTCCACGAGCTCCTCCATCAGCTCCGGCGGCCGCCGCGCCATATTTGGATTGAAGAGAGCTCGCTCTGACCACCGGCGGACACGCGAATCAGCAAATGGTCTAGTGACTGGTGCGGCGACGATCTGCTCTGCCGCTTGAAATTTGAATTGAAAGGAGCCCTTTTGTAGTACTGAGTGTGGACCGGGACAGCTAGCGAACTCCTCGGTTACTGCAGCCGATTCCTTGAATTTACCACTTCAGCAAGTTGTACTCCTAGGCAGATTCAAAATTTGTAAGGCCAGTCTAGTTGGAGAGTTTCACCGTCCCGATTTCTAAGATGTGCAACTTTGGTATGAAATAGATGTCTCGCTCAATGCATAGTTTCATTACACAGTTTCATAGGCTGAAAGGGTCCCACAACCTCTCTCTCATTGTATGGTTTAATTGCATAGTTGCATAGTGAAACTCTATTTGTGTCTCAATGTGGGTTTCACACAGTTTCCAACGCATGTGAAACTGTACCCAAAGGTTTCACCATGGTGAAACTCTTTCCTTCTCTCTCCTAAGAGTTTCATGCAAAAAGTGAAATTTTGCTGATGTGGCGCTGTATTTAATGTGTATGAAACACTCATGAAACCCCCATTGGGATTGGCCTAACCTCTATGATCAAGATGTGGAGTCGTGTATAACTGTAGTAGAATAATTGGATTGAGATAAAAAAAAGATCAAGTTAATGTGCCATGCCTGCAAATACAAATCTGGGGAACCTGGAAAGATATTTACTGCATGTAGAGATTCAAAGTTCCACCTAGTATCAAGCATGGATTTCCCTTGCAATTGGCAGCAAGTTCAGTATTTAGCCGTCACAACCAAATTATTGCTCTTCGAGTACATTGGCAATTGTGTTTTCAGGTCAGTGTCCCAGGACAAGCAGAGAAACCTGTGATGGTTGAATGGGAAACACACTTGGCCAAGCAGACAACAAACGCACAATGCAAGATGAATGCAGTGCTCTGCTCAGAGCCATTGGGCTGCCACAGCAAGCATGAAGATTCAGTTTATTGCAATATTGCATACATTGTGTGCCCATTATGTACTGTATAGTATAGCAAAGCATCCTGTTAGTCTGTTATTTTGAAATGTAGGAGCCTTGATGTGCAGCACCCCTGCCTAGGCCAGCCGCGGGTCTGCCCTGGCTGCTGCCCGCGCCCGTGCCTACAGATTGGGAAAACGGGCCCAAGGGCTCCTCCCGGAATGCAACCTCAGCCCCGTTTTCCTCCTCAAGTCCGGCGGCCTCCATTCCATTGCCGTCGGAGCCGTCTAGGGTTACAGACGGAGGACGAGAAAGCCCAACTCGACGTGCAGAAGTGAGAGGAGGAGGAGGAGGGGGGGAGGCGGCCGGCTCATCTCCGGTGGACTCCGGCGGTCCGTCCGGCCGGCCGGCCAAGTGCAGGCGGCGGCGGTCAGCCTCCTGCGACCGTGAAGACGAGGAGTCGCGGCCCAGGCCACGCGAAGAAGAAGGTCGCGATGGGGGGCGGCTTCTGTTCGGGGGAAATAGATTGAACCGGTATGTTGTGTAATCGGTGGCAGTGGTGGGTAATTACCCCCCAACTCCACGAGTTGTTATGAAAAACGTGTTTGCAGAGTACCCCTTGAGACACTCCATGAAATTGGTGGAGTTGGGAGCTAGATTCATGGAGTTCGTGGATCTGGAGTTTTTGGAGCTACGGTGTTTGGCAGGAAAAAAATTGGAGTGGAGCCATTTTTTTGAATCTGGAGCTGTTTGGAGCTCTCCCAAACACCCCCTTAAGGTGTCAGTAACAAGGCCACAGGCTGACAGGCTTGAGCTCAATGGTGTCCAATGATCTTGTAATCTTGTTCTCACTGATTGCTTGTCATGCATATCAGCACATGGAACCTCTAAACCTACTGCATGTTTGTAAGGAGTATTAATCCAAGCATACGAATGTGGTAGTAGCTCATTCAAACAAGAAACTAAAATTTCCACAAGACCACAACAGTGAGAGAAACACTTGCTGTCATTATATTCCCTTCCCTGCTCCGATTGCAAGATGAAGTTCAGCCGTTCAAGCTCCATGGAGTAAGATATTGCTAGGGTTGCCAACTTACATACAAGATCAAGAAAGCTTTCCACAGCTATAGCTACTACAAGCTTTGGAATATTGCAGATCCTAAAGACTTATCCCACCACAATCTGCACTTAAGGCTTCCATGATCGCAAACTTGAGTTCTTCATGAGGATTCATGCACTTGGTTCCACTTCAACAGGAGCCACTTGCAGTGCTGCAGAAACATACATATTTGAAAATATATGTCAGCTAAGTGAGGAATTGATCTACCCTGAATGAATGAATTTGTATTGCCCATCAACCACAACGACCAACAAATGTAATGACTGAGTAAACCACACTATACCATTGTTCACATTTCAACAAATTATCAGACATACTCTGCAAAATCATTAAGAGGATAGAGTCAAGTTTGAGCTAAATCTTTTGTGTTTGGATATATTGGGTATCCACTGATACACAGCTAATCATCTAGAGATGAATGTCCTCACAGTAGTATCTTTTGATGCTTAGAATTCCCATGTTAAGCTATCAGCAATTCAGCAGCATATATAACAGGAAAATGTGTCGATAGGTAAGAAATACAGGCATTTCAGAAATGGCATAATACACTAGAATTTTGCAAGATCAGGCTATCAGTTGAGACAGATGATGGAAGCAAACTGAATATTGGCAATCGTTTCAACTTTCAGACCAGCTTTCTGAAATTCATAACAAATGTGCCATTCTACCATCATGCTCCATGATAATAAAAAAAAGTCGGCGCGGTAGCAGAGGAATCCCAGCAGCGGCGGGAAGCGGTGGAACTCGCGGAACCGGCGGCGGAATCCGCGGCCGGAGATGAGGCGGCGCCACCGCTTGCTGACGAGCGCGGCGCGGAAGAGGCTCGCGGGGTCGTCGGGCGGTACGCGGCGGAGCACCTCTTCGACTAGCTCCTCCGGATCCGCCGGCGCCGGGGGCGGCGCCATGGCGCTTGCCTTGCTTTGCGTGGTTGGTTGGGGTCGGAGCCCCCGGGCCCCGGCTCCGGCGGCGGGCGCAAGAGAGGTGGGTGAGGTGAGGCCCAAGAACAGTAGGAGTTTTTTTTGCCGAATCGGTAGGAGTTGAATAATGAATCCACACTTCCACAGTCAGCTCAAGCTCATGCTCCACATCGGAAAATGTACGTGTCCACAGTGTAATTTTGCATCTAAATGTGCAGCCTGTTCGGTTGGCTGGTGGGCGATGGCTTTAGTCTTTGGTTTGTTACGAGAGAAAATCTTCTTGGCTTGGTTCTGGTAGTTCTTTGGTGGCTGATTTGTTTTGAGAGAAAAGTACTGCTGGCTGGTGGCTGATAAGCCGAGCGAACAGGCTAGTGACATATCGAATGAAATTACATAGTCCTCATGAAAAACAACTTTCTTAATCATTTGGATTACAATTCTCAAAAAAAAAATCATTTGGATTACACACAACTTCGTAAAAAGTCATTCGTCAAACCATTTGGACTTTACTCTTTGATAAATCTATCCCTCCTTACAGCAACTCCAACAATTTTACAAACCAACTTAGCATTCATTTAATTTTGGCAAAACAAGAAAAATTGGCCTCTAACAATTTGGCTAACCAACTTGGCAAAAATAGAAACTTGCCAAAACTCACCTCGCGGATGGTGGTTGCCATCGGCGTTTCCCTGTAGGTGGTAGGGTGAAAAAAAATAAAGAATGTAGAAGGATTCCTGATGTAAGTTTTCAGGAGGTTGAAGGGCAATATAATTTTGCTTCTTTTAGGATTCCTGATGTAAGTCAGATCTGAATTTGCCAGGCCAGCTAATTTTTTTAATGTGCATATGGCTCCTCCATAGTAGTGATTGCAACTTTGGATCGGTTGATTATATGTTTGGTTTGAGGGTTCAACTAGGTTCGGACGGGTTAAACCCGCATCGAACCACGTTTGGTTGGATGTATGAAGGGTTAGTTTCATCCTTGAAGGCAATATTCCTCTCATATCCAAGTCCCGACCCATTTAGACATAGTTAACTTTGTCTGCTCCTGGATGACGGACAACACAAAATAAGGCTAGGCCAAGCTCAGGCGCACTCGCGCGGAGGAGGCATGGAGGTTGGTGCGAGCAACGATGTCCCATGCGACATGGACAACATGATCGTAGGAGGTGAGGCCAGCCGCTCCATATCACGGCCGAGAGATGCAGACAAGCAAAGAGAGGCCGTGTGGGCATGAACCTTGAGGTATTGGTTGGTGGAGTTAGAATGAATCTAACAACAAAAAAAAAAAGAGTGAGACGGAGTCAACCCAACCCACTTGACCCCAAGAGGAAAAAAAACATATATGCGGGGAGCACCGTCTCAAAATGTAGATCGTTTTGATATTTGCAGATACATAGATTTAGCTATGCGTCAGACTAAGTATATAAATACATAACAAAGTCTATATATTTTTTGAAATCAAAACAATCTGCCTTTGGGACGGGTAGGGTTTTCTTTAAGGTTGTCAATGTCAATTAGGGTACAATATGAAACGATCATGATTGTGACCTTAGACAAAGTTGATTATAGCCAGATTACTTGATTGGGACTGTCGTGGTGAATCGTTCCCTTAACTGAACAACAAATCCGTGTGGTAATAAGATTGTAACGGCAGGGAGTATTCGGATCCCGGCGGAGAGCATACGGAAGTTGTTTAAATAGAAATTCAATGAATTTGTCTCGAATTCCTTTTGAGTACAGTACAAGAGTTGTAAAGTCGTCTCTGTAACAAACAATTAAGATGCCAAAAATAGAAAATATTCACCAATACCATACAAAGTTGTGAATTACATCGGTTACGCCTATGACAGTGGGACCTACGTACCATAGACACAGCTGCTCCTAATTTAGCATTTATTTTTTGAAAGGCGAATTTCCTACAACAACCACCAAAAAAAAAAGAAAAAGAAAACGTAAAAGGATCCCAACTCGGAGTCCGACCCGGACACGGAGAGGTAACCGACGCGGCGCCGGTCTTGCCCCTCTATAAACCACGCGGCGGCGGCGCCCTCGCCGTGTGCATTCCATACCGCCTCCGATTCCGACGACAAAGGCCACGACGATGCAGCGCAGGCCACCTAATGTCCCCGTCCCGAGGTCCTCGCTGGCGGCGGCCGCGGCACCGACCTTCGACGCGCACCCCTCCGACGTCGTCCTCGTCAAGTCCTACCTCCGTCCCTGGGTCGCGCAGGGCGTCCGGCCCCCGGGCTCCTTCGTCCACGCGGCCGACCTCTACGCCGCCGAGCCCGAAGACCTCGCGCGCCGCCACCGCGCCGCCGTCGCGCTGGACGGCGAGCGCGCGTGGTACTTCCTCTCCCCGCTCCGCACCAAGAGCCCCCGGGGCCGCCGCAAGTCGCGCACCGTCGAGAGCGGGACCGGGTGGTGGCACGGCGAGGCCGGACCCAAGCCCGTCCTCGACCCGCTCGACGGACGACGCAAGGTCGGGTACCGCCAGAGCTTCTCCTTCATGAAGCGGGGCGACGACGGCGCGCCGGTCAGGACCGGGTGGATCATGCTGGAGCTCCGCCTCCACGACGACGACGACGACGAAGGCGGCGGCGGCGGCGGCCTCGGGGACCAGCTGGAGGGTCTCGTCCTGTGCAAGGTGTACCGAAGTCCGCGCCACCCGGACACTGCCGCGGCGGCGCCCGACGATGGCGTCGAGGAATCTTGCGTCGCTGCGGCGGTGGCTGCCGCGCCAGGTGGGCGCCATAGCAACGCCGCGGATGGCGAGGCGAGCCCCGGCGCGCCGCTTGTCGCGGCGGTGGCACCTGGAGGCAAGAGGAAGGCGGACGACTACGAGGGGTTCAGCCCGGCGACGGCCAGGCGCCATGTCAAGAACGTGGACGGCGAGACCTCTGGCGCGGCCGCGCCGGTCATGGCGCCTGGGATCAAGAACCAGGCGGTGGACGGCGAGAACGAGGTATCCGGCGCGACGACGTCCGCGGCGCCCGGGATCAAGAAGCTAGCGGTGGACGGCGAGAAAGAAGTATCCGGCGCGGCGACGTCCGCGGCGCCCGGGCTCAAGGAGAAGGCGGCCGCGGACGACGGGAACGAGATCTCCGGCGTGACGACAGCTGCGGCGCGTGGGAACGAGGGAAAGAGAGCGGCGGATGGCGACGAAGACTCATCGGCGTCGACGACTGCGAGCAAGAGGGCGAGGACGGCGGCGGACAACGAGGGCCCCGGCGCGGCGTCGGCGTCGGCGTTGGTGCCGGCGCTAGCGACGAAGCCAGCGGCCGTCGCCCTCACCCCTGCGCCCCAGCAGGTGCTCTGCCCTCAGTGCGGGTTCCACATCGGCTTGCTCCAGACCGCCGTCGCTGCGGCCAAATCCACATCGGAGACTGGGACGAGGATTGCTCAGGCCGGCGCGCCACAGGGAGGTGGAAGAACGGGAGATGCCTCCACCCATCACCTTCTTTTGAGGTTCAGTGACCCCAAGCAAGCATGAGGCCATGGCCTTGAGCAAATTACTGTCAACTGATGCATCGTCAGCACTGAGATTCATTGCAATAGCCATTGTAAAAATCTACAGCTAGCATCCAGTGTTTTTGTTAATTCTGCAACTCCTCGACATGTACAATGTTCAGTTGAGTAACTAGGATAGTTTTCTTGCATCTATCAGTGAACTGGGAACATATACAGTGTCAATGTTCATCAACTCATCATTGCTACAAGATATGTCAGAGCTTAAGATGCTCAGTGCAAGCTCATGGTTTGACCCCATGCTTAGGCAATCAGCAGGAAACTGCAAGTCTCCAACTGAACATTGAGGTTCAGGGAAGACATGCAGTTCAGAAATACCAATGCATCAGTATGTGACAACATTCTACGAATTCTGAACATCAATGAACTGAATCTTGTTAGCTGTTGACATGTATAGTAGAAGATAGAATGGTGTTAGCCAATGACATGTATACTTCATTTCCCAGTTGCAGTAGAAAAACTCACGCTGCTGTAACTGTTTTCTGAAACTCTGAGCCTTTAAGCCTCTGTTTTCAGTTGCACGGAAAAATATGTGAAGAAAACATGCCTCCACCCATCGCCTTCTTCTGAGATTCAGTGACCCCAAGCAAGCATGAGGCCATGGCCTTGAGCAAATTACTGTCAACTGATGCATCGTGAGCACTGAGATTCATTGCAATAGCCATTGTAAAATTCTACAGTGTCAATTTTGATGAATTCAATGTGAATTGATAATCAATGCTCCATGATCTGTCATCAGATCTTAAGATGTTCAGTACTTCAGTGCCTCATGCCATGATTTTAACACTTCAAATTCGCCATGCTTATGCAATCGGCAGGAAACTTTAAGTCTGAACATTGTAGTGCAGGGGAGACAGGCAGTTCAGAAATACCAATGCATTCTGTGAAATCTGAACATCAATGAACTGAATCTTGTTAGCCGTTGACATGTACAGTAGAAAGTAGAATGGTGTCAGCCGTTGACATGTATACTACATTTCCCAGTGGCCTGCAATGTGCAGTAGAAGAACTCTTGCTGCTGTAACTGTTTTCTGAAACTCTGAACCTTTAAGCGTCTGTTTTCAGTTGCATGGAAAAATATTTGAAGAAAATGCTGAAAGCCTGTATGAATTGTTGGGTTCACTGCACGCACACTATAGATGAATTGAGCTCGACAGCTTAAGACACCGTCTGCAGAGAGTGGCACCTGACCTGAGTTTCAAAAGGGCGAAAACATGCTGGGAGTCTGGGATATTGGTGAACTGTACTGAAGTGAACTGAATGTTACAATTGCTTCAGACTAGTGTACCAGACTACCAGAAGATAGAAGTTGCCATGCTCAGTTATAGCTGTTTTAAAATTCGTCGTGATCATGAATGTTGAACGTTTGCCTGGCCTTGCTGGAGCTTTTGTTCAATTCATACTTAGCAGTGCCTGCTGGGATGCTTGTTACATTGGATATGTGCCATGCTTCTCCTGAAAAATGACTCTGTAGCTCCGTTTGAGTTTGATATGACCAAAGTTGCCCGATCAGTACTTAATTACTACACCACATGTTTATTTGGCCAGTCTAATTCAGGAAAAGAAAAGGAAGGAAAAGAAAGAAAACGGGAAAACAACTTGCCACTGTATACATAAATACTCCCTCCGTCCCATAAAAAATTGAAGGACCGATCAGGCGACCAGAGAGGGGAGTGAATGGGAGCCGATAAAAAATTCTTGAATGAGATGACTTCCCAAACAAGATGAACTCGGTCGGACACCCAAAATCACACGCTCCGCACACGACCTTCCGTTTGCCAAAACCACGTAGCCACTGAAGTGCTACTGGTCCTAGGAACAAATACTACCACCAGCCTCAACTGCTACACTCACACGGCAGCGGAAACGACTCGGGAGCTGGCTTTCTGAAGGGGGCGGTTAGTGTCGGTGTTTTAGACCGGCAACCTACTAAGGGGAGTACCCGAAGTAGATGAATGTGGCCTCGCCGAGATCGGTAACTCGAAGGAAGAGACACGTGGCACACAATTTAGACAGGTTCGGGCCGCGAGGTGCGTAATACCCTACGTCCTGTATGCTGCGTAGCTCTGGATTGATTGGGCACGATTACAGGATGACGTAATTGTGCGCCGTGAGATGAGATTGCATGAGATGCCGTGCTAGAGAACGGTCCCTGCCTCGCCTTATATAGTCCGGGAGGCAGGGTTACAAGTCGGAGTAGGGAGAGAGTACTAGTCGAGTACGTCTAGGAGTCCTCTATACAGTGCGGAACATGTACAGCTCCCTAACCGAGTACTACTCCTAGGTAGTCCTTGTGCTCCACGCCGTCAGGTGCCGTGTAGCGCAAGCTGGGTAGTCCCAGGGGCCCACCGAGTAGTCGGTCCTGGTACCCACCGAGGCAGTGGGCCCAGGGAGGTCCATACGACAAGCCCCCGAGTACTTTGTAGTCGAGAAGAATAGCTTAAGTAGTCTTGACGGCCTTAACGAGTAGTCCTCAAGCGTCCCCGAGTACTACAAGTCAAAAGTCCTCAAGAATAGTCGAAGCATCCCGAGGCTGGAATGTACTCCAGCTGATATCTGAGCAATCCTGAAGTCTTCTCGAGTAGTCCCAAGCGTCCTCGAGTGCTGCCTTCAAAGGTCTTCAAAAATGCCCGCGTTGTCTTGAAGCCAAAGCTGATATGGAAGTGCGATTGCAAAATCGCACTCCATATGAAGTAGCCCCCGAGCCTTAGGTTGAGTCGTAGGCTCTGGCTGAGGGTCCATCTGAAGTCTTGGCAAGAATATCCCGAAAAATCCGGAGAGAAAAAACCGAAGGACACGTGGCACGGAGCCCCCGAGCCTTGAGTCGAGTACTTCCTCTCGAATTGAAGGGTCATCTTGTAGAATGTGTCCTGAGATGCTCCTGAGTCTTGTCGCTTCCCAGGTAGTCGAGTAGAAGTAGCCGAGCCCCCGAGGCGAGGCGCGTCGACTAGTAGAATACGAAGAGTCACGCGCGGCCGCTGAGTCAGCCGAGCGTGGACTTATCCATCCGGCCGTTGCGGAGCCGTTTTGACTTATAAATAGAAGCCAAAACCCTTAGGGTTTTCCACCCATCGCTGATGTAGCCATTCGAATAGATCTGCACACGCTGCCGCCGCTGTAGATCCAAGCGCGCCGCCACCCAGAGCTGCCAGAGTAGCCCCCGAGCGGATGCGCGTGAAGACGCCGTGTACTTGGAGAATGAAGCCATCACCGTCCAAGTCTGCGAAGACCACCGGGAAGAAGAGGGGGCGCGACGAGGCCGCCGGGGCTGCCGCAGGGGCAGCGTAGCCGATGTCTCCACCGCGGCCAGATCCGAGCCGCGAGTGGAAAAAGTCGAAGATGAAGACCGAGGATCTGCCGGCTATCCTCAACAGCGGATTTATCCGTGAGAAGGAGGTGGACAGTTGGAGGGCCGCCGCCGGGGACCCGTACCCATGGAGAAAAGCGAGGATGAGATTCCGATGTTCGCGCGCTTCGCGGAGCGTGGACTCGCGCTGCCGGCCAGCGATTTCTTCAAAGGCCTGCTGTGGTACTACGGCGTTGAGTACCTCAACCTCAACCCCAACGGTATTTTCCATACCGCAGTCTTCGTCCATTTCTGCGAGGCGTTCCTGGGGATCAAACCCCACTGGATCTTGTTCCGGAAGTTTTTCCGGGTGAAGCCACAGCCGAGCGCCAGCAACCCACGAGTAGTCGGTGGGGCAGGGATCCAGATGCGGGAGGATGCGGCAGAGCAGTACCTCTCGTACAAGCTCATCGACTCCAACCAAGATTGGAAAGCGAAGTGGTTCTACGTCACGAACCACCACCCAGGACTGCCGAAGCCGAGTGGGAAGCAGCCGAAGCACCGCGCCTGGTGGAACACGGAACCCACAATGCAGGAGGGGATCCAGCTCCCCGAGCTGTTGGCGCGCATCAAGGTGTTGAGAGAAGCCAGACTGAGGGCCGAGCACGTGGCCTTCAGCTTCATGAAGCGCAGGGTGCAGCCGCAGATGGCCCGCGACACCCTGGGCTTCGAGTACACCGGCGACGACGACACGTCGCGGATGCCTGGAGGTGAAGTCGACGACGACGACATCGTTGATAGGCTGACGCGCATCTTCAAGGACATGCCACCGTACACGGCGTGCCCTGTCGCAGAGTACTCCGCCACGCGCCCGCCAAAGGAGGTAAGTAGCCGTACCCCCCAGTTGAGTACCCATTGCTTTTGAGTAGTCGAGCTGATGTCTTGTGTCTTGCAGGACGACTTGAAGAAGTTCGTCTCCGAGCCGCAGCCGCCTCCTCAAGAAGTCGAGATCCCGGAGGAGGGAAAAGCCAAAGCCAAGGAGCGGCGAGAAGTCGGCGAAGGAGATGACACCGTCCTCGTGGAGGACACGTCTGACGAGGATGACGACGAGGAGACGGCTCGCAGACCGCTTTCGACCGCGGTCGAGGTTCAGCCGTCCCGGCCTACCTCATGTGCCCCTCGTGCAAGATCCGCGGGCTAGCCTGGAGGCTAGTCTGGCTGCGCCGCCACGGAGGCCGCGCAACCCCGCCCGCAAGCGGGTGACGAAGAAGCTGAAGGTCTCAGAGACCACACCTCAAGAGGTAAGTTGTCTTGACTAGTGTAGTCGAGTACTAGTCTCTCGAGTCCACTGGCTGAGGACTGAGCTTCCTTGTATGTAGGAGGTGCCACCAACGGAGCCCGTTGATGAGGGCGACGAAGGCGAGTGGGACATGGTGGGGGAACCCGCTGGGAGTCGTAGCCCAGCCCCCACTGTGGAAGAGCTCTTGGCGCAGCTGGAGCGCCAGCCCCCTGCTCCTCAGGGGAGCACGGAGCCTGTAGCAGCAGCTGCTGAAGAAGTGGTAGCCGCAGGAGCGCAGGAGAGCGCTACGTCGGCTACTGCTGCTGGAGGAGAGGCAACAGCCACAGAGGCGCAAGAGGAGGCGCCCACCGAGGCTGGACTGGTAGATATCGCCAGCATCCTTGGAGCCCTGACCGTGACAATAGTCCGGTCAAGTTTGTAAGTACTGATCCTTCCTGGGTAGTTCTTGGTATAGTAGTCGAACTTGACTGACAACCAATTTGTGTACTTTTGCAGGAAGTCAACAGATCTGTCCTGGGAGGGAGATGAGCCCTCTACGACAGTGGCGGAGGAAGAAGTCGCGCCGCCCGCCGAAGAGTCCACTCCTGCCCCCCAGGCGGAATCCGAAGCGCCGCTGCTGGAGCTGCGTTGCCCGAGGCCAGCGTGGTTGAAGGTAAGTACTCTGCTGAGGCTTTGGTATTTCTCATAGAGTAGTCGTAGTCGCTAATGCACTTGTCTTCGTCTTGACAGGTGCTGAGGCCGAAGGGAGCGATATCCCCGCGGCGGTGCCCATGCAGAGATTGACACCAGGAGTGCCGGAGGCTGCCGAAGGAGCCCCCGAGCCAATGGAGGAGGCCGTGGAAGAGGCCGCCATGGCCACCGGAGGAGAAGAGGCCGCCGTCCCGCCAGAGGCTGCTCTGGAGGTGGTGGTCCATTCCCCGGAGATCCAAGACGCGGAGCCCATCCACTCTGCGCCGATGACCGAAGCTGCCACGAGTAGTCGTGGCGGAGTGGAGCTGCTGGCTGACGACCTGGTGGACCCAGCGACGGTAGCCAGGCACCTGGAGGCGGTCCGCCAGGCTGAACAATGGATGAAGGTGAGTAGTCTTAACTCCTGAGTAGTCAATCCTCTGTTGTTGAGTACTCATTTGACATGTGTTGTCTGTGCAGGACGTCGTGGAGAGGTCCCGCGAGAAGTCTAGCATGCTGCAAGGCTTCGGCGACGCGGTGCTCCGGGCTGAGGCGCTAGAAGATCAACTCCTGAAGTCGCGGAAGCACGCGACCGCCATGCAATCCAAGCTTGACGCCGCCTTCGCCAAATATCACAATGATATCCAAGATATGCAGGCGAAGAGCGACGACTTGGTGCGGAGGAACAAGACGCTCCGCAACAAGAACAAAGGTACGCCACTTGACTTGTTGAGTAGTTGCTGCAGGTCGAGAGGTATTCTAACCCGCTGCGCCTTGTTGTGTTACAGAGCTTGAGACCCAGGTGGAGCAGTTGAAGTCCTCAGAGATAAGTATGAAGAACCTCTTCTACCGGGAGCAGGAGGCCCGCCAGGTACTCGAGCTTGACTATAAGGAACTTGCCTTCGAGTGCGACAAGCACATGGAGCTTCGCATTGCTTCCGATCGTGACCTCGTCAACTGCTACAAATCGTTGCAGAAGTTGAACGAAGACTGCGAGGCGTTGCGGGCCCAGTTGAAGGAGCTTGAAGAAGCCACGCTTCCCATAGCAAGGCTCTTGGTGCCTCATCCTGGCGGCCCCAAGATAGCACCACTCGTGGATCGCCTCAAGGAAGCCCCCAGCCGGCTGGCGACGTATGTGAAGCATTAGGCGAGGTCGGTCCCGAAGGTGTGCGGCCTTCATGAAGTCTTACTTCCCGAAGGCGCCCGTGGAAGTAGTCGCTGGCGGGGTAGCCGCCAACTGTACAGATGAGCAGTACGCGGAGCTGCTGGAGCAGATGGCACCCATTGCAGAGCAAGTAGCCGATAAGCTTAATCTCTAGTAGCCATGTAATAGTTAGCTCGTAGCCAAAGTTGTACAAAAACAATTGTAATGGAATTCTTAGGTATTAATGAAAGAGAAGTTCCATCAATGAGTACTCGTAGTCGCGATCTTAGAGTGCGGAGTCCCATCGTGGAGTTGATGCAAGTAGTCGTACTCGGTAGTAGTCCCGCTGAGGGAAGTAGACAGTAAAGAAGTTGATGAACGATCAAACTTTATTACTGAAGAAGTACACCTGGATGGCCAGGGCCGTAGTTATAGGGTAGTCGCCTGGACCCGGAGGCCGCTTACAGCTAATTGGTGCTAGGGCGGGTAGCCTCTTACAGCAGTAGATCCGTAGGTAGCCGTGTAGGCTGGATCTTGGAGTATGGTCTCTCAGTAGACCGCTGCTAGAGTCTTTTGTCGCTCGTCGCAGCCCAGGATCCGTAGGTAGCCGCGCGGGCTGGATCCTGGAGAGTAGTCCGGAGACTGGAGCCAAGACCCGGAGGCCGCTTACGGCGGAGGGGTGGTGATATAGTCGTGTAGACTTGAACCCCGGAGTAGTCGTGTAGACTAGGCGTAGAACCGACAGAGCTGATCGACGTTCCACGAGTTGTTGATGTCTTCACCTTTGAGTGTTTGGAGGCGGTAGGAGCCCGGCCCAGTCACCTTTGCCACGGCGAAGGGACCTTCCCAGGGGGAGCTGAGCTTGTGTAGTCCTTCCGTGTTCTGGATACGGGGGAGGACAAGATCTCCAACGTTGAAGGAGCGTTCCTTGACGTTGCGATCATGGTAGCGTCGGATACCCTCCAGGTACCTTGCTGATTGGACGAGGGCGCGCGGCCGAGCTTCTTCGAGGGCCGTCGATGTCAACTCGTCTGCTTTGTCTTCGAGAGACACCTTCGTCGTAGTGCTCCACCGCCGGTGAGTTCCATATGACATCGGCGGGGAGGATTGCTTCGGAGCCGTAGACCGGGGAAGTAAGGGGATTGCCCCGTTGGCTTGGAAGGCTGAGTACGTAGCCCCCAGAGTGTGTTGGGTAGTTCCTTGATCCACTTGCCTCCTTTAGAGTTAGCAGCGTCGTGTAGCCGCTTCTTCAGAGCGTCGAGCACCATCCCGTTGGCGTGCTCGACTTGTCCGTTGGCCCGAGGATGGGCAACTGAGACGTATCGGACGTCGATCCCGCTGTTCTCGCAGTACTCCCAGAACTGGTTGTTGTTGAAGTTGGAGCCCAGATCTGTGATGATGCGATGGGGTAGTCCGTAGCGATGCACGAGTTCATCCAGGAAGTCGAGTACTCTATCAGCCTTGGGGCATGTAACCGGCTTGACCTCGATCCACTTGGTGAACTTGTCGATGGCCACCAATACTCTGTTGAAACCACCTGGCGCAGTTGGCAGTGGCCCAATCATGTCGAGCCTTCAGCATGCGAAGGTCCAGGTTGGCGGTATGGTGACTAGCTTGTAGGCTGGGATGTGTTGCTGCTTGGCGAAGTATTGGCATCCTTGGCACCTTCTGACGAGTTCTTCGGCATCGCCCAGAGATGTGGGCCAGTAGAAAGCTCGCCGGAAGGCCTTGCTGACCAGCGTGCGGGAGGACGCGTGGTTGCCGCAGACGTCCTTGTGGATCTCCTCCAAGATGTCCTTGCCTTCTTTCCTGGGGACGCACTTCATGAGTACTCCAGTAGATGCGCCCCGCTTGTAAAGCTTGTCTCCGACGAGGACGTAGGACTTGGTGCGGCGGATGAGCTGCTCGGCCAAGTTCTTGTCCGAGGGAACCTTCTGCTCGCTGAGGTAGTCGATGAAGGGTTGCCTCCAGTCCATGTCGATCATCATGACCTCCTGTCCGGCGGTGGGTTGGCTGGGACAGTGGTCGGTGGCGCCTGCTCCGGGATGGATGGCACGTGAATCTCGTGAACGAAGACACCCGCTGGGACTTGAGCGCGGGTAGATCCAAGCTTCGACAGGATGTCCGCTGCAACATTGTTGTCGCAGACGATGTGGTGGAACTCAAGACCATAGAACTTGTTCTCGAGCTTGCAGACTTCTAGGCAGTAGGCGTCCATGTTTTCCTTGTTGCGGTCCCAGGATTTGTTGACTTGGTTGATGACCACTGCGGAGTCGCCGTAGACTAGTAGCCGCTTGATGCCTAGTGAAGCTGCGAGGCGGAGCCCGTGTAGGAGAGCTTCGTACTCGGCTTCATTGTTTGAGACCTTCCAGAAGATCTGCAGGACGTACTTGAGTTGTTCTCCCATTGGAGAGATCAGGAGTACCCCTGCACCTGCGCCCTCGAGGTTGAGTGAGCCGTCGAAGTACATCACCCAATGCTCTGGTCGCGCGGTTGGAGTAGGTAGCTGGTTCTCCCGCCACTCCACCATGAAGTCGACTAGCGCATGCGACTTGATGGCTGTGCGTGGTTTGAAGTCGATGGTGAGGGCGCCGAGCTCGACTGCCCACTTGGAGATTCTTCCAGTAGCATCTTGGTTCCGCAGAATGTCGCCGAGCGGGTAGTCGGTGACGACGGAGATCGAGTACTCCTGGAAGTAGTGTCGTAGCTTCCGCGAGGTGATGAGTACTGCGTACAGGAGCTTCGCACAGGCGATAGCGTGCCTTGAACTACGACAGGACCTCACCGACAAAGTAGACCGGGCGCCGGACCGGGTAGGCGTGGCCATCTTCCCGCCGCTCGACGATGATGGCGAGATCGACCACGTGGGTAGTCGCGGCGAGGTAGAGCAATGAGGCGCCTCGCCTTTGCGAGGAGCCGTGAGGACCGGTGGCTTCGATAGGAAGTCCTTGAGCCGGGCAAGGGCTTGATCCGCCTCTCGGAGTCCACACGAACTTCTCTTGGTGCTTGAGTAGTTTGAAGAAGGGGAGCCCCCGTTCTCCAAGCTTCGAGATGAATCTGTTCGATGGCCGCCATGCACCCGGTCAGCTTCTGGACGTCTTTGATGCACGTGGGAGCTTTCATGCTGGTGATGGCGGAGATCTTCTCGGGGTTGGCTTCGATGCCGCGTTGGCTGATGATGAAGCCGAGTAGTTTGCCCGAAGGTACGCCGAAGACGCACTTGTTCGGGTTGAGCTTCCAGCGGTACTCGCGTAGAGATGCGAAGGTCTCTTCATGGTCGTCGATGAGGGTACTGGAGTTTCTGGTCTTGACGACCACGTCATCCACGTAGGCTTCGACGTTCTTGTTGAGCTGCTTCTTGAAGCAGTGCTCGGATAGCTCGTTGGTAGGTAGCGCCGGCGTTCTTCAACCCGAAGGACATGGTCGTGTAGCGATGACGCGCCAAACGGGGTGATGAACGCGGTCTTCTCCTGGTCTTCTTCCTTGATCGCGATCCGGTGGTACCGGAGTAGCGATCGAAGAAGCGAGAGCGAGGTTGCGGCCCGCCGTGGAGTCGATGACTTGATCAATCCGCGGCAACCCGAAGGGGTCCTTGGGGGCGGTGCTTGTTAAGGTCGGTGTAGTCGACGCACATCCTCCACTCGTTCGAGTTCTTCTTGTGGACGAGGACAGGGTTGGCGAGCCACTCAGGATGGAAGACTTCTCTGATGAAGCCAGCCGCGAGTAGTTTGGCGAGTTCCTTCTTGATGGCGTCCCATCTGTCGTCGGCAAAGCATCGGAGGTGTTGTCGCTTGGGGGTGGCCTTAGGATCGACGTTGAGGCAGTGCTCAATCAACTCCCTGGGCACTTCTGGCATGTCCGCTGGCTTCCACGCGAAGATGTCGCGGTTAGCTCGGAGGAAGTTGATGAGCACGTCTTCCTATTTGGGGTCGAGGCCGGCCCCAATGGTGGTGGTCTTGCTGGGGTCGCCTGTTCCGATGTCGATCGTCTTGACGAGAACCTCCTCAGCTGGCTGAGGCTTGTTGGCGTTGTCAGACTTCTCCGAGATGTCGAGTTCACTTGTAGCAAGCTTCTTCGACGCAGCGTAGACCTCCATCATAGCGTTGGGTACTTGATTCGTAGAGGCGATCTCCACGGCTTCTGTGTCGCAGTCGTGGGAGATCTTCAAGTCCCCTTGGAGAGAGAGAGTACACCCGCTGGGCTTGGCATCTTGAGTACCAAGTAGGTGTAGTGGGGCACCGCCATGAACTTGGCGATGGCCGGTCTGCCGAGGATGGCGTGGTAGGAAGTTCGAAGTCCACGACCTCGAACTTGATGTACTCGGTACGGTAGTTGTCCCGAGATTCCCCGAAGGTAACTGGCAGGACCACTGAGCCCAGTGGAATAGCCGCGTTGCCGGGGACGATGTCGTAGAAGGGCATGTTGCTCTTGGTGAGCATGTGGGTGATGTCGAGCTTCATCTTCTTCAAGGTCTTGGTGAAAAGGACGTTGAGCCCGCTTCCACCGTCGATAAGGACCTTGTTGAGCTTGGAGCCCGCGACCACCGGCTTCAGGACGAGGGGGAACCGTCCTGGTTCAGAGGAGCTGGTCCATTGATCCGCGCGGGAGAAGGTATGGGTACCTCCGACCACCTGAGAGGGGTCGGGACCACTGGTTCAATGCTCATGACTTCTCGACGGGTAGCCTTCTGCTCCCGCCTGCTGGGTAGTCCGCCGAAGAGGACGTTGACAGTCTTATCGGGTTCGTAGAAGTCGTTGTTGTCTCCATCGTTCTTCTTCTTGCCCTTCTTGTCGTGAGGGTGCGGTGGCTCTGGCGTATCCTTGAGTGCATGCCTGAGTTGGTAGCACTGCTCGGTGGTGTGGTTGCCGTTTGGATGCCACGGGCACTTCTCCTTCAGCAAGTCTTTGAAGCCGCCAGAGTTCTTCTGCGAGTTCTCCTTCGCAGGGCGCTGAATAGCCGCGACAGTGTTGTCTGGCTTGCGCTTGCGGTTGGGACCCGAGTAGTAGTAGTTGTTGTTGCGACCGCCTTGGTTCGCGTTGTTGCCGCTGCCGCCGCCCGCGTTCTGCTTGGTCTTGCCACGTATGGTGTCGTACTTGGCGTTGGCCTTGTCTTCTTCATCCGCCCAAGATGTGATCATGTCCTTGAGGTGGGGGAAGGACCTGGGGCGGCGACGACCGAAGTCTTCAAAGGTGCGGTGGCGGTAGAGGCCATCTTGGAAGAGGTCGATGACCTCCTTGTCGGTGACGTCGACCACGGTAGCGCACTTGTCGAAGAAGCGGCACATGTACTTGCGGAGGGTCTCGCCTTGTTCCTGCTTGACCATGGCCAGGTCCATGCGAGTACCCGATCGGCCCATGGCGCCCGCGAAGTTGCTGGTGAACTGCTCCTTCAGCTGGTCCCACTTGTCGATTGAGTGCTTGTCCAGCGACTCGAGCCATGTGAGTGGAGCTTGGTCCAGGCAAAAGGGGAAGTAGAGGCACTTGGTGTCGTTGTTGCCGCCAGCGTTCTCGGTGGAGCAGGTTGCGAAGTCGAGGTGAGAAGGCGGGGAAGCCGTCGTTGTCGCCTGCAGTGATCGACTTCTTCCGCCGCAGCTCCTCAATCTTCTGACGGGCATCGTAGCCGCCCTGTGAGGCACCAGAGGCGTGGCTGTTCGCGTGGCCTCGGCCACCGCGACTGCCGCCGCCGCCGGCCCTCCTGTTGGCTCCATGGTTGGAGCTTCCGCCCGCGCCGCCGCCGCCGTCAGGATCGTGGCCGCCGCCGCTGGCTGGAGCACGGTGAGGGACGACCTCGCGGTTGCTGTTGCCACCCTGTGGAGGTCCGCTGGCGTTGGAGCGAGTACGGTTGGGCTGGGCTGGGAGCTCAGCTCGAGTACGGTTGGGACCGTTGTTGGCGCTGCGACTTGTAGCCTCGTTGTCGCGGTGCCTGGCGGGAGGAGGTTGGTTGACCCTATTGTCGACCCGCATGAAGTAGGCATCTTCAGCGAGCTTGGCGATGACCTCCCCGACGCGAATTCCCTGGGCCTGGCGTGCGATCGCTGTGATCGACATGAGGCATTGCTCAGGGGTAGTGTGTGTCCTCGCTCTCGACCGCCTCGAGAGCTTCCGCAAGGTTGCGGACGGGGAAGTTGTCGCGGAGGCGTCGGCGACGTTCGCTGTGCTTCCTGTTACACTCACGTCGAGCGTCTCTGTCTGCGGGGGTCTCGTTTGCTGGAGCATCAGCAGAGAGCTCGTCGGAGGAGATGTCTTCAAGGTACTTGTCTTGAGCCGTCCCTGAAGGCCCTGGGGTGTCGCCGGCAGCCATGAAAACTTGGCGATCGGGGGTGCCAAGGCTGGACTCAGAAGGCGCCACCTCAGTTGGTGTGTTTGAGTCAGCCCGGGCTAGCGGTGTTCCCTCCTAGAATGGGAGTGAGTCGATGTAGGCGACGTAGCGTGAGTCACCACTTATCAGGTCAGCGGGCTTGCGATCTGGCCAGTAGACGAATCTACCGGCCGATGTGGATGTTATAACCAGCCCGGAGGCCGGGCCTGATAAGGGATGCTCTGTGGAGTTGTGCTCGGACTCGGGATCCTCTGGGTCCGACCCGAAGTCGAACTTGTATGCAGAATCCGAGTAGAACCCGAAGAGGGGGTTGGAGTCCGAAGCGTGGCCGGTGGCGGTGTCGTAGTCCGAGTTGTACTCGGATACGGGCTCCTTGCCGGCCCGGCGCGAAGGAGGAGCCTCCTTGCGGGCCCTGCTGAGGGTGCGGGGACCACGCGTGGAGCGCTCACGGGGTGGTGGGACCACGCGTGATGGCTGAATAGCCGGCTCGCATGCGATAGCCCATGGAGACGTCAGGTTCGAGTTGGAAGCGGACTCGAGCTCAAAGTCAGCGTGATGATCGAAGAGCGAAATTTCGCCGAACTTGCCGGCGAGCTCTCCTGTGACAACTTCTGGAAGCGTCACGAAGCCGGTCTTCGGGTTGGGCGGCATGGTGAGGCGGTGCTGGAAGGACCCCGCGCCGTCAGCGGTGCAGACCCAAGCGCCGAAGATGAAGGTGTTGCCACGGTTGAAGGCGACGGTTGGCTTGAAGTAGACAGGAGCCGTCGAGTTCGCCATGTGATCTCCGGCGAGATCCCCTACCTAGCGCGCCAGCTGTCGGTGTTTTAGACCGGCAACCTACTAAGGGGAGTACCCGAAGTAGATGAATGTGGCCTCGCCGATTGACTTCCGGGTATGGGGGCAATTAGACGACCTACACCTGGTAACCGAGAAATCCTCCGAAACACCTCTTCCGAGCACCAAAATGCATCACGGTTTCACCAACAGAAATCTTTGGTAAAGGTCAAGCTAGCTACCAGGAAATCTTGGCGAAATCCAAACCTTCACCCAGGGGCCTAGGGGGCAGTTAGACCGGCTACCACGGGTGGTCTAACCTCCTATAGGTCAAAGGGAATCGCGGATTTAGACCCTCTAGGTTAAGAACTCGAGCAACTCGAAAAACCACCAGATCGAGGTCGATTCAAGGGAGTTCTTGGGGGCAAAGTCACCAGTAAAAGAGGCATAAGGTCCTCATACATGACACCCAACAAGAATTCCGCAAGAAATCGTCCTCAAAACTCCGCCAATGAAATCACAAGAAAGGGCTCCAAAAATCACAAAAAGGAAAACGGGAGAGACAACACAAGGCCTTAGGAACCACGCCGAATCATCTATACATACCATGAAGGTTCATACAAGGTCTAGCTTGCCACCCGATCATCCATCCCTCTCTCTAGATCTCACATGAAGCTCTCAAGCTAGTCCTAGAAAAACTAGAGGAAAATAGGAAGAGAAAATGGGAAAACAAATGAGCTAGGGTTCTAAGAGTTGGCTGCCATCCATCCCCTCAAGTGTTTATATGGAGGCACCCAAAAGACTAGACTACCCTCACTAGATAACTAGGGATACATGCCCCTCAAGGGCGAATTTGGAAGTCTTCAGATTTTCTCCATCGGACGGATGCCCAGCGACCGCAACCTTGCTTATCCTCGACACAAGCCTTGCGATCCCGATGCATGTCCTCCGCTTCGAAGCTTCTCGGCGGCAGAGACCAGGGCGGTCAGACCGCCCCTCCTGGGCGGTTGAACCGACCTGGGTGGCCGCACCTCCTTGTCGAGTCTTCGGCCTCGGTTTTGTGGCTCAACCGAGTAACCCAGTGGTTTTCTGCTGAACCACTGCAAATCCCGCGAACTCGGTGTAGCCTCCGCTAATCACCACTCATGACTCGGCTCCCACGTCGTCCCGGCTCGACCTTGGTTTTGAGGCGCAACCAAGAAACCGTCCATGACTTCGTGTCACTGTTCTTGCCTCCATGTGGTCCGCACTTGACCCCGTCGGCCACCGAGTCCCTCGAACTAAGTCTACTTGTCTTCTCCACACCTGGAGGCCTCACCGGCAATGACCTTTCGCGCTTGTTCTTCACCTGCACCAACACTAGTCAAGCCGCAACCTGCACCTGCAATACTTAGCTAAGAGTCAGTCCACACCAAGTTGTCAATCACTCATCACACCAGGAAGCGACCATCCACCGGTCCTCGAACCACACATGGTCCTCTAACCTGAATGAGAAGTTTTTTGGTTGTTCTTTTCTTCTTGGCAGCTGAAGGAGCAATCAGGAATGGAGCTTTCCTTTTGTCAGAGGCTGAACTGGTGAGAGTTGGATCTAGTGTGGCATATCTGGACATCAGTTGAGCCAGAGTTGGTGATTGATATCCCAAGGCAGAGATTGGGCCTTCAATATTATAGAAGATTGTCCTGGCAAGTGGGGCAGGTACTGTATCCTGTAGAAGATAACAAAATCCTGATTAATAAAGAGGGGCATGATTGAAAAAGGGGAAAAATAAGTATATTACCTCTGAAGTTGGATAGAAGTTAGGCATTAGTTCAAGACAGAGAGGATGTACTGGCACATTAAAGATATGATCATGAAGTTCTTGCCACCAAGGAGTGAAAGAGGGATGAGTGACTGTTATTGGCACAAAAGGCCTGGGTGCATAAATAGTTGTGTTGCACTTGTACTCGAAGATTCTTTTTGCTTGCAGGGATTTCTTGATATCCTCTCTGGGCTTGAGGAATTCATGAAGGAATATCCTTGGGGGCACTTGGCCGCATCCTATTCTGGCCATCATGTTTGGCTGATAGTACTCAAAGGTACTCTGAATCTGCCTTCCTCCACAAAATTCTGCTGGCAAGATGCATGGATGAATGAAGTTATTGAAAATTGCTATAGATTGTACATCATTACATCCAGCTTCAAAACTAAACTCACAAGGAAGAGTCAAGTTATCATTATCCAGATATGGAAGCCAAAGAGGGTTGGCAAAACCTCTGAAGAAAAGCTCAAAAAGTTGGCCAATGCTTTGGTTGATAGACACGGTTGAGGCAGCTTCTCCATAAGTTTGGCAACCTTTGGTGCTCTGGGTTTCCCCTTCCTTGTAGTTGGCTGAAGGAAAGTGCCAATTGTTGAGGTCAATACCAACAATCTGGTGCATATATAGCTACAACCACATCTGAACAAACCACCAAGGGCCATTAACACAGGAAATCTTTTGGCTGGTATGCATTAGATAGGTGGTCTGATGAAGCATATGGTAGACACTTCCTAGGAGGTACTTCCCGAGGGGAATAGAGGTACCAGCAGCCAGGTCCTCAGCCATTACAATGTGGTTCAGGGTTGGCTCATTGGCTTTGCCACAAAAGATGAATCTGCATAGCCACATATTCAGAAAGGCTCTGTATTCAACATCAGACAAAGGGCCATCAGACATGTAATTTTGGATATATTTCTTATATCCAACCCCTGTTCTCACTCTTGTTTGCCTGGAGGAACCCTTGTACTTGTGTGGGTATACAGTTCCAGTGACTCCAAGGCAGGTTATCATGTATACATCGGCCAAAGTAGGGGACATTGGCCCATTACCAAAAAGAAAAGCATTAGCGCTATTCGACCAAAAATGGTAGGCTGCAATCAAAAGGTTTTCATTTTTGGGTGTTTCAGCCAGAGATAATTCCAAACAATGAGCAATGCGAAGGCTGTCCCAATTGCTTGTCTTGACGTTGTCATCATCAAGCATCCTCTTGTACCAGTTTCTCCAGCCTGCAATTGGGGGCAGGGGCCAGTTCTTGAAAACATCCTGCCATTCATGGGGTTTCGATAGTGCTGCCTTGAAGGGGATCCTCTGGGATTCGGCTGCGATGAACTCAGAGGGATCAGAGATTCCAACGGGCCCGAGGAAATAGGACGGTGATTGATCCTCGACAGGAATCAAGATTTCTGTGGCTAGAGCCTGTCAAGAACAAGAAAAGGCAAAAGAAAAATTAAGATGAGATTCAAGAAAAGAAATACCAAATGAGCTTGAGGAGGATGAGATTTACCTGAAAAGCTTGGTCTTGGTTCGCCATTTGAAGATTGGAGCTTGAAAGGTTGATGAACTAGGGTTTGGATCTGAGCGAAAACTCCAACGGTTTGAAGGAGGAAAGAACGGGTGTTGAACGGATTCGGCCTGGGGACGTTGAGCATTTATGGTCAATTCCGGAATAAATCACCTTTTATCCCGTAATTGAAGGGGCATATGTTAACACCAAAAATTGGTACAGGAAAGAGACTGAATTGTGGGCCGAGTTTGGTAAGAGAGCACCATTCGGCAAGAGGTTTTCCTCAAAGCATTCGGTAAAGATGCCTGCAGTCGGGAGCACGCCATCATTCGGCAGAAGGGCTGTTTCGCGCTTGGAAGAGAAAGCATTCGGGAATACGTGATGACATGGCCTGGATGTAAAGAAGGGATGAATTGATGACGGGTGCAAGACGGACATTGGCGCGGGGGCATTACTTTAGGCAATAAATGTTGTAATCGTGGTCTACTAGGAGTCGTGTTAGGACAAGGGTATAAATATGAACCCTTAGTGTTTGTAATAGGGATCGAACAATTTCACAACAAGCCGACCCCGTGCCATCTTTCGAGTCCTTTAGTCGAGTCGTCGAGTTCTTCGAGAGGAGCCATCGATCCGTCGACCTCCGTAAGTACCGGCAACCTTGTATCATGTCTAGTATCATGCGGTGGATTTAGACTGTGATGCAAGTAGTCTTGTTACCATGCTTAGTATCATGCGGTGGATTTAAGCTTGGTTCAAGAGGGCTTTCTTGTTAGATCATGAGCCATGCGGTAGGCTAAGATCTAGCTTGGAGCTAGTTATCGGCTCTATTAGATTTGGCAAGATCTAATATATTCAGTAATTTACCGTGTGTTACTTTGAATTTTGCTCTTATGTTTAATTCATGTAACACTCTTATTGCCCAATTTAGATTGACGAGATTCGGCTCTATCTTGTTTGCTACCCACATGATATATGTTCAAATCCTTAACTCGATGTGGTGCATTGATCACGTGCTCTTTAATAGCCGAATTCGAATCAATCTAGATTGCCACGTGTTGCGGGTTCAAGCGTGTTAAACTTATCATAGTTTGTTCCTTCTCCACGAAACCCGAATCGACTGTGCAGCTGTATTCGACAATTCTGCCATGAGTGAAACATGTTCATAAGCTTGTTTTAAATAATGTATGCTTTTAGCCTTCCATGTTTAGATTGTATCATGCGGTGGATTGATCTATTCTTGGTTGGTGGTGTGGTTTCAAACAAGCTGTATCATGCGGTGGATTAACTTGTTTGGTGTCACGCTCGACGGGTTTGAAAGTACCTAGACATTGCGATAGACTAGTGCTTTTGGCCTATGCATGCGTGTTTAATGCAAATTTATAATCATGCTTCACTTTTTATTTATTTTATTGTGTTTTATCCTTGATAATTGGTCACAGTTACATGCTGCAATGTTGTTTGGATAAAAGACCGATTTTTCATCATGCTTACATCACGCATTCGGCTGTACCCTGTTTACATGTTTTAAGTTCCCGAATGATGTTCAGATTGCCGACAGATAGCTTATTGTATATATATGTCGTTTTGATTGGCTTTGTAGCCGTAAATATGGAACTGTCTGGTACCACCCTGCAAGTTCCAGGTTTTATCTAACTATTTTTCATCCTTTGTCAGTTTCAGGGAAAATTGACTGGCACGCTTCGGATTCGACAACGTGTGTTAAGCCAGCTTTTTTCGGCTTGCTGTGTGCTTGGCGTGAGGTGCTGACTTTACATCAACACTCATCCAACGGGATGTGGACGAGGATCTCCCTGAGGACATTGTCGATGAGCTCCTGCGGCACGCGTGCTTGAACCATGGCCATGGCGCGAAAGGGCTGGGTTTGGGCTTCGCAACCAAATATCTCGATCCAATAATTCAGGGATTATTTTATTTACTCCTCAGTGGCCCACCCATCTCCGTCTTCCTATCCTTATCTGTTGTGGACGTCCTCGACTGCGCCGGAGCACACGTGGAGTGTCTCTCTCTGGTCGAGAACCTACCTTTGGCCGAGAATCTCATATTTGGGGAAAACTATATTTCACATAAGTGATTTGGAGCCCTTCCTCACATGAATTGTTTTCACCTCCATGCATCTTCACGTCCACCCACCTTGGACTCCAACTTAGGGGAACTCTGATGAAATTAGGGTTCAGGGTTGGGGATTGCCTGGGGGATGCTCGTCTGCTCCTCACTGCTGGCCATGGAGGGAGGGCCGGTGGTGGGCAGGATGGGGGAGAGGGTGGCGTCGGTTAGGCGGCGGAGAACATCGGTTGGGGCCAGGGTCAGGCGGGGGGGGGGGGGGGGGGGTCACGGTGGTGGCGGTAGGGGCTAGAGGCGGGGCGGACAATGCCATAGTTTGTCGGCACCGCCCGATGGATAGATTTCCATCCGGCCCATGGGCCGCCGGCACGGCCCCCGGCCAAGACGGACATTTGGCACGGCCCATGGGCCGGCAAACACGCGAGCCCCCCGTGCCCGTGCCGGCACGGCACGAGGCCCGGCTCGTGTTTGGGCCGCCGGCCCCGGCCCATGGCACGGCACGAGCACGGGCCAAATAACCCGGTCGGCACGGGGAGGCGGGGAGCCCAGCCCACCAGCGGCCAGCGCCAGCCGCATATATAAGCGTCGGCCGTCGGCTAGGGTTCCCCGTCCCCCTTCCCACTTTCCCAGTCGCCTCGCCGCATCCAGGCTCTCGATCCGTCGACCGTCGCCACCAGGATCCTTGACCTTGAGCTCGCTGCTGGCTCTGGCTCTACTCCGGTGACCTCGCCGCTCCTTTCCCTCCCGCCTCCGGCCTCCCTCTCCCCTCTGTCCTAAGCTCCTCTCTCTCAGACGCATCTAGATCTAGATCCACTCCAGTTCCCTCTCGATCCATCGCCGCTTGGATCCTTGAGCTCGCTGCTGGCCCTACTCCGGTGACCTCGCTCCTTTCCCTCCCGCCTCCAGCCTCCCACTCCCCTTTGTCCTCCCTCCGTCTCCGTCCCTCCTTCCCCTCCCGACCTCCCCGGTGACTGTGAACCATGTGAGTTCGTGAATCTGTGAGCTCTTATGTCTCGCCGTCGATTGTGACAACCCGCCCAGGAAAATACCGTACTATCGCCTAAAACCAATCCACCTTGGTCATTAAGCAATAGTAAAGTATCATCCTGTCGTTAGTTGCCGGGTTACCGCCCGGTAAATCACTTGGAATTCATACAGAGGATCGGCATATGCATTAAAACTCACGCGAAGGTGAGTCCAGAGTACACTACACTGATTAACACAAATCTGCCCCGAAGGGGTTTAATTATTACAAAACTTTGTTCATGACGTGAAGGTAGAGATTCAGAGTTTTAAACAGCGGAAATAAAATAATCTAGCGCAACGGTAAACATCACAGGATGCCATCCGTGATGTCATCACTGGTCGTCATCCACCGGTCAGCAACACCTGCAACAACAGTTTTAAAGCAAGGCTGAGTATACTGTTGACGGATAAAAGACGTATCCCTCTACGATCCGCAAGCGTACGGACCCCACACCTTTTTCACCACGGGATTCCCAAGGTTCTTGTCAATCCGCGGAGCAAGGGGATTACAAGCGTTCGATCAACAATGACACACTTGCTACTAAAACCCTAACTACTATTATACTAGAAAACACTAAACTACACTAGAGAGAATGATAAACGATCAAGATAGAAGACATTCGCCCACGGGTCTACGATACTAGAGCATGCAATCGCTTAAAGACATGAAAAATCAATCTAATCTATCGGGGTTGTGACCACGGTTTCGCCCTTTCCCTCCTCTCGTACTGTCACTACGCGAAGGTATTCATGACTAGACCTTTGATGGACACAGTGTATTGAATGGATCCAAGGAAGCATTGGAGCTCGTACTCCCTCTACGGCATGGTTGCAAGCCTTAAGCATTAAAGTATATTCAACACAAGATGATAGATAGATAATCCGACAAAGTGCGATTACATCTCAAGATCGATTACAACCCATGGACGAATGAGAAGATTACCCCATCAAGGTGCTGATCATGGCACCGTTGATCATGGTTTCCCTTCCGCCGGTGCCTTCCTTCTTCTCCACGAGAGGGTGCTTCCTTCGAGGTGGTTGATCTCCCGCCGAAGATCCTCCTCCTCTCTCTCTAGCTTGTGGATGGCCTTCTGGTGCGAATGACTCCTCTCTCTGGTGTTGGCGGCGTGTCGGGGGTTTTTGGGTTGAAGATCCTTCGAGGGCAAGGAAAACGGGACCGAACCGGTGTCGGAAGTGGGCTGGGCCGGCCGGCCTGGGCCAGCCGGCCCAGGCCCAATTCGGCCCGGTTCGGTCGCCCCTTTTGCTCCGTGGGTCCTCGCGCACTTATGTACTTTGCCCCCTCCACTTGCACGATTTTGATGCTGTTATCCTCGCGTCCAAGATGGAGGCTCTCTTTGCATGAAGTTTGATCTTTTACGCTTCAATCCTCGGGGGTGTTCCGCGTAGCACTTCGGTCCTCGCCACCATTGGAAGTGATTTCAGCAAGCTCATGAACACGAACAAGACTCCGTGAATGCTCCTTTGAACTTGTTGCGAATCCGTCCTTTATGTCCATGTTTTCCTACATAAACACAACACTTCCAAATGCATGCACAAAGATGAACTTGTTATATGATTAGTGTGCCTAGTGGCGGGTTAGTTCCATAATCAAATCCAAACCAAAGTGTAATGAACATGCTAGGTGCACCAAAATACACCGTCAACATCTCCCCCACACTTAGCTCTTGCTCGTCCTCGAGCAAGTACTCATAAAAGAATTTCGTCCAAGGTGTGTAATCGTGTATCATTAATCCTCCTTCACAAGTTAGTCAATCTTTTCATCTTTAATACATAAACACAAGGTAATGATAATCAAACAAAAACATGGGCGTTTAGAATTTTTACCACGTCAAGTTTTACCCCACAACTCAAACTCTTCACTCGAAGCTTTCAATTTCAGCCATGCTTACTCCTTTGCTTCCATCGGAGGGTTTTTATGGTTTTCAAAACAAAAATTCCTGCAACAAGTATTAGACAAAAACCTTTCTCCAAGCTCTCTCAAGTCACTCATATGAAGTGGCTATCCTAACCAAATTTTATAAAACTCTCACCTCCCATTAATCTCTCATATATCATGTAAAAGTGGAGCTATAGGTAGGGCTAGCGCAATCAACACAAGTATTGTCAAACTAAGAACTTCCTCTAATGGTTGTCTACCTTTCAAAGACAATGATCATGAGAATTAACCATATGTAGGGATATCAAGGATGAGAAGATTTAGAATGGTGGACATGTGCAAGGGCAAAAGAAAATTGTGACTTCAAGGCACCAATGATGTCCTCGTTGTCGGATTGCACATGGTTGGAAATAGAGTAAAAGTTTCGTCTCACAATCAATGTGACATCCTTCCTTACACTTTATTTTTTTCTTTTCTTTCACTTGATCCATCCCTCTCATATCCTCATTGCTAACTCATCTTTCTCTCTTTTTCTTTTTCTTCTTTCATTCACATATGATTTTTCTTTCTTTCTTTCTTTCTTTCTTTTCCATACACATACTTTTTCTCTTTATTTTTCTCTCTCTTGACAACTTTTCAAAGCTTTCAATTCTCTCTTTCCTCGCATGCATACAATCTGAAATTTTAAATAAATCATGCTAGAGACGAGACGAAACTTTGAAAATAGGTTGTGTTCAAGGAATACGATGTACAAAAGAGATGTATAGGGTTGGGTATGGAATTCAGCGATATACGTGACTTCCGTTGTGAACGTCACGTTACCGAATATATGACGAGGCTAGCAACAAAAGATAAGCACAAGGACATGATCATTGCTCGAAATTAAAACTCACCAAGAGAGAAGGGTCCTAGCCTAACTCATCGTGCTAATCACACTTATGGTGGAGCGAAAAAAATAAACTAGGCTTTGGATAGGAATTTTTTCTTACTCTCAACTTGGAAAAAGAGGTTTTGCTAACCTTTATTACAAGGGTTTTAAAATAATTTTCAGAACTGAATATCCTCCAATTTTTAGCACCGAACATAGCACAACCAGCATGTTGTTGACGGTTAATAGTTGTATCAAAGTTCGTTTGTGACTTGCAAGCGGACAAGTCTCCCGTCGTAGTCAAGGGACCCTTCTTCCCTCGAGTGGTGAACCCAAGGTATCGAATCCGTGGAACAATGTGCAACACAAGGATTCAATCTAGTAAAGCAAGGTAAGCTATCTTATGAAGGTAAGTTGCATCTAATCTACTAACTCATAAAGAAAACGAATCTAATCTAATCTACTAAAGAGGTAGCAAGAGAAAGCAAGAGATAACCAATCTAGAGAATCTAGATCATGCTTATGTTGTAGCTCCAAACAAGATAGATGAAGATAGCAAAGCGAATCTCATTAAAAGCATCTTTAAATCGTGGCCTTCCCATCCGACTCCAAAAACATCCGCCTTTCGAGACCCCCGTTCTGTCACAACGTATCCCTATTCATGCGGGGAGCTTAGGGCGAGTTCGATAGAACAAGTTGAAATCACTTGGCCGGTCCGGTATGCACCTCTAGCCACCGCGGCTATAAGAGCACCCTATGTAATCTAGCTATAGACTAGATCGTAGAAGAAGCAAAACCAAGAAGAAATCAAAATCATCGAGAAGGCACTTAATCGCTAGAAATCGGATTCACTTACAAACTTCACCATGAATGATTACATGAACAAGATCACCACGGGGCCCTCCCTCGATCTTGATCCTCGCTCCGAGCTCCGACGTGGTCTTCCATGCAAGGTTCCCACGTCGGCCGGGGAAACCCTAGACAACTAGCACGACCCTCATCTCCGAGATGGTGTCCCTCAAGCTTCTCTCGCTCCTCGGCGGAGGATTACGACTTCGGTTCCCGCGTGGCTCTCGGTCAGGGGGCTATTTATAGCCTAAGAAGAAATTAGGTCAAAGGAGAGGCCGATTGGGCCCCGAATTGGGCTGGGCCGGCCGGCCTGGGCCCAATTCGGCCCATCCCGCGGCCTGCTTCGCCCGATGTTGCTTCCCACGTCTTCTAGATGTTCTCCCCTTTTGCATGTGGGCCCTTGACGTCGGTTTCTCTCCGAATTGGACTCAACTCCTTGTCTTGCAAGATTCGAAGCACTTTTCTCGGTTCGGTCCTCGGAGTTTATCATCTTCTCGGGCTTGGTCCTTGGGCTCTTGGAGTCATGTTCACTTCATTGCTTGACTTGTATCGGGCTTCAAGGTCTTGTCATGAGGTGCTTAATGAACTTATCCCGGAAGTCTTGCTTTCAACGTTAAAACCCTGCGTAAACACACAACTCCAAAACCGACATGCACAAGTGAACTTGTTATACCACGGGGGTTAGTACCAATGAATAAGATACAAAAGTCATGCCAACACCGAAGGTAAACTCATGGCTAGGTTGACGGATTTTCACCGTCAACATCTCCCCCATGCTTAAACCTTGCTCGTCCTCGAGTAAGCCTTCGATGGATATTATCGTTGCCCATCAATGTTTAAACCTTGCACTTGATCATACATGAAAAAAAAACATAATGCTCTCAAAAGTTTAATTCGTTAAAGTTCCATAATGTACTAGCCTTCACCTCTACGGAGGGTAGATTCTTATTATGCTTATCCCACAAGTATTAACATGCTCACAAAGTTTAAATAGATCTCAGAATTTTTGAAATAAAGAACAAGATAAAGAAAAGAGCTAAACCAAGTTCACAAATTTAAATCGTCTTGTATATTGCTCATGAACTCTCATCTCACTTGTCTCTCAAGCCTATATATTCTACTCCTTTCCCTCTCATAACATATATGTGTGGTAGGCTTTATATGGAGCTTTGGGAAAGTTTAGTCCTAACAAGATTTTATAAATGAGGTGTTGTCAAAACAAGACAAGCTTCTCATGGTCTTACCGAGACTCGTCAAAAAGGTCATTGGAAAATAATGTTAAGTCAAGGAGGGGAAAGAGAAAAATACACACACTTTTCGATGAGTGGACATGTGCAAATGGCAAAGAGTGATCCTGAGGCACAAAGGAAGTCCTCGTTATCGGATTGCACATGGTTGGAAAATGAGAATGGATCTTTTTAACTTGAAGCCTTGAATGCACTCTTAGAGAACCGGGGAGTTTACTTTACGCATATTTTTTCTTTCTCATATTTCTCATTCTTTTCTTTCTTCCTTTCTTTCTTTCATTCATTATATATATTTTTTTCTTTACCTTGAAAGTCATGAGTATCGCTGGATTTTTTTCTTTCATCATCATTTTTTTTAAATATTCCCCTTTTAACTCTAAAACTGCACCGTACCTACCTCCTCCCCCATGCTTAGACGTTGCTCGTCCTCGAGCAAAGAGGCAAAAAATAAGGTAGGTACCGGAGTATTTTTCCTTGGAGAGATACTTGAAATCTTCAATGTTGGCACCGTCTTGCGATCTTCCTTGAATTGATGATCCATTCTCAACGATAGGTTGTGGTCAAGGAGGTAATCACAAAAGATGATATTTGGTTTTAAGGGTGGATATCCGGCGAGGTTTGTGAGTTCTCCGATGCGGGGATACACAATGCACGGATAAGAGGCTAGCAAAAAGATAGATACGCAAAAACGGAATGACCAGCTTCTTAGTCTCGGGCCAGAGAAATCATGGCCTGCAATAACTCACTCAAAAATAAATCTCGTACACTAAGGTTTATGCACTCAAATATATATAAGGCTCTGGATAGGTTGAGCAACACACAAGTGATATTTGTGACAAGGTTAGCAATATTTTTGAGCATAAAAGACATCTTTAATCTATTCATAACTTGAGAGCACATAAAACACTATGGGTCTTTATTTTAATCATGACCTCCGCTGAAGATTGAGCTAGCATTTAAATAATTTCAGATTTGTATTTTTAAGAGAGCACTAGGTCAAACATGCATAAATCAAGTACAAAGATAAACAAAGCGGCAATTATAATCATATATCATCATGGCACAAACTTTGTAACTTTACCAAAGGTAAAAACTTGGTGGCGACATTATTCATGATGAAAATAAACACTAAGACACACGCTGAAAATTAAACTAAAAACTGAAAATTAAAGCAAAGCTGAAAATACTACGCATACATAGGCGCAAACAAGCTGAAAATTAAAGAAAAGGGGGTAAAGGAAAGATAACTAAAGCTCCTCCTCTCTCTAATCTTCCGCCGGTGGTTGATATTAATAGTCTTGGTTGTTGTACCCTTACTTGTAATAGGAATGCACCACTCCTCCTATGAATTGTCTGACGGCGCTAGGTGAAGGTGTCCAAGCACATAAGCAATGTTTGCATTTCCTTCACCCATTTGGTTTGCATTGGTTAGGATGGCTGCAATAATTTGCATGTTCCTTGCAGCGTATCCTCCAATGGTGGCCACATTTTGTTGTGGTTGAGGAAGGTGTGCAAATGGCTCCGCAAAGGCTACGTTGGGCACCGCAAAAATGGTGGGGGTATGGCTGCACCACTCCCCCATGCTTGCATTGGTACACCACCGTAGTAATTTGGCGATGCCGGAATTTCTCCGAATGGTGGGACATAATTTTGTTGTGCACCTCCTTCTTGGGCCATAGAAGATCCTTCTCCTATAATTCTTTTCTTTTATTATTTTTTTCTTCGCCGGCACAAGAAGTCCTTCCTCTAACCGATCTTCTTCCCCTCAAGAAAAGTCTTAATCTTCAATCCAGAAGGGGCAAATTCACCTAGGCCATTCGGAAGCCTCCTCTCTCATCTTCACTCTTATATTTTCCTTTCTTCATGTATTCCTGGGGAAGTCCCGGGTAGGAGATGATTCGGGTTCCTTGTAATACCTGGTTTTAAAGAGATAGCCAATATGGAGAGGTAACACCCCGAACCAATATCTTCCGAACTCGATGTTGCTAACAACACCACCGGTTGATCATAGGTGAGTGGGGTCTATTGACCACTTGGCAATCAAAGCCGAGTAAAGCCAATTCAACTCCGTGTTGGTTATCTTTGTCTCTCTTGTTCTGCCAAAAATCCATTTGCACAAAAGTGACACACTTGGATGATGGGTTCCGGATAGTATTTCTTCGTTGATGGTCTCTTCCCGTGATCATACTCCAAAAACCTTCCCATGTGCCTTCATGCACATACTTGTTCCGGAGCTCCCTTTTGAAAGTAGGAGACACTCGCCCATGGGTCTACGATACTAGACATGCAATCGTTTCAAACATGAAAACCAATCTGATCTATCGAGGATTGTGTTGAATGGATCCAAGGAAGCATTGGAGCTCTACTCCCTTTACGGCATGGTTGCTAGCCTTAAGCATTAAAGTATTTTCAACACAAGATGATAGATAGATAATCCAACAAAGTTCGATTACATCTCAAGACCGATTGCAACCCATGGATGAAAGGAGATTACCCCATCAAGGTGCTAAAAATAGCATCACTGATCAAGGTTACCCTTCCGACGGTGTCTTCCTTCTTCTCCTCTTGTGGGCTCCCTCCAACGGAATGAGAGACTCAGCACTCCTTCATCAAGGGTATACGCCATGGTCATGAAAATTTCCTAGGCGAATTCCTTGTGGGTGTTTGCCGACATTCCGCTAGAGAATTGCACCGGTGTCCCGTGTGAAACCCAATATGTGGAGAGCTTGGTCGTCGATGTCGACGTTCGCTACAAGCCTCTACTCAAGGCGAGCGAGCTTCTTCTCCTCCTCCTCCGTCATGATGACATACCCCTTGGAATACCGCGGAGCGTATGGAGGTGGAGCGGATGATCGTGTCAAGTGGCGAGGTTGGACGAGCGGCTTCTCCATATGTTATTGAAGTTTGGTAAACCTAATAAACGAGTTTTGTGTGGCCCTCATGCCACCAAGGAGAAGAGTGTGGTTCCTCCTCGGCGGTGCCGTGTCCTCCTCCATACTCCAAGGAAACTCGGAAACCGAGTGCCTCCTCGAAGAGGTTGTCGATGATGGCTTAGACGACGATGATCCCTTCTTCTTCGGTGAAAAGGCTTGTAGTTTTCTTCCATGATTGCAGCACTCTCCCTCACAAATAAATATCCGGGGTTTTCACCTGGTAACAAGGTACACAAATATTATTTTGGAGTCTGGACTTTGAGTGGATTAAGGATGTGATTTGTTGCACGAAACAAACGCGGTGGATGGCTAGTCTAAGGTGATTCCGGCCTACAAACTAGAGCACACGAACAAAGAGTTGGATGAAAGACTTACCTCTCTCCTCCTCTTGGCGCGGTTCTTCTCTAGTGCATTCATGTTGCTTCGTGATCGCGTACACCTTCCAAACGTTCCCGTCCACTCCTTCGCTTGCATTATTGCTCCTTCCACTTGATGTTTTCGCTTTGACTCACTTCCATACTCCCTTGCCTCACATGCATCCATGATATTCCTACAAAACAAAGCCTTGGCTGCCCCCCCATGCTTGTACTTTGCATGTGGTTTAAATATGTTGGAGGGGCATCCCGTGATGTATCATGGTGCATGCATGGTTAGGTTAACTAGATTGCCTCCCTTTAAGTGTGTTTAAGGCTAAGCACTCCTCTTATTTCGAAATTTAAAAATATTTTTCAGAGCCATGCAAGAGCTCAAGCATAAATTTAGAGAAGTTTTTAAACCATTAAAAACAAATGTAAGTCGAAAATATTTTTCGACTACGTCGATATCGGTCTCACCGGTATAGTTTGCCTTCATGCAAGCTTTTCCCGGCTTGATCATGGGGGCATAGGTTTAGGTCCTAATTTTGATTAGATGAGAGAGATTTTGAATGAAATAAAATTAAGTGAGGCTTAGAAAAATTCTAATCTTAGAGAAACCGAGGATATGGAATTTTAAACCAACCAAAAATCAAGTTTCTAGGTTCACGCGAGTCCTACCACATGCTGAAATTTAAATAACATCTAGATACAAGTCGTGGCTCTACTCGTGTGTTTTTAGCATGAAAAACAAATCAACCACAGCACCATAATGAGGGTGAAGGGTTGAGTTTGGTTCTGAATTTTTTTGGTTTTGGTTGTGGTTTCTCGAAAAGAAGCAAACAAACACATAGGATGGTTCATGTAAAGGGTTTATGATCAAGCAAAATATTCAACCAAGAATTATGTCTCTAATATTGATCAACCATTCTAAGTCTAATGTTTTGCGTAGTAAAATTCAAAACTGAATTAGTAAAAAGACTCGAAAAACCTGGAATCGGGTTGTCCTCCCGGTAGCTTATTCTTGACTCGACGAAACGGGTTGCCTCCCCGCCTAGCGCTTCGTTTATAGTCCATGGCTAGACTTCTTCACTTGATTACTCCGGATCAACGCTCTTTGCGGGCGTTGCAATCTTGGGTACCCACTTTGGCTTAGTCATTTTTTTTTTGGTCTTCACGAGCTGGCTTTGTCCTTTGGTCTTGACGGATGCAACATCTTCCTTGTGGCTCGGCATCTCGAACTCCGGTCCTTCGGTCGTGATCTTCATGGTCTCTAGTGTGATCTTTCATCTCTCCCGAATGAGTTTGAGTAGCCTTCGCCGTCTTTGGACCTTGGAGTTGTCTCGGATATTCTTCTTTGTTATCCATCGGGCGCCTGGCAAGTTGTCCCACTTGCGTCTAGCATCTTTATCACGATGAACACTTCACGTATAGAGCTTCCGACCTCCGTCACCTTGCCATCTAAATTCTTCAATATTTTCTCCATAGCCTCGAACTTAGTGACGGCGTCCTTGTTGATCTTAGCTTGCTCGTCCATCAAGTCCTTGAATTGTGCACAAAGAGGAACCAAAACTTGAATCGACGAACTTGCATTAAATCGGGGTTACCTTGGACATGGTCGTACTCCACACACTCCTTGCATGTGGACCTTGCTTTGGCAGCCTTTAGGTGTTGAGCTTCTTTCTCCATCTCCATCTTCTCCGTCCTCATTGATCTTGAACGGCCTTCCGGCGTCTTGACTTGGAGGTGGTGATTCCCTTGGAGATTTTGATGGTCCTTCGAGCTTGTGTTGCACGTCACCTTTGCCTGTAAAGTTTTCCTGGATCATCCACAAAAAAGTTTGGGTTTCTTGGAGAGGTAGCCAACCATCTCCGGTTAGGGTTAGTAATAAAACAAAAATCTAAACATAAAAACTAGGGTTAATCGAAACTAGATTAGATTGAATTTTTTCTCTTTTTGAGGATGATCAAACATAAGAGATGCAAAAGAAAATCAAAAGAAAAACTGGAAGATAAGCGATACTAGATCGGATCTTGATTGCTTGTTCCCCGGCAACGGCGCCAGAAAAAGGGGCTTGTTGACGGTTAATAGTTGTATCAAAGTTCGTTTGTGACTTGCAAGCGGACAAGTCTCCCGTCGTAGTCAAGGGACCCTTCTTCCCTCGAGTGGTGAACCCAAGGTATCGAATCCGTGGAACAATGTGCAACGCAAGGATTCAATCTAGTAAAGCAAGGTAAGCTATCTTATGAAGGTAAGTTGCATCTAATCTACTAACTCATAAAGAAAACGAATCTAATCTAATCTACTAAAGAGGTAGCAAGAGAAAGCAAGAGATAACCAATCTAGAGAATCTAGATCATGCTTATGTTGTAGCTCCAAACAAGATAGATGAAGATAGCAAAGCGAATCTCATTAAAAGCATCTTTAAATCGTGGCCTTCCCATCCGACTCCGAAAACATCCGCCTTTCGAGACCCCCGTTCGTCACAACGTATCCCTATTCATGCGGGGAGCTTAGGGCGAGTTCGATAGAACAAGTTGAAATCACTTGGCCGGTCCGTATGCACCTCTAGCCACCGCGGCTACAAGAGCACCCTATGTAATCTAGCTATAGACTAGATCGTAGAAGAAGCAAAACCAAGAAGAAATCAAAATCATCGAGAAGGCACTTAATCGCTAGAAATCGGATTCACTTACAAACTTCACCATGAATGATTACATGAACAAGATCACCACCGGGCCCTCCCTCGATCTTGATCCTCGCTCCGAGCTCCGACGTGGTCTTCCATGCAAGGTTCCCACGTCGGCCGGGAAACCCTAGACAACTAGCACGACCCTCATCTCCGAGATGGTGTCCCTCAAGCTTCTCTCGCTCCTCGGCGGCGGATTACGACTTCGGTTCTGCGTGGCTCTCGGTCGGGGGCTATTTATAGCCCGAGAAGCAATTAGGTCAAAGGAGAGGCCGATTGGGCCCCGAATTGGGCCGGGCCGGCCGGCCTGGGCCGGCCGGCTCGGGCCCAATTCGGCCCATCCCGCGGCCCGCTTCGCCCGTGTTGCTTCCCACGTCTTCTAGATGTTCTCCCCTTTTGCATGTGGGCCCTTGACGTCGGTTTCTCTCCGAATTGGACTCAACTACTTGTCTTGCAAGATTCAAAGCACTTTTCTCGGTTCGGTCCTCGGAGTTTATCATCTTCTCGGGCTTGGTCCTTGGGCTCTTGGAGTCATGTTCACTTCATTGCTTGACTTGTATCGGGCTTCAAGGTCTTGTCATGAGGTGCTTAATGAACTTATCCCGGAAGTCTTGCTTTCAACGTTAAAACCCTGCGTAAACACACAACTCCAAAACCGACATGCACAAGTGAACTTGTTATACCACGGGGGTTAGTACCAATGAATAAGATACAAAAGTCATGCCAACACCGAAGGTAAACTCATGGCTAGGTTGACGGATTTTCACCGTCAACACATGTGAAGCTCAAGATCGAAGTGCGGTATGGGTACTTTGAGTAGTAGCGATTCCACTAAGCACCACGGTAAACGTGTTTCAAACCACATACTTGTGTTCATATATCAAGAATCGAAGATTAAACAAACAAGTAAATAAAGATAAACAATACATAAAACACAAAGATATATATAAAGACTCTTTTTATTTGGTTTTCTTGACTCAACACTAATTTAAGACACTTGCAAAAATTTTAAAACAGACTCAAAAACTAAAGACTCATTAAAACACTAAGACTCTCACACGAAGATTAAACCGAACCTAAACTTGAAGCTCAAAAGCTAAGGCTAGCAAGCTAGCTCTCCCCCACACTTAAAACATACGACGTCCTCGTCGTATCTTACAAAAATCCTAAGGGGAAAACTAGATCTAGTGGTACTTCAAGCAAGTTTTGCACCACTTGCCTCTCATGTTTCCAACCATGCCGAAAAGTTTGCGCACGTTACGGTTAAGGAACTTGTAGTCATCTTCAACTATGCGCTCCAAGTCCTCCATACGCCGCTTCATCGCTTCCATGGCTTGGAGACATTCGTCGGCCGACGTGTAGAGATCCGCGATGGATTGACGGCAAACTCGACAAGACACCGGATGCAATCCGAAGGGGTCGTCGTCGCCATAATCTCCACCGTTGTCACCACCGTCGTCGCCACCTCCATTGTCGTTGCCTTCGCCACCGTCGTTGCCGTCGCCGTTGGGGCCTTCGGGAGTCCTTTCATTGGGCTGCTCATCCCAATCATCATCATCTCTACCGGCGGCCGCCCACGAGCTCGGGCTACGATCGTCGGAGTAGTCGCTATCCCCATAATCCTTAGGCTCCGGCGACACCTCCTTGTAATCTTTACGCTTGATGCCTTGGAGGCGTGCCGATCTTCGGACGGGTGTAGGGACCTTCTCTCCTTCGACGGGGTTGCGAGATGCAAGAGCTCCGGTCGGGACACGTCCTCCGCAACGGATACGTGCGGTCCTCTTGACGGGTAGCTTGAGCTCGCATCGCATCGCCTCCTCCATCGATGGCTTCTTGGCTTCTAGCTTCAACTCTAAGCTTTTTGGAGGCTCAATGGTCGCTACAAGGGTGCAACACATTGCTTGAAAGGTTTGATTCTCGAGCTCCCAATTCGGCCAAATAAATAGTCCCGAGAGAAAAGCCCCGGGAACCTTATTTTCCCTTTTTACACTTCCCTTAAAATTTTCCGACCAAACAAGGAAGTCAAAAAGGAGCAATTCGGGCGAAATTCGGCGTCATCGGGCGTCGGGCCCCCCAGGCCGGTCCGCTCGGGCCGGCCGGCCCACCCCCGCCTCGGGGCCGGGCCGGTCCGGGTTTTTGCACACCGCCCTATTTTTTCTTTCTTAGCCCATGGGAAAAAGTTGGCCCAGTAAATCTTCGCGAAAAACTCCAGAAAACTAAAAGAAAAATTATTTACAGAAGTTGATGCCTTGTTTTTCGTCCTAGGCAGGACGTTCGGGCTCTTCCTCCATGGTAAAGACGTCAACATGGTGAAGGGGCACGATATCGGGTTCGTAGTAAACCTTAAGCCGCCGTCCATTCACCACAAATTGATCGCCATTTATATCCATAATGGTTACCGCTCCGTTGGAGAACACCGAATGCACAACATAAGGTCCGTCCCACTTGCTTTGCAATTTCCCCTTTCCGAAGGTTTTAAACCTCGAATTGTAGAGGAGGACCTTATCTCCTTCTTTAAATTCTTTTTTCTTCAATCTTTTATCATACCACCTTTTGATTCTCTCCTTGTATATGCTTGCGTTTTCATATGCTTTCAACCTCAACTCCTCTAGCTCGCTTATTTGAATTCTTCGCTTCACCACCGCGGCATCGAGATCAAGGTTCATCTCTTTTATCGCCCAATAGTCTTTATGTTCTAGCTCAACCGGAAGGTGACAAGCTTTTCCATAGACGAATTGATGCGGGGTCATACCTATCGGTGTTTTAAACGCCGTTCGATAAGCCCATAAAGCTCCGTCTAATTTCTTTGACCAATCCTTGCCTCCCTTCTCTATGGTTTTGTTGAGTATGCTTTTTAATTGCCTATTTGACGTCTCCGCTTGTCCGTTGGTTTGTGGGTGATAGGCCGTGGAGACCCTATGCTCAATTCCCAACTTGGACAAGCACCTTTTGAAGTTCTTCCCGGTGAAATGAGTTCCTCCATCACTTATCAAGATTCTCGGTGTACCGAAACGGGGAAAAATCACGTTCTTGATCATAGTGATGGACTCCTCCGTGGAAGCTTTACGACATGGTATAGCTTATACCCACTTGGATACATAATCAACCATAACAAGTATATACTCGAATCCAAATGAGTTTTTAAAAGGCCCCATGAAGTCTATGCCCCATACATCGAATATGTCGATTTGCAAGTTGTATTTCAAAGGCATAGAATTTCTTTGAGAGATGTTTCCGGTTCTTTGGCATTCGGGGCATGACGCAACATATCTTTTAGTATCTTCATGCATCTCCGGCCAATAGAATCCGCTTGACCATACTTTTGCTTCGGTTCAAAAATGGCTATAGTGTCCACCGTACTCCGCCGAGTGGCACTTCCTTAGAATCTCAACCCTCTCTTCTCTTGGCACACATCTTCTCATCACTCCATCATTGCCAAGCTTGAAGAGGTATGGTGCATCCCAAAAATATTTCTTACTTTCGGAAATTATCTTCCTTTGAGTGTTTTTATCTAGATGATCGAGGGGCATCTTTCGAATTGCTCGAATGATGTCGATCATCCAAGTATCTTTATCAAGCACTCTATAGAGGTGGTCATCTCTCATCTTATCTTCCATGGGCTCTTTATCATCTTGTCCACGATTCATCCTAGACAAATGATCGGCCACAACATTTTCCACCCCCTTTTTATCACGAATTTCAACATCAAACTCTTGGAGAAGAAGGATCCAACGAATCAAACGTGGTTTAGCTTCCTTCTTAGCCAAGAGATACTTGATGGCTGCGTGATCGGTGTAAACAATGACCTTCGAGTTCACGATGTAAGATCTGAATTTTTCGAAAGCGAATACCACCGCTAGCAATTCTTTTTCCGTAGTGGCGTAATTTAATTGTGCCCCACTAAGAGTTTTGCTAGCGTAGTAAACGGCGTGAACTCGGCCTTCCTTTCTTTGACCCAAGACCGCGCCTACGGCGTAGTCAATTGCGTCACACATGATCTCGAAAGGTTGGCTCCAATCCGGAGGTTGGATGATGGGAGCACTCACATTTTTCAAGGTCCGGAATGCCGCTAGACACTTCTCATCAAAGTCGAAAGCCACATCCTTTTGAAGAAGGTGCGTTAAAGGCTTAGTGATCTTCGAGAAGTCCTTTATAAATCTTCTATAGAATCTTGCATGGCCTAGAAAGCTCCTTAAGGACTTAACATCCGTAGGAGGTGGGAGTTGCTCAACCGTCTCTACCTTAGCCTTGTCCACTTCAATTCCTCTCTCGGATATAACATGTCCGAGCACTATGCCTTGCTTAACCATGAAGTGGCACTTTTCCCAATTTAAAACCAAATCTACCTCCGCACACCTTGTAAGGACCTTTTCTAAGTTTGCTAAGCAATCTATGAACGTCTTCCCGTAAACGGAAAAATCATCCATAAACACTTCAACAATTTCTTCGATGAATTCCGAAAACACGGCCATCATGCAACGTTGAAAAGAGGCCGGAGCGTTGCATAGGCCGAAGGGCATCCTCCTATATGCAAACGTTCCGTAAGGACACGTAAACGTTGTCTTATGTTGATCTTTCGGGTGAATGGGAATTTGCATGAACCCCGAGTATCCATCGAGAAAGCAAAAATAAGTGTGGTTTGCTAACCTCTCGAGCATCTCGTCTATGAACGGTAGGGGGAAGTGATCTTTCTTCGTCGCTTTATTAAGCTTACGATAATCAATACACATCCGCTACCCGGTCACGGTTCTTTGCGGTATCAACTCGTTCTTCTCATTCTTCACCACGGTCAAACCTCCTTTCTTCGGTACACAATGTACCGGGCTCACCCATTCGCTATGCGGAACCGGGTAGATGATTCCGGCATCAAGTAACTTGATAACCTCTTTCTTTACTACCTCTCGCATGGCATGGGTTAGCCTCCTTTGATGGTCCACTACAGGCTTACATTGGTCTTCCATTGGTATACGATGAGTGCAAAAGGCCGGGCTAATACCTTTGAGATCATTAATTGAATATCCAATCACCTTCCTATGTTTTTTTAATAAAATCAGCAACGCTTCATTTTCTTCGGGGCTCAACTCGTCGCTCACAATGACTGGATAAGTTTTGTCTGGGCCCAAAAATTCATATTTTAATCCTTTGGGCAAAGGTTTAAGGTCTACCTCGGGCACTTGTGGCTCCTCGTGTTTGATTTCTCCGATGTCTTCGAATTTCTCTTCCTCCATACTATCATCATGCGGCTCTAGGCCTTTTGTCGCTTCCTCTAGTTCTTCATCTTGTTGATTACTAATTTGATTTTCCATCGCTCTTTGCAGCGGGTCTCTAAGGGTTTCAACAAAACAAAGACTATCTATCTCTTCTACTTCTTCATCTTCGGGAGGAAAAGGTGTAAGGTGTTTAGAAGCACGAAGAAAGTTATATGTGTACTTAGTTCCATTAAGGTTCATTGTTACTTTGCCTTCTCCGGCATCTAACACGGCATCTACCAACTTAAGAAAAGGCCTACCTAAGATTATATGATCAGAATTACTATGGTAAGCATCAATAACAAAGAAATCGGTTGGTATATAGTTTCTAGAGATTTTTACTTTCATGTTGCAAGCAATACCTAGAGGTTTGATAGTTCTACCATCTCCCATAATTAATTTCGTTGATGTTGGAGCTAAGTCTAGGTTGTGGTATTGAACTTTATCGTAAATTTTAGAAGATAGAACACTTACTTGGGCTCCGATGTCGCATAAAGCTTTGCATTGAACTCCGTTGATCTCGCAACTCAAGTGCGGCGTCATCTTCTCTTCTTCTTCGGATCCTATCGAGTAAATTTCAGCGAGGCGAGCATATGGTGATGCTTCGGGCTTGATCCCCATGATTCTCTTCACCTCGGCAATATGTTCCGATCCACCATGTCATCTCCAAAGAGCTTTTCAAAAATCTCACCGGTGGTTTCGAGGTCGTATGAATTTTCAGCTTTCTTCTCCGTGGGAAATCCACTTCCAATGCTCTTGCCATCCCCTTTTGATTAGGGAACGGTCTTCTCTTGTCGAATACTTCTCCGTAATCAATAGGAACCCAATCCATTGGTTCGAACTCCCTTAGTGGCTTCGCGCTTGACATGCTTCTCTTGTTCGTCTCATTTGGTGTGGCGAAGTCGACGTTTGGTGTAGTTCTTGACTTGATGTGTTCTTGTTCAAGCTTTTCCATGATTGGCTCCTCTTTTGTGACTTCCGAGGTTGCCTCTTTAGAAAAATCAGCAAGCTTTTTCTTCCTTTAATTGAATTCCGGCTCTTCCGCAAGTCTTGTTTCCCAATCTCTTCGCATGGCAGCCGCTTTACTAACTTTTTGTAGAAGTTGGGCGGCTTCCGTGAGTGTTTTCTCCATGAGATCCCCACCCGCACACATTTCGACGTGTCGCATGCAACTAGGGGTTAGGGAAAAGAAAAATGTATGCAAGAGTACGTCACCGGTGAAGCCGAGTTTTGGTCCTTGTTCGATTAATTCATTAAACCTATCCCGGGCTTGGTCTATCCCTTCCTCTTCTCCTTGCATGAAAGTGATCACTTGCCTCCTTAGATGTTGAACCTTACTAATTGGAAAGAACTTCTCGCAAAACTTCTTTGTCAACTTGTTCCAATTGCCTTCAACTTCAAAGGACGCAACCGAATACCATGTCTTTGCTTTGCCGGCAAGTGAGTAGGGAAAGAGATTCCATTTGAACCATTCATCGGGAACTCCTTCTTGACGCACCGTGTTGCATATTGTCATGAAATCCCTTATGTGTCTATATGGGTTCTCCGTAACCATCCCTTCAAATGGGTTTTCCGCCACCATCTTGATGATCTTGGATTTAATTTTATACTTGGTTGCTTCGAGCTTCGAATCCGACTCTTGTACTTTTATGTCTTCACATCGAGGGCTAGCGTAATCCCTTAATGATTTCTCCAGTTCTTCCACGGGTTGATTAACGAACTCCATCTAGACAATAAGATAAAAACAAAAACAAAAAAGAAACAAGTGTTTTTCTGGATAATATATGTTAGATATAGCAAATAAAAGATAAACTAAAATATAAAACTAAGTTAGATGCAAATCAAACGATGTAAACTAACTTGCTCCCCGGCGACGGCGCCAGAAAAAGGGGCTTGTTGACGGATAAAAGACGTATCCCTCTACGATCCGCAAGCGTACGGACCCCACACCTTTTTCACCACGGGATTCCCAAGGTTCTTGTCAATCCGCGGAGCAAGGGGATTACAAGCGTTCGATCAACAACGACACACTAGCTACTAAAACCCTAACTACTATTATACTAGAAAACACTAAACTACACTAGAGAGAATGATAAACGATCAAGATAGAAGACACTCGCCCACGGGTCTACGATACTAGAGCATGCAATCGCTTAAAGACATGAAAAACCAATCTAATCTATCGGGGTTGTGACTACGGTTTCGCCCTTTCCCTCCTCTCGTACTGTCACTACGCGAAGGTATTCATGACTAGACCTTTGATGGACACGGTGTATTGAATGGATCCAAGGAAGCATTGGAGCTCGTACTCCCTCTACGGCATGGTTGCAAGCCTTAAGCATTAAAGTATATTCAACACAAGATGATAGATAGATAATCCGACAAAGTGCGATTACATCTCAAGATCGATTACAACCCATGGACGAATGAGAAGATTACCCCATCAAGGTGCTGATCATGGCACCGTTGATCATGGTTTCCCTTCCGCCGGTGCCTTCCTTCTTCTCCACGAGAGGGTGCTTCCTTCGAGGTGGTTGATCTCCCGCCGGAGATCCTCCTCCTCTCTCTCTAGCTTGTGGATGGCCTTCTGGTGCGAATGACTCCTCTCTCTGGTGTTGGCGGCGCGTCGGGGGTTTTTGGGTTGAAGATCCTTCGAGGGCAAGGAAAACGGGACCGAACCGGTGCGGAAGTGGGGGGCCGGGCCGGCCGGCCTGGGCCGGCCGGCCCAGGCCCAATTCGGCCCGGTTCGGTCGCCCCTTTTGCTCCGTGGGTCCTCGCGCACTTATGTACTTTGCCCCCTCCACTTGCACGATTTTGATGTTGTTATCCTCGCGTCCAAGATGGAGGCTCTCTTTGCATGAAGTTTGATCTTTTACGCTTCAATCCTCGGGGGTGTTCCGCGTAGCACTTCGGTCCTCGCCACCATTGGAAGTGATTTCAGCAAGCTCATGAACACGAACAAGACTCTGTGAATGCTCCTTTGAACTTGTTGCGAATCCGTCCTTTATGTCCATGTTTTCCTACATAAACACAACACTTCCAAATGCATGCACAAAGATGAACTTGTTATATGATTAGTGTGCCTAGTGGCGGGTTAGTTCCATAATCAAATCCAAACCAAAGTGTAATGAACATGCTAGGTGCACCAAAATACACCGTCAACATATACTAATACTCAGGAAGACTTAACCGTCTGGTGATAACTACATCACCAAACTCTAGACATGAGAGGCTTTTGGCCGGTGGAGTTCTTTTGCTAAAGAGCAACAAAGAGCAGGTCCTTACTTTCATTATTTTAGCACAAGTTCTAGTTGATTATCATTTCTAAATGTGCCAACTAATTCAATCTATAGTTATACAAACAAAAGCAGTATACTTCACCAAGTTCCATCATTAAGGGATATCATGGCCAGTTGATTAAGCAGTCTCGGATAATGGTGAGAGGCCGATAATCGATTGATTCAAACCTTGCAAGGTGGACCTAAACACACGGAAGAATGCATACCCCAAGAAGGTCCAACAAAAATGAAACGGGGTATACACCGACCAGGCGGTTCCCGTCGATCTTCAGCTTGGGAGCGGAACCTACATTCCTTGGTACAAGGCTTACTGGATCGCGCACACACAAACGTCCAGACTCACGCAGGTACCACACTGTTGCAATCAGGGGGACACATCTCTGTACCCCAGGTGTAGTAGGGAAAGGTTCCCTTACCGCGTCAATCGGGTACTAGGCTTACCGGTCCCATTCCCGGCAAGTGTTTAGTACGTTCAAAAGCTTAGTCCACAAAAGCCACTGGACCGGAGCCCAAATCCCGTGCTCTTACCACAGGAGCAATCCATTTATAAAGATCTTATGATTCCAACATAAGAACCTATTCTCGCGAGTGACGAACATCACTCGGCTTCTACCGGGTCCTATAGCATAACAGCTATCGACCTAGCATAACAGTAAAAGAACATAGGTACCTAGGGATCATGCATCTAGGGTTTCAAATCAACTCCTAAAACGTAAATGCACAATCATAGCAACGATAATTACATAAATTTCAAAAACAGGGTTAATGATCCGGGGCTTGCCTTCGATGGCAAGGTTGGCCTTGGGCCCTTCTGGACTTTGGTCCAGGTCTTGCTCTACAACGACACGGTGCAAGTCTTCGTCAGCTCCTCCGTCTCCTTCCGGCACACGCGTACAACTACCGTTCGGGAGATCTACACGAGGATGCAAATGCAAGATTTAATTGATGACTTTTAATTCAATTAATTACAAACAACATATGGCAACCATGAAGAGTATGGTTGGCCATATTCACCTTAACAAACACACCTTGGCATAACCTTTCTATTAAATAATTTCTCACGGTGCTTTATTATTTATTATTTTATTTTTTTATAATGGTTGTGTACATATTTTATGTGAATAAAATAATTTAGCTTTCTCAAACAACAAGGGGTTGATCTTTATCATTGTTGACGGTTAATAGTTGTATAGAATTTCGTTTAGACTTGCAAGCGGACAAGTCTCCCGTCGTAGTCAAGGGACCCTTCTTCCCTCGAGTGGTGAACCCAAGGTATCGAATCCGTGGAACAAATGTGTGACGCAAAAGTTGATCTAGTAAAGCCAAGTAACTTCAATCTTCGATAAAACCCTATTGCATCTAGATAAAAGACACGAAACTAATCTAATCTACTAAAGACCAGAGGTAACAAAGTAAGATTGGGTAGATAAACCGATCTAGAGAGATCGGGATAAGCCTTTTGTTGAAGTTCCAAGCAAGAGAAGAAGTAGCAAATCGAATCTTATAAGAAGCCTCTTTAAATCGTGGTTTCCAGTCCAAATCCGAAAACATCCGCCTTTCGAACCCCCGTTCTGTCACAACGTATCCCTACTCATGCGGGGAGTCTAGGACGAGTCAAAAGACAAGTCGAGATTCTTTCGAAAGATCCGGCATGTACCTCTAGCCACCGCGGCTACAAGAACACCCTATGTAATGTATCTCGAGAATAGATTTAGAATAAGCAAAGCCGATCGAAAAACGAAATCTTCGAGGAAACACTTGATCGCTAAGAATAGATTCAAATTGATAATTCAACTATGACAATGATACATACACAAGATCACCACCGGGATCCTTCCTTGATCTTGCTTCTAGCTCCGGGAACTCCGACGTGGTCTTCCGTGCAAGGTTCCCACGTCGGCTAGGGAAACCCTAGTCAACTAGCTCGACCCTCTCCTCTCCGGGATGGTGTCCCTCTCTTCTCTGCTCCTCGGCGGCCGATGACGAATTGTATGATGCGTGGCTCTCGGTCAGGGGGCTATAAATAGCCCGAATGGCGGCTAGGGCAAAGGAGGGGACGAACGGGCCCTGGACTGGGCAAGGGCCGACCGGCCTGGGCCCAAGGCCCAGCCCGCGGACTCCTTTGCTCTACGTCGGTTCCCTTGCTTCTTGGATGTTTCCCCCTTCTGCATGTAGGTCCATGTCGTCAGTTTCTCTCCGAATTGGGCATAACTCCTTGTCTTGCAAGATTCAGCACTTTTCTGGTTAGGTCCTTGGAATTTGTCATCTTCTCGGATCAAGTCCCTGGCTTCTTGGAGTTAAGTTTGCTTCATTGCATGACTTGTTCAGGGCTTCAAGGTCTTGTCATAACGTGCTTGATGAACTTATCCCTAAAGTCTTGCATTCAACGCTAAACTCCTGCATAAACACTAAACTCCAAAACCGACATGCACACGTGAACTTGTTATACCACGGGGGTTAGTACCAATGGATAAGGTATAAAACTTATGCTAACATCGAAGGTAAACTCATGGCTAGGTTGACGGATTTTCACCGTCAATAATCATTTTAAAATGATTTACATCACACACATTGGATCCTTTTATGTGTAGTTGATGATTTTCCCATTTAAATTAATATTAATCTTTAAAAGGCTTCCATAGCTTTTATTCATAAAATACTTTAATAAAATTCAGTGGGATGTGTTATGAAGCATTTCCAAACCTACACAAGCCACTGCACACACATGCACTCTTAGAAAAGCTATGAATTTAATTATGCCGAAAATAACAAAAGCTAGTCACCCAAACATGAGAAATGCATACAAAAATAAATACACATCAAAAAGATCCTAACTTTCTCACACATGATCTATGGTCCAAACCTAAGCTAGGAATGCAACATATACACCTAGAACTATTATGAAACCTGACTTATGCAATTACAAAGAAAAATAAGCATATTTCAATAATAAATAATTATGATAAATTTAAAATTGTGATTAATTCACCAAAGGTGCATTTTGTCATAAAAAGATAGCATGCAGAAGTTGGGCACAAAAACTTAATTATTTTTAGCTAGAAAAATCATTTTGACAGATTCTGCAGAAATGTAAAACAATTTTTACAAAACGATCTACAACATAACTTTGTGCAATTTTTGTCACAGGAGCTAGGCATAACATAACACATAACATATCCAAAATTTAGATACAGAGGACTTGCGGATTTTGAGATATAGCAGATCTAGGGTTTTCACATTTCTATTTTTCGTGCCAAAAATATTAGGAACTAGCTCAGGCAAGAATAACAAAAGTTGTAGGATATTTCCCCTCGAATTCAACAAAATTGGGATTGAATTTTTCTGATTTTTGTACGATTTTATACGAATTTTTCAAATTTCAGCAACTACTCAAACACTATTTAAGAAACTTCTCCCGCTTAGGTCCCTGAAAGTTCAAGATTCCTTACAGAAAAGCCCTCGATTTGCGGATTGACCCTCAGAAAGAACTCGCCCCTCGCAATTGGGTCCTCGGGGACGGACAGCGGCGGTCCGGTGGAAATTCCGGCGAGGACTCACCGGAGTCCGGCCGGGGAGAGCAGGGGAGTGGTTTAGGGCCTACTAGGGTTCGATTTGTGGGCTTGTTTGGGGGTGAGGCGCGGCCGGCGGGTGGGCGCACCGGTGGCCAGCGACGGTGGCCACCGCGACTGCCAATCCCGGTGAGGTGGAGCCACAACAACGTCTACTGGTGGGCGGCGAGCTTCGGTGGAACTAGAGGAGGGCGTCGGGGTGGTGGTCTGGTGACCCAATCGAGGGGAGAGTGGAGTTCGATGGCAACAGCCATGGCAGACCGGGGTGGACTGGGTGGCGCGCGGGCAGCTCGGTGTTCGCGGTGACGGCTCGTGCCGCTATATAGGCGACGTCCAAGCATCTGCACGCACGGGCAACAGGAGGGGAGACCCGCCACGGGCGGCCCGGCCGGCGGCACGCGGGCGGCGCCCGTGGCGTGCGCACGCGACGCGACTCGGGGCGCGCGCGGACTCCCGTGGAGCTCGGGCCATGTGCGGCCTCGGCTCGCGGTCCTCGGGACGCGCCGCCGCCTCGAGACGGAGCGTGTGGGGACGTGGGCCGACCGTACGGCGCGTACGGCGCGGCGCGGTGCGCACGACGCGGCCGGCGCGGGCGACGTCGCGGCGTGGCGCGGCGCGCGAAGTTGTGTCACTGTGCCACTGTTTGAACACGCAAAACTCCAAAAAGTTGAATAGATGTGCACACAGTGGTGAATAGGAAAGTTGTAGATCTCACTACCCTCTACAACTTTTACAAAGACCGTATGGTGTTTTTCTCAACGGATTTTGCAAAAACTACTGTCAAACTTTGGATGCCGCCATGTTTCGGTGAATAGGAGATACTGTCGGTTGACCACGTTTTTCACTAATTTTTACTCAAAATTTGGAATGCCAATCTACATGAAAGTTGTGTCCCTCAACAAACTGGACAACTTTCATATTGGTAGATTTTTAAGTGTTTAGGTGAAATTTGGAGAACGCGGTAAAAGTTCCGGAAGACATTCGCCAACGCCACCGTTTAAGCGAGGTTTGACCGTGCCTTTGACCAAAGGTTGACCACGGGTGTGTGTAGACTTGGTCAAAGGGTTCAATAGGGTTCAGTGGTGAGGTATTCGAGGTGATGACCCAGGTTGACCTAGGTTTGACCAGTGTCGGTCGGTATGACTCGGCTGATTCGGTCATTAGCGTTAATGACGTTAATTAAAAACCTGGGGCATCACATCGATCTAACGAAGTCTATGTCGTCCTCTGCTTGGGTCTTGGCTCGCTATCCTCTTCTCCGGCACTGGGCTCCTATGGAGTAGGTGAGTGGAAACCCTAACCCTAGATCTTGCTCCTCTTGACCTCTTCTTTCTTTGCTTTGTTCAGAGTGGAAACCCTAAGTCCCTAACCTTGTCTGTCTTCTTCTTCTTCGCAGGTCATTCGTGCCTGACGCAGCGTCCTCCTCTTCTGGTGGCGCGATGGCAAGGCTGACAAAGCGCACTTGCCCACCATCGAGGGGAGCTGCCGGAGTTGCAGGGAGGGGCCGGGGCCAGCCTTCCCTCCCCACGTCTGGCGACGGTAAGAATCCCGAGCCTGTGGAGGAGTTGGAGGTCGAGGACGACGACGATGTCCGCGAAGGCGCAATCGCGATGTTCGGCATCGATCTCGGTGATGGCCCGATCGATGTTGACGCTAACGACGGTGGGCTGGACGGTTCTGAGGACACAAATGGTGCCTCATCTGGACCTGGTAAGCTATCTGCTGCTTGTTGGGAGGATTTCATTCCGGTCTTCGATGAAAACGGGGTTAGAACTCATGCCATCTGCAAACGGTGTGGTAAGAAATATGTTGCTAGGCATTCGATTGGGTCTGGAACCTTGAACAGGCACATGCGGGCATGTAGGAAAAAACATGATCAAGATCGTAAGGTCCAGTCCAGGCTTTCTTTGAATGGTGATGGGTTGCATAACTGGGTTTATGATGCTTCTCGTGCTCGTATTGAACTATGTCGGTTCGTTGCTAGGCTTGATCTTCCTTTAGGAATTGGTGAGACACAGACCTTTGAGGATTTTATTAAGCGTGCTCATAACCCTGCATTTGAAAAAGTTTCTAGACAAACCACCACTAGGGATATGCGCAAACTGTTTGATGATGACCGTGCTCTGCTTACAAATTCTATTTTGCCTGCTTGTTCATCTGTTTCCTTAACCTCTGACATCTGGTCTGGTAATGCTAAGGAGGACTACATTTCTGTTGTTGCTCATTATGTTGATTCTGATTGGGAGTTGCATAAAAAAGTGATTGGTTTTAGGCTCATTGAATCATCACATACTGGTGAAAACATAGCTAACAAGATTGCATGTGTGGTTGAGGAGTTCGTTTAACTGATAAGGTCTTTGCTGTCACTCTAGATAGTGCTTCTGCTAATTCTAAGGCTTTTGATATTTTGCAACCTGTCTAGTTTGGTTACATGGGCTCTTATCCTGCACCTACTAGGGAAGATCCTCACAAAGTTAAGTACTTGCTTGTGCATCAGCGTTGTGCTTGCCATATCATTAACTTGATTGTTAAGGCTGACTTGAAGGTGTTCAAACCTGTTCTTGAAAATTTTAGAACTGCAGTCAACTTTTTGAATTCATCTAATCAAAGAATTGCACTATTTGCTAATTACTGCAAGGCTCAGGGTGCTAAACCTAGAAAATTTGGCTTGGATATGGATGTTAGATGGAATTCCACTTATTTGATGCTTAAACATTTGTGCCATACAAAGATGTCTTCTCTGTCTGGCTTAATTCTAATTATGGTGATACATTGTTAACTCCACAGAATTGGGATTGTGCTGAACAACTTATGAAATTTCTGGAAATGTTTTATGAATGCACTTGTTCTTTGTCTGGTGTTTACTATCCCATTGTTCCACTTGTTTTGCACCATATATTTGAATTTGCTGAGCATTTGTGTAAAGCTGAAAATGATCCTAATTTTAGACACATTGCAATGCCTATGAAACTTAAACTCCTTAAGTACTGGGAAACACCACCACTGTTGTCTTCATATGTTTTCATTCTTGATCCTAGAGCTAAGATGAAAGGGTTCTTCAACATGCTTGAATTACTTACTGAGCAAACTAGTACCTTTTATAGTGTTTACTATGGTGATGTGAAAGATGAAATGAGCAGGTTGTATAGCAAATATGAGCAAAGGTATGGTGAAAAGAGGCCTGAAAGGCCTGCAATTCCTAGTGTTGCTCATGCAGGTAAGAGGAAGCAGGCATGGGGATGGCTCTTTGGAGGTCCTGGAGCATCCCCTGCCTCCTCATCTTCATCTGCTCCATCTGGTCTTAATGAGCTAACAAAGATACATGGACAAGGACCCTATCACTGATTATGGAGAAGACTTCGATATTCTGTTATGGTGGCGTGACCACAGGCTAACCTATCCAGTCTTATCAATTCTTGCTCGAGATGTCCTCTCTGTTCCAGTATCTACTGTCTCCTCCGAGTCTTGTTTCAGCTGTACTGCCAGGATACTCGAAGACCGACGTCGACGGTTGTTGCTTGAGCATGTGGAGATGCTCACCTGCTTGAAGGACTAGGACCTAGCAGCAAGAAAGGAGCAGCATGCTCCTGAGGACACTGACCTGGAGGCGTTGTTCGAGAGCATGTACCTGGATGATGGAAGCGAGGGCAGCGGCGCCGGCGGTTCTACTTCTACTGCTGCTGGCTAGTGGTAATGGCGATGATGGACAACTGGAGTGGTGAGTAGTAGATCAACTGTTTCATTTGTTGTTTACATTTTGGCTAAGTAGTGATCACTGATCAGCCAATGCTTGATTTTTGCAGGCACTTTTGGAGTCCAAGGAAGTGGACTGAGTACTGGACTAGTGGACTTCTTCAGTACTTGATACTTCACTTCACTTTGTTGAGTTCTGGTGATCTGGTCTGAGTAGAAACTAGAGAGTAGTCAGTAGTGTGAGATGAGTTAATTGTGAACTTTGCCACTCTAGTTGGCTTTTGTAATAGACTTAAAGACATTGACTGAGCTGGGGTTGTACTCTTTTTTCCTTTCTGGGGTTTCTCACAAGGGTGAGTTTTACCCAGAAAGGTTTTTAATGAGGCAGCATTGCACAAAACAGCTCATTTAGTCATTTTGATGATCATTAGTTATTTCCATATGAATTCTTGTGTTTGTATTTGTTTTCTTCCTGAGTTTGTGATTTGTAATTGTAGCTGTAATCTTATTTTCATATATGATCATTGTTCATTTATTTGTTGTTTGATAGTTCATATCAAACCTGACGGGCCATGGGCGGCACGGCACGGGCACATTAGCCGTGCCCCATGGGCGGCACGGCACGAAAATTCAGCCCGTGTGCCGTGTCGTGGGCCGATGGCCTAGCCCATGGCACGGCCAGGCACGGTGACACGGGAGGCACGGAGGAGTGCCGTGCCAGCACGGCACACCCGTGCCGCGTGCCGTGCCGTGCTGGCACGGTGGCCATATATACCGCCCAGGGTGGCGGAGGGGCGGCGGTGGCGGGATCCGAGGGAAGCGGGCGTGGGTGGGGTGGGGTGGGAAGGGATAAGATAGAGAGAGAAGTGCAGGAGAGATTTCAAGCATCCAATCTATATCTGATGGTTGAAAAATTTGTGTGAGGATGACCTCTATTTCACCTTGGTGAAAGATAGACACCGAGATTGATGTAAACAACTCACAACCCTTGATTAACAATCTTAATCCACATCACCCTAATCGTGTCCCCTCCACTTCCAGCGCCACCCTACACATGTATGTGCTATCTTGCCTGCACTGGCGTGCCCCTGTCGTTCGTATGCCCACGCTATCCACGCCTCGACCCCTAACACATGCCCCAGCCTCCCGTGCGCCACCACCCTGACCCCTTACCCCAAGCCCCCCACCATTCTAGACCTCGACGTCGGCATGAGCAACACTGTGCAGGCCCGTCGATCGATCGGCGCAAACTGCGTGATGTCGCCGGGCCGCCCATTTGTGGGGTCCGCCCAAATCAAGCCCATTATTTACTAATCCTAGTAATTAACCATTAAAGCCCATCAAGCCCTAAAGCTAGGCTACGAAGGCGGGAAGGAAAACGGAAGTTCCCGACGCCGCCGAACTGCTGAAAGCGACGATGATTTCTCTTCCCTCTGCATCAACGCCGCTCGACGTTCACCTCGCTGCTCCCCTTTGATCACGTCTCAACATGCACGCGCGCAGTGGGCAGTAGCTGCTCGACAGACGCCGCAGTCTGCTCTCTGTTCATCAGGTGATCACTGATTTGCAATATAACTCTGCATTGATCTCAATTTGCAGTTTTGCATCTGCTATTTCTTGAATGGTTGAACCCTCTTTACTGATCAGTGATCACCAATTCAGCATGAAGCATGAAATACATATTTATTAGTTCTATTTTGGAATTATGAACAGGCCAACCATGTCTTAGTTAGAAACAGCTCATTGGATTGGCAACAATTGCTGTTGAAAGTGATGTTATGGAGAAGATTAAATACAAATATATAATTGAAGATTTCATTTCAAAAAATACTAGATGAATGTTACTTTTTAATAGAAGCCAAAGAAAATTCGGTTAAGAAAGATTGACTCTTTACTTCTTTAGCATGACTGAATCTCTACCCCTAAAAAACGCATAAGGGCAACGCTCCACCGCATGGTTCTGCCCCTTCGCTGTTCTGCCGGCAGAACCACCGCGCCGACATGTGGGCCCGCACCATCCCCACCTCCCCACCGCTCCTCCCCGTGCCCTCCACACGCGCCTCGCCGCCGCATATCTCGCTCAGGCTCGGCAACGCGACCGCCCACCAACCCCAGCCGCCGCCGCCGTAGGGTTGCCGCCCAATCCCCATCGACCCGAGCACCCCCTCCTCCCATGTGCCCGCAACGCGCGCCCTACCAGCGCTGCAGGATGAGGTAGCGGATGCCGGAGCGAACTGACGTGAGGACGCCGTCGTCGCCCGGCCGTCCTGCACTTCCCCCCCGGCCACCCATCAAGCCGCACGTACGACGTCGCCGCCTCCGCCTCCCGAAACACGCCGGTCGGCCGAGCTCACGTCGCTCTGCCTCCCAGAATCCGCGGAGAAACCGAGGCACGGGCGGCGGGTCTCGTGCGGGCGTCGGCGTTGGAGGAGAGGCGTGGTGGAGCTTGAGCAGGAGGATGGCTCGGCGGCCTCCTCGTCGTCTCCCGCCGCGCCGCGGGCCTCGATTTGCGGGGGATGGCTCGAGCACGCGAATCGACGGCGTTGCGGCGTCCCCACCTGCGCCGTGGCGTCCTCCTCCACCAAGGCCGGCGGCCGGCGCTATTGATCCGCGCCGGGAAGGAGATGGCGACCGGCGGCCCGGGTCTCGCCGGATCGATTCTCCCGGCCAGCAGCATAAATGCCAGGCCTTTAGCGTCCTCCACGATCTGATGCGCTCGGTTGGCGCCACCGGTAGCATCCGCGTTGTCCGTGCTGCGCGGACGCCGCTGGTAGCCTCCGCGTCGTCCGCGCTTGTGTGGCCGCCTCGCACTCGAGGCCACTTCGGTAAGCACGGAGACGCCTGCCGCTCTTTCTCTCTCAACTCTATTTGCTTCGCGAGTAGACAGATGCTTCGATTAGGGGATTCGTGAGTAGAAATAAATTCGTGAGGTGATGCTTCGATTTTGGTTCATGTGTACCAGGCTGTATCGGTGATTTTTGTTCCTCGCGGGGATTGTCGCGGATCGGATGCTGAGCAGAGAAGAGGAGTTTTTGATTTCGCCTAGGAAGTTTTAGGATCGATGGCGTCAGAGAAGGGTGGAGCGGCTTCCTCTTTCCTCGCGGGATTCGGGGGTTTCCTCTAGCTGGGGTTATTCCTTGGTCCTTGTCTGAGCTTGCAGGTTGCTAATGATGGTGTTTTCTTATTGGAATTCGCAGATCTCTTGTACAAGGACTATCACACGGACTAGAAGTTCACGCTCACCACCTATGCCGCCAACAGAGCTGTAAGTCCAAGTCGTGCCTTTACTCTGGTTTGGTGTGCTCCGAGTAGATGTCTTTTGGTGGTGATGGTATTTCGTTGTCCAAGTGGCTTCGGCGTAGGTGCCTTAAAATCTAGCTGCGATGGCTCGTGGATAGGGTTAGTTTTAGTTTGAAAGGCGTGATTTCTGTCTGTGTGGTTCAAGATGGCCTTCAGTCACGGTTTGACTTTTAGTTTCCTACACGCATTGTGCAGCCGTTTGGTGTGCGATGTTATGCGCTATTGATGTTGCAGTTATATCTGTTGTTTCTGTGTGGATCTTGGATTCAGGATTTGGCGTCATTTGGTAGGAAGACATGTCTGTTGGCGTGTAGCGTAGATGTTGAGTTGATTATCTTGTCTACTTTGACTCTTGAGATTACATATCAGCTTGATCTGTGGATAATATGCATGCTGTGGATGTCAAATGTGGGTGTTTACCACTGTAACTTGGGTGCATCTTTTTTGTTTTCCTGTAGGTTTGGTCCATATGTGTGTCATGTTTCCGGATTGTTCAGGATGTGTGCTAATGGCTAATGCAAATGAATCTTTTAGTCTTTTGTTTCCCAGTAGTTCAGTACGTATGGTAATGCAAATGAATCTTGTATGATCAATACAGAGAATACTTAGATTGTGGAATTTCTTTCTCTGGAACATTGCAGTTGTGCTTTCTGCGTCAATTTAAGGGCTCCATCAAAAGGTCAGACTATTTGGCACTGAGGTTGCTTTGTCACGGTGAGTACTCCAAATATGTTTCCATTGTTAAAATTGTTCATTTGGGTTAAGATGCTGCCAGTTTTCCCTGCATTTTGATTAGCTTGTATACCTTTTGTTGCCAGTATCACAAGCTACCGCATTCATACGACTTCCACAAATACATGGTACGTAGCATAGAAGATGATTACAATGGGACTATTGGTATCGGGTAACAGAACTTGTTCACTTCTCATATGATCAATTGAGAATTAAACATTATTATCTTTTACAGATTGCTTGATTCATACATCAAGATATGAATGCATACTGTTTGAAAATGTTTTCCCATGAGATTATTATGATGAGTTGATGACCATCCTGAGCAAAACATTCCAAATATAGTTGGCCCAAAATTTAGCATAGTTCTTTATTCCTGCAATCAATAATGCCAGTTGAACCTATGTAAAAATTCAGCCTTTTAAATTCTAAGAATTTGGTTACAGCATGCCTATGCGTGGAGCTACTTTTTTTTATTGATTTTGTTCTATAGTTGCTGAAGTTATTGTTTAGGTATTTTGTTCATGTCTGAGCTTATGTTTGTTTTAGTTGGCCACTTTGGGCGCACGCACGGAACAAATTTCCCATGCTTTGTCCGAAAATGATAGTTTTTGTGAAGGCAAATGTTTTAATAAAATTATTGTTGATCTAATATCCGAACTTAACTAAAAGACCACACACCTCCTAATGCACAATTCAAAAAGCTTGAGAAGAAGCAGAAGGGAGAACTGAATTCTGTCGTTGAAAAAAAAAGAAAATGCCATGCAAGCGCGTTGTGCAAGTTTTGTTTTGTAATATTCAAAGGTTGTTGAACTTTCTAGCCATTCAACCTAGGAAGCCTGGGTGGTCGATGGCTGGCCTGGCAGTAGTAGGATCTGTCAGCTCTCCTTTTACCTATTCTGAACTACTTGTGTGAAACCTGGTATTTTCGTTCTTGTTGAATGAAAATGGGGCAAGCCTCGATTCAAAAAAAAAATTGTTATCCTAGGCAAAGAGTGCCCTGCTTCTTGTGCACTTAATAAGAATGTTTTTATACCTTTGAAGAGTCGTAAGTTTAACTTGATGCACTGTACTTAACTTTGTGGGTTTGCTTGCTGAAGTCATAGAAATATTGTGAAAGGATATTTTTTCCAACCAAATGTTTAGTGAGGTGATCTGGTGGTATCTTTGCAGGTGTGGAGAAGCCAGGCTCATGATTTGAACAGATCATTTTTTTTGTTATTTCGCTCATCCAAGTATAAGTAAAAGGCAATGTTCTTTATTATTATTATTATTATTATTATTATTATTATTATTATTATTATTATTATTATTATTATTATTATTATTATTATTATTATTATTATTATTATTATTATTATTATATGTCTTCTATATACTTAACTGCATCGGTCTTTGACTCCTGATCTTTCTTCTACCAATACCTCCATATCCAACCGTAACCATATGATCTTTTTTCAGCCTTTGGAAATTTTGTTGTGCAATTTACTTAAAGCAACATTCCTTACAAATACAATAGGCTCTCATATGTCCAAGTATATGCATTCCTTATGGATCTGACTCGGCCAGAATATGGACCTGACTCCTTTTAATATGGACCTGACTATTCTGATTAATGTTACAGGTGCCTTTGCTTCTTCAGGATTCTAATTTGACCCACCTAAAGCCTTTCACAGCTTTAGTCCCATTCGCTTCCCAGTATCAATTGCTTCAGTTTCTGTCTTAGAGAATTTAAGGGAAGGCTCCCATGCTTCTTTAGGTATGTCATCCCTCTAGGTGGGGGCCTCCGCCGACTCTGCTGCACAAGTGGATACCCAGCGACCGCCGATTACCTGCCTGCGTGGCGGCAAGTACTACCATCTGGCTACGTCGCCGCCAGTGGCACACTCCAGGTTAGTCTGGTATGGTGTGAGTATTGATCCCTTGCGATCTTAGTGCTTTCCTGCAAAATGGTTTGGCGATCTGATCCTCTTTGGTCCCGCGATCATTGCTGCTCCTGATCCATGGGCAGTGCTTGCGTCGCTGCCGATTTGTATTGGTGGCAGGGGCGGAGGCCATGGGGTTCAACAGGATCTGTGGGTTCCAAGCGCATCTACAATTTCATATGCCTCTTGACTGTGGACGCATCAGTGATATGTACATCAAGGTATGTTTGTTGCTATAGTATAGATTTATTGATTTGTGATACCCATCGCTTGGAAAATTGAGGGACATCTTGCATTACATCAAGTTTTATTATTTCTGATTAGTGATCTATTACTCAACACAATTCAGAACCTGTTACTGAACCAATACATGTTAAAGAAATACTCTGAATGGGACCTATGTGTTAGGGATTGGAACTGTATATTGTTATGCCTGTTCAATCATATCTTCAATGTGTCTTACACAGGTTCTTGTGCTCAATGGAGTGTGCATGTGCTCACAGGGCTAGGTGGTGCTCTTCATGTCTTCATGATAGTATTAGGATAATTTGAGCCATGTCCGAGCTCAACGTATGTTGATTTCGAGATATTTGAATAGCCCGTAGCAACGCACGGGCACGATCCTAGTTCTTATAATAGTTGTATTATTAAATATGAATATATTTATATTATTTCCTTTTTATAATATAGTTATAGGGCCACTATTTATGTTCCGCACCATGGCCTCGTAAACTTAGAGACGGCCCTGACACTGTGCATCGTAGAGTCTGACCACCAGCCTGACCACCGGTGCGCGCTCGAACCCTATGCTCCCCAAGAGGCTTGTTGCTAACCGTGGACGCTCGCCGACCCGAACTGGAGATGCAACAAAAAAATATTTTTTAAGAAAAGTTGAACTAGTTTCAGAAAATGTTGATCAACATTTTTATGAAAAAAGTTGATGCAACTATTTTGAAAAAAGTTGGATCCAAATTTTTGTCTAAAGAAATCTTGTTCCAACTTTTGTCCAAAATGACAACATTTTAGTACATAAATGTTGTAACATTTTATCATCGTCATGTGTGTGGAAGGGGCGGGGCACAAGCGTGGACAGATAAGCGAGATTTGAATCCACGAGTAAATAAATTTCTTAGGGCACTCCCAATCCAGACTCTACACATGGAGTCTATATCTTGAAAACTCTATCACAAGAAACTATATTCTCCAATGTAAATTTTCTAACATAGAGTCTATCTAATATTCCTCTCGGATCTTCTACTCCCGCTTTATTAAATAAGAGGACACATCATGCATGCGGGCAGCCACACGGGATCCGCACGGACTTCGTTTTGCGTGAAGACTTGAAGTCTAACTTAGGGCACCCGCAACGCGGCGTTAAGCTCTCTACAAGAGCTCCACGTAGGAGAGAGAGCTTAGGAGAGAGAAGCGCAGGTCGCCAGGCGTGGCGAGAGCCGCTACGCGCCTTCCCACGTGCAAGCAGTCCCCACCATGTGTGTCTCTGTCGCGTCCTGTTTCTCTCTTCAATCTTCATCACCGAACCACCCCTTGGACTGCTGGACAGTAGACAAGCGGTGCTGGCCAACGGTCTGAGGGGCGTGCCTCAACTCCCGGCGAGCTTGTGCGCGGCGCAGCCGGGCGCAGTGCGGACGGCGGGAAGTAGCGTCAACCTCGCCGACGAACGACCGGGTGGAGGCGGAGCGCGGCCCCCCGCCATCGAGTTGCAGCCGCGCATGGCGACTGGCGAGGAATGAGAGGCGCTGGGCGGAGCCCGACGGCCGTCGCGCGGGGGCCAGCTGCACCGGTGAGTGCAGGGTCACGGGGGCGAGGGAGATTGGGATGAGGTGCTAGGCAGTCGGCACTGCGGAGTGGAGAAGCAACACGAGCTCGAGTGTAGGGTGGAGCAGCCGGTGCGGTCTGACCGGTGAGCGTGAGCTCAGGCACTGCTCGGCTGCTGGCGTGTGGGTGCGGGGCTGACAAGCACCGCAAGGGAGCAGCGGAGTGTGGCGGGGGCAGGACGGGAGAGTAGAGCAACAGGGGAGGATGAAGATGGAGTGTGATTTTTTTTATTTGTTGTGTTTTGATTGAAACGACACCTGATAAACAGGTTGTCTTTTACCTTTACTATTGCTGACATGGAGCTTGGTATAGAGAGCAATATGTCTATGAGCATGTTTGGATCATAGGGACTAAAATTAGCCTGACTAAAATTAGCCTCTAGCAGGAGCTAAACTTCCAAACAGGTGAGGCTAAAGTGAGGCTAAAATTAGTCGTGAGGCTAAACTTTGCTAGTAGGGGGTGGGGGAGCTACAAGGGACTAAAATCACCTCTTCCTCTTTCCTCATTAATGACCACATGCATGCTGCCAATAGCTCCAAGCCATGCCCACCTTGGGAGAGGAGAGAGAAGAGAAAGGGAGAGAGAAATAGGGACTTTAATGCTCTTTTAATACATTTTAGCTCTAGCTTCCAAACTAGGGGTGACTAAAACTTTTTAGCCTGACTAATTTTAGTCATGAGACTAAAGGTGATCCAAACATGCCTTATACCACTGCGGCTGCCCTTAGACTAGGTGGTAATGTAATCAATGACTCTGGACTCTACCATAGAGTCTGGGTTGAGAGTGCCCTTATAAATCCTAACCCCATCAACGAGTAACGTTTTAACATTTTACCATTTCTTATAAATCCTAACCCCAAATTTCAAAATCTTTCATTTTTTATTTGTCTCGTCGACGCATAAGTGAGATTTGAATCAACGACTAATTTTTTTTCTCCGTTCACTTCGGGACCTGAGCTTGAAGCTGCCGTTTGCAACGGCATTAATTTATGCAAGGATTCCGAGGAGTCGCGTGGGCTTTTCGGCTTCGACCACCCCCGTCCCCTCCCCTTCAAGTAGCAGGACCACAGTGGACCAGTCCGTGCCCACCACCACCGCCCCACCCTTCGCAGGCTCTCACCCCCGTCGCTGGCACCTTCGACGGCCGCGTCCTCCTCCAGCGCTGTCCCGAGAGGGGCGATTTCGCTGCGTGGGGCGGCGATTCCCTGGATCAGTGGATCCCTTCGTCGTCTGGGACCCCGTCACGGGTGAGCAGCTTGTGCTGCCTCCTCTGCCGCCGGAGCGACGCTACCCGTGGCCGGTCAGCTTCAACGCCGCATTGCTCTGCGCCGACGGCGGCGCCGCCGCCTGCGAGCACCACGACTGCCGCTGTCAGAAGTTCCTGTTGGGGGTACCCGAAAAATTCGGAATACTACCCTAACACAAGTGAAAGTTATTAACACGTTCAATAGCACAGTCAGGGCGCAAAACGACTGAAATCCCTCTTGCAAATAGCACAAGTCCCAAAAAAGTCTGAATCCGTTTACAAGTGCCCTCGCGCCCCCTTTTATAGGGAGACGAAGGGACTTTTACATTCCGATAACACCCTCGGGCTCGGAGAATATTCCTAATGTGAACACACACAAGAATGTCTTTTCCCCCTTCTCACATTTACAAGTCTGCCACTAGTTCACACTCTAGACCCGGACTTTTTGCGACTACAACTTTGACTTTGCTTCTCCCGTGATTCGTGAATGTCTTCGCCCGAAGTTCCTGAACTAGGTCTTCTACAGATTCCCGAAGTGGCTCTTGCTTCCCGGCCAGGTTCGTGCGTGTCCTTGCGCCCGAGTCCCGAACGAGTCTTCATCGATTCCCGAATCGGCAAATCTCCGAAGTTCGGACCATCAACGCTTGAGATTCCGGCTTCCGCATGTTCATGACTCCGCCTCTTCACCGAATCAAGATTCCCGAACTCGCACATTCGCGAATTCGAGACTCCGCAGTCCCAGACTTCCGAGAATCGCGAATTTCCTGCTCCTGAAAAACATGCTTTGAGAATTCTGTTAAACTCGACGTTTCGAGGGTGACGGGTTTTCCTGAATTCCCCAACACTAGCCCCTCGGGGAAGCGGGTTGACTCCGACGATCCGATTCCACGAACCTTTCGGAAATTTAGTAAAAAACGTCACCCTCGGAACGTCGGAGGGGACACGCGTCACCCGGGGAGCCAAAGGCGGTTAAATCGAGACGCACTTCGCGGAACTACCCCTCCCCGGCCCTATAAATAGCGGGCTGTTGCTGTTAAAAATTTTTTTACCGCTCTGGAGCTTTTCACGATCCGCGCATCTCTCTCTCTTCGTTGATTCTGGTTTTCTGCTTGAAAGCTTACGAATTTCCGGCCTTGTTTGTGTTCCTCTAAGGTATTCATTTATCTATGCTTCGTTGATTTGTTAGTTCGTTAAACTTAGTTGTAGTGACATTGTGACCTCGCGAATTTTATTTCCGAACATTATTGTCACCTGCTTGAATGTTTGTAATTTTTGGTTAGGTGGCTCGCGTTAAAAGCACAGCTAGGCCCATGACTACCGAAGAGCTCATCGCTGCCGGTCTCCCGCTCGACCCAGCCGCCGAAATCGCTACACCGGCTGAGGATCCTGGTTCGCCCAACGGCTCCCGAAGTCGCGAGGATGGGGAAGTTGGGTCTGATGGTGGCGAAGAAGTTGGGGAAGTAGACGCCGATGTTGACGATCTTGTTATGCTGAGGACTTCCGGCCCATTGCCGCCTTCGCTCGCATTCGGGGAATCTAAGGTCACAAGCAACATGATTCGCGAATACGAGAAGGCCGGGTTCTTCTCCCCTGGCGCTGGGCGCGCCCCTCTCGACGAGCTGATTCCCACTCCCAAAGAGGGAGAAATTGTAGTGTTTCGGGACTTCTTCGTTTGTGGGCTAAGGTTTCCTTGTGATCCCGTCCTGCCGGCGATTCTTGACGCTTTTTCGGTAAAGATCCACCAGCTCACCCCGACATCCTTCCTTGAAGTGTCGAAGTATATTTGGATCCCGAAAACCTTCGGCCGCAATCCTATCGTCGACGGTTTCACTCGGTTTTTTGAGCCGGTGATCACCCCCCGAAGTTATCAAGGGCGACGACGGACGCTTCTACCATAGTCAGCACGCGTGCTGCACCTTCAACACACGACGCCGTAACACCCGACAGGGGATCACTCGAATCCAAATTGCTCCTTGCTGCAAAACCAACCTCACAGACGATTGGAGGTCTTATTGGTTTTACTTGAAGGTTGATGAGCCGAAGATGTCGAGCCCGATCACACCCCTTGCTGCAGTGAATGTCGGGAGATACAACCAGCGGGCCTTGGGAATCAGAAGTTGCGAAAGTGCATTTCATCTGGCCAGCACGATACTTGGCGGCCGCGACATTATTGAAGAATTTGTCGCCGCGCGAATCTGGCCTATCTCGAACGGCTGGTCCCCTTCCGAACTCGTGTACTACAACGTCAACTGGGCAGATCAGATTGAACGAGTACAAGGCGTACAAGGCTCTGGTGAAACACAAGAAGAAGATTAATCGCGTCTTTTCAGAGATCAGCGGTGACAAATTTTTTGACTCTCGAGGTCTTGGCCCCAAACTGAAAATTCCCGCCGTTGCTGTGGCCAGTTGCTCAGCCGCCCCCATCAACGCTCGCCGAATCAGATCGTCGAAGCGCAGCTCGTCGCCTGCCACCGAGGGAACCTCTTCGGGAGTGAAACCTTCAAGGACCAGATCTCTTGAGTCGTCGAAGCGAAAGCGAAAGACCTCCGAACCTCGGATCCTCGGAAGCCGAACTCCAAGGCGCCGGGGCTTGCCCGGATGAGCCGCAAAAAGTTGAAGAAAGCCGTGAAGAAAGTTTCCTCCATCGAAGTTCGTCGAGTCCCATCCGCCTTTGACGACGACACTCTCACGAAGACGAGATAGCCTTAAAGGTGTTTTCCTCGGCCATTATTTAACTTTCGAGACAGCTTGTCCCGCTCGGTTCCGAAAATGAATTCGTGGACATTGACTCCTTTTCGCATGTTGCTCCTGAAGTCCGAAGGGAGCCGTCTCCTGCTGCTGCTGAGAAGTCCACTATTGCTGCCGAAGTTATTGTTCGCACTGAATCCCCTGCTGCTGCCAAGACCCCTGTTGCTGAGGTCGCTGCTGCTGATCAAGTTTCCTCCGAATTCGCCCGGGACCTTGAGCGCACCATTCAAAGGGAGGGCCATTCTGCCGAAAATATTCCTTTGGTCGAAGTTCGGGAGGTCGTCCCCGAAGACCAAGCGCCTTCTCCTTCCTTGGTTGCCTTTAACAAAAGCTTTGGTACGTGTCATCGCGGCAAACTATTGCGTGTTGGTTTCGAGACAATTGGCGTCGGGGGGAAGACGTCCAAGTTTTTAACTCTATGGAAATCGTCCACAATTGTTGATGAAACAGGAGAAGATGCGTCGGAACGACTCGAAGAAGCCGCTCAAGGCTCCGAAAAAAGGCCTCTTTCTATCTCCGAAACTACTCCTTCATCTCCGGGAAGGCCTCTTCGGGCTCGACTAAACGAGTCACCATGCGGCATTTTAGCAAGCAAGGTTTGTTGATTCTCACTGCCTCTTTGTGTTATTCGCGATTGTTGAATCTTCACCTGAGATTTATTGCTGAATTTTTCAGAATTCAAGAATCTGTTGCATTCCTACTCTCCTTCGAAACTTGCGCGCTTCCACGAAGACTACACTCTCAAGTACTCTATGCTTGGGAAGGTTGCCATAGAGCGGCTTTCTAAGCAGGAGAAGATTAATGAAGAACTTTCTCTGAAGTCCAAGGAACTAGAGCGTAACTTTGGTCTCGCGCAATCCACGAACCTGGAGCTCGAGAGGAAGGTAGCTGAGCTGGCTGAGGCTTTGAAAAAGAGTCACGACGAGAAAAAAGTTGCCGAAGCCGCGCTCGAGGAGTCCAAGAAAGAACTGGAGAAAGTTCGGAAATCTCACGAAGATGACCTGAGTGTGATCGAAAAACTTCGGCAACAACAAGAGCGGGCTGCAAAGATTGCCGAGGACCTTCGCATCAACAACGCCAGCCTTGCCAAGTCGCTGAGCTCGAAGGATCGGAAGATCGTGGGTCTTGAGAAGGCACTGGCGGAAGAAAGTGAAGCTTCAAAGAAACACACTTCGGAAATTTTGGGGAAGCTGAAATTGCTTTATGCTGAGTACCAGAAGTCCCTGAATGAGTACGGTGTTCGTCCAGCCCCTCTCCCAGATGACATTGATATCCCCGATTTCATGGATTGGCTTGAGGATGAATTCAAGGCTCTTCCCGAAGTGATCTCTGGTGCCAGCAACTTCGTCGTATCTTTTTCTGTGGAGAGTATTCTGAAGGTTCTTCACGATTACGACTGTGTGGACTTGGCGAAGTTTCGCGCGAACCTTTCTCAGTTCCCAAGCGTTACCAGCGATACGATACTTCAAGACAACCCTGATATTGTGGCTATAAAGTTGAAATTCGCGAAGGAATTCTGGATGGTTGGTGGGGCGGATATTGCTAAGACTGTTGCGCGGGCAAAGCTTGATGAGGTAATTTCTTTTTGCTCGATTTCGTGACTTATGTTCGTCGCAGGTGTTCCAGTTTCTTAAGCTTTCCTTACTCTTCTCTTCCTTTCACGGCTGAGAGAACGGGAGGAGCGAGAAGGCGTCGCCGCGTCCCCCGAAGGATCGACTTCCGGGAGAGTTCGGATGGGTCCGGCGAGGACGGCTCGGGCGGCGGCAGCAGCGCAGAGCGGCGGTGATGATGGCAACGACGGTGGACAAGTCCCCGAATAAGAAGAAGATTCGCCGAAGGTGGATGTTACGAATTGAGCGACATGTCTAAACTCTTTTTGGGTGAATTCGAGACGGGCCGTAGATTTATGTAGATTCATCAAACTTCTCTCGAACAATGTTTTGTAAATTTTAACTTGCGCAGTCCCGCAAGCCGGGCCTCGCGCAGACGTGCTACCACTTCGGATTCATCGAGACGATATGTTCGTTAGTGGTGAAGCGTGGCGCCCTGTTCAAACGAGCGCATCCCGAACGGGATTTTTCCGATTTTTGGTTTGAGGCCTCGCTTAAGTTTTGTATAGGTTGTTTTGACCTCTCCTCGTCTTTCTTACTTCGCAAGAAGGTTCGCTCCGTGTCACCCACTCCGCCGTCTGACAAGGTTCCCAAGACGGAGCCCCTTAGCCCCTTAGCCGATGCCTCTGACTTCGCCTACGCTTGCGATGTGGCTGAAGACAGTGTTTGTAAACCGGACATGTTGTTGAGCTTTCGTTTTGAATTTTACGCCAAGTGTTGTAATTATCGAAGAACTGTTCGGAAGTTTTGATGCGAATAAGGCAATGAATATGTTTTTTCTTTGAAAAAACGTCACCCTCCCCCACCTTGCCGTTTCGCATGAAAACTAGATTGCAGGTTCACGAACTTTACTATTCTCGAATTTCTAGCATATCTTTCTAGGAGAAGTCTTCCTTAGTTTTTTGCGAACCTCGATTGCTACTGCGCAAGTCGACAAAATTTTTTCCGAATTTTGTGGACTTGACCCGACTGGCAGACTTGCCTCGGTTGATACAAAGAACCCTCGGTTGCTTCAACCAAGGTTTTTCTGCGATCGTCTGATGGAGCCCCTTGCCCTTTTCTTACAATGATGATACTTGAAAAATTTTCAACAATCTATACTGAGTGAGAATACACAGGCAAGTCCTTAGACATTCACTTTCTCGAAATCATCATGCGAATTTTCTGATGGGAATCCCCTCGTGGATGGGATTTTTCTAGGCCACAACTTGTTGTTGTCTCAGGCCTTTTCGATGGGAATCCCTCGATGGATGGGATTTTTCTAGGCCACAACTTGTTGTTGTCTCAGGCCTTTTCGATGGGAATCCCTCGATGGATGGGATTTTTCTAGGCCACAACTTGTTGTTGTCTCAGGCCTTTTCAGTGGGAATCCCTTGATGGATGGGATTTCGGCTATCAGGAAGCCTTTCTCACGAACTTTTTTCTTTTTTCACGATGGAATTTCGGCTATCACGGAGCCTTTCTCACGAACTTTTTTTTCTTTTTTCACGATGGAATTTCGGCTATCACGGAGCCTTTCACACGAACTTTTTTCTTTTTTCACGATGGAATTTCGGCTACCAGGGAGCCTTTCTCACGAACTTTTTTCTTTTTTCACGATGGAATTTCGGCTATCACGGAGCCTTTCACACGAACTTTTTTCTTTTTTCACGATGGAACTTTTTTCTTTTTTCGCGAAGGAATTCTGGATGGTTGGTGGGGCGGATATTGCTAAGACTATTGCGCGGGCAAAGCTTGACGAGGTAATTTCTTTTTGCTCGATTTCGTGACTTATGTTCGTCGCAGGTGTTCCAGTTTCTTAAGCTTTCCTTACTCTTCTCTTCCTTTCACAGCTGAGAGAAAAGGAGGAGCGAGAAGGCGTCGCCGCGTCCCCCGAAGGATCGACTTCCGGGGAGAGTTCGGATGGGTCCGGCGAGGACGGCTCAGGCGGCGGCAGCGCAGTGCGCCGGTGATGATGGCAACGACGGTGGACAAGTCCCCGAACAAGAAGAAGATTCGCCGAAGGTGGATGTTACGAATTGAGCGACATGTCTAAACTCTTTTTGGGTGAATTCGAGACTGGCTGTAGATTTATGTAGATTCATCAAACTTCTCTGAACAGTTGTTTTGTAAATTTTAACCTGCGCAGGTCCTGCAAGCTGGGCCTGCGCAGGACGTGCTACCACTTCGGATTCATCGAGACGATATGTTCGTTAGTGGTGAAGCGTGGCGCCTGTTCAAACGAGCGCATCCTGAACAGGATTTTTCCGATTTTTGGTTTGAGGCCTCGCTTAAGTTTTGTATAGGTTGTTTTGACCTCTCCTCGTCTTTCTTACTTCGCAAGAAGGTTCGCTCCGTGTCACCCACTCCGCCGTCTGACAAGGTTCCCAAGACGGAGCCCCTTAGCCCCTTAGCCGATGCCTCTGACTTCGCCTACGCTTGCGATGTGGCTGAAGACAGTGTTTGTAAACCGGACATGTTGTTGAGCTTTCGTTTTGAATTTTACGCCAAGTGTTGTAATTATCGAAGAACTGTTCGGAAGTTTTGATGCGAATAAGGCAATGAATATGTTTTTTCTTTGAAAAAACGTCACCCTCCCCCACCTTGCCGTTTCGCATGAAAACTAGATTGCAGGTTCACGAACTTTACTATTCTCGAATTTCTAGCATATCTTTCTAGGAGAAGTCTTCCTTAGTTTTTTGCGAACCTCGATTGCTACTGCGCAAGTCGACAAAATTTTTTCCGAATTTTGTGGACTTGACCCGACTGGCAGACTTGCCTCGGTTGATACAGCAACCCTCGGTTGCTTCAACCAAGGTTTTTCTGCGATCGTCTGATGGAGCCCCTTGCCCTTTTCTTACAATGATGATACTTGAAAAATTTTCAACAATCTATACTGAGTGAGAATACACAGGCAAGTCCTTAGACATTCACTTTCTCGAAATCATCATGCGAATTTTCTGATGGGAATCCCCTCGTGGATGGGATTTTTCTAGGCCACAACTTGTTGTTGTCTCAGGCCTTTCCGATGGGAATCCCTCGATGGATGGGATTTTTCTAGGCCACAACTTGTTGTTGTCTCAGGCCTTTTCGATGGGAATCCCTCGATGGATGGGATTTTTCTAGGCCACAACTTGTTGTTGTCTCAGGCCTTTTCAGTGGGAATCCCTTGATGGATGGGATTTCGGCTATCAGGAAGCCATTCTCACGAACTTTTTTCTTTTTTCACGATGGAATTTCGGCTATCACGGAGCCTTTCTCACGAACTTTTTTCTTTTTTCACGATGGAATTTCGGCTATCACAGAGCCTTTCACACGAACTTTTTCTTTTTTTCACGATGGAATTTCGGCTATCAGGGAGCCTTTCTCACGAACTTTTTTCTATTTTCACGATGGAATTTCGGCTATCACGGAGCCTTTCACACGAACTTTTTCTTTTTTTTCACGATGGAACTTTTTTCTTTTTTCGCGAAGGAATTCTGGATGGTTGGTGGGGCGGATATTGCTAAGACTATTGCGCGGGCAAAGCTTGACGAGGTAATTTCTTTTTGCTCGATTTCGTGACTTATGTTCGTCGCAGGTGTTCCAGTTTCTTAAGCTTTCCTTACTCTTCTCTTCCTTTCACAGCTGAGAGAAAAGGAGGAGCGAGAAGGCGTCGCCGCGTCCCCCGAAGGATCGACTTCCGGGGAGAGTTCGGATGGGTCCGGCGAGGACGGCTCAGGCGGCAGCAGCAGCAGTAGCAGCAGTGATGATGGCAACGACGGTGGACAAGTCCCCGAACAAGAAGAAGATTCGCCGAAGGTGGATGTTACGAATTGAGCGACATGTCTAAACTCTTTTTGGGTGAATTCGAGACTGGCTGTAGATTTATGTAGATTCATCAAACTTCTCTGAACAAATTGTTTTGTAAATTTTAACTTGCGCGAGTCCCGCAAGCCGGGCCTGCGCGCAGACGTGCTACCACTTCGGATTCATCGAGACGATATGTTCGTTAGTGGTGAAGCGTGGCGCCTGTTCAAACGAGCGCATCCTGAACAGGATTTTTCCGATTTTTGGTTTGAGGCCTCGCTTAAGTTTTGTATAGGTTGTTTTGACCTCTCCTCGTCTTTCTTACTTCGCAAGAAGGTTCGCTCCGTGTCACCCACTCCGCCGTCTGACAAGGTTCCCAAGACGGAGCCCCTTAGCCCCTTAGCCGATGCCTCTGACTTCGCCTACGCTTGCGATGTGGCTGAAGACAGTGTTTGTAAACCGGGACATGTTGTTGAGCTTTCGTTTTGAATTTTACGCCAAGTGTTGTAATTATCGAAGAACTGTTCGGAAGTTTTGATGCGAATAAGGCAATGAATATGTTTTTTCTTTGAAAAACGTCACCCTCCCCCACCTTGCCGTTTCGCATGAAAACTAGATTGCAGGTTCACGAACTTTACTATTCTCGAATTTCTAGCATATCTTTCTAGGAGAAGTCTTCCTTAGTTTTTTGCGAACCTCGATTGCTCTTTGCGCAAGTCGACAAAATTTTTTCCGAATTTTGTGGACTTGACCCGACCGGCGACTTGCCTCGGTTGATACAAAGAACCCTCGGTTGCTTCAACCAAGGTTTTTCTGCGATCGTCTGATGGAGCCCCTTGCCCTTTTCTTACAATGATGATACTTGAAAAATTTTCAACAATCTATACTGAGTGAGAACACACAGGCAAGTCCTTAGACATTCACTTTCTCGAAATCATCATGCGAATTTTCTGATGGGAATCCCCTCGTGGATGGGATTTTTCTAGGCCACAACTTGTTGTTGTCTCGAGCCTTTTCAAGTGGGAATCCCTCGATGGATGGGATTTCGGCTATCAGGAAGCCTTTCTCACGAACTTTTTTCTTTTTTCACGATGGAATTTCGGCTATCACGGAGCCTTTCACACGAACTTTTTTCTTTTTTCACGATGGAATTTCGGCTATCAGGGAGCCTTTCTCACGAACTTTTTTCTTTTTTCACGATGGAATTTCGGCTATCAGGGAGCCTTTCTCACGAACTTTTTTCTTTTTTCACGATGGAATTTCGGCTATCACGGAGCCTTTCACACGAACTTTTTTCTTTTTTCACGATGGAATTTCGGCTATCAGGGAGCCTTTCTCACGAACTTTTTTCTTTTTCACGATGGAATTTCGGCTATCAGGGAGCCTTTCTCACGAACTTTTTTCTTTTTTCACGATGGAATTTCGGCTATCAGGGAGCCTTTCTCACGAACTTTTTTCTTTTTTCACGATGGAATTTCGGCTATCACGGAGCCTTTCACACGAACTTTTTTCTTTTTTCACGATGGAATTTCGGCTATCAGGGAGCCTTTATCACGAACTTTTTTTTCTTTTTTCACGATGGAATTTCGAGACACAAAATACGAACCATGCAATTTGGGGGAAGACTCTCTTCATATATATATCAGAAAGAGTATTTTACATGGGATCCGCCTCGTTAAAAACCTTGCCTCTTGATTTAGAACCTCCTTTGACAGGAAAAGAGTACGATCCTTCTTATTCTAATACGACTAGAAAAAGGAAAGCTGATTTTTTTCTCCCGAAATTACTTATAGACACGTGATTCGGATTTAGGTTTTTAGAATTCAAACTTACGTCTTCGTTGGCATCTACGACGACGGGATGCCCGCCTACGTCTGCTCGTCGGAGGCTGGTGCGTGGAGTGAGCCAACCATGGCTGAGCATCCCCGAGACTTTGTCGATTTGGTGCCCGCCGCCGTGGTGGGGGATGCAGTCTACTTCGTGTTCAGGCTTAGCACCAGGGTCCTCAAGTTCGATCTGGGCACGAGGAAAATGTCTTTGATCAACTTGCCTCCAACAGCCTATGGGCGTATCATACTCATCACAACCGATGATGGTAGGTTGGGATTCACAAGATCAGATTATGATGACTTCAAACTCTACATCTGGTCAACGGAGGTCGGGTTCCAAGATGCTGTGGCTGGCTATATAAATGGCCATGGCATTGTTTTCGTGGGCACCGAGGATGGGTACTACACTATTATTGATCCCAAGTCGAACAAGCCTGTGAAGGTAGGAGAGGGTGTAGCTTGTATGAAAGATGGTGATGCCGATATTGAATATGGCCATATGACTTCTACACTGTTGTTCCCTACACAAGCTTCTTCTTCCCAGGTACCACTTATATTAGCTAGCCTATATATTAGCTTTCTATTTGACAACATTTAGAGTGACAAATGCTCCATTTAGTAATTCTTTTTAAAAAAATTAATATCATATGATTTCTTGAGATTATTGCAAGTAATTGTTAGGGTCTCATCAGCAGTGTCTAATATAATTCTAGGTGCCGTGCAATAATTCATTTTACCTATGAATTGTACTGGTGGTGCTCGGCACATGGAATTTAAATTGCAATCGAGGCCTTTTATCTATTTTTTAAACTGCAATTTTATGCATGCCATGCCACTCAGCTACTTTTAGTTTGGTTTGATTTTCTTGTGGCTTAAATTTGGATGCATATGCACAATTTGTGGAAACTTTATCCACTTTTACCATAGAGTGGTGCATCTGTTCAGAGGTTATAATGTGGATCTGTTAGCAAAGTTGAAACAATCACCAATGGTAGGTTTGGTTTCTTAAACATTCTGAATTGATAGCCTGTTCTTGAAAAGTGCGATTTTGTTATTTTTTCTCTTTTCTTCCTATGTTTTCTTCCCTAAATTGATAGCCTGTTGTTGCAATGTATTACGATAAATCTTAACTCTCTGTATTTTGAGCCTCTTCTTTCGCAAAAAAAATATGTTTGAGCTGTGCTGGTGATCACTTAACATGGCAATCCTAAGCCTTGAGAACTACTACTGAGGACATTCCTCTCTTCAAGCTTAGATGCCTCAACAACCTCTGGATACTAATTAAATTTCAACAAGTAAACCGGATTTAGCACAAACTTTAGTTCTTCTCAATGATTTTGTGCAAGTATATATCTTGTGTCGGTTAAACTGTCTGTTGCAAGTATATTAGCAACAATATATTTGTTGGTCGTTGTGGTTGTTGTGTAGCAGTTACATTTTTGTTCACGATAGATGAATTTCATAATTACGTGATATTAAATTTAATTTATTTGTTTCTGCAGCACTACAAGAAGGGGCCTCTGTTGCAGCAGGACCAAATGCAGGTACATCAAGTGCATGAAGAACTCAAGTTGCTGTAGGCCCAAGATCCTCAAAACGTATTACTGCCTATTGGTGACCATGCAGGCCCTAAGCATGGCTAGATTGTGGAAACCTTTCTTGATCTTACTCCATGCATGATGACCCTCATCTTGCCGTCAGATCAGGAAAGGGAATGGATCCAAGTTTTTTATAATTAAGAAAACTGGTGCTCTGGTCAGTGAGCATTTGACATTTAAACCGTACTCCTACTTAATTCTAGTTTGGCGCTTAAGATTCCCATGTTTTGCAATTGGATGGATAATTAGCATCTTACTCCCTCCATCCATTTATCCAAGGCCTATTTTGAAATCTGAAAATTCCATTTATGCAAGGCCTATTTGTGTTTTTGCATTGGAAAATACTAAATCGTCGCTTTGGCATTTGTGCGAGCAATAAATTCCTCTCACATGCTTCTCCGGAGATTAATGATGGTAGAGACTTTATTTCTTTTCCTTGGTCTTTGAGTCAAGTGCAAATGGGCCTTGGAGTATTTATTAGCTGAACTGACACTGTTGTAGTGTTATGTGCATTTGGTCTTATTGTTAGAATGGCTCTTTTTGTATTATCATGAAATATGCAGCAGGCTCTAGGTCTACAGGATAAGCAGTCAGTGGTAACAAAACAAATTAGATCATTGAAACACTACCACATATTGGGCGCAAGTTACTGAAAACAAATAAGTTACTGGTATACATCAAAATATGTATATAAGTTTATAATACTAGGACGAGTTTTATCTAGAAAATGAATTTTGTTTCATAGAATAGATAAAATTGTAAGGATCCACTACGGGAAAACCAATGTATGCCGTGCGTTACGATGTTTGCCGTGCGTTTTATATCGGGCGCATGGCAAAGGCTATCTTTGCCGTGCATTTTCCAATAGGCGCACGGCAAACATAAACACACGGTAACTAGATTGTTTGCCGTGCGTTTTCCTAGGGACGCACGACAATCCGTGTTCGCTAACGCCTCCACCGTTGGCCTGTTGTTTCTCTTAACGGGCGTCCACCTTTGCCGTGCGCCTTCTCAAGACACACGGCAAAGACGGGTTGTTTGCCGTGCGTTTTGCCTTGGCGCACGGCAAACATGTATCTTTGCCGTGCGTTTTGGGTTGACGCACGGCAAAGTTTTTTTTAAAAATGACTTTTCTTACCTTCTTTTAATTTTCCCTTCACTAATGCATTGTTTTGTACTCCATATTTCAATTATGTAATCATATCTATCTTTTTGGTAATTTTAACAAATTTCTTTCATTGATAAAATTTTTCTCGTATAAATCAAATTTGAACTACAAGTGCGTGAAATAATAGGTATAGTTTGTGGAAAAATGATATTCGTGTAATTGATACCTTTTTGAGACCTTAGCCATGAAAGTACTTCAAATTTCAAACATTTTGTTCGCGAAGAATGAAAATCCACGTGTACTTGAAATGTTTTTTAATTGTATAAAATGTAAATGAAGTTTGAAAGTCATGAAATTTGTCGAGAGCTCATGATATACTATAGGAAGGTTGTGAAAAATAGTAGAGAAAGGTTTTGAACAATCTGTCACGTATAGTGTTTAGAAACTGAATCATCTAACTTGAAGTTTCAGAGTGTTTAGAGTCATCTCACCTGGTTTGTAGTCTTAGTAAAATTTGAACTTGGTTTTTTACTTGAAAACTTTTTCTTTAGTGAACATACAACATACATTGTCTTATGTTAGTTTATGGTATTTTTTGGCATCCATTTGCTAATTTTTATATATTAACTATAATCAAGTAATTTAAATGGACATGCATTGAATTTGAGTAATAACTTAAAAAGAAAAAAGAGTTGTAAAAAATACATTCATGTTTTTGAACACAATGTAAAGCTTCATCTAATATTGAATATTACATTGATGAACATTTTAATATTACCTCCATGGAAACATAAAAATACAGATCTTTTTTCGTCTTTGCCGTGCGCGGCGCTGAGTGGCGCACGGCAAACAACCATCTTTGCCGTGCGTCCTTATCATCTGCGCACGGCAAAAGTGGTGGACCCGCTTGCACAGTTCCCCGCCCTTATCACCCTCACGCGCCACCCCCCCCCCCCCCCCCCCCCGCCCCGCGCCTTGGCCCCCGCGCGGCCGCCGCCCACCCCGGTGCCCCGCGCCCGACCCCTCCTCCCGGACCGGCCTTGCCCGCTCCCCGCCTCCGGCGCCGGCCGCGCCCGCCGCTCCCGCCCCCGCTCGCCGCGCCCGCCCGCGACCGCCACCGGACCCCGTCGCGCCCGCCACCGAAGCACCGGCGGCGCCCCTCAAGGGGCCCGGATCCGGCCGCGCCCACCCGCCACCCGGCCGTCCACGCGCGCGTCCGCCCCCGCCCGGTCCCGCCACCGGCCCCCGCCGCGGCCGCCACCGGCGCCGGTCGCGCCCTCAAGCGGCCCGGATCTGGCCTCCCCCGCACCCCTGCCCCACCGGCGACCGCTCCCGCACCGGGTCTGCGACCGCCACCTCTCCTGCCCCGGTCTGTGAGCAATTTCTCATCCTTACTCGAATTTTTAGATCAAACTTGTTGCTAGTAATGATCCCCGTCCGTAGTTTCCAGAGGTCAGCACAAAGGCATCCCAAATGAACCTGTTCTGATTAACTTCCTGGTTCCTCTCATCTGTATTGGCGTGTGCTGTAATATTTCGCTGGAGGTGGGCGTATTATTATCTCAGAGCATGAGAGAACACATTGTAACAAACCTACTATTTATTTACCTTGTGATATACTGCCACTTTAATTAAGAGTTCTTCCATCCCAAAAAACAAAATTAGGACTATGTTTCTTGAAAAGCACTTGTCCATGTAAATAGCTAGAAATACATTCATTTCGGGTTGGATAAAAGTAAGAAAAATTCTGAACCTGCAGATCAAGCAGCACCTTGTACTGTACGTGTAGCTAATCCAACTAGCCTTAAATTATTTAAAGTGCCTCGTTTATATGAACTAAGAAAACTGCTGGCTTGTATAGTCATCAGGACTTTGATTGCTAAATGAGTGATCTTTGGCCAAACAAAAGACTGGACACTGACCATGATAGTTCTGAATACTAGAGTCATAAAAGAATATAACTTACATATGCTCCGCCCCCTCAAGGCATCTAGTACATGTAGCTAGAAGATACTCCCTACCAACATCTCCACATATATCACAAACAATAACCTGGGTTGATAAAAACCAGACACATAAATGTTATCTAGTGAATATAGCATACAAGTAGACAAAAAGAATATGCTGATTACAAATAGTACAAGAAATGCTTAAAATTGCAGAGTCAGTACAAAATAGCCACATAGACTTGATAAACAACAAGAAATAAAGGCAGATAAAAAGGGGGGAAACTATTTCCTTATGTATATTCAAATACCAAGCTAGTTGCATATGAAGTTTCCCCTTTTTCATTAGAAGCAGGGAAGATATTGATCAGAAAATAAGCAAGGGAGAGTTCATAGCCAAATAATGATTATAGCCATAATCATCCTAATTACAAAAATATGCTTTGAATTATTTAATGTCTCTCAAATATGAGCAAAAACACCATGCCTTATATTTTACGGAGAACTCCTTAAAATATAGCTACAACGAATGTAATTGAATCATGCACAGTATAGTCTTGTTATTATCCACAAGAAGAAGGATCCGCATTTCTGTTACTGTAACCTGCCACTGTGCCTTGGTTGTCACCGCCAGCTGCACAAGGATCCACTTTTCCACCTTGCAGTTGTTCAATGTTATTCTTTGAAATAGAAAACTTTTCACAAGGTTGATGAGATGAACTATCTTGTGTTTTCCCACATTCTTTGAAATAGAAACCTTCCCACAAGGTTGACAGAAGACTGGGTTCGCAGCAACCTTTTAGTTGAAATAGAAGGAGAATCTGCAGGAAATGGTCTACCAGATGAGCTAGGATGCATATCATGAGCATCAGATCCTTTCTTAGATTCATCAACACATTGATTTCTTAATCTGCTGCGGCAAACCATGCTGTTGTCTTTACAATCTAGCGAACACTTTATTTTTTCCACCAGTTACAGAGTAGGAAACAAGACCCGAGGTTGCACTAAATTCATCCTCATTTTCTCCTTTATTGCGGAGTCCTTTCTCACTACAGACGAGTGACTTGTTTCTTACTTCTGACCTTGTGGAGCATGTTTGAGATGATCCGCATTCAACATTTGAATCCTCAAGACTTCGGTGTAGGCAAGAGGAGCAAGGAGCATAACAGACATTACAGGTGCCTGACTCTGCCTGCACATGAGTGTTATTGCTCATGATTTTAACCTAGACTAACAGTTTTTTTTTGTGAACACCTAGACTAACAGGTTGTGTTTGAGGTACTACCAAGAGAGAAAAGCATGGGAAACAAGAGAACAAAAGTGATCAGCATGCAGGGTGTTAGAAAAGTGAGAACCCGGCCATCAGCTAGCAAGCAGCAGCAATAGCAACAAGCTCTGATAGTCATGTATTGGACCAGCAGCATGCAGCTGGATATGATGTTGCGGCTGGTTATAGTGACAGCAGCCAAAGCAGGGCTAGAAAAGCTACCTGCTGGTGTGAATCTTTTTTTAGTCCTTTTTATCTACCTTGATATTTGATTTTTCTCATTATGTGGTGTGAAACTTGTGGATTTATCTACATGTGATGTCTGTGATGATTATTGTGATATATATGATGTCTGTGATGATTATTGTGATATATATGATGTCTGTGATGAATATAATGATATATATGATATTCCAGTGATTTTTGGGTATATTTCAACGTGCAAAAAAAATTGCAATGGTCACTTTGCCGTGCGTTTTCTGGAAGACGCACGACAAAGTGACCAAAACCAACAGCATAAACAATGCCTTTGCCGTGCGTTTATAGGGGCGCACGGCAAAGGTGCCATTAATTGTCGTGCGTTTTGGGCCTCGGCGCACGGCAAAGAGCCCATCTTTGCCATGCGTTTTTTCTCGGCGCACGGCAAAGGGCATCACACGCCGTCTCATCCCGGCGCCGTCAGTTGCTTTTTTTTGCCGTGTGCCGTGAAAAAACGCACGACAAAGATTATTTACCGTGTGTTGTCAGAAGCGACGCACGGCAAAGGGGCTTTACCGTGCAAAATGCTACCGTGTGCCCTTTGCCGTGCGCCCCGACGAAAAACGGACGGCAAAGGGTTTACCGTGCGTTTTATAGCATTTGCCGTGCGCCCGTGGCGCACGGCAAAACTGCTGTTTCCCGTAGTGATCATATAATGGTGAAAACTTAACATATTCGAGAACTTATATATTTGCTTAATGAGAAAGTTATAACCATTTAAAGAAAACAGAGTAAAGTAAGTGAGGTGACATCAGCATAATATCAAATGCTCTGGCAAAGCATTTCTTTTTGGCAAACTGGCTTCTATTAGCCTTTTAGAATGTGTATCGAAGATATGAATTTTCTGTTTTACCCATATGAGTTATATATATGTGGTGTGATTAATAATGTGATTTTGTTATTTTTTTCTCTTTTCTTCTTTTTTTCTTTTCCCTTTTCTTTCTCTTAACACTAATAGAGAATCAAATCGGTTGTAAACCCCCCTTTAGTATCGGGTATACTCCCTCTGTCCCATAAAAGGTGCAATTTTAATTTTTCTAGGACAGATTAGTGGTGGCTAGAAACGACTCTAGTACCCCTATTTTATAGCCATAAGCGGTAAGTTTTGACATGCAGATCAGATGTGATTACTTAATTAGATAGATAATTAGATCTAGTTTTTAGAATTGCACTCTTTGTGGGATTTTTTTTTGAAATGTTAGGATTGCATTCTTTATGAGACGGAGAGAGTATATAGCAACAGTATAGTTCGTTGGTACAAACCAGGTAGTTTACTTGGTACTAAAGGGCGTTTTAGCCCCAGCTCCTCCGTCAGTCTTTTTTCCTTTCCTTTTCTTTTTTCTCATCTCATCTCAAATTTACAACAACAAATCAAAGGATTCACAACTCAAATCACAAGATTCACAACAACACGATCCACATCAAAGTCGGAATCAAAGAAATGAGGATTCACGCATGTATCTCAAGATCACATCTCACAAGAACTCACATCTCATATAACAACAGCACACGAACTCACATGTATCACAAGATCACATCTCACAGGAACTCACATCTCACAGGAACATCTCCGCCTCACCCAGGCTCCCGGCCATGCGTGTGATGTAGCGTCGAAGCCCTGACTCCCACGCCTCTCGGGAATGTGGGCCGGCGGCCTTGGGAACGTCAACTTTATTGGGGGTGTAGAAGCTCCAGAAGGAAAACATGGGGATGAGACATCTTTACATGACAACCCACTTTCCACCTATCTTCATCACCCATCCCGAGTTTCGCCAAACAACAAAGATGCCACCATTTGCACTTCCAAAAATGATATTAGTACCTTCTCCAAATCCAACCACATTCAATTTGGCCGATGGGCCTAGGGTAGCAGTGGAGAGCACCATATCCAATTTGATGGCTTGTTCCATTACCCATTGCTCGACGCCATTAGAATCGACATCCTGTCGCGACTAGATGTAGAGATTGTAACCCTCCATATCGGTGACGCCAAGCCTGCCATCCTTTGCCTCCACGAGACCACGAGGGGCATGTTTCCCTTACTGTGCAAGGACAATGGAGGGTTAATCATAGATATGACATGACCAACCAAGTCATACTTGAGGATCCTATGACCATTCTTAAGGATGAAGTAGATCGAATCACTAGAGACGAGACCGAGCAGGAGCGTGAGGTGGGAATTCACGTTTCCCTTACTGTGTAAGTACAATGGCAGGCTGATCATAGATACTAGGTCAATTCCCGCGCGTTGCCGCAGGATATGTTGCTTAATTCTTTTATGATTATTGTATTGTACTTTAAAAACAGTGAAGATTTGAGTATTTTTCATGAAGGTGACATATATTTTGCTCTATATATTTAATATATAACTGAGACATATTTCACTAAACTACTCAAGGTAGTATCTACGCTTTTCAACAACCATCAATGCACCTCATATATCTATAAAGGATCTGCTTCTCTATGCGCCGCCTCCCTCCAAAAAGGATCTGCTTCCGTATGCAAGAAAATTGCCTAATTGTCCCTGCCAGCAAACACTGTGCAAAGAAAGGATACCATTTATTAGTGCCAGTTGAGGAACTTACCAACAAAGTGGGGGAGACAACATAAAAAACTTCAAGGCCACTGCGTGGATGAACAAATTTACCGTCGCCAAAATTGGCCCAACTCCCACAACACTCGATTGCACCGTCGTCGTGCACGTACGGCCAAAGGAGTAGAGAGGTGAGATCAGTGTCTACTGGCAAGACCTAAAGGAACCATCAATTTTCCTGTCGAATCCGAAGGTCTAACACTGCGCTTCTTCCATCTCCAGCGACTTCAGCATGGACATCGGCGACTGCATGTCGGCGCACGTGCAGCTGGACGTCGAGCTGGACAAACTCGTTGCCGAGGCGGCGGTGGCGACGGCGGGCCCGATGATGGCCGAAGACCTTCACGGCCTGGAGGTCTCGATGATTGATACCACCGAGGGCGTCGGTCCCCTGGAGTGGACGTACGGCATTAAAAAATCTCTAGAGCTGCCATCACTTCATGTGCCCAAGCCGAGTGGGAGGCTCTTCGATCAGGTACGTCGGTTCAGCTGCTATCGGTGGAGGAAAGTGCAGAGATTAATAAAGAGGAAAGCTAGGTGGAGGAAATTTAGTAAATAAAAGACGATGTAAGCATATGACGTGGCAACTTGAGGTTTGAGAGAAATCCTTAGTTGTTGATCTTTCCTATTTCATTCATTTATATCCAGCTTCCACACAAAAAATCTCTACAGAATCGGCTTCATATGGCTACTCGACCAAATGTGAATTGTTAGACCATCGATACAAACCTCCAATATATCATTGAATTGCATGTTGACGGGCCCAATTCTAAAAAATAAAGCTATATATTATTGAATTATTTTTTGAAAAGCGCCACAAGATATTTTCCATAGAAAAAATTAGTGTGTTTGAAAAAAATAAGAGTCGTCCATCCCGCGAAATCAAATGGTGGAAAACAAAGGAAGTACCACGAAGAGAAGTACCAATTTGGTGGGATGAGTACCAAAATGATTAGAACTTGCTGTTATACCATCTTAATTATTTATGAATATGTTGAATTCTATTTAGTAAAAAAAGATGAGAAAGGAAAGTACCTTTCAAATACATTTCAGACTTTACAAGCACCCTAAAAAATTTCAACTTTTTAACTGAAGAATTGAACACATACCAAAAAAATGAAAAAAAACAAGAAAAATAGAAGAAAAGAAAAGAAGACGAAAAAGGAGGAGGAGGAGGAGAGAACACCACGAGTCCACGACTAGGCTTCTCCCCCACCTTTCATGTTGAACCTATAGTAATCAACACTGAGTTTTCAATCCTATTACTTCTCATATTATAATATGTTATTTAGCGGTGCTTCCAAGTAATTTTCTTTTTTACTCACGACGGGAGGCAGGTTCTTCTCCGAGTGCCAATTGCACTCGGGGAAGGACCAGTTGCACTCGGGGAAGGCTTCCCCGAGTGCAACTCTCGGGGAAGAGGGTCCGGGGAAGAGGCTCACGGGGAAGCCGCCTTCCCCGAGTGCCAAAAACTGCACACTCGGGGAAGGCTTCACCGAGAGGCGAAGAAGCACTCGGGGAAGAATTGTGGATTTTTTTTAAAAAAAATGCAAAAGGCACTGTGGCCCCCTCTGTTCCGGCCCACCACCGCGCCCGCCGCCGCTCCCGCCGCCGCGCCCGGAAGCCTCGCCGCCGCATCTCCCGCCCGAGGAGCCCGCCGCCGCCGCGCCCGCCGCCGAGCCCGCCGCCGCTCCCGCCGCCGCGCCGGAGGGAGGCGGGGCCGCCGCCGCTCCCGCCGCCGAGCCCCCCGCCGCGCCCGCCGCCGCTCCGGCCGCCGCGCCCGCCGCCGTTCCGGCCGCCTCGCCGGAGGGAGGCGGGGCCGCCGCCGCTCCCGCCGCCGAGCCCCACGCCGCGCCCGCCGCCGCTCCGGCCGCCGCGCCCGCCGCCGCTCCCCGCCGCCGCGCCGGGGGGGGGGTCGAGGGCCGCCGCGCGGGTGGCGGCGGATCCGAGGGGGGCGCGAGCGTGGGGGGTGGGGGGCGCGCGGGTGGGGCCGGGGGGTTATTATAGGGTTAGGGTTTCGTTTTGGGCCGGCTGGGCCTCTGCTAATTTGTTTTGGGCCGGTTGGCCTTCCCCGAGTGCCTATGTGCCTGGCACTCGGGGAAGGGTCTCTTCCCCGAGTGCTAGGGTGAGGCACTCGGGGAAGAAGTTTTTGTTTTTTTTGTTTTTTGCCTCATTTTTTTGAAGCCATCCCACATTATTTTAAACTCCTTTCTCAAATTTGGGGTTATTTTGATTTTTTTTGGTATATTTCATTAGTTTTTTTCATTTTGTTGAATTTTTTAGCATACTTCAAATTTGAACTGCGGTGCATGAAGTAATGAAATTTCTTAATTCGAAAAATGATATTCATTATATTTGGTGTATGTTGTTCGTCATGTTACGAAAAAAAGATGTTCGAAATTTCATATGGCTTCCTAGATATGGCCTCAACATACACCAAATATAATGAATATCATTTTTTGAATTAAGAAATTTCATTACTTCATGCACCTGCAGTTCAAATTTGAAGTATGCTAAAAAATTCAACAAAATTAAAAAAACTAATGAAATATACCAAAAAATCAAAATAACTCCAAATTTGAGCAAGGAGTTTAAAAAATGTGGGATGGTTTCACAAAAAAATGAGGCAAAAAAAAAAACAAAAAACAAAAAAATTCTTCCCCGAGTGCATTTCTTCCCCGAGTGCTCGGGGAAGAGTTCCTTCCCCGAGTGCCCGATATTTGGCACTCGGGGAAGCCCGAGGCACTCGGGGAATTTCCATTCTTCCGTAGTGACTCATTTATATATAATTAAAACGGCATCATATTAATTTCTCATTATTTACCACCAAATCGATACTTCTCATTAGGTACCTAATCACGCTACTTTATTTGTTTTTACCGTTTTATTTCATTGGATGCATGGCTCATTTTCCAAGCACTTCAAATTTGTTTTAAAAAATATTGACTAAAATAATAAAAAATGACTTACTTCCTCTGTAAAAACACACACGTCATTTTAGATTTGTCCTAAGTAGAACTTTTCAACTTTGACCAAATTTATAGAGAAAAATATTAATGTTTATTATATAAAATAGGTATATTATAAAAGGGAGCGTATCGGGTGAAAACAGCCCACATGTGGAAACTATGCAAACTCCGATCATGACTGTTGGATCTGAATCCAAAGGCCACAACGAGCGGTGGGGGTAATTTTGCAAAGAACTGCCCGCCAGGGCCTTCATGTTCCATGTCTTTTTGCAAAACCCCCCTCCCATCTATCCCCGCCTGCCTCTCTAGTCTCTGTTCCCTACCGAGCCGCACCCTCTCCTAGCGACGCCGCCCCCTCCCAGCGACGCAGCCTCCTCCTCCCAGCGACGCCGGCCCTCCCAACGCCACGACCCCCTCCTCACAGCACCGCTGCCCCTCCTCACAGCCCCTTGCAACGCCGCCACCGCCCCCTCCTCCGAACCCCTTGCAATGCCGCCGCCAGTCGACCAGATGGAGAGGCTGCATGAGCACAACTCTGATGGAGAGGCCGCGGGAGCACGAGTGCACAACTCTGATGGAGAGGCCGCGCCGGCGCTGGCACAAGACCTGCAGGAAGGGCACGGCCTGGGATTTGGCTCTTGCTGTTCTGTTGTCCTATGTTGTAATGGCTGACATGGGCCTGAACTATTGTAATGGATGAAATGGCAATGCCGCTTCCTATGTAATGCAATTGCCAGAAATGATGTTTGTCTTGTGCAATTGAGTGTGAATTGCAGAAATTTTGCAAATTTGACTTCTCTGATTGCAAAAGAAAATTTATGTGCAATGTTTAAACCATGAAACATTGAGAAATTGTAACCGCAGAGCTGTTGGAATTAAGCATTACAAAACATAAAAGACAGAAGGTTCTGGACAAAGAGGAAAAAGTTCAGTTAAAGTGAAGCTTTGCACCTTTCAGTCACCATTATGTCACATATATGAATGGAAAACAATTCTTTCACATGAATGGAAAATGAGGAGACACAACTGAGCATGAAAATAATTCAGTGACAACCAAAGGCTGTTCAGTCCAGCATTTGTTTGCAATAAGATTGCAGGCTTCTTCACAAAATTATATTACATAGGAGGCACAAATGTCCTTGAAGCAGCACAACACATGTAATTCGGAGCATTACAGGCTCAGCGCAGATCGATAGGAGGCACAGCTTCAAACTCCATGGCATCTTTCCTGCAGGTCCCGCTTCTTCTCCAGGCTGCACGGCGCCGCAGACGACGAGGAGTGCGTGGAAACGGAGGCGCTGCCCTCCCAACCCTTGAAGGGCGGCGCATCTCTCGGTAGTACAGGGTGCTCTCCATCGAGACTCCATGGGGCGGTCGGCGGCGGCGGACTCCAGTAGCGGGTGGACGACGGCGGACTCCAGGGGCGAGCGGACGACAGCGGACTCCAGGGGCGGGCGGCTGGCGGCGGACTCCGGCGGTGGACGACCGGCGCTGGTTTCCGTTGGCGGACTGAGGCGCCGTCTGTGTCGAGGCTGAGTGGGTGCCACAAGGGATTGGGGGGGGGCGGTTAATTGCAAACAAGCATCGAGGATGGGGGCTGGCGGGCGGCTGCTTGTAAATTGTCACCACCTCTCTCCGCGACCTCGGATTCAGATCCAACAGTCGTGATCGGAGTTTGTATAGTTTCCACACGTGTGTTGGTTTCCACCTGATACACTCCCATTATAAAAATAGATCTCATGATGAATCTAATAGTACTTATTTTACAGCATAAATATATGTTGTTTTTCTTATAATTTTGATTAAACTTAGAAACATGACTAAGGACAATTCTAAAGCAACATATTATTGGCCTATTGGGGACAGAGGGAGTAAGTTGCAACCAGAGAGAGTATTCCATACTCCATCAAACGAATTCGGACGTAGATTGTGCAGTGTCTGGTGTCTAGTTGTTAGGCTTAATTACTGGTGGCCGTAATTCGGACGCGTAGTAGCATGTCTCGTTGTTAGGCTTACTGGGGCGATACGATCGAGAGATCGAGTTCATCCATGGCAACACCGCCGCCGTGTCGAGGCCCGCTTTTCTAGCAGTTCAGTTGATCTCGATCCATCTTAGCCAGACGCACGGGGGAAGAGGGGCAAGAAACTATGGCTATGGCGGCCCTAGTCGACGAGCTCATTGAAGAGATCCTCCGCCGCCTCCCGCCGTCCGAGCCAGCGTGCCTCGTCCGCGCCGCCCTAGTCTGCAAGCGATAATGCATGGCTCAAACTCAATGTATAATGATATTTCTCCGAATGTAAGACAGTTTCTGTCACACCCGGATTTAAGGACAAACCCGAATGCAAGATTACATGTGCGCCAGGATCAAGTTACACACATGCATCGACGCAGTGAATACCAAAACACAGTGTAAAAGCGTAAAGAGAGTATTAAACAGTTATTACATGACCGAATGTCTCAACTAAACCATCGTTCGAGTAGCTAACAGCGGAAAAGAAACACACGTAGAAGTCCTCCACAGGCAGCTGACTGGAGAACGGACGCCTAGAACCCATCAAACTCATCATTGTAGTCTTCAAAACGCCCATCTGAGCAGCAGCCGGGTAGTGTAGATGCAATACATAAACAACAAGCGTGAGCACATGTCGTACTCAGAGAAGAGAAAAGTTCTATAACAACATGCAAGGCTTTATGGTGGAGGTCTGTTGGCTCATAAGCAAGTCAAGCATTTTAGTTGGTCAAGTTTTATTAAGCAACGAGCTTGCTAGCAAGTGTAAGTATATACCAAACCCAGATAATACGATGCAACAGATCCATAAAATGTAATGCACAAGTTTAAAAGTTGCATCTTCCATAGAATTAATCATGTGAGGGTCCAGGCCGCTCTTGACCGTGAGCACGGCTAACTAGTTAGTTTTACACTCTGCAGAGGTTGTACATCTTTACCCACAAGTCGCGTAAAAACCCAAGAGAGTTTTGGACCCAACCATGCGGTGTTTGCAAGGCACCATACCACACTTCCGAGGTGTGATTGCATAGGGACGCTACGAGGCCGTTACAAAGATCCCTAGATGAAGGCTGCCCGCTAGGTTACCTGGTCAGTGCAACGTATAAAGCTCCCGGACGAGTACCGTGTCTTAGCTAAGCCCACACCGCGCCCGAGCAGTCCATACGCCACTACCCGCCAGCCCCCAACCCTTATCAGGTAAAGCATACCTAACATCTAGTTCACTAATTAATAAGCCAAGACAGAGCCATATGTCTTGTGGTAGTACTGTTTTCCTGGGTGGTCGCTCCATGTTCCGATTAACAAGTATAAAGTGTTCTTGCATTACATGAAATGATAACATAAATAAAGCCATATTAACAAGTGTTCATTAAACCATCCAAACCACGTAAAGCGCTAGCAAGTGCTACCCAACATAAAGTAAACCCAGGTTGATCAAGGCATAGGATAACAAAGCTAGTCGAACCTTAGCAATAGGACCCATCAATTTAATGCATAGCAATAATAACAACAGTGTAATTAAAATGCATGTTGTAATAGGAATTTAACGGGAATGCAGCAAGGACTTGCCTTCTACCAGCACCGGAAACTGCTCAGGGTCTTGATACTCTTCAACAGCAGCGAAGTCCCCGAATTGCTCGTACGCTACGCTCCACACATCACATACAAGCAAGCAATGGGAATAAAATAAGAAACAGTACACCAATCATCTTAAACAGTAACAAAAGCGACAGAAAACTATTCTACTCGTCGAGACGACCGCGTGGATATAAAGAACGCTGAAAACGGAGCTAAAACGACAAAGTTATGATTAAAACAAGTTTTAGGACTGATTTGTAAAGAATTTTAGGGCTTCGGGTTAAAACAGAAGAAAACAGGACTAAATCGTGAGGATTTTATAAGGTGGAAGGGTATTTTTGTTAAACAGGGAAAACTCGGGGTTTCTTTAGCAAAACGTGCGGTTAAGGATTAGGGAATAGATCGTATCCGTTGGATCACGATCGGGCGGCTCGGATCAACCCGTAACGGTTTGACCCGGGCGAGTTTTGACCGGCGGCTTGGGCGCGCGGTGGCCGTCGGATGGGGATCCGGCGGTCGGGACCCGCGCAAGCGAGGCGGCGGCGCGAGGGCGGCCGGCGGCGAGCGAGGCGCGGCGCGCGCGCGGCGGCGGCGGCGCAATGCGGCGCGGGGGCTAGGGTGCCCCAAAGAGCAAGGGGAAATCACCGAGACGAAGAACGCGCGCACGCGAACTTGACCGAGGCCTCACGCGCGCGCGGCGACGGCGGAGAACGGCGGCGCCCGGCGAGTCACGGCGGCGGCGCAAGACCGGCGACGGCGAGCCGGTCTGCCGCGCGCGCGGAACCCGAGCGGACGGCCGGCCGGGTGCTCCACACCTAGAGGCGAAGCGCGGCGACGGCTCCACTCCGACGGCGAGGCGGCGACGGCGCGGGTTGGCGGCGCGGACCGAGGCAACCCGGCGGCGGCGGCGCGCGAACGCTAGGGTTAGGCGTCGGCGGCGGAGGGCGCTAGGGTTCGGGGTGAGGCGGCGCAGCGAGGGTGGCGGCGCATTAAATAGGGCCGCGGCTACGCCCCGGCGTGCGGGCCCGAGGCGGCGCGGCGGCGCGCGCCGGTCGGACTCGAGTCCGACCCCGAGCCGAGGCGGGCGCGGCGCAAGGAAGGCGCCGACGGGGCGGGGCCCGCCCGTCGGCGAGAGCGGGCGGCGCGGGCGCGCGCGCGCCCGCCGGGCCGCGCCGGGCCGCCAAGGGAAGTGGGCCGGCCGCGGTTTGCGGTGGTTTGGTTTTTCTTTTTTTTTTCTTTTTCTTTTACATTTCCAAATCTTTTCCAAACCAAGTTAAACTACGAACAATCTTTGAATTCAAACCAAGATTTGAATCCAACAACCAAAAACAATGCACCGGCATGCATGCAACAGTAAACTCCTATATTTCATTAATTAATTAATAAAAATGATTAAATGCCTATAAAAGCACAGCAACCTTATATTCCTTAAGCGAGATCAAAATGTTGCTAAGCAAATTTTAATTAAAATCAGGAATTGGAATTTAGGGTGTTACAAATCCTACCCCCTTAAGATGAATCTCGTCCTCGAGATTCGGATGGATCAAAGAGATGTGGATATTCTGCTTTCAACTCCTCTTCTCTCTCCCAAGTTGCCTCATCCTCTGCATGATTACTCCACTGCACCTTGCACATTATAAAAGTCCGGTTTCTTGTAACCCGTGTCAATCTGTCCAGAATCTTGATAGACCGTTCAGTGATGGTGAGATCCTCCTTCACATCCAACCCATCCATAGGCAACGGTTCCTTATCATGAGGCTTGAGACCTCTCTTTAACTGAGAGATGTGGAACACATCATGCACATCTGCAAGCTGCGCTGGCAACTCGAGTCGATACGCTACCTCTCCCACTCGTTTCAAGATCTGGAAAGGTCCGATGTAGCGAGGAGACAACTTGCCCTTCACCTTAAACCTGCGCAAACCTCTGATGGGTGACACCTTCAGATACACATAGTCGCCCTCTTGGAAAGATACATCTCTCCTCTTCCCATCCGCATAACTTTTCCGCCCCGGACCGAGCAACTCTCAAGTTCTCTCTCGATGATCCGAACCCGCCTCTCCCCTCCTTGATGATGTCTCGCCCCAAACAACCGACTCTCACCGTCCGACTCCCGGTACAACGGTGTTCGCACTTTCTCCCATACAAGGCCTCGAAGGGTGCCATCTTCAGACTGGCTTGATAGCTGTTGTTGTAAGAGAACTCAGCATACGGCAAGCTCTTGTCCCAGCTACCACCATGCTTAAGAGCACACGCTCTCAACATATCCTCCAGAATCTGGTTCGTCCTCTCAGTCTGACCATCTGTCTGCGGATGATAGGCTGAACTGAAATGCAACTTCGTATCCATGGACTCATGAAGTTTCTCCCAGAAACGCGATGTGAACTGAGTACCCCTGTCAGATACAATCCTCTTAGGCACACCATGTAAGCACACAATACGAGACATGTACAACTCTGCCAACCTCGCTCCTGAATGAGTAGTCTTAACTGGAATGAAGTGAGCTACCTTAGTCAAGCGATCCACTATAACCCATATCGAATCATACCCAGCTGGTGTCCGTGGTAACCCAACTATAAAGTCCATACCAATTTCTTCCCACTTCCATTCAGGCACCTTCAACGGCTGCAACAATCCTGCTGGCTTCTGATGTTCAGCCTTAACGCGATGACACGTGTCACACAATGCAACGTGAGCGGCTACATCCCTCTTCATCCCGTACCACCAATACCTTTGCTTCAGATCCTGATACATCTTTGTACTGCCTGGGTGGATGGAATAAGCCGAATCATGAGCCTCTCTCAAGATCGTCTTCCGGAGGTCTCCCACATCAGGCACACAGATCCGATTCTTGAACCATATCGTACCCCGATCATCCTCGGTGAAATCCGTGGGCCTTGCCCCTCTCCATGGTGTCCCCGATCTCCTTAATCTCCTCATCCTTCACCGTCCTTCACGAATCGCTGCTCCGCAGTAGACTCTACCTCCAAGGTGACTCCCTCGGTGTGAGCGGCCATTCCCCGCATTGAGTCTCTCGAACTCCTTCATCGGCTCATCGGGCACTGGAACGCCAAAGCCGCATTGGCTCGTCCCTTCCGACTCAAAGCATCCGCAACCGCATTAGCCTTCCCCTGATGATACCGTATGTCCGCATCGTAATCCTTGATCACTCCAACCATCGGCGTTGTCTCGCATTAAGATCCTTCCGAGTAAAGATGTACTTTAAGCTCTTGTGGTCCGTGTAGATCCGGCACTTGGTCCCCATGATGTAATGTCTCCAAATCTTTAAAGCATGAACCACGACCGCGCTTCCGGATCATGCGTAGGATAGTTCTCGCTCATGCTTCCGCAACCGCCTTGATGCATAAGCTATGACGTGTCCCTCCCGCATAAGAACACAACCCAAACCTTGTCTCGATGCATCACAAGAGATATCAAAGCCCTTCCGCAAGTCCGGCATCACAAGCACCGGAGCGGTCGTCAATCTCTCGCTTCGCTCCTCAAAACTCGCCGACAGCATCGGTCCACTTGAACTCTCTATCCTTCTCCGGCAAGGTGGTGAGAGGCTTCACAATCTTGGAGAACCCCTCGATGAACCGTCGATAGTACCCTACAAGTCCAAGGAAACTCCCCGATCTCCTTTCTTCGTCCTCGGCGGTTCCCACTTCAACACATCTTCTACCTTAGCCGGATCGATCGCGATACCTCCATCCGTGATGATATGCCCCGTAAAAGAGACTTCCTTCAGCCGTAAATCACATTTGCTGAACTTGGCATACAACCGTTGCTCTCTCAACTTCTCGCAAAACAAGCCTCAAATGGTCCTCATGATCCTCCTCGCTCTTAGAGTAAACCAGAATATCATCAATAAACACCACAACGAACTTATCCAAGTACTCCATAAACACCTTGTTCATCGATACATAAAGTAGGCAGTGCATTTGTCAACCCAAAGGACATAACAAGATACTCATACAGCCCATACCCGGTGGTGAATGCGGTTTTAGGAATATCCGACCATCCGATCTTCATCCGATGATAACCGCAGCGCAAATCAATCTTAGAGAACACCTTAGCACCTCTCATCCGATCAAACAAGTCTTCAATGCGAGGCAATGGATACTTATTCTTGATAGTGACCTCATTAAGCAATCGATAATCCACACACATCCTCTCGAGTACCATCCTTCTTCTCAACAAAGATAACCGGTGCTCCCCAAGGTGATGAACTAGGACGGATAAACCCCTTTTCCAACAATTCATTAATCCGTTTCTTAAGTTCTATCAATTGTGTACTAGACATTCTATATGGACGTTTAGAAATAGGAGCAAGCACTGTGTAATAGATCAATAACAAATTCAACATCTCGGTCGGGTGGCATACCCGGCAACTCCTCCGGAAACACGTCCGGTACTCATTAACCACCCCGATATCCTCCAAAGCTCGCCATCCAGCTGCCGTACGTAACCTCCCGCATCCGACGGTGGATCGCCCACAAGTTCAATCTTTTCCCCGCTAGGACCACGTGAGAAGAACGGTCCTCTTAGCACACCGTATCGTTGCATCATGAGTGCCCAACCAATCCATACCCGCATAACATCAAGATCCTTCGATTCCAAGACTATCAAGTTTGCCCAAAAATCGCTCCCATGATCTTTAGTCTAACATTAGGACACATGTATAAAGACCTCATATCCCCCCCCGGTGATCTAACTAGCATGGTTTGTTTCATGGGACACATGGGTATGCTATGCTTTGCCACAACCGAGCAAGATATAAATGAATGGGAAGCTCCGTAATCAAATAATACCGATGCGGGGATAGAGTTGACAAAGAACATACCAAGCACCACGTGTGGATTCTCCCCGAGCGGTCTCGGTACTCACGTGATTCACCCCCGCCACCGCCCCGATTCTCGCGGCCTCTTGTTGCTCGCGCGAGTCCGGTTCCCGCTCCTCAACCGCCGCATCCGCCGGTTCCGCACGGGGGTGCTCGGGGGTGCCTCTTAGGACGGGCATTAGCATAATGCCCGACCTCTCCACACTTGAAACAAGTGTTGCCCGCGGGGGTGTGTGGGGCGCCTGGCCTCACGGGCGTACCAATAGGAGTCATCGGACGGTGCGCGGGTAGCGCGTGGGGCGTGGTGTCCGCGGTCCCGGGCGCGAAACCGCCGAGGAGTGCGCCGGAACCGCCGGAACCGCCGCGGCCGATACCGATACCGCCGCCGCCGGCCATAACCTCCCCGACGGGCCTCCCCGGACGGAACGGGGCTCCCGGCGGTGAAGTAAAACGGGGACGAGTGTGGCTCTCGGACCGCCCCGGAGTAGTAGCCTTCCTCTTCAACTCCCCCAACTCTCTCGCGCATGGATTCCGGAACAATAGCCTTGTCAAGCGCGTACCGCCGGAAAGTCCGGAAGGTGTGTGACGTCACTCGGTAACGAAGCGGTCCACCAAACCCTCCAAGAAGCGCTCCTCGCTTCTTAGGATCATCCGCTACCTCCTCCGTGCATAGCGAGACAACTCAATGAACCTCGTCCCGATACTCGCCCACCGACATCCCTCCCCGCTTGAGAGAGAGGAACTCCTTCTTCTTAAGCCTCATGACCCCAAACAGGAATATGATGGTTCCGAAGCTCTCGGTGAACTCCCGCCAAGTGATGGTGTTGGGTGCAGCATGGGCGGTCGTGTAAGCATCCCACCAAGCTCCCGCGATCCCCGGAGTCGACCGGCAGCAAACGGAACCTTCTCTCTCGTCATCGCACCGAGCCGTGGTGAGCATCTTGCCCACGGTCTTCGCCCAATCATCGGCGTCAAGTGGATCTCGCAAGATGTGTGAAAACCGGTGGACGATGGCTCATGAACTCCCGGTGCCTCGTTCATAGGCGCCGGCTGCTATGGCGGTGGTGGTGGCGGATTATTAGCTTGAGCCTGCAGGGTTGGCCACGGTGTCCGTCAAGTTCTCGCAAGAGCTGTCGCGGCGGACCGATTCTCGAAAGAACTGCCGCATAGGATCCATTGGTGGCGGTGGAGGTGGAGGTGCACTGCTCGAACTGTTGCCTCGACCTTGACGAACCACCGGAGGCTGATCAACCCCTGATCCGGACCTGGTGTTTACCATCCGAGCGTTAGAAACACCGATTTAGATGATGATAACAATTGAAAAGCCGAAAAGATAATAATGCTGAATTCCAGAATAAGACAGATTCTGATAGCTGTAAAGAAACCAAGATATCTTTCTGTTCCAGTAACCAAAAACCACGAATTTTTCTGGAGATATGGTGTATGAAATTACTGAACTAACCCAACTGGTTTTGCCTCAATCGGAGGTCTACAACTCGAGATATAAAATAATGAAGACAGGTATGTCAGCAGGAATTGACAGATTTCTGTTAGCTCAATGTTTCGTCCATAACTCCCAGAATATTAATTGGATATAGCTGAATTTTTGACAGAAAATCAGATATGAAATTTGTGAACTAACCCCACTGGTTTTACTTAATTTGGAGTTCTGTAGCTCGAGATAAAATTAAAACAGTACTGCTGTGTCAGGAAGTAACGCGAACAGATTCAGCACTACAATACTCCTTAAGATAGATAAAATATGATAGATAAAGAATTACGAAATTATAAGATAAAAGATAGGTGGAACAGAACTTAAACCCACTAATCAAACTCTATTACTAAACCAATGTCATTGTGGCATTAATCCACAACACATTGCAATCAACCAAAAATCCAAATCACAGATGTTCACAAACCAAGCATTCAAGCACACCACTATCTAACTCATCGTTCCAACGTGTCGTTTCTAACGTTTACAGACTCGATAATAGAAAGATAAAGACTTCTAACACCTAACTCCTATGGCCAAATAATCCTAGTGCGGGATCCCGTGACCCATAGCTTGTCCTTGCAGGTCTTGGTGACATGGCGAGCCGCTCCTCTCCATCGCCCGCACCTCATCTTCATCCTCGCCCGCGATCACCGCTTTGAGCCTCTTGATCTCTCTCGCGGTCTTCATCTTGCTGGTCACGGAGATCTTGAAGCTCCATGAGAGTGTCATCCAAGTTGGTATTGAGAGCGGCTACGTGACCCACTTGCATGGCATAGCGTGCTCCCGCAGTTTCATTGGCCATTGGAATTTCACCGCCCACGGCTCCGCAGCGACGGCGGGGTAGATCTCCCCACCCAGAGTTGGTGAGGTGATGAGCTTCCTCGTAGCACCAAGCGGATAGAGCCCTCCTAGCTGCATCATCTCTTCCGGCTGCGAAGGTAGCTCTGGTAGCTAGAGCTTGATGGACAACAACCTCGTACACCCCCCCATCCAGCGGGTTATCTTCCAGGATGCGCACAGACACATCCCACTGGGTCGGGTAGCGAGGGTGAGTCCTCTTCAGTCCCACGTAGTCGATCGTCACGTTCAGCTGAAGACGCTGGAAGAGCCTCCTCAACTTAGACGGAAAGCGTGCATGCCCTCCATCGTGATGACAAATGACCACCTTCCACTTCTCTGGCGCAGGGTGATCCTCAGCATCTCCATCTTCTGGGTCAGAGTCCTCAGGATCTGAGGGGTCTTCCGGATCATCTCCTTGCTCTGGCTCCTCAGCTGGCTCCTCCTCAGGCTCTTGCTCTTCCTCTGGCTCTTCGGGCTCGTCATCCGACAGCTCGATGACAGCGGGCGGTGGAGCTTGCTCGCGCGAGCTTGCTTCACTTCCCTCTCCCGAAGCTTCCCCGATGCTCCTCCCCGTCGCCTGAGTAGCAGTAGAAGTCCCGGTCCTCCGTGTACCTAGGAAAACGGTAGGCACCCCGAACGCGTGGTCTTCAGCCGACGAACCATCTAAGATAGATGAGACAGTGCAGATTACTAAAAGAGACAAGATCAAGCTTAGATAACAAAAGCAAACAAGGATAAGATTAAACCAAGATTAGATGTAATAAAATAGAATAAAGCAAGCTAAGCTATGTGTGGCTTCTAATGTTATAAAATCCTTAATTTTCGACCGCGTTCTAACTAGGCTAACGTCCTACAGTCAACACGGCTCTGATACCACTTTGTCACACCCGGATTTAAGGACAAACCCGAATGCAAGATTACATGTGCGCCAGGATCAAGTTACACACATGCATCGACGCAGTGAATACCAAAACACAGTGTAAAAGCGTAAAGAGAGTATTAAACGGCTTATTACATGACCGAATGTCTCAACTAAACCATCGTTCGAGTAGCTAACGGCGGAAAAGAAACACACGTAGAAGTCCTCCACAGTACCGACCGGGAGAACGGACGCCTAGAACCCATCAAACTCATCATTGTAGTCTTCAAAACGCCCATCCGAGCAACGACGGTAGTGTAGATGCAATACATAAACAACAAGCGTGAGCACATGTCGTACTCAGCAAGAGAAAAGTTCTATAACAACATGCAAGGCTTTATGGTGGAGGCTGTTGGCTCATAAGCAAGTCAGCATTTTAGTTGGTCAAGTTTTATTAAGCAACAGTTGCTAGCAAGTGTAAGTATATACCAAACCCAGATAATACGATGCAACAGATCCATAAAATGTAATGCACAAGTTTAAAAGTTCCATCTTCCATAGAATTAATCATGTGAGGGTCCAGGCCGCTCTTGACCGTGAGCACGGCTAACTAGTTAGTTTTACACTCTGCAGAGGTTGTACATCTTTACCCACAAGTCGCGTAAAAATCCAAGAGAGTTTTGGACCCAACCATGCGGTGTTTGCAAGGCACCATACCACACTTCCGAGGTGTGATTGCATAGGGACGCTACGAGGCCGTTACAAAGATCCCTAGATGAAGGCCGCCCGCTAGGTTACCCGGTCGGTGCAACGTATAAAGCTCCCGACGAGTACCGTGTCTTAGCTAAGCCCACACCCGCGCCCGAGCAGTCCATACGCCACTACCCGCCACCCCCCAACCCTTATCGTGTAAAGCATACCTAACATCTAGTTCACTAATTAATAAGCCAAGACAGAGCCATATGTCTTGTGGTAGTACTGTTTTCCTGGGTGGTCGCTCCATGTTCCGATTAACAAGTATAAAGTGTTCTTGCATTACATGAAATGATAACATAAATAAAGCCATATTAACAAGTGTTCATTAAACCATCCAAACCACGTAAAGCGCTAGCAAGTGCTACCCAACATAAAGTAAACCCAGGTTGATCAAGGCATAGGATAACAAAGCTAGTCGAACCTTAGCAATAGGACCCATCAATTTAATGCATAGCAATAATAACAACAGTGTAATTAAAATGCATGTTGTAATAGGAATTTAACGGGAATGCAGCAAGGACTTGCCTTCTACCAGCACCGGAAACGCTCAGGGTCTTGATACTCTTCAACAGCAGCGAAGTCCCCGAATTGCTCGTACGCTACGCTCCACACATCACATACAAGCAAGCAATGGGAATAAAATAAGAAACAGTACACCAATCATCTCAAACAGTAACAAAAGCGACAGAAAACTATTCTACTCGTCGAGACGATCGCGTGGATATAAAGAACGCTGAAAACGGAGCTAAAACGACAAAGTTATGATTAAAACAAGTTTTAGGACTGATTTGTAAAGAATTTTAGGGCTTCGGGTTAAAACAGAAGAAAACAGGACTAAATCGTAAGGATTTTATAAGGTGGAAGGGTATTTTTGTTAAACAGGGAAAACTCGGGGTTTCTTTAGCAAAACGTGCGGTTAAGGATTAGGGAATAGATCGGATCCGTTGGATCACGATCGGGCGGCTCAGATCAACCCGTAACGGTTTGACCCGGGGCGAGTTTTGACCGGGCGGCTTGGGCGCGCGGTGGCCGTCGGATGGGGATCCGGCGGTCCGGGACCTGCGCAAGCGAGGCAGCGGCGCGAGGGCGGCCGGCGGCGAGCGAGGCGCGCGCGCGCGCGCGGCGGCGAGCGGCGGCGCAATGCGGCGCGGGGGCTAGGGTGCCCCAAAGAGCAAGGGGAAATCACCGAGACGAAGAACGCGCGCACGCGAACCTGACCGAGGCCTCACGGCGCGGCGACGGCGGGAGAACGGCGGCGCCCGGCGAGTCACGGCGGCGGCGCAAGACCGGCGACGGCGAGCCGGTGCCGCGCGCGCGGGAACCCGAGCGGACGCCGCCGGGTGCTCCACACCTAGAGGCGAAGCGCGGCGACGGCTCCACCCGACGGCGAGGCGGCGACGGCGCGGGTTGGCGGCGCGGACCGAGGCAACGGGCGGCGGCGGCGCGGAACGCTAGGGTTAGGCGTCGGCGGCGAGGGCGCTAGGGTTCGGGGTGAGGCGGCGCGGCAGGGGTGGCGGCGCATTAAATAGGGCCGCGGCTACGCCCCCCGGCGTGCGGGCCCGAGGCGGCGCGGCGGCGCGCGCCGGGTCGGACTCGAGTCCGACCCCCGAGCCGAGGCGGGGCGCGGCGCAAGGAAGGCGCCGACGGGCGGGGGCCGCCCGTCGGCGAGAGCGGGCGGCGCGGGGCTGCGGCGCGCCTGCTGGGCCGCGCTGGGCTGCCAAGGGAAGTGGGCCGGCTGCGGTTTGCGGTGGTTTGGTTTTTCTTTTTTTTCTTTTTCTTTTACATTTCCAAATCTTTTCCAAACCAAGTTAAACTACGAACAATCTTTGAATTCAAACCAAGATTTGAATCCAACAACCAAAAACAATGCACCGGCATGCATGCAACAGTAAACTCCTATATTTCATTAATTAATTAATAAAAATGATTAAATGCCTATAAAAGCACAGCAACCTTATATTCCTTAAGCGAGATCAAAATGTTGCTAAGCAAATTTTAATTAAAATCAGGAATTGGAATTTAGGGTGTTACAGTTTCAACCTTCACAATCAAATAATAACAACATGCTCTATAACTGTAAGAAATTGAACAAAGCATGCATGAGTTGAATAATTATTGCGTAAAAATGTAGCTATCTATTTACAAAAAATGAGTCATGTAAAAAGTGTACAAGAAGACAGCAAACATTCTGCAACAAATTAAGTGTTGGTTCGGTAAATAAGCTTAAGTAGTTATGTCCAACCAATTTAAAGTGACAAACAAGTTGACACTAATTAATAAATATTCTTTACATCAAAAGTCAAGAAAAAGTGCCAAACCCAGCAGCAAAATTACAGATCCTAAAGATGTACCCCACCACAAATGAGATTTATGCCACTTCATGACTTGGAAGACCTTTCACCAGACAGATATTTCTGGTTTTCATGCATTTGAGCACCGCTCCTGATCTCTGACCTGTGTAAAAGTAAAAAAATAGTATTTATACATCATCTAATTGAGGAATTAAGCCATCAATGAACATATTTGCTTCTGAGAAACCATAGGAACCAACATTTTTCAACGCAGGGCTAACCAAACAGCACAAGTTATTAAAAACACTAAGCAGCATTAACTTAATATCCACAGGTCCACCATCTGGATACATTCTTGCTAGTCTAAATTCAGGTAAATCGTCTGCATTCCACCATCTGTAATATGCATGCTAGATGCAAAAATTCATTTGCTCAGCACGTTTAAATCTAAATATGTTTCAAAGATGATCTAGTGAACATAAGGTACATGTGGCTCCGAGTAACACAATTTTGCAGTCATCCGAGTCAAATAAATGTGCGTTCTTGCTGAGCACACATACCATCATCCATATTTCTATGTTCCTAACTGGAACAATTCTCATTCTGAATATTGGCACGTAAAAACTTGGGAAACATGTACCTGAAGACCGGAGTGCAGAAGCTTATATGAGGAATAATGTTGTCGATTTTGCTGCCATCTGCTACATTTTTCCTAGGTTCCTGACCTTCTCAGATTTTGGATCAACAGTCAATAACCAAAAATCGTCGTCCACACGAAAATTAGCCCAAGGTCATGCGCAGAACCAAGCACATAAGCGTACACCATGTGCCAATTAACAGTAGGGAGTATCGTCTTGAGCTCAATGACTTTGGTTTGTGTCCACCTGCCGGCACCTTTGTCAGAACCTGCAGCCTCCCATGACCACAGGCAGAGTCTAGAGCGGCCCTCCACTAGGGCAAACCCCACACCATCCTCCGTGTTCGTAAGCACGACGCGCCACGAGATCGCATCTGGTAGGTCAATTTCAGACAATTTCTCCGTAACCAAATCATACTTTATTCCATCTGGTCTGCGAAACAGAAAGTAGAGCGCGTTCCCTGCAAGCACAGGTTGATCAAACTGCAAATCGCCATTGCCATGGATGGGGAGGGAAAGGGACTTAGCAGAGTCAACCTCACTCCATCTACGGGACTCCGATGAGTAGATGCGGGTGAACATCCTCTTTGCCGCGTCACATCCCACGAACACAACGATGAAGTGGCGGCAGCCGAGGTGGTCACGCAGTCGCCGCCACCCGCGGTGGCGGCGCAGAGTGTTAGATCTTAAGTACTTAACCAAACACAAACACCAGTAGCTAATCTATTCGGGTAGGTACTTAATGATTACGATTACAGATAAACGACATGACCTCCTAGATCTAGATCTACTACACCTAAAACAACTACTAAGGGAAACAGAGGGGAAATGGAGACGCAGACCATCGGGGTTGGACGGGAGTGCGGAGTCGGAAGCCATCTCTCGGGTCGGGGTCGCAGGGGCGGCCGCGGCTTGACGTAGAGGTTGTAGTGCCGGCTCGGGGACGACGGGATCACGTACGATGCGGTCGAGCGTCGGGCGGTGGCACCGGGTGCGCCGGATCCACGAAGAGGGCCTCGGCGGCGGCGGTGGCGGAGCTTCCCGCCGCTCCAGTGCTCCCTCGGTCGGTTAGGGTTTGTGGGGTGGGGTGTGTGCGGCGGCGCGGTGAACCTCGTACTGCGAGCCGTGGCCCCCACTCTCTCTTTATAGCACTGTACGACGGGGGCCCACCAACCATGGATTGGTTGGGCGCCCCCGACCAGGGCGCGGTAACAAGCCCGTTGCGGCCTTTGGGCCGTAACGGTGAAGAGATCGAACTAACATTCTCCCTCTCGATCTCTTCTACAACATTCACTTAATCTCGAGTTCTTTACTTGGCATCCACCTCATCACAAATAAACATATTGAGCATGGGTCATCTAAATTGTAATCACAACCAGATTAACCAGACACAATACACTTATTCATTCTGATAGGATCTTAACATGGGCCCAGTCCGGGAATCATAGGCTTTCCCTTAAACCCATACCGGCTAAGTGTTCTCCGAACACATTGGGTGGTAAGCCTTTTGTGAGCGGATCCGCTAACATTTCTTTAGTGCCTATATGCTCCGTACTTATAGTTTTATCCCGGACTCGTCTTTTACCGCATAGAATTTTATTTCTATCGGTTTGGTAGCATTACTTAACTTGTTGTTGTGAGCATAGAATACCGCCGGTTTGTTATCGCAAGATAACCGTAGTGGTTTGTGAATACAATCCACTACTCTTAAGTCGTGTATAAACTTCTTTAGCCACATCACCGTCCCGTTGCCTCATAACAGTAATGAACTCTGCATACATCGTAGATGTTGCAACTAGTTCTTGTTTTGAGATTCTCCACGAAATAGCTCCTCCTGCGAGAGTGAATATATATCCTGACGTGGATTTTCTATCATCCCTATCTCCCGCATAATCAGCATCTGAGTACCCTCTTATCTCTAGGGAATCAGATCTTCTATACATTAGCATTAAATCTTTTGTGCCTTGTAGATATCGAAAAGCCTTCTTTTCCATCATCCAGTGCTCTTTTCTTGGATTACTTTGATATCTACTAAGCACTCCCGTAACAAATGCTAAATCAGGGCGAGTGCACACTTGTGCATACTGTAAGCTACCGACTGCTGAAGCATATGGAACCATTTTCATTTGATCGATCTCATATTAGTTCCTTGGACATTGGTGAAGTCCAAACTTATCGCCCTTTACTATAGGGGCAGGTGTGGCTCTACTCGCATGCATATTATATTTCTTTAGTACCTTTTCCAGATATGCTTTTTGCGATAATCCTAAGACCCCCTTCTTTCTATCTCGATGAATCTCAATGCCTAAAACATATGAGGCTTCACCAAGATCTTTCATATCAAATTTTGAAGACAAGAACTTTTTCGTTTCCTGCAGCAGTCTAACATCACTACTAGCTAGTAGAATGTCATCCACATACAGTATTAGGAAAATGAATTTCCCATTCTTAAACTTTGCATAAACGCAGTTGTCCTCAATATTTGCCTTAAAACCAAATTTTGTGATGGTCTCATCAAACTTTAGATTCCACTGTCTAGAGGTTTGCTTTAAACCATAAATGGATTTTCTTAAACGACATCCTAAATGTTCCTTCCCTTTCACAACAAAACCTTTGGGTTGAGTCATGTATACATCTTCATATAAATCTCCATTCAGAAATGCCGTCTTAACATCCATCTGGTGTAATTCCAAATCATAGTGCGCCACCAAGGCCATTATGATCATAAAAGAATCCTTACACGAGACAGGAGAAAACGTCTCATTGTAATCTATCCCTTCTCTTTGCGTATATCCCTTGGCCACAAGCCGTCCTTTATACTTTTCTATATTCCCTTTGGAGTCATATTTTATCTTGTAGACCCATTTGCAGCATACTGTTTTGGCTCCTTTAGGAATTTCCTCTAAGTCCCAAACTCTGTTGGTACTCATTGACTTCATTTCATCTTCCATGGCTTCTTGCCACTTGGATGCATCAAGACGACTCATAGCTTCTTCATAAGAAGTAGGATCACCTTCTATGTGAATTTCTTCACATTCATAAACTTCATAATCGTCAGGGATAGCTGACTTTCTGACTCTTGATGACCTCCTCGGAGCCTCTGTAACTGGCTCTTCCTGTACTTGGGGTTGTTGTGTTTCTTCCGGTGCATCGCTTGTACTTGTAGGATTCTCGTTGAACAGCTTTCCTTATTTTCTTCCACCGATGGCACGGAGTACTAGCAACAAATTCCGGTACCACAAAGGGTTGCACCGTGGCTATCGGAACAACAGCGAAACTCAAAATACGGTTCTTCAACCATAGGAGTGGGTGCACACACCCGCTTTTCTTCAAGATCAATCTTTCGAACTCGCCTTGCTCCCTCGATCATTTCATCCTCTAGGAAAACAGCGTGCCTCGTTTCCACAAACTTTGTATGTCCCGTGAGGACAAGAGAAACGATATCCTTTAGATTTTTCCGTGTAGCCAATGAAATGGCAACTTACTGTCTTGGGGTCTAACTTCCCAATATTTGGGTTAAAAACTTTAGCCTCTGCTGGGCATCCCCACACACGCATATAATTCAAGGAGGGTTCCCTACCCGTCCATAATTCATACGGTGTAGTAGGTACTGACTTACTATGTACTTTATTTAGAATGTGAGTGGCGGTTTTTAATGCCTCCATCCACAAACTAATCGGTAATGTTGAGTAGCTTAACATACTTCTAACCATATCCATCAAGGTACGGTTCCTTCTTTCAGCTACTCCATTCTGTTGAGGTTCACCCGGTGTACTATACTGGGCAACTATGCCATTTTCCTGTAGAAACCTAGCAAAAGGTCCAGGAACTTGGCCATACGGGGTGTGTCGACCGTAGTACTCCCCACCTCGGTCGGACCTCACCATCTTAATCTTTAACTTGTGCTGATTTTCAACTTCAGCCTTAAATATCTTAAATTTGTCTAGCGCTTCTGACTTCTCCTTAATTGGATAAATGTACCCATATCGAGAATAGTCATCTATGAATGTAATGAACGAATCAAAACCATCCACAGATGCCACAGGGAATGGACCACAAATGTCTGTGTGGATTATCTCCAACACTCCTGTGCTTCGCTTTGCGCCTTTCTTAATTTGTTTAATAAACTTGCCTTTAATGCAATCTATGCATTGTTCTAAGTCATTAAATTCTAACGGCGAAAGAATTGATTCCTTAACTAAGCGTTCCATCCTTCCCCTCGAAATATGGCCTAAGCGACAGTGCCATAATTTCGATGATACGCTATCAATTCGCTTCCGCTTCTTACTTACATTCGTAGATGATTCAACATTCGCATTGTCACATACAGAATCAACACATTCAGAGCAATTATCATGAATAGCCAACATGTATAGTTTGTCTTGTCGGATGGCAAGACCCACAACCACATTATTTAACTTAATGGAACAATGTTGTGCACTGAACTGACACTCAAAACCATTGTCTGCTAAACATGACACTGAAAATAAATTGCGACTTAAAGATGGAACATAAAGAACGTCATGAAGCTAAAGCGTGAAGCCGTCCTTCAACTTGATGGGGAGATCACCAATGGCTTCAACAGCAGCCTCGACGTCGTTCGCAACCTTAATTGTTCTTGCTCCTCTTGTTAGGACTCTGGTTGTAGTCATACCCTGCATAGAATTAGCAACATGAATTGTTGCACCTAAATCAATCCACCAAGTAGATTTACTATAACTTAAGTACAGGGATTCATCTACAAATGTAATAATGTCCTCACCCTTTGACCACATGAAGTGCAACCACTTAGGACACTGCTTCTTCCAAAGGCCCGCCTTCTTGCACCAGTGACACTGGTTTGGTGCAAACTCCATCTGCTGAGGAGGTTTCTGAGGTTTCTGAGGCTGATCATTTTGCATGGGAGCTTTTCCATTAGGCTTCATCTGTCCCTGAGGAGGTGCATTGGAAGGTCCGCTTTCCGCTTGATTCTTAGCTTGAAAATGCTTATTTGGAAAGCTTCTCTTCTGTGGCTTCTTACCATGGTTTACATAGTTAACAAGACCACCATTCTGAGCCTTCAACCTTTCTTCCTCCTGGACAGACATGGCAATCAACTTATGCACATCCCACTTATCTGGTATGGTGTTGTAGTTAACCTCAAAAGCAGAAAACTCAGGAGGCAGGGACTTAAAAATCAAATGAATGACAAACTCATTGGGAAGGACCATGCCCATCTCAGCAAGCTTGCCGTTCATGTTGCTCATCTTAAGTATGTGGTCCCTTATACCACCACCAGTGTACTTCATTGCAACCAAACTGCCAATAGTAGTACTGGCATAAGTCTTAGTGTGATGAGAGTGCTGCTTATCCACTATCTCCAAATACTCGGAGGTAGTGAGTAACTTTCCGTCCTTATCCTTTTCAGGAATGGACGCCTTAATTGCCTCTATCATCTTAGTCTGAATGATCGCTAGACATCTCTTGTTGTCTAGATCCCACCTCGCTTTAGCGAGTTGATGCTCACTTTCCGCCTTGGTATGGGCATCTTCCCTTAATTTCCATGCAGCATCAGTCTCATTAGCCTCTCCGACGGTGCCTCGGGCTCAGCGCAGACGCTCCGTGGTCAAGCACATACTCCATACCCGGCATTAAAAATGCCACTTTCAAAGAACTTGCGCCAAGCCGTGTAGTTGTTGCCAGTCAACTCAGGGATCTGGCCAACATAACCATCTTGAGCTGAAAATAAAATTCAGAAAAAGTGTGAGAACATATAACAATAAATATTGCATGCATCAATTTAACTTTGGTCAAAATTAATACATACAACATGCTACTACATTAATTCTATATCACCTTTGGGCAGAAAAATAGAACTAATGCATAAAACTTTAGAGTATCAAGTCATAATATTGTAATTATCAGTTGTGGCCAGAAAAATAACAATATTATAACATATTCTTAAAAGAAAAAAACCTTCTCTAATTAAATATCCCTTTGGTTCAATTTAACTAGAGAAAATAAATCAACGCAGCGGAAAAACAAACAAATAAAACAGAGAAAACCTTAATTTCAGAAGCATTCTACTCTCTGTAAAATTTCATGAATTTAACAAAAATTAAACAGAGATATTAACTTAAATGGGAAACAGCAAATAAACAAGAAATACAAGACAAAATAGCTTCTGAAATTCAAAACTTAAATATGAAACGCAACTGTTCACGGTCTGCTGTTTTTGGCCCAGCAGCAAAAACCGGCCCACGGCCTGTTACGCGTGCCCACGTGGGCTCCAGGCCCAGTAGCCAATGGCTGGGCCGGCCAAACGGCCCAGCGCCTTACCCCGCCTGGGCTGATTCCAGCCCGCGTGGCCGTCGATGCTTCTGAACCGTCGATCGGCAGATCGATGGCTTAAAACCAACCCGCCGATTTCAGTGGTGTATATAAGCCCAAGGAACCCTGGAAACCCTAGACCATCTATTTTCTTCCCCCCCCTGAGTTGCGCAGTACAGCACCGGTGGCGGCGGCCTTCTTCTGCCCCGCGGCCGGCAGCCTCGCCGGTGGCGGTGAGCGGCGCCGCCCCGGTCCAAAAACCGCAGCCAGCACCCACTTTTCTTCTCCTTCCCCTATTCCTCCACCAAATCGGCTTGAAACCGCAAGCAACAGATAGGGTGGCACCCATGGTGGCCCGGTGGAGGAAAACGGCGCTGCTGCCGGCCCCCTCGCCGACGCGCGTGTCCACCCCATGGGTGAGCGCGCGGCCGTCGAGCGGCCCCGCGGTAGCGCCCAAGCGCATGACCTGCACGCCGTCGCGGCGGTGAGCTTCTGCTCCTCAAGCCCCGCACGGCGGCGGGTGCAACCCGCACAGGGGCGATTGTCGGTGTTTTAGACCGGCAAACCAACCAAGGGGGCACCCGAGGTAGTAGATTGTGCGGTGAGGATCGTGATCGGGAGACCGAGAACTCGAAGGTATGCGCAAGGACACGGGACACAAGATTTATACAGGTTCGGGTCGCCAAGGTGGCGAGCCCTACGTCCTGTTTGGGGATCAAGTATGGCGCCTTGCGCTTGGTGTTGGGTTGAGATCAGGTGCCCGACTAGGTACCCGGCCCTCCTTTATATAGTCCAGGGGGCAGGTTCCTAGTCGGTTACAAGGCAGGAGTCCTAGTAGGATTACACAGAATGAGTCCTAATAGGATTATAGAGGAATTTTACTAGGAGTCCGTCTTCTTCCTTCCTTGCATGAGTACCCGGGGAGTATGCCCGACAAGCCCCCGAGCACATTGTAGTCGAGAGTAGTAGTTCAAGTAGTCTTGAAGCCTCTGCAAGTAGTTCTTGAGCGTCCTGAGTACTGCTTGGAGAAGTCTTCAATAGTACTTGAACTGCCACGAGGCTGGAAGGTGGTCCAGCTCATCTGTCTTGAAGTCGAGATTATATGGAAGTGCGATTGCAAAATCGCACTCCATATGGAGTAGCCCCCGAGCCTTAGGTTGAGTTGCATACTCTAGCTGAGGGTCAGTCGTGATTCTGAATCTTCTGTCTTGAAAAAATTGAACGATGGGTGTAGCATAGTAGCCCCCGACCCTTGAAATGATTAGGTAATCAATCCAAGGGTCTTCAGTGTTCGCGAAAGCCATCATCCGTGTACTCTTGTAGCGTGTAGCCCTCGAGATAAGAGAGCCATATGAGCCACGTCAAGTAGTTGTTGGTGCGAATGCCCCTAGCTTGAGAGCGAGCGAAGCATGCTGAAGTGATCCTCGAGTAGTATGTTGAGTATAGCCCTCGAGCTGGAGAGATTCCGAGTAGTAGTTTGGCGCCGAGCCGTGGAGCTTGAGAAGTAGTTGTGCCGTCAGAACGGACTTTAGATGCGACCAAAGTCGACTTTAGATGCCGGCACTGCGGACTTTAGAATGCGACTTGAAAACCGAAGTCGACTTTGTGCCGCGCAGAGCGGACTTTTTGAGATGCGACTTGAAAACCGAAGTCGACTTTAGTTGCCGCGCGAAACGGACTTTGAGACGCAACTTAAAAACCGAAGTCGACTTTGTGCCGCGCAGAGCGGACTTTGAGATGCGACTTTAGAAGTCGACTTTAGGATGCCGCGCAGAGCGGACTTTGAGATGCGACTTTAGAAGTCGACTTTGCGCCACACGGGGTGGACTTAAGATGCAAAAAACGAAAAGCACTTTCCGGAAAGCCAAAGCGAATAAAAAATCATAGAAAACGAGTAGTTTTGCCGCCAGAGCGGGCTTAAGATTGCGACCGAAGTCGGCTTGTGCCACCGGAGTGGGCTTGGGTGCGACCGTTAGCGTCGACTTGTGCCACCGGAGTGGGCTTGTGCCACCGAAGTGGGCTTGGGTGCGACCGGAGTCGGCTTGTGCCATCAGAGTGGGCTTAGGTACCTGAGCCATGGATTTTAGACCCAAGGTACAGTTGCCGCCAGAGCGGGCTTGAAGGTGCGACCGGAGTCGGCTTGAGGGTGCGACCGGAGTCGGCTTGTGTACCTAGGCCATGGATTTCAGACCCAAGGTATGGTTGCCACAGTAGTGGACTTGAAGGTGCGACCGGAGTCGACTTGCATACCTGGGCCATGGATTTCAGACCCAAGGTACGGAGCGCGAGTACTTAGGGTACTTGGACCCATGGTACGCAGCGTGAAGACCACGTGCGCTAGGTTCCATCGTCGCCGCACCCGAGGGCCGCTTACGCCTAGGTTCCATCGAAGCTTACACACGTAGTATGCCATCGAAGCTGTGCAAAGATGCGACCGGAGTCGACTTTAAGTTGCCGCACGGAGCGGACTTTAGAATGCGACTTTAGAAGTCGACTTTAGATTGCCGCGCGTAGCGGACTTTAGAAACTGCCTCCTAGGGATAGCCCCCGAGTTGATGAAGTAGACTCGTGGCGACGTGATTGATATACCCCAAGAGTAGTCAGAAGAGTGTAGCTCTCGTGAAAACCCGCCGAGAAGCACACACAAATGAGTAGTCGGCAAGTAGTCCTACATGATGAGGAGAACAAGCCAAGAAAACAGTAATCATTTAGATAAATGACTTAACCGTTGTCGCCCGGCGTACCGATGATGAACCCGTGGCGATCGGCGATGGAGCCGCGACCGTTGTTGTTGAAGTCAACTAGTCAGAGTTGATTCCGACTAGTTGTTGGGGGCGTGACTGCCGTTCTCGACTAGTTTGGAAAACTAGTCGAGATGAATGGTCAACGCGATGCGACCGGAAGACGACGTCATGGTGGCGTGCGGCGTACTCGAAGTAGAGCCCGTGCTGCCACGAGACAAGTAGTCACGACACACGGCGTGGATGAAGTAGAGCCAGCGTGGCCGCAAGACGAAGTCGCGGCGCACGGAGTAGTCGACGACAAGCCTGGGCGAAGCGGAGTAGTCGACGACGAGCCTGCGCGAGGCGGAGTAGTCGACGACGAGCGGCGTGACGAGCCGCGTGACGAGCCGCGCGACGTGCCGAGGCACCCCGACGCGCGGCGGAGGCGAAGTAGTTGACGATGAGCTCGCGCGAGGCGGAGTAGTCGACGACGAGCGGCGCGACGAGCCGCATGACGAGCCGCGCAACGTGCCGAGGCACCCCGGACGCGCGGCGGAGGCAAAGTAGTCGACGACGAGCCCGGAGTAGTCGAGGGAGAGCGGCACGACGAGCCGCGTGACGAGCCGCGCGACGTGCCGAGGTACCCGGACGCGCGACGGAAGCGAAGTAGTCGACGACGAGCCCGGAGTAGTCGACGGCGAGAGGCGCGACGAGTCGCGTGACGAGCCGCGCGACGTGCCGAGGCACCCGGACGCGCGGCGGAGTTGACGTAGAGCCGCTGCAGCCGGGGGACGAGTACTCGCGGCGCACGGCAAGGTTGACGTAGAGCCGCTGCAGCCGGGAGACGAGTACTCGCAGTGCACGACGTAGCTGATGCAGCCATAAGTTGACATAGTAGTACTCATGTACCTCTTCCATGTGCATCAAGCGCAGATTTTGAAGTCTTGCGTGTGCATATAGCAAAACTCAAGGAATTGATTTTTTAGCCACGTAAGTTCCACAACGTTGTTTTTCTTGCCGCACTAGAGACCATGTCAGGGACAGCTCTGCTCTGCTCAGCCCTGTCTCGTGATGTGCTTGTTGATACGGATCCACTCTACTTTGAGTCTTTGACCGACGATAGCATGTTGACACAGCAGCTTCGACACGGATTCGTTAAGAGCCTCTTTGGGAGGGCTCCAAGTCCGGCTCCAGGAGCGGCTCCGGGTGGAGCCCCGCCAAAGGGTCGTTTTGGCCCCGGCTCTGGCTTCGGAGCCCCGCGAATCGCGCTCACTGGAGCCCTTTCGGACGCGCGGAGCCACAAAAGAGTGGCTCCGTCCGGCTCCATCCGACTCCACGCCACTTTTGCCGGCCATGCCCTCATGCGGGCGGCGGGGCGGAACGAGGCCGAGGCGCCATCGTCGAGCCACCGCGGCACCGCCTCCATGGCGACGGATCCGGAGCAGGCCGGCGTAGGGGAGTCGAGGCAGGCGGAGCAGGCGGGACGCCGGCGCGGCGAGCGAGGCAGGGCGGAGCGGGGCGCCGCGCGGCGGACGAGGCGGGCGCGGCGGGCGCCGCGCGGCGGAGCGGGGGGCAAGGCGAGCGCCGGCGCGGCGAGCGGAGCAGAGCCCGCGCGGGGCGGGGCGGGTCGCTCGGGAGAGAGGGGGCACGGGCAGATGCAGGTGCGCTGTGGATAAGGTGAGGGGAGGAGGGGGAAAAGGGTGAGGAAAAAGAAAAGAAGAGGGGAAAAAAGGAAAGAAGAGGGAAAATGAAATAAAGGAAAGGAAATAAAGAAAACAAAAAAGAAAAAAGAAAGGCCAATTCAGACATTTTACCACCTCAATCCAACAGGTGAAGCCGTTTTGCCAAACGTTTTCCAAAACGGCTTCAGCCTCATCAGAAAAGCCGCTCCACCGAAGGAGCCAGAGCCGAAGCCGTTTTTGGAGGAGCTGGAGCCCTGCCAAACAGGCCCTAAATGTGCGATGCTTGTTCCCTTGTCTGCCTCGGACTCGAGAAAAAAAATCAATTTGTAGCTGGACTGTGATTGGTCGTCGCAGAAAACATCAGGCTCGGATTGCAGCCCTCCAAAGACGATGTGCTTCGGCTCATCGACACGATGAGATGGAGCTGGCAGTTGGCACGGGCCTTTGCTGGCCACGGTAGTGTTGTACGCCGATACGTAATTATCCCACCGTGCATGTAGATCACGCCGAGTAGGCCTCTGCTTGGGACTTTCGACGAAACGACTTCGAATTGGAATTGAGCCGTCACGCCGAGTACCTGTGAGCGCTGAACAGATTGATCTTGTTGGCGAGGGTCCTTCGAATTCGCCCGGTGGTGATGATCACCCCTACCTGGCGCGCCAGCTGTCGGTGTTTTAGACCGGCAAACCTACCAAGGGGGCACCCGAGGTAGTAGATTGTGCGGTGAGAATCGTGATCGGGAGACCGAGAACTCGAAGGTATGCACAAGGACACGGGACACAAGATTTATACAGGTTCGGGTCGCCAAGGTGGCGAGCCCTACGTCCTGTTTGGGGATCAAGTATGGCGCCCTGCGCTTGGTGTTGGGTTGAGATCAGGTGCCTGGCTAGGTACCCGACCCTCCTTTATATAGTCCAGGGGGCAGGTTCCTAGTCGGTTACAAGGCAGGAGTCCTAGTAGGATTACACGGAACGAGTCCTAATAGGATTATAGAGGAATTTTACTAGGAGTCCGTCTTCTTCCTTCCTTGCATGAGTACCCGGGGAGTATGCCCGACAGCGGTGGACCCGCGGTAGGTAGGATTTCTTCAGGTGGTTCAATCTTGGGAAAAAATGGGATCTAGGGTTTGGTTTTGGACTTGAGTTTGCATCTGTTTGCTTCATTTCTTCCCCTAACCCGAGTGGATCTAGGGTTAGGGTAGCCTCTTATGATGCGTATGTGTGTTTCCTTCCCCTAACCCGAGCAAGATCTAGGGTTAGGATTTCAACCTTTATTCGTTTTTCAACGATTTTATGTCGAATCCAGTGTTCTCTCCCCCAGATCTAAAAGATTTGGGGTCATCTCCTTCTTCATGCTACACTGAATGATTAAAGATCTAACCCCGAAACAAATTTGCTAACTGGCTAGGACAACTGATACCATTGTTAGATCTTAAGTACTTAACCAAACACAAACACCAGTAGCTAATCTATTCGGGTAGGTACTTAATGATTACAGATAAATGACATGGCCTCCTAGATCTAGATCTACTACACCTAAAACAACTACTAAGGGAAACAGAGGGGAAACGGAGACGCAGACCATCGGGGTTGGACGAGAGCGCGGAGTCCGAAGCCATGTCGCGGGTCGAGGTCGCAGGGGCGGCCGCGGCTTGACGCAGGGGTTGCAGTGCCGGCTCGGGGACGACGGGATCACGTACGATGCGGTCGAGCATCGGGCGGTGGCACCGGGTGCGCCGGATCCACGAAGAGGGCCTCGGCGCGGCGGTGGCGGAGCTTCCCGCCGCTCCAGTGCTCCCTCGGTCGGTTAGGGTTTGTGGGGTGGGGTGTGTGCGGCGGCGCGGTGAGCCTCGTACTGCGAGCCGTGGCCCCCACCCTCTCTATATAGCACTGTGCGACGGGGGCCCACCAACCATGGATTGGTTGGGCGCCCCCGACCAGGGCGCGCTAACAAGCCCGTTGCGGCCTTTGGGCCGTAACGGTGAAGAGATCGAACTAACACAGAGCACCGCCGCGTTCCAGCCACAACCACCTCCACGAGGCCAGATTCACCTGTTCATCTGTGGTGGGATCCCACATGGACATAAAAAAAATTCTCGTCCCCAGGGCGAGGTTTGGAGGAGGACGCGGCCGTTGCGGGAGTCGAGCGCTAGCGAGCCGTAGAGGTCGGCAGGGGGGGCGCGACGGAGGATGTGGCGGGGACGAAGCGAGCGCGGACATGGAAGATGGTTGTGTCACAACGGATGTTGCAGAGGAAGCCGAGCATGGGAGGCCGCCGGCGGTGGAACTCGCGGAACCTGCGGCGGAAGCCGGGGTCGCAGACGAGGCGGCGCCAGCGCCGGCAGACGAGGGCCGCGCGGACGAGCAGCGCGGGGTCGTCCGGCGCGATGCGGAGGAGGACCTCCTCCACGAGGTCGTCCACTAGCACCTCTGCCGTCGTGCTTGGTTCAGTTTGGTTCACGTGGGGCGGCGGTTCTGCCAGCTGGGCTAAAACCCTACAAATTGAGCCAAACTTTGAGCAAAATCGTGTGAAACAAATACGAAAATGAGTTAATATATATATAATAAAGTAGGTTGCAGTCGAAGGTTTGCTTGCCCACCAAATTTGGCGGATTGGGAATTCTAAATCTCAAAAAGTTTGCAAGAGCTCTACGTCTGCGTTGGCTGTGGATGGAGTGGAAGGACCCACAAAAGCCTTGGGTTGGCATGCCCGTCCCGTGCAACGAGGGGGACCGTCGACTTTTCGCGACCATGACCACAATCTCAGTTGGGAACGGTGCTACGGACAAGTTTTGGGAATCGACCTGGCTACAAGGGGAGTCGCCAAAACGGATAGCTCCAGCAATCTACAAACTCTCCAAGAAGAAAAAGAGATCGGTCCAGAACGCGCTGGTCAATGATAATTGGATTAGAGACATCGACGTCCTAAGAATCACCTCCGCTGCGCAGCTGGCGGATTTCACCCAGCTATGGCTCAAGCTCGGGGATGTGCAGCTTGATCCTGACCGGCCAGATTCAATTGTTTGGAATGCAACTAAGCACGGCGAATATACGACGGCCTCGGCTTACGCGGCTCAATTCAAAGGCCTGCAAATCTCACCCATGGAACGCTTAATCTGGAGGGTCTGGGCGCCACCCAAGTGCAAATTCTTCTCCTGGCTTGCTTTTCAGGATGGGCTTTGGACAGCAGACCGCTTAATCAAACGGGACTGGCCTAATCAGAAAATTTGCTTCCTATGTCATGGTCATGACGAGAGCAATTTGCATATCTTCACCCAATGTCGATATAGCCTAGCGGTTTGGGACATGACCCTTTCTTGGGTTGCTGCTCATGTCCCGTCAAGAACTGACTGGTCGGCCTTCACGTCTACCGACGAATGGTGGACCGCGGTCGGGTCCATGCACGGAGCTCCGCAGAAGGGGTGGCGGTCGCTGATGATTCTAGTTGTTGGGAAATACGGAAGGAACGCAATGCTAGAGTTTTTCGACGGAAATTCCTACCCGCTGGACAACTCTTTCGCAAGATCAAGGAGGAATCGCGTGCCTGGACTTTAGCAGGGCACAAACACTTGGGAGCCATAACCAATTTTGTGGAGTAATTGTACAGTTTTTTCCTAATTTTGGGCCTAGACCTTGTTTGTTACTCTTCTCTATTTATTAATACAAATCCGGCAATCTCTGCCGGTTTTACTTAAAAAAAAAGTAGGTTGCAGTCGTACGTGAAGCGAAATTCCACAAGTAGTGCCGCCGCAGATCCATCCAAGCGATAGACACCCAGACGCACGGAAGAGCCGCCAAGAAACCATGGCGATGGCGGTGCTGATGATGGACGAACTCATCGAAGAGATACTCCGCCGCCTCCCTCCATCGGAGCCAGCGTGCCTCGTCCGCGCCGCCCTCGTCTGCAAGCGGTGGTTCGGCATCGTCTCCGACGCCGGTTCCGCGAGTTCCACGCCGCGCCGCCGACCGTAGCCGCTGTCTACAACGTCGTCGACGGCGACGCCTACGTCGCCCGCTTCACGCCCTGCGCCTCCTTCCCGGCCCGCCCCGACCACCGCGACAAGGCCGTGATCGACTGCCGCCACGGCCGCGTGCTACTCTGCGACATGCCTCCGGTCGGCGTAGATCTGTATGCTGCGTACGTACTTGTGGTACACCCTCCATGTCTGGGACCCCATCACGGACGAGCAATGGGAGGTGCCCCTTCCGTACTTATACCCTAGCGATTTTTTTATTGCGTGGTGCTCTGTTCCGCCGCCGTCACTTGCAACCACCTCGACTGCCATGGAAAGCCTTTGTCATCGTCCTCGTGTACTGCGCTGACTTCACCAACACGTTAGGGGTCCTTTGGCAGGGCTTTTCCATGTGCTTCTCCACTGACTTCTACCGAAGCCCTGCCAAACCCCTAACAAAAAAACGGCTTCCAAGCTGAAGCTATGGAGAAGCCATTTTGCAATTTGTACTACGGAGATGAAGCCAAAAATAGTGGCTTCTCGCGGCTTCTTCCCCACATGTGACATAGAAGCCACAACCACAGCCATTTTGCCAAACACTTTACAAAATGGTTTCAGCTTCACCAAAGAAGCCATTTTACTAGAGTAGCCACAGCCACAACCGTTTTAGCCACAACCGAAGTCCTGCCAAAGGTGCCCTTAATCTACGTGGTGCCCTCCATTGCCGCACTAGGCCCATGGACCAAATTTGATGTGGTTGGGTTTGGGGAAGGAACAAATATCATTTTTATAAGTGCAAATGATGGCATCTTTGTTGTTTGGCGAAACTCAGCACGGGTGATGAAGGTAGGCGGAAAGAGGGCCGTCATGGAAAGCTTCATCAACCCCCATGTTTTCCTTCCGGAGCTTCTACACTCCCGGTACTAACCTCACGCACAATTATTTACAATGTTTATGTAGTTGTTTAAATTTGACAATGATTGCTAATGACATTTAGTAATTCTGCTATATATGCTCTCTCCTAGATATATAGTAGAGCTTTCACACACTGAACAAAAGTCTGTATTGTGGATTTACGGTGCATGTGGTTATTAATAGAAACTAGGTGATTCTCCGTGCCTTGCTGCCGAAATGTTTAATACAAAAATTGAAGGTGAAATTTAAAAATAAAAACACTAAGTTGATTGCCTATAGCAACAACCTTTCTAAAAATACAACCCTACCCCTAGGAGCATCTTCGATGACTAGGCCAACAAATCCTCAAGATTGGCGAGGTAACCACAGGCACCTCGCTGTCGACGGGAACGTCGCCTACCACGCTGAAAGCACAAACGCCGTTAAATCTTGAGAAATTCGCTCCTACGGGGAGTCGAACCCAGGACCTCATGTGCTACCGGGCTCTTGTAACCACTAGGCTACATGCCCTTTCGCCTAAAAGTACAAACATTAAGGTTATTGTGTAGCAGTATTCTTTTGCAAGCATCATTATACATGGAAAACAAGTTTGTTTGTTGAGAGAGAATGTCTCTTGATTGATTGATGTTCCATGTATTTATAATGTGGAAAATTTTGTAGTGTGGTACTCGAATTGCATGCATAGATGCTATTAGTCACAGAAAATCGATGGAAGCTAAGTCAAATAGGTGGTCCTAGACTCCTAGTGGATGATGATGTAGCGGGTGATTGATGTGGTGGATTCCTAGATGAGGTAGATAGTTTTCATGTTGAGAGAGATAAAGTTAATGATTCTTAGCGGGGTGCATCTATATAGGTTACTAGGTGATTCCCCGCACATTGTCGTGGGATTTGAGAGCTTTTCGGTAAACTTTCATGTGTCATACTGGAGCTTTTATGTTAATGTTAAGCCACTACGGTGACGTGTTAGTGGATATTAAAAGAAGATCAACTGGGCAGCTGATATTAATTGTTGGTTTGGGTGGAAAATGATGTATATATGTTGATGTAGCGCATTGAATGCAGCTGATGTGGTGCAGTGAGAGTTAATAGAAATCCAACCATGACTTATGACTTGTAGTGCGTTTCATCTATATAGTTGCATTTGATATAGATATAGATATATACACACCTGTGTAGCTAAATAATCTCATATTCAGCTTATTATCTGCTGCAAGCTTTTTTATTTTTTTTGGGTGAAGTTGTCCTGTAATCTGTATGGTACCTAGATCCATGAAGTCGATTTTTTAGTTCTTCTCGAGTCCATAAAGATGTCCGAAAGGATCACGTCGTTTGTAGCTCATGTTAATCTTTTTTAAAAAAAATCTTTATTTGTGTATTTCCTGCAGCATTGGAACCACCAAGGTTAGGCTGCCACCAAGGTTAGGCCTCCTACTCACTACCGGAATTTCAGTCTTTGCCTAGAGTCTGGTTCTGTGCCGAGAGCCAAATAAAAAACTCTCGGCAAAGAATTCTTTGCCGAGAGTTTTTTATTTGGCTCTCGGCACATTTAAAAACACTTGGCAAACATGCTTCTTTGCCGAGAGCCAAACAAAAGCTCTCGGCACAGAAAGAAACACTCGCCATAGATTTCTTTACCGAGAGCTAAACAAAAAACTCTCGGCAAAGAAAATTTAAAAAATCATTTTTTTGCCTCCAATTTTTTTCTATTCTCAACATACGCTTATACAAAACTTATGCTCAAATTTGGCACAATTTCAACTCTATTTGCTATATTTAAAAATTTTACTCCTTTCTAGGTATTTTTTCGTACGCGTTCGATATGAACTGCAAGTGCATGAAATCATATAATAAAGTTGTTAGAAAAATGATATCATGTCCATGAGACATCTCTAAGACCATGTACACGAAACGAAGTTAAATTTCTGGCATTTGGTTCTATATGCATGATGGAGATCGTGATGTAGAAAGGATTTAAATTGCATAAAATTCAAATGAAGTTTGAAAATCACGAAATTTGTCAAGTGCTCATGATATCACATGTGGAGGTTGTGATAAAAAATTGAGACTGTTTTGAACACTTGAACACGTACACTCTTTAGAAACCGGAACATCTCACAAGAAGTTTAAGAGAATTTATACTAATGTGACTAGATTTGGTGTCTTAGAGAAATTCAAATTTGAGTTGGGCTAAATTTTTTTCTACAAGTAGTATACACCATAATTGGTGTTATGTTAGGGTTTGGAAAATTCTCACATCATTTTGCTATTTTTAAAACTAATTTTGACTCAAATTAGCTCTGCCGAGAGCTTTACTCTCGGCACAGAGGGTTTCTTTGCCGAGAGCCGGAAATCTACTCTCGGCAGAGCCAGCCCAGTAACCAAATTCGGCCCACCAGCCCACCAGCCCGTCACCGCCAAAGAAATCATATATAAGCCCCCCTAACCCTAAGCACCCGCCCCCCCCCCGCCCGCGGCCGCCCCCTCCTCTCCCCCACCACGCGCCCCCTCCTCTCCCCCACCGCCGCCACCGCCGCCCCCTCCTCTCCCTCACCACGCGCGCCCCCTCCTCTCCTCCACCAAACACCGCGCGCACCCCCCTCCTCTTCCCCAACACGCGCGCACCCCCTCCCTCCCCCTCCCCTCCCCTCCCCCCCTCGCTTGCCCCTCACCGGCGGTGAGGAGCGAGCGGCGGGGGGTGAGGTGTGGTGGCGGCGCATCTTGAGGGGTGGCCGCGCGGCCCTCCGTCGATCCCGCGCCGCCCCCCGTCGACCCCGCGCCGCCCCCCGTCGACCCCGCGCCGCCCTCCGTCCACTCCGCGCCGGCCTCCGTCTCCTCCAGCCTCGGCGGCGCCATGTGGCCAGGGACGGCAACCGGATCTAGGGCGGCCGGATCTAGGGCCGGTGGTTCCATGTCCTTCCTCCCTCCCTCTCTGTTGGTCGATGTGGTGGTGGCGCCAAGGTGCGGTGGCGGGAGGCGGGCGGTGGTGGTGGTGGTGGTGGGCGACGACGTTGGTGGTGGTGGTGGTGGAGGTTCTCGGTGGTGGCCGGTGTTCGGCGGCGGCGGTGGTGGGCGGGCGGCGGCGGTGGTGGCGGGCGGCGCCGGTGGTGGTGGCGGCGGATCCGGTGGTGGTGGTGGGCGGTGGTGGTGGGGCCGGGGCAGCCGGGCCGGTGGGCCCGCCGCCCTTGGATTTTCTTTTTTTTTTTGTTTTATGAAAACCCGCCTCGCCGAGAGCTAAGTGGGCTCTCGGCACAGCTGTGCCGAGAGTTTGGGCCCTGGCTCACGGCAGAGCGGCCTTTGCCGGCCCAGCGGTGCCGGGAGCGCTCTGCCGAGAGCAAACGGCCCTATGCCGAGTGGGTCCGGCTCTCGGCAGAGGCCCCGATTCCGGTAGTGACTGTTCAAACTGGTAGCAGTAGCTAAGCTATAGTAGTAGTCACTGATTCGAATTATGTCCCTTCTACTCTCATGATGCTAGCAACCAAAACCAGAGGGGAAGAAAAGGGCTGCGGTGAAGGAGATGACAGAGGAGAAGAAGCTGAAACATGATCCGTCACTTCACGGAGGACCTGCAATGGGCACCAGAAGCAAAACAGCATTTTCTCAGTGTCCCAGCGATGTCAACCGGAAGCAAAACAAGGCTTAATTAGCTCTTGAGCAATAATGCGATAATAATGTGAATGTGACACATATATAGGTATGCCATGCATGCTCCTTTTGCTGCACTGTGACAGAACTTTGTCATGAAAACACTTGCTGTAATGTGATCTGTTCATGGTTTCTTGGCCATAAGACAACAGGACTTTCTATGGATGGATTAGCGCTTGAAAGTTACTCCAGCTTTGGAGCTGTGCATTTAATTGAGGATCTGGTATATATTACCATGATTTTTTCTCCCAATCATTGATTATTGATGCCTGAAAATATTGGGATGATATAGATATTAATAGCTCATACCAGCATTTTGAAAAGATGTGCTTCTTGATTGTCTGGTAAGCCTGCTAATCATCTATGGCAATGACATGGACCCAGGAACCAGTGGCAAAACAGTGACTTTGTTGAAGCACAATGAACTGACAGACAGTTCAGACTTCAGACAGTACATTTGGCCATCAGCTAGTGTCCAGATGAGATAGCAGAGCAGCAGGGCATGTGCAGGAGCACACAACATTGCAGCAGAGCCAGGTTGAACCGTTGAGGTGGGACCGTGGGACTGGCGGCTCTGCCAGCTGGGCTGCATGGCTCTACAAATTTGAGCAAAACCGTGTCAAAGAAATACAAATATGAGCAAATATATATTCCTGTCTCCGTCAAAAATGAATTTCTTCCTAAAGTGCTGCCATATACTCGTAGCTAGTAGCTTGTGAACTACTCCCTCTGTGACTTTTTCGTACAACTCTGACTGTTCATCTTATTAAAAAATTATTATAAATATGTAAAAGGATAAGGAAAATTAAAATATCTACAATAGTAAAGTATGTACTCCATATTGGTATTAGAAGACGTTTTTGACTGTGACACGGTCTTCAAAACACAACTTTGACTTATTTTTAAAAAAGATATTTATTTAAAAATGGTATATTTATACTTTTATGAAAGTATTTCTCAAGACAAATCTATTGATATGATTTTCACATTTTCAAACTCAATACCTTAAAAACTATTCATGATTTATAATCCCAATGTTTGACTTAAACCTTGTCATAACCGTCTTCTAATACCAATACGGAGGGAGTAGCAAATAAAATAAATGGTACTGCCTCCATACCCATAAATCAAGTCGTTTTGGACAAGATTTCAATCAAACATCGAGAATATAAATCATGAATAACTTTCAAGTTATTGAGTTTGAAAATGTGAAAACTACATGAATATATTTGTCTTGTAAAATAATTTCATAAAAGCATATACATATGTTTGTTTAATAAATATTTTTACAAAAATAAGAAGTCAAAGTTATACTTTGGAGACTGTGCGGTTGTCCTAAATGACTTGATTTATGAGTACAGAGAGAGTGCTTGCATATTTTTTGAATAAAATGAATGATCAAAGTTGTAAAAAAAGTCAACGACGACAAATATTTTGATACGAAGAGCAAGGAAGTCAGCCTGCCACGTCGCGGGGATGTCGATCGGCCGCATCGCCTCGCCAGCACATGGCAGTCCTCCCAACATCGCGGCGTCCTCAAAACTGAGAGTCATCTCGCCGACGGGGAGGTGGAACGTGTGCATCTCTGGTCACCACCAGTTCACGAACGCGGCGATCGGCGGGGCGTCGAAGTTGAACCGCGTAAACTGCTCCGCCCGGGGAACCTCAGCTCGTAGCATGTCCCCCTCGACCAACCGCGCAACAGGGAGTAGTCCTGCAGCGCGTTGCCTGAAAAAATAATAATTTACTTAAGACAATTACTATTGTAATTTGTAAAGAAAAGGAAAAATAATAAATATGAATTACGTACTTCGGAATCCACCGCGGGTGTATCGGCAACAACATGCGGGTCCTCCGGCAACGTATCGCGCCAAGCGGACGGCCGAGAACAGCCGACACGTACGAGCGGTGCTGCCGGTCCACCGCCGCGTCGAACAACTCCGGCCTTACGTAGTCCAGCGGTGCAGCCATAACTGCAAAAAACATAAAATTTAATCAAATTATGTCAACTATAACGATTTCCTACAAGTTTAAGACAAATTTAAATGAATTATGTGAATTTAAATAATTTTCTACGAATTTTAGAGCAATTTAATCAAATTATGTCAACTATAACCATTTCCTAGAAGTTTAAAATGAATTTAAACGAATTATGTGAATTTAAATAATTTTCTACGAATTTTATAGCAATTTAATCAAATTATGTCAACTATAACGATTTCCTACAAGTTTAAAACAAATTTAAATGAATTATGTGAATTTAAATAATTTTCTACGAATTTTAGAGCAATTTAATCAAATTATGTCAACTATAACCATTTCCTAGAAGTTTAAAACGAATTATGCGAATTTAAATAATTTTCTACTAATTTTGTAGCAATTTAATCAAATTATATCAACTATAACCATTTCCTAGAAGTTCAAAACGAATCTAAACGAATTATGTGAATTTAAATAATTTTCTACAAATTTTAGAGCAATTTAATCAAATTATGTCAACTATAACCATTTCCTAGAAGCTTAAAACAAATTTAAACGAATTATGTGAATTTAGATAATTTTCTACGAATTTTATAGCAATTTAATCAAATTATGTCAACTATAACCATTTCCTAGAAGTTCAAAACGAATTTAAACGAATTATGTGAATTTAAATAATTTTTTCTACAAATTTTAGAGCAATTTAATTAAATTATGTCAACTACAACCATTTCCTAGAAGCTTAAAACGAATTTAAATGAATTATGTGAATTTAGATAATTTTCTACTAATTTTATACTTTAATCAAATTATGTCAACAATAACCATTCCTTTCCTAGAAGTTCAAAACGAATTTAAATAATTATGTGAATTTAAATAATTTTCTACAAATTTTAGAGCAATTTAATCAAATTATGACAATTATAACTATTTCCTAGAAGTTTAAAACGAATTAAAACAAACTATGTAAATTTAAACATACCTATACCTAAGTTAACTAAACTAAATTTCTAAACAAATTTAACTAAACTAGGTTAACTAAATTAAATTTCTAAACTAAACTATTTTAACTAAACTAATTAACTAATATAACTAAACTAACTAATTAAATCGGACTAAATTTAGAAAACATACCTCAGAAGCGCTCCGAAGAGGTTGAAAGACGAAGATTTGAAGGGAGCAGTGAGGGAGTAGTGGGGGTTGGCGGCAGGGAGCGCAACCCCTTATATAGGCCGGCGCTGCCGCCGTGGCCCGTGGCGCTAGGATTTTCTGACGCCGTGGGCCGTGGCGCGTGGCGCTAGGAGTTTTTTTGCTTTCTTGGGTTTGTAAAGTGGTAATAATGGTAATGATACCGTACCCATAAAACTAGTCGTTTCAGAAAAGATTACAGTCAAACATTGGGAATAAAAATCATGAATAACTTGTTGAGTTTGAAAATGTGAAAACTACATTAATAGATTTTTCTTGCAAAATACTTTCATAAAAGTATACATATGTCAGTTAATAAATATTTATAAAAAATAAATGTCAAAGTTATGCTTTGGAGACCATGTCACTGTCTTAAACGACTTGTTTTATGACTATGGAGGGGGTACTCTCGTGTGCTCTAGAATATCAGCTTGCAATATTCCTTTTGTTGTTATAAATGATCTTGCCATTTCAATTACTTCTCGGCAGTAGTTTTATTTAGCTTGTTGTGGTCTTGTTGGGTTGTACTAATGGAAAACCATTTTTTTACAACCCGCATTGTGTTGTCAAGAAGCTTTAGCATGGTTACATTTGTGTGGTCAAACAACTAGTTGAGCTCATATGTCCGCATATGGCCAGAGTTACTATTTTTTCGTGCTTATCATTAACTATACGAATGGTGTGCTTCCTTTGCATGTTATTTCCACTGAGTTGCAAAGCATTTAGCTCTGTGAACTACACAAGTTTAGTCAAATTTTGAGCAGAACAGTGTCAAATCAAAGAGTTGTTTGGAGCAAATATCCCTGTCGGCTACATGTTGCTCAACTCACTGTATCTGCTGCCTATGGCAACCCCAGCATATTTGGGCTTCAGACAATATCAATGCTCCATCATTCAAATACCTAACCATTCAGATTCCAGACAATTCTTCCATGTAAGGTAAGGGGATGTGTAACAGTGAGTTTGTCTATTTTCAGTTAGCCATTTACATGTGTGCAGAGAACCTGACACTCAGAGTCAGCATGTCACAACAGGAACGAAAAGATGAACTACTTGCTCGTTGATCATGGATCTAGGCACAGCAAAGAACATGATGGTATTCAGGTTACAGACTTAAGCTCCAGGGGAACTTGACGGTCAAGGTGATTTTTGCGCTACTTTTCACCCCCTAGCGCTCCTGTGAGACCCCATGCAGAGTGTTCACCTGATGAGTTTCCAAACTGCAGAAACTAGCATTCTCCTCTATAATCCAGAAGCACATTGTTTGCCTGCAGGTAAAGAAGTTGAAAGTGAGTTATCAAGTGATGATCTCTTGTTATAATATGAACATGAATTTCACATTAATAGCAACTACCTATCTAGTCAAACTGCTTGTGCTGAAGTCTCAACAGGAAACACTGATGGATAGATTAGTTAAATAAACATGTTGTAACTGTAATGAAATGGCTGCTACAAAAGGGCAGATACATGGACGTCAGATAGCATTGCAGAAATGCGAACATGGACCCCGCTAGTAGTACCAGGAAAACTTACAACTGAACCATAAGGTTCTGAAGGTGTTTCATCAAATGTTGAAGAATTGTAGCAGTGGTCATATCAAACTTAAACTGAAGTACTGAACTACAGCCATTTTCAGAAAAGCAAGCACAGAACATCATCTACTAGCAGGCAAACTTGTTTACTACAGCTGAACCATAAGGTTCCAAAGGTGTGTCATAAAAGGTTGAAGTAATGTGGCAACTTTGCTCATATCAAACTCAAAACAGAAATAGTCATTTTTCAGGAAAGCAAGCACATATCCAATGTAGCATCATTCCCAAGAGACCCTGTTAAACATGAACTGAACAAAAGCTCCAGCAAAGGCTAGAATACGTTCATCATTCATGATCAGGACAAAATCCAAACAATTACAACTTACTTCTTGCTTTGGACTCATCCGTTCAGGGAGAAGCTGATACGTACTTGCGAAGATCTGCAGAAAAGAGAAACAGAGTGAATATATGTACATTCAGTTCCAACTGGCCGTTTTAAGTATGATACTAAAATATTCTTTTTAACATGTGCACACGAAGCATGGAAGGAGATATGATATTTGGGCACAGATAAGTAACAATATTCTCAATTGCAGTGCTCAGCATAAAGCACAGATGATAATAAACACAGGTATCTGTCTTTCTTGGGTTTGGTGGACAAATTACCAGCACAGATTAAATTTAGATCAATTGTCAAAATCTCGTCATCCATCCATAACATATCCAATAGATATTCAAAATTCCTAGGCATCTCCAATCAGTTTCAAGGACCCACAACATTAATAAAAAAGGTAGGAATAGCAAAGTTCTACATTCACATCAGTTTGATAGATTCACTGATCCATAGTTTCATATAGCTAACTTGACTACAAAGTTGTAGAAATTGGGCAATCATGGAGTAAGCAAAGCTGTACGCCTGTACCTGGGGTGTAGAAGCTCGTGTAAGGAACAACACCGAAGGTTTGACCATCACCACAGTCGTGCTCCCTCGCCTGTCGAGACTTGGGATCAATACTGAACCAAGCATCCTCCGTCGTCCCCACAAAAAAGAGCCCAACGCCATGTGCAAAGCCAACATAATCACTTCGAATGGTGGAGGCAGCAGCTCCGAGCAGCGTCCTGAGCTCAACGGATTCCTTTCGCATCCATATAGCATCTCCCTCGGATCCGTCTCCATCTCCATTGACCACAGAAAGAGTTTGCAGTTCTCTTCTCTTGCGAATCCCAACACACCATCCTCCAATGTCGTGAGCACGGCGAAGTCCGAATGGTAACCAGGAGGCAGGCGAATCTCGGACGGGGTCCTCATGACCAAGGGAATCTCAGACTCAGACACGCTCCTCATGCCCAAATCGAACTTGAGAAGGATGTTGGTTGCATCAATCAAGAAGTAGAGTCCATTCCCCACAAGGGCAGTAGGAACCAATTGGATCCCATGCGATGGGGATGGAGGGCCATAGATCGGCCGGCTCCAGGTGCCAGCCGCCGATGAGTAGACGTACACGCGCATCTTGTCAGGGCGGTCGGAGTTCAGGAAGACGACGAGGAAGGGCCCGCCGCCGCGCCGAGGTGGTCGCGAGAGCCGTGGGCGGCGCACACCACCGCGGCGTTCCAGCTGGAAGGCGAGCGCAGCGGCGGGCGGGGGCAGGCTCCCACAGGTCACCCGTGACGGGGTCCCGGACCTCGAAGTGGGGTCCCCCGGGGCATGGTGGCGAGGAGGACGCGGCCGTGGCGGGCGTCGAGCGCGCGGCGGTGGCGGCGTTCGGCGCCGCGCGGGAGGAAGGGGGTGGCGGGGACGAAGCGGGTGACGTAGTCGTAGCCGTCGTCGTCGTAGGCGTCCCCGAGGTTGGCGAGGAAGCCGAGCATCGGGGGCGCGCCGTGGCGCAGGGCGAACCGGCCGCGGAAGCCCGGGCGGAGACGATGCGGCACCACCGCTTGCACACGGCGGCGGCGCGGAGGAGGCTCACGGGGTCGTCCGGCGCCGGGCGGACGAGGTACTCCTCGACGAGATCGTCCGTCAGCGCCTTCTCCATGCTGCTTTCTTGGCCGGGCATCGGACTCCGGCGAGCGGCGGGGGCGCCGAGTATTTGGGCGGCGGCGGGGCGGCGAGAGGGAGACGGTTGGTGGGGATGGGGAATCTGCGGGTCCGGATCAGATGGATTCGGGTGGGCCCGGAGGCCGTTGTCCCTGTACACTGATATACACGGTGGCAATTTGTTTTCCGGTTTTCTGTTTCAGTTTGTTCAGAACACAGGCAAATCTTCCTTCCAAACAAACTAGCAGGCAAACTTGTTTACTAAACTGTACTCAAACTGAACTACAGAGTCATTTCCCAGGAAAAGCAAGGCACATATCCAATGTAACAATCATCCCAACAGGCCCTGCCAAGCATGAATTGAACAAAAGCTCCAGCAAAGGCCAGGCAAACGTTCAACATTCATGATCACGACGAATTTCAAAACAGCTATAACTGAGCATGGCAACTTCTATCTGCTGGTAGCCTGGTACACTAGTCTGAAGCAATTGCAACATTCAGTTCACTTCAGTACAGTTCACCAATATCCCAGACTCCCAGCATGTTTTCGCCCTTTTGAAACTCAGGTCAGGTGCCACTCTCTGCAGACGGTGCCTTAAGCTGTCGAGCTCAATTCATCTATAGTGGGCGTGCAGTGAACCCAACAATTCATACAGGCTTTCATCATTTTCTTCAAATATTTTTCCGTGCAACTGAAAACAGAGGCTTAAAGGTTCAGAGTTTCAGAAAAACAGTTACAGCAGCATGAGTTCTTCTACTGCACATTGCAGGCAACTGGGAAATGTAGTATACATGTCAACGGCTGACACCATTCTACTTTCTACTGTACATGTCAACGGCTAACAAGATTCAGTGCATTGATGTTCAGATTTCACAGAATGCATTGGTATTTCTGAACTGCCTGTCTTCCCTGCACTACAATGTTCAGACTTGCAGTTTCCTGCTGATTGCATAAGCATGGCGAATTTGAAGTGTTAAAATCATAGGCTGAGGTACTGAACATCTTAAGCTCTGATGACAGATCATGGAGCATTGATTATCAATTCACATTGAATTCATCAAAACTGACACTGTAGAATTTTACAATGGATATCAGTGCTGACGATGCATCAGTTGACAGTAATTTGCTCAAGGCCATGGCCTCATGCTTGCTTGGGGTCACTGAATCTCAAAAGAAGGCGATGGGTGGAGGCAGCTCCCGTTCTTGCACCTCCCTATGGCGCGCTGGCCTGAGCAATCCTCGTCCCCTTCTCCGATGTGGATTTGGCCGCAGCGACGGCGGTCTGGAGCAAGCCGATGTGGAACGCGCACCGAGGGCAGAGCAGCCACTGGGGCGCAGGGGCGAGGGCGACGACCGCTGGCTTCGTCACGAGCGCCGGCACCAACGCCGACGCCGACGCCGCGCCGGGGCCCTCGTCGTTGGCCGCCGTCCTCGTCCTCTTGCTCGTAGTCGTCGACGCCGATGAGTCTTCGTCGCCATCCGCCGCTCTCTTTCCCTCCTCGTTCCCACGCACCGCGGCCGTCGTCACGCCGGAGATCTTGTTCCCTTCGTGCGCTGCCGCCTTCTCCGTGAGCCCGGGCGCCGCGGACGTCGCCGCGCCGGGTACCTCGTTCTCGCCGTCCGCCGCCTGGTTCTTGACCCCGGGCGCCGGGTACGTCTCCGATCTTGATTTGGCCGCAGCGACGGCGGTCTGCACCAAGCCGATGTGCAACCCACACCCAGGGCAGAGCAGCTTCTGGGGCGCCGGGGCGAGGTCGACGACGGCCGCCTTCCTCGTGAGCTCCGGCGTTACCGCCAACGCCGACGCCGCGCCGGGGTCCTCGTCGTCGGCCGCCATCCGAGCCCTCTCTCTGGCAGTCTTCTCCATGAGCCCGGGCGCTGCGAACGTCGCCGCGCCGGAGACCTTGTTCTCGACGTCCGCCGCTAGCTTGTCGATCCCGGACGCCAGGTGCATCGTCGCGCCGGATGCGTCGTTCTCGCCGTCCGCCGCATGGTTCTTGATCCCAGGCGCCATGACCGGCGCGGCCGCGCCAGAGCTCTCGCCGTCGGCGTTCTTGACATGGAGCGTCGCCGGGCTGAACCCCTTGTAGTCGTCCGCCTTCCTCTTGTCTCCAGGTGCCACCGCCGCGACAACCGGCGCGCCGGGGCTCGCCTCGCTGTCCGCGGCCGCCACCGCCGCAGCGACGCAAGATTCCTCGACGGGCGCCGCCGCGGCGGTGTCCGGGTGGCGCGGGCTGCGGTACACCTTGCAGAGGACGTGGCGCTGCACCTGGTCCCTGAGCCCGCCACCGCCTTCATCGTCGTCGTCGACGTGGAGGCGGAGCTCCTGCATGATCCACCCGGTCCTGACCGCCGCGCCGTCCGCGCCCCGCGTCATGTAGGAGAAGCTCTGACGGTACCCGACCTTGCGGCGGCCGTCGAGCGGGTCGAGGACGGGCTTGGGTCCGCCCTCGGTGTTCCACCACCCGGTCACGGTCCCCGTCCCGGTCTCGGTCTCAACGGTGCGCGACTTGCGGCGGCTGTGGGGGCTCTTCGTGTGGAGCGTGGAGAGGAAGTACCACGCGCGCACGCCGTCCGGCGCGACGGCGGCCGCGTAGCGGTCGGTGAGGGCGTTGGGCTTGTCGGCGTAGAGGTCGGCCAAGTGCACGAAGCCTCCCTGGGGGCGGACGCCCTGCGCAACCCAGGGACGGAGGTAGGACTTGACGAGGACGACGTCGGGGGGGTGCGCGTCGATGTTCAGCGCCGCGCCCGCCGCCGCCAGCGAGGACCTCGGGACGGGGATAGGTGGTTGCCTCGGCAGCATCTTCGTTGGTCGGAAATCGGATGCGATACGGAATGCAACGGCAAGGGCGCTGCCGCGGCGTGATTTATAGAGTGGGGAGGCCGGTGCTGGGTCGGTCCGCCGTCAGTTGGACTCGAGGAGGACCGGAGGAGGCGCGTACGGAATTTTCTTACTAATTCTCAAAAATAAAATAAATAGTCTGAAATTAGCGGGTGGGCTGGATCCGTCCATTCGGCTGGGCTCATTTCAGCTGTTCATTGGGCTGCGAGGCTGGTAGAGTAGATTTTTTTTATATATTTAGTTTCTCGTGATTTTCGAAAAAATAATAGGTCGAATCAAAATTTTCGATAAATGTACATCTGACGCCACGCCGTAGCCCCCGGCGTCAGGCTCCTGTTGCCGCATCCCACGACGTTAAGTCCCTGCCGCCCTGGCAAGCGGCGGCAGGAGTCAAATTCCTGCGCCAACGCTGCTAGCATGGCGCTAGGAACCTGCCGCCGAGCGGCACGGCGGCCGCAGGCCCTTAACGCCGTGCCACGCGGCAGTAGGATTTTTTTTTAGTTTTTAGTTTTTTTAGTTTAAAACGACCAAATATCAATTGCAAGCATAATCAGAAGGGAATATCGTAATCATCGACGAAGGAATAGTCACAAACGAATATACATAATCACAAAGGGAATAGTTTATACAAAATAATAGTACTACATCTAAATGCGCCGGCCCCTCTTCCCCCCTAACAGCTCTAGCGCAAGCCCAGGTGTGGTCCCGGTCGTACGTCCACGGGTTAGGTGCCCTGACGACCCGTGGTGCTAGCTGGTCGGGAGACGGTGTCGTCATGGCCGCTCGCGACGAGCCTACGCGCATCCGGTGTCACTCGCCGGCCGGTGTCGCTCCGCCGCCCTCCCTGTGACATTCCTCCCCCCGCCCGGTGGACGCTCGACACCCGCCGGTGTCGCTCCGTCGGTCCCCAACCGTGACGGCTGAGTCAAAACCGGTGGTGGCGGTGTGTGAACTGTGACGCAGATAGCTCGTCGGCCTACTGCGGGGTGCCCTCCATGGTTGCCAGAACGTCATCGACCCGAAACTCATCCCAGGCCAGCTGGTCGTCGGTGCCCGTGTCAAAACCACCAGGCTGAGCCTGGAACTGGAATAGAGGCGGAGTGGACGACGAAGGAATATCTGTCGCCGAAAGCTGAAGCGGCGGCGGCGGCTGCTGCTGTCGAGGCTAGACTATCGGAATAGGCGACGGTCGCCCTGTACGATTAGAATATAGTATAATCACAACCCCAAAACAATTGCGTCCATTAGTTGAAAATAAGGTCTACTGAAAGTACCTGCGTCGGGTGCAGCAAACGGCCGCTGCACGTAGGCCGGCGGGCCTTGCGCCTGTGGGTGGTGATGTACCCTCGGAGCCGAGAACCCGCCGGCAAAGGTAGCAGGCGTCTGCTACGAAGACGCTGTGGAGGTGGAGCTCGAGGACAACACTGGGTGGCGCGGAAGGAGAGGAATCTCTATGGCCCTAGCGTAGTTCACGACGGTGGAATACCTCATGGTCGCAGCGAGGATCCTCTCGTACGTGCTGCGGTGTTCCTGAGACCCGCAGGTTTGGCACTGCGCGATCGCGCCCGATGCGAGCCGCGCGACCTTAGCCAGCGCGTTGTGCTGCGCACAAAATTAGATACACATGTTTTAATGAAAAGTCATATGAATGTATTATGTTTGCAGTATCGTAGCTTACCGCTGTGTCGGCGGTCTGGTCTCGGTGCACCGGGTAGGTCGCGTCCGGCAGTACCCTGTCGTGGTCCGGCACAGGTGGCGGTGGCGTGGTAGCAGGCACGTACGTCGACCCGATAGGTACCACTGAAGGTAGGCTACCCAGGCGGCAGCGTCGTGAAGGCGGTGCTCGGTGACGACGTTCTGCTCGTGCGCCGCGGACGCCCACTCTACCACGTACGACTGCAGCCTGTCGAAGAACGACGTCACCGCAGCCACGCCCTTACGCGTCCACCTAGCATAGAATATGAAACATAAAATTATTGGCAACTGAATATTCGTAACGGAAAATACTTAGAACTGTCAAATGTTAGCTCACCTGTGCGCGCTAGGCGGCAGACGTGGCGCAGCGGGTACCAGAGCTGCCTGGAAGAGGTCGAACTGCCTCATCACCCGGTGGACAACATACTACTCGACGTAGACATCGAAGACCAGTCGTCGCCGCATCAGCCAGTAGGCCTGGTCTCGGGAGCACAGGGACGAGAGCCCTGTGGTGCGCGGACAACGACGATGGCAGGAGCGTACGACGTCCACCCGACCTGTGCATCGACCATCCGGTCAATCTGACCATTGAAGTCCTTGTAGGCCTTCTTCGGCTGCTCCCCAGCCCAAACGTGCTGCAAAAAAACGAGAAAAGTTAAGTGAATTGAACTACAGAAGTCATAACGCGAAGAATCACGTAAAGGGAGGTCATTACCTCCCGGAGACACCACAGGGAACCCATGGTGGGGAGGTCCGCTGGGTCGGTGCCGTCAGCCGCCGCCTCGTACTCCGAGAGGTCCGTCCTTTGCCGACCGATGTCGAACCACTCGTGGATCCACATCTGGACCAGGAGAGGGCACCCCAGGAGGATCGCCTCCCTACTCGTTGGCCTCGTCACTGTTGAACACAGCCCCCTGTAGGTAGCTGCCAAAACAGCGTTGCCCCAGCTGATCTGGGTCATCTGCTTGAGGGGTGCGTCGGCGATCCTCTAAGCCCAGGGGATCATGCACTGCGACACGGAGTCTCCCGCTGACTCGCAGAACAGCACCCACCCGAACAGCCAGAGTAGGTAGACCTCCAGAAACCTGTCTGACGTCTGGTCGTCGGCATCGTCCGCCATGTAGTCAGCCTGCAAACACAAAAATGTCCGGCGTCACATTCGTTTAAATGCATACAAACGTTGAAAATAAGAGCTAGAATCACGTACGCTGAACTGCTGGATCCAAGTCCAGGTGGGCTCGTGGGTGTCGACAAAGGGCAGGTACGGCGCCGGCGCGCGATCGTTCCGAGGAACGTTCGCGAACCGAGCAAGGAAGTCAGCCTGCCACGTCGCGGGGATGTCGATCGGCCCCATCGCCTCGCCAACACATGGCAGTCCTCTCAACATCGCGGCGTCCTCTAGACTGAGAGTCATCTCGCGCGACGGGGAGGTGGAACGTGTGCATCTCTGGTCACCACCGGTCCATGAACGCGGCGATCAGCGGGGCGTAGTCCAGCGGTGCAGCCATAACTGCAAAAAACATAATTTATTCAATTTAATCAAATTATGTCAACTATAACGATTTCCTAGAAATTTAAAACGAATTTAAACGAATTATGTGAATTTAAATAATTTTCTAAGAATTTTAGAGCAATTTAATCAAATTATTTCAACTATAACCATTTCCTAGAAGTTTAAAATGAATTTAAACGAATTATGTGAATTTAAATAATTTTCTAGGAATTTTAGCGCAATTTAATCAAATTATGTCAACTATAACCATTTCCAAGAAGTTTAAAATGAATTATGTGAATTTAAATAATTTTCTACGAATTTTATAGCAATTTAATCAAATTATGTCAACTATAACCATTTCCTAGAAGTTCAAAACGAATTTAAACAAATTATGTGAATTTAAATAATTTTCTACAAATTTTGGAGCAATTTAATTAAATTATGTCAACTATAACCATTTCCTAAAAGCTTAAAACGAATTTAAATGAATTATGTGAATTTAGATAATTTTCTACTAATTTTATAGCAATTTAATCAAATTATGTCAACTATAACCATTTCCTAGAAGTTCAAAACGAATTTAAACGTATTCTGTGAATTTAAATAATTTTCTACAAATTTTGGAGCAATTTAATCAAATTATGTCAACTATAACCATTTCCTAGAAGTTTAAAACGAAATAAAACAAACTATGTAAATTTAAACATACCTAAGTTAACTAAACTAAATTTCTAAACAAATTTAACTAAACTAGGTTAACTAAATTAAATTTCTAAACTAAACTATTTTAACTAAACTAACTCACTAATCTAAGTTAACTAAACTAATTAACTAATACAAGTAAACTAACTAACTAAACCGGACTAAATTTAGAAAACATACCTCAGAAGCGCTCCGAAGAGGTTGAAAGCCGAAGATTTGAAGGGAGGAGTGAGGGAGTAGTGGGGGCTGGCGGCAGGGGGCGCGACCCCTTATATATAGGTCGGCGCTGCCGCCGTGGCCCGTGGCGCTAGGATTTTCTGACGGTGTGGGCCGTGACGCGTGGCGCTAGGAGTTTCTTTTGCTTTCTTGGGTTTGTAAAGTGGTAATAATGGTAATGAAGTTGTGACGTCCGAGCATGAAGGGCGGAGTCATCGACAGTTCCAACCTGAGACGTGCCGACGTCCGAGCATGAAGGACGGAGTCTAACCCCCAGATACGAGCACGACCGAGCGTGGGGATGGGCTGTTTGAACGCCCTTGAGGTATGCACTAGTCATGTTATATTAATGTTTAAACACACTCTAAGATTTGCATTACCGAAACACTTAAGTCAAATGTTGTAGGTCGAGCTTGCAGAGAAGCGGGCTCTACGCCAGCAGCTAGCAGACCATCTAGCACAAGAGCGGGCTCAGCAGCAGGAGTATTTCCGGTCGCGGCAATGGCGAGTAAGTTCGAGGAACTTACTAGACGTCAGGTGGTATGACTCTACCACCAGGGCTCCTAGCTCTTATCACTCCGCCCCCCTCCACAGGTGTTTCCGACATAGCAAGTCCTCGGTACTCCGGTGAGTATGATACCAAAGAGTTTTTGGTTTTCCTGTCTAATCATGTCTAACACTTGCAATCTTGTCTCCTTTGTGCAGCCTTTCTCGACGGGTTCGAATCAACAGGCTCCAAGTGGTGAGCAAGTCCTCCAGTCGCCCGTCCCACCTTTCCCACCGCACGAGCACTCACCGTAGGCCCTTGGATTTAGTTGATCATGTTCTGAACTTGTTTCGTTGGATTTGAGACATTTTGTGGATTTGTGGACTTGTTTCGATGGACTTGTGGTGTGTCTGAACTTGTGGATACATGCGGTGTGTATGAACTTGTGGATATGTATATATATATGTGTGTGTGTTTGTCAATGTGGAAAAAAACAAAATGTGGCCTCTTTGCCGAGCGGGCCGTCGGCAAAGGGGCCTTTGCCGAGGGCATTTGGCAATGACGCTCGGCAACTCTGGGAAAAATCTGCACAGCTAGGGTGTTCCCAGCTTTTCCGAGCGTAGTTGCACGGGCCCTTAGCAAAGTTTTTTTAAAATAAAAAACCGTCTTTGCCGACGGCCTTTGCCGGGGGCTCTCGGCATAGGTTTTTTTCAAAAAAAAAGAAAAACAGCCTTTGCCGACGGCCGTGCCAGGGACTCTCGGCACAAAATTTTTTTTGAAAAAATAAAAACACCCCTCTTTGCCGACGGCCCGGCCTCTAGGCCGTCGACAAAGAAGGGTTCAAAAACCTTCAACTTAACCCCCCCCTAATGACTACTTTTTTTAGCCGACGGCCCACTGTGGGCTCTCGGCACAGGCTGTGCCGAGAACCTGGAGCTCGAGTGCTCGGCAAAGAATCATGGTCGAGAAAAAATTTCCCGTCGGGCCTGAGCTGAGAGTTTGATGCCCTTTGCCGAGAGTTTCAGGCCCTCGACAAAGCCTGGATTTCCAGTAGTGTCTCCTTCAAAAATGAACTTCTTCTTAAAGTGCTGCCATGTACTCCTAGCTAGTAGCTTGTGAACTACTCACACAACTTTGACTATTCATCTTATTAAAAAATTATTATAAATATGTAAAAGGATAAGTAAAATTAAAATATCAACTCCATCCTCAAATAGATGAGGTTAAGGACAAAGAATTTAGTTCATTTTGAACTAAATTTCTGTCCTAAACATCATATAATTAATGATGGATTTAGTACAATAGTAAAGTATGTAGCAAATAAAATAAATGGTACTTGCATAACTTTTTGAATAAAATGAATGATCAAAGTTGTAAAAAAGAAGTCAACGACAAATACTACGAAGAGAGTATTTTTTTAGCTTTCTTGGGTTTGTAAAGTGGTAATAATGGTAATGATATCCTAGTACTCTCGTGTGCTCTAGAATATCAGCTTGCAATATTCCTTTTGTTGTTATAAATGATCGTGCCATTTCAATTACTTCTCTGCAGTAGTTCTATTTAGCTTGTTGTGGTCTTGTTGGGTTGTACTAATGGAAAACCATTTTTAGCATGGTACACTTGTGTGGTCAAACAACTCGTTGAGCCCATATGTCTGCATATGGCCAGAGGTACTATTTTTTCGTGCTTATCATTAACTATACGAATGGTGTGTTTCCTTCGCATGTTATTTCCACTGAGTTGCAAATTATTTAGCTCTGTGAACTCCACAAGTTTAGTCAAATTTTGAGCAGAACAGTGTCAAATCAAAGAGTTGTTTGGAGCAAATATCCCTGTCGGCTACATGTTGCTCAACTCACTGTATCTGCTGCCTATGGCAACCCCAGCATATTTGGGCTTCAGACAACTATGTTGCACGGATACGGATACGCGTATCGGTATCGGAAGGATACGGATACGCGGATACGCCAATTTCCTAAAAAACCCGATACGCGGATACGTTTAATATTTAAAAATAAAATAAAAAATAATAATGCATGTCTAAATTATTACAAAACAACAAGTCTCAAGGTCTCAAATACAGTAGTCTGCAATTTAGGCATTGTTCATGCTACAGGAAGTTCCTATTCCGCAATTGTGTTGTCATCCACAACATCTTCAGCTTCATGCTCGGGCCGTGTAGCATCCAAACCAAAAGTCACAGCTTGCAATTACGGTTCATCAAGGGACAAGTCAGCCACCTCAAGAATGCCAATACCACCAAGTGAATCAAAAGAATCCCCTCCTACATCCCACATCCTTGTCTCTCCCGTCTTGTACACATCGGTTCTTCTCGGATAGATGTCTCGGTTTGAGTGCACAAAGACCGCATCTTCAAAGACGCTCCGGAGTTAAGGCATTTCTCCCGAAGACTATGGACAAAGCTATAGGTGCTCCAATTTCTTTCACAGCAAGAAGATGAGGCTGGTTGGCTAAGCAATTTCATGGCCAAACTCATCAACATGGGAGCAGATTGTCCATGATTTGTCCACCAAGTCATAGGGGAAACAGCCCATCTATCATGGATTGAGTCGGGATCATTAAAATCTTCCGAATGACTAGAGAACCTTGCATACTCTTCTTTCACTTTAGCCAAATCTTCTGGGTTGGGAAAGAATTTCTTGAAGCAAGTCATCCTCATTTTTGACACCTCTTTATCTTTGTGGGGTGGTTCACGGCCAGCACCTTCTTCAAGCCACTTTTTGCTATAATATCTGTAGTTGTCAATTGGCTTTACGATTTAGTGAATGGAAACAAAAAAATCCGAAAGTCATAGGTGAACTAAATGAAAAAATATGAATGGCAATTTGTACCTTGGATTAAGTGAATGAGCTAAACAAGTGTAGTGGATTATTTCCTTTTGTCCACCTAGCAATCGATATGTCATAAATAACGAGTACAAGTCCGACTCCTCATCTTCTTGCTTGCCCTCATATCGATATATGACTTTCTTCACCTTCTCTATCATTGAATCCCACATCTCATAAACTAAGTGAAGGCGGGGGTGTGTCGGTGTCCGTCATACGAATCATTTCATATATTGGAGTGGTAATCTTAAGAATGTAGTCCACCTTGTCCCACCATACATCATTAAGTATCAAGTCCTTGACAATTTGGGCTGTTGGAGTTGGAGAATCATCTTTGGCCTCTTTGTAGATGCTCCATTTGTCACTAATCACCATTTGCTGGAGGGCTGATTTTACCTCAACAAACCTCTTCAACATACATACAACAGAGGCAAATCGTGTTTCAGCAATAGAAAGTAACTTCAAACGGCTGAACTCATTGAACATTGAAAGCCGCATACCATGGTTCATGATGAAATTCTTTATCATAGAAGCCTCAGTTTTGACATCATGAATAAATTCAAGTTGCTGCCAAACAAATATATCATCATCAGAAGGATTTTTTCCTAACTTTGGTTCACATATATTTTTCATAGCAAGGTTGAGGGTATGCACAACACATGGTGTCCAAAATATGTTCTTATACTCAGCCTCAATAATGAGACCAAGACCTTTGCAATTTGCGGCATTGTCCGTGATGATTTGCACTACATTATCTCGGCCTACTTCATCAATTATACCTCTCAACTTTTGAGCAATGTATTCCATGTCTTTGACCTCACCTTGACAATTATCAGCCCTCAAGAACATAGGTGACTTGTCACAAACAGCAACAAAATTGATTATTGGTCGCCTTTGAGGATCCGACCAACCATCGCGTGCATTGTTACTCCCTTCTCTCGACCATGTGCTCTTTGTGCTCTCCAACAATCCCTCTATGTGCCTCCTTTCTTTTTCGAAGTCCCTCTCTACATCTATTGTAACCGGGGATCACATAACCTTGCATGTTGCGGCCGCAAGCAAATGCAAAGGCTTCTCGAAGGTATGGATTTCTCAAAAAATTGAAAGATACCCCTCCGGAATAAATTGCTCTACGGATCAAAGCATCCAAGTGGTTACGGTCTTCCGGTCTCCAAGATTTTTCCAATTGAGTAAGGGGCCCCCTCTTGAACCTCTTGTTGATGTCACCGGTATCGCTCGAGGAAGGAGCAAGATGGCGCAGAAACGCTTCTTGACTTGGATCTTTCCACCGCATCCTTGCACTTTTCAATTTCCTTTCTCATTGCACTAAGCATTTCATATGTAACCTTAGGACATTTAGCTATTCCCTTTCCCCCAATCTGCAGCAAATGAGCTTCAACTCTACTGTAACTACTCAGTTTTTGCAATGGACAGTACTTGCATCTCCACAAAGTATTTCCTCCACCAGATTTTGGCCTCTCTAAAATGGTGACATGATCCCAAAGTGGAGCCTTGATGTTTGTGGTCTCTGTGGCTGCAGATCCTACGCTAGCACTGGCACTGGCACTGGCACTAGCACTGCTCAAATTGGGAGACGCCATCTACTGCAAGTCTGCAATACTGCATACAAGCAAAGCAAGAACTCACTAACTCCATTGCTGAAACAGAGATTGGGGAGATTGGGGACAGGAAATCAAGCAGCAACTGGCTATTAACGCAAGAAGAAGAGGAGATCGAGATCGGGGAAGGGAGATTAACTCACGAGGACTGGAGGCCGGACGGGCGCGCCGCGCGAGTGGCGAGCAGGGGCGCGGAAATCCACTGGAGAGCAGGGGCTGTGCTCGTCGCCGGCGAGCAGGGAGTCGCGGCGGGCGGAAGTTGCGGTGAGGCTCGTCGCCGGTGGCCGCGGGCGGCGGGCGGAAGTCACGGCGGGCGGGCGCACGCGCGATGCGGCGCGATACGGCGCGATGCGGCGGGGGCGACGGGGCAAGCCGAGGCAGGGGCAAGGGCAACAGGATATGGTGGCTTGTTGTTGGGCTGGGCCGTATCTGCTAGCCCTGATACGCCGTGTCCACAAATTGGATACGTACCGGCCCACGTATCCGAATTTCGCGAAAATAATAAAAATCGGATACTTCCCAGATACGTATCCGTCGCGTATCCGTCGCGTATCCGTATCCGATACGTATCGGATACGCGATACGCGCCTTCAGTGAAGTATCCGTGTAACGTAGTCAGACAATATCAATGCTCCATCATTCAAATACCTAACCATTCAGATTCCAGACAATTCTTCCATGTAAGGTAAGGGGATGTGTAACAGTGAGTTTGTCTATTTTCAGTTAGCCATTTACATGTGTGCAGAGAACCTGACACTCGCAGTCGCATGTCACAACAGAACGAAAAGATGAACTACTTGCTCGTTGATCATGGATCTAGGCACGACAAAGAACATGATGGTATTCGAGTTACTGAGACTTAAGCTCCGGGGGAACTTGACGGTCAAGGTGATTTTTGCGCTACTTTTCACCCCCTAGCGCTCCCGTGAGACCCCATGCGAGTGTTCACCCGATGAGTTTCCAAACTGAGAAACTAGCATTCTCCTCTATAATCCGGAAGCACATTGTTTGCCTGGCAGTAAAGAAGTTGAAAGTGAGTTATCAAGTGATGATCTCTTGCTATAATATGAACATGAATTTCACATTAATAGCAACTACCTATCTAGTCAAACTGCTTGTCTTTGAAGTCTCAACAGAAACACCGATGGATAGATTAGTTAAATAAACATGTTGTAACCGTAATGAAATGGCTGCTACAAAAGGGCGGATACATGGACGTCGATAGCATTGCGAAATGCGAACATGGACCCCGCTAGTAGTACCAGGAAAACTTACAACCGAACCATAAGGTTCGAAGGTGTTTCATCAAATGTTGAAGAATTGTAGCAGTGGTCATATCAAACTTAAACCGAAGTACCGAACTACGACCATTTTCGAAAAAGCAAGCACGAACATCATCTACTAGCAGGCAAACTTGTTTACTACAGCTGAACCATAAGGTTCCAAAGGTGTGTCATAAAAGGTTGAAGTAATGTGGCAACTTTGCTCATATCAAACTCAAAACGAAATAGTCATTTTTCGGAAAGCAAGCACATATCCAATGTAGCATCATTCCCAAGAGACCCCGTTAAACATGAACCGAACAAAAGCTCCAACAAAGGCTAGAATACGTTCATCATTCATGATCGGACAAAATCCAAACAATTACAACTTACTTCTTGCTTTGGACTCATCCGTTCGAGGGAGAAGCCGATACGTACTTGCGAAGATCCGAAAAAGAGAAACAGAGTGAATATATGTACATTCAGTTCCAACTGGCCGTTTTAAGTATGATACTAAAATATTCTTTTTAACATGTGCACACGAAGCATGGAAGGAGATATGATATTTGGGCACAGATAAGTAACAATATTCTCAATTGCAGTGCTCAGCATAAAGCACAGATGATAATAAACACAGGTATCTGTCTTTCTTGGGTTTGGTGGACAAATTACCAGCACAGATTAAATTTAGATCAATTGTCAAAATCTCGTCATCCATCCATAACATATCCAATAGATATTCAAAATTCCTAGGCATCTCCAATCAGTTTCAAGGACCCACAACATTAATAAAAAAGGTAGGAATAGCAAAGTTCTACATTCACATCGGTTTGATAGATTCACCGATCCATAGTTTCATATAGCTAACTTGACTACAAAGTTGTAGAAATTGGGCAATCATGGAGTAAGCAAAGCCGTACGCCCGTACACACGGGTGTAGAAGCTCGTGTAAGGAACAACACCGAAGGTTTGACCATCACCACAGTCGTGCTCCCTCGCCTGTCGAGACTTGGGATCAATACTGAACCAAGCATCCTCCGTCGTCCCCACAAAAAAGAGCCCAACGCCATGTGCAAAGCCAACATAATCACTTCGAATGGTGGAGGCAGCAGCTCCGAGCAGCGTCCTGAGCTCAACGGATTCCTTTCGCATCCATATAGCATCTCCCTCAGGATCTGTCTCCATCTCCATTGACCACAGAAAGAGTTTGCAGTTCTCTTCTCTTGCGAATCCCAACACACCATCCTCCAATGTCGTGAGCACGGCGAAGTCCGAATGGTAACCAGGAGGCAGGCGAATCTCGGACGGGGTCCTCATGACCAAGGGAATCTCAGACTCAGACACGCTCCTCATGCCCAAATCGAACTTGAGAAGGATGTTGGTTGCATCAATCAAGAAGTAGAGTCCATTCCCCACAAGGGCAGTAGGAACCAATTGGATCCCATGCGATGGGGATGGAGGGCCATAGATCGGCCGGCTCCAGGTGCCAGCCGCCGATGAGTAGACGTACACGCGCATCTTGTCAGGGCGGTCGGAGTTCAGGAAGACGACGAGGAAGGGCCCGCCGCTGCAGTCGAGGTGGTCGCAGGAGCCGTGGGCGGCGCACACCACCGCGGCGTTCCAGCTGGAAGGCGAGCGCAGCGGCAGCGGGGGCAGCTCCCACAGGTCACCCGTGACGGGGTCCCGGACCTCGAAGTGGGGTCCCCGGGCATGGTGGCGAGGAGGACGCGGCCGTGGCGGGCGTCGAGCGCGCGGCGGTGGCGGCGTTCGGCGCCGCGCGGGAGGAAGGGGGTGGCGGGGACGAAGCGGGTGACGTAGTCGTAGGCCGTCGTCGTCGTAGGCGTCCCCGAGGTTGGCGAGGAAGCCGAGCATCGGGGGCGCGCCGTGGCGCGGGGGCGAACCGGCTGCGAAAGCCCGGGGCGGAGACGATGCGACACCACTGCTTGCACACGGCGGCGGCGCGGAGGAGGCTCACGGGGTCGTCCGGCGCCAGGCGGACGAGGTACTCCTCGACGAGATCGTCCGTCAGCGCCTTCTCCATGCTGCTTTCTTGGCCGGGCATCGGACTCCGGCGAGCGGCGGGGGCGCCGAGTATTTGGGCGGCGGCGGGGCGGCGAGAGGGAGACGGTTGGTGGGGATGGGGAATCTCTGGGTCCAGATCAGATGGATTCGGGTGGGCCCGGAGGCCGTTGTCCCTGTACACTGATATACACGGTGGCAATTTGTTTTCCGGTTTTCTGTTTCAGTTTGTTCAGAACACAGGCAAATCTTCCTTCCAAACAAACTAGCAGGCAAACTTGTTTACTAAACTGTACTCAAACTGAACTACAGAGTCATTTCCCAGGAAAAGCAAGGCACATATCCAATGTAACAATCATCCCAACAGGCCCTGCCAAGCATGAATTGAACAAAAGCTCCAGCAAAGGCCAGGCAAACGTTCAACATTCATGATCACGACGAATTTCAAAACAGCTATAACTGAGCATGGCAACTTCTATCTGCTGGTAGCCTGGTACACTAGTCTGAAGCAATTGCAACATTCAGTTCACTTCAGTACAGTTCACCAATATCCCAGACTCCCAGCATGTTTTCGCCCTTTTGAAACTCAGGTCAGGTGCCACTCTCTGCAGACGGTGCCTTAAGCTGTCGAGCTCAATTCATCTATAGTGGGCGTGCAGTGAACCCAACAATTCATACAGGCTTTCATCATTTTCTTCAAATATTTTTCCGTGCAACTGAAAACAGAGGCTTAAAGGTTCAGAGTTTCAGAAAAACAGTTACAGCAGCATGAGTTCTTCTACTGCACATTGCAGGCAACTGGGAAATGTAGTATACATGTCAACGGCTGACACCATTCTACTTTCTACTGTACATGTCAACGGCTAACAAGATTCAGTGCATTGATGTTCAGATTTCACAGAATGCATTGGTATTTCTGAACTGCCTGTCTTCCCTGCACTACAATGTTCAGACTTGCAGTTTCCTGCTGATTGCATAAGCATGGCGAATTTGAAGTGTTAAAATCATAGGCTGAGGTACTGAACATCTTAAGCTCTGATGACAGATCATGGAGCATTGATTATCAATTCACATTGAATTCATCAAAACTGACACTGTAGAATTTTACAATGGATATCAGTGCTGACGATGCATCAGTTGACAGTAATTTGCTCAAGGCCATGGCCTCATGATTGCTTGGGGTCACTGAATCTCAAAAGAAGGCGATGGGTGGAGGCAGCTCCCGTTCTTGCACCTCCCTATGGCGCGCTGGCCTGAGCAATCCTCGTCCCCTTCTCCGATGTGGATTTGGCCGCAGCGACGGCGGTCTGGAGCAAGCCGATGTGGAACGCGCACCGAGGGCAGAGCAGCCACTGGGGCGCAGGGGCGAGGGCGACGACCGCTGGCTTCGTCACGAGCGCCGGCACCAACGCCGACGCCGACGCCGCGCCGGGGCCCTCGTCGTTGGCCGCCGTCCTCGTCCTCTTGCTCGTAGTCGTCGACGCCGATGAGTCTTCGTCGCCATCCGCCGCTCTCTTTCCCTCCTCGTTCCCACGCACCGCGGCCGTCGTCACGCCGGAGATCTTGTTCCCTTCGTGCGCTGCCGCCTTCTCCGTGAGCCCGGGCGCCGCGGACGTCGCCGCGCCGGGTACCTCGTTCTCGCCGTCCGCCGCCTGGTTCTTGACCCCGGGCGCCGGGTACGTCTCCGATCTTGATTTGGCCGCAGCGACGGCGGTCTGCACCAAGCCGATGTGCAACCCACACCCAGGGCAGAGCAGCTTCTGGGGCGCCGGGGCGAGGTCGACGACGGCCGCCTTCCTCGTGAGCTCCGGCGTTACCGCCAACGCCGACGCCGCGCCGGGGTCCTCGTCGTCGGCCGCCATCCGAGCCCTCTCTCTGGCAGTCTTCTCCATGAGCCCGGGCGCTGCGAACGTCGCCGCGCCGGAGACCTTGTTCTCGACGTCCGCCGCTAGCTTGTCGATCCCGGACGCCAGGTGCATCGTCGCGCCGGATGCGTCGTTCTCGCCGTCCGCCGCATGGTTCTTGATCCCAGGCGCCATGACCGGCGCGGCCGCGCCAGAGCTCTCGCCGTCGGCGTTCTTGACATGGAGCGTCGCCGGGCTGAACCCCTTGTAGTCGTCCGCCTTCCTCTTGTCTCCAGGTGCCACCGCCGCGACAACCGGCGCGCCGGGGCTCGCCTCGCTGTCCGCGGCCGCCACCGCCGCAGCGACGCAAGATTCCTCGACGGGCGCCGCCGCGGCGGTGTCCGGGTGGCGCGGGCTGCGGTACACCTTGCAGAGGACGTGGCGCTGCACCTGGTCCCTGAGCCCGCCACCGCCTTCATCGTCGTCGTCGACGTGGAGGCGGAGCTCCTGCATGATCCACCCGGTCCTGACCGCCGCGCCGTCCGCGCCCCGCGTCATGTAGGAGAAGCTCTGACGGTACCCGACCTTGCGGCGGCCGTCGAGCGGGTCGAGGACGGGCTTGGGTCCGCCCTCGGTGTTCCACCACCCGGTCACGGTCCCCGTCCCGGTCTCGGTCTCAACGGTGCGCGACTTGCGGCGGCTGTGGGGGCTCTTCGTGTGGAGCGTGGAGAGGAAGTACCACGCGCGCACGCCGTCCGGCGCGACGGCGGCCGCGTAGCGGTCGGTGAGGGCGTTGGGCTTGTCGGCGTAGAGGTCGGCCAAGTGCACGAAGCCTCCCTGGGGGCGGACGCCCTGCGCAACCCAGGGACGGAGGTAGGACTTGACGAGGACGACGTCGGGGGGGGTGCGCGTCGATGTTCAGCGCCGCGCCCGCCGCCGCCAGCGAGGACCTCGGGACGGGGATAGGTGGTTGCCTCGGCAGCATCTTCGTTGGTCGGAAATCGGATGCGATACGGAATGCAACGGCAAGGGCGCTGCCGCGGCGTGATTTATAGAGTGGGGAGGCCGGTGCTGGGTCGGTCCGCCGTCAGTTGGACTCGAGGAGGACCGGAGGAGGCGCGTACGGAATTTTCTTACTAATTCTCAAAAATAAAATAAATAGTCTGAAATTAGCGGGTGGGCTGGATCCGTCCATTCGGCTGGGCTCATTTCAGCTGTTCATTGGGCTGCGAGGCTGGTAGAGTAGATTTTTTTTATATATTTAGTTTCTCGTGATTTTCGAAAAAATAATAGGTCGAATCAAAATTTTCGATAAATGTACATCTGACGCCACGCCGTAGCCCCCGGCGTCAGGCTCCTGTTGCCGCATCCCACGACGTTAAGTCCCTGCCGCCCTGGCAAGCGGCGGCAGGAGTCAAATTCCTGCGCCAACGCTGCTAGCATGGCGCTAGGAACCTGCCGCCGAGCGGCACGGCGGCCGCAGGCCCTTAACGCCGTGCCACGCGGCAGTAGGATTTTTTTTAGTTTTTAGTTTTTTTAGTTTAAAACGACCAAATATCAATTGCAAGCATAATCAGAAGGGAATATCGTAATCATCGACGAAGGAATAGTCACAAACGAATATACATAATCACAAAGGGAATAGTTTATACAAAATAATAGTACTACATCTAAATGCGTCGGCCCCTCTTCCCCCCTAACAGCTCTAGCGCAAGCCCAGGTGTGGTCCCGGTCGTACGTCCACGGGTCAGGTGCCCTGACGACCCGTGGTGCTAGCTGGTCGGGAGACGGTGTCGTCATGGCCGCCTGCGACGAGCCTACAGCATCCGGTGTCACTCTGCCGGCCGGTGTCGCTCCGCCGCCCTCCTGTGACATTCCTCCCCCCGCCGGTGACGCTCTGACACCCGCCGGTGTCGCTCCGTCGGTCCCCAACTGTGACGGCTGAGTCAAAACCGGTGGTGGCTGTGTGAACTGTGACGCGGCTAGCTCGTCGGCCTGCTGCGGGGTGCCCTCCATGGTTGCCGGAACGTCATCGACCCGAAACTCATCCCAGGCCAGCTGGTCGTCGGTGCCCGTGTCGAAACCACCAGGCTGAGCCTGGAACTGGAATAGAGGCGGAGTGGACAACGAAGGAATATCTGTCGCCGAAAGCTGAAGCGGCGGCGGCGGCGGCCGTCGTCGAGGCCGGATCGTCGGAATAGGCGGCGGCCGCCCCGTACAATTAGAATATAGTATAATCACAAACCCAAAACAATTGCGTCCATTAGTTGAAAATAAGGTCCACCGAAAGTACTGCGCCGGATGCGACAAACGGCCGCTGCACGTAGGCCGGCGGGCCTTGCGCCTGTGGGTGGTGATGTACCCTCGGAGCCGAGAACCCGCCGGCAAAGGTAGCAGGCGTCTGCTGCGAAGACGCTGTGGAGGAGGAGCTCGAGGACGACGCTAGGTGGCGTGGAAGGAGAGGAATCTTTATGGCCCCTGCGTAGTTCACGACGGCGGAATACCTCATGGCCGCAGCGAGGATCCTCTCGTACTTGCTACGGTGCTCCTGAGGCCCCCAGGTGTGGCACTGCGCGATCGCGCCCGATGCGAGCCGCGCGACCTTAGCCAGCGCGTCGTGCTGCACACAAAATTAGAAACACATGTTTTAATGAAAAGTCATATGAATGTATTATGTTTGCAGTATCGTAGCTTACCGCCGTGTCGGCGGTCTGGTCTCGGCGCACCAGGTAGGTCGCGTCCGGCAGTACCCTGTCGTGGTCCGGCACAGGTGGCGGTAGCGCGGTAGCAGGCACGCACGTCACCCGCGTCCGCGTCCTCGGTAGGTACCACTGAAGGTACGCTACCCAGGCGGCGGCGTCGTGAAGGCGGTGCTCGGTGACGACGTTCTGCTCGTGCGCCGCGGACGCCCACTCTGCCACGTACGGCTGCAGCCTGTCGAAGAACGACGTCGCCGCAGCCACGCCCTTACGCGTCCACCTAGCATAGAACATTAAACATAAAATTATTGGCAACTGAATATTCGTAACGGAAAATACTTAGATCTGTCAAATGGTAGCTCACCTGTGCGCGCTAGGCGGCAGACGTGGCGCAGCGGGTACCGGGAGCAGCCTGGAACAGGCAGAACTGCCTCATCACCCGGTGGACGGCATACGGAAGCCATAACGCGAAGAATCACGTAAAGGGAGGTCATTACCTTCCGGAGACACCACAGGGAACCTATGGTGGGGAGGTCCGCTGGGTCGGTGCCGTTAGCCGCCGCCTCGTACTCCGAGAGGTCCGTGCTTGGCCGACCGATGTCGAACCGCTCGTGGATCCACATCTGGAGCAGGAGAGGGCACCCCAGGAGGATCGCCTCCTTACTCGTTGGCCTCGTCACTGCTGAACACAACCCCCTGTAGGTAGCTGCCAGAACAGCGTTGCCCCAGCTGATCTGGGGCATCTACTCGAGGGGTGCGTCGGCGATCCTCTGAGCCCAGGGGATCATGCACCGTGACACGGAGTCTCTCGCTGACTCGCAGAACAGCACCCACCCGAATAGCCAGAGCAGGTAGACCTCCAGAAACCTGTCTGACGTCTGGTCGTCGGCATCGTCCGCCATGTAGTCAGCCTGCAAACACACATAGGTCCGTCGTCACATTCGTTTAAATGCATACAAACGTTGAAAACAAGAGCTAGAATCACATACGCTGAACTGCTGGATCCAAGTCCAGGTGGGCCCGTGGGTGTCGACGAAGGGCAGGTACGGCGCCGGCGCGCGATCGTTCCGAGGAACATTCGCGAACCGAGCACGGAAGTCAGCCTTCCACGTCGCGGTGATGTCGATCGGCCCCATCGCCTCGCTAGCACATGGCAGTCCTCCCAACATCGCGGCGTCCTCCAGACTGAGAGTCATCTCGCCGACGGGGAGGTGGAACGTGTGCATCTCTGGTCGCCACCGGTCCCTGAACGCGGCGATCAGTGGGTCATCGAAGTTGAACCGCGTTAACCGCTTCGCACGGGGAACCTCAGCTCGTAGCCTGTCCCCCTCGACCAACCACGCAATAGGGAGTAGTCCTGCAACGCGTAGCCTAAAAAAATAATTTACTTAAAACAATTACTATTGTAAAGAAAAGAAAAAATAATAAATATGAATTACGTACTTCGGAATCCACCATGGGTGTATCGGCAGCAACATGCGGGTCGTCCGGCAACGTATCACGCCAGGCGGACAACCGAGAACAGCCGACACGTACGAGCAGTGCTGCCGGTCCACCGCCTCGTGGAACAACTCCGGCCGTACGTAGTCCAGCGGTGCAGCCATAACTGCAAAAAACATAATTTATTCAATTTAATCAAATTATGTCAACTATAATGATTTCCTAGAAGTTTAAAACGAATTTAAACGAATTATGTGAATTTAAATAATTTTTAATGAATTTTAGAGCAATTTAATCAAATTATGTCAACTATAACCATTTCCTAGAAGTTTAAAACGAATTATGTGAATTTAAATAATTTTCTACGAATTTTATAGCAATTTAATCAAATTATGTCAACTATGACGATTTCCTAGAAGTTTAAAATGAATTTAAACGAATTATGTGAATTTATATAATTTTCTACGAATTTTAGAGCAATTTAAACAAATTATGTCAACTGTAACCATTTCCTAAAAGTTTAAAACGAATTAAAACAAACTATGTAAATTTAAACATACCTACTCCCTCCGGTGCAGGTTTAGAGGTCCATCTGGGCGTCGCGTCGATTGCGAAATAGAAGGGCATCGCGGCCTCGCGCGGGTGATTTGGACGCGAATACCCCTAATTAACTGCGATTTGTGCTTCGTACTCGACGCCGCCCGTTCCCGGTTCTCGTACTCCTCCCTCCGTATTAATCACGCACGCGCGCCTCGCCTGCATATCTGGTCGGTCGTTCCATCTGCTCGCCTCCATCCGTTCCCGTCGCCGCTCGCCTCCATCCGCTCGCCGTCGCCGCTCGCCGTCGCCGCGCGCGGCCTTCATCAGCTCGGCGCGGCTCGCCATGGAGGCCGACGGCGACTTCCTTCTCTCGTCGGGCTCGGACGATGAGTTACTGCTATAGCAGGACTCCATGGCCTCCTCGCCGGACTCCATGGCCGGCTCGCCGGACTCCATGGCCGCCTCGCCTGACTCCATGGCCGGCTCGCCTGACTCCATGGCCGCGACGATGGACAACGAGTTGCGGACTCCGAGTCCGTCCCGGTTGTGCCCGACTCGAGCCATTTGACGTCGTGAAGGATTCACGGGCGGTGGACCGCGTGCGGTGGAGGTCGTGGCAAAGCCGGCGAGCTCGACCTCGGCCCGTTTTTGTGTCGCCGATGTAGAATCATCCATCGCACACGCGAAGAGTGGAATCTTGTTCACGTGTATCGTCCATGCTCTCGTTGCGGTGTGGTGAACAAGGAGCACAAACATGACGCTAGCATGTATGGTGAAAAAGAGTGGGACTGCAAGCATGATTGTGTCACCAAACCATCGGTAAGTTCATGCTTAAAACAAAATGTTCTCGTTACACATGGTGATGAGTCCTTTGCAGCTAAGATATGCCTAACAATTCAGCCTCTAATTAGCATATTTATGCCTACATTGCAGCTAATGTAGCCTCAGCTTCTTCTAGCAAATTTGGTGGACAAGGAATACTAATAGGCAGCATGTCTACTCTTTCTAATCCCTCCTTGTTCATGTGAGGGATTTTGTATCCGTTGCTTCCTTTCTTCTTCATTGATTCCAACAAAACAGTTTGTAATGTTAAAAATAGGCGATTTGCTTTGTGTGGACAGAACTCCATGAATGCCTACAAAAAACATTGCTGCCATTAGATGAATGTGATCATGAAAAATGTGGAAAATCATTGATAAATGTTTTACCTCTTGCACTGCTGGTACTAATGCTTGAATAGTTCTTGCATTTTTCTTGTATTGGATTGTTTGAATTGCTCGGAAAAACCCCAAGTCTAAGATGTTGAAATCAGGAGAGTTGGGAGGTTGGCTAATGATGCGAAAATCAAAACCATGTTGCTTTGCTGCCTCACAAAACAATGGATCATCAACCTTCAAATGTGTAGGTGCATTGTCTTGTTGAATGTAAATAGGACTTCTCACATCCTCTCTTGTCCACTTGGCTCTAATGGCCGGCAAAATCTTGTTAATCATGAAATCGCGTATGACATCTCTTGTGATATTTTGAATGGGCTTCATAATCAAATCTCCCCTAACACGGCCGGTAGCAGCATTTCCTCTCATAGCCGGTTCATAAGTGACAAAAGGAAAGCACCCAATTTTACCATCAAAAATGCACTCCCCATCTCTAAACCTTGGCCGAGCAACAACAGTGATAAACATGAGCCTAGGGATGTAGTTTTTGTTCTTGCAAGTTCTAATTGGGTCATCTTCTTCAGGGAGGAGATAAACTCTCTCTGATTTTTGATATAGGTAAAACCATTTCTCATCAATGTGAACGAAGTCAAAGAAATCTCTAAACCTTGCATCACCATTCACCCCCCTCTTGATCATGTCAATACAAAACTGCATTCTAGTTTTTCTGTTTGCAGGAGTGAGGAAGGGTTTTAGGCTACTAGAATGACGCCTAATCTTTCCTTGTCTCAAGTATCTAATCAACTTCCATTTGCTAATGTTTAGCCTTGCACAAACATCCTCTAGGGTCATCCTATCCTTTAGAGGGACATCACGCAAAACTTCCAAATCAACCGGTGTTGGTTTACGACCAACTCTCCCTTTTTTAAGACTACCAACCTCAACTGGCACACCATTCTGAAGTTGTGTTTTACCTCTCCTCCATACGCGACGAACTGACCGAATGTGAAGATCAAATTGTTCGGCAACAATTTGGGTATCCTTCTTGTGGAGTTTGCCGTTGTTGCTTCTCGCCAACAAGGTTTGATACACTTGCTTCCTCAATTCTTCAGTCATCTCTATACGACGGTGGGAGACAGGAGCCGGACCACCATGACCTTTAAAATGCAAAAAGGAAGCAAATCATGTCCAGTAACATAACAAACATGAGCAAATGCAAAACATTGAAATGAGTTCACACAAATACCATTCATGTTTTGCATGAATTCCATATCAACCGCGCCAAACTCATCAAGAGGCAAGTTGAGATCCAAGTCTGTGCAAGCCAAGTGTGTAAAATGAGAGAGAGTACACAAAAAAAGGTTAAACCAAAATCAAGCTAAAGTGCAAACCAGGAGGTCCTTCTTCTTCTACAATGTCATGGGCTTCATCACGAGGTCCTTCTTCTTCTACAACAACATCGGCTTCTTCCTGAGGAGGAGCATTGAGGTCAAACATTGTAGCCGGCGGTGAATGAAAAGGCACGGCGAAAAAGGCGCCCTACTGTTTATATAGCGATGCACGGCCAAAAAAGGCGCCCACGTTAGCTTTTGGCGAAAAAAAAGCGCCGAAACGGAACCGAAATCGCTCACTAGCGCGCCATGGTAACAAAAAACGCGAAAACAACGCGCCCAGCACGTCCCCGAAAGCGCCATGCAGAGCCATGCAAAAAAAGCAACGTTGCGCCATGCAAAAAATACCGCATACGGGGCTCGAACCCGGGACCTCGCAGCTGCGGAGCATTGAGACGCGTTGCGCTAGCCAATCCACTGCCAATTCGTTGGTGTCCTTTAACCACCCTTTACCCTATTTATTAGGGGCAGACAAGGAAAAATTACCCCTAATAAATGACTCCTTGGTATTAGAAATCTTGTCTTGACGGACCTCTAAACCTGCACCGGAGGGAGTAAGTTAACTAAACTAAATTTCTAAACTAAATTTAACTAAACTAGGTTAACTAAATTAAATTTCTAAACTAAACTATTTTAACTAAACTAACTAACTAATCTAAGTTAACTAAACTAATTAACTAATATAACTAAACTAACTAACTAAACCGGACTAAATTTAGAAAACATATCCGAGAAGCGCTCCGAAGAGGTTGAAAGCCGAAGATTTGAAGGGAGGAGTGAGGGAGTAGTGGGGGCTGGCGGCTGGGGGCGCGACCCCTTATATAGGCTGGCGCTGCCACCGTGGCCCGTGGCGCTAGGATTTTCTGATGCCGTGGGCCGTGGGACTCCAGCCGTCGTGGGCTACAGCGTCAGATGTACATTTGTCGAAAATTTTGATTCGACCTATTATTTTTCGAAAATCATGCCAAATTAAATATAAATTTTTTTTGAGAGTACAACCAACTTCCCCAAACCCCTCCCCGCAGGTGACCTAGTCTTATCCCCAGTCCCTCCCGGCGGCGGACGCCCTACGCAACCCGGGGACGGAGATAGGACTTGACGAGGACGACGTCGGGGGGGGGGGGGGCGTCGAAGGCAGGCGCCGCGGCGGCGGCGGCGGCGCCGACGACGCCAGCGTGGACCTCGGGACGGGGATAGGAGGTGGCCTCAGCTGCACCGTCATGGTCTTTGGCGTCGGAATTGGAGGCGATATGGAATGCACGCGACGAGGGCGCCGGGTCGGTCTGCCGTGAGTTGGACTCGAGGACCAGAGGAGGCGTACGGAATTTTCTATATTTTTTGTGAATTCTCAAAAAATAAAATAAATGGTCGGACGGTCGACGAATAGTGGACCAGCTCAGTTCAACCGCCGTTTGAAATGGCAGTTGAGGGTCGGCACTAGGGCCGTCCCACTTAACCGTCGTATGAAATAATGATTAGTGTCTCGGTGACTACACGGGGCTTCTACCGCCATTCGTACGGCGGCTAGGCCCCAAGCTTATAAAAGCTGAAATTTGGCCCTCCCCCTCATTTCACCCCTCCTCTCCACCTTTCACTCGTTTTCGGTAACAGTGAAGCCCTGTCGAATCTGTGCTTCGACTTAGTAATATTCAAACTAGTGTACCTATCTCAATACTAGAAAGTGATAAAACTATTTTAGAGATACATATATGATTAGTTTAAAAGTAGTACAGTTAGTTTGGAAATTCTTTTCGAAATATTTTTATGATTAGTTTATAAATCCTAAATTATGCGAAGAGGTGGAAGCAGCGAACTGTAACACCCCATGTGTTTATTAAAGACAAATACCTCAATTAGGGTGGTTAATCATGTTTAATTGCCTCATAAACATGTTTGACATGATCTTGCACACATTTGCATAAAAGACGTTGGTCAAAATCCCAAATCATGGTCAAACCCTAAGTGCTCCAAAAGGCTAATTTGGTTTTCTTGCGCGTTCTCCAAGTTTCACTGCAGAAGTTCAAATCGGCCAATATAAAAGTTTTTCTTTATTTCTGGGAGCACATTTTTCGTAATTGGCGGACATTCAAATTTTGAGTGTAAGCTGGCCAAAATTCGAGTTGAAGGTGCTGTGAACAGTAACTCAGGGATGAGAATTTCTGCAACTTCGTCACGATATTCCCACCAATCCTTTCACCAAAACATATGTCACCCTTTGGGAAAGTTGTAGTGTTACAGCTCCTTTACAACTATTATGTTTGGAGAATTTCAACTTAGTTGTCAAAAATTGGAGTTTCGTATTTTTGAAATCGGCTAAACGAAATAAAAACTGGGCCGAGTGCCTGTGTTCACGCTCGAGCGTCACGTGCTCGCTGCCTTTCGCGCCGCCACGCGTCGAGCCCCGCGCGCTCCGGCGTACGGACGCCTCGGCGACTCCGAGGTGGACCACGCGGGCTTGGTAGACTCCGAAGGCTCCTAAGCCGTGCGCCGAGCCCGGGGAGACGGCCGACCGGCCATGCACCTCGCGCCGCACTACACGGCGACACGCGCCCTGCCGCACCTCGTGTCGCTCTGCCGCGTCTCGCGTCACCTTGCCGTCGCGCTAGTTGGTTCCGCCACGAGCTGGAAGTCCTCTGGTCACCTCGTCCTGTGCCCTCTCTTCTATTCGTGACCACAAGCCGAGCACAGCCTGGCCGCAGCTATGCTCCGCCGACGCCAAGGTCGCGCTGCCGCCAAGCTCGGCTTTCCACTCCTCCTTGACGAGTTTTCGTCGCACCTGTACCTCCTCAACCATCCACCGAGGGTCCTGTGCACCGGCCTTGACTTGCCGAGCCGCCTGGCCGCTGGCAATTGGGCCGAGGCGGACGAACCGCCGCTCCGCCACCGCCGGCCATCGCCAAAGCATCCTCCGACCACCGGACCACCTCAAATCGACCCTAGGTAAGCCTAGACCTCTCCTAGGTCCTTTCCCGGCCAAGCCCAACCTTCCCCTAGCCGGATTCTGGCGATTCCCGTCGCTAGCCGCGGCAAGGGACTACATGGCGAGGTCTGAGGTCTTTCTAGGGCTAGAACGCAAAACCAAAGGACCTGTTTGTAAGAAACCAGTTTTCAAAATCGTAGAAAAATCAGGAAAATGCAAATCCAATTTTGTTGGGTTCCTAGTGAAGAAACCTACTTTTTATAGAAAGCATGTATAGGGTTTTTCTGTGTAATTTTTAAATTAAAAATTCAAACTCAATTTGATGTATTTTTAGTGTAGTTTAAAATATACACATGCTATGGATTCGATTTTTGGATATGTTGCTCTTTATGGCATGTCCGGATCTGTGACCAAAGTTGGCATGTTTTTGATGTCTAAATTTTCATATATGATTTATGCAAGCTCTAGGCTAAATTAAGATGCTTTTTATAGACCCTTAATTAAACTTTTCTGTAACCACATGTGCACCCTAGGGCTTTTCCTTGTTGAGTAGTACCTCTAGTAGAGTGGATATGATTTTAGGAGATTGTTTAATAGGTGATTTGGATTTAATCTTGTGTAGGAGTTTAAATTCAAATTTTGAATAATAATTTGAATATTCACTTATGCTTTGGCCAGAGGCTTATATTTGACATGTATGACTTTTAGTAGAAAGATGAGACTAAAAAGATTAATAAATCTTTTTATAAGATTTATTTAAGTTAAGCTAGGCTGAAATTTGTCTTTTTCGTATAAATTAATTTATAAATGATCTTAAACTATATTTTGGTTTGTGAGCTTAAAATAGGCATATGTTTCCGTGTGCAAAAGCGTAGGCTCATTTGAAGTGTTTTTGATTTTATATGGATTTATGGTTGTAAGGTTTGTTTTATGTAATTAAATAAAGAAATGGAAATTAAGGTGTCAAATTGTGAAAGCATGTCTCGGATCTGTTTTTTTGAATTTGCAAAACACCCCCTTGATGTTTTGTGAAGTTAAATAATTTAATTTGCTTAAATATGTACATAGTCACCATCATAGTTAACCTTTAATTAACCACCCTCACCTTAATCTAATGCATATGCATATCGTGTAGAGTTGTCTGTCGGTGCGTGCACGCTCACCCAGGAGGGAGATGAGATGGTAGATGGTGAAGTGAACGAGTTGAGTGTTCAGCAAGATCTGGACCAAAGTCCAGAAGAGCCCAAGGCTAGTGTTAGTGTTGAGTCAGAGGAAGACAAGCACCGGTTCATCTAACCTTTTTGTTTAAAAGTTCATACCTTTTACATTTTAGTATTTATTGTTTACTTGTGCATTTAAGTTTCAGGAGTTGCTTTGAAACCTAGATGCATGATCTTTAGGACTCCTATGCTCTTTTACTAGTATGTTAGGACACTAGTGGCATGCTTTAAGGACACAGTACAAGTCGAGTAATGACTCATTGCTCGCGAGATGATAGGTTACTTATGTTGGAATCATAAGTTGGTTAAAATGACTCGCTCATGTGGTAAGAGCAATGGGTTCAGTCTCGACCGAGTAGCATGGTGCTGGTCTAAGCTATTGAACGTACCAAGTGCTTGTCGGGAATGTGACCGGTAAGCCTAGTACCTAATGAACCAGTGCGAGAATTTTATCGCTACTACTCTTGAGATGCGTCTCCCGGATTGCTCCTAGTAGTGCAAGTGTGATCCTGGACGTGCCGTGTGAGGGCAATCCAGTAACCTTGTACTTAGGACTGTAGCATCTTTTCCTAATCTGGAGAATGACGGGAACCGCCTGGTTGGGGTAGACACTGCACTTCGTCTACCTTCTTCCGTGTATCTTGGGTTTACCTTGCAAGGATATAAATCGATCGATCGTCGGTCACTCGCCGTTATTTGAGTCGGCTTCACCACCGGCTACCCCATACTTATTTATGGAACAGTTGATTAATATTGTTGTCAGTTTAATATTGTTTGCACCACATGCTTGTTTAGTGCAGGTGCTCACCTAGAATGGTTAACATACTAGAATATGAGCTAAAACTTGAAAATAAGGATCAACTCTTAGTCGCTTTTGGCAAAACAAACCCACCAGCCAAAAAGCCTTACATGTCTAGTTGTATTTTCTTTTTGTTGGGTAAGTCTTGCTGAGTATTCGTACTCAGCCTTGCTTAATTTGTGGTTTCAAGTAACCCCATCTGGTCTGGTTCTATTCCAGATGGTTGATAACTTGAATGGTAAAGCGATGATGAAGAGTGATATGCATGGATGGCCTCCTGTGTATATCATGCGTTTAGTTTAATTTCCGCAGTTTAACTCTGAAACATGTTTACTTTTATGTACTCAAAACCTGGTTTGTAATTTTAAATACTTAAGTGCTTATGGACTTTTATGTAATGTTGTACTCTGGTCCCACCTTCGTGTGGGCTTAGCGCATAATTCGATCTTGTGGTAAGTGATCAACCGAGCTTTACCTGGCAGAAGTGACATAATAATTCTTTGTTATTGCTTAATGGCCACGTGGACAGGCTTAGGCGATAATACGGAATTATTTTGGGCGGTTCTGTCACACGAACTTTACTAGGGGATCAAGGAGGCATCTAGGGTGGTGGAAAGGATGCAGGGGTGTAGGTCGACTTCGGCGGCTCCAGGCGGCGCTCGGGGCTTGGGCGGTGGCTGCACTTTGCACGAGTGGGGAAAAGGCGAGAGGACATGCAGGGAGAGGGGAGCTCGGGCTCCTCCTATTATAGGGTCGAGATAGGGTGGGGGGTGCTAAGGCGGTGGGGGTGAAGCTCTGGTGGGCGGCGGCCATTAAAACTCGTGGAGCTTCGATGGGTCAGGGTTTCAGGAGAGGAGGGGGCGAGGCGGCGGTGCCGACGCATTGAAGGCGCTCGGTGGAGGGAGTAGAAGCAGTGCGGGAGAGGGGACGACGCCAGGATGGCGATGCGGCCGGCCATGGGGGAAGAATGGGGTGGCTGGAGGTAGGTGGTGAAGCTGACAGGTGGGCCCTAGGTGTCAGTGGGACGGAGAGAGAGGAAGAAGAGGAGGTTGGCCGTGGGAGATTAAGTGGGCCGGAAGAATGGATGGGCCGACGGGGTGAGGAAACGGGCTGGAGGGATTAAAAGAAAAGAAAAGGATGGAGAGAGAAGTTGGGCTGTAACGCGCCAATTGGGCCGCGCGAAGGTTTTGGGCAGTTGGAAAAAAAAGAAAGGGAAGGTAGGACTGGGCTGAAAGAGATAGAGCCGGCGGGTTGGGCTAAAAGAAGAAAGAGGAAAGAGATTAAGGGAGAGTGAGTTGAAGGTGGGGTTTTTTGGACTTTTGAACTTTTGTTTTTGTTTTAAAATCCACACAACAACAAACAAAACCAATGCAAAGGCATGTATGCATTCAAACACTTGGTGAATTCCAAATTTAGATGTGGTTTAAATTAATTAAAGGCAAATTTATTTAGTCAAATTTATTTAATCCTTAGAAACTAAACCATGTTTCTAACATTATTTTCTTGTGATGGAATTTTCGGGTGTCACATAACTGATATCGATAAATTGTGAATAAAAGAACTAGACGAAATCTTCAGTGTTGCGTCCGGAGGTTAAAGCTTAGGATTTATTCGGTAAGAGCATTTGTACCATTTTTTCTACAAGTGTTGAAGCATCATCAGCGTCTCCAGGAAATGTAGTCCCTACCATTAAAGAGGTTATGGATATGGTGAAAGATTGTGGAGTACAAGGAACTGCCCTGATGCATACAACAACATCTCTAATTATGAAGCCTGAATTTAGGGAGGTCTCTAGCTCTCTAGAAACCAATGAAGCAAGGATTGATTTGATTGAGAGGGAGCATGACAAGCGTACTGATTGTCATTAGGGATATATGTGATTTCCCTATGTCTTTTTTCCAGTCATTTGTGACCAGTTTTGTTGGCTTGCTGCTTGGATATTTTAATTTATTTTGTTGCTCTGAACCAATATTTGCTTGGACATGTAATAATTAATTTTTGTTGTGATAGTTATTGCTTGCTGGCAATCAGCTTTTGCTTGCTGTGACAATTATTGCTTTGCTGTTAATCAGCATTTGCTTGTTGTGATAATTATTTGTTTGCTGTGATAATTATTGCTTACTGTCAATCAACATTTGTTTTCTCTTCTTGCTTCCTGTAGATGGATGGAAGATTGCTAGATGTAGCCAAAGAAGAACAAAAGGGTTGACTGATGCTAGCTGAACTTGCCCAACATGCTGCCGCTATGGTAGAAATGGGCAACTTGTACATTAAGCGGTATTTGGAAAAAGGTCCAAACGGAGAAATGCCAGAAAATGGAATTCAATGAGTACCACTACTAGAGAATCACACATATATTTTTGGCCCCGATACAAAAAGGGCATTTGTACAGTTGGAGACACCAAACGGTACAATATCCCCTCACAGGGGCGCGCCGAGGCCTCCTCTTCCCAGCCCGGTACAAATGCCTCACATTTGTATTGGGTGGTGCCTCCGCCCGCTACAAATGTGCTAGCCTCACATTTATATCGGGCGGAGCCACCACCCGATATAAATGTGGTGACATTTGTAACGGGTAAAAAGAAGACCTGTCACAAATGTTAATCAATTGATCGACCTGCTGGGACTTAGAAAAATTCCTGCGAGCCCTTCTCCATCCACGCGCCCTCTCCTTTCATTCTCATCACCAATCTCTCTGTACTCAATCCTTATCTCTTTCTCTCTTCCTTCTTCCTTTCTCATTTTTCTTCTCTTCTCTCACGCAGGGCAGAGGAAGGGCGTAGAGGCCAGCGGGCGAGCGAGGCGGGCGACCGGGCATGTCTGGGAGTTATTCGTGCGTTCTTGGTTTCGTGTGAATCTTGACTCGATGTGTTGTTGAAGATGCGTTGTTAAATATTATTGTGTTAGTTGTGTTGACGCGAAAAATAGGACGTCACCTCCGCGCGCATCACACGTGACTCCCTAGTTTGTAGCGAGGTGTGCCAGCCAATCTGACTAGTTGATTGATAATGGAAAATATTAGGGATCGGCTAGAGAATCGATGTTCTTTCGGTGACACGTGTACCAGCCAATCGGCCGATACGGGTAAAGCGGGATCGGCTGGCTCGAGGGCGACCGATGCGCGGGTGCGTGAGCAGATAGATCGGTTGAGATCGGGCGATCGTGACGTTCACTCGAGTAGGTCGGAATTGGCTGCGGTGTTAGAAACTGATAGGATCTAGATTGAATGGGATAATGGTGATAATAGCTAAAACCACAAGAATTGGTACGAAAACTTGCAGATCTAGCTAATATCGGTAAGGGGTAAATAAAGAACTACACGAAACCTCAACGATGCGCCCGGAGGTTAAAGCCTAGGGTTATTTGCTCACAAGCTTGCCGGGGATCAGTTGATGCAGCCGATGAACTCGAAGCACGGCGTTGCAGAAAAGAGGAAAAATCGCAATGGCGAAGTCACCTAAAAGTAGATGATGTAAAGTAAAGGGTTTTGCCCGGAGGCGGTTTGATTGATATTGGTGTGTACACTTTTTCCGACCACACAGGGTCACTATTTATACCCTGACGGCAACCCGACTCCTAGCCGATCTCGGTATTGTTTACTTGCATCTAAAGATAAAAAATACTAAAAATAGAAAAGGACTCTCACAGGAGTCAAAAACTTCCTAAAACTGACTCTTTGACCCGTCGTCAATCGTAGATTGACCCGCCTCCACCATGCTTTCCTTCTGGCGTATTTTCTTGATTACTGCCTTCTTCCTCTTCATCGGCCGATCCTCTGGTTAACCATCGGCCGATCGTTTTGACCCGCTGGCCCACTGTCAGGGTCGAATTCTTTTGACCGTCGGCGGATCCTGCTGACCACCCTTTCTCTTTCTTTAATTGGCCGATTGTACTCTGCTCTCATTGGCTACTCTTCCTTATCTCTTTTGACCTGTTTTTCCAAACAAACGGTGTCAACACATGCCCCTAGTTTTGGAGTAAATAATCTTTTGCTCTGGAATTCGCCTGAAATTGATATCTTTTTCTTAATTTGAATGACATCTCAAATCAACCTCCATTGATAGTGCTTATCCTTTCAGTCTGACATCTTCCAAGGTTGTTCTCCATGTGACGCTTTGTCTTTTCCGCTCCCCTTCTCTTATAAAACTCACCCTTTTATCAAGGGTTCCACGATTTTTCTTTCAGACTTGGTCTTCTCGGATGTAGCCATTGGTCATTCTAGCTTTTAGGCATGAGAGACATTTCTTCCTGAAAAACCTTTTAGGGAGTAATGGTCGTCGCTGGTCTTTGATAGACTCTAACTTAAAATAGCATTTCTTCTAGGTGTTACCTGCAGCGAGCTCGTTGGCTGCGTCTGCAATGTTGGGCAGATGATTTCTGTGAACCATGCTCTATAGTTTGTCGATGCGATAGAGAAATTTCCCACCGTTGGGGTGTACATGTGTCATCCTTTATTTGGGGGTGATTCCTCTGAATCGGTCATTCTTTGGAAACCGAGCCATTCATGGGTCATCTGTTTCCTTTTTTGCCGGATCTAGCATCTTCGGTTTCCGTCTTTTCTAGCTCGTTCATCTTTATCTCTTCTGGTGCCTTAGCTATAAATAACCGCCTCCATACTCTTACGGAATCACACCTTTCCTTCATACTCGAGATATAAGCCTAGGGAGCTTTAGGCTTTTGCTCTTTGCTTCCTTCATTCTTCTCTGATTCATGATGGCTAGAAGAATTCTTGTGAAACAGCCTAGAACATACTTCCCTCTCTAGTCTCCTTTTGTGAAGCCAGGAGATCCAACAACTAGAAGAATCCTTGTGATGTAACTTAGGTGCATCAGCTAGTGGAGGAGGGTGGAAGTTGTCCCTGGGTGTTGTGGAAAGAAGAACAACCCTATGTCTTCTTTCCCAACAATCTTGACGGGAAGAATTACCACATCTGGTGATTCATCTTCATCAAATTTATGCTTTCTTTTTTGTTTCTCTTTCTTCGTCTCCATCGTCTGTCTAACGATGACTAATGTAATCGATCTATAATGAATCGTCCAAGTTTGTCTTCTCGAATGTACTCTTCAGATCTGTAATGTGATGTCACCATTGTACATAAATATTGTTCTAGGGTGATTTGTACATCGGCCATAACCTAAAACCGAACATGCTTTGATGATTCAACTTTCCACTACTAAAGATGATCTCATTTGCGATCGACTGTAACTTGAGTCTCTAATCGGTTGCTTTCAGGCTCTGATTGGACTAATTGTCTACCCATATGCTTGGATAGTATTTCTTCAAATACTTTCCATTCAATGCTCTGGCAGACTTCTCTCCTTCCAATGTCTCCAAGATATATGCATTGCCAGGTACGCATTGGCTGATACGAAACGGTCCTTCCCAAGTTGGCGACCACTTCCCGTACTTAGGATCTCTAGAACCGATTGGTAATATGAGTTTCCAAACCAGATCTCCTTCAGTAAATTCTTTAGCTTTAACTTTGTTATAATACCATCTAGCTATCCTTCTTTTGTTCTTTTCAATATTCTCCAAAGCTCTCAGCCGATTACTGAAGGACCGATACAACGAACCGGAGAGGGGGGGGGGAGTGAATGGGAGCCGATAAAAATTCTTCTCGAAGGAGATGGAGACTCCAACAAGACGAACACGGCTTCCACCACACGTCTCCGACTCACTACCCAAGTTGGCCAAGCCCACGTAGCCACTGGAGTACCACTGGACCTAGGAACCAACACACAACCTTCCGAGCCAAAACACACCAACACACACAACGGAAACTTGCACGGCTTGCTACCTGTGCCGCACTGGTCAGACCGATGGCCTGCGCCAGTCAGACCGGTGACACCGGTCAGACCGGTGGACAGCGCTGGTCAGGCCGGTGGCTACAGCAGCCACACAGCAAGCGTTCCAGAAAGCCTCAGTGACTTCTCTAGGCCCAGGAACAAAACCACCCCCAAAACACAACCTGCACGGAAGGAAAACTCTACACAAGACCTAACAAAACAACTCCAAACAGACCAAGAACTGACTAGCAGCACCAAGACCCAAAGACACACGAGTCCAACAGCTCACCCGAGGCAAATCCCACAAAAGACTTGCACCAGCCAGACCGGTCAAGAGCACCGGTCAGACCGGTGTAGCCTGGGCAGCTCGAGATGAACAGCACCCGCGGGTCAACTCCCCCAAATCCAAACTTCAATCTCCCGAATCGCTCCACGGACTTGAACAAGACTTTGGGGATAATAGGAACACCTCATGAGGAGTCCATAGCCATAATTTTGTCCACCAAAACTTGTCAAATCAAGAGGAATCGAAGAAATCCTGCCAAGAACTCCTCTAACCCTAGAACACCGAAAACCCCAAAATCGAGCCCCTTAACTCACGGATTTGGGAGGGGAATCATAGCCCAAAGAACCACGAAGGGTTCCCACAAATTTCCCCCATCAAATCCCCAAGAGCGAGGTCCCGAAAACACCCCAAGAAAACCACCAAGAGAGGGCTCCGAAAATCACCACCAAGAACAACCGGGAACAACACAACAAGGCCTTGAAGAACCACGCCGAATCATCTATACATACCAAGAAGGTTCATACAAGGTCTAGCTTGCCGCCCGATCATCCAACCCTCTCACAAGATCTCACCATGAAGCTCTCAAGCTAGTCCTATGGAAATCCTAAGAAAATAGGAAGGGAAAATAGGAAAGCAAATGAACTAGGGTTTCAAGAGATGGCTGCCATCCTCTCACCTCATGGGTTATATGGAGGAACCCGTAAGTCTAAAATACCCTTACTTACTAACTAGGGATACAAGCCCCTCAAGGGCGGTTTTGGAAGTCTTCAAGTCTTCTCCATCGGACGGATGCCCGGGGACCGCAACCTGCTTAGCCTCGATGCAAGCCTTGCGATCCCGACGCGTGTCCTCCGCTTTGAAGATTCCGGACTGCTTCGTCGCACACCGGTCAGACCGGTCAGACCCACCGGTCAGACTGGTCTGGAGCTGCTGCAGCACTGTCTTCGGTTGTCCGGTCTTGGCTTTGTGGATCAACCAAGGAACCCAGTGGTTTTCTGGTGAACCACCGGAAACCCTGCGAACTCGGTGTAGCCTCCGCCAATCGCCACTCATGACTCGGCTCCCACGTAGTCCCGGCTCGACCTTGGTTTTCAGGCTCAACCAAGAAACCGTCCATGACTTCATCTTGTTGTTCATGCCACCATGCGGCCCGCACTTGACCCCACTGGCCACCGGGTCCCTCGAACGAAGCCTACTTGTCTTCTCCACACCTGGAGGCCTCACCGACGACGACCTTTTGCGCTTGTTTTTCACCTGCACCAACACTAGTCAAGCCGCAACCTGCACCTGCAATACTTAGCCAAGAATCAGTCCACACAATGTTGTCAATCACTCATCACACAAGGAAGCGACCATCCACCGGTCCTCGAACCACACATGGTCCTCAATCTCCCCCTTGATGAGTGCATTGACAACACCCACATATAGAAACACGAGAGAAAAGAAAAAAAGAAACGAACAAAAAGAAACTCCAACAAGCGATCGAAAGCCAAACAAAGGCAAAAAAGAAGACAAGTCTCGGACCCCTTAGGCAAGGGCAATGGCTCGACACATCCGAGACAAAACAAAACTCAAGCAAAGAGCGCAAACCACCAAACCAAAGCTCGAAAAAACCACAAAGAGCTCCCCCTGAACCAAAGCAACTCCCCCTGGACGAATGCATGCCAACCACTTAAAGAAAACAGAGCAGCTGCACCAGCTCAGCTCTCACCGGCCAGACCGGTCACCACCACCGGTCAGACCGGTGCTCAACATGTGCACAGGACCAGCACTCTGACCGGTCAGACCGGTGACCTCGACCGGTCAGACCGGTGCACAACAGAGCCCAGAAATGGCTCGAGACCACCTGAAAACCTTCTAAATGCATCCAGCAAGCCATTTCAAGCTCAAACTTCCCCCCCTTGTTGACAATGCATGAATCAAGCCAAAAATGCAAAACTTTCAATCTAGAGCTTCTCAAATATACAAAACTCAACAAAGGATGCTACACATGTCCAAATAAGCAAGTTAGATACTCTATAGCTTCGTATCGACATCAACTACAAGATAACCAAGTTTCACAACCATTGGACGAAGCTAAGATGGATTTGGGCAATTTTGCGAAAAATTTGCCTCTCATGAGAAAAGTCCTAAACATGATCAAAACATATCAAAATGGCAAAGCCACACAAACTTCATGCTAGGACAGCCATTCTAATCATAAGACCATCACAAACACCCACAAGCACCTCATGTCATGTCAAAGCCACCGAGCCATGTGCCTACTTCTATGTTTGAGACTTCTCATTGGTAGGCATCATGCAACGGTTTAGCACCCAAAGCAAATTAAATTCAGCACATATGACATGGGAGCACATTTTCCAAGCATTTTACATTTCATTTTCAGATTCATATTTGGTACATGAAATGTCTTTGCGACAAAAAGGAACTTAGGCCCCTCCACAAGATAAAGCAAGAGGGCTAAACATTCATGATGGCAAATGAGCCTTTGGCCCCATATGATCAATAAACTAGCTATCCAACCACAAATTAAGCATAGCCAAACCACTAAAACATGTCAAGATCATATAAAGGCATTTACACATGAGAGAGCATATATGTGACATTTTTCAAAAAACATAGTCATCAACCATGGATTATAGATCAAGGTTATCAAGAGCTAAGCCAAACTAACCATAGCATACCAAACAAGCTCACAAAGACATATATAGCATTCCATGGTGAACAATGTATATAGGAGAAGCTTTTCCTATCCAATGCATATGATACAAAATGCATGCAATCTAAGATAGGATGCCTATACATCATGTTACATATGCCATGCCAAATGCAAGAAATGCACAAAGGAAATCTATACATATGCTACAAAGGAGCTCCCACACACCCAACTCAAGAAATCAAACACACACCAAGCTCCCCCCGCAAACGAGTGAAAGTTGCTTGATTTAGGGGTTTGGTGAAAATATCGGCTAGTTGGTCATGTGTGGGTACATGGATCAAAGCTATCTTTCCTTTCTCTACGTTGTCTCTCAGAAAATGATACCTCACATCTATGTGCTTGGTTTTGGAATGGAGCACTGGGTTCTTTGCAACGCTTATGGCACTGGTGCTATCACATTGAAGTGGGACATGGGTATACTCCTCACCAAAGTCACTCATGGTGTATGAAATCCAAAGGAGCTGAGAGCAACAACTAGCAGCGACAACGTACTCTTCCTCGGTAGTGGATTGAGCAACACTCGACTGTTTGCGGGAAGACCAAGACACCAAAGAAGAACCCAAAAAACTGGCAAATCCCAGAAGTGGACTTCCTATCCAACTGAAACTGTTGACGGATAAAAGACGTATCCCTCTACGATCCGCAAGCGTACGGACCCCACACCTTTTTCACCACGGGATTCCCAAGGTTCTTGTCAATCCGTGGAGCAAGGGGATTACAAGCGTTTAATCTACTTTTACGCACTAGCTACTAAAACCCTAACTATTATTAAACTAGAAAACAACTAAATTACACTAGAGAGAACGATAAACGATCAAGGTAGAAGACACTCGCCCATGGGTCTACGAAACTAAAGCATGCAATCGCTTAAAGACATGAAAACCAATATGATCTATCGGGGTTGTGACCACGGTTTTGCCCTTTCCCTCTCGTACTGCCACTACGCGAAGGTATTCATGACTAGACCTATGATGGACACGGCGTATTGAATGGATCCAAGGAAGCATCGAGGCCTATACTCCCTTTACGGCATGGTAGCTAACCTTAAGCATTAAAGCATATTCAACACAAGATGATAGATAGATAATCCGACAAAGTGCGATTACATCTCAAGATCGATTACAACCCATGGACGAATGAGAAGATTACCCCATCAAGGTGCTGATCATGGCACCGTTGATCATGGTTTCCCTTCCGACGGTGTCTTCCTTCTTCACCACGAGAGGGTGCTTCCTTCGAGGTGGTTGATCTCCCTCCGGAGATCCTCCTCCTCTCTCTCTAGCTTGTGGATGGCCTCTGGTGCGAATGGCTCTCTCTCTCTGTCGAATGGCGGCGCCCAGGCTTTTAGGGTTCAAGATCCTTCGGGTGCAAGGAAAACGGGACCGAACCGGCCACCGAAGGCCGACCGGCCTGGGCCCACCTCGGCCCAGTTCGGTCGCCCCTTTCGCTCTCGTGGGTCCTTATGCATTTACGTACTTTGTCCCGTCCACTTGCATGATTTTGACGATGTCATCCTCGCGTCCAAGATGAAGGTTCTCTTTGCATGAAGTTCAGTCTTTTACGCTTCAATCCCCGAGGGTGTTCCTTGTAGCACTTCGGTCCTTGCCACCATTGGAAGTGATTTCATCAAGCTCATGAACACGAACAAGACTCCGTAAATGCTCCTTTGAAATTGTTGCGAATCCGTCCTTTATGTCCATGTTTTCCTACATAAACACAACACTTCCAAATGCATGCACATAGATGAACTTGTTATATGATTAGTGTGCCTAGTGGCGGGTTAGTTCCATAATCAAATCCAAACCAAAGTGTAATGAACATGCTTGGTGCACCAAAATACACCGTCAACATCTCCCCCACGCTTAGCTCTTGCTCGTCCTCGAGCAAGTACTCGAAAAAGAACTTCGTCCAAAGTGTTGTAATCATGTACCACTTATCCTTCTTCACAAGTTAGTCAATCCTTTCATCTTTAATTAATAAACACAAAGTAATGATCATCAAATATAAACATGGGCGTTTAGAATTTTTACCACGTCAAGATTTACCCCACAACTCGAACTCTTCACTCAAAGTCTTCAATTTCAGCCATGCTTACTTCTTTGCTTCCATCGGAGGGGTTTTATGATTTTTCAAACAAAATTCCTGCAACAAGTATTAGACAAAAACCTTTCTCCAAGCTCCCTCAAGTCACTCATATGAGGTGGCTATCCTAAACCAATTTTAGAAAACTCTCACCTCCCATAAGTCTCTCATATAACATGTAAAGTGAAGCTATAGGTAGGGCTAGCACAATCAACACAAGTATTGTCAAACTAAGAACTTCTTCTAATGGTTGTCTACCTTTCAAAGCCAATGATCATGAGAATTAACCATATGTAGGGATATCAAGGATGAGAATATTTAGAATGGTGGACATGTGCAAGGGCAAAAGAAAATTATGACTACAAGGCACCAATGACGTCCTCGTTGTCGGATTGCACATGGTTGGAAAAGAATGAAAGTTTCGTCTCTCAACAACATGACGTCCTTCCTTACACTTTATTTTTTCTTTTCTTTCACTTGATTCATCCCTCTCATATCTTTATTGCTACCTCATCTTTCTCTTTTTCTTTTTCTTCTTTCATTCTTTCATTCTCATATTTTTTTCTTTTTCTTTCTTTCTTTCTTTCTTTTCCATACTCATACTTTTCTCTTTATTTTTCTCTCTCTTGACAACTTTTCAAAGCTCTCAACTCCTCTCTTTCTTGCATGCATACAATCTGAAATTTTAAATAATCCATGCTAGAGACGAGACGAAACTTTGAGAATAGGTTGTGTTCAAGGAATGCGATGTACAAAAGAGATGTATAGGGTTGGGTATGGAATTTGGTGATGTACGGGACTTCCGATGTGAAAGTCTCGTGACCGAATGTATGACGAGGCTAGCAACAAAAGATAAGCACAAGAACATGATCATTGCTCGAAATTAAAACTCCCAAGAGAGAAGGATCCTAGCCCAACTCATCGTGCTAATCACACTTATGGTGGAGCAAAAAAAAATTGGCTTTGTATAGGATTTTTTCTTACTCTCAACTTGGAAAAAGAGGTTTTGCTAACCTTTATTAAAAGGGTTTTTAGATAATTTTCAGAACTGAAATCCTCCAACTTTTAGCATTGAACATAGCACAACTAGCATGTGAAGCTCAAGATCGAAGTGTGGTATGGATACTTTAAGTAGTAGCAACTCCACTAAGCACCACGGTAAACATTTTTCAAACCACAAACTTATGTTCATATATCAAGAATCAAAGATAAACAAACAAGTGAATAAAGATAAGCATCACACAAGACACAAAAATATATAAAGACTCTTTTTATTTGGTTTTCTTTTACTCAACACTAATTTAAAACACTTTTAAACTTGCAAAAATTTAAAAACACACTCGAAAACTAAGACTCATTAAACTCTAAGACTCTCGCTCGAAGATTAAACCGAGCCTAAAATTTGAAACTCAAAAGCTAAGGCTAGCTAGCTAGCTCTCCCCCACGCTAAAAACATACGACGTCCTCGTCGTATCTTACAAAAATCCTAAGGGGAAAACTAGACCTAGTGGTACTTCAAGCAAGTATTGCACCACTTGCCTCTCATGTTTCCAACCATGCCAAAAAGTTTGCGCACGTTACGGTTAAGGAGCTTGTAGTTGTCACCAACTACGTGCTCCAAATCCTCCATACGCTGCTTCATCACTTCCATGGCTTTGAGACATTCATCGACCGACGTGTAGAGATCCCCGATGGATTGACGGCAAGTTCGACAACACATCGGATGCAATCCGATGGGGTCTTCATCGCCATTGTCTCCACTGTCGTCACCGCCGTCGTCGCCACCTCCATTGTCGTTGCCGCTCTCGTTGCTATCGTTACCGTCGCCGTTGGGGCCTTTGGGAGTCCTCTCTTTGGGCTGCTCATCCCAAATGTAGAGGTCGTTATCATCTCTTCCGGCGGCCGCCCACGAGCTCGGGCTACGATCGTCGGAGTAGTCGCTACCCCCATAATCCTTAGGCTCGGGCGACGCCTCCTTGTAGTCTTTGCGCTTCATGCCTTGGATGCGTGCCAACCTTCGAACGGGCGTAGGGACCTTCTCTTCTTCGACGGGGTTGCGAGATGCAAGAGCTCCGGTCGGGACACGCCCTCCGCAACAGATGCGTGCGGTCCTCTTGACGGGTAGCTTGAGCTCGCATCACATCGCCTCCTCCATCGATGGCTTCTTGGCTTCTAGCTTCAACTCTAAGCTCCTTGGGGGCACAATGGCTGCTGCAAGGGTGCAAAATATTGCTTGGAGGGGTTGATTCCCAAGCTCCCAATTTGGCCAAATAAATAGTCCGAAGAGAAAAACCCTGAGAACCTCATTTTCCTTTTTTAAACTTCCCTTAAAATTTTCTGACCGAAGAAGGAAGTCGAAAAGGAGCAATTCAGGCAAAAATCGGGGACGACGGCCGCTGGGACCCACCTGGGCCGGTCGGCCTGGGCCGACCGGCCCACCCTGTCTCGGGGGCCGGGTCGGTCCAGTTTTTCGCGTACCGCCTATATTTCGCCTCCTTAGCCCGTGGGAAAAAGTTGGCCAAGTAAATCTTCGCGAGAAACTCCAGAAAACTAAAAGAAAAACTATTTACAGAAATTCATGCCTTGTTTTTCGTCCTAGGCGGGACGTTCGGGCTCTTCTTCCATGGTGAAGACATCAACATGATGAAGGGGCACAACGTCTGGTTCGTAGTAAACCTTAAGCTGCTGACCATTCACCATAAATTGATCGCCTTTTATATCCATAATGGTTACCGCTCTGTTGGAGAGCACCGAATGCACAACATAAGGTCCGTCCCACTTGCTTTGCAATTTCCCTTTTCTGAAGGTTTTAAACCTAGAATTGTAGAGGAGGACCTTATCTCCTTCTTTGAATTCTTTCTTTTTCAATCTTTTATCGTACCACCTTTTGATTCTCTCTTTGTATATGCTTGCATTTTCATATGCTTTCAACCTCAACTCCTCTAGCTCGCTTATTTGGATCCTTTGTTTTACCACCGTGGCATCAAGATCGAGGTTCATCTCTTTAATCGCCCAAAAGGCTTTATGTTTCAACTCAACTGGAAGGTGGCAAGCTTTTCCATAGACGAATTGATAAGGGGTCATACCTATCGGTGTTTTGAACGCCGTTCGATAAGCCCATAAAGCTTCGTCTAATTTCTTTGACCAATCTTTGCCTCCCTTCTCTATGGTTTTGTTGAGGATGCTTTTTAATTGCCTATTTGACGTCTCCGCTTGTCCGTTGGTTTGTGGGTGATAGGCCGTAGAGACCCTATGCTCAATTCCCAACTTGGACAAGCACTTTTTGAAATTCTTCCCGGTGAAGTGAGTTCCTCCATCACTTATCAAAATTCTCGGTGTACCGAAATGAGGAAAAATCACGTTCTTGATCATAGTAATGGACTCCTCCGTGGAAGCTTTACGACATGGTATAGCCTCTACCCACTTGGATACATAATCAACCATGACTAGGATATACTCAAATCCAAATGAGTTTTTAAAAGGCCCCATGAAGTCTATACCCCATACATCGAATATGTCGATTTGTAGGTTGTATTTCAAAGGCATAGAATTTCTTTGAGAGATGTTTCCGGTTCTTTGGCATTCGGGGCATGATGCAACATATCTTTTAGTATCTTCATGCATCTCCGGCCAAAAGAATCCGCTTGACCATACTTTTGCTTGGGTTCGAAAATGGCTATAGTGCCCACCGTACTCCGCCGAGTGGCACTTCCTTAGAATTTCTACCCTCTCTTCTCTTGGTACACGTCTTCTCATCACTCCATCATTGCCAAGTTTGAAGAGGTATGGTGCATCTCAAAAGTATTTCCTACTTTAGGAGATTGTCTTCTTTTGAGAGTTTTTATCTAGATGATCGAGAGGCATCTTTCGAATTGCTCGAATGATATCGATCATCCAAGTATCTTTATCAAGCACTCTATAGAGGTGGTCATCTCTCATCTTATCTTCGATGGGCTCTTAATCATCTTGTCCACGATTCATCCTAGACAAATGATCGGCCACAACATTTTCCACCCCCTTTTTATCACGAATTTCAACATCAAACTCTTGGAGAAGAAGGATCCAACGAATCAAACGTGGTTTAGCTTCCTTCTTAGCCAAGAGATACTTGATGGCTGCGTGATCGGTGTAAACAATGACCTTCGAGTTCACGATGTAAGATCTGAATTTTTTGAAAGCGAATACCACCGCTAGCAAATCTTTTTCCGTAGTGGCATAATTTAATTGCGCCTCACTAAGAGTTTTGCTAGCATAGTAGACGGCGTGAACTCGGCCTTCCTTTCTTTGACCCAAAACCGCGCCTACGGTGTAGTCACTTGCATCACACATGATTTCGAAAGGTTGGCTCCAATCTGGAGGTTGGATGATGGGAGCACTCACCAATGCACTTTTCAAGGTCCGGAATGCCGCTAGGCACTTCTCATCAAAGTCGAAAGCCACATCCTTTTGAAGAAGATGCGTTAAAGGCTTAGTGATCTTCGAGAAGTCCTTAATAAATCTTCTATAGAATCCGGCATGGCCTAGAAAGCTCCTTAAGGACTTAACATCCGTAGGAGGTGGGAGTTGCTCAACCGTCTCTACCTTAGCCTTGTCCACTTCAATTCCTCTCTCGGATATAACATGTCCGAGCACTATGCCTTGCTTAACCATGAAGTGGCACTTTTCCCAATTTAACACCAAGTCTACCTCCGCACACCTCGTGAGGACCTTTTCCAAGTTTGCCAAGCAATCCATGAACGTCTTCCCATAAACGGAAAAATCATCCATGAACACCTCAACAATTTCTTCGATGAATTCCGAAAATACGGCCATCATGCAACGTTGAAAAGAGGCCGGAGTGTTGCATAGACCGAAGGACATCCTTTTATATGCAAATGTTCCGTAAGGGCACGTAAACGTTGTCTTGTGTTGATCGTCCGGGTGAATGGGAATTTGCATGAACCCCGAGTACCCATCGAGAAAGCAAAAATAAGCGTGGTTTGCTAACCTCTCGAGCATCTCATCGATGAACGGTAGGGGGAAGTGATCTTTCTTCGTCGCTTTGTTAAGCTTACGATAATCAATACACATCCGCCACCTGGTCACGGTTCTTTGTGGTATCAATTCGTTCTTCTCATTCTTCACCACGGTCAAACCTCCTTTCTTTGGTACACAATGTACCGGGCTCACCCATTCGCTATGCGGAACCGGATAGATGATTCCGGCATCAAGTAACTTGATGACCTCTTTCTTTACTACCTCTCACATGGCATGAGTTAGCCTCCTTTGGTGGTCCACTACAGGCTTACATTGGTCTTTCATTGGTATACGATGAGTGCAAAATGCTGGGCTAATACCTTTGAGATCATTAATTGAATATCCAATCACATTCCTATGTTTTTTCAATAAAATCAGCAACGCTTCATTTTCTTCGGGACTCAAACTCGTCGCTCACGATGACTGGATAGGTCTTGTCGGGGCCCAAAAATTCATACTTTAATCCTTTGGGCAAAGGTTTAAGGTCTACCTCGGGCGCTTGTGGCTCCTCGGGTTTAATCTCTCCTATGTCTTCGAATTTTCCTTCCTCCACGCTCCCATCATGTGGCTCTAAGCCTTTTGTTGCTTCTTCTAGTTCTTCATCTTGTTGATCACTAATTTGATTTTCCGTCGCTCTTTGCAGCGGGTCTCTAAGGGTTTCAACAAAACAAAGGCTATCTATCTCTTCTACTTCTTCATCTTTGGGAGGAAAGGGTGTAAGGTGTTTAGAAGCACGAAGAAAATTATATGTGTACTTTGTTCCATTAAGGTTCATTGTTACTTTGCCTTCTCCGGCATCTAACACGGCATCAACCAACTTAAGAAAGGGCCTACCTAGGATTATGTGATCATGATTACTATGGTAAGCATCAATAACAAAGAAATCGGTTGGTATATAATTTCTAGAGATTTTTACTTTCATGTTGCAAGCAATACCTAGAGGTTTAATAGTTCTACCATCTCCCATAATTAATTTCGTTGATGTTGGACCTAAGTCTAGGTTGTGGTCTTGAACTTTATCGTACATTTTAGAAGATAGGACACTTACTTGGGCTCCGATGTCACATAAATCTTTGCGTTGAACTCCGTTGATCTCGCAACTCAAGCGTGGTGCCATCTTCTCTTCTTCTTCGGATCCTATCGCGTATACTTCGGCGAGGTGAGCGTATGATGATGCTTCGGGCTTGATCCCCATGATTCTCTTCACCTCGGTTATGTGTTCCGGATCCACTATGTCATCTCCAAAGAGTTTTTGAAAAATCTCACCGGTGGTTTCAAGGTCGTATGAATTTTCCGCTTTCTTCTCCGGTGGGAAATCCACTTCCAATGCTCTCGCCATTCCCTTTTGATTAGGGAACGGTCTTCTCTTGTCGAATACTTCTCCATAATCGATAGGAACCCAATCCATTGGTTCGAACTCCCTTAGTGGCTTCGCACTTGACATGCTTCTCTTGTTCGTCTCATTTGGTATGGCGAAGTCGACGCTCGGGGTAGTTCTTGACTTGATGTGTTCTTCTCCAAGCTTTTCCGCGATTGGTTCCTCTTCTGTGACTTCTGGGGTTGCCTCTTTAGAAAATTCAGCACACTTCTTCTTCCTCGAATTATATTCCGGCTCTTCCGCAAGTCTTGTTTCCCAATCTCTTCGCATGGCAGCTGCTTTACTAACTTTTTGTAGAAGTTGGGCGGCTTCCGTGAGTGTTTTCTCCATGAGATCCCCACCTGCACACATTTCGACGTGTTGCATGCAACTAGGGTTAGGGAAAAGAAAAATGTATGCAAGAGTACGTCACCGGTAAAGCCGAGTTTTGGTCCTTGTTCGATTAACCCATTAAACCTATCCCAGGCTTGGTCTATCCCTTCCTCTTCTCCTTGCATGAAATTGATCACTTGCCTCCTAAGATGTTGAACCTTGATAATTGGAAAGAACTTCTCGCAAAACTTCTTTGCCAACTTGTTCCAATTGCCTTCAACTTCAAAGGACGCAAACAAATACCATGTCTTTGCATTGCCGGCAAGTGAGTAGGGAAAGAGATTCCATTTGAACCATTCATCAGGGACTCCTTCTTGACGCACTGTGTTGCATATCGTCGTGAAATGCCTTATGTGTCTATATGGGTTCTCCGTAACCATCCCTTCGAATGGGGTTGCCGCCACCATCTCGATGATCTTGGATTTAATCTCATACTTGGTCGCTTCGAGCTTCGAATCCGACTCTTGTACTTTTATGTCTTCACATCGAGGGCTAGCGTAATCCCTTAGTGATTTCTCCGGTTCTTCCATGGGTTGATTAACGAACGCCATCTAGACAATAAGATAAAAACAAAAACAAAAACAAAAACAAAAACAAAAACAAAAACAAAACAAGTGGTTTTCTAGATAATATATGTTAGATAAAGCAAATAAAAGATAAACTAAATATAAAACTAAGTTAAATGCAAATCAAACGATGTAAACTAACTTGCTCCCCGGCAACGGCGCCAGAAAAAGGGGCTTGTTGACGGATAAAAGACGTATCCCTCTACGATCCGCAAGCGTACGGACCCCCACCTTTTTCACCATGGGATTCCCAAGGTTCTTGTCAATCTGCGGAGCTAGGGGATTACAAGCGTTTAATCTACTTTTACGGACTAGCTACTAAAATGCTAACTATTATTAAACTAGAAAACAACTAAATTACACTAGAGAGAACGATAAACGATCAAGGTAGAAGACACTCGCCCATGGGTATACGAAACTAAACCATGCAATCGCTTAAAGACATGAAAACCAATCTAATCTGTCGGGGTTGTGACCACGGTTTCTCCCTTTCCCTCCTCTCGTACTGTCACTACGCGAAGGTATTCATGACTAGACCTATGATGGACACGGCGTATTGAATGGATCCAAGGAAGCATCGAGGCCTATACTCCCTTTAAGGCATGGTAGCTAACCTTAAGCATTAAAGCATATTCAACACAAGATGATAGATAGATAATCCGACAAAGTGCGATTACATCTCAAGATCGATTACAACCCATGGACGAATGAGAAGATTACCCCATCAAGGTGCTGATCATGGCACCGTTGATCATGGTTTCCCTTCCGACGGTGTCTTCCTTCTTCTCCACGAGAGGGTGCTTCCTTCGAGGTGGTTGATCTCCCTCCGGAGATCCTCCTCCTCTCTCTCTAGCTTGTGGATGGCCTCTGGTGCGAATGTCTCTCTCTTTGTCGAATGGTGGTGCCCAGGCTTTTAGGGTTCAAGATCCTTCGGGTGCAAGGAAAACGCGACCGAACCGGCCACCGAAGTGGGCTGGGCCGGCCGGCCTGGGCCGACCGGCTTGGGCCCACCTCGGCCCGGTTTGGTCGCCCCTTTCGCTCCCGTGGGTCCTTATGCATTTACGTACTTTGCCCCCTCCACTTGCATGATTTTGACGATGTCATCCTCGCGTCCAAGATGAAGGTTCTCTTTGCATGAAGTTCGGTCTTTTACGCTTCAATCCCCAGGGGTGTTCCTTGTAGCACTTCGGTCCTTGCCACCATTGGAATTGATTTCATCAAGCTCATGAACACGAACAAGACTCCGTAAATGCTCCTTTGAACTTGTTGCGAATCCGTCCTTTATGTCCATGTTTTCCTACATAAACACAACACTTCCAAATGCATGCACATAGATGAACTTGTTATATGATTAGTGTGCCTAGTGGCGGGTTAGTTCCATAATCAAATCCAAACCAAAGTGTAATGAACATGCTTGGTGCACCAAAATACACCGTCAACAGACACCCGACAAAATCTGCATCCGAAAAATTATGAAGCGCCAAAGAGGAGGACGCGGAGTACCACAGGCCGAAGTCAGGAGTGTAACGCAAGTATCTGAAAATTCGCTTCATCGCTTGCCGATGCGAAGTCCTCAGAGACGCTTGAAAACGAGTGCACAGACATACCGAGAACTGGATGTCCGGCCTCGTCGCTGTCAAGTAGAGGAGTGACCAAATCATGCTTCGATACTCCTTCTGGTCCACATGTTCACCTTCCTCGTCCGCATCAAGAGCTGTAGTCGTACTCATCGGCGTCGTCATAGCCTTGGAATCCTCCATCTTGAACTTCCGCACAATGTCTTTGGTGTACTAAGCTTGGTGCACAAATGTTCCTTCCTTTGATTGCTTGATTTGTAGCCCGAGGAAGAACTGCAACTCGCCCATCATGCTCATCTCAAATTCCCTGCTCATATCCTCTGCAAACCTTGCAACAAGAGAGTTAGACGAGCCACCAAAGACAATATCATCCACGTACACCTGCACAATCAGGATATCTCTGCCCTGCCTCAGTAGAAACAAGGTCTGATCGACCTTCCCCATCTCAAAACCTCTCTCAAACAAGAACCCCCTCAACCTACCATACCAAGCTCTAGGTGCCTGCTTCAACCCATACAGCGCCTTCCTCAACTTGTACACCCGGTGAGGGTACTTCTCACTCTCAAACCCCGGAGGTTGCCTCACATACACTTCTTCCTGCAACACACCATTTAGGAAAGCACTCTTCACATCCATTTGGTGCAACTTGAACCCTTTAGCCACGAAAAAGGCTAGAAGGATCCTTATTTCCTCCAAACGGGCTACGGGAGCAAAAGTCTCCTCGTAGTCGATCCCCTCCTTCTGACTGAACCCCTGAGCAACAAGCCTTGACTTGTTACTCACCACTTCACCTTTCTCTCCCTCTTTGTTCTTCCACACCCACTTTGTACCAATCGTCTTACACTCTGGGGGAGGGTCAACCAATTCCCAAACCTGATTCCTCTCAAAGTTCTCCAACTCCTCATGCAACGAATTAACCCAATTATGATCAGATAGTGCGTGTCCAATGTCTTTGGGCTCAAAAGTAGCAACAAATGCAGCATGAGCGAAATGAGAATTGTTTCGAACCCTCGACCGTATAGTGCGTTCATACAAGTCGCCGATGATCTTTGAAACTGGGTGATCCACTTGTACTCACTGGGGAGGTTCTCGCCTCGATGCTACCTCCCCCTCAACGGTAGCTTCTCCTTGATCTTTGATTTGTCGTCATAGGTGTAGGAGAGGGTCCGTCCACCACCGTAGTTGAAGTAGTGGGTACATGTTCAGCCGGGGGCACCACACCACCATCTTCATCGTCTCCATGTTCATGCTCCTCCTCCTGAAAGATCTCCTCGCCAAGTTCATCACCACCTGCACACTCAAAGACAAGCTGACTACGTGGCTGTGTCTCGTCGAAGGTTACCTCGCAAGTCTCCACGATTTGGTTAGTTTCAAGATTGAGCATACGATATGCTCTAGAATGAGATGCATAACTGTTGACGGTGAAAATCCGTCAACCTAGCCATGAGTTTACCTTCGGTGTTGGCATGAGTTCCCGGAGCTAGAAGCAAGATCAAGGAAGGATCCCGGTGGTGATCTTGTGTATGTATCATTGTCATAGTTGAATTATCAAGTTGAATCTTTTCTTAGCGATCAAGTGTTTCCTCGAAGATTTCGTTTTTCGATCGGCTTTGCTTATTCCAATTCTATTCGCGCGATAGATTACATAGGGTGTTCTTGTAGCCGCGGTGGCTAGAGGTACACGCCGGATCTTCCGAAAGAATCTCGACTTGTCTTTTGACTCGCCCTAAGCTCCCCGCATGAATAGGGATACGTTGTGACGAACGGGGGTCTCGAAAGGCGGATGTTTTCGGATTTGGACGGGAAACCACGATTTAAAGAGGCTTTTATTAAGATTCGATTTGCTACTTCTTCTTTTGCTTGGAACTTCAACAAAAGGCTTACCCCGATCCCTCTAGATCGGTTTATCTACCCAATCTTACTTTGTTTTCTCCGGTTTTTAGTAGATTAGATTCGTTTTGTGTCTTTTACTTAGATGCATTAGGTTCTTTATTGAAGATTGAAGTTATTTGGCTTTAATAGATTAAGTCTTGCGTCACACATTTGTTCCACGGATTCGATACCTTGGGTTCACCACTCGAGGGAAGAAGGGTCCCTTGACTACGACGGGAGACTTGTACGCTTGCGAGTCACAAACGAACTTTGATACAATTATTAACCGTCAACACCAAGTCCTTTAAGGTAGCCCCCGAGCGGATGCGAGTGAAGACGCCCTGCACTTGGAGGATGAAGCCGTCGCCGTCCAAGACGTCCAAGGCCGCCGGGAAGAAGAGGAGCCGCGAAGAGGCCGCCGCGGCTGCCACCAGAGCAGGGCCGCTAATGTCTCCACCGCGGGCTGATCCGAGCCGCGAGTGGAAGAAATCCAAAGTGAAGACGGAGGATCTGCTGACCCTCCTGAACAGTGGGTTCATCAGGGAGAAAGAAGTCGACATGTGGAGATCCGCCGCGGGAGATCCATATCCGATGGAGAAAGCCGAAGACGAGATCCCGATGTTCTCGCGGTTCGTGGAGCGCGGTCTTGCGCTCCCGGCCAGTGATTTCTTCAAGGGGCTGCTCGGGTACTACGGGATCGAGTACCTGAACCTGAACCCCAACGACATCTTCCACACGTCAGTCTTCGTCCACTTCTGCGAAGCTTTCCTCGGGATCAAGCCGCATTGGGCACTTTTCCGGAAGTTCTTCCGCGTCAAGCCGCAGCCTAGTGCCACCAATCCCAGAGTAGTCGGAGGAGCCGGCATCCAGCTTAGGGAGGACGCCGCGGAGCAGTACCTGGCGTACAAGCTCGTTGACTCCAACACCGATTGGAAGACCAGGTGGTTCTATATCACGAACCACCACCCCGGCCTGCCGAAGCCAAGCGGACGGCAGCCCAGGCACCGTGAATGGTGGAACACGGAGCCCACCATGCAAGAAGGGATCCAGCTCCCCGAGCTGCTAGCACGCATCAAGGTGCTCAGGGAGGCGGGACTGAGGGCCGAGCACGTAGCCTTCAGCTTCATGAAGCGCAGGATCCAGCCGTTGATGGCTCGAGAGACCCTGGGCTTCGAGTACACCGGCGACGACGACGCGTCGCGGATGCCAGGAGGCGAGCTGGATGACAACGACATCATCGAGAGGTTGTCGCGGATCTTCAAGGACATGCCGTTGTACACGGCGTGCCCTGTCGAGGAGTACTCCGCCGCGCGCCCACCGAAAGAAGTGAGTAGTCGAACCACCCTAGTCGAGTAGTGACTACTTGAAGTAGAGTTGCTGACGTCTTGTGTCTTGCGCAGGATGATGTGAAGAGGTTTATCTCCGAGCCGCAGCCACCTCCGAGCGGAATCGTGGTCCCGAAGGAAGGCAAGGCGAAGGAGCGGCGTGAAGTCGGTGACGGCGATGACACCGTTGTCGTGGAGGATACCTCTGACGAAGACGACGAAGACGAGGAGACGCTGCAAGACCGCTTCCAGCTGCGGTCGAGGTTTAGCCGTCCAGGCTTGCCTCATGTTCCTCTGGTACAAGATCCTCCGGCTAGCCTGGAGGCTAGCCTTGCTGCGCCGCCGCGAAGGCCGCGCAACCCCGCCAGGAAGCGGGTGGCGAAGAAGATGAAGGTCTCAGAGACCACGCCTCAGGAGATAGTTTGTCTTGAGTAGAGTAGTCGAGTACCCTTTGTTCGAGTACGTTTGCTGACGAGTAGTCTTCAATGTGTGCAGGAGGTGCCGCCAGCGGAGCCCGTCGAAGAGGGCGACGAGGGTGTGTGGGACCCGGTGGGGGAGGCAGCTGGAAGTCGTAGTCCAGCCCCCACTGTCGAAGAGATCCTGGCGCAACTGGAGCGCCAGCCCCAGCTCCGCAAGGGGGCGTGGGACCCGTGGCCGCCTCCGTTGAAGAGGTGGCGGCCTCAGGAGCGCAGGATACCGCTGCACCGGCCGCCGCTGTTGTGGAGGAGGCGGTAGCCGCAGGAGCGCAGGAGGAGGCGCCCGCCGAGGGTGGACTGGTTGATATCGCCAGCATCCTCGGTGCTCCGGCCGTGACCATTGTCCGGTCGAACTTGTAAGTACCATACCCTTGCGAGTAGTACTTGATGTAGTAGTCGATGCTTGCCCGACGACCATCTGTGTGTGCTTCTGCAGAAAATCCACAGATCTGACCTGGGATGGGGATGAGCCCTCATCAGCGGTGGCGGAAGAAGTCGCGCCGCCCGCCGAGGAAGCCGTGCCCGCTACCCAAGCTGCGGTTGAGCCACCGGTTGCCGAGGCGCCGCTGCCGGAGGCCAGCGTAGTCGAAGGTGAGTACCCTTCTTGAAGCTACAGGGCTTCACGAGGAGTAGTCGTAGGCACTAATGCACTTGTCTCTCTTTGACAGGCGCTGGAGGTGGTGACATCCCTGCAGGGGTGCCCATGCAGAGGTTGATGCCAGAGGTCCCGGAGGCTGCGGAAGGAGCCCCCGAGCCCGTGGAGGAGGTCGTCGAGAAGACCGTCAGGGGAGAGGCGGTCACCACGTCGCCAGAGATTGCTCTGGAGGTGGCTATCCACTCCCCCGAGATCCAAGACGCAGAGCCCATCTGCGCTGCGCCGATGACGGAGGCCCCCGCGAGTAGTCGCGGCGGTATAGAGCTGCTCGCGGACGATCTCATCGAGCCGGCGACGGTGGCCAAGCATCTGGAGGCGATCCGTCAAGCCGAGCAGTGGATGAAGGTGAGTAGCCGTAGCCTTTGAGTAGTCAATCCTTTGTCGTTGAGTACTCTTCTTGACTTGAGTTGTCTTGTGCAGGACGTTGCAGAGCGGTCCCGCGACAAGTCGAACATGCTGCAAGGCTATGGCGACACGGTGCTCCGAGCCGAGGCGCTAGAGGAGCAACTTGTGAAGTCACGCAGGCATGCTGCTGCCATGCAGTCTAAGCTCGACGCCGCCTTCGCCAAGTACCACAACGACGTCATGGAGTTGCAGGCGAAGGGCGACGACTTGGTGCGGAAGAACAAAGGCCTCCGCAACAAGAACAAAGGTATACCCCTGAACTTGTCGTGTACTTGTTGGAAGTCGAGAAGCATCTGACCCGCTGTTGCGTTGTTGTGTTGCGAGCTCGAAGGCCGTGGTGGAGCGGTGAAGGCTTCGGAGACGAGCATGAAGAACCTCTTCTACGGGAGCGAGGAAGCCCGCCGTGTACTTGAGCTTGACTACAAGGAACTCGCCTTCGAGTGCGAGAAGCATATGGAGCTTCGGATTGCTTCGACGGGGATCTCGTCAACGCTACAAATCCTTGCAGAAGTTGAACGAAGACTGCGAGGCATTGCGGGCCCAGTTGAAGGAGTTGGAAGAAGCCGCGTTGCCGATCGCGAGACTCCTGGTGCCGCACCCGGGCGGCCCCAAGATCGCTCCTCTGGTGGATCGCCTCAAGGAAGCGCCAAGCCGGCTGGCCGCCTACGTGAAGCATATGGCGAGGTCGATCCCAAGACATGTCTTGGCCTTCATGAAGTCATACTTCCCGAAGGCTCCAGTGGAGGTAGTCGCCGGCGGGGTAGCCGCCAACTACTCTGATGAGCAGTATGCAGAGCTGCTGGAGCAGATGATTCCCATCGCGGAGCAGGTAGCTGAGAAGTTGAACCTCCAGTAGCCCTGTAATAGGTAGCTAGTAGCCATAGTTGTACAAGAAAACAATTGTAATGAATTGTATCAAGTATCAATGAAAGAAGGTTTTCCGGCAATGAGTACTCGTAGTCGCGATCTCAGAGTGCGGAGCGCCCATCGTGGAGTAGATGCGAGTAGTAGTACTCGGCTTTGGTAGTCCCGTTGTAGGGAGTGGACAGTAAAGAAGTTGATGAACAATCAAACTTTATTACTGAAGGAGTACACCTGGGTGGCCAGGGCCGTAGTTACAATGCGGTCGCTTGGACCCGGACGCGCTCATCAGCTTTCTTCGGGCTAACCGCGACATCTTCGCGTGGAAGCCAGCGGACATGCCAGGAGTGCCCAGGGAGCTGATCGAGCACGCCCTCAACGTCGATCCTAAGGCCACCCCCTACCTGGCGCGCCAGCTGTCGGTGTTTTAGACCAGCAACCTACTACGGGGAGTACCCGAAGTAGATGAATGTGACTCGACGAGATCAGTAACTCGAAGGAAGAGACACGTGGCACACAATTTAGACAGGTTCGGGCCGCGAGGTGCGTAATACCCTACGTCCTGTATGCTGCGTAGCTCTGGATTGATAGGGCACAATTACAAGATGGTGCAATAGTGCGCCGTGAGTTGTAGGGGATTGGATGAGATGATCCTGAGATCGGTCCCCTGCCTCGCCTTATATAGTCCGGGAGCGGGGTTACAAGTCGGAGTAGGGAGAGAGTACTAGTCGAGTACGTCCAGGAGTCCTCTATACAGTGCGGAACATGTACAGCTCCCTAACCGAGTACTACTCCTGTGTAGTCCTTGTGCTCCACGCCTTCAGATGCCGTGTAGCGCAAGCCGGGTAGTCCCAGGGGCCCACCGAGTAGTCGGTCCTGGTACCCACCGAGGTAGTGGGCCCAGGGAGGTCCATACGACAACCCCTGCCGTCACCGTCGCCGCTCCGCCTTCCACACCACCCGGCCGTCACCATCGCCGCCTGTCAATGCAACAAAGAAGAGGGAGATGAGAGAAGGATGCCGCGCCGGGGAGAAGGAGGAGCCGCACCGGGCGGGAGAAGGAGGAGCTGCGCCGAGGGGAGGACGCCGCGCCGGGGGGAGGACGCCGCAACGGGTGAAGTCAGACAAGGAGGCGGGGCCGGATCTGCCGCCACCTCACCTCGCCCCGCCGCCGCTCCTCGCCACAAGGTGAGGGGCGAGCGGAGGGGGGAGGTGGGGGACAGCGCGGCTATGTGCCCAGCGGCGGGAGACGGAGGAGGAGGTGGCGGATCTGCAGGGGAGAGGGGATGAGGCGGCGGGAGGCGGCCGGATAGGAAGGGGGAAGAGGGTAGGGTTAGGGTTCCTGGGTGGGGGGCGGCGCCGGTTATACAGGAGGTGGGCTGGGTGGGTTGGGATATCGGCGTTAATTGGGCCGCCGGCTGTGGTGGGCTGTGGAGCGGGTTTGGGCTGCTTCGCCGAGAGCCCAATAAGTGGCTCTCGCCGAAGATTTTTTCTAAATTTTTTCTAAATCAGTTTAAAATAGTAAATAAATGTAATTTTTTTTCAAAAACTTAACATGACACTAGATATGTTGTGTATTGCTTATAAAAAAGTTGTTGTGGTCAAACTCAAATTTAAATTTATCTAATGTACCAAACCTAATGATATTAGTTCAAATTCTCTGAAACTTCTCATGAGATGTTCCGGTTTCTAAACAATGTACGTGTCAAAGTGCTCAAAATATTCTCAACTTTTTACCACAACCTCGACATAAGATATAATGAGTGCTCAACAAAATTCGTGATTTTCAAACTTCATTTGATTTTTATACAATTTTGAAACCTTTCTACGACACGATCTTTATCATGATCAGAGAACAAAATATTTAAAATTTAGTTTCATTTCGTGTACACGGTCTTAGAGATGTATCAGGAACATAAATCTCATTTTCCCAACAACTTTACTCTATGATTTCATGCACTTGTAGTTCATATCGGACGTATTCGAAAAAAATTACCTAGAATGAATTAAAATTTTTAAATATAGCAAACAAAGATAAAATTGCGTCAAATTTGAACATATCCTTTGTATAAGTGCATGTTGATGATAAAAAAAGTTTGAAGGTGAAAAAGTGAATTTTTTAAAATTTCTTTGCCGAGAGCGAAAAAACTCAGTCAGATAGCTCTCGGCGAAGAATTCTTCACCGAGAGTTTTTTTTTGCTCTCGGCAAAGAAATCTTTCGCCGAGAGTTTTATTCTTCGCCGAGAATATTATTTTTTACTCTCACCAAAGAGGTCTTCACCGAGAGCACGAGATTAAGCTCTCGCTAAAGAATATTTCTCTTGCCGAAGCCTCGGTTTCCGGTAGCGATTGTAAAGAAAAAGTACGCATGCCCTGCCATTGCTGATGAGGTTCCTCCGATGATCGTGTGCAGCGCTGTCGTTCCGTGGGGAGAAATAACGACGGCACCTAGGTGCTGCCCTGCCGACATACTTCATCAGTACTTAATCGTGTTCAGCTGAACTATCATATTTCACTAACTAATAAAATATAATTATCACTAATATTAATTATGTATCATAATTTACTAAATAGAAGGCACTAATTATGTATCATAATCCACTAATTAATAAAAATAATATAATAAAAAGTAACTACAGTAATTCACAAACTCTCATTTTTCTCCAACTCAAAGCCTATAATCTAATCAACTATCATTTTTCTAATTGCAAAGCACAAATCCTAACATTGCACATATTAGCAAAGAGAGGATTCGATTCCTAACCTTTTGAAGATGTTGGAGCAGCAAAACACCTTCAAATCTAGGAAGAAATGGACATCACAACCTAGGGCGCCATGGGAGGAGTGTGAAGCTCGAGCTGGGAAATGAGAGCTTCAGCTCGGGCTCGCCGAGGAAAAATGGTATATACAGCCGAGGACAACTTGTACTGGGTGGTACTACCAACCGGTACTAACGTGTGGCGTTTTGTACACTACCGGATTGGCAGCTTGTGCCGAGAGCAGCATGCTCTCGGCACAGGATGGTTTCCACTCGGCACAGGCTCTGCCGAGAGGAAGCTCTCGGCACAGGGCTCTCGGCACCGCTGGGCCGGCAAAGAGCCCTTTGCCGAGAGCCACGTCAGATCCACTCGTTACACGTGTGCCGGGAGTGGAAAAGCTCTCGGCAAATGAAATTTCATAAAACAAAAAAAAGCAATTCCAAGGCAGCGGGCCCACCAGCCGGCTACCCTCGCCCCACCACCGTCGCCCACCACCACCACCAGATCCGCCACCACCACTACCAGCGCCACCCACCACCACCACCGCCCGCCCGCCACCACCACCGCGCCACCTCGCCCGCCGGCCGCCGACCCCGCCTGCTAGCCGCCGCCGCGGCCACCATCACCACCACCACCAAAGCCGCCGACACCACCATCCGGCCGCCGCACACCACCACCATCGCGCAAACAAAACACAGAGAGAGAGGGAGGGAGGTAGAACTCGGGAAGGAGCTAGAACGCCGGGAAGGAGCTGCCTGCCGCCGCGCCGGGGATGAGCTGCCTGCCGTCGTGCCGAGGAAGGAGCCGTAGCCGCGCCGGGGGAAGGAGTCGCCATCACCTCGCCCCGCCGCGCCTCCTTATGCTCCACCCGCACCTCGCCCCGCCGCTGCTCCCCACCGCCGGTGAGGGGCGAACGGAGGGGGGAGGGGAGGGGAGGCAGGGGGCCGGCGGTGTCGGGCATACTCCCCGGGTACTCATGCAAGGAAGGAAGAATAGTAGAAGACGGACTCCTGGTAGAATTCCCCTGTACTCCTACTAGGACTCGCTCTCGTGTACTCCTACTAGGACTCCTGCCTTGTAACCGACTAGGAACCCGCCCCCTGGACTATATAAAGGAGGGCCGGGTACCTAGCCGCACATCCCCAATCCCTCCGGGGACAACCAACACCAAGCGCAGGGCGCCATACTTGATCCCCCAAACAGGACGTAGGGCTCGCCACCTTGGCGGTCCGAACCTGTATAAATCTTGTGTCTCGTGTCCTTGCGCATACCTTCGAGTTCTCGGTCTCCCGATCACGATCCCCACCGCACAATCTACTACCTCGGGTACCCCCTCGGTAGGTTTGCCGGTCTAAAACACCGACAGCTGGCGCGCCAGGTAGGGGTGATCATCACCACCGGGCGAATTCGAAGGACCCTCGTCAACAAGATCAATCCACTCGTCGACTCGCCGAGATCCATTGAAGCAAGTCGCCTTGCTCTTGTCAAAGCGGAATCAATTTTCCTACGCCGCGCTTCCGGTTGCGTCAGCACGTCGCGCGGCTCGTCACGCGGCTAGCCGCGCCGCTCGTCGACTACTCTGCCTCGCCCAGGCTCGTCGTCGACTACTTCGTCTTCGCCGCGCGTCCGGGGTGCCTCGGCACGTCGCGCGGCTCGTCCACGCGGCTCGTCGCGCCGCTCGTCGTCGACTACTCCGCCTCGCGCGGGCTCGTTGTCGACTACTTCGTCTTCGCCGCGCGTCGGGGTGCCTCCGGCACGTCGCGCGGCTCGTCATGCGGCTCGCCGCGCCGCTCGTCGACTACTCGCCTCGCCCGGGCTCGTCGTCGACTACTTCGTCTTCGCCGCGCGTCCCGGGTGCCTCGGCTTGTCACGCGGCTTGTCGCGCCGCTCGTCGACTACTCGCCTCGCCCGGGCTCGTCGTCGACTACTTCGTCTTCGCCGCGCGTCCGGGTGCCTCGGTGCGTCGCGCGGCTCGTCACGCGGCTTGTCGCGCCGCTCGTCGTCGACTACTCATCGTCGACTACTTCGCCTTCGTCGCACGTCCGGGTACTTCGGCACGTCGCGCGGCTCGTCAAGCGGCTCGCCGCACCGCTCGTCGACTACTCCACCTCGCCCAGGCTCGTCGTCGACTACTTCATCTTCACCGCGCGTCCCGGGTGCCTCGGCACGTCGCGCGGCTCGTCACGCGGCTTGTCGCGCCGCTCGTCGACTACTCCGCCTCGCCCATGCTCGTCGTCGACTACTTCGTCTTCGCCGCGCGTCCGGGTGCCTCGGCACGTCGCGCGGCTCGTCACGCGGCTTGTCGCGCCGCTCGTCGTCAACTACTTGTCGTCGACTACTTCGCCTTCGTCGCGCGTGTTGACGGTGAAAATCCATCAACCTAGCCATGAGTTTACCTTCGGCGTTGGCATGAGTTTTATACCTTATCCATTGGTACTAACCCCCGTGGTATAGCAAGTTCACGTGTGCATGTCGGTTTTGGAGTTTAATGTTTATGCAGGGTTTTAGTGTTGAATGCAAGACTTTCGGGATAAGTTCATCAAGCACCTTATGACAAGACCTTGAAGTCCTGAACAAGTCATGCAATGAAGCAAACTTAACTCCAAGAAGCCGGGGACTTGATCCGAGAAGACGACAGACTCCAGGGACCTGACCAGAAAAGTGCTGAATCTTGCAAGACAAGGAGTTGAGTCCAATTCGGAGAGAAACCGACGACATGGACCTACATGCGAAGGGGGAAACATCCGGGAAGCAAGGGAACCGACGTGGGGCAAAGGAGCCCACGGGGCCGGGCCTAAATGGGCCCAGGCCGGCCGGCCCAGGCCCATTTTGGGCCCAAACACGCTCTCCTTTGCCCTAGCCGCCAATCGGGCTATTTATAGTCCCCCGACCGAGAGCCACGCAGAAGATTTCGTCTTCGGCCGCCAAGAAGCGAGAGAAGAGAGGGACACCATCTCGGAGAGGAGAGGGTCGAGCTAGTTGACTAGGGTTTCCCTAGCCGACGTGGGAACCTTGCATGGAAGACCACGTCGGAGTTCCGGAGCTAGAAGCAAGATCAAGGAAGGATCCCGGTGGTGATCTTGTGTATGTATCATTGTCATAGTTGAATTATCAAGTTGAATCTTTTCTTAGCGATCAAGTGTTTCCTCGAAGATTTCGTTTTTCGATCGGCTTTGCTTATTCCAATTCTATTCGCGCGATAGATTACATAGGGTGTTCTTGTAGCCGCGGTGGCTAGAGGTACACGCCGGATCTTCCGAAAGAATCTCGACTTGTCTTTTGACTCGCCCTAAGCTCCCCGCATGAATAGGGATACGTTGTGACGAACGGGGGTCTCGAAAGGCGGATGTTTTCGGATTTGGACGGGAAACCACGATTTAAAGAGGCTTTTATTAAGATTCGATTTGCTACTTCTTCTCTTGCTTGGAACTTCAACAAAAGGCTTACCCCGATCCCTCTGGATCGGTTTATCTACCCAATCTTACTTTGTTTTCTCCGGTTTTTAGTAGATTAGATTCGTTTTGTGTCTTTTACTTAGATGCATTAGGTTCTCTATTGAAGATTGAAGTTATTTGGCTTTAATAGATTAAGTCTTGCGTCACACATTTGTTCCACGGATTCGATACCTTGGGTTCACCACTCGAGGGAAGAAGGGTCCCTTGACTACGACGGGAGACTTGTACGCTTGCGAGTCACGAATGAACTTTGATACAATTATTAACCGTCAACAAGCCCCTTTTTCTGGCGCCGTTGCCGGGGAACAAGTGATCAAGATTTGATTTTTTATTGCCTTTTTTTGTAATTTTCAGTACTGATTTTGTTTTATTTTTGCATCTACTAAACTTTGATCATCCTCAAAATACATCTAATCTAGTTTGTCTAACTCTAGTCTTTATAGATTTGTTTTGTTTTCTAGTTTTCTTTGCATACTTTGTTTATTGCTAACCCTAACCGGAGATGGTTGGCTACCTCTCCAAGAAACCCAAACCTTTTTGTGGATGATCCGGGAAAACTTTACGAGCAAAGGTGACATGCAACACAAGCTAAAGGGGTGGAAACCCTAGATTCAAAAGTTGAAGTCGAAGGACCGTCGAAATCTCCAAGGGAATCACCACCTCCAAGTCCAAAGGAAGATCAACCTCAACCACCGGAGCGCTGCGCACCCCGGACATCGTTGATCTACCTATCATAAACCTTCAAGACGCCGGGAGGCCGTTCAAGATCAAAGTCTCAACTATCCGCATGACGATTGCGAGAGCTGAATGCATACGAGTCGGATTCCTTGAGTGGCATATCGGTTTACTTAAGAGGAGGATGGAGAAGATGGAGATGGAGAAAGAAGCTCAACACCTAAAGGCCGCCGAAGCAAGATCCTCATGCAAGGATTGTGTGGAGTACGACCATGTCCAAGGACGCCGTCACTAAGTTCGAGGCTATGGAGAAATATTGAAGAATTTAGATGGCAAGGTGACAGAGGTCGGAAGCTCTATACGTGAAGTGTTCATCGTGATGAAGATGCTAGACGCAAGTGGGACAACTTGCCGGGCGCCCGATGGGTAACGAAGAAGAATACCCGAGACAACTCCAAGGTCCCAAGACGGCGAAGGCTACTCAAGCTCATTCGGGAGAGATGAAGGATCACACTAGAGACCATGAAGATCACGACCGAAGGACCGGAGTTCGAGATGCCGAGCCACAAGGAAGATGTTGCATCCGTCAAGACCAAAGGACAAAGCCAGCTGTGAAGACCAAAAAAAATTGACTAAGCCAAAGTGGGTACCCAAGATTGCAACGCCCACAAAGAGCGTTGATCCGAAGTAATCAAGTGAAGAAGTCTAGCCATGGACTATAAACGAAGCGCTAGGCGGGAGGCAACCCGTTTCGTCAAGTCAAGAATAAGCTACGGGAGGACAACCCGATTCCGGGTTTTTCGAGTCTTTTTAATAATTTAGTTTTTGAGTTTTATTACGCAAAGACATTAGACTTAGAAGTGGTTGAACAATATTAGAGACATAATTCTTGATTGAATGTTTGCTTTATCATAAACCCTTTGCATGAACCCTCCTATGTGCTTGTTTGATTCTTTTCTTTTCGAGAAACCCTCAACCAAATAATTTTAGAACCTTAACTCAACCTTTCACCCTCATTATGGTGCTGAGGTTGACTTATTTTTCATGCTAAAACCACACGAGTAGAGCCACGATTTATGTTTAAGTGTTAATAAAATTCAGCACGTGGTAGGACTCGCGTAAACCTAGAAATCAAAGCTTTTGGTTGGTTTTAAAAATCTTTATCCTTGGTTTCTCTAGGATTAGAATTTTTTCTAAGCCTATTATAATTTTGTTTTATTCAAAATCTTTCTTATTTAGCCAAAATTAGAACCTAAACCTATGCCCCCATGATCAAGCGGGAAAAAGTCCGCTCTCAACCGATGAAGGCAAACTATACCGGTGAGACCGAAATCGACGTAAAAATAAAATATTTTCGACTTGCATTTGTTTTTAATGGTTTAAAAACTTCTCTAAAATTATGTTCGAGCTCTTGCATGGCTCTGAAAAATATTTTAAATTTCGAATTAGAGGAGTGCTTAACCTTAAACACACCTTAATGGAGGCAATCTAGTAATCATGCATGCACCATTGGATTACCTTTCATCAACTTTCACCAATTTCACATGCGAAGGACAAGCATGGTGGGCAGCAAGCATCAACTTTGTAGGAATTTCATGGTGGCATGTGAAGCAAGTGGAGCTAGGGAGCATGGACATGACCCAAAACAGGAAGCATCAAGTGGAAGGACCAAGGAGTGGACGAGAGCGTTTGGGCGGTGCAACTCGTGGAGCACGCGGGCAGGAAAGTTGCAGAGGTGAAATGATCGTGCTAGAAGAAATACGAGGCGGGGAGGAGCACCGAGGCCGGCCTCACCTACATAAGGAGCCCCCGGCTCCCGTTTTCTCGCAGCAAGCTTCCCTCTCCTTCCTTTGTTTGTGTGTTCAAGTTTGTGTGCTCAAAACCTCCAGTAGACATAGCCAACCTTCCCAAGCTTGAGAGCTCAAGAAAAAAAAAATCCACATCCTTAATCCACTCAAAGTCCACATCCGAAGCAAAGAGTTTAAGTGCCTAGTTACCGGTTGCAACCCGGAATTTTAGTTGAAGAAAAGAGTGCAGCAACCATGTGGAAGAAGACCACAAGTCTCTTCTCCAAGAAGAAGAGTTCGTCGTCGTCCAAGCCGTCATCAACCACGTCTTCGAGGAGGCACTTGGTTTCCGAGTCTCCCCGGAGCATGGAGACGGATATGGCACCACCGAAAAGGAACGATGCTCTCCTCCTTGGTGGTATGAGGGCTGCAAGAAGCACTTCCATGAGGTTTACCGAACCTCGTGGGCACGCGGAGGAGCAGCCCGCGCCACCACGACGATCGACTCGCTCAACCGCGCCACCTCCTTACACCCCGACACACTCTTCGTACGGCTTCATCATCTTGTCGACGGAGGAGGAGGAGAGGCTCGCCAATCTTGAGAAGAGGCTTGTGCCGAACGTCGAGTTCGACGACCAAGCACTCTACACCTTGGGTTTTTGCACCGACATATACTATATGTTGGGGCACCTCGGATGGGTGCAGTTCTCCAACGGAGTATCGGTGGACACCCATTTGGGGTTCGCCTTGGAAATTTTAATGACTATTGCACCCATCGTTGATGATGGGGTGCAAAGCTTGTCATTCCGTTTGGAGGGAGTCCAACAAGAGGTTCCCTACGAGCACGTTAGGGAGCTGCTTGGATTCCACAAGGGAGCTCCGGAGAAAGTTGACGTGCCACCCGGCATGTTAGCGGGATTTTGGAACATGATCTCCGGAGAAGCCCATCAACAACGCAATTGCATCCGCAACCCCATTATCCGGATATTTCACTCTTGGATGTGCAAGAGGATATTGGGGAGGATGAAGGAAACAAAGATGACCGACACGGAGTTGAATTGGCTATACTCGGCTTTAATTGCCAGGCAGCCAATAGACCCCTCTTACCTCATGATCAACCGTTGGTGTTGTGAAGCAACATCGGGGGCGGGTAATATTGGTTCGGGGTGTTACCTCTCCATGTTGGCCTTTTCCTTGCGGCCGGGGATCGCAAGAAACCCCGACCACCTTTTGCGAGGTACCTCTCTCGGCATTGAATATTTGCGGCAAGGCAAATACATTAGTGTAGATGAGAGAGGAGGTTATCGGTTGGCCATAGTGAACCTACCCCTTCCCAACGAGAGGCTTAGGCTTTTCAATGAAGGGAGAGAAGATTGGTTGGAAGAGGGACTACTTGTCCCTGCAAGGAAGAACAAGAGAGGAAGAATCGTAGAGGAGGGAACATCCTCCGCACAGGCGAGTGGAGCACAACCCAATGTGCAACCATTCGGCGGGGTTCCTCCTCCGCCAAGTTATTACGGAGGGCCACAAGAGCAAGCATGGGGGGGTGGTGCACCGGTACCCCCACAAAATTATGTTGTGCCCAACGCTAACTTAGCGGAGTCCTACGCTCATCATCCCCAACCACAACAAAGCATGGCCATTATTGGAGGGTATGCTGCAAGAAATGCTCAAAACATTGCAGCCATCCAATCCAACGCAGCCCAACTCGGTGAAGGCAACGCAAATATTGCATTTGAACTTGGACGCCTTCACCTTGTGGAGCCAAATCAATTCGACGGAGGAAGCGTTCAACCATATTACGAGCAAGGGTATTATTATCAAGACTATCAACATCAACCACCGGCGGAGGACTAGAAGATTTAGGAACTTTAGTTTTCTTTTCTTTTCTTTTTCTCTCGTAATTTTCAGCTTTTGCTTATGTGTGTTTGCGTAGTATTTTCTGTTTTTATTTAAATTTCAGCAAGCATGTTTGTTTATTTTCAGTATGTATTTCAACTTGATGTCACCATTAATAAAGACACCACCTTGATTATATCATTGGAAAAGTTACAAAATTCGTGCCATGATGATATATGATTAAAATTGCAGCTTTGTTCATCTTTGTAATTGATTTATGCATGTTTAAGCTAGTGCTCTCTTAAAAATACAAATCTGAATTTATTTAAATGCTAGCTTAATTTTCAGCGGAGGTTATGATTAAAATAAAGACCCATAGTGTTTTATGTGCTCTCAAGTTATGAATAGATTAAAGATGTCTTTTATGCTCAAAAATATTGCTAACGTTGTCACAAATATCACTTGTGTGTTGCTCAACCTATCCAAAGCCTTATATATTTGAGTGCATGAACCTTAGTGTACAAGATTTATTTTTGAGTGCGTTATTGCAGGCCATGATTTCTCTGGCCCGAGACTAAGAAGCTGGTCATTCCGTTTTTGCGTATCTAACTTTTTGCTAGCCTTTTATCCGTGCATTGTGTATCCCCGCATCGGTGATCTCACAAACTTCGCCGGATATCCACCCTTAAACCAAATATCATCTTTTTGTGATTACCTCCTTGACCACAACCTATCGTTGAGAATGGATCATCAATTCAAGGAAGATCGCAAGACGGTGCCAACGTTGAAGATTTCAAGTATCTCTCCAAGGAAAAATATTCCGGTACCTACCTTATTTTTCGCCTCTTTGCTTGAGGACGAGCAACGTCTAAGCATGGGGGAGGAGGTAGGTACGATGCAGTTCTAGAGTTCAAAGGGGAATATTTTAAAAAAAAATGATGAAAGAGATGTATAGGGTTGGGTAAAAAATCCAGTGATACTCATGACTTTCAAGGTATAAAAAAATCAAAACTTCGTTGTGGAAGTCATGGGCTGAATATATGACGAGAAAAAAAAATGAATGAATGAAAGAAAGAAAAGAATGAAAAATATGAGAAAGAAAAAAAAAATGTGCGTAAAGTAAATTCCCTAGCTCTCTAAAAGTGCATTCAAGGCTTCAAGATAAAAAGATCCATTCTCTTTTTCCAACCATGTGCAATCCGATAACGAGGACTTCTTTTGTGCCTCGGGATCACTCTTTGCCATTTGCACATGTCCACTCATCTAAAGTGTGTGTATTTTTCTCTTTCCCCTCCTTGATTTAACATTATTTTCCAATGACCTTTTTGACGAGTCTCGGTAAGACCATGAGAAGCTTGTCTTGTTTTGACAACACCTCATTTATAAATTCTTGTTAGGACTAAACTTTCCCAAAGCTCCATATAAAGCCTACCACATATATATGAGAGGGAGAGGAGTAGAATATATAGGCTTGAGAGACAAGTGAGATGAGAGTTCATGAGCAATATACAAGATGATTTAAATTTGTGAATTTGGTTTAGCTTTTCTTTATCTCGTTCTTTATTTCAAAAAATTCGAGATCTATTTAAAACTTTATGAGCATGTTAATACTTGTGGGATAAGCTTAATAAGAATCTACCCTCCGTAGAGATGAAGGCTAGCACATTATGGAACTTTAATGAATTAAAATTTTGAGAGCATTATGTTTTCTCATGTGTAATCAAGTGCATAGTTTAAACATTGTTTAGCAATGATGATATCCATCGAAGGCTTACTCGAGGACGAGCAAGGTTTAAGCATGGGGGAGATGTTGACGGTGAAAATCCGTCAACCTAGCCATGAGTTTACCTTCGGCGTTGGCATGAGTTTTATACCTTATCCATTGGTACTAACCCCCGTGGTATAGCAAGTTCACGTGTGCATGTCGGTTTTGGAGTTTAATGTTTATGCAGGGTTTTAGTGTTGAATGCAAGACTTTCGGGATAAGTTCATCAAGCACCTTATGACAAGACCTTGAAGTCCTGAACAAGTCATGCAATGAAGCAAACTTAACTCCAAGAAGCCGGGGACTTGATCCGAGAAGACGACAGACTCCAGGGACCTGACCAGAAAAAAGTCGAATCTTGCAAGACAAGGAGTTGAGTCCAATTCGGAGAGAAACCGACGACATGGACCTACATGCGAAGGGGGAAACATCCGGGAAGCAAGGGAACCGACGTGGGGCAAAGGAGCCCACGGGGCCGGGCCTAAATGGGCCCAGGCCGGCCGGCCCAGTCCGGTCGGCCCAGGCCCATTTTGGGCCCAAACACGCTCTCCTTTGCCTTAGCCGCCAATCGGGCTATTTATAGTCCCCTGACCGAGAGCCACGCAGAGAAGATTTCGTCTTCGGCCGCCAAGAAGCAGAGAAGAGAGGGACACCATCTCGGAGAGGAGAGGGTCGAGCTAGGTGACTAGGGTTTCCCTAGCCGACGTGGGAACCTTGCATGGAAGACCATGTCGGAGTTCCCGGAGCTAGAAGCAAGATCAAGGAAGGATCCCGGTGGTGATCTTGTGTATGTATCATTGTCATAGTTGAATTATCAAGTTGAATCTTTTCTTAGCGATCAAGTGTTTCCTCGAAGATTTCGTTTTTCGATCGGCTTTGCTTATTCCAATTCTATTCGCGCGATAGATTACATAGGGTGTTCTTGTAGCCGCGGTGGCTAGAGGTACACGCCGGATCTTCCGAAAGAATCTCGACTTGTCTTTTGACTCGCCCTAAGCTCCCCGCATGAATAGGGATACGTTGTGACAGAACGGGGGTCTCGAAAGGCGGATGTTTTCGGATTTGGACAGGAAACCACGATTTAAAGAGGCTTTTATTAAGATTCGATTTGCTACTTCTTCTCTTGCTTGGAACTTCAACAAAAGGCTTACCCCGATCCCTCTGGATCGGTTTATCTACCCAATCTTACTTTGTTTTCTCCGTTTTTTAGTAGATTAGATTCGTTTTGTGTCTTTTACTTAGATGCATTAGGTTCTCTATTGAAGATTGAAGTTATTTGGCTTTAATAGATTAAGTCTTGCGTCACACATTTGTTCCACGGATTCGATACCTTGGGTTCACCACTCGAGGGAAGAAGGGTCCCTTGACTACGACGGGAGACTTGTACGCTTGCGAGTCACGAATGAACTTTGATACAATTATTAACCGTCAACAGCGCGTCTGGGTGCTTCGGCACGTCGCGCGGCTCGCCACGCAGCTTTTCGCGCCGCTCGTCGTCGACTACTTCGCCTCACACAGGCTCATCGTCGACTACTCCACCTACGCTGCGCGTTCGGGTGCCTCGGCACGTCGCGCAGCCCGTCACACGGCTCATCATCGACTACTCCGTGCGCCACGACTTCGTCTTGCAGCCACACTGGCTTTACTTCAACCACACCGTACGTGGTGACTACTTGTCTCGCGGCAACACTGGCTCTACTTCGAGTACGCCGCGCGCCGCCACGACGTCGTCTTCCGGCCGCATCGCGTTGACCATTCATCTCGACTAGTTTTCCAAACTAGTCGAGAACGGCAGTCACGCCCCCAACAACTAGTCGGAATCAACTCTGACTAGTCAACTCTAACAACAACCGTCGCGGCTCCATCGCTGATCGCCACGGCTTCATCATCAGTCTGCCCAGGCAGCAACAGCTAAGTCATTTATCTAAATGATTACTGTTCTCTTGGCTTGTTCTCCTCATCATGTAGGACTACTTGCCGACTACTCATTTGTGTATGCTTCTCATCGGGTTTTCACGGGAGCTACACTCTGCTGACTACTCTTGGGGTATATCAATCAAGTCACCACGAGCCTACTTCATCAACTCGGGGGCTATCCCTAGGAGGCAGCTTCTAATATCCGCTACGCGGCAATCTAAAGTCGACTTTTAAAGTTGCATTCTAAAGTCCGCTCCGTGCGGCAACTTAAAGTCGACTCCGGTCGCATCTTCGCCTGCTTCGATGGCATACTACATGTGTAAGCTTCGATGGAACCTAGCTGTAAGCGGCCCTCGGGTCCTGGCGACGATGGAACCTAGCTGCACGTGGTCTTCATGCTCTGTACCATGGGTCCAAGTACCCTAAGTACTCGCGCTCCGTACCTTGGGTCTGAAATCCATGGCCCAGGTACGCAAGTCGACTCCGGTCGCACCTTCAAGTCCACTACGGTGGCAACCATACCTTGGGTCTGAAATCCATGGCTCAGGTAGTTAAGCCCACTCCGGTGGCACAAGCCCGCTCTGGTGGCAACCATACCTTGGGTCTGAAATCCATGGCTCAGGTACTCAAGCCCACTCCGGTGGCACAAGCCCGCTCTGGCGGCAATCGTACCTTGGGTCTGAAAACCATGGCTCAGGTACTTAAGCCCACTCCGGTGGCACAAGCCCGCTCTGGCGGCAACTGTACTTTGGGTCTGAAATCCATGGCTCGGGTACTTAAGCCCACTCCGGTGGCACAAGCCGACTCCGGTCGCACCCAAGCCCACTCCGGTGGCACAAGCCGACTCCGGTCGCAATCTTAAGCCCGCTCCGGTGGCAAAACTACTCGTTTTCTCTGATTTTTCATTCGCTTTGGCTTTCCGAAAAGTGCTTTTCATTTTTTGCATCTTAAGTCCACCCCGCGTGGCACAAAGTCGACTTCTTCAGTCGCATCTCAAAGTCCATTCTGCGCGGCATTCTAAAGTCGACTTCTAAAGTCGCATATCAAAGTCCGCTCTGTGCGGCACCCTAAAGTCGACTTCGGTTTTCAAGTCGCAACTCAAAGTCCGCTCCGCGCGGCAACTAAAGTCGACTTCGGATTTCAAGTCGCATCTCAAAGTCCGCTCCGCGCGGCACAAAATCGACTTCGGTTTTTAAGTCGCATTCTAAAGTCCGCTCTGACGGCACGACTACTTCTCAAGCTCCACGGCTCAACGCCAAACTGCTACTTGGAATCTCTCCAGGCTCGGGGCTACTTGAAGATAACTTCGAAGCATGCTTCGCTCGCTCTCAAGCTCGGGGGCTCCTCACCAATCACTACTCGACGTGGCTCATACGGCTCTCTTATCTCGGGGGCTACACGCCGCAAGAGTACTCGGATGATGGCTTCGCGAACACCGAAGACCCTTGGATTGATTACCTAATCATTTCAAGGCCCGGGGCTGCTATGCTACACCCATCATTCAAATTTTTTCAAGACCGATGAGTCGGACCACCTTCCAGCCTCGCGGCAGTTCAAGTACTATTGAAGGCTTCTCCAAGCAGTACTCGAGGACGCTCAAGAACTACTCGAAGAGGCTTCGAGACTACTCGAACTACTACTCTCGACTCCAACGTGCTCGGGGGCTTGTCGGGCATACTCCCCGGGTACTCATGCAAGGAAGGAAGAATAGTAGAAGACGGACTCACCGGTAGAATTCCCCTGTACTCCTACTAGGACTCGCTCTGTGTACTCCTACTAGGACTCCTGCCTTGTAACCGACTAGGAACCCGCCCCCTGGACTATATAAAGGAGGGCCGGGTACCTAGCCGCACATCCCCAATCCCTCCGGGGACAACCAACACCAAGCGCAGGGCGCCATACTTGATCCCTCAAACAGGACGTAGGGCTCGCCACCTTGGCAGTCCGAACCTGTATAAATCTTGTGTCCCGTGTCCTTGCGCATACCTTCGAGTTCTCGGTCTCCCGATCACGATCCCCACCGCACAATCTACTACCTCGGGTACCCCCTCGGTAGGTTTGCCGGTCTAAAACACCGACAGGCGGGCCTACCTAGTGAGGGAGGAGGAGGAGCGAGGGAGGCCGGCCGGCGGATCTGCGCGCAGGTGGGAGGCCGACGGCAGAGGGAGTGCAGGAGGGCGGCGGATCTGCATGCGGGGGAGGAGAAAACAGGAGGCGGCGGCGGAGGGAGGATGAGGAGGTGGCGGGGGAGGATGAGGAGGCAGGAGAGGAGGGGGGCGGTTTTAACAGCTAGGGTTGGTTGTTGGGCCGGCCGGTAGGATGGGCCGGCATTCGAGCATGGGCCGGCTGGTAGGAAGGGCCCAATAAGGCTTTGCCGAGAGGATTACTCTAGGCAAAGAAAATATTAGTTCAATTAATTATTAAAAATAGCAAAAAATGGAAAAAAATTCTAAAATTTAACATAACACCAATTATGTTGTATACTACTTCTAGAAAAGTTTTTTTAGACAAACTCAAATTTAGATTTCTCTAAGACTCCAAACCTAGTGACATTGGTTCAATTCTCTGAAACTTCTCATGAGATGTTCCAGATTCTAAACAACATATGTGTTAAAGTGTTCAAAACATCCTCAACTTTTTGTCACAACCTCCACATATGATATCATGAGCACTTGACAAATTTCGTGATTTTCAAACTTTATTTGAATTTTATACAATTTTAAATCCTTTCTGTCTCATGATCTTCGCCATGCACAGAGAACCAAATGCCAGAAATTTAGGTTCATTTTGTGTAAATGGTCTTAGAGATGTCCCATGGACATGAAAATAATTTTTCCAACAACTTTACTTTATGACCTCATGCACTTGCAGTTCATATCGGACGCATATGAAAAAATACCTAGAAAGAAGTAAACTTTTAAACATAGCAAATGGAGTTGAAATTGTGCCAAATTTGAGCATAGGTTTTGTATAAGTGTACGTATGTTGAGGATAGAAAAAATTGGAGGCAAAAAAGTGAGTTTTTAAATTTTCTTTGCTGAGAGTCAGAAAATTGCACTTGGCAAAGAAATTCTTTGCCGAGAGCCAGCCAGTTGGCTCTTGGTAAAGAAATCTTTGGCGAGTGTTTTTTCTGTGCCGAGAGCTTTTTGTCTGGCTCTCGGCAAAGAAGCCTGTTTGCCAAGTGTTTTTTCTTAGCCGAGAGCCAAATAAAAAACTCTCGGCAAAGGCTCTCGGCACAGAACCAGACTCTAGGCAAAGACTGAAATTCCGGTAGTGGTACTGGCTGGTATTACCTGGTACTAAAGCGTTGGATTGGCCCCACAAGATGTTTAGTACCGGCCCTTGTTTCCAGCCGGTACTAAATGTTTACACTGGGCCCACTAGCCGTTAGCAGTGGCTGGGTCCGTAGTGCCACTTAGTACTGGCCGGAAACAAGGGCTGGTACTAAACTATTTGGAAGAAAGTTAGTACCGGCTTGTGTTTCCAGCCGGTACTAATTGCATCCACAGGGCCCACTAGCTGCAGCGCGGGCGGGGTCCTCGGCGCCAATTTTGTACCGGTTTGTTATACCGTCGGTACTAATTAATATGCCTGCTGGGTTACTATAAACTTTGCCCAGCACTAATTTCTGCACTTTGCATGGGGCGAAATTGTGCCCGGTAATAAGTGCTTGGGACGAATGCCCGATTGTGTAGTAGTGGAGCAATCGAACATGGGCGATTGCGAGTGTACCTCGGCTCCACTAGCCAAGTAGAACTAGAGGGCTTTGGTGCTGCCCTGCCGACTTACTTGATCAGTACTTACTCGTGTTCAGCCGAACTGCAATGGCTAATTTCGATTTTGTTCGTGTTGTTGTTGGATTCGGCATGGCCAATAATACGAATCGGAATCGCTGGACCACCTGGCAGGGAGACAAAGCCTCAGGCCTCAACCTCAAAGGTGCCCCCTGGTTGCAATCAGATCGCATCGCATAACACAAAACCCTCGCTCGATCGGCCGCCGGAGTCCAATCCCGTCCGACCAAGCAGCCATATGGCGCCGCCGCCGCCGCAACTGGTGGAGGAGCTCGTGGAAGAGATCCTGCTCCGCCTCCCGCCGGACGACAGCGCGAGCCTCGTCCGCGCTGCCCTCGTCTGCAGGCTGTGGCGCCGCCTCGCCTCCGCCCCCGCCTTCCGCCGCCGGTTCCGGGAATTCCACCGCACGGCCCCGGTGCTTGGTGTTCTCTGCGGAGGCATGGAGGAATCCAACGACGACGAAGCAGACTGGCCGATCACGACCCTTACGGCACGCTTCATCTCCACATCCTCCTTCCGGCCGGCCCGTGCCGACCATTACAACTGCGGCGTGGTCGACGCCCGCCATGGCCGCGTTCTCCTCGAACGATACCGTGATCCCTTGAGTCGCGGCCCTTTGCAGATCAACCTCATCGCATGGGACCCCATCACCGACGAGCAACAACAACTGCCCACCTTGTACCCACCACACAGCCAATGGAAGGCCGCCGTGGTGTGCGCTGCTGCCGGTAGTGGCGGTTGCGATCACCTCGACTGCCACCAGGGATCTTTCCTGGTTCTTGTTGTCTTCATGCATGTGGGGTGTGAAAGGATGTTCACCATGATCTATGCATCAGAGGCTAGTGCTTGGAGGGAAGCAGCCTCTGCCAACCCTCGCTACCTCCATAACTTCTTCGAGACTGATACTCGCGGTGTCCTGCTAGGCAACACACTCTACTTCCTGACTCATCATTTCCCTGGAATCAGGGGCATCTTGAAGTACGACATGGTCACGCAAGAAATATCAACGACGGACCTGGCATGCAAATTCAGCTACGATGTGCTTGAAAACATTGTGCTCATGACCACGGAAGATGGTAGGCTAGGACTTGCCACCACGGACGACGATGATACCTGCAAGTTGATCCAGCTATGGTCTATGGAGGATGGTGGTGGTTCGGACAGAGTTGCCAGATTTGTTCATAGCAGAGTCATAGATCTTGAGAAGCTGCTCCCTGCCAGTGCACTCGACGAGGGCATAATTCGTGTCAACAGTTTTGCGGATGATGCTAGAGTCCTTTTCGTCCTGTCCAAGTTTAATAGGTTATACAGTATAGATATGAAGTCTGAGCAGGTAAAACAGGTGCCGGACTGCAATAAATGTGTTGTCCCTTACACAAGCTTTCACACTCCAGGTACCTACTCTGCTCCTTTTTCTGAATTTTCCCTTGCATTTAGCTAGAACAAACAATTATATTTATCTCTTAAAATGCTAACAACTACAATGTTTATGTGGTAATACTGCCTAATTAATCTTTTATGAATCATGGTTGAAATGATGAGTCTTTCAAGATTAATCTAAATCTAGACTGATCATAGCTAGGACTGTACCGAGCAGGAGGGAACCGAAATAAGTTTTGCCTACAATAATACCTTTACTCTTTTTTATAATTAATAGCTTTGAACTTCAGATGTTGGCTTCATGCACTCGTTCATGTTTCGATCTGGCAATGTCACTTAACAGCACAAAAATATCAGTGATGGATCTAAACAAAATTAAGGAATACTTTTTTTTTTCTGGAGTTTGAGTGTTTGGCCACTCCCAACCCAGACTCTATGGTAGAGTCCATAGTCATTAGTCACACTCCCACATAGGCAATTTGATGATGTGGCAAACAATTTAATGATGGGAGAAGTGAAACTAAGAAACCAAGTTTATGCGCAAAACGAGGCCCGTGCTGATCCCGTGTGTCTGCCCACATGCTCATCATGTCCGCTTATTTAATAAATTGAGAGCAGAAGATCCAAGAATAATATTAGATAGACTCCATGATACAAAATCTGCATTGGAGACCATAGTTTCTTGTGATATAGTCTTTGACATATAAATTTTATGGGTGGAGTCTGGTTGGGAATGCCTAGCCAGCTAAATAGGTGAGTTACGTTGCGGCCCATATAATTTAGTGTTTAATGGTTAAAACTATTGCGGAAAATTGTTTTTTGTTGTTGTTAATAAATTTCTCACGGCGGATACACTTTGTGTTTTTCCCAGCATTGGGAGCAGGCTCTGCAGGTGGACCACCAAGAAGCAGTGGTTCTTCAAATCCGTAAAAGACTCGAAAGCTGAAAGTCTTCCAAATCAAGAAGTAAAGTCTGTGTTGATCCTAGATGGTAGCTGTGGTGAAGATAACTCTTCCGGATCAATAATTTGGTTGTCGCCTTGTACATGTGCTTTACTTTTCTTTGCCCCTAGCTCTGGCATGCCGTGGACTAGCTTTGTTCCAGAGATTAACGCTTGGAGTAGTCTGAAGTCTGAAAGTATTAGATGTTGTAACTTATTAAATGTATGTTGTGAATGTATCAGAACATACTGTCGGTGCGGAATATGGTCCCGACACTAACCAGTAGAAAGCGCCGAGGTCTATCCCTCAATGGTCGATGCTAAGCAATAAGAGACACGGGATTTATCCTGGTTCCGGCCGCGGGGGCCGTACGTCCAGCAGTGGTGTGCTCAAGGCACTGTATTGCTCAGCACCGGGGGTGCCTGTAGTGGGGCTGCTACAAGCAAGGCGGGAGAGGAAGTCTGGCTTCCAAGTCCCTGGCGTAGTGACTAAAGGTGTTGTGGGAAGATTGGAGAGCAAGTGCGTGGCGCAGCTCGTCTCCTGTTGCGTTGTCTCTGTATCCGTCTCTCCCCGCGGCAGGGAGGGTTCGTCCCCCTTTTATAGATCAAGGAGGGAGCGAATCACATGCGCGCCGCACTATTTAGCTACGTGAAGGGGCGTGGCGTGCTATGCTGTAGAGTGGGCGGCCGTCCGGACGATCCTTGCAGCGATCTGGCCATCATGGCCTATCTTGTACCCGAATAGTGGCGGTTCGAGGGCAGAAGAGCGGCGGATGGTGGTGATGTCTTCTGATAGGCTCGAGGGAGCTGCTGACGTTGGCCCGTACGGAGTACAGGGGTAGGTAAAACGGCGTCCGGTTCCCAATACGTTCCACGATCTTCGGAGTCGTTGCTACAGCGCCCGGCATGCGCCTGCACGCGCGGGGGCGGCGGCCATATCGTAACAGTAGCAGGGACGGCGCTCCACCGGCCTAGCGCCTCCACCTGACCCTGCAGGGTCACAAGAAAGCAAATCGAGGGTGCAACCGGCCCCCCTTCGAGGGCTTGGCGCGTTAGCCGTACCGGAGCAGGTGCACGGCGTCACGGGACTGGCACCGGTCCTGCCGCACAGTCCCTCCCCACAGTGATGGGGATGGGCTCCCTCATGGGGAGTTGGTGCGGCAGGCCGGGCGCGAACCCCCGGCGCATGATGGCGCCATCCCGCCGAGTGTCAGGGCGTTAAATGCCCGCGTACGGGGGCAGGCGCACGCGTGCGGGGCGCCCTCGAGCGAGGCGGACCCCGGTCGAGGGCGGGACGGACCCTCGAGCGAGGCGGAGCCTGCTCGAGGGGGAGCGGGCCCTCGAGCGAGGCGGAGCCTGCTCGAGGGAAGTGCACCCCCTCGAACGGGTTGGAGCCCGCTCGAGGGAGGCGCGCATCCTCGAGCGAGGCGAAGCCTGCTCGAGGGGATCTTCAAGAGGGCCGTCTCGGTGGGCCGCTAAAGTCCCTGCGGCATGGGCCGTAGCCTGCATGGTTAGGCAAAGTGCGTTTGGCTATGTTGCGGGTTTTAAGTGGGGATTTCCCCGTTGTTAAAGGGGACCCCTAGGGCTGTCCCCGACAGTAGCCCCCGAGCATCTGTGGGTTTGCCATTGAGGCTCCCGCAGATGCTGGAACCTACTGATAGGACGTTCTTCCCTCCTTGTCTTGCGAGCGCTCTCCGTGGGGCCGCGTCAGCGGACCCGCGGGTCTAGCCCCCGAAGCCCTGCAGGAGCGTGGATGCTCCTGTAGGGGTTAATCGCGAGAGCTGGTCAGAGGGCGTGGTACATGTCTCAACCGGCGTCGGCGATATCTCAGCCGGCTTCGGTGACGCACGCGGCTCGCCGGCGCCTCCCGGCGGGTGCAATTCAAGGAGGTGTAGCCGTGCGTCAAGCCCCCGAGCTCCGGGCCCGTTCGAGGCGATCGGGTAGAGCTTTACGACTTGCTTCTTAACGCGCCCTCGCCGTCCCTCCGCGGGACGGAGGGTGAGGTCTCCGCAACCCCCATCGAGCGGGTCGCGACCGCGATTCCTCGTTGAGTCGCTAGTGGGTGATTCGAGTGGACGCCCATGCCCCGTTCGATAAGGGTAGGCCGCGTGGGTCCGCAGACACGTCCATGGAAGCGCTTGCGTGGGTTTGCTAGGTGGGGCTCGGTCCCGTTCGATAGGGACCGAGGGCGCGGAAGCTCTCCCCTCGGTGGGATCCCCCGGCTAGGCGCCCTCGCCGGCTCTCGAACACGACATGTGGGGCACCCTCGAGCCGGCGGGCTCGAGGAACGGCTCGAATGCGCGTGCCTTCGTCGTCCCCGACTCGCGATGCGGGGCGCCCGTTCGAACCCGTCGAGGGTCGGGCTTCGAACCTCGATCGGAGGGGCGTGCGGGGCGGCGCCTGGGCGACCCCGTCTTTTGCGTTTGCGGCCGTCGAGGGGTCTGGGCGAGCCAGCCCCCGAGGCGCTGGTCAGTAGCACAGCGTGGCATGGGTGCTTGTGGTGCCTGCTTTGTTTCAAGCGGGCCCCGGGCGACCTTCTCACACCTGTGCCCCTTTATAGAGTTGATATTGTCTCGAGCTAGGGGCTCGTGCCGCTCGAGGGTTTTGCGTGGCATGGGTGCTTGCGGGGCCCGCTTTACTTCAGACGGATCCCGTGGCGACCTTCTCACGCCAATGTCCCTTAGAGGGCTGACATCGTCTCGAGCCAGGGGCTCGCGCCGCTCGAGGGTCCTACGTGGCATGGGTGCTCGCGATGCCTGCTTTGTTTCAAGCGGGCCTCGAGGCGACCTTCTCACGCCTGTACCCCTTCGAGGGTTGAATTTATCCCGAGCCAGGAGTCCGTGCCGCTCGAGGGTTCTCCTTGCTTTGCAAGGGACCGGGCCATTAAATGCTCCACAGTAGAGGCTGCGGTTTCGCATCGCGGCGCGCCTTTTAGGCGTCGCGGCCGCGCACGTGCGTAGTGGGCGGCGTGGGCAGGCGGACGTGACCGCCTGCCACGGCCCCTGCTAGTCTTCACCGTGATGATGGCCCGTTCGCGGTGATGTGGCCGCTGCGGTCGTGGCGGGGCCCGCTCGTCAGCGAGAAGAGAAGATTCCCTGCAGTTAATGCGCGCGGGACATTCGCTCCGGAGAGCTCGCCCGCGGCTTATAAATCTGAGGGGAAGGGGAAGTGGCGGTTTTTTACCTTAGCGCTCCGCCATTTTAGCCCCCCTGTGCTTCCGTCTTCACTTCGCTTTCGATACCGTGCGGCTTCGTCATTAAAGCTCTTCTTCCTCTTCCTGTCCATCGCTCTCGCATTCCTTTGCCCTCTTCCCATGGTGCCGCTTCCGCCCCTCACAATCCTTGACCCGTACGCCTGGGAGCGGTCGTCGGTGACCCAGCTGGCCCTTGGCGAGCTGGTCGCCGCCGGCCAGTTGGCGGCAAACGAGGATGGCCGTCCGGCGGAGTGGATAGTGCCGCCGGCGGGGGACCGCGCGCCCAACCCGCCGGAAGGCTACGTGGTGAGCTTTATCCGCTTCCACGAGCGAGGCTTCAACGCGCCGGCGAGCCGCTTCATGCGAGCGCTGTGCCACTACTACGGCGTGGAGTTGCACAACTTCGCGCCCAACGCGATTTCGCAGGCGGCCACGTTCGTGGGTGTCTGCGAGGGGTATCTGGGGATCCCGGTCAACTGGGAGCTCTGGGTACACCTCTTCCGCGCGGAGCTCTTCACGCAGCCCACGACGGAGCCGAGGACCCGCCGCGTGGTGCGCGCCGGCAGGATGTCACTCGCCCTGTGGGGGCAGTTCAAGGACGACTACATCCCCTGCACCATGACGACGAACAACGCCGGCTGGGAGTGGGGATGGTTCTACCTGCGCAACGCCGAGCCCGGCCTCCCCCCTACACCGGTCGGGTGTTCAAGGAGAAGCCCAGCTCCTGGGGCTACGGGGTGTCCACGCCCCAGCATCAGAGGCGGCAGGACTCGGTCCTGGCCGCCCTGAGGAGCCTGGCGGCGCAGGGGCTGACCGCAGTGGGCGTTCTCGCCTTCCTCCATCACCGGCGGGTCGTGCCTCTGATGGAGAGGCCGCTCTGCATCTACGAGATGACAGAGGAAGAAGAGCGGATGCTCCCGACCCCCCTCGGGCGGCCGTATGCACTCACCCGGGCGCGGAACGCCGTCGACACCCGGATGCCGGCGCACCCAGACCGAACCCCGTGGGACCTCGAGATGCTCCCCACCGGCCCGCTGGTGAGTATGATTCTTGATTCTGTTTTAGTTCTTGGTGTTGCTTCTGCCCCCTTACGCGCCATTGATGTTCTCATATGCAGCTGGTGAACTTCATCGCCGCGAAGTCCGTTCCTCCCACCCCGACTCCCGCGCGCTCGGTCGGGCGGCGCAACGGGGCGGGAGCGAGGAGGCGGGCGCGCGCGAGGGAGGGAGCGCGCGAGGCGGCACCGCGAGCGCCGCGAGCGACGAACGCGGAGCACCGGCGGCGCGAGGAGCCGGGGGGCTTTCCTCCCCCGGGGACCGAGGAGTACTCGTCCTCGGAGGAGGAAGAAGAGGAAGAGGGCGAGGGGCGGGGCCCCTCGATAGGTGGGAGCCCGCGCCCCCGTCGCCGGAGCCGGCTCCGGCGGCAAGGGCGGCATCGCTCGGGGCGGGCGCGGCGGCGCCCACCGCCGTGCAACCGACAATAGGGGCGGCGCGCGCCGCGGAGGGCGCGCACGGCAAGCGTGCTGCGCGCGCGCGCGCGCGCGCGCGCGGCGGGGCCCACGCGCGCGGTGGCGACGTCGGGGAGGCGCGGCGACGGGCGCGCCGGCCGCGCCGGCCTCGTCCGCTGAGGCCTCGAGGAAAAGGAAGCGCGCCTTTTCCTCTTCGAGGTAAGGGGCTCGTTCTTCTGCTCGGTTCGGGTTTTTGACAATCAGGCATTCTAACTTTCTGTTTGTGCTTGCGCAGGGTGGTGCCAACTGTGCCTCCCCTCGCACCGGCCAAGGTGCTGAGGGCGGACGCGTCCGTCCCCACCCGGCGGCGCTCGTCGAGGGCGTCGCGGGCGGGGGCAAGTACGGCGGCGGCGGGCGAGGGCTCGCAAGGCGCGGGCCGAGGCCTCGCGACCTCGGCCGGCCGGTCGGCCCGCCGCCGCGCGCGCCGCCGGTCGTCGAGGAGCGGCGGGCGCCGGCCGTGGCGGAGGCGCCGCCCACGGCGGCGGCCGTGGGGGAGGTGCGGCCCGTGGAGGTCGCCGCGACGGAGTCGCGGCTCGCGGCGCCGCCGCGCGGGGGAGGCGGAGCGGGTGCGCCCGCGGTGGCGCCCGTGGTCGCGGAGGCACGGCGGAGGCGGTGGCCGCCGAGGAGGGCGGCCGGGCGCCGCCGCCGCGGAGGCGCGGCCGGAGGCGGTGGCCGCGGCGTCGCGTCCAAGCGCCCGCGGCCGTGGAGGCGCAAGTGGAGGCGCGCGGCGGAGGGCGGCGCAAGGGCCGGCGCCCGCCGGCGGTTCCCGGCGGAGGTGGTGGAGGTCCTGGACGACGACTCCCCGTCGCCCGGGTGGGACCAGTGGGCGAGCTTCCCCACTCGCTCCCCCGAGCCCCAGGAGGGGGCCCTCGTGAGGCGGCGCGAGGGTCACATGGTGGCGGGGGACCGAGGACACGGCGCTAAGGCCTCGTCCTCTCGTGCCGGCCACCCCGCCCAGGTAGAGGGGGCCGCTGGCGATCCCCCTGCATTCGTCGACGCCCGGGAGGAGCAGGAGCTCTGGGGAGAGCTCCGGAGTCACGGCGCCACGCTCGACCGCGCGCTGAACGAGGCGCTGAGGGTCCATGGCGGCCCCGCATGGCGCGTCTTCCAGGTAGGGCGTTGTTGTTCGTTTTCTTCTTTCTCTCGTTTTTGTGCGTTGTTTCTGTGTCATGGCGCTTATGGGTTTTGATTTGTGGGTGCCAGGAGCTCGAGCGCCGCGCCCACGACAAGTACGACGCCTTCGATCGGGTGAACGCCGAGCTCCACCAGTTCCGGGAGCGATGCGGCGCTTTCGACGCGCTCGGCGACGCCCTCAGGACTCCGGACGGCTGGTTGGCGTACCGGGCCGTGGTTTGGCGCGACGAGCTCCCCGAGAGCTCGAGGCAGGACCCGGCGCGCCGCTCTAGACTCGAGCGGATCTGCGCAGCCCTCATTGACCATGATGAGATGCTGTGGCAGGCGCGCTCAGACCTGGAGAAGACGCGCACGCTGGCGGCCAACTGGGAGGCGGAGGTGGCCAGCGTCCGCAGCGAGAACCGGGGGCTCCGCTCGACGCTCGAGGGGGCACAGGCGCGGCGGCGCCGGCCGAGGAGCGGGCGCGCGGGGCGGGAGCAGCGGGCCAAGGAGGCCGGCGACTTGAAGGCCGCCCTCGACGCCAAGGTCGCGGCGCTCGCCGTCGGCCGAGGAGCAGCTCCTCGCAGAGCGCACCGCCCGCCAAGGGGCCGAGGGGCGGCTCCGGCGAGAGCAAGCCGCCCTTGCCGACGCCCGGTCGGCGCCGGGAGCGAGAGCGCGTTGCTCGCGAAGCGGCGCAGAAGTCGCTGGCGGAGCGGGACGCCAAGCTCTCTAAGGTCGAGGGCGAGCTGGTGGTGCTCAGCATCAACAGCGCGAGCCAGGAGCTGGCCCTCCAGGAGCAGGACGAGACCATCAAGGGCCTCGAGCTGGCGGTCGAGGCTGAGCGCCGTGACCTCGAGGCAGAGAGGAAGCAAGTTGAAGGTGAGCTGCTGCTTGACTCCTGTTTGGTTGGTTTTGTGTTTGGGAATTCGCATTCCTTCTTCTGATTTCTTCCTTGTCTTGGTGACTCCAGGCTTGCGCACCACCTTGGGGCACGCGGCCGAGCGGGCCGAGGCGCTGCAAGCCTCCTACAACTCCTCTGAGCAGGAGCTGCAGGAGTTGCGCAACGCGGCCCTCGAGACCTGCCAGGTCGTGGAGGAAGGTGAAGCGCAGGCTGGAAGCTCGCTGGCCAGCCGCCTGCGCGCCCTTGGCGGCCACGTCACCGAACGGATGCGCCGGGCATTGCGTCTTGGCGTCCAGAAGGCCCTCGGAGTGGTACGGTCCCACTACGAGGTCAACTTCGAGGCGCTGGCGGAGGGCTACGTCGTTCCGGAGGGCGTCGAGGATGAGGTGGCGATGGAGCGCGTGGACGCGCTCGCCGCTGATGCCGCCGGGTCGCTCGCTGAAGCCTTCGAGGAGGTCCTCTTTCCGGACGCTGTTGACACTGCCGCTCCTCCTGCCTGAAGACAGCTGGGCGCTTGGCGCGTTTTTATTTGTGTATCAGTATCTTGGCCACGCGGCCTTTGTAAATAAACAAGTTATCTTGATCGTAAACATTTGTTGATACGAAATGAAGTCTTTTGTTTATTACGCTTTTTGTTTCTCCTTCTTCCTGAGTAGATTCTAGTTAGGGGAGTTCGATTTTCGCGGGGGGCCTGCTGGGTTGGAGGCGAGAGAGAAGGGCCGTATCCTCACGGCGTAGGCTATCTCTGACTCGCGCGCTCCTTCCGCTAGGCCGCCTGCGCCCTGTTCGAACCGTTGCTCGGGGTTGAAGTAGGAAACAAACTTAGCGCGTGTGAGTTGCTTTATTTTTGCGCGAAAATGGGACCATTTTGGGGGGGGGGGGGGGGGGGGGGGGGTGCCCCCCGCAGTAGCCCCCGAAGGTAACTTGGGTTTCAGGGGAAAGCCGAGTTGCCCTTTTCATTAGACTTGAAGTGTTTACATAGTTTTCACCAACTGGGGCGTTGGTTATATGATTTTTACAACAAAAATGCTTGGAAATCCTAGCTAAGGGTAAAAGCGACGTAGCTGTTGGATGTTCCAAGCGTTGGTGAGCTCTTCACCGTCCTCGTTGGCCAGCTTGTACGTGCCGGGCTTGAGTACCTTCACCACGGCGTAGGGTCCCTCCCATGGGGGCGATAGCTTGTGGCGCCCTCGGTTGTCTTGGCGTAGCCTTAGGACCAAACCCCCTTCGCTGAAGTCCCGTCGATGTATCTTGCGTGCTTGGTAACGCCTTAGGGACTGTTGATACCTTGCAGAATGCATCAAGGCCACGAGGCGCGCCTCGTCCAGCTGATCCAGCGAGTCCTCGCGGGCTCGCTGGTTGGCATCTTCGTCATAGCCTCGAACCCTGGGCGATCCGTATTCTAAGTCCGTGGGGAGGACGGCCTCCGCGCCATGGACTAGGAAAAACGGGGTGAACCCAGTGGCTCTGCTCGGGGTGGTCCTTAGGCTCCACACAACCGCTGGTAACTCTTGGAGCCATTTTCGCCCAGATTTGTTTAGCTGGTCAAAAATTCTAGGCTTAAGGCCTTGTACGATCATGCCGTTGGCACGCTCTACTTGGCCGTTGGTCTGTGGGTGTGCCACAGCTGCCTAATCCACACGGATGTGGAACTTGTCACAGAACTCCAAGAATTTTCTGCCCGTGAACTGGGACCCGTTGTCGGTGATGATGGAGTTTGGCACTCCAAAGCGGTAGACGATGTCGGTGAAGAATGTTACCGCCTGCTCTGCCTTGAGGTTCGTGATGGGGCGCACCTCCACCCACTTGGAGAACTTGTCGATCGCGACCAACAAGTGGGTGAAGAGCCCCCGGGCGCCTTCCGCAGGGGCCCGACGATGTCCAGCCCCCACACGGCAAATGGCCACGTTACGGGGATGGTCTGCAGGGCATGGGCGGGTAGGTTGGACTTGCGGGCATAGAACTGGCACCCTTCGCAAGTGCGTATGATCTCGCTGGCGTCCGCGACTGCGGTAGGCCAGTAAAAGCCCTGGCGGAACGCGTTGCCGACGAGGGTGCGAGGCGCGGCGTGGTGGCCACAGATCCCGGCGTGGATGTCCCGTAGGAGCTCGCGCCCCTCGGGGATGGGCACGCACCGCTGTAGGATGCCGGAGGCGGCGCGCTTGTACAGCTCGCCGTCAACAAGGGCAAAGGACTTGGCTGTTAACACCAAAATTTGGTAAGGAGTCTGACTTGTGGGTCCGGTTCGATAAAGACTCCGTCTGGTGGAAGGAAGGATATTTTCAGAGATATTCGGCAAAAAGATCTGCGGTCGGCTATCTGCTCTGGTTCGGCAAAGGAACGGTAGAGCTGATTTTGCGGGATTGGACGGCGACGTGGCTCAATCAGGGGAAACGAATGGATGGATAGGCGATCAAGATTAGAGATAAGTTAGGCAATGAATCCATTCGAAGTTGTACTCAATAAGGTATAAATATGACCCCTGAATGTATGTAACAGGCACAATCATTCCTCAATACACACCGGCCTTACGCCAAACCCAAGAGTCCTTGTCGTGTCGTCGAGTTCTTCGAGAGGGCCAATCGATCCGTCGACCTCCGTGAGTACCGGCAACCTTGTATCATGTCTAGTATCATGCGGTGGATTTAGATCTGATGCAAGTAGTCTTGTTACCATGCTTCGTGTCATGCGGTAGATTCAAGCTTGGTTCAAGAGGGTTTCTTGTTAGGTCATGAGCCATGCGGTGGGCTAAGATCTAGCTTGAAGCTAGTTATCGGCTCTATTGGGTTTTGGCAAGATCCAATAGATTCATTAAGTTACCCCGTGTTATCTTGAGTTTTACTTTATGTTTTAATTCATGTAACACACCTTTGCCCAATCTAGATGGGTTTGGATCGGCTCTATCTTTTTATGATCCTTGTTCGAGTGGATTTCGTATTTTAACATGTGGATCTTGTGCTTTCCGATAGCCGAAACCGAATCGATCTAGGTTGTTACGTGTTGCGGGTTCAAGCTTGCTCATGTTCGTATAAATCTTGAAAGAGCCGGGTATCATGCGGTAGATGCAGGTTTTTGGATTGCTTTGGAGCTAGTCATCCGATGGATTAGATTTCCAAATCAATCTGATAGATTTATTCACTTGGTAATGTTTGTTCCTTCTTCATGGACCCCGAATCGGCTGTTCAGCCGCATTCGGTTATGTTTCTTCACGAGTAGAACACGTGCGTTGTCCATGCCTTGAATGATGTATGCTTTTAGGTTTCCATATTTAGATTGTATCATGCGGTGGATAGATCTATTTGTGGAAAGTGGTACGGTTTTTCATGCAAGTTGTATCATGCGGTGGATAGATTTGCTTGATATCGTGCTCGACGGGTTTTAAAGTAACTAGACATGCGGTAGACTAGTGCTTTTGACCTATGCATGCTTGTTCAATATATGATCATGTCCGTGCTTTACTTTATTTATTTATTTAATGTGAATCTTCATGGGGATCGGTCATGACTTTGTGTACGTGCATCCTTGTTCATACAAAGACCGATCGCCGTCATACTCACGTCATCCATTCGGCAGTGTTATGTTTTCCCTTTACGGTTTTCCCGAATGGTTGTAGTCCGTTGGCAGATAGCTTCCTATAGCTATGTGTCATCTCATTTGGCTTCTTAGCCGTAAATATGGAACTGTCTGGTACCACCCGGCAAGTTCCAAACTTTGGTATCTAATTGCTTTATCTTTTGTTAATTTTCAGGAAAAATTGACTGGCACGTCTTTCACTTTCTGCGCGTGTGAAGCCAGCTTTGTTCGGCTTGCTGTGTGATTGGCGTTGAGTGCACTTTTCGCGTCAACACACTTTTTGGCACGCCCAGTGGGACCACAGCCGAATAGATTCAAGATGCCTGAAATCGCAGACCTTATGGACGTCAACCTTGAAGATCTTTCCCCAGAGCAGCGGCAGCAACTCCAAGACGTCGTAGATCAATTTCAGCAGAAGTGTCTGCTGTCGTTTAAGAAGAATAGAAGCGGCGTCCCGTATCTGAAGAACGAGATGCCCAGGGTGCTGCTGCCGGGGGAAAGCGATGCTACATCTCAGCAGGAAAAGGAGGAATGCGCACGAGTATTCCAAGAATCAGCAGATTACATGCTTAGCAAGCACAACAAGGCTTTCCTCGGATCGCTTCAGCAGATGATGGTGGCCATCTTTGGCCCGGGCATGGAGCAAGCGTTCGGCAAGGCACCCGTCCAGGGGAAGACCGTGGAGCTGGGTGAATCAAGCTCGCAGCCGCCGTTGCGGAGCCAGCCGCAGCAGCCTCCTCCTCAGAGCTCTGGAAGCCAAGCGTTCCAGCCTCCTCCGCAGGGCACTGGGGGGCAGCCAGCTCAGCCCCCGTTACAAGCTTCAGGGAGTCAGCCAGTTCTGCTGCCACCATAGAGCAGCACAGGTCAACCTGTGCAACAGCCGAATCCGTACCAGCCTACGTACGGAGACGTAGCGTTCGGCTCGTCTGGGGCCCCACTTGATCCTGGCCGGAGGATTGCTCCATCGACTAACTGGCTGCAGAAGAATTTGTACGGTGGTGGTTATCATGAAGTGGGAAACTACGGAGCGTTCGACGCCTTCCCGCACCCAGGGTACGCGCCGGCTGCAGGCGCGCAAGAGGACGACGCCCTGGCGCGCAAGATGGCCGAATTGATGCAGAATCAGTTCGGCCTCAAGCCAGAGATGCAAGGGCCCGCTTATAGGCCGCCGGTCCCTGAATGGTACTACAATGTGCTCTTGCCGCCAAGGGTGAAGCCGCCAACAGAGTTCACGAAGTTCTCAGGGCAAGACGACACGAGCACGGTCGAGCACATCGCTCGTTACCTCATGCAGCTCGGGGAGTGCTCAGCCGAGGAGACGTTCAGGGTCCGCTACTTCGCCGCATCACTGACAGGTCCAGCGTTTCAATGGTTCTCGTCCCTGCCTCCTGAATCAGTTGCCAGATGGAAGGATTTAGAGCGGAAGTTCCACGCTCATTATTTCAGCGGCAGCTCGGAGAAGAAGCTAATTGACCTTGCAACCATGAAGCAGAGGCATAGGGAGACACCACTGGAGTTTCTCCGGAGGTTCAGGGAGGTCAAGGGCATGTGCTTCTCACTTAACTTGCCAGATGACCAGTTGGCTGACATGGCTGTCGCCGGGATGCTGCCGGCCGTGCGCGAGAAATTGTTTGGGATGGAGTTTGAGAACCTGGGCCAGCTATCGCAGAAGCTGTCGCTAATGAGCAATCAGGCGTATGGCTTCAAGAAGGACGCCAAATTTGGCAAGCAGCACGACGTCGCTGACATCTACAACCAGTTCTTGGACAACGCTGATCTGTTCGAGGACTCTGACGATGAGTTGGATGTAGCCGCAGCAGAGGTCTTGTAGGGGAAGGAGCCGTTGACAATGAATCAGCGCTGGGTCAAGCAGACCAAGGGCACTTATGACTTTGATATTACAAAAGCTGATAAATTGTTCGAGCTCTTAGTGAAAGAAGGCCGAATCAAGCTGCCCGAGGGGCATTACATGCTTCGGCCCGATGGAGTTAAAGCAAAACGTTACTGTGGCTTCCACGACAGGGATTCACACTCCATCAATGATTGCAGGGTCTTCAGGATGAGGATCCAGAAAGCCATCCAGGAGGGTCACCTCAAGTTCGACAACAAAATGAAGCTGGATGGCCACCCCTTTCCTCAGAACATGGTGGGCTTTTCTCGTTAATGTGATAACGGCCGAGGAGAAGGGGAAAGTCAAGGTCTTGACCTCGGCCGGGTCTAGACAAGGTGGAGCAAAGGGACCCGCAGCGCCAAGTGACTCTGGAGCAGGTGCAAGGTGACGCCCCCCGCATTCTTAAGAGTCACATCGAAGTTGGGGAATCCTCCAGAGCTAAGCCCAGGGTGACATCGCGCATCCTCCTCAACAAATGGTAGCGCCAGATAGAGAAAGAGCGCTACCAGAAATAGTGCTACGAGGAGGAGCAGCGCATAGCCGAAGAATAGGCGCACAGGAGGGACCAGGAGCAGTACACGCGCGAGCAGGAGCGCGCACACTGGGGATGCGCCTTCTTCAGGCATTGCTGGAACGAGGGTTTAAAGCTGCCCACGTTGAAGAACTGTCCTGAATGCAGTGACAGGTATGTTGAGTACAGGCAGGAAACTGCCAATCGCCGATCCATCCATGAGAGACTTGGAAGGATCCACCCTAATGGGGATCGGCGCCAAAAAATTGAAGTCATCGATCATCCCAGGAAGCGCCAAGCTGATCTCAGGTGGGCTGATCAAGAGGAGGACGAAGATGACTACATCTGGCAGAAGGGGCAATGGTGCCCGCCCGGCCTGAGGAGAAGCCAGAAGAGACGGGTCCAGCGCTTGAGGAACCGCGAGCTGAGGCAGGCCGGAATCCAGACGCGCCAGGTGTGGCGCCCCAAAGACCAACCGGAGGGATCGAAGCGTTCGGCTCCAGCATGCATGGTATACTTTCTGCCGAACGAGTTCATGGCTCCTGCTAACCAGGTTATGCAGGAAGAAGCTTCCTTCGATGATGAGCAGGCCGAGGGGATGATGGCACAACTGGTGTTGGCCAAGCAGGCCATCTTCGACAAGCCGGCCAAGAATCGTCATATGAGGCCGCTGTACTTGAGGGGTTACGTCAATGGCAAGCCATTGACAAAGATGTTCGTCGACGGTGGAGCGGCAGTCAACGTAATGCCGTACACCACCTTCAAGAAGCTTGGCATGGGTCCAAGCGATTTGACGCCTACAAGCATCATCTTGAATGATTTCGCCGGGAACCCCTCCGACACCAAGGGATGCGCTCACGTGGACTTGATGATCGGGTCCAAGACGCTGCTCACCACCTTCTTTGTCATCGAGGGCAAAGGAGCCTACGGCTTCTTTCGCTGGGTGGGGCCGGATTCATGCTAATCGTTGCGTCCCATCCACCATGCATCAACAACTTATCCAAAGGGGTGGACGATGAGATCGAGGTCGTCCGGGCAGATGATTCCGTGAGCGTGGCCAACATGGAACCAGCTTTCTGGGAGTACCAGGGGATTGATTGCTTCTCAGGCAAAGACTGGGGGGAAGGTCCTGTTGAACCTGTCAGCAGTGACCAACAGCCGATTCAAGCAGTCGGCTCTTATAGCAATTTTTAATGGAGAACCCCGTGGATGGCACTGATGGCAAATTAGGGCAAGGATTCATGTCGGCTGATAAACTAGAAGAGGTTGACATTGGAAGCGGTGATAAGCCAAGGCCGACGTTCATCAGTGCAAATTTGCAGCCGGACTTCAGGGGGAATTTGATTGAGCTTCTCAAAGAATACAAGGATTGCTTCGCCTGGGATTATTCGGAGATGCCTGGATTGGATCGTTCCATCGTCGAGCATCGGTTGCCAATCAAGCCTAGTTTCAAACCATATAAGCAACCACCCCGGAAAATCTACAAGGATGAGGTATTGGCCGATGTGAAGAAGGAAATTGAAAGATTACTTGATGCAAACTTCGTTCGGCCATGCAGATACGCGGAGTGGATATCTAACATCGTCCCTGTGTACAAGAAGAATGGAAAAATGAGGGTTTGCATAGATTTCAGGGACCTGAACAGAGCTACTCCGATGGATGGATACCCGATGCCTATTGCCGATTTGTTGATTGACGCCGCTGTCGGGCACAAGGTAATTAGCTTCATGGATGGCAATGCGGGATACAATCAGATCTTCATGGCAATAGAAGACATATCAAAGACGGCCTTCAGATGTCCTGGTCATATAGGCCTGTTCGAGTGGATAGTCATGACATTTGGGTTAAAAAATGCTGGTGCAACCTATCAACGGGCCATGAATTACATTTTTCATGAGTTGATCGGCAAAGTTGTGGAGATCTACATTGATGACGTGGTGATCAAATCCCTAAGTCATGACACCCATTTGGAAGACGTGAGGAAGACCTTAGAGTGCACCCGGAAGCATGGTTTGAAGATGAATCCAAACAAGTGCGCTTTTGGGGTATCAACTGGAGAATTCTTGGGGTTTTTGGTCCACGAGGGAGGAATTGAAGTTGGCAAGAAGAGCATGAAGGCCATCGATGAAGTTGTTCCTCCAACTAACCTCAAGGAGTTACAATCACTGCTCGGCAAGATCAACTTCGTGAGAAGGTTCATTTCAAACTTGTCACAGAAGGTGTTGCCATTCTCTCCATTGCTGAAGCTGAAGAAAGATCAGAAATTCACGTGGGGCGATGAACAACAAAAGGCTTTTGATGAAATCAAGCAGTACATGAAGGAGCCGCCGGTCTTGGTTCCTCCTCAGCTAAACAAGCCTTTCAAGTTGTACGTGGCAGCCGATACCCAAACCATTGGATCGGCCCTTATTCAAGAATTTGAAGGAAAGGAGCGGGTAGTAGCTTATCTTAGCCGAAAACTACTTGATCCCGAAACCGAGTATTCGCGTCGAGAGAAACCGTGCCTTTGCGTGTACTACTCATGTACAAAGTTTCGGCACTACCCTTTGAATGCCGAATGCACCGTGTATTCCAAGTTTGATGTGATAAAACATATGTTATCTATGCCAATTTTGAACGGCGGGATTGGCAAGTGGATTTTGGCTCTATCGAGTTTGAGTTGAAGTTCGAATCGGCAAAAGCCATAAAAGGTCAGATCATTGCCGATTTTATAACTGAACATCGTGATCCGTCAATTGATCTGCTTGAAATTACCCCTTGGGCTCTATTTTTTGATGGATCATCGTGTGGTAACGGTGGGGGAGTAGGAATCCTACTGATTTCGCCCAGAGGTGAGATGTTTGAATTTGCCATTCCTATACAACCCACCGTCACAAATAACCAGGCTGAGTACGAGGCATTGCTTCGAGGGCTTCAATATTTGAGAGAAGCTAGGGCCGTTTCAGTTGAAGTCTATGGGGATTCAGAGCTGGTAATCAAGCAATTGAACGGCCAATACGAGTGCAGAAGTGAAGCGCTGAGGAGTTACTACGAAGAATGCAGGGAGATCTTGAAGAGCTTCCCGTTAGTAACTCTGCAGCATATTCCTAGAGAACATAATGAAGAAGCAAACAGGCTGGCTCAGAGCGCCTCTGGTTATAAAGAGAGTCAAGAAGCGTTTGCTGCAGAAGTGTTTGCACTAGGGGCGGATCTTGCAGAAGATGATTGGAGGAAAGAGATCGTTGATTACTTGAAGGATCCTTCCCGAAAGGTCTCTAGGAAGCTAAGGTACAAGGCCATTAAGTTCGTTCTTCTGGGTGATAATTTATTCTATAAATCATTAGATGGGGTATTACTACGATGCCTGGGTCTAGAAGAGGCCAAGAACATGATGAGCGAAGTGCACGATGGGATATGTGGAGCACACCAATCGGCCTACCGTATGAAGTGGGTTATTAGACAAGCTGGATGCTTTTGGCCGACGATATTAGAGGACTGCTTTGAGTATTACAAGGGATGTCAGGATTGCCAAAGGTTCGGGAATATTCAAAGGGTCCCCTGCATCAGCATTGAATCCCATCATCAAGCCATGGCCATTCAGGGGCTGGGGTATAGACCTGATTGGCCAAATTAACCCACCGTCTAGCAAGGGGCATAAGTTCGTGCTTTTGGCCACATATTATTTCACTAAATGGGTTGAGGCGATCCCACTGAAGAAGGTGACGTCAGAAAACATGATTGAATTCGTCAAGGAGCACATCATCTATCGATTCGGGATCCCTCAAACGATTACCACTGATCAAGGGGCACAATTCGTGTCACTGGAGTTCAGAGAATTTGCTGAAAGCATGGGGATCAAATTGTTTAACTCCTCTCCCTATTACACCCAAGCTAATGGTCAAGCAGAGGCTTCTAATAAGATCATGATCAAGTTGATACAAAAGAAGATCGATCAGAAGCCAAGAAGGTGGCATTCGGTTCTCAGCGAAGCACTGTGGGCTTACCGAATGGCCCCCCATGGTGCCACAAAGACTTCTCCTTACGAGTTGGTTTACGGGCATCACGCAATCCTGCCTTGGGAGATGCAATCGGATTCAAGGAGAGTGGTGCTGCAAAATGAGTTAAGCTCCAAGGATTACAGTGGCCTAATGATGGATGAGCTAGGGGATTTACATATGATCCGTCTTAGGGCCCTGGAAAACATCGAGAAAAACAAGCTGCGAGTTGCCAAGTACTATAACAAGAAGGTAAAAGTAAAGCAATTTGCAGAAGGCGATCTAGTATGGAAAGCATTATTGCCGATTGGAACTAAATACAGTGAATTCGACAAATGGTCCCCTAACTGGGAAGGACCTTTTCGTGTGGTCAGATGCGTCCCTGGTAATGCATATATATTGAAAACTTTGCTAGGAGAAGAATTTTCCGCAGCAATAAATGGAAGATATATGAAAAAGTATTATCCTAGCATTGAGATTGATCGATGATTACACACATCTGGCACAGAGATAGCCGACGCTCAAGAATGAGGCCGCCTTCAGAACAAAAATCCTCGAACAAGAAAAATGGCCAGTGCCTAGTTGCATTGCCCTTAGCACAAAACTACATTACAACTGCTTCTTGCAGGATTACATCAAACAACTCTGGTGGTCAGATCCCCGAGGAGGTGGGAAGCAGAAGGCGTGGAGAAAGAAGCGAAAGTATGATTCAATCTTTTCTTTACTTCTTCGGCTGCTCCCTCTTCAGTTGCTCCAGGACCACCGTGACGACAACTTGGAACGCATGGGGGTGACCACGATTGGCGGCCTCCACCAAGCTATCCCAGGCCGCCTTCAGGTTGTTGTACCTGTCAGAGACATCTGAAGCGGAGGAATCAAGGTTAGGGGGCAAGAAATCCAAGTGCAAGCACGAGGTCAAGAAGGAGTCAGAAGTGTTTACCCCCTACTAGTGCTTCCAGAGCCATGCGACGCTCGCGCTCGGCTTGGCAACGGGCGGTATGTCCCTGAGGCCGTGCTCCAGATGCCGCACACGGCGGCGCAGCTGATGGTTGGTCCTCTGTTCGGGCGTGGCATCCTCTTCTTCAAGGGAGGAATCGGAGGAGATGTACTCAGGAACATCTTCGGTCCCGATGATTTCTTCGGGGAGCAAATCAAGGCTGGAGGAGGACAAGAAGAAAACATGAAGCACGAGATCATGCGGAACAACGAGGAGTAGATCAAGGAAGAACTCACTTCCGAATCGTGCGCTTCTTCGATGAGCTGCTCTCCTGGGGTTGCTTGCCCTTGTCCATGGCTTTGGGGTTTTCTTCTCTAAGGACAGGGGAGGAGATGAGAAATGATGGATGAGTGCGCGAGTGGATTTGCAGGGCATCCCGGCAGGCTATTTTATTGACCAAGGGGGTGCATTGGGAGTGATGACCGGTCAGTACACACTGTTGGAATACCAAACGGCAGAGTTTTTTCTCCCAAGTGCGAAGGGTTTTCTCTTGAACAATATTTATGGATTGCCGAATCGGGATCCGCTGTGGATTTTATGCCATGGGGCAGTTGTTCTCGCGCGTTCGGCTCAAGATAGTCCCGAATGCATTCAAAGAAAAAGAAAATTCGCAGATGCAAAATGCAAAGGAAATCTTAGGTAAAATTGAAAACCTAAATGCCGAACGAGGCTTGCGGGGGATGAGTTTACCTGAGCATCTTGGTTCTGAGCTGCCATTGGAGGTTTGAGCTCGGAACAAGGAGATCTAGGGTTGGATCTGGATGAAGACTCCGGCGGATTGCGAAGAACAGGTGTTGACAGATTCGATTTTGAGGTATTCGTGGCTGGAGTCAATTGTGGAACAAAATTACTTTTATCCCACAATTGAAGGGGCATGTGTTAACACCAAAATTTGGTAAGGAGTCTGACTTGTGGGTCCGGTTCGATAAAGAGTCCGTCTGGTGGAAGGAAGGATATTTTCAGAGATATTCGGCAAAAAGATCTGCGGTCGGCTATCTGCTCTGGTTCGGCAAAGGAACAGTAGAGCTGATTTTGCGGGATTGGACGGCGACGTGGCTCAATCAGGGGAAACGAATGGATGGATAGGCGATCAAGCTTAGAGATAAGTTAGGCAATGAATCCATTCGAAGTTGTACTCAACAGGGTATAAATATGACCCCTGAATGTATGTAACAGACACAATCATTCCTCAATACACACCGGCCTTACGCCAAACCCTAGAGTCCTTGTCGTGTCGTCGAGTTCTTCGAGAGGGCCAATCGATCCGTCGACCTCCGTGAGTACCGGCAACCTTGTATCATGTCTAGTATCATGCGGTGGATTTAGATCGATGCAAGTAGTCTTGTTACCATGCTTCGTGTCATGCGGTAGATTCAAGCTTGGTTCAAGAGGGTTTCTTGTTAGGTCATGAGCCATGCGGTGGGCTAAGATCTAGCTTGAAGCTAGTTATCGGCTCTATTGGGTTTTGGCAAGATCCAATAGATTCATTAAGTTACCCCGTGTTATCTTGAGTTTTACTTTATGTTTTAATTCATGTAACACACCTTTGCCCAATCTAGATGGGTTTGGATTGGCTCTATCTTTTTATGATCCTTGTTCGAGTGGATTTCGTATTTTAACATGTGGATCTTGTGCTTTCCGATAGCCGAAACCGAATCGATCTAGGTTGTTACGTGTTGCGGGTTCAAGCTTGCTCATGTTCGTATAAATCTTGAAAGAGCCGGGTATCATGCGGTAGATGCGTGTTTTGGATTGCTTTGGAGCTAGTCATCCGGTGGATTAGATTTCCAAATCAATCTGATAGATTTATTCACTTGGTAATGTTTGTTCCTTCTTCATGGACCCCGAATCGGCTGTTCAGCCGCATTCGGTTATGTTTCTTCACGAGTAGAACACGTGCGTTGTCCATGCCTTGAATGATGTATGCTTTTAGCTTTCCATATTTAGATTGTATCATGCGGTGGATAGATCTATTTGTGGAAAGTGGTACGGTTTTTCATGCAAGTTGTATCATGCGGTGGATAGATTTGCTTGATATCGTGTTCGACGGGTTTTAAAGTAACTAGACATGCGGTAGACTAGTGCTTTTGACCTATGCATGCTTGTTCAATATATGATCATGTCCGTGCTTTACTTTATTTATTTATTTAATGTTAATCTTCATGGGGATCGGTCATGACTTTGTGTACGTGCATCCTTGTTCATACAAAGACCGATCGCCGTCATAGTCACGTCATCCATTCGGCAGTGTTATGTTTTCCCTTTACGGTTTTCCCGAATGGTTGTAGTCCGTTGGCAGATAGCTTCCTATAGCTATGTGTCATCTCATTTGGCTTCTTAGCCGTAAATATGGAACTGTCTGGTACCACCCGGCAAGTTCCAAACTTTGGTATCTAATTGCTTTATCTTTTGTTAATTTTCAGGAAAAAATGACTGGCACGTCTTTCACTTTCTGCGCGTGTGAAGCCAGCTTTGTTCGGCTTGCTGTGTGATTGGCGTTGAGTGCACTTTTCGCGTCAACATTGGCCATCCTGGCGATGCGCCTGGCCGCGGCCCGGTCCGCAGGGAGTTCCCCTCGAGCCATCCAGGCGATGTATTTGTCGCGCCAGTTCGCTTTGACAGGAGCCGGCTCGATGTCCATCACGTCGGCCTCGTGGGAGCCATACCCCTCGAGGAGGGAGAGCACGTATGCCTCGTTCGAGGGGTCCTCGTCCATGGGTTCCGCACCCGCCGGATTCGAGGGAGCCCCCGAGGGTTTGTCGTGACTCGAGGGGTGGGGCTCGAAGACGACCGAGGGCTGAGCGACGTCGCGCACGAAAACGTTCGGGGGGACGGTAATCCGCCCGGACGCAATCTTGGCCAGCTCGTCCGCCTCCTCGTTGTACCAGCGGGGCACATGGTTAAGCTCGATGCCGTAGAACTTGTCCTCGAGGGCTCGCACGGCTTTGCAGTAGGCCTCCATCTTGTCATCATGGCAGCTCGCGTTCTTCATGACTTGATCGATTACGAGCTGCGAGTCCCCCCGCACGTCGAGGCGCTTGACGCCTAACTCAATGGCGATTTTGAGGACGCAGAGGAGGGCCTCGTATTCAGCCATATTGTTAGACGTGGGGAAGTGGAGGCGCACCGCGTACCGCATATGTTCCCCGAGAGGTGACACGAAAAGCAGGCCCGCGCCCGCCCCTGTTTTCATCACTGAACCGTCGAAGAACAGAGTCCAACACTCCGCTTGGATCTGCGGCGGCGGCAGCTGCGTATCCGTCCATTCGGCGACGAAATCTGCCAGGATTTGGGATTTGACGGCCTTGCGCGGGGCGTAGGAAAGCGTCTCGCCCATCAGCTCTACGGACCACTTGGCGATCCTGCCCGCAGCGTCGGGATTGCGGATGATCTCCCCCAGCGGGAAGGAGGAGACCACCGTGACGGGGTGGGCCTCGAAGTAGTGGCGGAGCTTGCGCCGCGCAAGGACTACCGCGTACAACAACTTCTGGACCTGGGGGTAGCGCGTCTTGGTGTCTGACAGGACCTCGCTGATGTAATAGACCGGCCGCTGTACAGGCAAGGCGTGCCCTTCCTCCGTGCGCTCCACGACGATCACGGCGCTGACCACCTGGGTGGTTGCGGCCACGTAGAGCTGCAGGGGTTCGCCATCTTGCGGCGGCGTGAGGATCGGGGCGTGCGTTAGAGACGCCTTCAGCTTGTCGAGCGCATCCTGGGCCTCGGCGGTGTAGGAGAAGCGCTCGTGCTTCTTGAGTAGGCGGTAAAGGGGCAAGCCCTTTTCACCGAGCCGCGAGATGAAGCGGCTCAAGGCGGCAAGGCACCCCAGCACCTTCTGCACCCCTTTGAGGTCCCGGATCGGACCCATTCATTCGAGGGCCACGACCTTTTCGGGGTTGGCCTCGATTCCCCGTTGGGAGACAATGTATCCCAGGAGCATGCCTCGCGGCACTCCAAAGACACACTTTTCGGGGTTTAACTTGACCCCATTGGCCCGTAGGCAGCCGAACGCGATGGCAAGGTCGCCAACCAGGTCGTCCGCCTTCCTGGTCTTTACGACGATGTCGTCCACGTACGCCTCGACCGTCCGTCTGATGTGATCCCCGAAAACGTGCTGCATGTAGCGCTGGTATGTCGCACCTGCGTTTCGGAGGCCAAACGGCATCGTGAGGTAGCAGAACATCCCAAACGGCGTGATGAACGAAGTCGCGAGCTGGTCGGACTCCTTCATCTTTATTTGGTGATACCCGGAGTAAGCATCAAGGAAGCAAAGCAATTCACACCCAGCCGTTGAATCAACGATTTGATCAATACGTGGCAAAGGAAAAGGAACTTTAGGACATGCTTTATTAAGACTAGTGTAGTCAATACACATCCGCCACTTCCCGTTCTTTTTCTTTACAAGCACAGGGTTGGCTAGCCACGTTGGGTGAAACACCTCCTTGATGAACCCGGCCTCGAGGAGCTTCCGCAGCTCCGCTCCGATTGCCCGCCGCCGCTCCTCGTCGAAGCGCGCGCGGCCGTTCTTTGCACGGCACGGGCGTGAGGCAGGATGTCAAGGGAGTGCTCGGCGACCTCCCTCGGGATGCCTGGCATATCCGAGGGGCTCCACGCGAAGATGTCGGCGTTGGCGCGGAGGAAGTCGACGAGCACCACTTCCTATTTGGGATCGAGGGTGGAGGCGACCCTCAACGCCTTGCCCTCGGGGGCGGAAGGGTCGAGGGGGACCTCCTTGGTCCGCTCCGCGGCCTCGAAGGTGCCGGCGTGCTTGGCGGCGGAGTCGAGGTCTTCGTTGACCATCTTCTCCAAAGTGGTCACCAGCGCTTCATCCAGCGCCAGTGCCTCTGCGTGCTCCACGCACTCGACGTCGCAGTCGAATGCGTGCTCGATGGACGAGCCCACGGTGATGACGCCGTTTGGTCCTGGCATCTTCATCTTCAGGTAGGTATAGTTGGGGACCGCCATGACTTTGGCGTAACAGGGTCGCCCAAGTATAGCATGGTAGGCCCCTTTGAACCCCACCACCTCGAAGGTGACGATTTCCTTGCGGAAATTCTTCGCGGTGCCAAACCAAACTGGCAGGTCGATCTGCCCGAGGGGCTGGACCTGCTTGCCGGGCGCGATGCCGTGGAACGGCTTCGTGCTGGGCCGCAGCTGGTCCAACCCGATCCCCATCAAGCGCAGCGTATGCGCGTAGAGGATGTTGAGGCTGTTGCCTCCGTCCATCAGGACCTTCGAGAACCGCGCGTTCCCGATGATGGGGTCGACCACCAGCGGGTGCGGCCCGGTTGGGGACGCGGTTCGGGTGGTCCTCCCGGCTGAAGGTGATGGCGTCCTCCGACCAATTGAGGAAGGATGGAGGCGCTCTCTCCGCGGCGAGGACCTCGTGCCGCTCCTTCTTGCGCTGGCGGGTCGACATGTCGACGGTTGGCCCCCCCAAAGATGAGGAACACGTTTTCCACGGCGGGGAAGCCACCTGCGTCGCCATCGCCTCCGTCTTTCTTGGCCTCTGCCTCCTTCGCGGCGGCGCGGCCATAGAACTTCTTGAGCATATCGCACTGCTCAAGGGTGTGGTTCACTGGGGTCTTGTGGTAAGGACATGGCTTTTTTAGCATGTCATCAAACACCCCGGGCCTCGTGGGGCCGGTCGAGGGCCCCGTCGAGCCGGTCAACGGCAAGGGCCTCGGCATTACCGCCGTCGCGCCCCGCTCGCGCGCCTCGCGGCGCGGCTTCTTTCCCTTCTTGCCCCGCTTGTCGTTGCGGTGGGGCTCCTTGGACTTGCTGCCCTCCGCGGGCGCGTCCTCCGAGCGCTTCCCCTTCTTGCTGTCGAAAATCGCCCCCACGACCTCTTCTCCAGAGGCGAAACTGGTGGCGATGTTGAACAGCTCATTGGAGTCCGCGGGCGGGCTGCGTCCCAGCTCCCGCACGAGGTCCCGGCATGTGGTGCCCTCGAGGAAGGCGTGCATGATCTCGGACTGCGCCACGCTGGGGAGCTCCGTGCAGCGCTTGGAGAAGCGCCGTATGAAGTCCCGCGGCCGACTCGCCGGCCTCGTGTGTAGGAGCGCAGGTCCCATGAATTTCCAGGGCGCACGTACGTGCCCTGGAAGTTACCTACGAACGTGCGGACCAGATCATCCCAAGCGTGGGATTTGGTCCGGCGGGCAAGTGCTCGAGCCATGTCCGGGCCGCGTCGCCGAGGTGCAGGGGCAAGTTGCGAATGATGACCTTGTCGCTGGTGGCCCCGCCCAGCTGGCAAGCCAAGCGGTAGTCGTTGAGCCACACGCGGGGGTCCGTCTCCCCGTTGTACTTGACGATGGTCGAGGGTTGGCGGAAGCGTTGGGGAAACGCCGCTGCGCGGATCTCCCGGCTGAACACACGGGTCCTTGGGGGCTTCGGCGTCGGAGAGCGGTCCTCGCCGCTGTCGTAGCGTCCGCCCCGTCGAGGGTGGTAGCCCACTGCTGCTCGCGCGTCCGCCCTGCTCGTGCGCCCGGCGTTGATGACGTTGCGGGCGTCGCCATCCGGCGCCGCTCGCGTGCGTCGAGGAGCCGCTCCTTGGCCGGCGTGCGTCCCGGGTCGGCGGGTCGCCCCGCCGCCTCTCCTGCGTGGACCGAGGGTTCGCCCCCCCCCCCCCCCCCGGTGCGGCTCCGTCGTCCCGCGCATCCCCCTGTTGGCGGATGCGTGATGCCGAGCTTTCGACCTGCTGGACGGCCGCTTGCTCGATGAGAGTTTGCACCTCGCGGTGCAGGTCTCGCGCCTCAGGGGTCGAGGGTGCCGGCATGGCCCGCAGCAGTGTCGCGGCGGCAATGAGCTTTTGGCTCGCCCGCGGGGGTGCGTCCGCGTTGTCGACGTTGGGGTCGGTGTTGATGCGGTCACGGACCTGTTTGCCCAGCTCCCGCGCGCGTTCGCCACGCGCGGAGGCTTCCCCTGCCATTGAGGCACGGAGCAGCCGCACCGTCTGGCATTCCTCCGCCAGCTTGGCCTCGAGTTCGCGGGCTTGGGCCGCTTGCGCGTCGGCGTCGGCCCCCGGCGGGAGCGCTTGGCCCCGCGGCCGGGCGCGTGGTGATCCCCCGGGGCGGGCGTGACCTCCCCATCTCCAGCGCCCACCGCACCGGCGGCATTGGTTGGGTCGTTGGTGATGACAGCGTAGCACTCCCGCGCGGGATCGTAACTCCCGCGTCGGAGTCGTCGGAGCGGCCAAGAACCGGTAGTCCGTAGCGTCGAGGAAACGCCGGAACATGACTGGGTCCGGCACGCCGGAGAAGTCCCACTCCGCGTACCCGTGGTGGTTGGCGGGCGGCAACGCGTCGACGGAACCCAGGGACGACTCGTCACCCGCTGAGGCGCCGGGATCCCTGGCGACGAAGACGTGACGGCCAGGCGGAACCCTGCGCATCGTGGTGTTGACGTTGGCGTTGTAGGCTGACGTGGTGCTACGCAGCCCAATGGGGATGCGCGGTCCGGAGACCGTGCGCTGTCCCGCTGGGATGGTGGTCATCGTGATGGCGGGCGCGCCGTGCTGAGAGGTGGCGCGCTCGGCCTGCCGTCGCTCGGACCGCGCCCGGCGCGAACGCCGCCCGCAGCGGCGGCGGCATCGTGGCGTCGACGGGCCCGCGGCATCCGTGCTCGCGGGCGTCGCGCCGTGGTGGTGCGTGCGGCGGGGACCGGAGCGGACCCGGCCGCGCGCGCGCGCGGAGCTCCTCACGGTTGGTGAGGCGCATGAGGTAGCCGTTCCCGGTGGCACGAAAGTTCGGGCCCCCGAACCGGATTTCGAACCCGGCGGGGAGGGGGTCCGAGCTGCCCATGCAGTAGCGTGTACCACGGTACTCAGTGCGGATCACCATGGAGGGAGTTGGTGGAATGACCTTAGGCGCTCAGATTGCCCCACGGTGGGCGCCAACTGTCGGTGCGGAATATGGTCCCGACACTAACCAGTAGAAAGCGCCGAGGTCTATCCCTTAATGGTCGATGCTAAGCAATAAGAGACACGGGATTTATCCTGGTTCCGGCCGGGGGGGCCGTACGTCCAGCAGTGGTGTGCTCAAGGCACTGTATTGCTCGGCACGAAGACCGGGGTGCTGTAGTGGGGCTGCTACAAGCAAGGCGGGAGAGGAAGCCTGGCTTCCAAGTCCCTGGCGTAGTGACTAAAGGTGTTGTGGGAAGATTGGAGAGCAAGTGCGTGGCGCAGCTCGTCTCCTGTTGTGTTGTCTCTGTATCCGTCTCTCCCCGCGGCAGGGAGGGTTCGTCCCCCTTTTATAGATCAAGGAGGGAGCGAATCACATGCGCGCCGCACTATTTAGCTACGTGAAGGGGCGTGGCGTGCTATGCTGTAGAGTGGGCGGCCGTCCGGACGATCCTTGCAGCGATCTGGCCATCATGGCCTATCTTGTACCCGAACAGTGGCGGTTCGAGGGCAGAAGAGCGGCGGATGGTGGTGATGTCTTCTGATAGGCTCGAGGGAGCTGTTGACGTTGGCCCGTACGGAGTACAAGGGTAGGTAAAACGGCGTCCCGTTCCAATACGTTCCACAGTGTTGGAGTCGTTGCTACAGCGCCCGGCATGCGCCTGCACGCGCGGGGGCGGCGGCCATATCGTAACAGTAGCAGGGACGGCGCTCCACCGGCCTAGCGCCTCCACCTGACCCTGCAGGGTCACAAGAAAGCAAATCGAGGGTGCAACCGCCCCCCCTTCGAGGGCTTGGCGCGTTAGCCGTACCGGAGCAGGTGCACGACGTCACGGGACTGGCACCGGTCCTGCCGCACAGCCCCTCCACACAGTGATGGGGATGGGCTCCCTCATGGGGAGTTGGTGCGGCAGCACCGGGGCGCGAACCCCGGGCGCATGATGGCGCCGTCCCGCCAGTGTCAGGGCGTTAAATGCCCGCGTACGGGGGCAGGCGCACGCGTGCGGGGCTCCCTCGAGCGAGGCGGACCCCGGTCGAGGGCGGGACGGACCCTCGAGCGAGGCGGAGCCTGCTCGAGGGGGATCGGGCCCTCGAGCGAGGCGGAGCCTGCTCGAGGGAAGTGCACCCCCTCGAACGGGTCGGAGCCTTCAAGAGGGCCGTCTCGGTGGGCCGCTGAAGTCCCTGCGGCATGGGTCGTATCCTTCATGGTTAGGCAAAGTGCGTTTGGCTTTGTTGCGGGTTTTAAGTGGGGATTTCCCCGTTGTTAAAGGGGACCCCTAGGGCTGTCCCCGACACATACAATATATCCGCTAGTAATAAGCAGTTGTCGTTTTGTAGTTTGAGTACTACTGATGCAGCACATTGTTGGATTTTGCCATCACGCTGCGCTACCGCCTGATAGGGAGTAAGGGTGGTGGTAAGTACGAATGTTGGACTCTATCTATAAAAACTATATAATTGGTACCCACTACAGATTTCTCTCTTTCCTCAGCCTGCCACGTCATATGGTGATGTCTTCTGCATTCAATCCCCCCTCCCGCCCCAACCCCATTCCAATGCCGCGTCATCCCCGTTCAATCCGTGCCTCAAAGCCGTCGTGTATTTAAGTCCGCCGCCTGCCCCCTCACCTCCCCACCCACCGCCACCATCTCGCCTTCCCACTACGGCACTGCTGCCCCACCATCTCGCCTCCCTAGCGACGCATCCATAAAAGACCCGCACCGTACAAAGAGGCGGAGCCAACCGAAGCGAGCCGCACATGGTGGACGAGGAGGCCACACGACAACCGATGGGGAAAGAATTTGCAGGCCGCACTTGGTGGAGAGGAGATTGGGCATGCCACGCCAATGGGAGGAGGGCGCCCCCAGCCCCGCCGCCTCTAACTTGTCGGTTGTCGACGAATCCGGCCTCAAGGAGGAGGCCGCCACCAGCCCACACCGCACCTTCTCACCCAGCTTCTACCCCCGCCGCCATGCTTCGTTGCAGGGGAAAAGAGGGATGAGGGAGGAAGGTGTCGTTGCGCCTCCATGCGCCGCCCGCGCCATCAGGCTGCTCCTATTGACAACGATGGAAGATATGCACGCCAGTGACGGGATCCTTCGCGCTGGAAGCATGGGATGTAGGTACAGGACGAGATGTTGTTGGCTTTTGCTTTTCCAGGCCACAGACGGTCGTAGTTCCCTCAGGGCATCCACTTACCAAGCACCATCTGTGGCCTTTGATTCGTGGAATCCTAAAGCTGCGGGTTAAGAGGTTGGCATCGCTGTGTTGCTTGTGGAAGCACTGAGGAGCATCGACATGAATCCACCACTGCCATTGACCAGCTGCTCGAGTGTGAAGGGATGAGGCAATGATGTGAGAGACAGATATAATAATTGGGCCGGTGGAAACGTGTGGCTCTACAGATTTTGTTAGGTGAGCTGGTGGGCTTTGGCCTTTGGGCCCAGGAGTTTTATGCGGGATGAAGTGGAGAAAAGCTAGCTTGCCATCGGAGAAAAAAAAGAAAAGGGTAGATTCGGTTTTTCGGTGTTTCAGCTTCGTAGGAGGTAAAAAGACACCAATGACAGATATTTCTAAAAATCAAAACCGAAGCCGAACTAAAAAACTGACAATTCAGTTTGGTATCAGTTCGGTTCGGTTTGTGGTTTCCGGTTTAAATGTGCCCACTCCTACACTGGCCCTTGCCGGAGTAGAAAAGGTAGGTGTGCTGTACACTGTGTTGGGCTCCTAGCCTTTAAGGCCCACTTGGGTTCATTCATTTTTTAATCAACAAATGGGTAAAATGTCATGTAAAATATAAATTATCAATATGTAAAAAAAAATCAAATCTTCACTTTTTCCCAAATGCATAGACTAATCATAAGAAATCTCAAAATTTCGACTTTTCTCAAGTGCATCAAATATCATAAAATCTCAAAATTGCAACATTTCTAAGTGCATCAAACAATTATGGAAAATTAAGTAACATGTCTCGCAGTAGCCCTCTCTCACACTCTATGGGTTTTTTTCTACTCACTCCTAGCAAGCACTCCTTACTAGCATCGATCTCTCCTTGCTAGCACTCCTTGCTAGTAAACACACCCGTTAGGAAGAACACTAGCACAACACAGAGTAGTCTTTTCGGTGCTGCACACCAGCACCTGCAATTGTTTTTCATTTCACCACATAGCACGACACACCCGAGCAATACAGATACAGACTCGATGACTCAAATAGCCGAACAGCACAAGGTAACACTGCTCAAAAAAAAGCAGCCGTGCTCCGGTGATCAAAAATAAAAAAGCTCCTCCCACATTCTGCTCGACAACGTTGATCATGCACGCACTCCGTGCATCACTAACCAACCCACTCCTACATGCCGATTTACCACTAACACACATGCAATGCAGTTAGCTACACGCCATGCATCTGCTCTTCACTTGACACTACAAGAAACTATTTAATCTGTGACAAACTATCTGTGACGTTCTCATAAATCATCACGAAGAGCACTACGTCTGCGACGTATTCCTGTTTTTCGTCACGGATGTGCACTGATTGATATTGAAGCCCAAAACACCGTGACGAATCAAGTGGTTGGAAGGGTCTTAATGCTGATGGTGAGCTCCACGTAGATTGCTCCTTGAGCCGGAGAGATGTTGCCTTCGAAGTCTACCAACATCATGTCGGTTTGGGTCAAGTCTTCATCAGAATTCCCAATCTTGCGTAGCATAGTGTATGGCATCAGATTGACTGCCACTCCTCCATCCACTAGCATCCTAGTAACTGGCTTGCCATTGAGAAATCCTTTGAGAAACAAAGCTTTCAGATGTTGTCTCTTCTCGTCTTCTGGCTTCTCAAAGATAGGTTGTCTAGGTTCTAGATTTAATTGAGCCATGCCAAATTCTTCATCGGACACATCTGAATCAACGAGGAGCCATGAACTCTTTTGGCCGGAAGATCACCATGTTTATGTCGGCTTGTGGTTTGTCATCTTTCCCATCATCGGCCTTAGGCTTTGGGCGCCAAACTATAGACTAAACCTTCTTCTTGTCCAGCATGTGTCTCTTTACTTCTTCTTGCTGTTCTAGCAGGCGTAGGTCTTGAACTCTCCTTTTACGGGACTTGGTCAAGCCATCCGGACACCACCGTGGATTGGGCTTCTTAAGTTTTTGGCTTGACCCTTCATCCTCCGGTTTCGGCGTGCGTCGACGTTTAGGAGCTCGACACATGATATCTTCATCGGGGACCGAGAGAATCGGCCATCTCTTCTAGCCGGTTGTTTGACTTTTCATTGACTTGGCCTCCCGGCCGATCATGAACACGGCCTTGCCCCCAACCGATCGTGGATGCTTGGCCTTTCCCCCCGGCCAATCGTGGACCGTGATCCGTTGATTGCTGAACTCACGGTGATCTTGGGTGCATGTGTTTGGATCATAGGTATGGTAACGGCAAGATCTTTGGCTTTTTCTCCAATACCTTGATTCGAATAGGTTGAGAGTCGATGAAGAACCGGTAGCAACTTTGTGGAGATGGTGCAACCCTTCTCGTTGGATCATCAATCGGCGGAGAGGTCGATTGGTCATGTTGGAACATTGGAGGAGTTCGGTTTGGTTGGAAGTATGTAGGTCCCGGATATCCTCCCTTTGCTCCTTTCTTGAGTGCTTCAATTATGGAATTCGGAATAGTATTGGCGAAGACCTTAGATTAATCAATCATTGTTTGATGCATCGCCTTGGTCATCATGTCTTGAAGACCTTCGGGATCGGCCGAAAAGGTGACTTGCTTAGGTGTTGGTAAAGGATTCTTTATTCCACCTTTAGTCCGACCGTATGATGCCGAGGCAAAGCTCTTCATAATGCTTCATGTGAGCTTCGAACTCGGCTTTGTTTGTATGTTTCCGCTGATCCTTGGTAATTGCTTGGACGTTTTCGGATCAATCTCGGAAGGACCATTCTTCGTGTTATTCGTCATTGTTGACTTTTTCGTATCCCACCGGGCGTGCCAAAAGTGTGTTGATGCGAAAATAGGACGTCACCTCCGCCCGCAAAGACACGTGACTCCTCGGTACGTAGCGAGGCATGCCGGCCAATTTGACCTTTGTTTATTGACAATGTAAGATATTAGGGATCGGCTAGACAACCGATGTCCTTTCGGCGACACGTGTACCGGCCAATCGGGCGGTATAGGTCAAGAGGGATCGACCGGCTCGAGGGCGATGGAAGCGCGGGTGCGTGAGCGGATAGATCGAGCGGGATCGGGCCGATCGTGATGTCGGCACTCGAGTAGGTCGGAATCACCTACGGTGTTAGAAGCCGATAGGATCTAGACCGAGTGGGATAATGGCGATAATAGCTAAAACCATAAGAATTGGTACAAAAACTTGTAGATCTAGCTAATATCGGTAAGGGGTGAATAAAGAACTAGACGAAACCTCGGCAATGCGCCCAAAGGTTAAAGCCTAGGGTTATTCGGTAAAACAATACTCGCAAGCTTGCCGAGATCGCTTGATGCAGCCCGACGAACTCGAAGCACAACGTTGCGGAAAAGAGGAACAATCGCAATGGCGAAGTTGCCGAAAAGTAGATGTTGTAAAGTAGATGATGTACAATAAAGGGTTTTGCCCGGAGGTCGTTTGTTTGATATTGGTGTGTACACTTTTTCCGACCATGCGGGGTCACTATTTATACCCCGAGGGCAACCCGACTCCAAGCCGATCATGGTATTGTTTACTTGCATCTAAAGATAAAAAACTACTAAAAATAGAAAAGGACTCTCGCATGAGTCAAAAACTTCCTAAAAACTTCCTAAAAGGACTCTTTGGCCCGTCGTCAATCGTAGATTGACCCGCCTCCACCATGCTTTCCTTCGCGGAGTATTTTCTTGATTACCGCTTTCTTCCTCTTCATCGGCCGATCCTCTGGTTGACCATCGACCGATCATTTTGACCTACTAGCCCACCGTTAGGGTCGAATTCTTTTGACCTTCGGCGGATCCCGCCGACCACCCTTTCCCTTTCTTTAATTGGTCGATTGTAATCTTGCTCTCATCGACTACTCTTCCTTATCTTTTTTGACATGTTTTTCCAAAAAATGGTGTCAACAAGTTGTTGTGCAAATCTTATGAGATGTATGAGATTGATGTAAGATGTAATGAGATGTTTAGAGATTGTGATTTGGAAACATGTTGTGAATTTTGTGATTGAATCTTGATATGAGACTTGTAAAATTTGTGAGTGTTAATCTGGATGAGATGAGATGAGATAGAGAGGAGATGAGGAGAGGAGAGGAGAGGAGAGGAGAGGAGAGGAGAGGAGAGAAAAAATAAAAGAAAACGGAAAAGGAAGGGAAAGAGGAATTAGGATGGGGACATTTGTACTAGTTGCTAACACCACCGGTACAAATGTTCACATTTATACCGGGTATCTTTCCTGGTACAAATGCTCCACCTCATTTGTACCGTATGGTTTGTACCGGTTGGATACCCGGTACAAATGAGGGCTTCAAACCGGTACAAAAGGCCGTTTTTCTAGTAGTGGTAACGAAGTGCATGGCAACTCCAAGGTATTTTTATAAGATGTTCGAATGAGCCCCGAGATTTTTCATGCTCTTCATGACTTGTTGGTCTCTACCTACGGATTGAACTCGACCAATAATGTTCTATCCATTGAGTCATTGACTGTGTTTTTGTGGATTGTCGGAGGACTCGAGTCATTTGCACAAGCCGAAAATCGTTTCACATGGTCACTTTGGACAGTTCACACCAAGTTTCATGAAGTGTTGAAGTGTACGTGCAAGTTAGCTAAAGACAATGTTACTCCTAGAGATCCTACTTTTTCTACGAGCATGAAAGGCCGAGAGAAGATCGATTTTGGCCCACACTTCAAAGATGCAATTGGAGCAATAGATGGTACACCAATTCTAGTGGTAGTGCCATTGGACCAAACAACCTGACCACACATGTCGTCATGGATATACATCTTAGAATGTGCTATTTGTGACTTCGACATGAGTTTATCTTTCCGGTTGCTGGTTGGCTAGGTTCAAGACATGACTCGCGTATCCTCACTCATGCATTGGCAAATTTCTCTTCATTTCGGTGCCTCCTAAAGGTATAAATGGTTCCTTCATTAATTTTAATATTGAAACACTTGTTTTATTCTTTGCATTACTAACTCGCCTTTATAGGAAAATATTACCTTGTCGGCTCGGGTTATGCAAATCGAATAAGGTATCTTGCACCTTACGAAGGAACCACATACCATATACCGAAATTTCGGCATCATGTAGGATCTCCTCAAGGAAAGTATGAGAAGTTCAATTTCCTGCGTTCATCCCTTCGAAATGTCATTGAGAGGTCTTTTGGAGTCTTGAAGAAAAAGTGGCGTATTTTTAAGAGCATCCCAAGTTTCTCACCTACTTCTCGAAGCGTATTGTCATGGCTTGTCTTGCTTTGCATAACTTCATCCGTGAGAGCAATTTACATGACAAGGAGTTTGAGAAATGTGACACTAATGAGGACTATTTATTGTCGACGACGACGACTTCGACAAAGAAGAAGAAGAAGAAGAAGAAGAAGAAGAAGAAGAAGAAGAAGAAGAAGAAGAAGAAGAAGAAGAAGAAGAAGAAGAAGAAGAAGAAGAAGAAGAAGAAGAAGAAGAAGAAGAAGAAGAAGAAGAAGAAGAAGAAGAAGAAGAAGAAGGTCTCGCTAGGCAAGAAGTTAGGTCACAACTAGTGGGCATTGGCCTCTGGACCCGGTGTGTTTTATGCGCGCCGAAGTGGAGAAAAGCTTGCTTGCCATCAAAGAAAGAAAAGGGTAGGTTCGGTTTTTCGGTGTTTCAACTTTGTAAGAGGTAAAAACCGAAACGTACACCGAGACCGATATTTCTAAAACTCAAAAACGGAGTCGAACCGAAAACCGACAATTCAATTTGGTATTGGTTCGGTTCGGTTTCCGGTTTAAATGTGCCCACCCGCCCTTGCGAGAGTCGAAAAGGCGGTGTGCGATTGACCATGCTGGGCTCCTAGCCTTTGAGGCCCACTTGGATTCGTTCATTTTTTAATTAACGGATGGGTAAAATACCATGTAAAATATAAATTACTAATATGCAACAAAATTCAAATCTTCACTTTTTTCCCAAATGCATAGACTAATCACTAAGAGATCTCAAAATTCCAACTTTTCTCAAGTGCATCCGTTGACGGTTCAAATCCGTGTTGAAGTTCATCGCAAGCATACGGGGTGACTTGGTGCCTTTTTCACCAAGGAGGGTCCCCAAGGTTTATCAATCCAAGGATCGGAATCAAACTCCTAGGGTTCTCCATCTAACCTACCGGACTAACCCTAAACAAAGCATATATTACATAAGGGTTTAACATACAAGCTTGGGTGGATGTATGGATCACATTCGATAGCCAAAAGGTAACACGAGCCTACCGTCTCCTAGTTGCAACTCCGGCCAAAGTGATAAACTAACCTAAAACTCATACAATGATAAGGAGATATCCATTGCACGTTCATTCGGTACTTTCCTTATATCGTACTTGTCACTACGCAAGGTAATCAACACCGAACGACTACTCGTAAGTTCGTGCACCACTTTGATGTATCCGCAAGACATAGATTAGATCTATTCCTACTAAGGTCATATGCTTGGCTACACACATGAATGAGAGAAGGCATGCATCAAATTAGATCAAAAGTAGTAACAAGATTAGATTGATATCACCATGAAAAGTACATGTGCCTTGATGAATCGAGGCATGGCTCCGAAACTCCACCATGGCTTCACAACGTAGGGCCAACCATGGCAGCTAGGGTCTAGCCTAAGCCATCTCCTAGGCGGCGTCGGGGACTTGCGGCGGCGACGACTTCCTTTGGCGTGTATTCCTCAATTCGGCGGCTCTTTGATGAATGGATCTGAATGGGTAACCATCTTGGGGTGCCTAGGGGGTTGTATTTATGCCCATTGGGTGACTTGGGGTGTGCTCCACCTTGCCTTGCACGAGATCCTCCTTGGGAGAGAAGCAAACTTGGTTTCTATAAAATCAATCTCGTCCCGTTTTTCCCGATTCGGAGCCCTTCATTGCGGCGCCATATCTCCCACGTCCGGACTCCAAATAATGAAATTTTGGTGTATAGGTTATATTATGTGCCACGAAATTATCTTCAATTTTGGTATTCATTGGTTTCCTTGGAAATGAATATAAGATCCCCAAAACAACCTCGGAAGAAAATATGTCCGATTTCGGACTTGTACGCGCAACTATCATTTTGAGGGCCATATCTCCTAGCTCCTTGACCCAAATTGGGCCTTCCATATGTCCAAATCGAAGCACTCATTGAGGCCCACAAGTTTGGTAGTCAAACTTTTGCCATTAGAGGCCGTTTAACTCTCCGAATCTGCACCAAAAGATCATGTTGTTCCGGGATCGTGAGAATATCTCTCGGGATGAGTTGATCTCATTGGTAGACCCCCTAGTCCCCAGAGTTTTACATGTTGATGCTTCGGTCCTTGGGTTATTTGGAGTCGTGATCACTTCATGCCTTGACTTGTGACGGACTTCTTGATCTTCTCGATCATAAAGTGCTTGATGAACTTATCTCGAAAGTCTCCTCTTTAATGTGGATTTCTGCGTAAACATTATACTCCAAAAAGCACATGCAAGTGTGGACTTATTACATCATTGTATTCCTAGTGGCGGGTTAGTTATAACTCAAAGCTAAAACCAAAGTGTAACAAGAGCCCTTGGTTGACAAAAATCGACCGTCAACATACCCCATGCTTAAACCTCTCTCGTCCTCGAGTAAGCCTTTAATGGATGCCAATATTGCCTTTCAATGTTCATACCCCGCACTTGATCATACATGAGAAAACATAATGCTCTCCAATTTTATATTTGTTTAAGTTTCATAATGTAGCTAGCTTTCATCTATATGAAGTGTAGATATCATTTAATCTCTTTCCACAAGTAATTAAACATGCTCTCAAATTTTAAACAAATCTTAGAAATTTTGAAATAAAAGCTTAGGATGAAGGAAGTTTTTTTTACCAAGATCAATAATAAACCATGTTGCATCTTGCTCATGTACTCTCATCTCATCCGGTCTCTCAAGCCTACTAGGACTGCTCCTTTCCTCTCTCCAAATATTTGGTGGAAGGCTTTATATGGAGCTTTGGGAAAGGTGATCCTATCAAGATTTCATAAATGGAATGCAAACAAAACAAGACAAGCTTCTCATGGAATTACCAAGAGCCTAGTCAAAAAGGTCATTGGAAAGTAATGTTTCAAGGAATGGGAGAGAAAACACACACACACACACACACACACACACACACACACACACACACACACACACACACACACACACACACACACACACACACACACACACACACACACACACACACACTTTTAGATAGGTGGACATGTGCAAATGGCATAGGGTGACCCCGAGGCACAAGCGAAGTCCTCATTATCGGATTGAACATAGTTGGAAAAAGAGTACGAGACTAAATTTTGAAGCTTTCTTTTTGTAGTCTTTCTCGAAATGTTCTTCCATACTCAAATTTGAGTTGTGGTCAAGGAGGTAAACACAAAACATGATATGGGTTTTGGGGGTGGATACCAGGCGAGGTTTGCAATATTCCCAATGTGGAAACTCTCAATGCACAAATAGATTGGCTAGCAAAAGAATGATACACAAAAATACGGAATGGCCAGCTTTTTAGACTCGAACCAAAGAAAACAAATCTGAATTGATGCACCCAAAGATTAATCTTGTAACTATGTTTTTCGCTCAATCAATATTTGGCTTTGGATAGGTAGAGCAAAATGCATGTGGTCATCAAAGATAAGGCTAGCATCACTTTAAGAACAAAAATAAATTATCCTTGATTCATTTCAAAATGAGAGCATGAAACACCAAAAGTGCTTGATGAACTTATCCCGAAAGTCTCCTCTTTAGCGTAGATTTCGTGGGTAATTAATAAACTCAAAAAATCGACATGCAAGAGTGAAGTTATATAAGGGGGGTTAGTTCCTGTGGTTAGAATAATAAATCAATGCCAACATTAAAGGTAAACTCATTGCTAGGTTGACGGAAATTCATCGTCGCAAGTTATCATCATAGTCATCTTCTTCTCCGTCTTCCAATACAACTCCTCTTTCGCCATGATGGATCCAAAGAATATATTTTTCCATGAAACCCCATCCACAGGTAGGGATGGATCCAAAACATCCGAATTGTGTAATAGATTGATACTTTTAAATCACAACAAAATAAATTTGGTGCTACTTTTATATGCATTATAACCAGCTAATTACTGGAAAAATAAAAAAATTAGCTACAAATTTTTATGGATTATTTGCTTTCGATAGAGAAAAGTGAAAAAAACATTGGTATCCAAATCCGAATAGATATCCAAATTTCTTTTCATCATTTGATTAAAATATAGCACACATTTGAGGTTTTTTTATGAATCTTAACAAGTACAATACCAAAAATAAGAATATAAATTTTTGATACAAAATATTATGTCTAATTTAGCTGAGATAAAAAAACGGCAAAAAAAGATATCCGAATTGGTATCCGGATCCATCCCTACCCACAGGCCCACCGGCTGCAGCGCGGCGGGGGGTCCTCGATTCTTGTAAACTTTGCCCGGCACTAATTTCTGCACTTTGCACGGGGCGAAATTGTACCAGTTTGTTATACTTAATATGCCTGTTGGGTTATCAGTAAACTTTGCCCGGCACTAATTTCTGCACTTTGCACGGGGTGAAATTGTGCTGAGTAATAAGTGCTTGGGACGAATGCCTGATTGTGTAGTAGTGGAGCAATCGAACTCGAACATGGGCGATTGCGACTGTACCTCAGCTCCACTAGTCAAGTAGGACTAGAGGGCTTTGGTGCTGCCCTGCCAGACTTACTTCATCAGTACTTACTCGTGTTCAGCCGAACTGCAATGGCTAATTTCGATTCTGTTCGTGTTGTTGTTGGATTCGGCATGGCCAATAATACGAATCGGAATCGCATCGCTGGCCAGTCTGCAAAGATGGCCCCTGGTTGCAATCAGATCGCATCGCATAACATAAAACCCTCGCTCGATCGGCCGCCGGAGTCCAATCCCGTCCGACCAAGCAGCCATATGGCGCCGCCGCCGCCGCAACTGGTGGAGGAGCTCGTGGAAGAGATCCTGCTCCGCCTCCCGCCGGACGACAGCGCGAGCCTCGTCCGCGCTGCCCTCGTCTGCAGGCTGTGGCGCCGCCTCGCCTCCGCCCCCGCCTTCCGCCGCCGGTTCCGGGAATTCCACCGCACGGCCCCGGTGCTTGGTTTTCTCTGCGGAGGCATGGAGGAATCCAACGACGACGAAGCAGACTGGCCGATCGTGACCCATACGGCACGCTTCATCTCCACATCCTCCTTCCGGCCGGCCCGTGCCGACCATTACAACTGCGGCGTGGTCGACGCCCGCCATAGCCGCGTCCTCCTCCAACGATACCGTGATCCCTTGAGTCGCGGCCCTTCGCAGATCAACCTCATGGTATGGGATCCCATCACCGACGAGCAACAACAACTGCCCACCTTGTATCCACCACACAGCCAATGGAAGGCCGCCGTGGTGTGCGCTGCTGCCGGTAGTGGCGGCTGCGATCACCTCGACTGCCACCAGGGACCGTTCCTGGTTCTGGTTGTCTTCATGGGGTCTGAAACGATGTTCACCATGATCTATGCATCAGAGGCTAATGCTTGGAGCGAAGCAGCCTCTGCCAACCCTCGCTACCTCCATAACTTCTTCGAGAGTACTCGCGGTGTCCTGCTAGGCAACACACTCTACTTCCTGACTCATCATTTCCCTGAAATCAGGGGCATCTTGAAGTACGACATGGTCACGCAAGAAATATCAACGACGGACCTGGCATGCAAATTCAGCTACGATGTGCTTGAAAACATTGTGCTCATGACCACGGAAGATGGTAGGCTAGGACTTGCCACCACGGACGACGATGATACCTGCAAGCTGATCCAGCTATGGTCTATGGAGGATGGTGGTGGTTCGGACAGAGTTGCCAGATTTGTTCATAGCAGAGTCATAGATCTTGAGAAGCTGCTCCCTGCCAGTGCACTCGACGAGGGCATAATTCGTGTCAACAGTTTTGCGGATGATGCTAAGGTCCTTTTCGTCGTGTCCAAGCATAATAGGTTATACAGTATAGATATGAAGTCTGAGCAGGTAAAACAGGTGCCGGACTGCAATAAATGGATTCGGGTGTTCCCTTACACAAGCTTTCACACTCCAGGTACCTACTCTGCTCCTTTTTCTGAATTTTCCCTTGCATTTAGCTAGAACAAACAATTATATTTATCTCTCAAAATGCAAACAACTACAATGTTTATGTGGTAATACTTCCTAATTAATCTTTTATGAATCGTGGTTGAAATGATGAGTCTTTCAAGATCATAGCTAGGACTGTACCGAGCAGGAGGCTTAATAGCTTTGAACTTCAGATGTTGGCTTCATGCACTCGTTCATGTTTCGATCTGGCAATGTCACTTAACAGCACAAAAATATCAGTGATGGATCTAAACAAAATTAGGAATTTTTTTTTTCTGGATTTTGAGTGTTTGGCCACTCCCAACCCGGACTCTATGGTAGAGTCCATAGTCATTAGTCACACTCCCACATAGGCAATTTGATGATGTGGCAAACAATTTAATGACCGGAGAAGTGAAAACTAAGAAACCAAGTTTATGCGCAAAACGAGGCTCGTGCGGATCCCGTGTGGCTACCTGCATGCTCGACGTGTCCACTTATTTAATAAAATGAGAGCAGAAGATCCGAGAGCAATATTAGATAGACTCCATGATACAAAATGTGCATTAGAGACTATAGTTTCTTGTGATAGAGTTTTGACATATAAATTTTATGGGTAGAGACTGGGTTGCGAATGCCTAACCAGCTAAATAGGTGAGTTACGTTGCGGCCCATATAATTTAGTGTTTAATGGTTAAAACTGCTGCGGAAAATTGTTTTTTTGTTGTTGTTAATAAATTTCTCATGGCGGATACACTTTGTGTTTTTCCCAGCATTGGGAGCAGGCTCTGCAGGTGGACCACCAAGAAGCAGTGGTTCTTCAAATCCGTAAAAGACTCGAAAGCTGAAAGTCTTCCAAATCAAGAAGTAAAGTCTGTGTTGATCCTAGATGGTAGCTGTGGTGAAGATAACTCTTCCGGATCAATAATTTGGTTGTCGCCTTGTACATGTGCTTTACTTTTCTTTGCCCCTAGCTCTGGCATGCCGTGGACTAGCTTTGTTCCAGAGATTAACGCTTGGAGTAGTCTGAAGTCTGAAAGTATTAGATGTTGTAACTTATTAAATGTATGTTGTGAATGTATCAGAACATACAATATATCCGCTAGTAATAAGCAGTTGTCGTTTTGTAGTTTGAGTACTACTGATGCAGCACATTGTTGGACTTTGCCATCACGCTGCGCTACCGCCTGATAGGGAGTAAGGGTGGTGGTAAGTACGAATGTTGGACTCTATCTATAAAAACTATATAATTGGTACCCACTACAGATTTCTCTCTTTCCTCAGCCTGCCACGTCATATGGTGATGTCTTCTGCATTCAATCCCCCCTCCCGCCCCAACCCCATTCCAATGTCGCGTCATCCCATTCAATCCGCGCCTCAAAGCCGTCGCGTCTTTAAGTCCGCCGCCCCGCCCCCTCACCTCCCCACCCACCTCCACCATCTCGCCTTCCCACTACGGCACCGCTGCCCCACCATCTCGCCTCCCCGGCGACGCATCCATAAAAGGCCCGCACCTTACAAAGAGGGGGGGGGGGGGGGACGGCGGAGCCAACCAAGCGAGCCGCACATGGTGGACGAGGAGGCCACACGACAACCGACGGGGAAAGAATTTGCAGCCCGCGCTTGGTGGAGGAGGAGATTGGGCATGCCACGCCAATGGGAGGAGGGCACCCCCACCCCCCGCCGCCTCTAACTTGTCGGTTGTCGCCGAATCCGGCCTCAAGGAGGAGGGCGCCACCAACCCACGCCGCACCTTCTCACCCGGCTTCTACCCCCGCCGCCATGCTTCGTTGCGGGGGAAAAGAGGGATGAGGGAGGAAGGTGTCGTTGCGCCTCCATGCGCCGCCCGCGCCATCGGGCCGCTCCTACCGACAACAATGGAAGATGTGGACGCCGGTGGCGGGATCCATCACGCCGGAAGCATGGGATGTAGGTACAGGAAGAGATGTTGTTGACTATTGCTTTTCCGGGCCACGGACGGTCGTAGTTTCTTCGGGGCCTCCACTTACCGAGCACCATCCGTGGCCTTTGATTCGTGGAATCCTAAAGCTGCGGGTTAAGAGGTTGGCATCGCTGTGTTGCTTGTGGAAGCACTGAGGAGCATCGACATGAATCCACCACTGCCATTGACCAGCTGCTCGAGTGTGAAGGGATGAGGCAATGATGTGAGAGACAGATATAATAATTGGGCCGGTGGAAACGTGTGGCTCTACAGATTTTGTTAGGTGAGCTGGTGGGCTTTGGCCTTTGGGCCCAGGAGTTTTATGCGGGCTGAAGTGGAGAAAAGCTAGCTTGCCATCGGAGAAAAAAAAGAAAAGGGTAGATTCGGTTTTTCGGTGGTTCAGCTTCGTAGGAGGTAAAAAAGACACCAATGACAGATATTTCTAAAAATCAAAACCGAAGCCGAACTGAAAAACCGACAATTCAGTTCGGTATCAGTTCGGTTCGGTTTGTGGTTTCCGGTTTAAATGTGCCCACTCCTACACTGGCCCTTGCCGGAGTAGAAAAGGTAGGTGTGCAGTACACTGTGTTGGGCTCCTAGCCTTTAAGGCCCACTTGGGTTCATTCATTTTTTAATCAACAAATGGGTAAAATGTCATGTAAAATATAAATTATCAATATGTAAAAAAAATCAAATCTTCACTTTTTCCCAAATGCATAGACTAATCATAAGAAATCTCAAAATTTCGACTTTTCTCAAGTGCATCAAATATCATAAAATCTCAAAATTGCAACATTTCTAAGTGCATCAAACAATTATGGAAAATTAAGTAACATGTCTCGCAGTAACGCACGGGGAATTCATCTAGTTGATCTAAATGACCCGCGCCCTCTCTCACACTCTATGGGTTTTTTTTCTACTCACGCCTACCAACCACTCCTTACTAGCATCGATCTCTCCTTGCTAGCACTCCTTGTTAGTAAACACACCCGTTAGGAAGAACACTAGCACAACACAGAGTAGTCTTTTCGGTGCTGCACACCAGCACCTGCAATTGTTTTTCATTTCACCACATAGCACGGCACACCCGAGCAATACAGATACAGACTCGATGACTCAAATAGCCGAACAGCACAAGGTAACACTGCTCAAAAAAAAAAAAATTCGTCGCGATTCGGCCCACAACGCTACGACATTTTAGCAGAATCGTCGCGATCAACAAATAACAAATAGTTGTGTTATGAATGGAAAAAAATTGATAAATTAAAAAACAAAAAATCAACAAATAACAAATAGTCATGTTATGAATGGAAAAAATCTAAAAATGAAAAAACCCTAAAAAGATCAAAAAATAACACATAACCATGTTATAAATGCAATGAAATATTGAAAAAAATGTAAAAAATAACAAATGGTGGCAGCGGTTGACTGCTCCCGCGCCCGGCCACACCCTGGCCACGATCGGCCAAGTCCCAGCCGACAGTGGTTGGCTGCGGCCGCGCCCAGGACAACCCCGCCCGGCCGCACCGGCCCCGGCCGGCCGCACCCGGGCCCGGCCGCGCCGCGCCAAGGCCACGGCCGGCCACACCCAGGCAGCCCCGACTTGGCCACAAAAAAAATGGAGCTGCGGAGCCCCAGCCTGGTCGCGCATAAAAATGGAGCTGCGGGGATTCGAACCCACAACACGGGTGAGTTACCATTGAGCTACATTTTGTTTTATGATTGATGTTTCTGATATATATCATTTACACTATATGTTGTGCCACGTCAAAATAACATAAAAATGATGCGGCGGTGAGGATTCAAACCTTGGCCGTCGAGGACGTGAAGCATCATCTCACCACTGCACCAAGACATAGTTGGTGCTTTTTTCCATCTCTTGAATATTAATACTCGCACTTGGATCCTGTGCGGCTGTTTGGACCAATCAGGTTGTGCCACATCACTGATTTAAGATGAAGAACACAGTGGTAGTTGGTATTTCTTCTTTTTATCTGGAATTAAATTTTGTAACTAGTATTTCTTCGTCATATATAATCCAAATTCGATGTTTTTTCTTCCTGAATTTTTCTAAAATCATGATCTTTTCTTTAATGATGTTGTTTTTTACAGATTCTATTTCACGATCCTATTTATATGCTTCTATCTAGTTCCGCCTAAATACCGATTAGAAAAATCATTTATTTTGCACAAACATTGCTAATGTAACTTCGTATTTTGCAACAACAAGCTGAACACAAGGTTACGCTAAAGTTTGAAGTGCATATGAATTCGAAAATTTCGAAAGATATGATTCAATTCACTGTTCAAGTAATGTTTCGTGAAACTATGTGAGACATGTATCTTAATAAACTGCTGCCGAAATCATTTTTTCATTTGTTAAAGTTATAGATCTTGGTAGAGCATGATTTTAGAACATTTTAGAAAAAGAATCATCCAATTTGGAGTTAGTATGAGGCAGAAAAACTAGTTACAAGTTTTAGTCAAAGATTAAAAAGAGAAAACACACTTGTTCATCTCAGTTCATAGCAAGTGCAATTTCTGTTTTTAATCTTCGGATAAAACATGTAAACTGTTATTCTTCCTCATACGAACTCCAAATCGGTTGATTCTTTTTCCTAATTTTTTCTAAAATCGAGATGTTTTAATCAGTGTCATTTGTTTGTATCTTAATTACTATTTCTTGATTGCTTTTCATACAACACATCTTTTCCAACTAAAAAGAGAAAATAAAAAAATTCATTATAATTTCTAACATAACTTAATATTCTCTAAAGTTATGGTCAACATGAGATGGTGCCAAAAATTGAGGTGCATACTAGTTCGGTCATGTTATTAGTTGTTCAAATTTCAAAGTTTGTTTTCAATTGTAGGAAACTATGTGAGACTTGTGTCCTATTTGTGAACATCTATAATCTCACTTTATTAAAACCATCTGAATTTTTTATAGCAGCATTATATGCTTAAACTATGGTTCCATGTCAATTTGTAGAATGTTTTTAACAAATTTAAATATTATTATCATTATTTTATAACAAGGTGACCGGTAGAAGTTCAAGTTTTCCCTACAAGTCAATTGAAGTTTTCGTCAATCTCATAGATGTGGCTGAGAATAGACCATAAACGCCTAACTATAATTTTTTTGAATTTGTTTGAATCTTATTGGCGGTACATATAAGTCAACTTGAAAATACTTTTGGTAAGCACGCGGAAATTCAATTAAATTGTCAAAATTACCAAATATGTTCGAAAATTCTTCAAACTCCTACAGTACAAATTATGTGTTGTATAGTGTGTATAAAAAATTACTTGGTGTATATATGATCATTACTTTTATTTGTTACTTCAAAATGGTGTAATAAAATGAAAAAAGAAAAAAGAAAACTTTTAGCAAATCAGGCCTGTGTAATAACGTTTCAGCCCAAACAGCCCAACAATTTGTGACCGTCCATCTCCAATTCGATGGCTCTGATCGTATTTACACAGTATAAAACCAGCTCAAACCCTTGTCCTCTCTTACGTTCCTCCTCCTCCCCTCCCCTCAACGCAGCCTCATGCGCCTCCACCTCCTCCCATCTCCTCTGCGCGCTGCCCACGCCCCCTACAGATCCACTGCGCCCTCTCCTCCCAATCCCCACCGCCGCCACCCACACCCCCGCGGCTCCGTCACCTTCCCTCAGTCCCTCCCATCCTGCAGACCTCCCACCTCCGGCCTATGGATGCCATCTCCCCGAAACCCTAGTCGCCCCTCACAATCTGCCTCTCTCATCCTCCTCCTCAGAACCGCCGCCAACCTCCTCCCCCAAGCCCAACTCCTCCTGCCTCTCCACGCCTCGTGACCCAGATCTGCGGGATCTGCGGCGGTGGCTCGAACCCGCGCCTTCCGACGCTTGGCCGCGGGGCCTTCGCAATGGCGGCATGCCGACCCCGGGGCCCCACGCGGTCTGCAGCGGTGCCAAGAGGACGACGTGACAGGCGGGATCCCGCACGGTAGGTGAGAACAGCCGCACGCAGCCTCACTCCTCCGTCCCGGCTCTGCTCAGGTTAGTCTCTCCTCCTCAACCACTCCTCCGTCCCGGCTCTGCTCAAGTTAGTCTCTCCTCAACCTGTCCCGGCTCTATAATCGAACGCCTCAACTCTTTAAGCGTTTTCTTTGTCTTTGTGTGCTGCAATTCGGAGGATTTAGTCCTGGATTAGAGTCACTTATTAGAGTTTAGTGTGCTGTGCTAGTAACCTGTTGTTGACGGTCGATTTTGGTACACCTAGCTATAAGTTAACCGTCAACATTTGCACATATTTGATATTCTAACCAATGGTACTAACCCCCCGGAGGTATCAAGTTCACTCTCGCATGTCGATTTTGGAGTTTGTTGTTTACATAGGAAACTAGCGCTTAAAGGGAGACTTTCGGGATAAGTTCATCAAGCACTTCAAGAGACGATCATGAAGCCCGGCACAAGTCAAGACACATCATGAACATGACTCCAAAGGGCCCAGGGACCGAAGCATGAAGCCGTGAAACTCCAGGGACCTGGACCGAAGATGCTGAAGCTTGCGCGACAAGGAGCTCTGTCCAAACCGTGGAGAAGACGACATCAAGGGCCCACATGCATACTGGAGCAAGTCAACAATTGACCGAGAAGCGTTGGGGAGCAAGACGGGGCCGAACCGAGCCAAAATGGGCCTGGGCTGGTCGGCCTAGGCCGGCCGGCCTAGCCTGATCCAAGCCCGGTTCGCGTCCCCCTTTTGCCCTAGGTGCTTGTCTATTTATTGCCTCTGCCTCCGCCGGCCGCCACATCCATCCTTTCATCAGAGAGCCGCCAAGACGAAGGAGAAGCACCGGGAGGAAGCCGACGGCCGCCGTGAGTCCTCGAGTTGCCTAGGAGATGGCTTGGGCCATGCCCTAGCCGCCATGGATGGCCCTGCGTGGTGAAGCCATGGTGGAGTTCCGGAGCCGCGACTTGAATTCGTCAAGTCATTTGTAACCTTCAACATTCGGTGATGTAACTATATCTTGTCATACTTTGATCTACTACGAGTTATACTTATTCATATGTGTAGCTACCATATGCCTTTAGTAGGACTAGATCGAATCATGGTGATTAGTCTTGTCTTGCGGACACACCGTAGTAGTGCACGGACCAAGGTTGTTGCTCGGTGATGATTATCCTCGCGTTGTGACAGTACGAGAGGGGAGAAAGCGGCGAGTGAACGTGCATCGGACCACTCCATATCGGGTTACTCCATATCGAGTGTAATCCTTATCATAGTATAGGTTTAGATTGGTTTATCACATTGGTCGGAACGGCAACAAGAAGACGATAGGCTAGGTTTACCTTTGGTTTGCTTACCTTTATGGATAGGTGGATGTGATCCATACATCCCTTCGTGTTTGTATGTTATCTTTATGCAATCAACACTTCACATAGGGTTAGACCGGTAGGTTGGATAGAGAACCTTGGTGGTTTGCTTCCGATCCTTGGATTGACAAATCTAGGGAGAACCCTTCTTGGTGAAAAAGGCACCAAGTCACCCGTAGGCTTGCGGTGAACTTGAGCACGGTTTTACACCAACACCTGTTGTGTTGTGTAGTTGCATTTTGGATCCAGAGTTCCGTGTTTAGTTCTAGGGGCTTTCTTAAGATTTCAGGCTCTTTTGTGCTGCTGGGATCTACGGGCGTTCATGTGGTTTATGCAGCATTTTGATATGGTATAAGTGGAATCTGACAATGCTAGTAAATTCGGCATAATGTTGTATGCATAGTGATGAACTTGCTATGTGTCCATGCCATGAACCGTCAACCGATATTTTGCTTTCTGAATTGCATTTAGGATGTATTCTTAGCTGAAGGCTGCTGTGTTTTGGTTCAGTAAATAGTCAGCTTCAAAGATATTTGAAGGAACATCTGTTTTAGTTTAATTGCAAAATTAATTGCAAACATGTATATCATCAGAGGGGGGGCTTTGTTTGTTACTGGTCCATGGGCGGTTTGTTTGTACCATCAGAGTTGATCTGTTGTTGTGAACTTTAGCGGTGATGAACTTTGCTTGGTACTAGTTGAGCTTATTTGACTTGTAAGTACATAGGCGTTAGCCAGCGTTATTGGTCTGGTGGAATTTGTACTTGTATCGACGTAAACAAGACCTACAAAGCACAACGTTATTGCTCAAGTCATCCTTTGCAATTAAATTTTCAGTACCAGTGACCAGTCTCAAAATACATGTTTATCACTTAACTGTTTTTATCTTTTTCACCGCATTTTTCATCGCCAATTCCCTAATTTAATTGTATGTCAATTGAAACTGTGATTAAATCTGTAGAGTTTCTTTTTCATGTACTGTATTAAAGATTTGGGCTATTGTTACTTTGAATTGTTAATTTTGTCTACTGTTCATGAGCTAGAGTTTCCTTTTCATGTACTGTATTAAAGAGTTGAGCTATTGTTGTCTTTGGCTACTGTTCTGCAGCATAAACCACAACAAGATGAAATATATGATGTTAATTTAATTTGCTACTTGAAATAAATACATGCATTCTATCATCAATTGGACCCCTTGTCCCCATGAAAATATGTATATTACTATTGTTGTACCATAGGACAATTAGTGGAATAGCACAACATGCTTTCCTTTTGTATCGTTCCAAGTTTGCTGGTGCATACAAAGAACAATAGTACCAGTTATGTGCTTATAGTGATACTATTTCATCGCACATTCCTTTCCCTATTATATGCCATATCTGACTTAAATTCATGTATTACTCCTTGCATGCATACAGTATGAATTCTTTTGACATTAATCACCACTGCTTATGAATTTGTTTGACATTAAGCACCACTGCTTTGCTAAGTGTATGCTAGTCTTGTAGGATGATCATCTGAATTGCACTCTGCACATATATTCTGAACGTGACTCTGATTTGTTTTGAGGCCCACTTGGATTCGTTCATTTTTTATTTAATAGATGGGTAAAATACCATGTAAAATATAAATTACTAATATGCAACAAAATTCAAATCTTCACTTTTTCCCAAATGCATAGACTAACACTAAGAAATCTCAAAATTCCAACTTTTCTCGAGTGCATCTGTTGACGGTTCAAAACCGTGTTGAAGTTCATCGCAAGCGTACAGGTGACTTGGTGCCTTTTTCACCAAGGAGGGTCCCCAAGGTTTATCAATCCAAGGATCGGAATCAAACTCCTAGGGTTCTCCATCTAACCTACCGGTCTAACCCTAAACGAAGCATATATTACATAAGGGTTTAACATACAAGCTTGGGTGGATGTATGGATCACATTCGATAGCCAAAAGGTAACACGAGCCTACCGTCTCCTAGTTGCAACTCCGGCCAAAGTGATAAACTAATCTAAAACTCATACCATGATAAGGAGATATCCACTGCACATTCGTTCAGTACTTTTCCTATATCGTACTGTCTCTACGCAAGGTAATCAATACCGAACGACTACTCGTAAGTTCATGCACCACTTCGATGCATCCGCAAGACATAGATTAGATCTATTCCTACAAAGGTCATATGTTGGCTACACACATGAATGAGAGAAGGCATGCATCAAATTAGATCAAAAGTAGTAACAAGATTAGATTGATATCACCGTGAAAAGTACATGTGCCTTGATGAATCTGAGGCATGGCTCCGAAACTCCACCATGGATTCATAATGTAGAGCCAACCATGGCAGCTAGGGTCTAGCCTAAGCCATCTCCTAGGCAACGTCGGGGACCTACGGCGGCGACGACTTCCTTTGGCGTGTATTCCTCAATTCGGCGGCTCTCTGATGAATGGATCTAAATGGGTAACCATCTTGGGGCGCCTAGGGGGTCGTATTTATGCCCATTGGGTCACTTGTGGTGTGCTCCACCTTGCCTTGCACGAGATCCTCCTTGGGAGAGAAGCAAACTTGGTTTCTATAAAACCAGTCTCGTCCAAATTTTCCTGATTCGGAGCCCTTCGTTGCTGGCGCCATATCTCCCACGTCTGGACTCCAAATAATGAAATTTCAGTGTATAAGTTATATTATGTGCCACGAAATTATCTTCAATTTTGGTATTCATTGCTTTCCTTGGAAATGAATATAAGATCCCCAAAACAACCTCGGAAGAAAATATGTCTGATTTCGGACTTGTCTGCGCAACTATCATTTCGAGGGCCATATCTCCTAGCTCCTTGACCCAAATTGGGCCTTCCATATGTCCAAATCGAAGCACTCGTTGAGGCCCACAAGTTTGGTAGTCAAACTTTTGCCATTAGAGGCCGTTTAACACTCTGAATCTGGACCAAAAGATCATGTTGTTCTGGACTGCGAGATATCTCTCAGGGTGAGTTGATCTCACTGGTAAACCTCCTAGTCCCTAGAGTTTTACATGTTGATGCTTGTCCTTGGGTCATTTGGAGTCGTGTTCACTTCATGTCTTAACTTGTGATGAGCTTCATGGTCTTCTCATAAAGTGCTTGATGAACTTATCCCGAAAGTCTCCTCTTTAATGTTGATTTCCTGCGTAAACATTATACTCCAAAAAGCATATGCAAGTGTGGACTTATTACATCATTAGTATTCCTAGTGGCGGGTTAGTTATAACTTAAAGCTCAAACCAAAGTGTAACACGTGCTCTTGGTTAAGTTGACAAAAATCAACCGTCAACATACCCCATGCTTAAACCTTGCTCGTCCTCGAGTAAGCCTTTAATGGATGTCAATATTGCCTTTCAATGTTCATACCCCGCATTTGATCATACATGAGAAAACATAATGCTCTCCAATTTTATATTTGTTTACGTTTCATAATGTAGCTAGCTTTCATCTATATGGAGTGTAGATATCATTTAACCTCTTTCCACAAGTAATTAAACATGCTCTCAAATTTTAAACAAATCTTAGAAATTTTGAAATAAAAGCTTAGGATGAAGGAATTTTTTTACCAAGATCAATAATAAACCATGTTGCATCTTGCTCATGTACTCTCATCTCATCTGGTCTCTCAAGCCTACTAGGACTGCTCCTTTCCTCTCTCAAATATTTGGTGGAAGGCTTTATATGGAGCTTTGGGAAAGGTGATCCTATCAATATTTCATAAATGGATTGCAAACAAAACAAGAAAAGCTTCTCATGGAATTACCAAGAGCCTAGTCAAAAAGGTCATTGGAAAGTAATGTTTCAAGGAATGGGAGAGAAAACACACACACACACACACACACACACACTTTTAGATAGGTGGACATGTGCAAATGGCATAGGGTGACCCCGAGGCACAAGCGAAGTCCTTGTTATCGGATTGTACATAGTTGGAAAAAGAGTACGAGTCTAAATCTTGAAGCTTTCTTAACCTTTCAAGTGTACTAGGGAACCGGGGAGCTTTATTTATATATATTTAACATCATTTTATTCTTTTTCTCATAATACTTTTCCTTCTTTCTTTCTTTCATCGCACACACATTTTTTTCTTCTACTCTTTTTTAACTCCCCTTGAACTTTAGATTACACTAGTACTTCCTTGGCAACCCCCCTCCCCATGCTTAGACGTTGCTCATCCCGAGCAAAAGAGGTGATCAAGGATGTGCCAAGGTGGTACTGATATTTTTGAATATTCTATGGAGAAAGATACTCAAAGTCTTATAGGGGTCCTTTTTGGAGGTCTCCCAAAATTGTCTCCACTTGATGGCACCTTCTTTTTGTAGCCTTCCTCGAAATGTTCATCCATACTCAAGTTTGAGTTGTGGTCAAGGAGGTAAACACAAAACATGATATGGGTTTTGGGGGTGGATACCAGGCGAGGTTTGCAAAATTCCCAATGTGGAAACTCTCAATGCACAAATAGATTGGCTAGCAAAAGAATGATACGCAAAAATACGGAATGGCCAGCTTTTTAGACTCGAACCAAAGAAAACAAATATGAATTGATGCACCCAAAGATTAATCTTGTAACTAAGTTTTTTCACTCAATCAATATTTGGCTTTGGATAGGTAGAGCAAAATGCAAGTGGTCATCAAAGATAAGGCTAGCATCATTTTAAGAACAAAAATAAATTATCCTTGATTCATTTCAAAATGAGAGCATGAAACACCAAAAGTGCTTGATGAACTTATCCCGAAAGTCTCCTCTTTAGTGTAGATTTCGTGGGTAAGTAATAAACTCCAAAATCGGCATGCAAGAGTGAAGTTATATAAGGGGGGTTAGTTCCAGTGGTTAGAATAATAAATCAATGCCAACATTAAAGGTAAACTCATTGCTAGGTTGACGGAAATTCATCGTCAGCAAGTTATCATCATAGTCATCTTCTTGTCCGTCTTCCAATACAACTCCTCTTTCGCCATGATGGATCCAAAGATATAGATTTCCATGAAACCCCATCCGTAGGTAGGGATGGATCCAAAACATCCAAATTGTGTAATAGATTGATACTTTTAGATCAAAACAAAATAAATTTGGTGCTACTTTTTTATGCATTATAACCAGCTAATTACTGAAAAAAAATAAAAAAATTAGCTACAATTTTTTATGGATTGTTTGCTTTTGATAGAGAAAAAGGTGAAAAACATCTCTATCCGAATCCGAATAGATATCTGAATTTCTTTTCATCATTTGATTAAAATATAACACACATTTGGGGTTTATTTTGTATGAATCTTAACAAGCACAATGCCAAGAACAAGAATATAAATTTTTGATACAAAATATTATGTCTAATTTAGCTAAAATAAAAAAGAACAGCTAAAAATGATATCCGAATTGATATCCGGATCCATCCCTATCCACATGGCCCACTGGCTGCAGCGCAGGCGGGGTCCTCGGTTACTGTACCTCAGCTCCACTTGTCAAGTAGGACCAGAGGGCTTTGGTGCTGCCCTGCCAGACTTACTTCATCAGTACTTACTCGTGTTCAGCCGAATTTTGTTCGTTTTGTTGTTGGATTCGGCATGGCCAATAATACGAATCGGAATCGCTGGACCACCTGGCAGGGAGACAAACCCTCAGGACTCAACCTCAAAGGTGGCCCCTGGTTGCAATCAGATCGCATCGCATAACACAAAACCCTCGCTCGATCGGCCGCCGGAGTCCAATCTCGTCCGACCAAGCAGCCATATGGCGCCGCCGCCGCCGCAACTGGTGGAGGAGCTCGTGGAAGAGATCCTGCTCCGCCTCCCGCCCGACGACAGCGCGAGCCTCGTCCGCGCTGCCCTCGTCTGCAGGCTGTGGCGCCGCCTCGCCTCCGCCCCCGCCTTCCGCCGCCGGTTCCGGGAATTCCACCGCACGGCCCCGGTGCTTGGTGTTCTCTGCCCAGGCATGGAGGAATCCAACGACGACGAAGCAGACTGGCCGATCACGACCCCTACGGCACGCTTCATCTCCACATCCTCCTTCCGGCCGGCCCGTGCCGACCATTACAACTGCGGCGTGGTCGACGCCCGCCATGGCCGCGTTCTCCTCGAACGATACCGTGATCCCTTGAGTCGCGGCCCTTTGCAGATCAACCTCATCGCATGGGACCCCATCACCGACGAGCAACAACAACTGCCCACCTTGTACCCACCACACAGCCAATGGAAGGCCGCCGTGGTGTGCGCTGCTGCCGGTAGTGGCGGCTGCGATCACCTCGACTGCCACCAGGGACCGTTCCTGGTTCTGGTTGTCTTCATGGGATCTGAAACGATGTTCACCATGATCTATGCATCAGAGGCTAATGCTTGGAGCGAAGCAGCCTCTGCCAACCCTCGCTACCTCCATAACTTCTTCGAGACTAGTACTCGCGGTGTCCTGCTAGGCAACACACTCTACTTCCTGACTCATCATTTCCCTGAAATCAGGGGCATCTTGAAGTACGACATGGTCACGCAAGAAATATCAACGACGGACCTGGCATGCAAATTCAGCTACGATGTGCTTGAAAACATTGTGCTCATGACCACGGAAGATGGTAGGCTAGGACTTGCCACCACGGATACCTGCAATGGTAGGCTAGGACTTGCCACCACGGATACCTGCAAGCTGATCCAGCTATGGTCTATGGAGGACGGTGGTGGTTCGGACAGAGTTGCCAGATTTGTTCATAGCAGAGTCATAGATCTTGAGAAGCTGCTCCCTGCCAGTGCACTCGACGAGGGCATAATTGATGTCAACAGTTTTGCGGATGATGCTAGAGTCCTTTTCGTCGTGTCCAAGCTTAATAGGGTATACAGTATAGATATGAAGTCTGAGCAGGTAAAACAGGTGCCGGGCTGCAATAAATGGTGTTGGGTGTTCCCTTACACAAGCTTTCACACTCCAGGTACCTACTCTGCTCCTTTTTCTGAATTTTCCCTTGCATTTAGCTAGAACAAACAATTATATTTATCTTTTAAAATGATAACAACTACAATGTTTATGTGGTTATACTTCCGAATTAATCTTCTATGAATCATGGTTGAAATGATGAGTCTTTCAAGATTAATCTAAATCTAGGCTGATCATAGCTAGGACTGTAGCGAGCAGGAGGGAACTGAAATAAGTTTTGCCTACAATAATAGCTTTACACTTTTTTTAATAGCTTTAGTGATGGGAGAAGTGAAAACTAAGAAACCAAGTTTATGCGCAAAACGAGGCTCGTGCAGATCCCGTGTGTCTGCCCACATGCTCATCATGTCCGCTTATTTAATAAATTGAGAGCAGAAGATCCAAGAGTAATATTAGATAGACTCCATGATACAAAATCTGCATTGGAGACCATAGTTTCTTGTGATATAGTCTTTGACATATAAATTTTATGGGTAGAGACTGGTTGGGAATGCCTAGCCAGCTAAATAGGTGAGTTACGTTGCGGCCCATATAATTTAGTGTTTAATGGTTAAAACTGTTGCGGAAAATTGTTTTTTTGTTGTTGTTAATAAATTTCTCACGGCGGATACACTTTGTGTTTTTCCCAGCATTGGGAGCAGGCTCTGCAGGTGGACCACCAAGAAGCAGTGGTTCTTCAAATCCGTAAAAGACTCGAAAGCTGAAAGTCTTCCAAATCAAGAAGTAAAGTCTGTGTTGATCCTAGATGGTAGCTGTGGTGAAGATAACTCTTCCGGATCAATAATTTGGTTGTCGCCTTGTACATGTGCTTTACTTTTCTTTGCCCCTAGCTCTGGCATGCCGTGGACTAGCTTTGTTCCAGAGATTAACGCTTGGAGTAGTCTGAAGTCTGAAAGTATTAGATGTTGTAACTTATTAAATGTATGTTGTGAATGTATCAGAACATACAATATATCCGCTAGTAATAAGCAGTTGTCGTTTTGTAGTTTGAGTACTACTGATGCAGCACATTGTTGGACTTTGCCATCACGCTGCGCTACCGCCTGATAGGGAGTAAGGGTGGTGGTAAGTACGAATGTTGGACTCTATCTATAAAAACTATATAATTGGTACCCACTACAGATTTCTCTCTTCCCTCAGCCTGCCACGTTATATGGTGATGTCTTCTGCATTCAATCCCCCCTCCCGCCCCAACCCAATTCCAATGCCGCGTCATCCCCGTTCAATCCGCGCCTCAAAGCCGTCGTGTCTTTAAGTCCGCCGCCTGCCCCCTCACCTCCCGACCCACCGCCACCATCTCGCCTTCCCACTACGGCACTGCTGCCCCACCATCTCGCCTCCCTAGCGACGCATCCATAAAAGACCTGCACCGTACAAAGAGGGGGGGGGAGAACGGTCGGCGGAGCCAACCGAAGCGAGCCGCACATGGTGGACGAGGAGGCCACACGACAACCGACGGGGAAAGAATTTGCAGCCCGCGCTTGGTGGAGAGGAGATTGGGCATGCCACGCCAATGGGAGGAGGGCGCCCCCACCCCGCCGACTTGTCGGTTGTCGACGAATCCGGCCTCAAGGAGGAGGCCGCCACCAGCCCACACCGCACCTTCTCACCCAGCTTCTACCCCCGCCGCCATGCTTCGTTGCAGGGGAAAAGAGGGATGAGGGAGGAAGGTGTCGTTGCGCCTCCATGCGCTGCCCGCGCCATCAGGCCGCTCCTATTGACAACAATGGAAGATGTGGACGCCAGTGACGGGATCCTTCGCGCTGGAAGCATGGGATGTAGGTACAGGACGAGATGTTGTTGACTTTTGCTTTTCCAGGCCACAGACGGTCGTAGTTCCCTCCGGGCATCCACTTACCGAGCACCATCTGTGGCCTTTGATTCGTGGAATCCTAAAGCTGCGGGTTAAGAGGTTGGCATCACTGTGTTGCTTGTGGAAGCACTGAGGAGCATCGACATGAATCCACCACTGCCATTGACCAGCTGCTCGAGTGTGAAGGGATGAGGCAATGATGTGAGAGACAGATATAATAATTGGGCCGGTGGAAACGTGTGGCTCTACAGATTTTGTTAGGTGAGCTGGTGGGCTTTGGCCTTTGGGCCCAGGAGTTTTATGCGGGCTGAAGTGGAGAAAAGCTAGCTTGCCATCGGAGAAAAAAAAGAAAAGGGTAGATTCGGTTTTTCGGTGGTTCGGCTTCGTAGGAGGTAAAAAAGACACCAATGACGGATATTTCTAAAAATCAAAACCGAAGCCGAACCGAAAAACCGACAATTCGGTTCGGTATCGGTTCGGTTCGGTTTGTGGTTTCCGGTTTAAATGTGCCCACTCCTACACCGGCCCTTGCCGGAGTAGAAAAGGTAGGTGTCTTGTACACCGTGTTGGGCTCCTAGCCTTTAAGGCCCACTTGGGTTCATTCATTTTTTAATCAACAAATGGGTAAAATGTCATGTAAAATATAAATTATCAATATGTAAAAAAAATCAAATCTTCACTTTTTCCCAAATGCATAGACTAATCATAAGAAATCTCAAAATTTCGACTTTTCTCAAGTGCATCAAATATCATAAAATCTCAAAATTACAACATTTCTAAGTGCATCAAACAATTATGGAAAATTAAGTAACATATCTCGCAGTAACGCACGGGGAATTCATCTAGTTGATCTAAATGACCCGCGCCCTCTCTCACACTCTATGGGTTTTTTTCTACTCACTCCTAGCAAGCACTCCTTACTAGCATCGATCTCTCCTTGCTAGCACTCCTTGCTAGTAAACACACCCGTTAGGAAGAACACTAGCACAACACAGAGTAGTCTTTTCGGTGCTGCACACCAGGCACACTCGCAATTGTTTTTCATTTCACCACATAGCACGGCACACCCGAGCAATACGGATACGGACTCGATGACTCAAATAGCCGAACAAAGACAAGGTAACACTGCTCAAAAAAAAGCAGCCGTGCTCCGGTGATCAAAAATAAAAAAGCTCCTCCCACATTCTGCTCGACAACGTTGATCATGCACGCACTCAGTGGCGAAGCTAGCAACAACACTTAGGGGGGCTGCTAATGCCTTCTTCCTCCTCCAAACCCTCTTCTCCTCTTCTTCTTGCACCTGCAGCCTAGGGGGGGCTCCGGTGGGGCTCCATGGCGCCGGCGGCGGTAGGGGGGCTCTAGCCCCACCCGCTCCACCGGTAGCTTCGCCTCTGCACGCACTCCGTGCGTCACTAACCAACCCACTCCTACATGCCAATTTACCACTAACACACGTGCAATGCAGTTAGCTACACACCCGACGAAAGAGGATCAGAAGGGGCGGGCGGACTTCGGATTTCTCAACAGGAATCTCGAGCGCATCTGGAGGAGAACCTCGTCGGCGGGAAGGTGCCAAGAGGTGTGTATTCGTCAGGAAACTTTTAGAGAGCCCGGTCATTTCCAGGACTCTGCCCCCTCCGTGGCGCAGCTTGATCCTGGCCGACCCTTGGGGGCGACACGAGATCCTTTGATCAAGTTCTAAGAGACAAACCGAGTAGATCCATGGAGGACAAAGGGGCCCATGGGCCGCCAAGACAGTTCAGATGAGGCAGAACAGGAAGAGGAAGAGGTGGTTTTTGGAGAGAAGAGATGCATCAGACAGATCGCCGTTATCAAGGAGGTGGTGATGAGAGAAGAGGCAACATACAAGAGGGGAGACCTGCACATCAACAATGGAGGCAGAGGGAGTTTGGAGGCTATCAGAATAGAAACAATAACACAGAGCAACAGTTTGATCTTAGGGACAACTTGAACCAAGGAAGAGAACAAGCTAACTCTAACAAGATGCGATATGATAACAGGACAAGAGATGAACCCATGAGAGATACTGGCAAGACTCAAACCAATACTGATAACAAAACTACTGAAATTCATGTGGTGAAAGCAGAAGAAGAAGTGAAGATGAATCCTGGTATCTGCAGGAGATGTGGGAAAATTGGCCGGAAATCTGAGGAATGCTTCAAATCTTTGATATGCCCTAGGTGCAAGAAAGAAGGGCACATTGCTAGAGCTTGCCCTGAGATTCTCCCTTGGGATTGCATAGCCCCTTTCTATGGGCTTGTTGCACCAGAACTTTTCACATAATACGTGATGATGACTATGGAGAATCTCAAAAGGACATGGCAACCACTGCCATAATCACTATCAAAGAAGGGGTGGTGAATGCCAGGTAAGTGGAGAGAGAATTCAAAGCCCAAGCTGGACCATCCTCTACTTGGAGATGGTTTGCCAAGAAAATTTCTGATAACAAATTTCAGATGAAATTCCCCACAGCTCAGAAAGTGGAAGAACTTCCCTTTTTTACTGGTATGGAGATGAGGACAGTCGCTGGCATTGAGTTTAAGGTTGAAAAGTGGAACCACTTTGTGGGAGCAAAAGCTAAGATTGAGACAGCTTGGTTCAGAATTTTTGGGTTGCCTGCTGAAAAAAGAACTTAAAAAGGGCAACTTATGTGGCTTCTCTAATGGGAATATCTTTAGAGGTGGATAAGAACAACATGAGGAGATGGGAGTATGTGAGGGTGAAGATAAGATGTAGAGATGTTTCCAAGGCTCCAGCAATTGTTGAGTGGTTGCTTGATCTACACTTTTTTTATTTCAACTTCCAGAGAGAAGTGGTGATGGGGGGGTCAACTTCAGCTTGGAACACCTGGACAAGAAATGTTGACAAGCCAAATGAAGACAACCCTTCTCCCAAAAAAGCAAGGAAAGGGGAAGGAGAACACTATCAACAAGGAAGCTCTAACGGGACAGCTGGACAAAAAAACACTACTCGATAGCAGCATGGTGGATACAAAGAAAAAAGTGGTCTGAGCTCTGAAGCAATGGAACAAGATATGGGGAAAGGGAAACAATTACAAGATGACACTAGGCCAAGTGGAGAAGGAAAACTGGAGAAAGAGGGTGAACCTAAAATTGGGGATGCAACTAAAGACATCAGTGAAGATGGGAGAGAAGACTTTGGTCCATATTTTGAGGATTTACTGTCCCCTGGAGGGGAGCACTTATATTTTGGGACCTGGAAACCAATGGATATTCAAAAGATTGCAAGGATGCAAGTGATTGAGGAAAAGTCTGTGGCTTTCAATGAATATGGCTCAAACCTAATCAAATATAAGTTTGACCCTCTGACTGTAATTGAAGCGAAATTTGCAATGGCTCATGAAAAGGACTGTTCAAAGGGGGATGCGTAGCCTAGTTGCATTCGAATGACAATGACAGAAGAGGAGAGGAACTCAGACTAGAAGACACTGATGTGCTTACCCACCCTAGCCCTGGAACAGGAACTCAAGAAGGACCTGGGTTTGAATTGTCTAGCCAAGAGAAGGTGGAGGAGAAAGAAGAAAAGACTCATGAGGACAAGACAACAAAAGATGGATCAGGGGACACACAAATGTCACCTTGCTGGGAAGATATAGAAGAGAAAAATGATAAAGAGGAAGAAGAGAGGTCTCAAGAGAAAGAAAACATGTGTGTGGATGATAAGATGGAGACTAATGATACTGCACTAGCTCTGGATAAGATACTTCAGCCTAGCAATATCTCCTCAAATACTGACCAGGGGCAAAAGAGACAAAGCCAGAGAATCAAAGAGCAAGGATGGGAAGGGGTGAAGGTGATGGACAAAGCAACCTGGGAAACTCAGAAGAAAAACCTGAAAGATAAGCAATTGAACTTTAAGAACTCCTTTGCAGTTCTTGACAATAATGAATTAGTAATTAGATCAAAGAAAATGGGGATTGATACAACTAATTTAGATCTAGAAAACTTTGATGTGCTCAAAGACTTAGAAAAATCTAGGGCTAGTATGAAAGACAGACTAGAAAATGTGGGGGGGTCTCATGATAAAGAAAACAATACCCTCTACCTTTAGATGAGATGAAATATATAGAATGGAAATCTGATTCCTCAGATGAGGAAGGTTTTTAAGTGATGTCCAGAAAGAAAAGTAAAAAATTGTAGAAAACCCAAAGATCAAAATAAGGATATTACCAAAGGGAAGGGATCTCTACCTATTGAAGAGATTTCTCCCTTTGGAGGAGGGAAAACTAGAGGTAACTCTAATTACAACCTCAGGAAAGGGGCTGCCTAGAATTCAATAACATAATGATAGGTGTTATATGGAATTGCAGAGAAGTTGCCAAGAAAGGAAGAGGGAATTGCATTAAAGATCCGCTGATAGACTTTAAGGCAGATTTCATTGAACTTCAGGAAACCATAAACAAAGATATACTGAAAAGTTCTTCAGAACTATTGATCCCAATGAGATATATGCCTGGCACTGGCTGCCCTCTAAAGGCAAATCTGGAGGGATCCTATGTGAAGTTAAAGTAGAGAGATTTGAGATAAATAAAGTGACTGAATTTGATTTCGCTCTTCAACAGAAATCACTGACAAAAAACTATAGAAAAAGTTAGATTGGTGACAGTTTATGGGACAGCCCATGATGACAAGAGAGAACAGTTCCTTTCTAAACTGTTAGTGATATGTGCAAAAGATGACATCCCCCTATTATTGGGAGGAGATTTCAACATTCTGAGATATAGTAATGAAAAAAACAAACCCTTTTGTGGAAATAGATACTGTGACATGTTCAATTGGATAATCAACACTTATGAGTTGAGGGAAATAGAAATGAGTGGTGGGAAATATACATGGAGCAACAATCAAGCTGAACCAACTTTGGAGAAGTTAGATAGAGTTCTAGTGAACAACAAATGGGAAGCTAGCTTCCCCTTATCAACATTAAGAAAAATCCTAAGATTTCTTTCCGATCACAACCCTCTGGTGATGTGCACTGAAACAGAAAAAATTAAAAAAATGAAAACTTTCTGTTTTGAAACCTCTTGGATCAAACAACCTGACTTCCTCCCTAAAATGGAGGACATCTGGGGTAATTCAGTGCATGCAGTGAATGCAGTGAGCAAGTGGTACATTAAAATAAATAGAGTTAAGAAATTTCTGAAGAGATGGGGACTGAACCTGAAAGGGCAGACAAGAAGGTATAGGATGATGTTACAAAAAGAACTTGGGACCTTAGAAAGAAAAGAAGAAGAGGAGATCTTAACATCAACATCCCTGGACAGGAAAACTTTTATACAAACTGAGCTACTGAGACTAACTGAGGAGGAGGAGTTATACTGGCATAAAAGATCTAATGAAAATTGGTTGTTGCAAGGGGATAATAACACAGACTACTTCCATAAAAAAAGCAAGTGGAAAAAAGAGAAAGAACATCATTTTCTACCTGGAGAGGAATGGTGAAAACCTAAATACAGATGAGGAGATACTCAAACATGCTACTAAGTTCTATAAAGACTTGTTTGGGCCCTCAGACAGCCCAATTTTCAATCTGAGTCATGATTGTTGGGAACAACATGAGAAGGTGACTGAAGAAGAAAATAATCTCCTGACCAGACCTTTTTCAGAAGAAGAGTGTGGTGAATATGAAAAGAAACACAGCCCCAGGCCCCGACCACATGCCTATTGAATTTTATCAAGCCTGTTGGGAGTTCATTAAGGACGATATGATGAATCTCTTTCAGGATTTTTGGACACATGGCCTAGATGTGGACAGACTGAACTATGGGGTGATAACATTAATAACTAAAACAAAGGAAGCGGCCAAAATTCAGCAATTCAGACCTATCTGCCTTCTGAATGTCATATACAAAATCTTAACTAAAACCTTGATGCTATGCTTTGAGGACTGTATGAGCAGAATCATCAGTAGATCCCAAAATGCCTTCATCAAGGGGAGGAATATCATGGATGGGGTGTTATGCCTTCATGAAATCTTGCATGACACTAGAGTAAAGAAAAAGGATGGTATTGTGTTGAAATTGGACTTTGAAAAAGCATATGACAAGATTAGCTGGAACTTCCTGTTTGAAGTTTTGAAGCAAAGAGGTTTCAATGAAACTTGGTGCAGGTGGTTAAAAAAAGTTGTGTATGGAGGGACTCTCAGTGTTAAAGTGAATGGGAATATGGGTAGCTATTTCAGAAGTGGAAAGGGAGTGAGACAAGGGGACCCCCTATCTCCTCTCCTCTTCAATCTGGCAGCCGATTCCCTAGCCAAAATGGTACAAACAGCACAAAAAAAGGGATAGTGAGAGGGCTGGTCCCGGAGTATATACCAAATGGGGTAGCTATTTTGCAATACGCAGATGATACAATTCTTTGTATGGAAGATGATGAGGACACATCTCAAAATATGAAACTCTTGTTATACATTTATGAAAAAATGTCTGGCCTCAAAATAAACTTTGAGAAGAGCGAAGTCCTCATGATTTCGACTGACAGTGAAAAAACTATCAAATATTCTGATATGTACAATTGTGCAGTGGGGCAATGGCCCATAAAATACTTAGAAGTGCCACTTGCAGGATCCAGACTGCATATAAAAGATTGGATGAAACTGGTGGAGAGAGTCCTTAAAAAACTTGATAGCTGGCAATGCTCCTCGCTGTCCTCGGGAGGTAAACTGGTTCTTCTAGATGCCTGCTTGAGCAATACCCCAACCTATGCAATGTCCATATATCTGCTCCCAAAAACAGTAGTTAAAAAGATTGATGGAACTAGGAAAAGATTTTTCTGGCAAGGAGGAGGTACAAAAAAAAGTACCATCTAGTTAAATGGTGCCTGATTGCAAGACCTAAAAATAAAGGGGGTCTGGGAGTAAAAGACCTAAGGAAAATGAATCTGAGCCTCCTTTGCAAATGGTGGTGGAAACTGGAGAATGGGGTAGGTCGGGTGGCGAGAATTAGTGAAAAAGAAATACAAAATTAAAGGAAGCATAGCTATGTTAAGAAACAATCCCAAGAATTCCCCTGTGTGGAATGATATGATCAAAATCAAGGATTGCTATCTGGCTAGGAGACAAATAAAAATTGGTAATGGACTTGACACAGACTTGACACAGACTTTTGGAGAGACCCATGGTGTGGGCCTGTAGCTTTAAAGGAAAAATTCAGTTGCCTGTTTGACATCTGCAATGAGCAGACTGGAAGTGTGGCGGAGTTAGCTGCTAAAGGCTGGAGACTTACCTTTAGAAGGTGGTTGGATGAAAATGCCCAAACACAACTCAGACATCTGAGGGACATACTGACCTCTTGTGCAATGGGGGCTGACAAAGATAGACCTTCTCGATTAAAACCATGTATGCCCATCTGTGTAGGACAGAGATTGAAAATCATAATAAAAAGATCTAGAAATCCAAAATGCCACTAAAAATCAAAATTTTTATGTGGCTGGTGCAACTTAATGCAATTCTAACAAGGGACAATCTGTTAAAAAAGAAGTGGCAAGGTCATAAAAGATGCGGTTTCTGCAATGATGATGAAAGTGTGCTGCATTTATTTTTTGAATGCTCACTAGCTAAATATGTTTGGAGCTTAATAGCTATGGTAATTGGAGCAGATTGTAGACCAAACAACTTGGAACAGTTCTGGTGTTAGTGTGATAAGTATCTTTCCACCTGCAAGAACATCCACATGGCCTGCCTTTCAGCGATATGTTGGGCTATGTGGAAAAGCTGCAATGCAGTCTACTTTGATAAAAAATCATCAGATCTCCTACTGAGATCATTTGATTAGCCTCTTTATTCATGACATATTGGGCAGGTCTTTAGAAGGGGAGCGTCAAGGAGGCACTAGAGATGGGCGTTGAAGCTCTCAAGGAGACGGCTCTGGCCTTCCACCTGCAAGTCGAGGCACGTGAAGATCAGGAAGCCGGAGCGGGGCTGCTGCAGTGAAAGCGCAAAAAAAAGGGGGGATGTCGAGCCCGCTGAAGACTAAGGGGACCCAATTGACAAAAGATGATAACTTTTGAAGAAGGAGAAAGAGACTTTGAGAATGTTAATAAGGCCTGCTGGAACTGTGTGTTGGTGTGTTAGACTTGGTATCTTGTGTAGTCTTTGAAGTCGGTCTGTAATCCTGGTGTGTGGGGCAATGGCTCTTCCCCTCAGATTGCGTTTCGGGCTTTTAGCTAGTCTGTGTGGTGGATGATCGTTTGTTCTGTTTCGTCAGACTCTGTGATTTCGTTATCTGAGTAATGAAATCCGGGCTCAGCCCCTTGATGAAAAAAAGCTACACGCCATGCATCTGCTCTTCACTTGACTTGACCACAACATCAAGCCAACGTCCATCTACAGATTGTCGGCATGCACTCTGATCAAACTAACTCACGCACGCGCTAGCTGTTAACCTGACACATGACTAATTAGAACTAACACAAAATTAAAACAATAAGTAACAAGATTAAGTCTAACAACAAACACTATCTGTGGTCTAGGGAGGTTGATTCTAGCAGGGATGTGGGATTTGTTCTTAGGCTAGTCGCACCGCTCCGACCCTAAAACAATCTAGAAGCAGGGCATGGCCCGCATGTCAGCATGATTTTTACCGCTCACGAAAGACATTTGCTGCAATCAGTGCACCTCTATACCAAACTCCAAGTCAACCACCAGTGGCGAAGCCAGCTTGCCAATTTAGGGGAGGGGGGGGTTGCCGCTGCATTGATCCTCCTCCAGCCCCCCTTTCCCACTTCGTATTCAACCTCCAGCCTAGGAGGGGCTTGGGGGGCTTCCATGGTGGTGCTAGCAGCAGGGGGGCTCCAGCCCCGGTAGCCCCCCTGCTAGCTTCGCCACTGACCACCACAACTTCTTTCTTCCCATATATCCTTCCCACGTGAGATCTATCCGGCTCCGTAGTCCCGACGGCCAGTCGTCCCGACGGCCAACGGCCTTCTTCTTCCGGCGAACGGCCCAGAGGTGCAACGCGGATCGGTGGCGGTCGCCCGTAGCTTCCTTCTCCAGGGCAACCTCCTCCACTTCTCCTCCTCTCGGCCTACCAAGAGGTGCAGTGCAGGCTATGGCGGCCGCCAGTGCTCTCTTCCTCCCACAGGCGCACCTCCTGCCCTCGTCGTCGTTTCTCCTCTCGAATCGGCAGTGGGCGGCCTTCCCTCTGCCAGAATCAACATCTCCTGCTCCTCCCTCTCTCCAAATCGCTCCCTCCTCGCTCCAGAGGCCGCAACCGTGCATCCAACACGGAGGCGGAGAAGTTGGGGGCGGGGTCGGCGAGGAGGCGTGCCACAGCGGTGGGTTGTAGGAGGTGCATGCTACGGACGTGGACGGTGTGGAGCGACTGCAGAGGCGGGATTGATGCCGGTGTCCTCCCCTCGAGTGTGGTCTCCTCCCCATCGTGTGCCACCCCTGCGGGTTTCCTCTACAACACCGCGCCGCTACTCGTGGTGCTCACCGCACCTTTGTCGAGGTTCGACGTTGTGACAACCCGCCCAGGAAAATACCGTACTATCGCCTAAACCAATCTACTTTGGTCATTAAGCGATAATAAAGTATCATCCTGTCGTTAGTCGCCGGGTTAACGCCCGGTAAATCACTTGAATAGCAACAAGGATCGACATATATGCATTAAAACTCACTCGAAGGCGAGTCCAAAGATATAACATCATTAACATCCAAATTTGTACCCCAAAGGGTTTAATTATTACAAACCGAAGTTTTGTCATCATGACGTAGTTCAGAGTTTTCGAAACAGCAGAATTAAACTAACGAAAAGCAGTAACACCACGCGAGGCCATCCATGATGCCTTCAGTCATCGTCCTCCACCCACTCCAGCTCCCAGCCGGGCAGGATCTCTCCGGGCCACACATCACTGAAAGCATTACCTGGATCAACATATTATAGCAAGGCTGAGTATAATAATACTCAGCAAGTCTTACCCGTCGGTGATAACTACTTCACCAACTCTAGACATGAAAGGCTTTTGGCCACTGGGTTTCTTTTGCTGAAAAGTAACAAAGAGTATGTCCTTACTTTCAAGATTTTAGCACAAATTCTAGTGGGTTTAATCTTTACTAAAGTAGCCATCTAATACAGACAAAGTTGTACAATACAATTAATCAAGCATGGTATTCATCAACTTCCATCATTAGGGATCTCATGGCTAGTGGAGTAAGTAGTCTCATATAACGGTGAGAGGCCGACAATCGATTGATTCAAACCTTGCAAAGTAGACCTAAACACGCAGTGGGATGCCCCTCGCGAGGACAACCACCAAGCGGTTCCCAAAACTCCTCGGGTCGGGATCGAATCTTACAGTCTTTGGTGCAGGCTATCCGGCATACCCCGCGAGGCACCCGGAGTCACCGTACACCACCGGTAGCTAGCCGTGAGACGTATCCCAAGAGTAGTAATAGTAGGATCCCTCGCCGCCTCATTAAGGTACTAGGCTTACCGGTCCCATTCCCGACAAGTGCTTAGTACATTCAAACACTTAACCCACAATAGCCATTGGACCGGAGCCCAAATCTCATGCTCTTACCACATGAGCAATCCAATTAAGGATATCTTGTGATTCCTATCTAGGAACCTATTCTCGCGAGTGAGGTCATCACCCAACTTGTAACGGTCCTATAGCTTAGCAGCTATCGACCTATCATAGTAGTAAGGACAAAGGTACTTAGGGATCATGCCTCTAAGGTTCCATACAACTCCTGAACTTAAATGCACAAGCATCCATAGACAATTGAATAACAAAATTTGAAAACTGGGTTAGATGCACCGGGGCTTGTCTTCGTCAGCTAGGTTAGCATGAGCACCCTCGGTGTCGTCGAGCACTTCCACGTACTGCAACGAAGCTTCTACTCCTCCGTCCTCGGATTCCGGGACGAGTGAGTAGTCACCGTCAGGAAGATCTACACGAAATGCAATGCAAGGTTCAGGTGATGTGACAGTTTGTTATCTTATTCAACTCTTGTTGGTCATATTCACCTTAACAATATTTAAATATTAAATTCCTTTTAGGAAGGTTATTAATCACATGTGGTTTATTCTTTTATTGCACACTTGATTTAATGTTTCTTTTATACTTGTTATTTCATGTGAGGGTTTAATCCTTTTACCTCTCACTAGTAAGGTGTGTACAAGGATATTTATTTAACTTAATGCCCTTATCAGCAAGGTTTAATCTTTAATTAAGTTAGGTAACACTTCCCTAAAAAGGAAAAGAATTAAAAGCATTTTCCTTAATTAATTAATCTTTAATATTTAAAAGGCCTTTAAATTTTTTTATTAAGCAATAAATCACCAAAATTTTAAAGTAGGGTTTCTTAAGTATAATAACACCCATACTGAACCACTGGACCGACATGCAAGGCTTGGAAGCTAGAAAACAAAATACTTTGGAAAAATAACAAAGACTAGATAGTGATTCAATTTAAAAGCATACAAAAATAAATAAGCATCAAAATGATCCAATCTTTCACATACATGCCCTCTGGTACTAAATAAGCCTAAAGGACCAGCAAGTAAACCTAGAATCTCTACTGAACATGCTGCACTAATTTACAAAGGAAAACATGCACAAATTAAGAATAATTATTTCTGATAAACCAAAAATAATGATTAATTCACCAAAGATGTTATTTAGCATAAAAAGACAGCATGCACAAGTTGGGTACAAAAACATAAATATTTTTAGCTACAAAAATCATCTAGACAGATTCTACATAAAAGGAAAACAATTTATATAAAAAGATTTACTTCATAACTTTGTGTAATTTTTGGCACAGGGGCTAGTCATGACATGATACACAACATATCCAAAATCTGGATGCAGAGGATTTATAGTTTTTGAGTTATGGCAGATCTAGGTTTTTCACTTTCCTATTTTTCATGTTAAAAATATCCAGAATCAGACCATGTGAGAATAACAAAAGTTGTATTATTCTTCACAACGAATCCAACAAAATAGGTTTTGCAATTTTCTAAATTTTTTACGATTTTCTACACTTTTTACAAGTTTCTGCAAATCTGCAACACTATTGAAGATGTGTTTTGCACCGAGACCCTCAGAAAGATCTAAAACATTACAACCAGGCCCTCGGTTTGTGGATAAGCCCTTAGAAAGAAAATGGACCTTGCAATTGGGTCCTTGGCCGCGGGGAACGGCGGGCTCGCCGGAATTCCGGCGGCGCGCCCGGGCGGGGAATGGCTCGGGGTCGAGCAGAAGCTCACCTAGGACCTACTGGTGGCCGGGGTTGGGGCAAAGGTGTCGCCGGCGCGGGGAGTTTGATGGCGGCCGGCGGCGGCGGCCGCGGCGGTGCGGTCTCCGGCGAGGAGACGGCTCGGGGTGGACAAGGTGCGGGCCGGGCGTGTCGAGCAAGTGCTAGGGGAGGCGCCAAGCAACTCACATGACGTCGGGGTTGAGCGGAGCAAGGGTTTCGGCGGCGGCGCTAATGGTGGCCGGCGCGGCTAGGGGGCGGCTCGGTCCGGCGCACTCGGGGCGGGCGGCTGCCTTAAGTAGGTGCGCGAGGATGACGGTGCACTGACGATGAAGATGCTCTCGAGGTACGGCGATCACCTCGCCGGACGCACGTACGGTGGCGCGCGGGTCGGACCGGCGGTCCGTCCGGTGCGCGGCGCGCGTACGGCATGGCGGCGCGGTGACACGTGGGGAGCCGACTTCAAGGCACGTCGGGGCACGGGGCTCGTGGGGAAGAGCACGCCTCGGCCGGTGGGCGGCCTTGGGCGGAGTGCGGCGCGGACGCCGAGGCGACCGGCGCGCGGGCGCGGCGCAGAGCGCCCTGCCCTTTTCTTATTTTGCTGAGCACCAGTTTGGATTCAAATTGCTCCAAAAATTTGAATAAAACTTGACCCAATTTTGAATACGAAAGTTGCAGATCTAGCTACCCTCTAACACTTTCAAAAAAGGCTCTATGGGGTTTTTCTCAACAGAATTTGCAAGAAATAGCTGCCAACCTTGAATGTCAGCCTGTTTGCTTGAACAGTAGATGTTGTCTTTGGAGCAAGTTTTTCAAGCTTTTCCACTCAAATTTTGAAATGCCAATCTATATGAAAGTGTGTCCCTCAACAAGATGGACAACTTTCATAAAGGTAGATTTTTAAGTGTTTAGGTGAATTTTGGAGAACGCGGCAAAAGTTCCGACAGACAGCTATGGACACTAGGGGTGAAGGGGGTTTGACCAAGTTTTTGACCATGGGTTGGCCCCACAAGTGTGTCTACTAGCCAAAAGGGTTCAATAGAGTAGGTTAGTGAGTTTTTCGAGGTGAGGGCCCAGGTTGACCGTGATTTGACCACTGTCAGTCGGGCTGACCGACAGTTAGGGTTAATTAAAAACCTGGGGCGTCACAGGCGTCCTCCTCAACGGTGGCCCATAGAGCTCCCGTCAGTGGCCTCCTCCTCCGGTGCTCCCCATCCCGGGTCTCCCTTCCCCGGCGGTCTCCTCCTCCAATAGCTGGTGCCGGCGACCGTTGCAGCTTCCTTCCCGCCGGCGACGACGACGACGAGCGCTGCGGCCTCCTTCCTCCACATGCCAGATCCTCCTGCTCACTCTGGCGCCCGTGGCTCCCTCCCGTCGACATCCTAGAGGCACGGCGTGGCTCTTCGACGCCTCCCTCCTTCTTCAGGATGGCGCGAGAGGACATGGGACCCGCGGTGAGAGAAGATAGCGCTGCTCGGTTGAAGCACTGTCTGGGTCGTTTTCCTGTAGCGACCTGGAGCATGGCGCTGGTTTTTCAGGTTTGTGCTGCAGGGTGTCGATCGGCATATTTGCCATTCCATGGCCTTTCCAGGTGCGCGGTACGACTAGCCTTAGCAGAGTCATTGATCTTGACACCTGTCTCCATCTCCATTGAATAGAGCAAGAGTATGTAGTTCTCCACTGAAGGGTTCGGGGGATAAATATTACTGAGGTGGAACAAATATTCACTTAGTGAGAACAAATTTTCATTGATGGGAAACAAATATTCACTGAGGGGAACAAATATATTCAACAAGCGAGAACAAATATTCACTAAAATGAAGCAAGTATTCACTGTAGAACAAAATAGTTATAGAGAGCAAACACATATGTAAAAGAGAAGAATTCTTATACCTACGGTAAAGATTGCATAATGCAATTAAAAATACTACCTCTGTTTTTCTTTATATAACGCCGGCCAGCTCAAATTTGAATTAATGAACGTCACAACTAAATAAGAGCGGAGGGAGTAATAGAATACGAAGATCAAGAAAATATATAAGCTGGAAAAAGAATGGGAACAAAAGGTGTAAGCACAAAAAAAGTAAAGAAAAATAAAATATAAAATATAAAATGAAAGGAAAAGAAAACACGAAAAAGGGATGGAAATAAATAAACAAATGAATAATAGAGAAGAAAAAGAAGTAATGAAAATAAGAGAACAGAGAAATACAAATAAAAATAAAGGAACACAAAGGGAAAAAATAAAAAAAGAAGAGAACTGGAAAATAGAAAACTCAATATTAAAAAGGAGAGTAAAGAAAAAATAAAATTTATAAAACAGAAAAAATAAATAATAAATAATAGAAAGAGAAAATAGAAAAGGGAAGAATCAGAGTATACCTGCTCTCCGTCCGTCTCCGTTCCTGACACAAATGTATGCCAATTCCACAATGCCAAATATAATATATACTTTAAGGTGAATTTGTTGTAACTAATTAGCCACAAAATTCTGAATAGAGGGAGTATATACTCCATCATTAATTAACTCATCTTCATATCGTGTGGAGTATGTCGATTCTTGGGGCAACTTGATTCGTGCTTGTTGGTCTCGTTTGTTAACCACCACTAGATAGCGGTACTTTTTTCTTACATCAAATCAGCACGGTCGTCAATCGCTATTAGCCAACAATATTTTTCTCTCACAGCAGCTACCAGCCAAGGCACGGAGATCTTGCCTGGGTCAGAGGCAGCTTTGCTTGACCCAAAGCAACAAGCCTTGCTACCGAATGCGCACGGGAAATGAGAAGGGGAAATTGAAGGGAAAAAAAATGAAGTCAAGAAAAACTCACTCTCACTACCTATAGAAATTCATTAAATTAATAACTGATAAGTTCAAGTTTGCAATGCCAACACAAGTACGCAACGACAACATAACGATACTTAATAGTCTTGTGCAAATACAACATGCATGTGCAAACTACGACTTTTTTATTTTTTAATCCTTTTTAATCTAATTTATTAAAAATAGCCCGGGCCCAACTAAAATTGCAAAAAGTAGTCCTTTTGGTCGCGTCAGGCCGCGTGGCGCGACTCCTCATTGAGTCGCGCCACATGCCCTGGCGCGACTCAGGCGCCACGTCGGCCGGGCGCGCGCCGGCAACCGCCGAGGTGGCGAGTGAGTCGCGCCACATGCCCCGGCGCGGCCGAGTCGCGCCAGGCGGCGTGGCGCGACTCACTTAATATCCCCGGGGCCGCCGGCCCCTTCTTCTTCCTCCCTCCTTTCTTTTCTTCCCATCCGAGCCGCGCCCTTGCCGTCGCCCCGCCGCCTCCCCCTCCGGATCCCCCTCCTCCTCCACCGGATTCAAGTGGATTTGGGTGGGAAATCACTCATCGAAGGTACCTCCTCCACTTTAACCGGCTAGTTTTTCTCGATTTGGTTGTTTACCTAGGGTGTAGCCATTGCTAGGGTTTGTTGACTATGTGGCTCCAATGGTGGATTGAGTACGAATCGGTCACTATTAGTTGGCTTGTATCCATGCATTGGTTGATTGTAACACCGATCTATCGTGTAGTTTGCAATGCATGCTTCGGTTTCGATGGATTTTGGTGGTGTAGATGTTGAAGTAATGTTGAGCACTATGAACGAATGAAATTGCAATGTAGGCTCATGTAGTAGGTTTTATTAGTAGTACTAGCTTTGAGTAGTATTTTCACTAGTATTTCGTTACTTACCGTTGAGTAGTAGTATTTATTTTTCACTAGTATATCTTTACTTACCTTTCACTAGTCTATTGTATTTAGAATGAAATTTGATTTGCAATTGAATAAATCAATACTTACTTTCCTTTGATTGATGTTTGAAATGCAAGTGATGGTACTAGCTTTAGTCATGACTTAGTAGTTTTTTCACTAGTAATTCTTTCACTATGTGTATGTATGTTGGAGATTGAAATATTTTCTTCACAAGTTGATGCATGTTTGAGATAGTAGTATATATCTTGGTGCTTATTTTCTTCGCTAGCTTTTCTTATGAATTTTAATTTTACTTCACATATGCATGCAATTTTTAGGTGGGTTATAAATATTATTTTCTTCATTTAGGACCATGGCTCAACAAGAGCAGTACCACCCAAGGTATCCACTCCTTGAGAAGTACTACGATGACAATCACCGTGGGAGGAAGCTTGAAGAGCGTTTGGAGGTAGGATTAGAAGCACTTGTTAATTTGATGATGGATGGATTGAAATTGGATTGTCGTGTACTAATCAATTTTTGTGAATGTGATATTTTTTGTAGGTTTTGAAGCCTTTGCGACCCCGTACTCACACTCCTCTACAATGGGATGATAGGTACACACCTTTCATTCGCCGATCGGGTTTCCTCCCTCTTGCCACATTGATCAAGACTGGGCTCCCGAAGATGGACAATGCTGCTTTGACTGCGCTAGTGGATCGGTGGAGGCCCGAGACACATAGCTTCCACCTTCCCTGTGGTGAGATGACTGTCACATTGGAGGATGTTGCCATGCTCTTTGGCCTTCGTGTTGACGGGTATGCTGTGACTGGTCACATAAACCCACAAGATTGGAGGGATATTGTCGAGGCATTGTTAGGAGTGCGGCCAGATGAACCGCAAGAAGGTGTGAAAGATAGGAAAACCACTGGAGTGAATTCGTCTTGGTTGGCCTAGCACTTTGGTCATCGGCCACCACAACATGCTAATGTCCTCCAGATTAGATGCATGCTCGTGCATGGTTGTGGCATATGGTGGGTGGATTTCTTTTTCCCGATTCTAGCGGGAATACAATATCTTGGATGTGGATACCAATCATCGGTCAAGAATGGGATGGCATTGCAACTTATAGTTGGGCGAGTGCGACTCTGGCATGGTTGTATCGCCAGATGTGTGATGCATGCAGGAGAAGTGGACCTAATGCTAATCTTGGCGGGTGTGCTTACCTTCTCCAGTTGTGGATGTGGGAGCGGCTTCCAATTGGTCGGCCAGAGCGCTACACATTTGGTGTACGTAATTTGCATCTCTAATGTTCTTAAGCATTTGTCCGTTTGAGTTCTTATTTAGACTTAACACTATGTTGTAGGATTTGCCATATGACAAACGAGGTTCCCTTGGCCACCTGTCGGGTATCTTTGGACCAACATTGCAAGGGTCCATGGGAACCCAGGACGGCGCTACACGTACTACACCAACGCCATGGACTGCCTTCAACCAAGTCATGTAAGTGATACACTTCACCACTACTCCTTTCTTTCTTAAGGATCGCTTATATATGTTACAACATTTGCTTAGATAAATCAATATGTGTATCTAGGTTACTTGGCAGCCATATATAAGGAATGAGATTCTTTGAGGGAGATTTTAGCCCGATGTGCACAATTGATGAAGATTATTGGCGTAACATTTGCCCTTTGATTTGCTTCTATGTTGTGGAGTACCATCTCGCCACATAGAGTGCAACGGCAATCCGGGCATCTTCAAAACTACCCTCCAGATTACTACAACACTAGCCACGACCTCCACGAGTATGTACTTTTCATTTGTTTCATACCCTTCAAATTGTTGGTTGTCTACGAAATTACTCACTATGATTAATTACCGTAAATGCGAATCGATCGTCGCAAGCAAAGAGGTGCCAAGAATTGGTGGAGCATCACATCCACGCGGTCAATGCATGGAATGCGAGAGCGAACAACATAGTGCATGGGGGGGCACGACACCGTGACGGTCCGTTCAATGAGTATTTGGATTGGCTAAAACAAAACACCCGCTTAAAGTTAAGGGTTGCAATGGATGAAGAGTACATTGAGGATCTACCTTCCAATCCGGAAGATGTTTTGCCCGAGTACGATGAAATCACTAGACGTGGGAGGCAGCCAGAGCGTGGTCCGTTTGAGGATTATATTGTAAGTGATGATACTCTTTTCACTAGTTTGGAATTTCACTTGGTATTGTGACATAATGTTAATTTATTAACCACATGTAGGGGCAACAACTAGGAAGATTTGCTAATGAAGCGGAGCAAGCTTTGGCTGTCCCGATCGGATCTCCGGAGGAGGCCGGTGTGTTGAGGAGTTTTGTGCAGGTAATATCCTTTTTCAGCGGGAGTTTTGTGGTTGTTATGGATGAATGCTCAATTTGGTTATGGTGCTTTACGGAGGGATTAGACGGGGATGTAGAAATGCGGCGTTCAAGTTGAATTGCTTGGCAAGACCGGCACCGGACCCGGACATGTTGCTGGAGCTTCACAGTCCGCACAAAGATCCACGAGACGAGCACAAAGTGCATCAACTTCAGGTGTGTGGCCTTGGTAGTTGTAGGTTTGTCTTTTTTTAATATATGGTTAGGTACATCAATGATGCAAATATGGTTGTTGTAGGAGGATCTCGTCGCCGTGCACCGGGGATTGTAATTAGATCCCCTCCACGTACCCCAGAGCCGGAAACCGAGTCCGAGGCCGGTGTAGACGACGGCGGGAGATCCCTCTTACACTGAAGCAGCTGAGATTGGGTCCTCTCAACTTGCGGGTGCTCCTGTTGCCACACAAGAAACTCAACCGAAGCGGCGTGTGAGGCGGGAGCGTGCGGATGTGGGCAGCCATAATGTCGTTGACACGCAACCTGGGCGGGTTCGAAAGGCGAAGAAAGTCTACACTCCGCATCCTTAGGCTTGTGCTAAGTTTGAGTGGTTGAACGTTCCCTTAGGCTTGTGGTCGAACTATGTGGCTTGTGGTCGAACTATGTGGCTTGTGATCGAACTATGTAGGCTTGTGGCTTGTGATCGGACTTTGTAGACGGGCTTGTGATCAAACTATGTAGGTTTGTGATTGAATTGAACTATGCCGGATTTGTGATCGATGTATATATGTGTGAATTGGTGTTTGTTAACCATGTAAATATTTGTGGTCGTGTTCATGAACTCACTCAAAAAATGGCACAAATTTATCAAATTTCGAACTCACAAAAAATCCTTCCAGACTTAACCAAATTCCAACACCCCCAGAAAGGTGCTGTACTGATTTTGTAACTTCATTGGCGCGACTCCTTCTTGAGTCGCGCCAAGACGCCTGGCGCGACTCTTGTATGCCATATGACCTAAGCCAGCACTGGTGTTGGAACAACACCGGCGCGACTCCTTCTTGAGTCGCGCTAGGCCACCCGTCGTTGTCCTCCACCTCTTGTGCCTTGCCCTTGCCCTTGTCCTCCACCTCTTGCGCCTTGGTAGCAAGTCTCTTTATCGCCTCCCATTGAAATTTGGTAGTCGCATCCACAATTTCCTCTACATTGTTGCTACACTTTTTTTGTGTTGTAAATTTTGGCAATTCTCTCACAAGAGCTTTCATTGCCTGCAATTGTGCCATTTTTGCCTCAATTCTAGCCAACTTCAAATTAATCCCTCTTTTCTTTGCTTCCGCCATTTGGACCCACTCGGCTATGGAATCCTTTGCAAATATCCTTGATGGATCAAACTCACTCCAATCACGACGCCACTTTTCCCTCATGTTACGCATGCATGTCCCTCTTCTCTCCTTCTCCTCTTCCTCCTCCCTCAACCTCTTCCTCCTCCTCTCACTCGCACTTAGGGGCGGTGGATAATTCATCCTATTCCGCCTCCAAAATTCAATGAGGCCCTCTCTAATGCCCTCTCCAACACTAGTTTGTGAACATCCCTCCTCTCTAGCAAGTTTATCCTTTGCAATTTGTCCAAACAACTCTTTATCCGATGGAATTGGGACATCATATTTTTCTCTTAATTTATTTTTCCTCGTGGCTGTTTCCTTGATTTTCAAATACCCGGAACATTGGCCCAAATGTAGACGCAGTGCTTCCCTCCCTGCGAAGCTCTCCCAATCACATGTTCTCCCCACCTACAAAATTAATGTCAATTTTTAGGCAACACAACCATTTAAGTGGGCACAACACATGGATAAAAAAGTTTGGAAAGTGACTTTACCCAATAATCTCCGTACGAGTTACCACAAAACCAACCATATCCAAGCTCAGATGGAACCACTCCCTTTCGAGCGAGTATTCCACACTTGCAACGAGGCCTATAAGGCTCATCACATGGCCATGGCTTCTCCCCACTCTCGAATGCTTGCACGTCTTCTTCTGACAGCCAATGAGACTTTGGCCCGTATATGTCCTCTTGAAAATCACATTGGGTCCATCCATCCTGCACAACAAATTCAATAAAGTCCTCTATATATCAAAATATCGAGCACAATGAATTTGTCGGGAAGAGCAATGATGCTTACATGTGTTCTTTGGTTGCACCGAAAGAATGGTGTGAATTTATCGGGAAGGTCAAGATCTGGAAGTTGCAACTTGCTTGGCCTCCCACAATGACACAATGGAGGGTTTCTAACACGCTTGCATCCCGCCTCTTGTTTTTCTTGGAATGTCATTTACGGTGGATTTGGTGGTGGTGGCACCCTCGTCCGAACTCATGATATGGTTGCACCACCGATTCTATCCACGGAAATAATCGGATCCTAGGGTCAAATTTTTCCGGTCCATCAATCCACCGGTGGAAAAAACAAGGTGCCATGTTGTATTGACTTGGGCCGCCATCTTCATTTAGTATCCACTTTCTTGCACATGTGTAGAACGCCCTTCCACCGTTGCCTCATCCCTTGATTGCTTCACTTGTCTTTGGAATGCCACAATGACACATAGGAACCGGAAGAGGTGGTGGGACGGGATCATCACGCCTGCCTTTGCTCGCCGCCATTTGCCTGAAAAAACATAAATTTTCATCAGATTATTTATACAAAGGAAATGACAAAAATGTTATTTGCATAATTAAGAAATAGAGACATGAAATCCTAAGTAGCTACCATATGCCCGCTTCCACTAGATTGTTTATGTCGTTCCTTCCGATGACCCTCCTCGTGGCAGACACTACATCGGATCTTCGACTTTTCTTGGTCAAACTCCCCGGCACCGTAAATATCCCTATCGTACCCACTTGTTTGGTCCATCTCATTGCGTAATCGCTTTTTTTTCCTCCTTCCCACACCAAGTTTCCTCTTCTCGTCATCTGGGACGTAGTCAGGACCATTGTACTCAGGCCAATGTGTCTCGTCTAGTATTGGCTCAAAACGAGCCGCCCATGTCTTCAATACTAATCCTTAGAATACGGTTGTGTCGTGTACGCCGGTGCTAGCCAAGACACCCCTCTAACAAGGCATGCAGCAATCATATGAGAGCATGGAACATGTAGCAACTGAGGTATACAACAAGTGCAAGACACTCCAGAGAGGTCCACCTTATATATGCGTCCGCCCGTCATCTCACCTCCAACATTCAAAGCGGAAGCTGTCCTCACTGAGTACACATACAATGTGGGATCAAACAACTCAGCCCTCATGCTCACAGCTTTTTTACCTTGCTCGTTTAAGTGCTTCTTTGCGGCTTTACCAAAAATATTCATCCCACGTAACCCTCTTTCTATTTGCACTTTTGCTTTTTTCCACCTATGCACAAAATATGAATTGATCTTGTAGAAAGTGTACTCCACAATAGCCGATACTGGCATAGCACGGATGCCTTTGAGGACCTTGTTGAGCACTTCCGAAAGATTTGTATTGTTCACACCATATCTCCAACCACCTTCATCAAATGCGTTGGCCCACTTATGTTTATTGACCATCTGCTCCTCCAACCACTCTTTTGCTTCCGGATTCATCATTTGTTTTAGTATCTCTAGTCTAATATTAAAAGTCCTCTCTGCTTTGGCTGCACACACCGATTTTAGCTGCTCTCTAACTTTCTTGTTAGCTTGCCTATGCCATATGTTCGCTGCAAAGTGTCGCATGCACCAACGACTCGCGACAGGTTCGTACCCTTCCATGTAATCCTCAACCGCACTTAGTATTCCTTGATGGCAATCTGAAACTATGCACACCTTCCTGAGATGTCCCACAACGTCCCGACAGACCAAATGCAAAAACCAAGACCAGTTGTCAATATTCTCACTTTCAGCTAAGGCAAATGCAAGGGGTACCAATCTATCCTCACCATCAACACCAGTGGCGATCAACAAAACACCCCTGTACTTTCCGATTAAGAATGTGCCATTGACACTTATCACCGGTCCGCAATGCTTGAATGCCTCTACACATTGGGGGAAACACCAATACACCCGCTCCATTACGGCTTCATTACACCTTTGTGGAGCTCCTCCTTTCCCGTAGTATGAGTGCACCACTTCGTGCCGGGTTGAAGTGTGTTATTGCTTGTAGGATTTTTGGCACCCTACCGTAAGCATCCTTCCAATCACCCCACAACATGGATATTGCATGCTGCTTACCTCTCCAGGCCTTTCCATAATTCACTGTGTAGTTGCTGAAAGCTTTGATGGACTCAATGAGGGTAGCTATAGAAACATCGGGATCCTTATAAACCATGCCAGCAATCCGTCTAGAAATGTAACGAGCCATGCATTGAGAATGTTCTTGTGCCACTTCCGACGTCCCACATGTATGAGGTTGGACAACTCTTGTTATTCTCCATTTGTTCCTATCATCAGGAAGTGGACGCGCCCACACCTTCCAAGTACAATCTTGTTGGCAAGCAACCGTGTATCTTGTTTTGGCCGATGAATGAATCACATTATATGGCCTATGGTGCCGCACCGAGTAATCCCTTAAGAAAAACTTTAATTCTTCCAAGTTATCAAATTGCATTCCCTTGGTTATAAACAATTCACCACTGTCGGGATCTACTTCACTAAGATGTAACCCTGAATCACAATATGCCTTCCTCGGAACCGAATGGAAAACGGAAACTTCAGGTACATCAACATGTACAACTTCCAATTGCCTCAACTCTGTTTGAGTGAATTCTGGCACTCGAAATCCAGACAGAGTGTACACCGACCCTCTAGACGCCTCATCTAACATCTCACCAAATAATGGAGGCTCTTCACCCAAAGAACTAAATTGGCGTATAGGATTTGCTCGAGCCATATGTGTTGGTTGGGTTGGTTGACTATGTGGAGATGGGGTTGGTTGGCTAACTGGAGTTGGTTCTTCTTCTTCTTCTTCAGAGCTCACAGATATATCATCCCCATCTTCTTCCTCATCATCCTGATACTCACCAAAATTATTATTCAACCCACATCTATCAAAGTCATCTTCCCCATCTGAACCATAAGAACATTCCTCATCATCACCACCTTCTTCATCATCCTCATTATCATGAACCTCATTGTGGGGTACCATATCTTCCTGAGTTAAGTGTTCCATGGGCTCATCATTATGCGGTGAATCAACCGGAGAGTGAACATCAACAACTAACTCGAGACAACGAACTTGAGATTCTTTCACACACTCTTTGTAAAATAATCAATCATCGCCACAACTAATAGGCATCATCACATAGTGACTTCTTTTCTCACCGGAGTCAAACCTTCCATGAATCCTTAATTCCTCCCCCTCATTACCAACCTTGAACAAAGTACTCACTCGGGTTTTAATATCTTCAAATGTTGGAGGACTATCAAATCTTGCTACTTGTTGCCTCATGCTTTTAAACTCCCCATTGTCATCAACTATGCCACCCAAAAATATACGTACTAAACGATCCATCTACACACAACCACAAATTAAATTGATTATACCAACACTCATCTCACATGGAAATGATGAAATCCTACCATGCAAGAGAAACTAGACGATAAGAAGATGATAACATCGGTCACTTGAACGATACACTACACTAAATCATACCCGATTCGTACTCAATCACGCTATCTATCTCAAATCATTCACTAAACCTAACCACCTCAAATCCAACGAAAACGATGTAATCCGCGAAAACTAATTGGTTAGAATGGAGGAGTTACCTTCCACGAGCAATTTCCCACACTTTCCTCTTCAAAACGGGTGAGAGATGGAGTGGATCTAGAGGGGGGCGGAGGGGGGGCGACGCCATGGGAGGGAGCTCGGTTTGGGAGAAAGAAAGTAGGAGGAAGAAAGAAAAGGGGCCCGGCGGCCCCCTGTATGTTAAGTGAGTCGCGCCAGGCCGCGTGGCGCGACTCCTCATTGAGTCGCGCCACATGCCATGGCGCGACTCACTCGCCACCTCAGCGACGCCGGCGCGCGCCGGCCGACGTGGCGCCGGGTCGCGCCAGGGCATGTGGCGCGACTCAATGAGGAGTCGCGCCACGCGGCCTGGCGCGACCAAAAGGGCTACTTTTTGCAATTTTAGTTGGGTCTGGGTTATTTTTAATAAATTAGATTAAAAAGGATTAAAAAATAAAAAAAAATACGGACATCCAGCTAAGATAGATAAACACAAATTGAACAGTTCAACGCGTGAAGCCTGCTGCCTGCCAAGTGCCATTGCATCACACAAGAACAAAATGATGGTCCAGACTTCAGAGTTCACACGCCAGTTCTCCACTCCAGTGCAGGTAGTTTGGGTAGTTTGGGTACCGGGCATAGTTAACCGAATTACCCAATATAAATTCGGGTAGTAGGATTTACTATCCGAACTAGATATTGGGTAGTGCGGGTTCGGGTACTTCGGGTCCGGGTCTGGGTATTTCGGGTTCGGGTAACGCGTAGCGGGTAATATGCCCAGGCTTAATAGAATGTGAAGAGTGAAAGGAGACTTTTTCGTAATGAAAAAAAAAGATGACCTAGTCATAAGGATAGAAGCTGATTGACTGAACCAGGTGTGCGTGTGTGGGCAGGGCACGGTGGTCGCCAACCTAATACTGAAACAAGGTTGGCTTTGCTTGCCACACTGATGAATCATACCTTGCTCAAGTTGTCAACACAAAAATGTGCACTGGTATACTTTTAACGTGCAAGGTAAACTGATAAAGGTAACAAATTATGCACAAGTACCAGTATGCTAATATGCTGTAACGGTATAACAACCGTCCAAAGCTGATTATGGTAAAGTACAAGACAGAGATTTGGGTTCTGTAACAATACTTTCAGGTCATCAATCAAATTTCAATCAAATTTCAAACCACAAAAAGTTAAAGCAAACCATTTCAGTAAATGGCATGTATGAACTTGCAGGATTTCAATCTCATATTAACCTTGAATTGGAACATACAAAATGTCATGCGTTCAGTTTGCCGAGTACCAGGACATTCAGAGAAAATGAATTATCCATTTCCAGCCTGACAGAAACAAAATTCACCACCTTGAAGATAAGCTCCATTAAGCTTTACACCAACTCGAAAGCTACTGAGGACTCGTACATTAGATTCAGAAAGCTTGAAAGCAAAGCAGCACACACTATAAGCAAAGAAGTCGGAGATCCTTGAGTTATCCTATCACAAAATCCAGATATGAAGTTGAAGACCTTATTGGAACAGCACTTGAGCCTCTCATGCATCCACATCTGGTCCGTCTCCGTCACCGTCACCTTCAGCGGCGATTCTCAGTACTGCCAGAACATAGTAATATGAAAGTAGCATTAGCAAATTGAGGAATTGAATTGCAGTTAACATACCCTTGTTTCCCAAGGGCAAAGACTAACTAATTGCAGAAAATGGCTAACCAAACAGTTAAACCCAATTTGTTTATAAATCAATCAGTGGCACTGACAAAACAGGGCTATGGAAGTGTACAAGGCAATGGGCATGGCCTCAATCTCTATGGAGTGAACAATTGCAGTTAGTGTATGATTTTTTTTTCATTTTTGATATATAACAGATCCACAGCATAGCATGTATGATGTATAATAACTAACAGACAGACAGGCAGGCAGGTTCCTACATACAAGCAATGCACTTATACACATCTAGCTACCTAGTTTCAAAAATAGGTGGTATAACTCTGTTTCACACAAGATTGTGTCATTCCATAAACTCACCAATCACCATTCTCAGTGCTGCAGAAGCACAGAAATACGAAAATAACACAGCAAAGTGAGGAGTCAGTCTCCCCTTATAAACACTCTTGTTTCCAACTAATAGCAAGGAGCAAGTAGTATGCATAACAGAGTAACAGACAGCCAGCTTCCTATATACAAGAAATGCACATCTCCCCAGTTCCAAGTAGAGGTAACTCAGTTTTACACAATATTGTAACAGTTCCAAACATCAAGTTCCATATACTCAATATTGTTTATCAAGCACAAACACCATTGTTCATATTCTCATGTTAAAAGGTGAAACGAACTCGTCCTAGATACTGACAAATTGAGAACTGCAAGCAGAAGAGTTGCTGTAGTACCTGGAGTGTAGTAGGTCACATAAGGAACAACGCCGTAGATGTCCATGTGAATCTCCACTTGCGTCACCCGGCTTGATTTCAGATTAACGAGCATCACCCCACCAACAACCGTCCACACGAAGAGCACCCCAACACCATCAGCGAAGCCAAGCAAATAAGGAAGGGTCAAAAGGGCATTAGCAGGGAGCAGCGTCTCGAGCTCAATCTCTCTGCTCTGCACCCATCGTGCTTCTCCGTCAGCGCCGACCTCCCTCGGCCACAGGCTCAGCCTGGAGTTGAGCACGGACGCGAATCCCAGCCTACCGTCCTCCATGTTCATGAGCAGAGGGCGCCCCTGGTAATCGACGCATGTCGGCGGCCTCGGGAACACGGTCACTTCTCGCGTACCCAGATCGTACCTGAGGATGCTGGCGCTCCCTTGGAACAGGAAGTGGAGCGCGTTCCCCACGAGGACACCGGGCACGGATTCGATGCATGCGGGGGGGTTGAGAGGGTGCTCGACGGAGGCCGGCTGGCTCCACGCATCTTCGACGGACGAGTAGACGCAGGAGAAGATGTCGCCCTTGTCGGTGCCCACGAAGACGACGCGGAACGGTCCGCGGTGGCAGCCGGGGTGGTGGCCGCAGGTCCCGTCGGCGCCGCAGAGCACCGCGGCGCTCCAGCTCAGCGGGAGCCGCGGCAGCCCGGGGAGGTTCCGGTGCTCGCCCGTGACGAGGATCCGCACCTCGAGGACGTTCCGGAATGGCGCAAACCTCTTCGGCCGCGAGTAGAGGAGGACGCGGCCGTGGCGGGAGTCGGCGGCGCGCCAGCCGCGGCGGACCGTGGCGCGCGGGCGGATGGTGGACGTGGGGACGAAGCGGGAGACGACGCCGTCGGCGGGGCCACGGTGGTCGCAGAAGAAGCCCAGCATGGGTGGCCCCGCCGCGCGGTGGAAGTCGCGGAGCCGGGCGCGGAAGCCCGGGCCGGAGACGAGGCGCGCGAACCGCTTGCAGGCGAGCGCCGCGCGGAGGAGGCTCGCGGGGTCGTCCGCCGGGAGTCGCACGAGGATCTCCTCGACGATCACGTCCGGCAGCTGCGGCGGCAGGCGGGGCGGCGCCGCCATGCTTGCTGCTTTGCGTGTGCTTGGTGGCTTGGTGCGATGCGGCGGGGAGCCGGGGAGGTGAAATGGAAAGCGTGATGGAGAAGACGACGGGTTGGGGTCTGAGTCCCCCCCCAATTTATTCCGGTCAGGAGGAGGCCAGGAATGTTCTGGTGGGGCCAGCGGCAGCGGGGTGTTCTGGTGGACCCCACGAGGCTCGGTTTTCCGCAACGTTTTGGCTGCCGATTGGAACTGATTTGCGATTTATATAAAATTGTTCAGTTTCAAATTTGCCGTGCCCAGCCATAATCGTCCATAAACACTGTTCCAGTGGCATATTATTTTTGCAAAGATTTGTAGCAGTTGACAAATAGGACGCCAACATTACCAGTGTTTGAATTGCAATCAGTCAGTCTGAAGATTTCAGGTTCAGGTTGCAAAGTATGCAGAGCGCCAACCAGCATCTGACATTTTCGTTCACGCCACTGTTTGTTACAACATGAACATGAGCTCAGGTTAGCACAGCACAATCCACATACTTCCACAAACTGTGCATTTTAAGACCAACACGTTGTCACAGTTATAGTGAACTGAAAAAGCGTACAGAGGGAATGTCACATGCTGCCATCAGATGCATCACTATCAGGACAAAAGGTTCCAGACTGAAGCTCTTCTCTGCAACTGCCAAAGCAAGCCCATCAGGGCTGCCTGAAGATTTCACGATGCACCAGTTCAGTAAATAAGTTTCAAGTGACCACAAAAGGAATTTCAACCACAAGAACCTGGGCAACAGTATCCGAAGACAAGGGAAGCGTATCCATTCCAAGATCTCACTGCGAAGATTTGATTTCAGCGCATACAAAGCTTTAATTTCAGTGCATATATAGGGCAAGATCATGCTGCCATAAAACATCTTACAGACAACTCCAACAGACACTTTAAACTGACTAGCAAGCTGAAACCACCACAGCTAAGACACACTAGTAAGTATCATTAAACCAATAGACAGAGATCCAGAAAGCATGACGGCAAAGCAGAACTGCAGAGATCACTGAAAACTGCAAGCCAGAAAAGCCACATACGCCATCTCCGCTGCCAGTACACATTTCCTTCATCTTAAGGACCTTTCAATAGCAACTTCAGACTTTTCATGCACTTGAAGCACTAGCACCTGGTTCCATGACTGCAGAGGCTGCTCCCAGTGCTGCAGGAACACAGATTATGAAAGTAGTATCAGACACTTTAGAAATCAATATATATTCTGTTTCTCACCAAAATGATCTGCAGGTTACCATCAATGTCTAACCAAACAACAGTACAACACTAAGCTATTATCCATAGCTCCACAAGCTAACAGTTAATTGCACAAAATCAGTAAGAGATGGAATCCAAATTCTAGATAAACATGTCTCTTGCCCGGATGTTATCATAAGAATGTACAAAGTACAATAATGGTAAACATGGGCATAGAGCAAACATCTGAACTGCTGCAGGAGTGACAGTTTTAAAATTTTCTACTACTGCAAACTTCATGTTTCATCCTAAATGGTATGTTCCACCAATGCAAAAACTCTAGCATATCCAGTTCCTGCTGGTTTCAAGGACTCCAGAAACAAGAAAGTCACACAGCTCACAGATATGACACTCAAATAAACTTAGCACCGTCATCTATATTTTTACAATGCTGACACAAACATCTACAATTTCCTAAAAGCTCTGAAACATCAGCAAACCGCTAAAAATTGCAAATTAAGCATCAAGAAAACTCTACCTGGAGTGAAGAAGCTCATGAAGGGAACAACATAATCAGGTAGGCCAAGTTCCTGAGGCATCTTCGTTGCCTGGTTGGACTTCAAGTCAACACTGTATATTTCTCCATCACTCGTGTAAAGGAAAATGACACCAACACTGCCAAGCATAATAGGTCGGCTTTCGAGGGCGTTGACAGGGAGCAACGTCTCGAGCTCAATGACTCTGCTTAGTGTCCATTTGGGTTCCTCACTGGGACCAGCCACCATCGACCATAGGTGGAGTGTGCGCTCCTTTGTTCCAGCGAATCCGAGACGACCATCTTCTGAGGTAATGAGTGCAATGGGCCGTGAATAGGTTGTGACTGGCAGGTGAATTATCTCCATCTCCCGCGCTATCAGATCGAACTTCACCACTGCATCCGTAGTGTGAAACACGAAGTAGACAGCATCTCCCGCAAGAACACCGGGCATCAAATCTAAGCTGTCAGTGTAACCCAAACTGTCATTGATGTGCAGAGCAAAGGTGGGCTCGCTCCATTCCTTATCTTCAGACGAGTAGACGCGGGCGAAGGCGTCACTTTCGCGAACTACCACGCCGACCACGAGGAAGGGGCCGTGGCTGCAGTCGAGGTGGTTGCAGCCGGCGGCGGAGCACAGCACCACGAAATTCGAGGACCCAATGTGCGGATCCGGCACGAGCGGCAGCTTGGGCAGCTCCAGCTGCTCGCCGGTGATGGGATCCCAAAGGGAGAGGGTTGGATCCCACGGCTCGTTCCCCCAGCGTACGTTGTGGAAGAGGACGCGGCCGTGGCGAGCGTCGAGCACCATCCAGTCGCGGAGCTCAGCGGGGACCTGACACTTGAAGGAGGACGTCGTGACGAAGCCGTCGAGGTTGACGATGGCGCCCAACATGGGAGGCGTGCGGTGGAAGCTGCGGAACCGGCGGCGGAAGTGGCGGCCGGAGACGATGCGGAGCCACCGCTTGCAGACGAGCGCCGCACGGAGGAGGCTCGCGGGGTCGTCCGGCGGGAAGCGGAGGAGCACCTCCTCCATGAGCTCGTCGAACAGCTTCTGCGGCGGCGGCGGTGCCGCCATGCTGCTTGGTCGGGATCGCCGGCGGCGGCGGCGGCGCGAGGGTTTGGTCCGTCGGGGATGGGGGATGGATGGGGGATTGGATTGGATTGGATTTGGATTGTGCCGAATTCTTTATTACCGTTTATCAGCATCTTTTGTATTTATTGTTTAGTTTCGGCAAATTTTATCCAGTTCAGCCCATGTGGCGTAAACTTGGCAAAATTGTGTTTGTTTTGATTGTCCTTGTCAATTCATTTTTTTATTTCTCCCACATAATATTTTAATTAATTTTCCTTTATAAAAGATTTATTATCTTGCTAACATAATTCAATTATTTTCATGATTTTATGTTCAACAATTCCCTTAGTTTTCCCCTTATTCCATCTTTTTTCCCGAGCATTTATGATTTTTTTCCATGCTCTTTTCTATCATTTTCAAAGTATAATCATTAGGCTTGTAACTTATATACCACCATTTTCCTGTGTTTTTTATTACTCTGTTTTCCCACTTCACTCATCTTCCATTCCTACGTTTCCTATGATATCTACAATTTCTATTCCTCCGTTCCAAACACATCTTTATTGTTGTTTAGTTTCGGCCCATATTATCCAATTCAGCCCATGTAGTGTATACTCCTTCGCAAATTTTGTTTGTTTGGATTGCCCTTGTCAATTCTTTTTTCAAAATTTCTCCCGCATAATATTTTAAATAATTTACATTTATAAAAGTTTATTTCCTTGCTAACATAATTTAATTATTTCATGATTTTATGTTCAACGAACTTCTTAGTTTTTTCCTTTTTCCATCTTTTTTTGCGGGCATTTGTGATTTTTTCCATGCTCTTTTCTATTATTTTCTAAGTAGAGTTTGCGTACGTGTATTCATAGGGGTGAGTGTGCGTGCGTGTTGTGAACGTCTGCGTTGCACTGTGTGAATCTCAAAAAAAAATCATTAGGCTTGTAACTAATGTACAACCATTGGTTCAAAACATCACAATTAAAGCACACAAAGGACACAGACATGTATTTTTCCAAAAAAAAAGACACAAACATGTATACTCACGGGGTTTGAACCCTACTCAAGGCAAACTTCTTTTAAGTTGTTGTAAGATCTAACAATTTCAAAACACTTTTAATTTTTAACACACTGCAAATCTCATGGTGCTATAGGTGGTGACGGCTAACGGTGGGAGGAATTACGTGGGCAAGAGAATTGCAAGAGTGATACGGAGCTATACAAATTAAGACGGAGAATCGAGGGCGCGTCGAGGGGAAGAAAATCGATACCTTTGCGTGAAATCGTGGTGATTGAATTACATTGGTGGAACAAATTAACACTAAAAATAAGGTAACTGAATTTTTATAACATCACCTTTGTATCCTATGAGTTCGATCGTGCCAAATGGTTATTAGCGTGGCGATAATTAATATGCAGGAAACAAATATGTTTCAGCCAAACAAGATATCATTACTGGAAACCGGCTGTTTGCCGAGCACCTGTAGGCTATAGCAAACATGCTCGTTGTTGAGCGCCGACGAGAAAACACTCTGCAAACAATCCATTTTGCTAAGTGTATTTATTTAGCACTTGGCAAATAATTTGTACTAACATCATGATAAATTAAACAAACACGCGAAAATTTGATTTTGTCTGAGTGCTCATTTTTTTTAAGAGGTGCAAAGCACGTTTTCATTAAGAGAAGATAGAGCAAAGTCATACAAGGTCCAACAAGTTAAGAAAGCGAGTGCTCATGATCTGGAACTCAGCAAAGAATTTTTTTGACGAGTGCAAGGCAAACTAATTTTCACAAACACCTCATCACCCCTCTCAGCCTCCATCTCCCCACTATCTCTGCGTCTCTCTTCCTTCTCCGCCTCACCCGCAATCCAAATGGCCCATCGATGCCAATATGATAATTGCCAAACTCATGTACCAAAAAGCCTACTGGGTTTATTGCGGTCACGTGGGTGGTCCAAGCGGGGGAGCTTATAGGGTTTCTGGGGTCTGGTGGCTCTAATGGTTACAGAAACTAGAGGAAGGCCGACGGTGGAGGCAAGGCGGCGCGGGAGGAAAGTTCTTGGAGGAGGGGTACAATTGCGTTCTCTGTCCGGACCTCATAGAAGAGACTATGGATCATTTGTTTTTCTTTTGCTCCTCCTCGGAAGCTAGATGGTTTGCTTTGTTGGCATTTCCCGGGATGAGGGTGCTGACATTCATGAGAGAATCCTGATTGCTAAGCGTAATTTTGGATTCCCATTTTTCATGGAAGTGGTGATGATTGGTGCTTGGTGCATTTGGAATGAGCGCAATGATCTGATTTTTAATGGGAAGCTGCCTTGTTTGGCCTCTTGGAAAGCTCAGTTCAAGAATGAAGTCTTACTCCACTTCTACAGAATTAAGTCTTCTTTGCATCCTGCTATTCGCTCCTGGCTGGACTCTCTGTAATTTTTCGTTTCTCCTTCCTGCTGCTAGCAGTTAGCTAGTTCTTTTGTTAGTCTTTCCTTGGCCTAACTGCTGGTTAGGCCTTTCCCTCTTGCTTGCTTGTTTGTAAGTCCTCCTGTACACTTATTTATTTGTCGTAATATTATTTTCGTTGCCGGGGGGCTTTGCCCCACGGTTCTTGCTCAAAAAAAGGCGGCGCGGGAGCGCCACCGGTCGGGTAGGGGAGGATATCCGGTGGGCGGTGGAGGAAGCAGGGTCCCGTAGGAACATGTTGATATGTTATTTTCTGGCGGGTATAGGTAAACCCGATATCCGCGGATATCCGTGAGGCACAGATATGGTTAAGATCTTTTACTTGTGGGCGGGTAAAAGAGGGTAGCGCGGATATGCTCACAGGCGAATAAATATCTTACCCGCACTTACCTAACCCGTTGCGGAGGTGAGGGTACGCCACAATTACTCCCTCCGTCCTGAAATATAAGGCATTCAATGGTTCAAAATTTGACCCCAAATATAAGACATCATAGAAGTTTTTGGTAAGTACCCAATCAACTCAATTAAAGACTTGCCAAATATTGCACTTGTTAACTAAAAACTTACCTTTAATTATCATTGGCTAAGGGCATATGTGACATTTCCCACCTTTTTAATCGTCCTAAAAATCCTAGAATGCCTTATATTTCGGGACGGAGGGAGTATATGTCACCGAAGCGACAATTTCGCTTCATGTCACGCCGCACGGTAGGTGGTGGGTGCGAGACCCGGGGAGCTCCTATCTTCCTTCTGGAAGGTAGGTAAGCATGAGAATTATAAACTCATGAAGGTCCAAAACAGCCCACTCACCTGATTCAAGTCCAAATACTCACGCACTTTGACTTTTTTATTTTTCAATTGTTGTCAATATTTTTCCATCAACATTTTTCAGAATGTTGCTAACAATTTTTCGTTAACATTTTTCCGTCAACATTTTTAGGAGTGTTGCCCACATTTTTCGTCAACATTTTTCAAAATTGTTGCCAACATTTTTTCTTTTCAACATTTTTCGGAAGTTTGCCGACATTTTTCTCATCAATATTTTTTGGAAGTGTTACCAACATTTTTTGTCAACAATTTTTTGGAAGTGTTGCCAACATTTTTTCTCAATATTCTTTCGAAAGTGTTGCCAACATTTTTTCATCAACATTTTTCTGAAGTGTTGTCAACATTTTTTCGTCGGCATTTTTCAGGAGTGTTGTCTGCATTTTTTTCTCAACATTTTTCGGAAGTGTTGCCAACATTTTTTCTCGTCAGCATTTTTCAGAAGTCTTGTCAACATTTTTTCGTCAACATTTTTCGAAAGTGTGTTTAAACAGAAGTTGATCAATATTTTTTGAATCAACAATTTCTCTGAAATGATGGAACAATAATTTTTCACATTTTCTTAAAAATGTTGATCCAACATTTCTCAAAAAGATAGACCTTCAACAAATTATAAAAATGTTGAATCAACAGTTTAGTTTTTAAAAATGTTGGACTAATATTTCTCAAAAATTAAAAAAAAAGTTGGAGGGTCTCCTCCGGCTCCGGTGGTCGGCGAGGGCGGCGGTGCGGCGGCAGCCGGCCGGTCGGCAAGCCACGGCGGTGGCGGTGGTCGGCACCGGCCGAGGGCTGCGAGCCGGCCGCGCGGCCATGGCTAGGGGCACGTGCGCGGCGCGCATGCCGACCAACGCACAACGGCGGCGGGTCGGGGTCGGCCGCGGCTACGCGGACGACAACGAGCCCCGCAGCCGTCCATAGGAGGCGCATGAAGAGGCGCGCCGGTCGGTAAGGCGCGGCGGCACGGCTTGCAGCACGGGCGGCAGCGGCGGGCAGAGGTGGGTAGAGTTGGAAGAAGGATGTTAGGGTTAGCTATTGTTTGGGTTACATGGGCTGCTATTGGGCTAGTAGTGGGTTATAGTTCGTTTTCATTCTAAACTATATACCGCGAGACCCGTCCGACGTGAGGTGCGGCCTGCGGAAGCCCAACCAGGTACGTGTTTCCTTTTGTTTTTTACTTCTTCTTTCCTTTTTATTTTTTACTTATTTATATTTTCTATGTTTTGTTTCTTTTTATTTATTCATTTCTTTTTATTATTCTTTCCTTATTTCCTTCTTTCAATTTTTTTCAGGTTTCTCTCTTTTCATTCATTCTTTCATTTTTTATTTATTTCTCCTATTTTTATTTTTCTATTTCTCTTTTATTTTTTCAATTTCTTTCTCTCTATTTGTTATTTTCTTGTTTCTCTATTTTTTATTTCTCCTTTCCTTTTATTTATTTATTTATTTCTAGTTCTTGTTTTTTGTCTTCTATTCTTTTTCAATTCCTTCTTTCCTTTCTTTTAATTTTCTTCCCTTTGTTTATTTATTTATTCTGACACTTTATTTATTTGTTCAAGATGGCGTACAAACTTGTTCTAATTATAATAAAATATTATTCTGACAATTGTTCTCATTTGTTCTGACACTTTATTTGTTTGCTCGAGATCACATATAAATTTGTTCTTTCTATAATAATAAGTTGTTCTGATTATAATAATATCTTGTTCTGGCTATATATAACTTATTGTCTATAATAATAACTTGTTAGAGTATCTCCAAAGAGTTCGTTAATTTTTACTTAGTAAATCTTGTATTTGCCAACTTTTAAAAAGATATGCCAAGTAAAAAAGAGCTCATCTCCAACAGTTTAGGATAATTCACTTGCCAAACTCGGATCTATCTTACATTAGAAACCCTGAGAGAAACAAAATTATGTTTATACCATTCTACCTTTTAAAAACTTACATCAGGAACCCTGAGATAAAAATAAAATTATTTTGTATGCCCTTCCACCTCTTCTAATACGACGAAAGTGCCATGGATCGGCGCGCACATATATTTGTGTGCGGAGGCTCCTTTTCCCAACTTGAGATAAATGGCAACCTAGGATGAGGAACTCTTGGAGAAGATTTTGTCTGCTTTTGCCAAAAAAATAAGAATAGTAACATGAGATGGGGAATTATTGGGGATGCTCTTATGACCCTTGTTTTGATTTGTTCTGACACAACATTTATTTTGTTCAAGATGATATACAAACTTGTTCAATATATAACAATGACTTGTTTTGATTTTTAATTCTGACATTTTATTTGTTTGTTTAAGATGGCGTACAAACTTGTTCCGGCTATAATAACATCTTGTTCTGACAATTGTCCTCATTAGTTCTGACACTTCATTTGTTTGTTCAAGTTGACATACAAAGTTGTTCTGAATGTTATTTTGGTATGTTTTGACCCTTCATTTATTTAGTCAAGTGATATGCGAACTTTTTCTATATATAACAGTGACTTGTTCGGTGTGTACAAATATTTTGTTTTGTTAGTTTGTAGAATTTGTTGGGGATGTATACATATTTGTTCCGATGGTTCATATGATTTGTTCGGTACGCACAATTTTTTTGGTAGTTTGTAAATTTTGTTCTGGGACTATGTATTGCACAAAATATATAACTCTAATTACAAACTATAAATAAAAAAGTTCGTCAAAATATAGTCAAGATTTTATTTCGAAACTTTATTATCACAAATCCAATAGTGAAATCAGAATTTAATTTTGATAATATCCAAACAACTTCTAGGTGAAGATGACATCATCACTTTTAGTTTTTTTATGCATCCACCGTAGAGATAGGATGACATCATCACTTTTTATGCACCGAAGTGACGCCTAGACACGCCCATGAGGGTAAGGGGGTCAGCCGGTCAATGACGAAGGGATAAGTTGGGGGACCGTGAGATGAGGGTACCCCTAGGTCCCACCGACTAGGCTCATGGCCATCCCGACAAGTGGGTCCGATCCATTAGAAGACTCGCTGACCTGATAGTGGGCCCAATAGACCTGATTTGTGGCCCCGAAGACTTTCCGAAGATTCCCCTAAACGATCTTATCCGATCAGTTCGGGTAACTTGGCGTGCAAGACAAAACACAACAAGATGTTGGTTGTGCCACCAATGTCCGAAGATCACGGGATTATGTTGTAATTTACCTTAGATAGGATTCCATGTTGTAACCGACCTAGACTCTGGGTCCACCGACCTTATCGGTCAGGCAATATAAGGCGGGCAAGGGCGTCCTTCCTAGGACCACTTGTACCTTCATCCGCAATACAAACACCAAGAACTGTACGTAGGGTTTTACTCCCCGGAGGTCCGAATTGGTATAAACTCACAGTGTCCCTCTTTTTCCGTGTGCTATTTGCATAACCATCACGTTCTTACCTCTAGATCTCCCCTCGCCGAACAAATAAACCACCGGGATTGACCCCCCTTTGGACTACTTAGACCTAAACCTCTGACAGGGACTTTAGACTGCTTTGTGTTATTAGATTTATTTGGTTTATCCTGATTTATCAGTTAACCGCAAGTTTGGAACTGAGATCAACGGACTTTGGCTAGATGCAAGTGAGACCGAATTTATGACTGATATTCTTTTCAGACATTTTGATTTCAGTTTCACTGAATTATGACCTCTAGTGCTAAATAAGTACTAATCACTAATGACCAAGGAAGTAAATTTGTAGGTCGTGTGCTGTTATGACCTACGTAAGAATTGAGTAATTTAGAAATTTTGGAAAAGAAAAAAAATTAGTGGCGATACCATAACTTTAATATAGGGAGGACATTATATGAATCTTGTAGCGATCACCTTTTTTTTAAAAAAAAATATGACTACACTATAGTTTGGATTGATTCGGACCATAATATTTATTAATTGGGACGGGACATGAATCCTCTAGACATCAATTTAAATGAAGGATATATGTAATATAATTTTGAATTGGATAGTATCATATGTACTATTTATTATTCGGGTGAGAAGGTATGGATCTGCAGTATTAACATATATGGGACGAAGCACCAATCCTATAGTAGCGACTCAGTTTATTAAATCAAAAGGATATGACTAGAGTTCTATATAAACTAAAACATGAACAGAAGCAAAAACGTATCCCAGTAAGCTTTCTTCTTGCATTGCCATGGCGACAACCAGGCCGGTGAGGGTCTTGTACCCAATACCTGCCATTTCCATGGCACTTGTGATTATGCTTGCCACCACCTCGTCCTCCTATGCAGGTGTGCATAGCTAGCTACGACGATCTAACTCTGTATTTTTTCAGCTGTTTGAATCTAGTCAATTAAACAACCAATATTATTATTATTTTCATTTTTGTGGGTACTTATACCTGAGTTCCGGTCGTCGCAGATACAGCTTTGTGGACATGCAACATCTACGAAGACTGCCAACTCGCTCCTTGCATCGCTAAGTGCCGGCGAGAATACGGTGACACTGATCTTGTCAATGCCAAATGTTTGAAAAAAATTAGGCCTAACAAGTGCTGCTGCCAAGTTCGTCAACATGCGCCCCCATCACTGGTGATGTAGTGTTTGAACTGAATTAAATGGACTAAAATAAAAGCAAATAAGGTTGGCCTGATGAGGGCGGATGCATGACTTTCTTTGCAATTCGCATGAGTGATGCTTGGATCCATGCGTTGGATTCAACTCAATGTTTCAGGAATCTACCCCAGTCTCCATCATCATCCCGCGCTATATTTGTTCAATTCGTACAGTTTGTAAACTTGTATTCGACCATACTTGTATTCGACCATGGTGTCAATCGGATCCGCTTTCATCCCTACACATAGCCATCCTACACTTTTTTTAGCTAGCAGGGGAGTCCTCTACCTATGTGTAGCGAACATGGCCCCATTTGCCATTTGTTCGAGTTGATTTTGGTGATTCATGCTAACACAAGTAATGGGACTAACCACATTGTCTAGCATGACTTTGTAGGCATTCCTAGGTCCCATGGATGTTACCACATGTTAACATACCATGCACAAGTTAACATACCATGCCCAAGCTAACATATCATACCACAAGTTAACATACCATGGACATGTTAGGTTACTTACAACAAATTTGAGGACTTAGTATGTATTTTGAGGCTATAAGTAATGGCATGTTAAGTTGAAGCAAAGATCAAAGTTGAAGACGCGAAGAAAAAAAAGGAAAAAGACACCGTCAGATGAACCGATGGTACCAATATAGCAGGCGTCGGTGCAATCGTCGGATGAGTTGGTACACTGGTTGAAACCCTAGGCACCGTCGATGAACCGACGGTCCATTTTCTAGTTGCGTCGGACGAGTTGCGAGAGGAAGAGCGAGTGAAGACGATAGCACCGGATGATCCGACGGTCCGAGTAGGGTGTCACACCCGACTTTCCGAAGAAAACCAAGTGCATACCTATATGCATGCCGAGGATCAAGTTTCATGCATATAGTGACATAAAAGTGAATACGAAACGATCACGTAAGAAAAAGAAAGATTATCGAGAGATTTACGCTTAATCCCGGAAACGAAGGCACCGGACATCACGGGCAATCGGCGGGGGTCGCGTACGCCTAGCACCGGCAACATCTTCACAAGACTTCAAGTAGCATCCTCTTTACGAGCAACATTGTTAATAGCAAGGGTGAGCACTTGTCGTACTCGGCAAGTGTGGGAAAAAGAATGAATGCAAAGGCTTTATAGTGGACTGGGCTATAAGCATTTAAGCAATTTTAGTTGGTCAAGTTTTATTAGCACTCGATTACTCATAAAGTATAAGTTTATACCAACCCAAATTAAGCATAAGGTAATAGGTTCGCCATAAGCACATGGCAAGCATAACCAGAGAGAACGATTTAAGTCCATCTTCAAGTTTAATTATCATGTGAGGGTCCAGGCCGCCCGTGACCGTGGGCACGGCTAATCGATTAGTTTTACACTCTGCAGAGGTTGTACATCTTTACCCACAAGTCGCGTAAAAGTCCCGAAGAACTTTAAACCCAACCATGTTGTGCAAAAGTAGGCACAATACCACACTACCGAGGTGTGGCTGCATAGGGACGCTACGAGGCCTTTACAAAGAGTCCTCCCGTGCGTATTAGTCCATAGTAGTATGTCATAGAGGCTATCTTTCGTACCACACTTCTATTACGGACGGTAAGCCATAGAGTCTTCCGTTCCATCACCACTCCGGAATAGAAGTAGCCATAAAAGCATTCCTCCGTCCCCAACCTACTATGCGAGTAATAACCACACAAAGACTTCCCTAATTAATCGGCCAAGACCAGAGCCATATAGTCCTTGTGGTTGCACTGTTGTCCTGGGTGGTTCTCCATGTTCCGATTAATCATATGGTCTTGTATTAACATCCAAAGATATAGCATAAAGGTATAACATGATTCATCATTAATGTTCATTAAAACCACCATAACCCAGGTATAGCAACTAAGCATAGCTACCCAACATAAAGATAAACCCGTTTGATCAAGGCACAGGATAAATAACACTAGTCAAACCTTAAACATGGGTCCCATCATATTAATGCAAGCATATGCAATAAGTGATTAAATATAGTTCTTAGGACAAAAGATCAAGGACACACTTGCCTTTAACCAAAGTAATGTCGTTGCTCAGAATCTTCAACTTCTTGCTCTTCCAAGCTTCTCGAATGGCGTTCACTCTAAGCGCGTCAATCATCAGGCACAAGCATGCAAAGCAAACACACGAGTACAACTAAGAACAATACACCAATCGAAAGAAAACTTTAAAAGAGCGCACAAAAGAAACGACTCGATTAGATGGATCACTAAAGAACACAAAGTGTGCTAGGAAGGGAAAAGGCTTGGTTAGCTTTAAAGAGATGGTTGCGGAAGATTGAGCAAGAACCGGAAAGATCACATTGAGATAGAGCTCGATTCTATGGTTACGCAACGACGAAAGAACGATAAAAACAAAACTAAGGTCGAAGCTATCGAAAGGTTATTATCAAACAACGAGAGACTACGTGCTTCATATGTTTTAATTAGAAAATAATGTGGCAAGAATATTACCAAAACAGGTTATATTTAATTAAGAAAACACGATAAGCCTAATCATATTTTATTTGCAACATTCGAGTAGAAGTTATGTCAAATTAACAATTAGTTTAAAAAATAAGTATAAGATATCTAGACGAGTAACTTTATGTCACGTGTTCAACTAAACATATTTAATATTGAAAAGGCATGTATGAAGTCATTAGGCATATTAACTTTATTATGAAAACCGGTGTTTAACTCTAACATCTTTTATTTAGAAAAACTAGTTATAAATAGGGATTAACCAATTACATCATGATTAAAGACAACCGGATTAGAACCTAATCACTTTTATTCATAAAAGCATTGGAATAGGAATTAGTCAAGATTAACATGCATCTTTAATATTAAAACAAGTAGCAGGTGATACACGTGCTAACGCATAAGTTATGGTGAAACGAACTAGAACGGACAAACGGACTATCAACGCATAAGAGAACCTTAAGATGGGTTTAGGAAAACTAATTTACGTAGAGAACTAGATCGAAGGGCAAGAACTGAGCAAAAGGTGAGCTAAACTAATTAGTAAAGGAACTGATAACAAGATTAGCTCTGAAGAAAGGTATAGCTACGAAAGATTGGGCGTAAGAACATAGCCGATTTATAAAAAGACAACCTAACGAGAGATGGGATAGACATCAACTAGCTAGATGCCGATATACAAGATTCTAAGATAAACATGAAACAAGAGTGAATAGATTACTTGATAGGCAAATGAGCGATGCAAATTACTCGCACGAGATAAAGCTACTAAGATAACGAGCAACTCTAAGGCTTGATCGGATGCACACGGTTTAGCTCGGGCTAACACTAGAAAGATTTAGAGCTTCGGATAAACTTGACCAAAAGAGATAAAGCCGATACCGAACGTCTAACGAATTGTTTGCATAACTAAGAGAACAAGGCTATGAGCTGGATTTATTTTAATTAACAAAATATATGTAAGGATATTTCGAAATAAAATATCCTATGTTGACGATAATGCCATATTAAACTTTATTTATGAAACCGGTGTAAAGAACTAGTCAAGTTTTTATTGATAAAGATTCATATATTGATTAAACTGATTAAACATTTTAATTTAGAAAAAGCTGAACTATATGAACAAACTAAACGAAACTTTGTAATTCGAGTAGATCATATTATTATCAAAAACAGTATTAAATTGGTATTAATCAAGATTAACATTTATTTATAAAGCCGGAGTAAAAGCCTAATCAACTTTTAATTATAAAAGTTAATTAATCATTAAACAAATTAATATTTGACTTATGGAAAACCGAGTAAAAGATCTAATTAGATTTTATTCATAAAAGCATGTAAAGTAATCATTAATATATTTAAATTTGATTATGAAAAACGATATATATAGATCTATATAGCTTTTATTTATAAAAGACATGTATATCTAGTCATTAATCAAAATTAATATTAATTTTATTTTCAGAAAACAAAACATGGTGAAAACACTCCACTAATGCGTGCTTTACATTATTATGGACCTGACGCAACTTGAACGGATTAAATCGGAGCTAAAACAAAGATTTTATGAGGTAAACGAGGTAGCAGGGACCTAAACGGAATTAACCGTAGATCTGGAGGGCTAGCGAGAAAAGATTCTTACTCAAACAGTGCTTGCAAAAGTGGTATAGCTCGGGGTTAGATCTGTAAAAGGTGCTTGGGACGGATCTGGTTGTGAGGATCTAATAGATCTAGGGGTTATCTGTGAAAAGAGTTGGACACATAAAAGCATCTAAGATTAAAGAGATTACAGGGGCCTAAACGCAAAGTTGCCAAACCTTTCTTCTTCCTTCGGTTCAGACACGCAGGGGAACAGGGATTGCCCCCAAGCGATTTCCGGCCGGTGGCGGTGCTGGCTCGATCTCGCCTCTGGAGGCGGCGCTCCAGCGGCTCAGCGGTGCGGGCGACGGCGGCCGGTGTCCGCGGCGTGCGGGGGGGGGGTGCGGAATCCGGCCGGCGGCGACCGGGGGTGGCCGGCGGCGCGGGTTCAAGGGGCGGCGGCGCTGCGGAGTTCCTCCGGCGACGGGAAGCGGTGGAATCAACTCGGCTCGGTGCGTGGATGCTCGTGATGACGGCGGCTGCTCCGGGAGGACCCCTAGCCCGGCGAATCGGGGCGGCGACCGGTGGCGGCGCTCCACGCGAGCGGGCGCGTAGGCGCTCGGGTTCCGCTCGGCCGGTGCCGGCTCGTACGCGCAAGGGCGGCGGGGTTCGCGAGCCGGGCGTGCGGCCTTAAAAGGGCGGCGGACGCTGGCCGTGGCGCGCACGCCAAGGCAAGGCTCGGCGGCGGCGCGGCACCCCGGTCGTGGAGGCCATGGCCGGGAACGCCGGCCCCGATGGGCCTCACGCGGGCCTTGGCCGGGCCGGTTGCGGGCGAAGGGAAGATGGGTCGGGCCTTCGGGCTCGGCCCATTAGGATAGGTTTTGCTTTTCTTTTTTTTTTTTGGATTTATTTTCAATGCGAAACAATTTCGAAAAAACAATCCGGAAATTGTTTAAAGCACGAAAAATACTCCGAAAAACAAAAAAATTCCAGGAAAATTCCTAGAGATAGATTAGGTCATGAACAATCCAAACAAAGCATTTGGTGCTCATGAAAAAGATTTTAGAGCCTTCTAATAAATAGACTTAGCTCAAGAAAAATGAGAATAAATCCCAGAAAATTCTGGAAAATTCCCGGAAAGATTAGAACAGCTCCTAAACGCATTTTTGAAACCTTAAGCGCTCAGGAAGCACCAAGATGCATCGGCATGAATGCAACACACATAACTTTTATTTAATTTAGAAAATCAAACAATGGATTTTTCCTATACCATATTCCCTGTAAAGAAAAATAAATGTTGGAAAAAAAATTTTAAAATTATGAAAAATCATTATTTAATTATTCTCTCAATTCACATCGTGAAATTGGAAATTTCAGGGTGTGACAAATCTACCCCCTTAAAAGGAATCTCGTCCCGAGATTCGAAAAAGGCTAGCAAGAGACAAGGGTTTATTTCAAACTCTTTTCATATCCTTCAACACTATTCTTCCTTTCATATTACGAAAATCTTTCCACGACCTAACTTATATTAAAATCCTTAGGTATCGGGGGTCTTGTCTTGCTTGTGTCGTTGTCGCCATTCTCTCTTAAAATGACGATCTAGAAACTTCTTCGGGCACTGTTGATAAAGTGTCCACCAACTTTGCAATAGAAACAAGCTTTACTTTCCCTAATGTTTCGACGATTCTGTGGTGTCTCATAAATCACTGGTATTGTGACACCATGAGGATATTCTAGATATGCATCTTCATTGTGATCTTCAGGAAAACCTTGGGCTTGAGACATATGATGTAGGTGAGAATTGTTATTGGCTTCCCCTGGATATTCCCGTTTTCTCTTCTTACTCATGATCTCCTGTAGCTTGCTTTCTAGCCCAATGGCTTTGTTGATTAAATCTTGTAGACTCGAATAATCGTGTAAGCTTAGTATACTTTGAAGATCTTCATTCAACCCTTTGATGAAATGCTCTCGTTTCTTCTTATCACTTTCGAGTGATCTTGGGGCATACGAGAGATAATTAAACAAACTTATCCCCGTACTCGATTACCGTCATCCGCCCTTGCTTTAAGTTAAGGAACTCCTTCCTCTTGAGCTTCATCGCACTCACGGGAGTATGGTGTAAGATAAAGTTGTCTTTGAATTCCTTCCACACAATACTCTCGGGTTGCTTGATGTCCATTGATGTAAGAATTCCACCACTGCGAAGCTGCTCCCCGCAAGTTGCCAAGATGCATACAAAGCTTTCTCTCCATCATTACATTGTACCATATCTAGCTTCTCTTCAATTGTCTTGATCCGGTCTTCGACTTCTAAGGGATATGTGATACTTGGAGAACATTGGCGGCTCAGCCTTCATGAACTCTGCATACTTATCCTCTGAGGGTGGATATGATAAACCATCTTGATTGTATCCATAGTCACCACTGTTCTCATAGCTTTCTCCTTGTTTACCTCCTTCTTGGTTTTCCATCTGGTTGGTAGGTAAAGATATGATCAGAGGGGAACAGGAGTAGTGCAAAACGAGTGGAGGAAGAACAAGGAGGTGGGAGGTGCAAAAGAAGAACCCAACTAAGCAACTGATGTTATTGCGGATGTAAGACCCACAATACACCAACACTCACTTCAAAGAAACGAATCAATCAAGTCCATAAAACCAAGCATCATCATGCAAACACACAATTCCACCAATCAAGGCATAGCTAAAGGGGAACGACACTACACGTTGTTAATGAAGTCAGGGGGTATCCTCCTAATAGATCAGATATATCTCCCAGCAAGGATATCCATAAATGATGGATTTTTTCCCAGATCAAGGAGTACGAAATTATGAGTTCAATCCAACTGGAATCACCTCAATCGGAGGTTCGGAACTCGAGATATGAATTAAAGAAGACGGCTATGTCAGCAGTGTTGGCAGATTCTGAATGCTCCACTAATTCGTAGGTATCTCCCTGGATACAAAACGAATACTGCTGAATTTTGGAGAGGATGAAGCTGATGAAATTCCTGAACTACTCCAATTAGATTTACCTTAATCGGAGGTCCATAGCCCGAGATATATAATAATGAAGGTAACTGGGTCAGCAGAGTTTACAGATTCTGATAGCTCCAATGTTTCGAGTATAGCTCCTGGAACAAGTACTGGATAGGGCTGAATTTTTGGTAGAAATTCACTTATGAAATTTGTGAACTAACCCAACTGGTTTCATGTCGATCGGAGTTCTGTAGCTCGAGATAAATTTAAAACAGCGCCGATGTGTCGGGCAGCTGCGCGAATAGATGGAATGTTTAGGGTAACAATTCCACCAATCAATCAAGGGGGTGTTTATTGCTTGAGGGAATGAATAGGCGAGGTCGAAGAGATGTTCAAGGAGAGTGAAGATAAATATACAAGAACTCATGGTATAGAGAAGAGAAGATGGTTAAGATGTGAGAACCTTCATCGAGAGGTCACGGATAAGGTAAGGAGGGATTGTAGAACAAAAGAGGCATTAAAAAAACGACCGGTGCTAACTAGGCTTACGTCCTACAGTCGATACAGCTCTGATACCACTCTGTCACACCCGACTTTCCGAAGAAAACCAAGTGCATACCTATATGCATGCCAGGATCAAGTTTCATGCATATAGTGACATAAAAGTGAATACAGAAACAGTATCACGTATGAAAAAGAAAGATTATCAGAGATTTACGCTTAATCCTGGAAACGAAGGCACCGGACATCACAGGCAATCGACTGGGGGTTGCGTACGCCTAGCACCAGCAACATCTTCACAAGACTTCAAGTAGCATCCTCTTTCTGAGCAACAATGGTTATAGCAAGGGTGAGCACTTGTCGTACTCAGCAAGTGTGGGAAAAAGAATGAATGCAAAGGCTTTATAGTGGACTGGCTATAAGCATTTAAGCAATTTTAGTTGGTCAAGTTTTATTAGCACCTGATTACTAATAAAGTATAAGTTTATACCAACCCACATTAAGCATAAGGTAAGAGGTTCGCCATAAGCACATGGCAAGCATAACCAGAGAGAACGATTTAAGTCCATCTTCAAGTTTAATTATCATGTGAGGGTCCAGGCCGCCCGTGACCGTGGGCACGGCTAATCGATTATTTTTACACTCTGCAGAGGTTGTACATCTTTACCCACAAGTCGCGTAAAAGTCCCGAAGAACTTTAAATCCAACCATGCTTGTGCAAAAGTAGGCACAATACCACACTACCGAGGTGTGGCTGCATAGGGACGCTACGAGGCCTTTACAAAGAGTCCTCCCGTGCGTATTAGTCCATAGTAGTATGTCATAGAGGCTATCTTTCGTACCACACTTCTATTACGGACGGTAAGCCATAGAGTCTTCCGTTCCATCACCACTCCGGAATAGAAGTAGCCATAAAAGCATTCCTCCGTCCCCAACCTACTATGCGAGTAATAACCACACAAAGACTTCCCTAATTAATCGCCCAAGACCCGAGCCATATAGTCCTTGTGGTTGCACTTGTTGTCCCGGGTGGTTCTCCATGTTCCGATTAATCATATGGTCTTGTATTAACATCCAAAGATATAGCATAAAGGTATAACATGATTCATCATTAATGTTCATTAAAACCACCATAACCCGGGTATAGCAACTAAGCATAGCTACCCAACATAAAGATAAACCCGTTTGATCAAGGCACAGGATAAATAACACTAGTCAAACCTTAAACATGGGTCCCATCATATTAATGCAAGCATATGCAATAAGTGATTAAATATAGTTCTTAGGACAAAAGATCAAGGACACACTTGCCTTTAACCAAAGTAATGTCGTTGCTCAGAATCTTCAACTTCTTGCTCTTCCAAGCTTCTCGAATGGCGTTCACTCTAAGCGCGTCAATCATCAGGCACAAGCATGCAAAGCAAACACACGAGTACAACTAAGAACAATACACCAATCGAAAGAAAACTTTAAAAAGAGCGCACAAAAGAAACGACTCGATTAGATGGATCACTAAAGAACACAAAGTGTGCTAGGAAGGGAAAAGGCTTGGTTAGCTTTAAAGAGATGGTTGCGGAAGATTGAGCAAGAACCGGAAAGATCACATTGAGATAGAGCTCGATTCTATGGTTACGCAACGACGAAAGAACGATAAAAACAAAACTAAGGTCGAAGCTATCGAAAGGTTATTATCAAACAACGAGAGACTACGTGCTTCATATGTTTTAATTAGAAAATAATGTGGCAAGAATATTACCAAAACAGGTTATATTTAATTAAGAAAACACGATAAGCCTAATCATATTTTATTTGCAACATTCGAGTAGAAGTTATGTCAAATTAACAATTAGTTTAAAAAAATAAGTATAAGATATCTAGACGAGTAACTTTATGTCACGTGTTCAACTAAACATATTTAATATTGAAAAGGCATGTATGAAGTCATTAGGCATATTAACTTTATTATGAAAACCGGTGTTTAACTCTAACATCTTTTATTTAGAAAAACTAGTTATAAATAGGGATTAACCAATTACATCATGATTAAAGACAACCGGATTAGAACCTAATCACTTTTTATTCATAAAAGCATTGGAATAGGAATTAGTCAAGATTAACATGCATCTTTAATATTAAAACAAGTAGCAGGTGATACACGTGCTAACGCATAAGTTATGGTGAAACGAACTAGAACAGCACAAACGGACTATCAACGCATAAGAGAACCTTAAGATGGGTTTAGGAAAACTAATTTACGTAGAGAACTAGATCGAAGGGCAAGAACTGAGCAAAAGGTGAGCTAAACTAATTAGTAAAGGAACTGATAACAAGATTAGCTCTGAAGAAAGGTATAGCTACGAAAGATTGGGCGTAAGAACATAGCTGATTTATAAAAAGACAACCTAACAGAGATGGGATAGACATCAACTAGCTAGATGCTGATATACAAGATTCTAAGATAAACATGAAACAAGAGTGAATAGATTACTTGATAGGCAAATGAGCGAGGCAAATTACTCGCACGAGATAAAGCTACTAAGATAACAGCAACTCTAAGGCTTGATCAGATGCACACGGTTTAGCTCAGGCTAACACTAGAAAGATTTAGAGCTTCGGATAAACTTGATCAAAAGAGATAAAGCTGATACCGAACGTCTAACGAATTGTTTGCATAACTAAGAGAACAAGGCTATGAGCTGGATTTATTTTAATTAACAAAATATATGTAAGGATATTTCAGAAATAAAATATCCTATGTTGACAAGTAATGCCATATTAAACTTTATTTATGAAACCGGTGTAAAGAACTAGTCAAGTTTTTATTGATAAAGATTCATATATTGATTAAACTGATTAAACATTTTAATTTAGAAAAAACTGAACTATATGAACAAACTAAACGAAACTTTGTAATTCGAGTAGATCATATTATTATCAAAAACAGTATTAAATTGGTATTAATCAAGATTAACATTTATTTATAAAGCCGGAGTAAAAGCCTAATCAACTTTTAATTATAAAAGTTAATTAATCATTAAACAAATTAATATTTGACTTATGGAAAACCGAGTAAAAGATCTAATTAGATTTTATTCATAAAAGCATGTAAAGTAATCATTAATCAAATTTAATTTGATTATGAAAAACGATATATAGATCTATTTTGCTTTTATTTATAAAAGACGTGTATAATTAGTCATTAATCAAAATTAATATTAATTTTATTTTCAGAAACAAAACATGGTGAAAACACACCACTAACGCGTGCTTTACATTATTATGGACCTGACGCAACTTGAACGGATTAAATCGGAGCTAAAACAAAGATTTTATGAGGTAAACGAGGTAGCAGGGACCTAAACGGAATTAACCGTAGATCTGGAGGGCTAGCAGAAAAGATTCTTGAGACACCTCAAACAGTGCTTGCAAAAGTGGTATAGCTCGGGGTTAGATCTGTAAAAGGTGCTTGGGACGGATCTGGTTGTGAGGATCTAATAGATCTAGGGGTTATCTGTGAAAAGAGTTGGACACATAAAAGCATCTAAGATTAAAGAGATTACAGGGGCCTAAACGCAAAGTTGCCAAACCTTTCTTCTTCCTTCGGTTCGGACACGCGGGGAACGGGGATTGCCCCCAAGCGATTTCCCGGCCGGTGGCGGTGCGGCTCGATCTCGCCTGCGGGGGCGGCGCTCCCGCGGCTCGGCGGTGCGGGCGACGGCGGCCCGGTGTCCGCGGCGTGCGGGGGGGTGCGGGGATCGGCCGGCGGCGGCGACCGGGGTGGCCGGCGGCGCGGGTTCAAGGGGCGGCGGCGCTCCGGAGTTCCTCCGGCGACGGGAAGCGGTGGAATCAACTCGGCTCGGTGCGTGGATGCTCGTGATGACGGCGGCCTCGCTCCGGGAGGACCCCTAGCCCGGCGAATCGGGGCGGCGACCGGTGGCGGCGCTCCACGCGAGCGGGCGCGCGCGCGCTCGGGTTCCGCTCGGCCGGTGCCGGGCTCGTACGCAAGGGCGGCGGGGTTCGCGGCCGGGCGTGCGGCCTTAAAAGGGCCGGCGGACGCCGGCCGTGGCGCGCACGCCAAGGCAAGGCCCGGGCGGCGGCGCGAGCACCCTGGTCGTGGAGGCCATGGCCAGGAACGCCGGGCCCAGATGGGCCTCACGCGGGCCTTGGCCGGGCCGGTTGCGGGCGAAGGGAAGATGGGTCGGGCCTTCGGGCTCGGCCCATTAGGATAGGTTTTGCTTTTCTTTTTTTTTGGATTTATTTTCAATGCGAAACAATTTCAGAAAAACAATCCAGAAATTGTTTAAAGCACGAAAAATACTCCGAAAATCACAAAAATTCCAGGAAAATTCCTAGAGATAGATTAGGTCATGAACAATCCAAACAAAGCATTTGGTGCTCATGAAAAAGATTTTAGAGCCTTCTAATAAATAGAATTAGCTCAAGAAAAAAATGAGAATAAATCCCAGAAAATTCTGGAAAATTCCCGGAAGGATTAGAACAGCTCCTAAACGCATTTTTGAAACCTTAAGCGCTCAGGAAGCACCAAGATGCATCGGCATGAATGCAACACACATAACTTTTATTTAATTTAGAAAATCAAACAATGGATTTTTCCTATACTATATTCCCTGTAAAGAAAAATAAATGTTGAAAAAAAATTTTAAAAATTATGAGAAAATCATTATTTAATTATTCTTTCTATTCACATCCCGAAATTGGAAATTTCGGGGGTGTGACATAGGGAGACCGTCGGTCTATCCGACGCTCAATTTGAATCAAGACAGAGACGCGCCAAGACGAAGCCTTCAACATCGGATGATCCGACGCCTTGGTCAAAGGGTAGCGTCGGTCTATCCGTCAGTCGCATGGAAGCTAACAGAGACGACTTGGTTGCGGGGTCTTCAGCACCGGATGTTCCGACGGACCGTCAGTGTATAGCATCGGAGCAGTTGTGTCAGAGAATCTCAACGGCTAAGTGACGTGGGAGGGGCACCGGATGAACCGACGCCCTGGAAAAACTAGCATCTATTCACCCGACGCTACCTTTTTCAGTGGCCGTTAGCCAACGGCTAGTTTGATGCCTTGGGCTATTTATACCCCCTCCACTCACCCATTTGAGGTTGCTGGATTGCGTGGAAGTGCAGGAGAGTGCAAGACACCTACAAGATCATATCCAATCCATCCAAGTGCTTAATTGCTCATCCTTAGACTTGCATATGCTTAGTGTATGTGCTTAGTGCTAGACTTAGCTTAGAGCTGAGTGAGTGCAAGGTTGTGCCAGCCTTGTGAGGTGATTCTTGAGTGAATCAAGTTGTACAAGGTTCACCGGAAGCCTTGGGGCTTAAGTGGCTCACCGGCAATTGTCATCGACCCTCTGTCTTGGTGTGGAGCGGCGAGGACACTTTGTGCGGGGGACGTGGAGACCCCCTTCCTTGGTGGAGAAGCTCCTTAGTGGAGGCGGCATCAAGGTGACCAAGGAAGCTTGGCAAGTGCCTAAGTGGCTAGCCTTTGTGGCGAGTCAAGTGGTGCTCTTGGGAGAGACTTGGTGACCGGGAAGCAATACTCTTGTGTGAGTGCTTCAACAACGTGGACTAGGGGTGGCTTAGTGCCTACCGATACCACGGGATAAATCGCGTGTCAAGAGTTTGCTTCCTCTCATCCCCTTTACGTTTCCACATTTACTCTTTTGCAATCTTTGCTTGCCTTTACTTTCCTAGAGTAGTATCATGCTAGGAATGGCTATAGGTTGCAAACCTTATTTTGGGATGGGAGTTTCACACTAGAACAACCTTAGTTGCACATCTAGATAGCATGTTCTAGTTTATCTTTGTGTAAAATTAGTGAAGCCATATATTAATATTTTAAGTTTTCCTAATTCACCCCCTCCCCCTCTTAGGCTACGAGCATCCGATTCCTTACACTATGCATATATAAAAGGATAATTATAGGCGAAAATTTTACAAAGGTTGCAACTCCAAAAGAGAAAACCGGAAAAAAAACATTACAGACTACTCAACCAACTAGTGAGCTTGTCGTTCAGCAATGACTTATCTTGTAGATCTAGCAGCTTAAAGTCCTTCATAAAGAGGCCTTTCGAACTTGCAAAGGATAGGTGTCGGTGCGGAATGTGGTCCCGACACTAACTAGTAATAAGCACCAAGGTCTATCCCTCAATGGTCGATGCTAAGCAATCAGAGACAGAGTTTTATCTTGGTTCCGGCCGGGGGGGCCGTACGTCCAGCAGTGGTGTGCTCGGGGCACTATATTGCTCAGCACCGGGGGTGCCTGTAGTGGGGCAGCTACAAGCAAGGCGGGAGAGGGGGCGTGGCCTCCAAGTCCCTGGTGAAGTGGCTGAAGATGTTGTGAGAGAATTGGGGAATGCGTGTGTGGGATGTCGTATGTTGTCTGTTGTTGTGCCTTGTCTTGTCCCCTGCGGCGAGGGAGTTCGCCTTCCTTTTATAGGCCAAGGAGAGGGCGAATTACATGCATGCCGCACTATTCAGCTACATGGGGAAGTATGGTGCGCCGCGCCGTAGAGTAGGCGGCCGCCTTGACGGTCCTTGCCGCGATCTGGCCATCATGGCGTATCTTGTACCCGAACAGTGGTAGCTTCGAGGGTAGGAGCGCAGTGGATGGCCGTGATGTCCCCAGGCGGGCTCGAGGGGGTTGCCGACGTCGATCCATACGGGATACAGTGGCAGTCGTGGTGGCGTCCCATTCTCGCACGCCTCACAGCGCCGGAGCTGTTACCACAGTGCCCGGCGTGGGTTGTACGCGCGGGGGCGGCCGCCTGCAGTTAACAGTGGCAGGGATGGCACCCTGCCGGCCTAGCGTTACGACCTGGCCCTGTAAAGTCACGGGAAAGCATTTCGAGGGTGTGCCGGCCCCCCTTCGAGGGCTCGGCACGTCAGCCGTACGGGAGTAGGCGGCGCGGCGTCACGGGGCTGACACCGGCCACGTCGCATAGTCCCCCACAGTGGCGGGGATGGATTCCCTCCTAGGGAGTTGGTGCAACAGGACCGGGGCGTGAGTCCTAGGCGCATGATGGCACCGCCCCGCCGTTGTCAGAGCATTAAATGCCCGTACCCGTGTACGGGAACGGGCGTGCGCGTGCGGGGCGCCCTCAAGCGAGGCGGAGCCTGCTCGAGGTAGGCGTGGACCCTCGAGCGAGGCGGAGCCCGCTCGAGGTAGCGTACACACCCTCGAACGGGGCGGAGCCCGCTCGAGGGAGGTGTGTACCCTCGAGCGAGGCGGAGCCTGCTCGAGGGGACCTTTGAACGGGCCGCCTTGGTGGGCCGCGGGGGCTACCATTGCGTGGGTCGTGCCTCGTGGGTGCGCTTAAGCAAGATGCATTCAGCTTCGGTTTCTTATCAGGTTTTAAGTGGGGTTTTCCCATTTGTTTAAGGGGACCCTCAGGGCTGTCCCCGACAGTAGCCCCCGAGCATCTGCGGGTTTGCCAGTCAGGCTCCCGCAGATGCTGAAGCCTACTGATAGGACGTCCTTCCCCCTGGTTTGCAAATGCTTTCCGTGGGGCCGCGTCAGTGGACCCGCGGGTCTAGCCCCCGAAGCCCTGTAGGAGCGTGAGTGCTCCTGCAGGGGTTTTACCGCGGGATTTGGTCAGAGGGCGTGGTACATGTCTCAACCGGTGTCGGTGATGTCTCAGCCGGCTTCGGTGACGCACGTGCAGCTGGCACTATCCGCGGCCGGTGCAATCTAGGAGGTGTAGCCGTGCGTCAAGCCCCCGAGCCTGGGCCCGTTCGAGGCGATCGGGTAGAGCTCTACGACTTGTTTTTAACGCGCACTCGCCGCCCCTCCGCGGGACGGAGGGTGAGGTTTCCGCAACCCCCATCGATCGGGTCGCGGATTGCGGGTTCCTTGTTGAGCTTTTGGTGGGTGGTTCGAGTGGACGCCCATGCCCCGTTCGATAAGGGTAGGCTGCGCGGTCCGGAGACACGTCCATTAAAGCGCTTGCGTGGGTTTGCTAGGTGGGGCTCGGTCCCATTCGCTAGGGACCGAGGGCGCGGAAGCTCTCCCTCGGTGGGATCCCCCCGGCTAGCTGCCCTCGCTGGCTCTCGAACACGACATGTGGGGCACCCTCGAGCCGGCGGGCTCGAGGAACGGCTCGAACGCGCGTGCCCTCGTCGTCCCTGACTCTGGTGATCTGGGGCGCCTGTTCGAACCCGTCGAGGGTCAGGCTTCGAACCTCTGATCAGTAGGGCCGTGCGGGGTGGCAGCTAGGTGCCCCCGTCTTTGCATCTGCGGGTTTCGAGGGTCCCTGACCGTGTCAGCCCTCGAAACGCTGATCAGTAGGGTAGCGCGGGGTGGCAGCTAGGTGCCCCCGTCTTTGCATCTGCGGGTTTCGAGGGTCCCTGACCGTGCCAGCCCTCGAAACGCTGATCAGTAAAATAGTGCGGGGTGGTGGCTAGGCGCTCCCGTCTTTGCATCCGCAATTTTCGAGGGTCCCTGATCGTGTCGGCCCTCGAAACGCTGATCAGTAAAATAGTGCATCGGAGGTACCTGTGGTGCCTGTTTATTCCAAACGGGCCCCGAGGTTACCAGCCGATGTTTGCACCCTTTGAGGGTCAAATTTTTTCTGAGCCAGGGGCTCGCACCGCTCGAGGGTCTTCCTTACTTAGTAAGGGACCGGGCCATTTAATGCTCGCAGTCGTGGCTGCGGTTTCGCGCCGCGGGCGCGCCTTTTTAGGCACTTGCGGCCGCGCGCGTAGTGGGCGGCGTGGGCAGGCGGATGTGACCGCCTGCCACGGCCCTCCCGTTTCTACGCCGTGATGATGACCCGTGAGTGGTTGCGTGGCCGCCGCGGTCGTGGTGGGGCCCGCCCGTCTGCGAGAGAATATTCCTCCTGCAGTTAATGCGCGCGGGGCGCACGCTCCAGAGAACACGCCCGCGGCTTATAAATCCGACGAGAGGGGAAAACGGCGGTTTTTTACCTTAGCGTTCGCCATTCTCGCTCCTTGCGCCCAGCCCCCAAGCAGTTCTTGCCCAAGCAGCTTTCCGTCCTCGGAGCTCTTCTCCTCCTTCCTGTTCGTCGTCCCTCACCCCTTTGTCTTCCCTCATGGCGCCTCAACCGCCTCTCGTCATCGTCAACCCGTACGCGTGGGAGCGCTCGACGGTGACGCGGGCGGCCCCGAACCGGGCGGTGTCCGCCGGCCGGTGGCGGCGAACGAGGATGGCCGGCCGGCCGAGTGGATCATGCCGCCAGCCGGGGACCACGCGCCCAACCCTCCGAGTGGCTACGTGGTTAGCTTCATCCGCTTCCACGAGCGAGGCTTCGCGGCGCCAGCGAGTCGCTTCATGCGGGCGCTCTGCCACCACTACGGCGTGGAGCTTCACAACTTCGCGCCGAACGCGATCTCGCAGGCGGCCACATTCGTGGGCGTTTGCGAGGGTTATCTAGGGATCCCGGTGAACTGGGATCTCTGGATTCACCTCTTCCGCGCGGAGCTGTTCACGCAGCCGACGTCGGAGCAGAGGACCCGCCGCGCGGTGCGCGCCGGCGGCATGTCGCTCGCCTTGCGGGGTCAGCGCAAGGACGACTACATCCCATGCACCATGACGACCAACAACGCAGGCTGGGAGTGGGGGTGGTTCTACTTTCGCAACGACGAGCCCGGTCTCCCCCCCTACACCGGCCTGGTGCTCCGGGAGAAGCCCGACTCCTGGCATCACGGGGTGTCCCCGCCCTAGCACCGGGAGAGGGTGGACTCGCTTCTGGTTGCGCTGAGGAGTCTGGCGGGCATGGGGCTGACTGCGGGGGCCGTCCTTGCCTTCCTCCACCATCGGCGGGTCGTTCCCCTGATGGAGAGGCCGCTGCGCATCTTCGAGATGACCGAGATGGCGGACCCCATTGCGCCGGTGTTGACGGTTAATAGTTGTATCAAAGTTCGTTTAATGACTTGCAAGCGGACAAGTCTCCCGTCGTAGTCAAGGGACCCTTCTTCCCTCGAGTGGTGAACCCAAGATATCGAATCCGTGGAACAAATGTGTGACGCAAAACTTAATCTAATAAAGCCAAGTAACTCCAATCTTCGATAAAAGAAACCCTAATGCATCTAAGTAAAAGACACGAAACTAGTCTAATCTACTAAAGACCGAAGAAAACAAAGTAAGATTGGGTAGCCAAACCGATCTAGAGGGATCGGGGTAAGCCTTTTGTTGAAGTTCCAAGCAAGAGAAGAAGTAGCAAATCGAATCTTATAAGAAGCGTCTTTAAATCGTGGTTTCCCGTCCAAATCCGAAAACATCCGCCTTTCGGAACCCCCGTTCTGTCACAACGTATCCCTACTCATGCGGGGAGCTTAGGGCGAGTCAAAAGACAAGTCGAGATTCTTTCGGAAGATCCGGCGTGTACCTCTAGCCACCGCGGCTACAAGAACACCCTATGTAATCTATCTCGAGAATAGAATTGGAATAAGCAAAGCCGATCGAAAAACGAAATCTTCGAGGAAACACTTGATCGCTAGGAAAAGATTCAACTTGATAATTCAACTATAACAATGATACATACACAAGATCACCACTAGGATCCTTCCTTGATCTTGCTTCTAGCTCCGGGAACTCTGACGTGGTCTTCCGTGCAAGGTTCCCACGTCGGCTAGGGGAACCCTAGTCAACTAGCTCGACCCTCTCCTCTCTGAGATGGTGTCCCTCTCTTCTCTACTCCTCGGCGGCCGATGACAAATTGTATTATGCGTGGTCGTCGGTTAGGGGGCTATAAATAGCCCGATTGGCGGCTAGGGCAAAGGAGGGGGCAAATGGGCCCCGGATGGGCACGGGCCGACCGGACCGGGCCGGCCGGCTCGGGCCCATCCGGAGCCCGGCCCCGAGGCCTCCTTTGCTCTACGTCGGTTCCCTTGCTTCTCGGATGTTTCCCCCTTCGCATGTAGGTCCATGTCGTCGGTTTATCTCCGAATTGGACACAACTCCATGTCTTGCAAGATTCGGCTCTTTTACGGTCGGTCCTCGGAGTCCGTCGTCATCTCGGATCAAGTCCCCGGCTTCTTGGAGTTAAGTTTGCTTTGTTGCATGACTTATACGGGGCTTCAAGGTCTTGTCATGAGGTGCTTGATGAACTTATCCCGAAAGTCTTGCATTCAACACTAAAACCCCGCATAAACACTAAACTCCAAAACCGACATGCACACGTGAACTTGTTATACCACGGGGGGTTAGTATCAATGGATAAGGTATAAAACTCATGCCAACACCGAAGGTAAACTCATGGCTAGGTTGACGGATTTTCACCGTCAACATCTCCCCCATGCTTGAACCTTGCTCGTCCTCGAGTAAGCCTTTGATGGATATCATCATTGCCAAACAATGTTTAAACCTTGCACTTGATCATACATGAGAAAACATAATGCTCTCAAAATTTTAATTCATTAAAGTTCCATAATGTACTAGCCTTCATTTCTACGGAGGGTAGATTCTTATTAAGCTTATCCCACAAGTATTAACATGCTCACAAAGTTTAAATAGATCTCGAAATTTTTGAAATAAAGAACGAGATAAAGAAAAGCTAAACCAAGTTCACAAATTTAAATCATCTTGTATATTGCTCATGAACTCTCATCTTGCTTGTCTCTCAAGCCTATATATTCTACTCCTTTCCCTCTCATAACATATATGTGTGGTAGGCTTTATATGGAGCTTTGGGAAAGTTTAGTCCTAACAAGATTTTATAAATGAGGTGTTGTCAAAACAAGACAAGATTCTCATGGTCTTACCGGGACTCGTCAAAAAGGTCATTGGAAAATAATGTTAAACAAGGAGGGGAAAGAGAAAAATACACACACTTTAGATAAGTGGACATGTGCAAATGGCAAAGAGTGATCTCGAGGCACAAAGGAAGTCCTCGTTATCGGATTGCACATGGTCGGAAAATGAGGATGGATCTTTTAAACTTGAAGCCTTGAATGCACTCTTAGAGAACCGGGGAGTTCACTTTACGCATACTCATATTTTTTCTCTTCCTCATATTTCTCATTCTTTTCTTTCTTTCTTCCTTTCTTTCTTTCATTATATATATTATTATATTTTTTCTTTCTTCTTGTGAGACCTTCACCTTGGAAGTCACGTACATCGCCGAATTTTTTTTCTTTCATCATCATTTTTTTCTTTAAAATACCCCCCTTTGAACTCTAAAACTGCACCGTACCTACCTCCTCCCCCATGCTTAGACGTTGCTCGTCCTCGAGCAAAGAGGCGAAAAATAAGGTAGGTACCGGAAATATTTTTCCTTGGAGAGATACTTGAAATATTCAATGTCGGCACCGTCTTGCGATCTTCCTTGAATTGATGATCCATTCTCAACGATAGGTTGTGGTCAAGGAGGTAATCACAAAAGATGATATTTGGTTTAAGGGTGGATATCCGGCGAAGTTTGTGAGATCTCCAATGCGGGGATACACAATGCACGGATAAAAGGCTAGCAAAAAGATAGATACGCAAAAACGGAATGACCAACTTCTTAGTCTCGGGCCAGAGAAATCATGGCCTGCAATAACTCACTCAAAAATAAATCTTGTACAGTAAGGTTTATGCACTCAAATATATATAAGGCTTTGGATAGGTTGAGCAACACACAAGCAATATTTGTGACAAGGTTAGCGATATTTTTGAGCATAAAAGACATCTTTAATCTATTCATAACTTGAGAGCACATAAAACACTATGGGTCTTTATTTTAATCATAACCTCCGCTGAAAATTAAGCTAGCATTTAAATAAATTCAGATTTGTATTTTTAAGAGAGCACTAGCTTAAACATGCATAGATCAATTACAAAGATGAACAAAGCTGCAATTATAATCATATATCATCATGGCACAAATTTTTGTAACTTTTCCAATGATATAATCAAGGTGGTGTCTTTATTAATAATGATATCAAGTTGAAATACAAACTGAAAATAAACAAACATGCTTGCTGAAACTTAAATAAAAACAGAAAATACTACGCAAACACACATAAGCAAAAGCTGAAAATTACAGAGAAAAAGAAAAGAAAAGAAAACTAAAGTTCCTAAATCTTCTAGTCCTCCGCCGGTGGTTGATGTTGCTGATCTTGATAGTAATACCCTTGCTCATAATATGATTGGACATTCCCTCCGACGAATTGATTTGGCTCCACAAGGTGAAGGCGTCCTAGCTCAAAGGCAATATTTGCATTGCCCTCACCAAGTTGAGCTGCGTTAGCTTGGATGGCTGCGATGTTTTGGGCGTTTCTTGCAGCATACCCTCCAATTATGGCCATGCTTTGTTGTGGTTGGGGATGATGTGCGTAGGGCTCCGCGAAGTTAGCGTTGGGCACCACATAATTTGGTGGGGGTACCGGTGCACCACCCCCCATGCTTGCTCTTGTGGCCCTCCGTAATAACTTGGCGGAGGAGGGATCCCGCCGAATGGTTGCACATTGGGTTGTGCTCCACTCGCTTGTGCGGAGGATGTTCCCTCCTCTACGATTCTTCCTCTTTTGTTCTTCCTTGCGGGGACAAGGAGTCCCTCTTCCAACCAATCTTCTCTCCCTTCGGTGAAAAGCCTAAGCCTCTCATTGGGAAGGGGTAGGTTTACTATGGCCAAACGATAACCTCCTCTCTCATCTCCACTAATGTATTTGCCTTGCCGCAAATACTCAATACCGAGAGAGGTACCACGCAAAAGATGGTCGGGGTTTCTTGCGATCCCCGGCCGTAAGGAGAAGGATAACATGGAGAGGTAGCACCCCGAACTAATATTTCCCGCCCCCGATGTTGCTTCACAACACCAACGGTTGATCATAAGGTAAGAGGGGTCTATTGGCTGCCTGGCAATTAAAGCCGAGTAGAGCCAATTCAACTCCGTGTCGGTCACCTTTGTTTCCTTCATCCTCCCCAATACCCTCTTGCACATCCAAGAGTGAAATATCCGGATAATGGGGTTGCGGATGCAATTGCGTTGTTGATGGGCTTCTCCGGAGATCATATTCCAAAATCCCGCTAACATGCCGGGTGGCACGTCAACTTTCTCCGGAGCTCCCTTGTGGAATCCAAGTAGCTCCCTAACGTGCTTGTAGGGAACCACTTGTTGGACTCCCTCCAAACGGAATGACAAGCTTTGCACCCCATCATCAAGGATAGGTGCAATAGTCATTAAAATTTCCAAGGCGAACCCCAAGTGGGTGTCCACCTATACTCCATTGGAGAACTGCACCCATCCAAGGTGCCCCAACATATAGTATATGTCGGTGCCAAAACCCAAGGTGTAGAGTGCTTGGTCGTCGAACTCGACGTTGGGCACAAGCCTCTTCTCAAGATTAGAGAGCCTCTCCTCCTCCTCCAACGACAAGATGATGAAGCCGTACGAAGAGTATGTCGAGTGTAAGGAGGTGGCGCGGTTGAACGGGTCGATCGTCGTGGTGGCGCGGGCTGCTCCTCGGTGTGCCCACGAGGTTCGGTAAACCTCATGGACGTGCTTCTTGCAGCCCTCATACCACCAAGGAGGAGAGCATCGTTCCTCCTCGGTGGTGCCGTATCCGTCTCCATGCTCCGGGGAGACTCGGAAACCGAGTGCCTCCTCGAAGACGTGGTTGATGACGGCTTGGACGACGACGAACTCTTCTTCTTGGAGAAGAGACTTGTGGTTTTCTTCCACATGGTTGCTGCACTCTTTTCTTCAACTAAAACTCCGGGTTGCAACCGGTAACTAGGCACTAAAACTCTTTACTTCGGATGTGGACTTTGAGTGGATTAAGGATGTGGATTTTTTCTTGAGATATCAAGCTTGGGAAGGTTGGCTATGTCTACGGAGGTTTTGAGCACACAAACTTGAACACACAAACAAAGGAAGGAGAGGGAAGCTTGCTGCACGAGAAAACGGGAGCCGGGGGGCTCCTTATGTAGGGGAGGCCGACCGGCACGGGGGGCCTCGGTGCACCTCCCCGCCTCGTCTTTCTTCCAAGGCACGATCATTTCGCCTCTGCAACTTTCCTACCCGCGTGCTCCACGAGTTGCACCGCCCAAACACTCTTGTCCACTCCTTTTCTTGCATTATTGGTCATTCCACTTGATGCTCCATGCTTTGGGTCATGTCCATGCTCCCTAGCTCCACTTGCTTCACATGCCACCATGAAATTCCTGCAAAGTTGATGCTTGCTGCCCACCATGCTTGTCCTTTGCATGTGGAATTGGTGAAAGTTGATGAAAGGGAATCCAATGGTGCATGCATGATTAATTCAAACTAGATTGCCTCCATTAAGGTATGTTTAAGGTTAAGCACTGCTCTAATTCGAAATTTAAAATATTTTTCCGAGCCATGCAAGAGCTCAAACATAATTTTAGAGAAGTTTTTAAACCATTAAAAACAAATGTAAGTCGAAAATATTTTTTGACTACGTTGATTTCGGTCTCACCGGTATAGCTTGCCTTCATCGGTTGAGAGCAAACTTTTCCCGGCTTGATCATGGGGGCATAGGTTCAGGTTCTAATTTTGGCTAAATAAGAAAGATTTTGAATAAAACAAAATTAGAATAGGCTTAGAAAAATTCTAATCCTAGAGAAACCAAGGATAAATATTTTTAAACCAACCAAAAGTTTTGATTTCTAGGTTCACGCGAGTTCTACCACGTGCTGAATTTTATTAACACCTAAATATAAATCGTGGCTCTACTCGTGTGGTTTTAGCACGAAAAATAAGTCAAACTCAGCACCATAATGAGGGTGAAAAGTTGAGTTAGGTTCTGAAATTATTTGGTTGTGGTTTCTTGAAAAGAATCAAACAAACACATAGGAGGGTTCATGCAAAGGGTTTATGATAAAGCAAAATATTCAATCAAGAATTATGTCTCTAATATTGTTCAACCACTTCTAAGTCTAATGTCTTTGCGTAATAAAACTCAAAACTAAATTATTAAAAATACTCGAAAAACCTGGAATCGGGTTGTCCTCCCGGCGACTTATTCTTGACTCGACGAAACGGGTTGCCTCCCGCCTAGCGCTTCGTTTATAGTCTATAGCTAGACTTCTTCACTTGATTACTCCGGATCAACGCTCTTTGCGGGCGTTGCAATCTTGGGTACCCACTTCCGCACCATCTTGGGCACGGGCTTGTCTTCCGGCTTAGTCATTTTTTTTGGTCTTCACAGGCGGGTTCTCTTCCTTTGTCTTGACGGATGCAACACCTTTTTGATTTTCTTTACGTTCATTTTTTCGGCTCCTTCTTCTTTTTCAGCCCCTCCATTTGTTTTGGTTCTCCCTTCACTCCAATCATGTTGCATGCCTCGATTCTTGGACGGAACTTGAAGGAACTCCTTTCTCCATTGATATCGAACATGATCTCCCCCTTGCCAACATCAATAGTAGCTCCCACGGTCTTGAGGAAAGGCCTCCCTAGGATGAGCGGCGGCTTCTCCCTCTCTCCCATCTCGAGCACAACGAAGTTGACGGGGATGAAGTGGTGTCTGACCTTCACGGGTACATCTTCAGCAACGCCCAAGGGATAGCGAATGGAGTTGTTTCCCAACTCCAAACATATACCCGTAGGTTCCATTGGTAGGCGTAGCTTCTCAAACACATCCCTCGGCATGACGCTCACACTAGCTCCAAGGTCGCATAACGCCTTCTCGAAGTTGAAAGAACCAACCGAACATGGAATTGTGGGGCACCGGGGTCCTTTTGCTTCTCTAGCCCATTAGCAATAGCGGCACTACACTCCTCGGACATCTTAACATGATCTACCCCGAGTGTTCCTATCTCATATTTATTTGCAAGTATGTCTTTAAAGTAACGAGAATATGTAGGTACTTGTAGGGCATCTAGTAATGGCATGTTGATGCTAAGTCTACGCACAACTTCCACAAACTTCTCAAAGTGGTTGTCAAGTTTACCTCGGAAGAAGCGTGACTTGAGTTGCGGTATCCTCGTGTCTTCTTCCGGCATCTCAAATTCGGGTTCCTCGGTGACGATCCCCGTAACCTTCTCTTTAGCAACTCCTTCCACCTTGGTGGATGGTTTAAGCTTCCTTGCTCCCGTGGAACGTTGCAGATCTTCGGTCTCCTTGCCCGAACGTGTTTGAATGGCCTTCGCTGATTCGGGACTTTTGGGTTGTCACGGAAGCTTCCCTTCATCATTAGTGAGGCGCCCCGCAAGTTGTCCAACTTGCGTCTCGAGCATCTTCATCATGTTGAGCACTTGATGATTGGAACTTCCGACCTCCGTCACTTTGCTATCGATGTTCTCCAACACCTTGTCTATGGTCTTGAACTTGGTGACGGTGTCCTTATTGATCTTAGCTTGCTCATCCATGAACTCCTTCAATTGTATACGAAGCGGAACCACGTTAGGAATAGATGAGCTTGCATTAAATTGAGGCCTACCTTGCCCGTAGCGGAAGTTTGGCAATTCTCCCTTCCTCATGTAGTCGAGCACTTTTGCTTCCTCCGGACAATCTTTGCGGACATGGCCATACTCTCCACATTCTTCGCATGTGGACCTTGCTTCGGCGGCCTTCAAGTCTTGAGCCTCTTTCTTTTCCATCTCCATCTTCTCCAACCTCCTCATGAGCGAGTCGATCTTGCCTTCAAGTATGTTCTCCTTCTCCACTTGCAAGACTCCTTTGACGTTCCCCGTGGGTTGAACCGGATGTAGGCGCCGGATGACGCCCATGTGTCATTATCCGCGACCTTCTTGAATAGAGTGAAAGCTTCCGTCGGTGTAAGTTCGATGATGGATCCTCCCGCCGATGCATCGATGATCGTCCTTGACGCCATGGTGAGTCCTTGATAGAACTTTTGCACGAGGTCTTCCTTCGGGAACTTGTGATGTGGAATCGCCCCGGTGTACTCGTTGAAGCGCTCGAATGCCTCCGAGATAGTTTTCGTAGGATATTGAACAAAGGTGGCAATCTTATTACGCAAGCTTTGAGTTTTACCCGGTGAGTAGTATTCCTTCATGAAAGCCTTCATCAACGTGTTCCAATTTTGCACCGTCTCCGCCGGTTGAGAGTGGAACCATTGCAAAGCCTTCCCGAGTACTGAGAACGGAAAAAGGCTTGCCCTCATTTGATTCGGTGAAGGGTGAATGTTGCACCATGCGGATTGTTGAGGTCTTGATCTCGAACGGTCTTCCGATCTCCTCAAGGTTCAAGATTGGTAGGTCGATGATGTCTGGGGTGCATAGCTCCCCAATCTTGCGTTCTTGCGGTGGTTGGTCACCCATTGGTGGAAGTCGATTCTCTCGAGGACTTTGAGGTGGTGAATTCTTCGGAGATTCCTGCGATCCTTTGTCTTTCGACTCCGAATCTACAAAATCCAGCTTTTTAGCTTGATGTGCTTCGCATCTCCTTAGCTCGTAAAGTTTTTCCGGATCATCCACAAAATTATCGGGTTTGTTGGAGAGGTAGCCGTCCATCTCCTCGTTAGGGTTAGCAATAAACAAAGTATGCAAAAACTAGAAAGTAAAAACAAATCTATAAAAACTAGGGTTAGACAACTAGATTAGATGTATTTTTAGGATGATCAAAATTTAGTAGATGCAAAAAGAAAAAACAAAAAGAAAACTGAAAATTACAAAAAGGCAATAAAAAATCAAATCTTGATCACTTGTTCCCCGGCAACGGCGCTAGAAAAAGGGGCTTGTTGACGGTTAATAGTTGTATCAAAGTTCGTTTAATGACTTGCAAGCGAACAAGTCTCCCGTCGTAGTCAAGGGACCCTTCTTCCCTCGAGTGGTGAACCCAAGGTATCGAATCCGTGGAACAAATGTGTGACGCAAAACTTAATCTAATAAAGCCAAGTAACTTCAATCTTCGATAAAAGAAACCCTAATGCATCTAAGTAAAAGACACGAAACTAATCTAATCTACTAAAGACCGGAGAAAACAAAGTAAGATTGGGTAGATAAACCCATCTAGAGGGATCGGGGTAAGCCTTTTGTTGAAGTTCCAAGCAAGAGAAGAAGTAGCAAATCGAATCTTATAAGAAGCATCTTTAAATCGTGGTTTCCCATCCAAATCCGAAAACATCCACCTTTCGGAACCCCCGTTCTGTCACAACGTATCCCTACTCATGCGGGGAGCTTAGGGCGAGTCAAAAGACAAGTCGAGATTCCTTCGGAAGATCCGGCGTGTACCTCTAGCCACCGCGGCTACAAGAACACCCTATGTATCTATCTCGAGAATAGAATTGGAATAAGCAAAGCCGATCGAAAAACGAAATCTTCGAGGAAACACTTGATCGCTAGGAAAAGATTCAACTTGATAATTCAACTATAACAATAATACATACACAAGATCACCACCGGGATCCTTCCTTGATCTTGCTTCTAGCTCCGGTAACTCCGACGTGGTCTTCCGTGCAAGGTTCCCACGTCGGCTAGGGGAACCCTAGTCAACTAGCTCGACCCTCTCCTCTCCGAGATGGTGTCCCTCTCTTCTCTCGCTCCTCGGCGGACGATGACGAATTGTATTATGCGTGGCTCTCGGTTAGGGGGCTATAAATAGCCCGATTGGTGGCTAGGGCAAAGAGGGGGCAAATGGGCCCTGGATGGGCACAGGGCCGGCCGGCACGGGCCGGCCGGCACGGGCCCATCCGGAGCCCGGCCCCGAGGCCTCCTTTGCTCTATGTCGGTTCCCTTGCTTCTCGGATGTTTCCCCCTTCGCATGTAGGTCCATGTCGTCGGTTTCTCTCCGAATTGGACACAACTCCTTGTCTTGCAAGATTCGGCTCTTTTACGGTCGGGTCCTCGGAGTCCGTCGTCTTCTCGGATCAAGTCCCCGGCTTCTTGGAGTTAAGTTTGCTTCGTTGCATGACTTGTACGGGGCTTCGAGGTCTTGTCATGAGGTGCTTGATGAACTTATCCCGAAGTCTTGCATTCAACACTAAAACCCCGCATAAACACTAAACTCCAATACCGACATGCACACGTGAACTTGTTATACCACGGGGGGTTAGTACCAATGGATAAGGTATAAAACTCATGGCTAGGTTGACGGATTTTCACCGTCAACGGCTAGCGAGGTCGCGGATGCTTTGCGGGGCCCCCTCCCCGCGGGTCTACGCGGCTACCCGGGCGCGGAGCGCCGTCGACCCCAAGCTCGTGCGCAACGACCGATCCCTGTGGGATCTTGAGATGCTCCCCACCGGCAAGCTGGTGAGTGAAGTTCTTGGTTCCGTTTTTGACTTTGCCAATACCTCGGGTTGTTGACGCACTTTGATGCTTCGCTCGCAGCTGGTGCAGTTGAGCGCCGCGAAATCCGACCCGTCCACTCCCCGTTCTTGCGCGCTTGGTCGCGCGGCGCAGCAGCGAGAACGGGAGCGGGCGGCACGCAAGAAGGAGCACGCGACGCGACATCGGGAGCGTCGCGAGCGGAGGAACGAGGAGTACCGCCGCGCGAGTAGCGGGGGCTCTTCTCACCGAGGGACCGAGGAGTACTCGTCCTCGGACGAGGAGGAAGAAGAGGAAGAGGTCGGGGGGCGGGGGTCTCCCCGATAGGTGGGAGCTGCGCCCCCGTCGCGGAGCTAGCTCTCGCGGCAGGGAGGGCGACATTGCACGGGGCGCGTGCGGAGGCGCCCGCCGCCGGGCAATTGACAACGAGGGCGGCGCGGGCCGCGGTGGCACCGGTGCGCGCCCGGAGGCGCGCGCGGCGGATGCGCCGCGCGCGGGGCGGGGCCCGCGCGCATGGTGGAGATGGCCGGGGCGGCGCGGCGGCGGCCGCGCCGGCCGCGCCAGCGTCGTCGGCCGGGGCCTCGAGGAAGAGGAAGCACGCCTTCTCCTCTTCGAGGTGAGAGATTCATCCTTTCAGGAGGCTGCGTGTTAGATAAGCAGGGATCTGATGGTTTGCTCGTGCTTGCGCAGGGTGGTGCCGACCGTGCCTCCCCTCGCACCGGCCAAGGTGTTGAGGGCAGACGCGTCCATCCCCACCCGGCGGCGTTCATCGAGGGCGCCGCGGGCGGGGGCGAGTGCGGTGGCTGCGGTGGGCGAGAGCGCGCGGGGTGCGCGGGCGAGGCTTCGAGGCCGCGGCCGGTGGTTCCGCCCGCCGCGCTGCGGCCGGCGGCCGTCGAGGAGCCGGCCCGGCGCCGGTTGTGTTGGAGGCGCGGTGGCGGCGGCGGTCGCGGTGGCACCACCGGCGGCGTCGCGCCGTGGAGGGCCGGTGGCGCCCGCGGTTGCGAGACGCGGCGGAGGCGGTGGCCGCGGCGCGGCGGCGGGGAGCTCGCGGCCACGGAGGCGCGGGCGGAGGGGTCGGTGGAGGCGCGGCGAGGGGCACGCACCCGCCGGCGGCTCCCGGGCGATGGTGGTGGAGATCCCGGACGATGACTCCCCGCCGCCCGGGTGGGACCAGTGGGTGAGCTTCCCCACGCCGTCCCCCGAGTCCCAGGAGGGGGCTCTTGTGAGGCGACGGGACGGCCACATGGTGGCAGGAGGCCGAGGGCACGGTGCCGAGGCCTCTTCTTCCCCGCGCCGGCCGCTCCGCCCGGAGAGGGGCGCGTTGGCGATCCGCCCGCCTTCACCGACGCCCGGCGGGGAGCGGGGAGCCGTGGGGAGAGCTCCGCGACCACGGCGCCGCGCTTAACCGAGCGTTGAACAAGGCGGCGCGTGGATTCATGGTGGCCCCGCATGGCGCGTCTTCCGGGGTGAGGCGCGGTCTATTTTCTTTGATTTTTCGTCTTCACGCTCGATCCTTGCGGCGTGACGCTCACCCTGGTTTCCATCTGTTGGCGGCGGGGAGCTCGAGCACCGCGCCCGCGACAAATACGGCGCCATCGATCGGATGAGCGGCGAGCTCCGCCGGCTCGGGAGCGGTGCGACGCCTTCGATGCGCTCGCCGACGCCTTGAGGACCCCGGACGGTGGTTGTCGTTTCGGGGCGAGGCCCTACGCGACCGGCTCCAAGAGAACGAGAGGCGGGGCCGCGGCACACCCCTCCACCCTCGAGCGGGTTTGCACGGCCACGATCGACCGGGATGAGGCGCCGCGGCGGCGCGGGCGGTCCGGAGAGGATGCGCACGGCGGCCACCAACGGGGAGGCGGAGGTGACCACCGTCCGGGCGAGAACCGGGGGGTCCGTGCGTGGCTTCACGGAGGCGCGAGGGCCCGGCCACGGCCCGGGCCGAGGAGCGGGCGCGCGCGGCCGAGCGAGAGGGGCCAAGGAGGCCGACGAGGCGAAGGCCACCCTCGACGCCAAGGTTGCTTGCGCTCACGATCGCGGAGAACCGGCTCTGCAAGAGCGTACGGCCCGCCGGGGGGCGAGGGGCGCTCCGGCGGGAGCGGGCCGCTCTTGTCGACGCCGGTCGGCGCTCGGCGGGGAGCGTACCGCTTGCGAGGCGGCGCAAAAGTCGGCCGGAGGAGCGGAACGTCGAGTTCTCGAAGCTCGAGAGCGAGCGGTGGTGCTCGGCATCACGAGCGCGAGCCGGAGCGGACCCTCAAGGAGCGGAGCGACACCGTCAATAGCCTTCGGCGGGTGGTCGAGGCTGAGCGCCGCGCCCTCGAGGTGGAGAGGAAACAAGTCGAAGGTAAGTCACTGTTTGTCTTTTGTTTTGCTGATTTTCCCTTAGAGGGTTCATCCCCCTTTTCTGATTTCTCTCTTGATGGCAACGTTCAGGACTGCGCACTGCGCTGGGGCATGCGACCGACCGTGCCGAGGCGCTGCAGACCTCCTACAACTCCTCCGAGCGGAGCGCGCGTTGGAGGCTGCGCTGCGGCCCTCGAGACCCGCCGAGCCGTGGAGGAGGGCGAGGCGCGCGGGCGGGAGCTCGCTTTCCGGCCGCTGCGCGCCCTCGACGGGCACGTCACCGGGCGCATGCACCAGGCCCTGCACCTCGGCGTCCAAAAGGCCCTCGGAGTGGTGCGATCTCATTATGAGATCAACTTCGAGGCCGTGGAGGAGGGCTACATCGTCCCCGAGGGCGTCGAGGACGAGGTGGCGATGGAGCGCGTGGACGCGTTAGCCGCTGGCGCCGCCGAAGCGCTTGCCGAAGCCTTTGAGGAGTTTCTGTTCCCGGATGCCGCTGACGCCGATGCTCCGCCAGCCTGAAGATTGCCGGGCGCTAAGCCCTTTTTTGTTTATGTGTTAGTGTATGGGCCGTGTGGCCATGTAAATGGACAAATCGTTTTGTTTCAAACACTTGTGCAAGTGAAATGGTGTCCTTTACTTTATCACGCTTTTGTTTCTCCTTCTTCCTAAGTAAATTCTAGTTAGGGAAGTTCGATTTTCGCGAGCAGCCTGCTGGGCCGGAGGCAAGAGAGAAGGGCCGTATCCTCACGGAGGCGTAGGCTATCTCTGACTCGCGTGCCCTTTCCGCTAGGCTGCCTGCGCCCTGTTCGAGTTTTGCTCGAGGCCGAAGTGGAACCATACTTAGCGCGTGTGGGTTTTTTGCAAAAAAATGGGACCATTTTTTTTTTCGGGGGGGGGGGGGGGGATGCCCCCGTGTGCTCCGAGGGTAACTTGGGTTTCAGGGGAAAGCCGAGTTGCCCTTTTTATTGAACTGGTGATGTTTACATGGTCGTTGCCAACTGGGGTGTTGGGAACGTGATTTACAACAAAAGGCTTGGGAATCCTAGCTAAGGGTAGAAGCGACGTAGCTGTTGGATGTTCCAAGCGTTGGTGAGTTCTTCGCCGTCCTCGTTGGCTAGCTTCTATGTGTCGGGCTTGAGCACCTTCACCACGACGTAGGGTCCCTCCCACTGAGGTGATAGCTTGTGGCGTCCTCGGTTGTCTTGGCGTAGCCTTACGACCAAATCCCCCTCGCTGAAGTCCCACCGGCGTATCTTCCGTGCCTGGTAGCGCCTGAGGGACTGCTGGTATCTTGCGGAGTGCATTAAGGCCACGAGGTGCGCTTCATCCAGCTGGTCCAGTGAGTCCTCACGGGCTCGCTGGTTGGCGTCCTTGTCATAGCCTCGTACCCTGGGCGACCCATATTCTAAGTCCGTGGGGAGGACGGCCTCCACGCCATGGACTAGAAAAAACGGGGTGAACCTAGTGGCTCTGCTTGGGGTAGTCCTTGGGCTCTACACGACCTCAGGCAATTCCTGGAGCCATTTTCGACCGGACTTGTTCAGCTGATCGAAAATTCTGGGCTTAAGGTCTTGCAGGATCATGCCATTGGCACGTTCTATTTGACCGTTGGTCTGTGGGTGTGCCACAGCTGCCCAATCCACACGAATGTGGAATTTGTCGCAGAACTCCAGGAATTTCCTGCCCGTGAACTGGGACCTGTTGTCAGTGATGATGGAGTTTGGCACTCCGAAACGGTGGACGATGTCGGTGAAGAACGTCACCGCTTGCCCCGCCCTGAGATTCGTAATGGGGCGTACTTCTACCCACTTGGAAAACTTGTCAATTGCGACCAACAAGTGGGTGAAGCCCTCGGGCGCCTTTCGTAAGGGCCCGACGATGTCCAGCCCCCACACGGCGAAAGGCCACGTGATGGGGATGGTACGGGGACGTGAGCGGGGAAGGTTGGACTTGCGGGCGTAGAACGGCACCCTTCGCAGGTGCGCACGATCTCGCTGGCATCCACGACCGCGGTGGGCCAGTAAAAGCCTTGGCGGAACGCATTTCCTACGAGGGTGCGGGGCGCGGCGTGGTGGCCGCAGACGCCCGCGTGAATGTCACGGAGGAGCTCGCGCCCCTCGGGGATGGGCACGCATCGTTGCAGGATGCCAGAAGCGGCGCGATTGTACAGCTCGCCGTCGACGAGGGCAAAAGACTTGGCCATCCTGGCGATGCGCCTGGCCTCGGACCGGTCCGAGGGGAGCTCTCCTCGAGCCATCCAGGCGATATACTTGTCGCGCCAATCTGCCCTGATGGGGGCTGGCTCAACATCCATCACTTCCTTCGTCGGCGCCGTACCCCTCGAGGAGGGAGAGCACGTACGCCTCGTTCAAGGGGTCCTCATCCATGGGCTCTGCGCCCACTGGATTCGAGGGAGCCCCCGAGGGTTCCGTGTGGTTCGAGGGGTGCGGCTCGAGGGTGACGGAGGGCTGGGCGACATCTCGGGCAAAGACGTTCGAGGGGACGGTGATCCGCCCGGACGCGATCTTGGCCAGCTCGTCCGCCTCCTCGTTGTACCGGCGGGGCACATGATTCAGCTCGATGCCGTAGAACTTGTCCTCGAGGGCTTGCACGGCCTTGCAGTACGCTCCCATCTTGTCGTCGTGGCAGCTCGCGTTTTTCATGACTTGGTCAATCACGAGGTGGGAGTCCCCCCGCACGTTGAGGCGCTTGACGCCTATCTCGATTGCGATCTTGAGGCCGCAGAGAAGGGCCTCGTACTCAGCCATGGTTGTTCGACGTGGGGAAGTGGAGACGTACTGCGTACCGCATGTGCTCCCCGAGGGGCGACACGAAGAGCAGGCCCGCGCCCACCCCGGTCTTCATCACCGAGCCATCGAAATACGAGTCCGACGTGCGCACCGGATGCGCGGCGGCGGCCGATTGCGTGTCCGTCCACTCGGCGACGAAATCCGCCGGGATGCGGGACTTGATGGCCTTGCGCGGGGCGTAGGCGAGTGTCTCGCCCATCGGATCCACCGACCACTTGGCGATCACCCGCCCGCCGCGTCGGATTGCGGATGATCTCCCCCCGGCGGGGAAGGAGGAGACCACCGTGACGGGGGTGGGCCTCGAAGTAGTGGCGAAGCTTGCACCGCGCAAGGACCACCGCGTACGGCGGCCTTCGGACTTGAGGGTAGCGTGTCTTGGTGTCGGACAAGACTTTGCTGATGTAGTATACCGGCCGCTGGACCGGCAGGGCGTGCCTTTCCTCCGTGCGCTCTACCACGATTACAGCGCTGACTACCTGGGTGGTCGCGGCCACGTAGAGTTGCAGAGGTTCGCCGTCCTGCGGTGGTGTGAGGATCGGGGCGTGGGTCAATGATGCCTTCAGCTTGTCGAGCGCCTCCTGGGCCTCAGCGGTCCAGGAGAAGCGCTCGTGCTTCTTGAGAAGGCTGTAGAGGGGCAAGCCTTTTTCGCCGAGACGCGAGATGAAGCGGCTCAAGGCGGCAAGGCACCCCAGCACCTTTTGCACCCCTTTGAGGTCTCGAATTGGACCCATTCGCTCGAGGGCTGCAACCTTTTCGGGGTTGGCCTCGATGCCTCGCTGGGAGACTATGTATCCTAGGAGCATGCCTCGCGGCACACCAAAGATACATTTTTCGGGGTTCAATTTTACCCCGTTGGCCCGTAGGCAGCCGAACGCAATGTTGAGGTCGCCAACCAGGTCGTCCGCCTTCCTGGTTTTTACGACGATGTCGTCCACGTACGCCTCGACCGTTCGCTCGATGTGGTCTCCGAAAACATGCTGCATGCACCGCTGGTACGTTGCACTGCGTTCGGAGGCCGAACGGCATCGTGACGTAGCAAAACATCCCGAACGGCGTGATGAATGAAGTCGTGAGCTAGTCGGACTCTTTCATCTTGATTTGGTGGTACCCGGAGTAGGCATCAAGGAAGCAAAGTAACTCACACCCGGCAGTCGAATAAACAATTTGATCGATACGTGGCAAAGGAAAAGGAACTTTAGGACATGCTTTATTAAGACTGGTGTAGTCTATACACATCCTCCATTTCCCATTCTTTTTCTTTACTAGTACAGGATTGGCTAGCCACGTAGGGTGGAACACTTCCTTAATGAACCCGGCCTCGAGAAGCTTCCGCAGCTCCGCTCCGATCGCCCGCCGCCGCTCCTCGTCGAAGCGGCGGAGCCGTTGCTGCACGGCGCGGGAGTGAGGCAGGATGTCAAGGGAGTGCTCGGCGACCTCCCTCGGGATGCCTGGCATGTCCGAGGGGCTCCACGCGAAGATGTCGGCGTTGGCGCGGAGGAAGTCGACGAGCACCACTTACTATTTCGGGTCGAGGGTGGAACCGACCCTCAACGCCTTGCCCTCGGGGGCAGCAGGGTCGAGGGGCACCTCCTTGGTCTGCTCCGCGGCCTCGAAATTGCTGGCGTGCTTGGCGGTGGAGTCGAGGTCCTCGTTGACCATATTCTCCAAAGTGGTCACTAGCGCTTCATCCAGCGCCAATGCTTCCGCGTGCTCCACGCACTCGACGTCGCAGTCGAAGGCGTGCTCGATGGACGAGCCCACGGTGATGACGCCGTTTGGTCCCGGCATCTTCATTTTGAGGTAGGTGTAGTTGGGGACGGCCATGAACTTGACGTAGCAGGGCCGCCCAAGTATGGCGTGATAGGCGCCCCGGAACCCCACCACCTCGAAGGTGAGCATATCCTTTCGGAAATTGCTCGGAGTGCCGAACCAAACCGGCGCGGTCGATGCCGCCCGAGGGGCCGGACGCGCTTGCCGGCGCGACGCCATGGAACGACGTTGTCTTCGGGCCGTAGCCGGTCCAACCCGATCCCCGGCGGGCGCAGCGTGTGTGCGTAGAGGATGTTGAGGCTGCTGCCTCCATCCATCAGGACTTTTGAGAACCACGCGTTCCCAATGACTGGGTCGACCACCAGCGGGTACTGGCCCGGGTTAGGGATGCGGTTCGGATGATCTTCACGGCTGAAGGTGATGGCATCCTCCGACCAGTCGAGGAAGGAGGGAGGCGCCTTCTCCGCGGCGAGGACCTCGTGCCGCTCCCGCTTGCGCTGGCGGCTCGACATATCGACGGTCGGTCCCCCGAAGATGAGGAACACGTTCTCCACGACGGGGAAACCGCCGGCGTCGCCATCTCCTCCGTCCTTCTTGGCCTCCGCGTCTTTCGCGGCGGCGCGACCGTAGAACTTTTTGAGCATATCACACTGCTCGAGGGTGTGGTTCACCGGCGTCTTGTGATATGGACATGGCTTCTTCAGCATGTCGTCGAACACCCCCGGACCTCGAGGGGCCGGTCGAGGGCCCCGTCGAGCCGGGTCGACAGCAAGGGCCTCGGCGTCATCGCCGTCGCGTCCCTGCTCGCGCGCCTCGCGGCGCGGCGCTTCTTCCCTTTCTTGCCCCGCTTATCCTTCCGGTGGGGCTCCTTGGACTTGCTGCCCTCGGCGGGCATGTCATCCGAGCGCTTGCCCTTCTTGCCGTCGAAGATCGCCCCCCACGGCCTCTTCTCCCGAGGCGAAGCTAGTGGCGATGTCGAACGAGCTCGTTCGAGTCCGCCGGCGGGCCGCGCCCCAACTCGCGCACGAGGTCCCGGCACGTGGTGCCCTCGAGGAAGGCATGCACAATCTCGTATTGCGCCGGGCTTGGGAGCTCCGTGCGGCGCTTGGAGAAGCGCCGTATGAAGTCCCGGGGCGATTCGCCGGGCTTCGGGTGCGGGAGCGCGAGGTCCCAAGAGTTCCCGGGGCACACATACGTGCCCTAGAACTTGCCCACGAACGTGCGGACCAAGTCTTCCCGGTTATGGATTTGGTCGGCCGGCGGATGCTCGAGCCACGTCCGGCCGAATCGCCGAGGTGCGGGGGGGAGGTTGCGGATGATGACCTCGTCGGCCGGTGGCCCCGCCCGGTGGCATGTGAGGCGGTAGTCGTTATGCCACACACGGGGATCCGTTTCCCCGTTGTACTTGACGATGGTCGTCGGCTGGCGGAAGCGCTGGGGGAAGGCCGCCGCGCGGATCTCCCGCCCGAACACACGGGTCCCCGGGGGTTCCGGTGTCGGCGAGCGGTCTTCACCGGCCGTCGTAGCATCCACCCCGCCGAGGGTGGTAACCTACCGCCGCTCGCGCATCCGCTTTGCTCGTCCGCCGAGCATTGATGACGTTGCGGGCGTCGCCATCTCGTGCCCTGCGCGTGTCGAGGAGCCGTTCTTTAGCCGGCGTGCGTCCTGGGTTGGCGGGTTGTTCCGCCGCTCCGCCCGCGTGGACCGAGGGTTCGCCCCCCTGCGCGCCCCCATCTCCCCGCGCGTCCCCCTGCTGACGGATGCGGGACACCGAGCTCTCGGCCTGTTGGACGGCCGCCTGCTCGATGAGGGCCTACACCTCACGGTGCAGGTTTCGCGCCTCGAACGTCGAGGGGGCTGGCATGGCCCACAGCAGCGTCGCGGCGGCAATAAGCTTTCGGCTCGCTCGCGGAGGCGTGTCGGGGTTGTCGACGTTGAAATCGGCGTTGATGCGGTCGCGGGCTCGTATGCCCGGCTCCGCGCGCGCGCTCGCCGCGCGCGAGGCTTCCCCCCGCCATAGAGGCACGGAGCAACCGCACCGCCCCCGTACTCCTCCGCCGGCCTGGCTTCGAGTTCGCGGGCTTGGGCTAGGCCGCGCGTCGATGTCGGCCCCCACGGGGGTGCTCGGTCCCGGCCGCCGGGCGCGGAGCAATCCCTGGGGCGGGTGTAACTTCCCCGTCGCCGGCGCCCGCCACGCGGTGGCGTTTGCTGGGTCGTTGGCGATGACGACGCAGCATTCCCGCGCGGGGGTCGTAGCTCCCGGTGCCGGAGTCGTCGGAGCAACCAAACCAGTAGTCTGTGGCGTCAAGAAAACACCTGAACATAACGGGTCCCGGCACGCCGAAAAGTCCCACTCCGCGTACCCGTGCGGGTTGGCGGGTGGCAACGCATCAAGGGGAACCTAGCGACGACTCATCGCCGGCGGAGGCGCTAGGGTCCCCGGCGACGAAGACGTGACGGCCGGGGGGAACCTGCGCATCGTGGTGTTGACGTTGGCGTTGTAGGCCGCCGTGGCGCCGCGCGGACCGATGGGGAAGCGCGGTCCCGAGACCGCGCGTTCCCCCGCCGGGCGGCGGCCGTGGTGCCGACGGCGCGCCATGTTGGGAGGCGGCGCATTCGGCTTGCCGCCGCTCCGACCGCGCCCGGTGTGAGCGCCGGCGGAGCGGGCGTTTGCGTCGTGGCGACGCGCGCGGCGGCGGCCGGGGCGGACCCGGCTTGTCGCCGCGCACGGAGCTCCTCACGGTTGGTGAGGCGCATCGAGTAGCCGTTCCCCGTGGCTCCGAAAATCGGGCTCCCGAACCGGATTTCAAACCCGGCGGGGAGGGGGGTCCGAGCTGCCCATGGAGTAGCGCATACCGCGGTACTCGGTGCGGATCACCATGGAGGGAGTTGACGGTGGATTGACCTTAGGCGCTCGCTTGCCCCACGGTGGGCGCCAACTGTCGGTGCGGAATGTGGTCCCGACACTAACCAGTAATAAGCGCCAAGGTCTATCCCTCAATGGTCGATGCCAAGCAATCGGAGACGAGTTTTATCCCCGGTTCCGGCCGGGGGGGGGGGGGGGGGCGGGGCGTACGTCCAGCAGTGGTGTGCTCGGGGCACTATATTGCTCGGCACGGGGGTGCCTGTAGTGGGGCAGCTACAAGCAAGGCGGGAGAGGGGGCGTGGCCTCCAAGTCCCTGGTGAAGTGGCTGAAGATGTTGTGAGAGAATTGGGGAATGCGTGTGTGGGATGTCGTATGTTGTCTGTTGTTGTGCCTTGTCTTGTCCCCTGCGGCGAGGGAGTTCGCCTTCCTTTTATAGGCCAAGGAGAGGGCGAATTACATGCATGCGTACTATTCGGCCACATGGGGAAGTATGGTGCGCCGCGCCGTAGAGTAGGCGGCCGCCTTGACGGTCCTTGCCGCGATCCGGCCATCATGGAGTATCTTGTACCCGAACAAAGTGGTAGCTTCGAGGGTAGGAGCACGGTGGATGGCCGTGATGTCCCCAGGCGGGCTCGAGGGGGTTGCCGACGTCGATCCGTACGGGATACAGTGGCAGTCGTGGTGGCGTCCCGTTCTCGCACGCCTCACGGCGCGGCGGGCCGTTACCACGCACCCGGCGTGGGGTTGTACGCGCGGGGGCGGCCGCCTGCAGTTAACAGTGGCAGGGATGGCGCCCCACCGGCCTAGCGTTACGACCTGGCCCTGTAAAGTCACGGGAAAGCATTTCGAGGGTCTGCCGGCCCCCTTCGAGGGCTCGGCACGTTAGCCGTATGGGAGTAGGCGGCGCGGCGTCACGGGGCTGACACCGGCCACGTCGCATAGTCCCCCACAGTGGCGGGGATGGGTTCCCTCCTAGGGAGTTGGTGCAACAGGACCGGGGCGTGAGTCCCGGGCGCATGATGACGCCGCCCCCGCCGTTGTCAGAGCATTAAATGCCTGTACCCGTGTACGGGAACGGGCGTGCGCGTGCGGGGCACCCTCGAGCGAGGCGGAGCCTGCTCGAGGTAGGCGTGGACCCTCGAGCGAGGCGGAGCCCGCTCGAGGTAAGCGTACACCCTCAAACGGGGCGGATCCCGCTCGAGGGAGGCGTGTGCACTCGAGCGGGGCGGAGCCCGCTCGAGGGAGGTGTGTACCCTCGAGCGAGGCGGAGCCTGCTCGAGGGGACCTTTGAACGGGCCGCCTTGGTCGGCCGCGGGGGCTACCGCGGCGTGGGCCGTGCCCTGTGTGCGCGCTTAAGCAAGATGCATTCAGCTTCGGTTTCTTTTCAGGTTTTAAGTGGGGTTTTCCCATTTGTTTAAGGGGACCCTCAGGGCTGTCCCCGACAATAGGGAACCTCCATCAAAGAGAATGCTATTTGTGTGACACCAAATTGCCCAGCTGACAATAAGGACTACCTCTCTGAAGAAAGATCTACCAAACTCTTGTCTAGCTTTAAGCACCATGAGTCGAAACGCAAGGTTGGTGTCCCAGTAGATCCAGCAGGCCTGACTGAAGGGGTAGTTGAAAATCAATTGGACGACGATGAATTTTCCCAAAACGGTGGACGGCACCGGTGCAAGGAAGACGAAGGGTAGAGACCTAGTGTCGTACTTCATTATAATTTTGTTTTATGTTGACTGATCAGGGGAACCATTATTAGACCCTCATTCGCTGTGGGTTCAATTCTCATTTCTAGCTTCTTTCCTTTTTCACACATATCTGCTACGTCTTTCTTTGATGCATCATTTTCCCCTTCGGGACAGTGGGTACGAGGGAGATGAAATGGGTGGGGGAATATTTCACATACATATGAAAGTAGAAGTGGTACTAAAAACAATATTTCTTTTGTCATTTTAATTTTTTTGTTAAAACACTATGTCTATACTGGGTTCGAAAAAACGTTGGTTAATAAAAATAATATTATTACACATTTTTGACAAAAGAGTCAATATAAAAAATCAAACAATAATATAAATATACATTTCCATGGAAAAGATAATATCATTACATTTTTTGCCAAAAATAATGCATACAAAACGAAATCTTTCATCTTGAAGAAAAGGAACAACTCGGTGAAATCCTGAAAAACAAAAATAATAAATGCTATATAAGTGTTTGAAATAAAATAATAGCAAACCTATAAACATGACACTAATCCATTTGATGAACAAAAAAGTGGGTTTATAACTATTAAGAAACCATTTCTTGGATCATTTTTAAAACTTTGAACTCCAAAAATTTGGAGAACTTTGTACTAGAACTTTTAAAAACTTTATACTCTTAGACCTAATACTTTATAATAAAAAAACTATGTACTCCAGTATAAAATTTGAACCGGAGGTAGGAACATTTTTCCTTTCGTAGTACTCAATGAACTCACCTTGACAAAAACTTGCTACTTCTCATGCACTTCATGGCCTTTAATGCCCATCCACTTGCTGATGGATAATCTAACATAGAAGGGATTGTATATGGCAATTGCTTCATAAAAAGTAAGCAACTTAAAATTGTATATGCAATTGACTTGCAGGTTCTATATATAGACATGACTTAAAAATAAAATATGAAAACTTTTGAAAAATTATATCCAGAGCTTTGTAAATTCTCAATCTCGAACATAAATTTAAAAACGTCATATTAGAATTATTAAAAACTTATAAAGCATGTGCACAAAGCTTTATAATTTTAAACATTGCATTCAAAAATTTTAAGGACTTTATACCAGTACTAGTAAAAACTATGAGCTTCATGCTCCTAGCTTAAATCTTTGTAATTCTGAACTTTGCGCTATAAATTCTGGAACTTCGTACTAACATATTCAAAACTTTGTACTATCAAATATAGAAATCGTAAAAGTTTTATACATATCTCTATAATAGGTTGTCGGAAAATATTGAGTAGACAATGAAAAACTTTTGACTCCTATGTGCATAACATTCTAGAATCGTACATATACAATGTTTACATGTGTAAGTGGAAAAATTTCAATTGCATGATTTAAAACTTTCTAGAAATTATTCAAAAACTTTGCATGCCCTTATATTTAAAATAGTACAAATATATATCAATTAGAAACCTTTGAGGGAACTAGGTTTGAATTCACATGTGAAAAACTTTGTTCATAAAACATAAATAGCTTTGATATATTTTATTCAAAAACTTCCTATGTCTCAAATCTCAACCTTTGAAGCTACATGCTAAAAACTACGAACCCACTACTTGAAAACTTTGAATGCATATATACATAACTCGAATATAAAACTAATTTCAAAATAATCAACACAAAAATAATGTTTGTATCAAAGTCATAATATAAAAAACTTTGAACCTCTCAATTCACAACTTTAAATTGGGATAGATGTTGCATGGCTTTAACATTTCATAATAGTATGCTGAATATTATATACTTTCTTCTCGATTTTACACTCCACTTGCTCGGATCCTGTCACACCAATATAAACAACAGTCTACGTAAAAAAGGACCTTACACAAAATCAAAATAAAACTGTTAAAAAGTGACAGTGAAGAAAATTATTTGGGAATGGGATGTTTCTAACTTTGTACCTTGAAAAAAAAGGATTACTACAGTCGCATTTCAAGCTTTACATCACACTGAGTGAAAACTTTGTTACTATGTTATTTTCAAAATATGTTCTCTAAACAAGAAAGCCTACTGCTACAATACTTAAAAACACTACTGGTCCTAGAAAAAATGCTAAAAGGCTTTGTACTGTAGAATTAGAAAATTTATATTGTAGGATTATTAACGTTGCGCTCTATAATTAGGAACTTTATAATATACGTTATTAACTTTCCTCTATAGAATTAGGAACGTTATACTATCACATTTACTTTACACTCTAGAATTTAAAAGTTTATACAGTAGCGTCATTATCTTTGTGCTTTAGAACTATGAACTATATATAGTAGCATTATTAACTTTGTGCTCCTAACCATAGAGCTATGACCCACATTGGAGATCAACACATCTCTCTTCCTTTGTCGATTCGATTCGCTTAGTACTACAAGATTATGAGCACGTCACGTCGCATAGTCCTCGATCATGCCCACATTGGAGATCAACACATCCCTTCTTTTGTCGATTTGATTCTTAGTACTACAAGATTATGAGCATGTCACGTTGAATACTCTTCGATCATGCCCACATTCGAGATCAACACATCCCTTCCTTCGTCGATTCGATTGGCTTAGTAATACATGATCATGAGCACGTAATGTTGCATACTCCTCGATCATGCCCACATTGGAGATCAACACATACCTTCCTTCATCGATTCAATTCGCCTAGTACTACATGATCATGAACACGTCACATATGCATACTACTCGATCATGCCCACATTGGAGATCAGCACATCCCTTCGTTCGTCAATTCGATTCGCCTAGTACTACATGATGATGAGCACATCGCGTTGCATACTACTTGATCATGCCCACATTGGAGATCAACACATCCCTTCCTTCATCGACTCGATTCGCCTAGTACTACATGATCATGAGCACGTCACATTGCATACTACTCGATCATGCCCACATTGGAGATCAACACATCCCTTCCTTCGTCGATTCGATTCGCCTAGTACTACATGATCATGAACATGTCACATTGCATACTACTCGATCATGCCCACATTGGAGATCAACACATCCCTTCCTTCGTCGATTCGATTCGCCTAGTACTACATGATCATGAGCACGTCACGTTGCATACTACTCAATCATGCCCACATTGGAGAGGATAAAAAATGGAGTTTTTTTCTAACCTACCATTCACGTAGCCCAACAGGACGTTCCGTTGTTTTATAATACAACGTACCGGATAATCGGTCAACCCCATGCGCGATCGTATATTTTGTATAAGTCGCAACCAGAAGTTCCGGTGCTACATAATACAATGGACCGGATAGTAGGCACCTACGGCAGGTTTAATATTCACGAAAGTACACTTCAACTACATATAAATCATAAGGTCCACATGATTTCAGTTCGGATCGACTTAAATATTTACTGATTTGATATCCTAGTCGTTGTCACTTTCATCGGCAACATTTTCATCTTCATCGACGTATTGCCATAGAGTGTCATCGTCCTCGTCTTCAGAATTGAATCCATCCACATCAGACAGCTCCTGCTGGTGAATGGAGTCAACTTCAGCGGCTGCAACCATAGTCTCCTCGCTAGTAATAGGCACCGGAACCTCCGAACCATCACTGAGACCATCATCAAGTATAACATCATGCAAGGTTTGGTCAATTTCATCATCTTGATATGCAAGTACCATGCCAGTGGGAGTTATGTCCTCCGATCCTCATTTTCATTATAGCTCCACAAATGCCTGTGCTCAAATTTTTGCACCAATCTCCTTGGGTGTTGTAGTAGGGTGTCTGGCAAGTAAAAGACCTTTGTTGCATGTTCAGCAAGAATGTAGGGATCATCTTGGTACCAGTAATCTCCAGTATTGACGCTTATGAAGTAACCATCATTTCTTTTCGGTTCCTTCTTGGTCCCTTCTAGATCATACCAGTCAAACCTGAAATAAAACAACAGTTCGATCTCTGCCAAGCCCTGAGTTGTACCGCAGCCCAATAATGTTTCTTAGTGAACCATAAAACTCAATTTCTGCAATGTCTTTATGTGATCCTGTAGTCATGATTCCACTGTTCTCTGTCTTCCTATTTGCCTCTCGGGCCTTGGTGTGGTACCGGACACCGCCTACAATACATGCTGTATAAGTTTTTGCTCGCTGGTCTGGTTCAGCTAATAATGCATATATGTTGTCGTTGCTCACTAGATTGTTTGTAATCTATACAGAAGAGCCATAGTTTTTTTAATATAGTCCCGTGTAAAGGTCCTCACTAGGTAATATAAGGTAGCTACCAAACAAAAAAAATGTAACATGCGATCTAAACCAGTGCCGAAAATTCTGTAACAATTCGACGATCAATATCCTCGTCCGACGCACCTTTCGCTTTTAATTCATTATTGAACACTTTCCAAAGCAGTACTTTCTCAAAGTTAGAACGAAATAATTGTAGCTCTATCATTGCAATGGTTATTTACTTACTCGATATTTCACCTCTTCACAATTATTTAGCACACACCAAACCACCTTGTCGTACTTTGACCCAATCCAACAAGTGGTCCCTGCTCCAAGTACTTGAACATTCACTACTAGATTTTCCCCCTAAAGCAACGCACAAAATGTGTTGCAATATGCCATATTTGGTTGCAATAGACACAATTGCAACCAAATTGTTCCGTGGACCGTGGGCTGCGAAAAGCCGCGTTGCATTAGGTTATTGCGACGTTGTCCATCTAGTGGTTGCCAAAGTTTTTTTGTTGCAACGTAACGCAACGTTGCAATTAGGTTTTTTTACAACGCTTGTTCTGGTTGCAAAGTGTACTATTGCGACGCATCTGGGGTGTTGCCAAAGGTGCAATTGCAACGTTTCTGTTTCGTTGCAAGTTATAGTATTGCTACGCACTGTCTTTGGTTGCTATTGGTTGAACCTCGGTCTATTACCACGAAAGTAATTTGGTTGGAATATGTAGTATTGTCCGATGCCACGAAATTGGTTAGTTGCTATAGGTGGTCTCCTCTATTGCCACAAAAGTTGATTTCGATGTGATAGGTAGCATTGTCCGATGCCACGATATTGGTTACGTTGCTATAGGTGGTATCCTCTATTGCCACGTAATTTGATTGGTTGTAATATGTGGTCCTCTATTATTGCTTCGACATTTGGTTGGTTGCCATAAGTTAAAGTCTTTATTACAACGTTTCTATTAGGGTTGCTACAAGTGCACTATCTATGGCCACGTAATTTGATTGGTTGTAATATGTGGTCCTCTATTATTGCTTCGACATTTGGTTGGTTGCCATAAGTTAAAGTCTTTATTACAACGTTTCTATTAGGGTTGCTCTTAGAGCACTATCTATTGCCACGCTCATTTTGTGTTGCTACAAGTTGAACTTCTTATTACCACGTTCCTATTTAGGGTTGCTTCAAGTACACCATACTATTGCCACGTTCCCTTTGTGTTGCTACAAGTTGAATTTCTTATTACCACGTTCGTATTAGGGGTGCTACAAGTGCACCTTACTATTGCCACGCTACTTTTGGCAACGAAAAACACCGATGTATTCTCGCCACGCTCATTTATGTAGCAGCAGTAATTGCAGCATTAATTAACATCGCAGATAAATATAACAATGCATCTATAGTTAATTAACCAACATTGAACCATCCACCGAGTTAATTACATGACTCATGAAGTACTTAAATACCGAAAAGTTTGGCACATGGACATTGTTTCAACACATAGTAGACAAATTTGCTAGGACATGAAGAACTTGGTCGCCAATTGTTACTTGGAGATGATCCCAACACTTGATCAGCAAAGGGGGATTCAATGCAAGGAGGTGTCATCACCCGTAAAGAATCAACAAAATTTTTAAGCTAGCATCAATTAATCTCTAATATTGGAATTTGTGAAACAACAACATATAGCAAACCAAAGATTGATTGTGATTCATAAAAATAGCATAATGACATCAAATAATTACCACAACCATAAACACACTTTGACAAATTGAAACATGAATTACATTCACAGCAGTAAGAGTTGTTGAAAAAAGCTTCACCTCTTGTCTTTTTGGTGCTTTGTCGTCTCCTTTGTGCAACTTGTACCCGTAGTCCGTTGAGAAGAAATTTGTCTAACGGTGGATTGAGTTTCGTGATTGTTAACACCACCTTTAGTGCTTCGGTTTTGCGAAATACTTGTTTTCGAGCTTCTTCGCATTCCTTCTCCTATGAACCAATCATTTGGAAGGACAAGATTAGGCGTAATTTCATCGAAGAATCGATGATATGTACTAGTAAAAAGTTGTGAATTCGAGAACAACCCGAGTACACGAGAGCACATTCCTCGGAGTCCGGTTGTACATTCCCGCATGTAGGAATTGATGGTTCCGCCGCCACGTTGTCCGCGGATTCAGCGACAAGGTTGTTTTGCCGGGTGATTGATGCAACCGCCGCTTCGTCGGCAGATTCGATGACATTGTTGCTTGGGCATGGTTGTACGGATATTGGCCGGTCAACCTACCAAAGGATACAAACATTCATATATAGAACCCAAGGAAAGAAACGCATTCATGCAAATAGCTTGACCCGCACTCGTGGAACTTGTGATCGTCCATTTGATGCTTGCGCATTGATAGGAACTCTTGCCTAAGTCGTTGTAGTTCCGCCTCGCCTTCTCTTTTCACTTTCTTCAAGTTGGCGTGCATGTTCTCTCCTTTCTCGCTTCCCTTTCTTCTTCCCATCCCGACATTTTTTCTTGTAGCCGCCCAAATGCGTCCATGAGCTCGACGTGTTCCTCATGCCGTAGCTCTTCCCTACGAATTTGTTCCTCGCGCTCCGCATTGAGCACCGCCTTCTAGTTGGGTTTTTTGCCGTGTACCCGTTTCCATGCAACTTGGTTGATTTGCACTTCGTGACTCATTTGTAGGCTTTTTGGAACATCTCGTTTTTTTCCTTTTGGGAAACAAAGTTGTTGTCCGCATTTGATTCCGCCTCAAGCAATAACGCCGCTTGCGTGTCCTAACATTTGCAAGGCACGGTGGAGGAGTTAGTTGAACAAGAGATTGGTTGCATTCTATAGTTGCATAAGCCTATGTATAGTAATGTATGTACTAATTCATTGAGAACTCACATAGACATTTTTAGATTGTTCGTCCGTCCAAGACCCCCGGTTAGTGTGAGTTATCCACCAAAGTTCCATATCATTCGGCTCTTCACCGCTTCGGGTCTCTCTCGTTATGCCAAGAAAATAACAAATTAATGTTCTTCATCCCGCAAGACAGATTGGAGATGTGCTTGTCCAGCTTATTACCTTCTCATAGCCGCGCCGAGAATAAGGCTTAGCGCCCGACAAATGTCTTGTCATTTGTTGGCATCGAATCGCGTAATTTTGTGTGCTCCTTTCCTATACAATGAAAAGTTATGAACAAAAATCTTAAAGACTCGTACATCGCCATTTGAATGAAAAATGTAGTGGTCGAAATCGTAATTAACAATGTGGAACAAACCTTGAATTTAGCAAGATCGAAATACTTCAACAGATAGTGCCATTCAACAATATCTAATTCGTAGGCTTATGTAACATTCTCTCGGTGGTAGCCGTTGTATGTCTTGGCCGTAGCACCGAAAGTTGAACGCCATCCTTTGTAACGCTCCCTAGCAATGGCCCATATCTTTTCCCTTGATTCAAAGATTATCCTCCATGTCCCACTTTGCTCGTTATATAATCACAATAGCATTCAAATATTGTGTGAGTTTATATGTTAGTTTTTATTTGAATTGTACCGAAAAGCAAAGTCTATTATTACCAATACATCGCTTGCTATTGCGTTTTTGACTTCTTCCCTAACATTTTTCCATGATTTCACTCCAATGATAGGAGCCCTTTTCCTTGTATACATGACCACTTCATCAACGAATGAGCGGTAGTTATCACCTACCGGTCCTCCATGTTTAGAGAATTGAATGTCTAACTGCGCGCTTGCCCGCCTTGATTCTCTTGGCGATTACCGTCAATGCTCTTACGGACCGCGTCCTCTTTTCTTAACTTTTTGGGAGCCTATTCCATGCGAACAACATGCATGTGATAATACCCACAAAATAACCGTATGCACAGACAGTAATTTCTATGGAACACATGTTACCGCATCCTTGCTCGTGTTGTTTCCAACGCCGAGCATGAGATGGAGGCCGCACCGCAGTGTGTTGGGTTCATTTCATTCCCGTGTTGCAAAATGAAGGTGGGGTCCACGTACCGTTCGCAGAATTTAGTGGCATATGATGACCGATCATATTTTGTAGTATGACAAAAAATGGTAATTTGCTTGCAAATTAGGAGAGGGATATTACCGATGTCTTCAAGCGAGTCCCCGCAACATTCAGTATTCTCTCGTATGTATCGATTGTGTCATCCCCGAAAATGTCTTTTAATTCCGAAATATAATCCATAATTAATTTCATTCATGTGACCGAACATGCAAATTCGGAGTATAAGTACACAAATATTTGGTCAAGCATATCTTACCCAAGGCTTTCTTCTCTTGATGCAAATCGCCTAGCCAAAGTTTGTATTCATCTAAGTCACATTCTTCTACTTCTTCTTCATCATCGCATTTATGTAAGCACTTTTGGATTTCAAAGGTGTTATGGCCATGGTATGGTTTCTAGGTATTGGCTCTCCGGAGACAACTAATCCGATCACCATCTCCTCCTCGTGAATCTGTTTCATTCTTTCTACGTCGACGTCGTAGTCGATCTCGGTGAGTGTTGCTTCCGCAAAGAGAGTCGGAATTCTAGTCTTGTAGTAAACAATGTCCCTCATCCCGTACCCCGCTTTTTGTTTCGTGTTGTTTATGGTTTGTAGGGTGATTTGTGAACCACGAGGGTGACAAGTATGTGTTGTATCCGGCTCCCCATCTATACCCTTCTCAATCATATATACGGTCCAAGATCGATCATCTAATGATCCGCGCATTCATTTCGATGTCATATCAATAACATGTGAAGAAATTTGGTGTGCAAATCGCGTGATCAAATGCATGAAATCTAGGGTACCAAAGTGCGTGCACGGATGCATGAGATGTTGGATGCGTACGAACGAGGGGAAAGATGGAACCACGATACAACCGTACCCGGCCCTCGGCCGTCTCGTCCCGAGATGAAGGTAAAACATCGTGTCCGCACCTATGTCCACGTCGACGCGTGCTTCATCGTCGCCCGAAGGTGATGATGACCCAAAGAGAGCCCCCGTCGCCCTAGGCCTAGGGGCCATGGTGGCGGTAGGTTCACCAATCGCCGCACCATGGGTTGTGAACATTCTAGGTAGCATGGCCGACGACGGTGTGCGCTGCGCTTCGCAGGACGTAGGGGTCACCCTTGCCGCTCCCTCGACGACGGCATCCTCGTGTACGCGCGGCGAGAAGCGCTTGGCGGCGGCGGCGGCGGTAGTCGTATCGTCTACCCGGCCCCTAACTGACCGAGTTGTAGATTTGTTTTGCGAGGGGATTCAGGAGGGAAAGTAAAGACGCGCGACTTTTTACTCTTGTAACCCGGCGTGGTGGCCCCAGTCATGGTTGCGCGGTAGTTTGGGCGAAAGTTAAATAATTCGGATGGGAAAAACTGGCGCCACATTCCAAATCGCTGGCTACCCATTTTTTCTGAACGTTTGGCGTATTTGAGGGATGCATTTTGGTGTGGCCACCGACGGTGGGTCCCACAAAGTTTACTTCTTGTTTACCACAAAGTTATTGTATATTGGTTACACATTTTTTGATGTGGTCGCAGTAAATTTACGAATGTCATATTTGTATAAACTTTAGCAGACTACCATAAACCCTTTATCGCATTTGTACCGTAGTAAAATGCATCACACAAATATGTGTAACAAACATAAAGATCGGGTAGCAATCGGTAAGATTTATGACAACCGAGTTTTCACAAAGCTAGCTACCCGAGTCACGTTGACACCACACCAACTAAGGATCATCAAAAACATGCTCTACAAGGACACAAATTGTAAAGACACATACATAGTCGAAAGACACAACTTGAGAGACATGCTTTGTGTTTATTAGCCGGATTTCTTCAAAGATGTGACCGAAATGACGCCGGAGCCTCTCTCGCAAGGTCCCTCGTCACTTGCGGATAAATTTCCCGAACATGAAGAAAGCATTAAACGAACTCGTCGAACAAATGATAACTCAAATCTTGTGCACCGAAACAATGTTTAGCAATCACCGAACTTGTAAAACACAAGAAAGAACGCAAACATGTACACCGAAATCCGTAATGTCTTTTAGGGTGCATCATGTGTGGAACTAATTTATCAAGAAATATCAAGCAATCACAACTTTTATACCTTCCTTCGCATCATTAACGCTTCCTTGAGTGTGTAGAAGAACCAATCACACTCGTTTCGGATCCTACACTCCTCGCCGCAGTAACCTACGCCACGAGTACCAAGCATGCCATCCCGCGTGGTCGCCACACCCGCGACCCGCACACCGCAAATCGTCGTGGCGAGGTACGGCGCCGGCACCGGCGACACGGCAATCGCATTCGCATCCGTAAGGTGTAGTGCCACGTCGACGCAATGATCCCGGGAGCGGCGTTTTGTGCAAGTCAAATTTATCCAAGGAAGCACCGTCGCCCCCTCTTGGGGTGCCTCGACCAAGCGCAGAGCCGCCCGGCCTCGTCGTCGTCGGCCTCGCCGCCGTTGGGTCCGTAGAGGAAGAGGGAGAGGGCGTACATCGATTCCTTGTGACCCGCCCTCCGCGCGCGCCGTAGGCCGGTCGAGGCACGGCGTGATGACGCCACGTGTGTTCCCCAGCATCGCGCGGCGCAAGCCGCTCCGGGAACAAGGCCTCCGGTTGCCGACGTTGGCCGCGTGTTGACGAGCGCCGTGCGATACTCGTGGCCGAGGTAGAATCGACGCCGCAGACGCGTTTCGTGGGTAGGCGTCGTCCGACCGTGGCGGCGCCGCCCACCACGCACATTGCCTTGCATGTTGCGCGCGCGGTTGCGGAGATCCACAATGGCATCCTCTCGACCGCGCGCCGACGCGGAGACGATGTCAATCGTCGCCCTCCGTCGGCAGCTTCCAGCAGCCTCGACGACGCCTCGTAGCGAGCCACGGAGATCTTTTCCATGGAGTGGTTGCGCTCGTCACGCACGGTGGGTAATTGGATGTGCGACGCCGTTATCCCCGGCGAGGATGAGGGGAGATGGAAAAGAACCGCCGCCTCCGCATCATGTTGTAGATTGAATTTGGGGGGTCGCAGTGGTTCATTGGGTTTTAAGGAAACCGCGCTTTCATAGGGAGGACACGGAATCACAGGGTCAATGACGGGTGTACCCAGCACTAGTTGGCCCACAAATCGCCCCCTACGGAAATTTGACCCCATCCGTGGACGGAGTTGCGGGACCCACTGTCGGTAGGATTGTTGCGCCAAACCGTCGGCCGAACCCGCGAGAGATTTCCCCATTGGACGAGTTGTGGGCCCCACTGCCGGCACCCGCATTGGGATGTGTTCTTGAGTTGTTCATGTTCATAATGAACTTGATCATTTGTATCGTTTAATCATAACTTCAAAGTTGTTTATATTTGTCAAATGACGTCCAAATCGGAAATTTTTTTCCCTACATTCTTATGACAACATAATCTAGATCATGGTGTCCACTCCATATCGTGTCACAAACGTCGAGCAATAATAATTTGAAAATAGAACATTTCATAACTAGATTCAAGATTTTCAATCAAGAGACGACGTCAATTTGAAATGAGATGAATACCAAAGTTTCATAGCTCGTCGAGATGAACAATCTTTATATTGGTTGGATTCTCATTTGAAGAAGTGGTACGTACAGAACAAAAATGACATGTCTCCCAGACCAAGTTTCTTAAACAATGAGAGTGAACCTAGGATTAACTAACAATGTGTAGGACCACTTATGAAGAAACTTAAAATGACATGCACTAAAGAAACTTAAAATGACATGCACTAAAGTTTCTTAAAATGGTCCTACACATTGTTAGTTAATCCTAGGTTCACTCTCATTGTTTAAGAAACTTGGTCGGAGACATGTCATTTTTGTTCTACGTGATCGTACCCCTTCTTCAAATGAGAATCCAACCAATATAAAGTTTGTTCATCTCGACGAGCTATGAAACTTTGGTATTCATCTCATTTCAAATTGACGTCGTCTATCGATTGAAAATCTTGAATCTAGTTATGAAATGTTCTATTTTCAAATTATTATTGCTCGTACGCCGTGACACGATATGGAGTGGACACCATGATCTAGATTATGTTGTCATAAGAATGTAGGAAAAAAATTTCCTGATTTGGACGTCATTTGACAAATATAAACAACTTTGAAGTTATGATTAAACGATACAAATGATCAAGTTCATTATGAACATGAACAACTCAAGAACACATCCCAATCTGGGTGCCGACAGGTGGGGCCCACAACTCTGTCCAATGGGGAAATCTCTCGCGGGTTCAGGCCGACACTTGGCGCAACAATCCTACCGACAGTGGGTCCCGCAACTCCGTCCACGCATGGGGTCACCCGCAGTCAAATTTCCGTCAAAGCATCGATTTGTGGGCCAACAAGTGGCCGGGTAGACCCGTCATTGACCCTTGGTAACCGCCCCACCCCCGCCGAGTTAGTGGGGTCGCGTCCCCGCAATGGGATATTCTCGCCTTTTAGTCATTGATCCGTGGGCCCCACACGGCAAGCGGGTACGAATGCAGCTTGCCCCGACGCGAGTTATATAACCGCGGGGCCTCGCCGTGTTTTCCAATCCCGCTCCTTTGCACCGCGCCGCTCTCGTCGATCTTGAGTAGCCGCTCGTCTCCCCGCCCCCCCGACTCCCCCCCGCGCGCATCTATGGCCGGAGAGAAGCGCCCCGCGTAAGAGGCCCCCGGGGGTTCGTCGCCGTCGGTCCCGCCGCGTCTCCGTCGGTTGCTTTCTCGCCGGGGGTGAGTGTCTTCCCCGTCTCCATAATTTCCTCGTGCTCGCCGAGGATCCGATGTCGTCATTCTTCTTCTCGTTTCCTAGTGCGACATATGGCCCGGTCCTTCGCCGGCCGCGCGCGCCTCCGTCCGTGGATCTTCGTCGTCGAATCTCGGGAGCTTGTCTTCTTCCCTCGTCTCGGGCGACGCCCCCGTTCGTCGGAGGCCGGGGACTCGGCGAGGAACCGGCGAGGACGCGGCGTCGTCTAGACGACGCGCCGCGCAAGGTACGGGACCCGGAGGGGACCCGGATGCGATGCACACCGCCCTTCGGTGCGGCCGAGACGGAGACAGCCGAAGTTCGCGCAGCCGCCAAGGCCGATGTGGAGGCCCGCCGCTTTGGTGAGTTCCCCGTATTCCGTCGCGCACGCCGCCCACTAGGCTCTTGTTTGACTCGTCGCCATTGTTTCTTGCCCCGCCCGAGGAGGCGGAGGCGTCTTTCCGCCGCGAGCGGAGGGAGGAGCCGCGCCGCCGCCCCGAACGATCCGGAGGATCGCCACGATGAACTTACGCGCGCGGCGGAGGTCGCCGGCCACGGTGGCTCGGCCCGGGCTCCACCCGCCGCCCGACCGTCTTCGCGCGCTCCCAAGGCGTGTCAAGGAGGCGGTGCGTGCCGGCGCGCCGGGGAGCCGCCCGCGCGCGCGCGACGGCGGACGCGCAAGTCGACTTTCCCTTGGCCGATCCGCACCGAGTGGCCGTTCCCCGCCGGAGCGCAAGACCGCAGCTACGCGCCGCACTTCCCCATTGCGGCCGATGCCGCCGCCGCGGGGGTTGACATCGACGGCGTGCTTCGCGACGGCGCCGCCGCCGACATTGGCGGCCCGTAACTCACCTTTTTAAGATTAATCCGTACCGCCCCCTCGTGGCCGAGGAAATCGAACTTCGCATTGTTCCTTGTTTGTGCCATTGCGATTTTTGTTCACCGCCGGGGGGGGGGGGCGGGGGGGGGGGGGGGGGCGTGGCTCGGGTGTACGAAGCAAACTACTCCGCCCCCCCCCCCCGTCTTGTCACCCGTCACGCCACCGACGCGTGCGCGTAGGAGGCTAGGAGCTTCGTTGAACAAAGCGCTCCGTGGCACCTCGAGTAGAGTACGTAGGACCGAACGCGTGGGAGATCGCGAGGCGCAACAAGCCGCGTTTCTTCTTCCGTTCGCATCTAAATAAAATTAGCCCCAAGAATCTTTCATAAATGGAACACTAAATATAATTTATTTGTAAAACCTTTTCACGTGTCGCGTAACTTTGTGTGACGAATCTAATGAACCTACTTAATCCAAAGATTTAGCTACAGATTTTGAAAGTAGTTTTGAAAATAACTTACTTTAATACATGTAATTAATGGTGCACCTCCATGGAGTAGTAAATGTAGATGAAATCTAAAACTACATAAATAATTTGGATCTACTTTGCGATACAGAGCTTTTCGCAAACCTTTTCAGACATCAAACCCCTTAGTGTGATTTTGCATGCAAATATCCGGTGCCGGCGAAGCGTTGCGCCGCACCACGACTCCCTGTGCGCGCGTGCGTGTAGCAAGCTTAATTAGGATCCGCCGCCCCTTCGTGTTGCCGTTGTCTTCAAATCTTGCCATGCCCATTGCTTCGGCAACCACACGTCGATTTGACCCGTATATGAAGCCGAAACGACAAGATATAATATACTAGTTTAGCCTCTTCCCTACCCCCGCCCCCACCCACTCGCTCCCACCGTCGCATCGAAGGAGAAGGGGTTTTCTTGCCCGCCGCCATTGCCGGCGACCCCCCCAAAGCTTGCAATCTCTCGCAACCGCCATCGCAAGCGACCTCGAAAACAAGGGCGATGACCCGAAGCGACGCATCGGGTGACGGCGGCGCCCCACAAATGAAGGGGGATGCCGTAGAGGCCACCGCCGCCGCCGGCCCGTACAAGAACCTAGGTGATGCGGCGGAGCAATCCCGGCCGCGTCGTCGAGAGAGAGCGTCGCTTCGAAGGTTAGTCCCGCAAGGCACAAACAGCTGCTAGCTAGTCGTGGATTTGTCCCTCGACGACGATTTGGAACTTTGCTTTCTTGGTTTGGGACCGCAGGTGGCAAGCGTGTCGCCCTCAACCCGTGGGAGGCCGCCGTTGATCCAGGCCGACGTTCGAGATCGGAGCGGGCCGGGACGAATGGCGCCCCGCCGTCGTCCGTCCACGACTTTCGGAGGAGCAGGGACCGCCCCCAACTACCATGCACGAGGTTGAATTCTTCAAGGAGCGGTACCCGAGCATCAAGACCATCGTCACTTGCGACGCCGGAGTAGTGGCGGAGTACATCGACGAAATCAAAGGTAGCCCACCTCCATAACGTTTGCTCGTTGGATTGGACACCGAGTGGATTCAGCCTTCGCAGCGGGCGGGTACAAGCTCGCATTGCCGCAATTGTGTGTCGGTTCGAGCCGCCTTATTTACCAGTGTGCACCATGCCGGCTACAAGCTTCCCCGATGTCCCGAGCAAGTTTCTCGCCGAGGAAGGCCACATCTTTGTGGGAGCGCATATCACCAACGATGCCGAACGCCTACAGGAGGACCGCGCGTCAAGATTTCTAATTGGAAAGACCTTCAACCGATTGTTGCCGACGTTGATGAGAAGTATAGCCATCCGTACCGAAATGGTTACGTGTCGTCACCGGAGAAGATTGGAAATCGAGTACCGGAGCTACCTCTCGTACAAGGACAAATGTGAACCACAGTGCTTTGGGGTTTGAGGGTGTTGCACGAATGGCAGTGTGCAATACGCCGCCAAGGATGCATTTCCTCTTTTGAGATTGCTAATCGCCTTGAGATCAAGCATGGTTACCGATTTCTCGCCGTATGCTCATTTGTAGAATCATGTAAATAATGTACTAACCAAAAGTAGCAAGTAGAATTTCTTGGTTTTCGAACAAGTATATGTGTACATATTAGTAGTAATTCAGTTGATGGATTGAAACTAGGAGGCCTTGTTTATTTGGGCAATTTTGACAGATAACTTCCATATTACTCTAATTATTTGTTGATTTACTAAAGATTAATTTGTATCATTTGTTAGTCAATTTTTTATTTTCTATATCAACATATTAAAAGCAACAAAGACATTTGCAAATTATCAATGTGCCCTTTTGTTAGAAAAGGATTGCAGACCGAGATTGGGCCGGCCCATTTGTCCTTATTACTTCCCGTGTAGTGCGAAGCGCCGCACAAAGAAGACATCAAAGATAATCTTTAGTGCCACACCGCTACCTCAAGCGGCGCACCACAACTTAAAAGGCGAGGCGTGCTTGCCATCCCGAACTCCTCTCGAACACCGCTTCCTCTCTACTAACCTCCGGCTTGTTGGGCCGGCCGGCCCATCGGCTCCCGCTCGCCGGGCTTCACGCTCGCCGTAGAGCCTCGTTGGTGACCTCGGCCCGCCCTACAACCCCCTATTTTTGTTTGTCATACCAATTTTTAGATTCATATTTTAAATATTAAGATTTATGCAAAAGTCTTCCGTAAGTAGTAAATAATGGCAACATAGAAGTCATGACTACGGCCGAGTAAGTATCAATTGAAAAACTCATCATCTTGGGCATCTTGAACTATTGGTGCAACAATTCCATCATCAATGTACGTGTCATCCGCATCATGTTCATCATCAACATCAAATACTTCGTCGTCCGGTTCGTCAACCGCCTCGGCCCGAACCCGATTAATAATCGAGACATCGCCGTTGTGCCTTCCTTGTCCGATCTAGACCAATTTGTCAAAACCCGGTGTTCACCGAGCAAATTAATACCTTCGATACCCACAAGAAGTGAGTCCTCGAGATCTAATTCAGCATGGCAAACAAGTTCCTTGGTTTCATTGAAATAACACCGCTCCAAACAGTGTTTGTTCACCGCATTCACATAAAACACCCGCCCGCTCGTGTTGCCGAATATAGGGTTCATTGCTAAACTTGTGTCGAGTAGTATCGATGTCAATGACCCCATATTTATCTTTACCGTATCCTCTCGCCTCTCGTTGGTACTTGTGACAAGAGGCACATCAAACCAACCACACCGGAACAGTAATAACTTCTTTTTGTCCAGGGAATTCCAAAGTGAGATCATTCTTTTAATCACCCCATACCAATTTGTGCCTTCTCGCCTCACCCTTGACAAGCACACCACCGTTTTGTGTCACAAGGGTTCTCTCGATGTTAACGGTACGAAACAGCCAATTGTTGATATGACATCTATTCAATGTACGAGGTCGGGGATCCGGTCCTTGAGCAAGTGCAAACAAATCTGAACTTACTTCCCCTCTAGCATGTAAACCCGTGATCTTGCTTTCAAACCATCTTACGAGTTGAGCCTCATGTCGCTTATCAAGATTTCTCGGATCCATGTGCCCTCGCTCTTCCAAATGCTCGCCGCACACAAAAGAATATTACCGTTAGTTTGATATTTAAAATTAAAAGCAATAATGATGTTCAAGAGTGCATCTTACTCGACATATGGTCTAGCTTCATCACAATTGCAAATTATGTAGTGCCTCATCTTCCGAAACTCATTTGGTGGTATTTCTTCAACCGTCCGTCCTCTCCTCTTGTAATCCATTTCCGAAAAAATGCTCAAACCGGATGGTGGCTCATTAACAAGAACCGTTTCATGTCGATCAACACGATTGTCTTTGGTGTCCACGTCCAAGAATCTTGAGCAGAATGTAAGGCACTCCTCGAGTATGTATCCCTCAAAGAATTGAACCTTCGAGGTGAGCCTTGTTCCTCACATATCCTTTCACAAAGGCGTAGGTACCGTTCCACCGGGTACATCCATCCGTAACACACTGGCCCCCCAAGTTTAGCTTCTTCACCTAGATGAACAGCAAATGGATCATGATATCAAAAAATGCAGTGGGAATATCATCTCAAGTCGACAAACAAATTCTCCCTAATTGAACAAACCGAGCTCGTCCAATTTCGATTCCACCAACTCCTTTGAACATAGTGCATCGAAGAAATTACTAAGCCGAATCAATCCAATGACAACAAATTTTCCGGCAAAATCCTACGCACCACTAAGGGTAAAAGTTTCGTAGAATTAGATGGTAGTCATGCGTTTTCAAGCCCGACACCTTACGTGACTTTACATCAACACATCTTCTTATATTCGAGGAAACCCCATCGTGCATCTTCACTCCATATAGAAATTCACACAAACTTTCCCCGGCATCCTTATCTAACTCGTACAAGGCCGATGGCAAGGTATACTTATCATCTTTAATCACAGTGGTGCCGATCCGGTCGTATCCGTAGATGCTCCATGTCAAGCCGAGCATTCTCCCCGTCCTTACATTTGCCATCCAACTTAAGCGTAGTGCCTAGTATGCTCTCGCATATATTTTTCTCAATGTGCATCACGTCCAAATTATGCCCGATGAGCAAAGAAGACCAAGAAGGGAGCTCAAAAAAAATACTCTTCTTCCTCCAAGCTTGTGCCATCCGTTGTCTTCGTCACGCTTCCTTTTTTTTGATAACAATGTCTTTCCAAATTCTACTTGTTCAAAAGTAGAATACCGCTCAAGTACCCGTGCACCGTATAGTGGTTCGGTGCCTCCCCGGTTTCGACCTTGTTGTTGAAGCCGACCGCATTGTTGCGCCATGGATGGTCGGGGGCCAAAAAACGTCGATGTGCCATGTAGCAAAGTTGCTTCCGCCCATGTTTCAACCACAAATACTCGCATGTTTGTGGCAAGATGGACATGCAAACTTTCCTTTAGTGCTCCAACCGTACAACATAGCATAGGCCGGGAAGTCATTAATTGTCCAAAGAAGTATAGCACGCAATCTAAAATTCTCCTTAGTCCCCGCATCTCTTGTTTTAACACCATTATTCCAAAGCTCCTTGAGCTCCAAAGATCGTGGGCCTCAAGTATACATCAATATCCATTCCAGGAGATTTTGGACCAGAATCAACATTGACAAAATCCAGCTAGATTGTTTCGACACATCCATGGAGGCAAATTGTAAGGAACCAGGATGACAAGCCAAATGGAATACGTAAGACTTTGCATGCCAAAGGGATTGAACCCATCGAAGCAAGACCCACCTAACGTTACGACCTCCTCCTTCCGAAAACCATGTAAACTCCGAATCCACGTGCTTCCATGCCTTTGAGTCACAGGTGACGCATTTTCGCATCATTCACCAATTCATTCTTGTGCCACCGCATATCCTTTGACATTTGCTTTGACATATACATTCTTTGAAGCCGAGGAATAAGAGGAAAGTAGCGTAGGATCTTAATCGGTAACCGCTTCTTAACGTAAGTAGCACCCACCGCACCGCAATTATTATCGCAGGTTTTATCTACAACTTTCCACCTTGACTCCTTACAAATGGGACATGTTTCAAGATTTGCGTATTTATCAAAAAAATAACACACAATCATTTTGGCATGCGTGTATCTTGACATAGTCCAAGCCCAGTGTCTCGAATCACCCTTTGCACTTTATCCAAGGAGTCGTGAATACAATGCCGGCCGGGGAGAACCTTTCCAAAGAGCTTAAGTATGGCCTCCAATGACGCGTTACTTAAGCCATACATGCACTTTATCCGAAAAAGCTCCACAATAAAAGAGACCTTCGTTGCATTTTTGCATCCCGGATACAATTCCTTCTTTGCCTCGCTCTAATAGTTTCAAAAAGATCTCTCGCTCGCTTATCCGCTCTCTTCCTCATCTCCGGCTTGTCCATGATGTATAGTGCCACCGATAATGTTTCTAATCGTAGTATTGGTGGCAGCAGGGTTATCATCCAAACCATCTTCTTCATCGTCTTCTACAAATAAATGTGTTGTATCATCACCGTAGGTAGTGCATCATGATTATCGAGATCAAGCAAGAACATCTTGATTCACAGACCCCGAGAAGAAGTATTAGTTTGGTCTTGAATGTTACCAAGATCGATGAAACAATCAAAGAAACCCTCTATTGAGTAAATGAATTTGAATGCGACCCACGGTGGAATGTCCGATCATGCATTGACACAATTTACATGGACACGCAATAGATCCACCTCGCGCCGATGAGGCCGTAAATTTTTGCAAAAAAAATTCGAAAATTGTTCTCCGCCAATCCGCCGAGTGTCGAGGCAAGCGCATCCAACTTCGATCTTCGTCCGATGCCATTAGTTAATCCGCATTGTTCATGTTTAATTTCAATCGACCTTGATGACGATATATATACCAATATGCATATATATGCAGCGAACGATTGGATATATATACGAGATCAAGACATCGGTACGTACCGGCCGTGGCCGTAGCGCCGCCGCATCTCCGCAACAAGAATCACGTGGAGATCGCCGTGGAGATCGATCCCCTAGAGGCCCTCGTGGAGATCTCCGCAACAATAACCAGGTTGTCGAAGACGGAATTTTGGAATGGTCCAGACGGAAGAGCCCCTATCCGATCGTGGCAATACATACACGATAGACAAAATTTTAGTACAACCAAGGAATACCCGGTTTCAATATTTCGAGGTTGTACGTAGTATGACCTTTCTCGTGGTTTTCAACATATGCGTAATTCATTATTTTTCTTTTCTCGATCGGCTACTATAGGGGCTAACAATAATACACAAAATTCGGGAGTTCTAGTGAAGAGTCTCCAAATTGTTGATCACAATGCTTTGTGAACATTCACATGAATAGCATAAACAATAGCATGTCGCAATTCGAAAACGTACATGATGGTTAGTCCAAATATGCATGACAGACCCAACCGTATTTCAATTTGTGTCACTCATGAGTTCAAATATTTTGCAAGGGCTCATCCGTATCCAAACACATAGACATACGAAGATGCATGTATAAATGTTCAAAGTTATTACTTAGATGTTGCCACATACACATCCATTCTTAGACCATTCACCAAAGATCCGCATAACATTCACCTAGGACTCGGTTATGTTACGTACTAAGCTAGATTACTACTACTTGCGATTGACTTTATCCCGAAGCTTGCGGATCTTCTTCGCCATCACTTCTAACTTGTCGCATCAGCCTCCATGAATTCCTTCAGGGGTCATCTCCATGTCTTCCCGCGTTCCAAAGAATGTCGACGCTTAGGTTCTCAATCCGCTCCCGCAAATCATCATAGCGCTCCTTCACCGTTGAACCATTTGGCGCAAGGGCATTTGCTATGGCAGACAACAAACACAAGTTACTAACATGAAATGTGTTACAACAAATCGTGGCCAATGCAGCAAATTAGTCAAAAAAATGCACCTTTCTTTTTGATGATCCCGAAGCTTTTGATGGAGACGGTTTCTTGCTATTGTCCCGCTCAAGCATCCGAGTCCGGAATGATGATCCTCACCCGACTAGCAGTTGTTCACTAGCCCGAGCAAACAAAACAATTTGTCGTTATTCAGCTTTAAACAAACTTCCTATTCAATCTCTTGACTCATAATGTATACCAATTTACCCGTGATCCCCCGACTACCCGCCGTAAAAGGCCTAACCTACTAAATGGGACAAATTTCGCGTTCATTTGGCCGGCTTTGTTTTCGTGATTGTGATCAAATGTACACAGTCGCATTCACAAAGAAAAGATGGCAAGAAATCAAGCCAATTATCATTATCATTATCCTAGTATGGGGTGAGATGGATGCACACAAAAACACAATTACCATTATCTAGTATGAAATTTTGATTACTATGAACTACTAACATTTTTCTAATTGCAAAAGGAGTCACACGATTCCCCGGAAAATCAAAGAGGGTAGGGCAAAGTGTACCTCACTTCTCTTCTCGGGAACGCTTGCATCCGACTAGGGCCTCGCTTACCCCTACCGGATGGATCGACTTGGCGATGCGGGCCGTCGACGACGACGACGAGGTGGCGGTGTCGTCCGTACCGCAGGACGACAGGTTGGGGTGCCGCCGACCATACCGGAGGACGACGAGGTAGGTGGTGTGGAACACTTGAACCGCCCGCGTGCATCGCGCTTCCGCGTGGTGGAGTAGTGGCACCTCCGTACGCCGCCGCCGCCGCCCGAAAACCCTCGGTGCGGCCCCCGCCGTCCGCCGCCGCCGCTCTCCGGGATCCCCTCGATGCGGCCCCCGCCCGCCGTGGCGGCCGCTCGGCCGTGTTACGCGCCGCGGCCCCTTCGTCCGCGCCCGCCACCGGTCCGGGAAGGCTCGATGCGGCCACTCCGCCGCCGGCCGCCGCTTGCCGCAGGGGAAACCGCGATGCGGGGCATCTCGATGTGGACGCGACGCGCCGAGCCGACGAGGGGGATGGTTGGGAGCAACAAGCAGTATTGGGGGTGGGGGAGCCGTAAGTTATAGACGATTTGGGCCGCATATCCTTGTTTTTATTACTCTCATCGGCCCATTTGACATTTTCACATCCTAGTCTCCAAGCACCTTTAGTGCCACCCCGTAAACCGAGAAGGGGGTATCCCGGCCTTAAAAGGAGAGGCGTGCCTCGCGCTTTCGAACTTCGTATTACCATCATCAACTAATGCTTGCTACTTGCGCTCCGGGGCTTAATGGGCCGGCCGGCCCACTCGGCTCCCGCTCGCCGGGCTTTACGCTCGCCGGCTGAGCCTAATGTGGTCCGGCTTAGCCCACATCCCCATAGAACACAATTTTTTTCCTCTCTTTTTTCATGGTACATATAGTCTATACCATATTGTTAAAATTCAGATTTTTCATAATAAAATTTATTTATTAAATCGCATTTTAAATTTCGCTACAACCCCATTGCAGATTTTTTTCATCTAAACAAATTTTGTGGCAATACGTACACAATATTCCTCCTTGAGGCTAGAGACGAAGCAATAGCCTTCCTTGTATTGCAACAACGCAAAGAGATATTTGCAACCCAAATAAGACGTTGCGTAAGGCCGTTCAAACGCAACCAACCCTAGTATGGTAGCCATAGCAAATTTATATTGCAACACCCGAATTTCTAGTGCAACGCAAAATAGGGTAGCAATATTTCCTACCAAATGCAACACAATTCTGAATAATGGGTGCATTAGCGCCAACTTGTTGCAACATCGCAAAGATATATTTGCAACCAAAATTCTACGTTGCGACATACTTGTTCAAACGCAACCATCCCTAGTATGGTGGCTATAGCAACTTTCTGTGGCAACGTAAGGAATGCTAATGCAACACAAAATTGGGGTGGCATTATTTCCAACCAAATGCAACGGAAATCCTAAAAAAGGGTGCATTAGCGTCAACATGTTGCAACCGAACAAATAAATAATGCAACTCAAATTTTGTGTTGCAATAGACACACAAATTGCAACCAAATCACCGTTTCGGTGCAATAGTACCCCCCTATTGCAACCGAAATAGTGGTGTTGCCTAAGGGATTTGTTGCAATAGGGGGAAAACCTTGTAGTGATTGTGATCGAAATAGGATGTTCCATCTACAGACAAATCAATATTCTCTCTATTCATTCCAACCTGATTGAATCGTGTGGCCACATCATCGGCCGCGAAGTACCTAGAGCAAAATGTCAAGGCCTCATTAGCAACATATGATTTTGCAATGGATCCTTCAGGCCTAGCTTGGTTTCTGACGAACGCTTCAATGTGCATAGCCTTCTTTCGACGGGATACATCCATCCATATTGTACTGGACCTCTCAGGATTGCTTCCTCAGGCAAATGGATAGCCAAGTGGACCATAACATCAAAGAAGGCAGGAGGGAAAATTTTCTCAAGCTTGCACATAATTATTGGGATATCTGTTTCCAGTTTTTGCAAGACATCCAACTTTAGAGTTTTGAAACATAGTTGCCGAAAGAAGTTTCCTAATTCTGCAATAGCGGTGTATATCTCTTTGTCCACTAAACCGTGAAGACAAGTCGGCAAAACCCTTTGGAGTAGGATATGACAATCATGAGTTTTCAATCTTTGTAGTTTGCATCCATCTGCAACCATACACCTAGCTAAGTTTGAAGCATATCCATCTGGGAACTCCACCGAACTTATAAAATCACAAAACAACTTCTGTTTCATTTTTGAAAGTACATACAGAGCTTTTGGCATTCTGCATGACTCACCATCCTCAGTTGCCACCATGTGTAGATTTGATATTACGCCCATCTCTTCCAAATAAACCCTAGCATTGATGGTGTCGTATGTCTTCCCAGCAATTTTAAGCAATGTTCCAATAAGGTTTTCGCATATGTTTTTCTCAATGTGCATCACATCAAGGTTATGTGCCAACTTCAGAGATGACCAGTATGACAAGTCCCACAAACAAACCCTTCGGCTCCAGCACTGTCCGGATTCCCGCTTCATTTTCTTTCCTTGAGGTAGACGATGCTTTCCTGGTCTAACGTCTTTAACCTTCTCCAGTTGCTACTTCAGCTCCTCATGGGTAAACTACTCTGGCTTTTCTCGGTTTTCAACAGTACCATCAAAATCTGCTCTCTTTCTTCTGCACGGATGGTCAGTTGGAAGGAAACAACGATGCCCAATGTAACATATCTTCTTCTTCAATCTCCCTGAGCAAGGATCCTTGTCGCAACGCACACAAGCAAAATAGCCTTTCGTGACTTGCCCAGACAACGTGCTCAATGCTGGATAAGCATGTATGCACCAAAGAACTGCAGCACGCAGTTTAAATCCTTTACTCTCAATAGCATCGATTGCCTAGACACCCTTTCAAAGTTGTTGCAGCTCTTCGACGAGAGGTTCCATGTAGATATCAAAATCCTTTGATGGAGAACTCGGCCCAGAGATCAATAAGGCCATCATGAAGTTTGATTCTTTCATGCATACCCATGGTGGCATGTTATACGACACAACAAATACTGGCCACATACTATATGAGTTGTTCATGTTGCCAAATGAATTGAAACCATCAGTTGCAAGACCAAGTCTAAGGTTCCTAGCATCTTTTGCAAAATTTTTCCAACTTTTATTGAATTCTTTCCACACCTCTCCATCAACTGGATGGCTAAGCTCATTATTCACTGGTTTTCGTTCGACTCATGCCATCGTGCAGTTTGCTGTTTTTGATGAAAGAAACATCCTCTTCAGCCTGAAAATCAGTGAAAAATGCCTCAATACCTTTTGAGAAACACACTTGTTGGTGTCTACATCCTTCCATCTTGAATCCGCTTCAAAGCATACTGGGCACACATCAAGTTTGACATACTTCTCCTTGCTAAACAATATACAATTATTTTTGCAAATATGGATTTTTTCATAGCCGAGTCCCATGGAACATATGTACTTCATTGCCGCATAGAAAGAGTCTGGAAGACACGCTTCTGGGAATCCTTTTTGTAACAAATTCATTGTTGCATTCAATGTGACGTTACTCATCCGACTGAAAGACTTTATATGAAGTAACTTTAAAACAAATGTAAACTGTGCATATGAAGATGTCGGTGACACCTTATGGTTCATATGTTCCTTTACAAATTCATACATTTTCTCACTGAGCACCTGGCCCTTGCCAAAGTTAGTAATCAATTTAGAAATCCCATCATCTCCAGGGCCTTCATCCTCCTCCATACCCAATATGTATTGGTTTTCCTGAACCGTTTCCTGATCACCACCATCCCGTAGAGCTGCATTATCCACATCTCCCTCTGCATCCGACAGAATTGTGTTATCTTGTACATTTGCATCATCATCAACCATATCCTCCAAAGCTTCTCCATGATGGATCCACCTAGTGTAAGTGGTTGCCATCCCACTCACAAGTAAGTGCACTCCAATTCGATCTATAGTCCCTGTGGAGTTATTGAGGCATCGACAACACGGGCATAGTATTTCTTCATCCTCAACGTATCTTTTCCGAAGAAATGCCAAGAAATCCTGGACCCCTTTCTCATGATAGGTGGTAAAACTAGTACAATAGGTTATCTGGCGTCTATCCATCTGGAAAGTTTTTGGCGAATCCAACTCAAAATTACTGACCACAGAACGAATCGAAAAAGGAGAACATTCTACGAAATGAAATTTTCCGGATTGAACACAGAAGTACTTACCAGATTGACACGCCACTACAACAAGTATCGTCCAGGTTGCACCTGTATGAGTGAGTACTCATTGGAAGTCACAAATCACCGCCGGAATGATCTGTTTTCGTAGCCTACTCGCCTCCCCGTTCTTTGTTTTCCCGTTTCAGGGCAGCGGGCCGCGGGAAAACTATTTTTGGTTGCAGCGCAGGCTTTTCTCCCGCCAACTTATCAGAACAACCGCTTTGTGCTGTGATTGGGGTGGAAAATGTTTCTCATTAAATTGACACAACCAAGAGGTGGTGCAGTGGTAGATATTGTTGTCTCATTCCTATAGGTCTCTAGTTTGAAGCCTTTCTATGGAAAATTGTTTTTGCAACATTTCATGATGAACAGTAGGAAACAAGCAATTTCACAATCGTTACTAAGGAAGGTCCTTCCAGCAAAACATCAACAAAATGTACTAGCAAAACATCAACAAAATTAATTCAAAATGGTGAGTATGCTCGACTCAACTTGAAACAGATTAAACGAAATCGGCATAATAAGATGTAATCTCATAGCACTCATCACCACAAAGTTCACATCACCAAGTATAAAGCATAATAAGATGATGAGGTAGAAACATTTTTATTAAGATTACTTGAACTTCTCACGCTCATTTCTGGCCTCATGCAGCTTCACACTAGCAGCTTCACACTTCATGTTACATTTTTTCAACTAGGATATCTTCTCCCGGGTCTCTTGGTTAGCCTCTTTCATCAATTTGCAAGCCACTTTCTCAGTATGTTTGTTCTGTAACTCATTAAATTTTTCAGTGCGTGTTGACGGTGCAAATCCGTCAACCTAGCCATGAGTTTACCTTCGGTGTTGGCATGAGTTTTATACCTTATCCATTGGTACTAACCCCCGTGGTATAACAAGTTCACGTGTGCATGTCGGTTTTGGAGTTTAGTGTTTATGCAGGGTTTTAGTGTTGAATGCAAGACTTTCGGGATAAGTTCATCAAGCACATCATGACAAGACCTTGAAGCCCGTACAAGTCATGCAATGAAGCAAACTTAACTCCAAGAAGCCAGGGACTTGATCCGAGAAGACGACAGACTCCGAGGACCTGACCAGAAAAGTGCTGAATCTTGCAAGACAAGGAGTTGTGTCCAATTCGGAGAGAAACTGACGACATGGACCTACATGCGAAGGGGGAAACATCCGGAAGCAAGGGAACCGACGTAGAGCAAAGGAGGCCTCGGGCCGGGCTCGGATGGGCCCAGGCCGGCCGGCCCAGGCCGGTCGGCCCAGCCCATTCTATGGCCCATTTGCCCCCTCCTTTGCCCTAGTCGCCAATCAGGCTATTTATAGCCCCCTGACCGAGAGCCACGGATCATCCAATTCGTCATCGGCCGCCGAGGAGCAGAGAAGAGAGGGACACCATTTCGGAGAGGAGAGGGTCGAGCTAGTTGACTAGGGTTTCCCTAGCCGACGTGGGAACCTTGCACGGAAGACCACGTCGGAGTTCCCGGAGCTAGAAGCAAGATCAAGGAAGGATCCCGGTGGTGATCTTGTGTATGTATCATTGTTATAGTTGAATTATCAAGTTGAATCTTTTCCTAGCGATCAAGTGTTTCCTCGAAGATTTCATTTTTCGATCGGCTTTGCTTATTCCAATTCTATTCTCGAGATAGATTACATAGGGTGTTCTTGTAGCCGCGGTGGCTAGAGGTACACGCCGGATCTTCCGAAAGAATCTCGACTTGTCTTTTGACTCGCCCTAAGCTCCCCGCATGAGTAGGGATACGTTGTGACAGAACGGGGGTTCCGAAAGGCGGATGTTTTCGGATTTGGACGGGAAACCACGATTTAAAGAGGCTTCTAATAAGATTCGATTTGCTACTTTTTCTCTTGCTTGGAACTTCAACAAAAGGCTCACCCCGATCCCTCTAGATCGGTTTATCTACCCAATCTTACTTTGTTTTCTCCGGTCTTTAGTAGATTAGATTAGTTTCGTGTCTTTTACCTAGATGCATTAGGGTTTCTTTTATCAAAGATTGAAATTACTTGGCTTTATTAGATTAAGTTTTGCGTCACACATTTGTTCCACGGATTCGATACCTTGGGTTCACCACTCGAGGGAAGAAGGGTCCCTTGACTACGACGGGAGACTTGTCCGCTTGCAAGTCACAAACGAACTTTGATACAACTATTAACCGTCAACAAGCCCCTTTTTCTGGCGCCGTTGCCGGGGAACAAGTGATCAAGATTTGATTTTTTATTGCCTTTTCTCGTAATTTTCAGTTTTCTTTTTGTTTTTCTTTTTGCCTCTACTAAACTTTGATCATCCTCAAAATACATCTAATCTAGTTTGTCTAACCCTAGTTTTTATAGATTTGTTTTTACTTTCTAGTTTTTGCATACTTTGTTTATTGCTAACCCTAACAGGAGATGGACGGCTACCTCTCCAACAAACCCAATAATTTTGTGGATGATTCAGAAAAACTTTACAGGCTAAGGAGACGCGAAGAACATCAAGCTAAAAAGCTGGATTTTGTAGATTCGGAGTCGGAAGACAAAGGATCGCAGTAATCTCCGAAGAATTCACCACCTCAAAGTCCTCGGGAGAATCGACTTCCACCGATGGGTGACCAACCACCGCAAGAACACAAGATTGGGGAGCTATGCACCCCAGACATCATCGACCTACCAATCTTGAACCTCGAGGAGATCGGAAGACCGTTCGAGATCAAGACCTCAACAATCCGCATGGTGCAACATTCACCCTTCAACGGTAAAGAGGATCCGAACCTTCACCTCCAAGCATTCATTCAACTATGGACTTTCAACATGGATGGGGTGACTCAAGACCAAATGAGGGCAAGGCTTTTTCCGTTCTCACTACTCGGGAAGGCTTTGCAATGGTTCCACTCTCAACCGGCAGAGACGGTGCAAAATTGGAACACGTTGATGAAGGCTTTCATGAAGGAATACTACTCACCGGGTAAAACTCAAAGCTTGCGTAATAAGATTGCCACCTTTGTTCAATATCCTACGGAAACTGTCTCGGAGGCATTCGAGCGCTTCAACGAGTACACCCGGGTGGTTCCACATCACAAGTTCCCGAAGGAAGACCTCGTGCAAAAGTTCTATCAAGGACTCACCATGGCATCAAGGACGATCATCGATGCATCGGCGGGAGGATCCATCATCGAACTTACACCGACGGAAGCTTTCACGCTATTCAAGAAGGTCGCGGATAATGACACATGGGCGTCATTCGGGCGCCTACATCCGGTTCAACCCACGGGGAACGTCAAAGGAGTCTTGCAAGTGGAGAAGGAGAACATACTTGAAGGCAAGATCGACTCGCTCATGAGGAGGTTGGAGAAGATGGAGATGGAAAATAAAGAGGCTCAAGACTTGAAGGCCGCCGAAGCAAGGTCAATATGCGAAGAATGTGGAGAGTATGGCCATGTCCGCAAAGATTGTCCGGAGGAAGCCAAAGTGCTCAACTACATGAGGATGGAAGAATTGCCGAACTTCCACTACGGGCAAGGTAGACCTCAATTTAATGCAAGCTCGTCTATTCCTAACGCGGTTCCGCTTCGTATACAATTGAAGGAGTTCATGGATGAGCAAGCTAAGATCAACAAGGACACCGTCACCAAGTTCAAGACCATAGACAAAGTGTTGGAGAACATCGATAGCAAAGTGACGGAGGTCGGAAGTTCCAATCATCAAGTGCTCAACATGATGAAGATGCTCGAGACGCAAGTTGGGCAACTTGCGGGGGCGCCCTCACTAACTTGCGGGGCAACCGAGGTGGAAGGAGTTGCTAAAGAGAAGGTTACGGGGATCGTCACTGAGGAACCCGAATTTGAGATGCCGGAGGAAGATACGAGGATACCGCAACTCAAGCCACGCTTCTTCCGAGGTAAACTTGACAACCACTTTGAGAAGTTTGTGGAAGTTGTGTGTAGACTTAGCATCAACATGCCATTACTAGATGCCCAACAAGTACCTACATATTCTCGTTACTTTAAAGATATACTTGCAAATAAATATGAGATAGCAACACTCGGGGTAGATCATGTCAAGATGTCCGAGGAGTGTAGTGCCGCTATTGCTAATGGGCTAGAGAAGCAAAAGGACCCCGGGTGCCCTACTATTCCATGTTCGGTTGGTTCTTTCAACTTCGAGTAGGCGTTATGCGACCTTGGAGCAAGTGTGAGCGTCATGCCGAGGGATGTGTTCGAGAAGCTACGCCTACCAATGGAGCCTACGGGTATATGTTTGGAGTTGGGAGACAACTCCATTCGTTATCCCTTGGGCATTGCTGAAGATGTACCCGTGAAGGTCGGACACCACTTCATCCCCGTCGACTTCATTGTGCTCGAGATGGGAGAGAGGGAGAAGCCGCCGCTCATCCTAGGGAGGCCTTTCTTCAAGACCGTGGGAGCTACTATTGATGTTGGCAAGGGGGAGATCATGTTCGATATCAACGGAGAAAGGAGTTCCTTCAAGTTCCGTCCAAGGATTGAGGCATGCAACATGATTGGAGTGAAGGGAGAACCAAAACAAACGGAGGGGCTGAAAAAGAAGAAGGAGCCGAAAAAAATGAACGTAACGAAAATCAAAGAAGGTGTTGCATCCGTCAAGACAAAGGAAGAGAAGCAACTGTGAAGACCAAAAAATGACTAAGCCGGAAGACAAGCCCGTGCCCAAGATGGTGCGGAAGTGGGTACCCAAGATTGCAACGCCCGCAAAGAGCGTTGATCCGGAGTAATCAAGTGAAGAAGTCTAGCTATAGACTATAAACGAAGCGCTAGGCGGGAGGCAACCCGTTTCGTCGAGTCAAGAATAAGCTACCGGGAGGACAACCCGATTCCAGGTTTTTTGAGTCTTTTTAATAATTTAGTTTTGAGTTTTATTACGCAAAGACATTAGACTTACAAGTGGTTGAACAATATGAGGGACATAATTCTTGATTGAATGTTTTGCTTTATCATAAACCCTTTGCATGAACCCTCCTATGTGCTTGTTTGTTCTTTTCTTTTCGAGAAACCTCAACCAAATAATTTCAGAACCTAACTCAACCTTTCACCCTCATTATGGTGCTGAGGTTGACTTATTTTTCATGCTAAAACCACACCAGTAGAGCCTCGATTTATATCTATGTGTTAATAAAAAAATTCAGCACGTGGTAGGACTCGCGTGAACCTAGAAATCAAAACTTTTGGTTGGTTTTAAAAATCTATATCCTTGGTTTCTCTAGGATTAGAATTTTTCTAAGCCTCATCTAATTTTGTTTTATTCAAAATCTCTCTTATTTAGCCAAAATTAGAACCTAAACCTATGCCCCCATGATCAAGCCGGGAAAAGTTTGCTCTCAACCGATGAAGGCAAACTATACCGGTGAGACCGAAATCAACGTAGTCGAAAAATATTTTTGACTTACATTTGTTTTTAATGGTTTAAAAACTTCTCTAAAATTATGTTTGAGCTCTTGCATGGCTCTGAAAAATATTTTAAATTTCGAATTAGAGGAGTGCTTAACCTTAAACACACCTAAATGGAGGCAATCTAGTTTGAATTAATCATGCATGCACCATTGGATTCCCTTTTATCAACTTTCACCAATTCCACATACAAAGGACAAGCATGGTGGGCAGCAAGCATCAACTTTGCAGGAATTTCATGGTGGCATGTGAAGCAAGTGGAGCTAGGGAGCATGGACATGACCCAAAGCATGAAGCATCAAGTGTAAGGACCAATAATGCAAGAAAAGGAGTGGACGAGAGCGTTTGGGCGGTGCAACTCGTGGAGCACGCGGGCAGGAAAGTTGCAGAGGAGAAATGATTGTGCTGGAAGAAAGACGAGGTGGGGAGGTGCACCGAGGCCCCCAGGCCGGTCGGCCCAGGCCGGCCGGCCTCCCCTACTTAAGGAGCCCCCCGGCTCCCGTTTTCTGCGCAGCAAGCTTCCCTCTCCTTCCTTTGTTTGTGTGTTCAAGTTTGTTTGCCCAAAACCTCCGTAGACATAGCCAACCTTCCCAAGCTTGATAGCTCAAGAAAAATCCACATCCTTAATCCACTCAAAGTCCACATCCGAAGCAAAGAGTTTAAGTGCCTAGTTACCGGTTGCAACCCGGAGTTTTAGTAGAAGAAAAGAGTGCAGCAACCATGTGGAAGAAGACCACAAGTCTCTTCTCCAAGAAGAAGAGTTCGTCGTCGTCCAAGCCGTCATTAACCATGTCTTCCAGGAGGCACTCGGTTTCCGAGTCTCCCCAGAGCATGGAGACGAATACGGCACCACCGAGGAGGAACGATGCTCTCCTCCTTGGTGGTATGTGGGCTGCAAGGAGCACGTCCATGAGGTTTACCGAACCTCAAGGGCACACAGAGGAGCAGCCCGCGCCACCACGACGATCGACCCGTTCGACCGCGCCACCTCCTTACACTCCGATATATTCTTCGTACGGCTTCATCATCTTGTCATCGGAGGAAGAGGAGAGGCTCTCTCAACTTGAGAAGAGGCTTGTGCCCAACGTCGAATTCGACGACCAAGCACTCTACACCTTGGATTTTGGCACCGACATATACTATATGTTGGGGTACCTTGGATGGGTGCAGTTTTACAACGTAGTATCGGCGACACCCACATGGGGTTCGCCTTGGAAATTTTAATGACTATTGCACCTATCCTTGATGATGGGGTGCAAAGCTTGTCGTTCCGTTTGGAGGGAGTCCAACAAGTGGTTCCCTACGAGCACGTTAGGGAGTTACTTGGATTCCACAAGGGAGCTCCGGAGAAAGTTGACGTGCCACCCGGCATGTTAGCGGGATTTTGGAATATGATCTCCGGAGAAGCCCATCAACAATGCAATTGCATCAGCAACCCCATTATTCGGATATTTCACTCTTGGATGTGCAAGAGGGTATTGGGGAGGATGAAGGAAACGAAGGTGACCGACACGGAGTTGAATTGGCTCTACTCGGCTTTAATTGCCAGGCAGCCAATAGACCCCTCTTACCTTATGATCAACTGTTGGTGTTGTGAAGCAACATCGGGGGCGGGAAATATTGGTTCGGGGTGCTACCTCTCCATGTTGGCCTTCTTCTTACGGCCGGGGATCGCAAGAAACCCGACCATATTTTGCGTGGTACCTCTCTCGGCATTGAGTACTTGCGGAAAGGCAAATACATTAGTGGAGATGAGAGAGGAGGTTATCGTATGGCCATAGTAAACCTACCCCTTCCGAATGATAGGCTTAGGCTTTTCATCGAAGGGAGAGAAGATTGGTTGGAAGAGGGACTCCTTGTCCCTGCAAGGAAGAACAAAAGAGGAAGAATCGTAGAGGAGAGAACATCCTCCGCACAAGCGAGTGGAGCACAACCCAATGTGCAACCATTCGGCGGGATCCCTCCTCCGCCAAGTTATTACGGAGGGTCACAAGAGCAAGCATGGGGGGGGGGGGGGGTGCACCGGTACCCCCACCAAATTATGTGGTGCCCAACGCTAACTTCGCGGAGCCCTATGCACAATATCCCCAACCACAACAAAGCATGGCCATAATTGGAGGGTATGCTGCAAGAAACGCCCAAAACATCGCAGCCATCCAAGCTAACGCAGCTCAACTTGGTGAAGGCAATGCAAATATTGCCTATGAGCTCGGACGCCTTCACCTAGCGGAGCCGAATCAATTCGTCGGAGGGAATGTCCAATCATATTATGAGCAAGGGTATTACTATCAAGATCATCAACACCAACCACCGGCGGAGGACTAGAAGATTTAGGAACTTTAGTTTTCTTTTCTCTGTAATTTTCAGCTTTTGTTTATGTGTGTTTGCGTAATATTTTCTGTTTTTATTTAAATTTCAGCAAGCATGTTTGTTTATTTTCAGTTTGTATTTCAACTTCATATCATCATTAATAAAGACACCACCTTGATTATATCATTGGAAAAGTTACAAAAGTTTGTGCCATGATGATATATGATTATAATTGCAGCTTGTTCATCTTTGTAATTGATCTATGCATGTTTAAGCTAGTGCTCTCTTAAAAATACAAATCTGAATTTATTTAAATGCTAGATTAATCTTCAGTGGAGGTTATGATTAAAATAAAGACCCATAGTGTTTTATGTGCTCTCAAGTTATGAATAGATTAAAGATGTCTTTTATGCTCAAAAATATTGCTAACCTTGTCATAAATATCACTTGTGTGTTGCTCAACCTATCCAAAGCCTAATATATATTTGAGTGCATAAACCTTAGTGTACAAGATTTATTTTTGAGTGAGTTATTGCAGGCCATGATTTCTCTGGCCCGAGACTAAGAAGCTGGTCATTCCGTTTTTGCGTATCTATCTTTTTGCTAGCCTTTTATCCGTGCATTGTGTATCCCCACATTGGAGATCTCACAAACCTCGCCGGATATCCACCCTTAAAACCAAATATCATCTTTTGTGATTACCTCCTTGACCACAACCTATCGTTGAGAATGGATCATCAATTCAAGGAAGATCGCAAGACGGTGCCTACATTGAAGATTTCAAGTATCTCTCCAAAGGAAAAATATTTCCGGTACCTACCGTATTTTTCGCCTCTTTGCTCGAGGACGAGCAACGTCTAAGCATGGGGGAGGAGGTAGGTACGGTGCAGTTTTAGAGTTCAAAGGGGAGTATTTAAAAAATGATGAATGAAAAAAATTCGGCGATGTACGTGACTTCCAAGGTGAAAGTCTCACAAGATATATATATATATAAAATGAATAAAAGAAAGAAAGAAAGAAAGAAAGAAAGAAAGAAAAGAATGAGAAATATGAGAAAGAGAAAAAAATTTGAGTATGCGTAAAGTGAACTCCCCGGTTCTCTAAGAGTGCATTCAAGGCTTCAAGTTTAAAAGATCCATTCTCATTTTCCAACCATGTGCAATCCGATAACGAGGACTTCCTTTGTGCCTCGGGATCACTTTTTGCCATTTGCACATGTCCACTCATCTAAAGTGTGCGTATTTTTCTCTTTCCCCTCCTTGATTTAACATTATTTTCCAATGACCTTTTTGACGAGTCTCGGTAAGACCATGAGAAGCTTGTCTTGTTTTGACAACACCTCATTTATAAAATCTTGTTAGGACTAAACTTTCCCAAAGCTCCATATAAAGCCTACCACATATATTATGAGAGGGAAAGGAGTAGAATATATAGGTTTGAGAGACAAGTGAGTTGAGTGTTTATGAGCAATACACAAGATGATTTAAATTTGTGAACTTGGTTTAGCTTTTCTTTATCTCGTTCTTTATTTCAAAAATTCTGAGATCTATTTAAACTTTGTGAGCATGTTAATACTTGTGGGATAAGCTTAATAAGGATCTACCCTCCGTAGAGATGAAGGCTAGTACATTATGGAACTTTAATGAATTAAAATTTTGAGAGCATTATGTTTTCTCATGTATGATCAAGTGCAAGGTTTAACATTGTTTGGCAATGATGATATCCATCAAAGGCTTACTCAAGGACGAGCAAGGTTTAAGCATGGGGGAGATGTTGACGGTGAAAATCCGTCAACCTAGCCATGAGTTTACCTTCGGTGTTGGCATGAGTTTTATACCTTATCCATTGGTACTAACCCCCGTGGTATAACAAGTTCACGTGTGCATGTCGGTTTTGGAGTTTAGTGTTTATGCAGGGTTTTAGTGTTGAATGCAAGACTTTCGGGATAAGTTCATCAAGCACCTCATGACAAGACCTTGAAGCCCCGTACAAGTCATGCAATGAAGCAAACTTAACTCCAAGAAGCCGGGGACTTGATCCGAGAAGACGACGGACTCGAGGACCCGACCGAAAAGTCCTCGAATCTTGCAAGACAAGGAGTTGTGTCCAATTCGAGAGAGAAACCGACGACATGGACCTACATGCGAAGGGGGAAACATCCGGGAAGCAAGGGAACCGACGTAGAGCAAAGGAGGCCGCGGGGCCGGGCCCGGATGGGCCCGGGCCGACGCCGGCCCAGGCCGGCCGGCCCAGGCCGGTCGGCCCAGCCCATTCTAGGGCCCGTTTGCCCCCTCCTTTGCCCTAGCCGCCAATCAGGCTATTTATAGCCCCCTGACCGAGAGCCACGGATCATCCAATTCGTCATCGGCCGCCGAGAAGCAGAGAAGAGAGGGACACCATCTCGGAGAGGAGAGGGTCGAGCTAGTTGACTAGGGTTTCCCTAGCCGACGTGGGAACCTTGCACGGAAGACCACGTCGGAGTTCCCGGAGCTAGAAGCAAGATCAAGGAAGGATCCCGGTGGTGATCTTGTGTATGTATCATTGTTATAGTTGAATTATCAAGTTGAATCTTTTCCTAGCGATCAAGTGTTTCCTCGAAGATTTCATTTTTCGATCGGCTTTGCTTATTCCAATTCTATTCTCGAGATAGATTACATAGGGTGTTCTTGTAGCCGCGGTGGCTAGAGGTACACGCCGGATCTTCCGAAAGAATCTCGCCTTGTCTTTTGACTCGCCCTAAGCTCCCCGCATGAGTAGGGATACGTTGTGACAGAACGGGGGTTCCGAAAGGCGGATGTTTTTGGATTTGGACGGGAAACCACGATTTAAAGAGGCTTCTAATAAGATTCGATTTGCTACTTTTTCTCTTGCTTGGAACTTCAACAAAAGGCTTACCCCGATCCCTCTAGATCAGCTTATCTACCCAATCTTACTTTGTTTTCTCCGGTCTTTAGTAGATTAGATTAGTTTCGTGTCTTTTACCTAGATGCATTAGGGTTTCTTTTATCGAAGATTGAAGTTACTTGGCTTTATTAGATTAAGTTTTGCGTCACACATTTGTTCCACGGATTCGATACCTTGGGTTCACCACTCGAGGGAAGAAGGGTCCCTTGACTACGATGGGAGACTTGTCCGCTTGCAAGTCACAAACGAACTTTGATACAACTATTAACCGTCAACAACGCGACATTCTCCCGTTGTAACAATAGCAGAGACAAGTCATCCAGCTATTGTGACGATTGCTTATATAGGCCCTTGTATAGTGCAACCTCTTGCTCTTGGTCCTGTAGGTCTCTCTTCACGTTCTGGAGCTCAGTGAATGTGGCTTGAAGCTCTTGCAGATGCTAGTAGAATACAAGGACCTATAAATCCATCAAACGATGCAAATTGGAAACTAGAATCTAACACCTATGAGTTGTGCAAAGGACAAGAATCATGACAGAATCCATATGTCCCTTTCTAGTCTGCAGCTCAGAGGTAGTCTGTTCAATCAAGCAATCCATAAAATGATGCAAATTGAAAATATAATCTATCAATCATATCAATTGTGCACCTTCAGAAAAATCTATAAAACAAGTGGCATGAAGAACATCTGGAAGCTACTAAAATACAAGAATGTATCGTAAGATGATGCAAATTGAAAACTAACTGAATCTAACACCTATGAATTGACTATAGCCTATCAGCTTCTAACACCAATCAAAGTGCAAATCTAAGAGTGCGATGAAATCTGAGTCTAACATATATGATCATCAATCCTCTAGATCCCTAAATCTCGATATCCCCAAACCTAGGAAGATAGGGGAACATATAGTGGCTCAAACCAGAGGAGAGGACTGACCTCGTCGTGCTGTTTCATCCTCTAGTTGCTTGGATATGGCAGCACAACCATCTTCTCATCACCGCTAGGATCTGCCATTCCTACCAAAAGTCTCACCTTGGAATTGTTAATCTGCGTAACAAAAGTCGAGAGTCTTTGCGAATGCAGTGAAGCGTTTCACCTTCGAATTATGGATTTATATTAAAGACTCACATGAAATTTACAGGTGGGACCTGGTCAATGTAAAAAATTTCCCTTCGAGTGGGACCCTAGAGCTATTTATGACGACTTAGAACACTCTATTTTTAAAAAAAAATGCTTACATGTGGGACCAAAGTTGGTTTATGATGCTGCTGACATGGTGAAAGTGCTTACATGTGGGACCCTGGAAAATTTTATGACGACTTGGAACACTCTACTTTCGAAAAATGCTTACATGTGGGACCCAAATAAATTTTATGATGACTTGGAATGCTCTATTTTTAAAATAATGCTTACATGTGGCACTAAAGTTGGTTTATGACGCTATTGTAGAGCTTATGGCGTCACAAAACAAGCATGGAACAGTGAACGCTCGTCTATAGTAGCAACTGTTATGACGAAAGTTTTTTTGTCACTAAATTTGATTGGAAGTGAAATATTATGACGAGATCAGACAGGAATGCCATAAATCAATGACGCTAAAATGTGGTTACGTCACTAGTCAATGATTTTCTTATAGTGAAAGCTCATGGCTAGACAACCAACTCATCAACTTGCGCAAATCATCCTTCTCCTTTTGCAAGCCATCAACACGTTGCGCAAGCTCTAGATTTGCACCGCATGAACCTCACAAGTAGAGCAAGCATTGGCAATAAGAGATTTCAAAGTAGACTCAAGAGAAACAATACGACCATGAGATTCATCTAGTCTTGTATGCAAGCTAGGACAAGCAGTACATGCTCTTAACAAAGCAGGCCTAGACTTCAATTTGTTAAGCTCAACCCTAAGCACATCTAGTTCCTTAAGCTTTGAGGCATGCTTCTCCTTAACCAAAGTCAAATCAGACAAGAAAACAATGCAATCACCACAATCAATCTCATTTGACACCACAGGAGCAGCCTTAAGCGAATCTATCTCAAGCATAGCCAATAGGTTCTTTGACTCTAGCTCAGCTACCTTTTCCCTAGCTTCCTCTAGCAAAGCCCTAAGCTCTTTCCTAAGGTTCTTGGCCTCTCTAAGCATATGATCATGGTTATCAAGCAAGTCAACCAAGTCGTTATCCTTGCGCAAGGAAGAGAGTTCATCACATACCTCATCCTCGAAATCTGAGTCTGAGTCCTTCTGGCTTCTCTTGCTACCGGAGCTATGAGCCATGCCGCAGAAACCATCCTTGGAGCTTAGGCCCATCACACAAAGGTTGTTGAGGTTCTTCTTCTTCTCCTCCTCCTCCTCCTCTTGTCGCCCTCTTCTTCATCATCACTTGAGCTTCATGACGTGTCCTATTATTCGGATTCAACGTGGCTTCAGCTTCTCTTGAGATCGTGCCTTCCTCCCATGTCCATCATTCTTCTTCTTGGACCTCCTCCTCTTGTCCTTGGACTTGTGCTTGTCGTCGTTATTCAACCTCAAACACTCGGCGAAAAAGTGTTCGGTCTTGCCACACTTGAAGCACATCCTTGAGTTCCTCCTTGAGCTCATCTGGTTCTCGTGAATCCTCTCAAATATTATCGACAACAGTGCTAGGCCATCCTCGCCCAACACGTCAAAATCCTCGTCTGGCAATGGTCTGCTCCCCTCAACACCTTGGCCTTGGCAAACAGTCGGAATTGCTCCGCAGAGGCCAGATCCGCTCTGGGGAAGCCTCGATCTGTGCCGTGGTGGTCCTGATCTTCACGATGCGGGCTCGTCTTGACCAGCTCCAGCGGGGACTCTCCGTCCTCGGCGGCGGCCGGGCAGACGGCGACGGGATCTGCCAGGCTGCTGCATTACGGTGGCGGCCGGCCGCTCGGCTCTCCCGCAGCGCGAGGGTCGAGCCGGGCCGGGCCTTGCGCCGGCGCTCACAGCATGCGGCGACGGCGACTCTCGTGGTCGGCGTGCAGTGCCGCTCTGCAGCTCTTTGGTGGTGCGGTTGGACGTCGGAGGGGGCCAGCGACCTCTGCTCCTTCGGCGTGTCGGCCGTGGGGTGCTCGTGGCGGTGGCTTCTCTGGAGGTTAGTGTTGGCGGCGTCTTGGTGGCACGGCCGGCGGCGGCTTGTTTGGGCGTGTGCTGGTGACGCCACAATGGTGTGGCTGGTGGTAGCCAAGCGACGTCGCACCAGGGGTGTCATTGTGGCGCACTAGTTGCTTCGAGCCACGTTCTCAGACAGTGGTGTGTCGGTGGTGCCGTGGTGGCATGGCCGACGACGGTTTTTGTGTGGTTGTTTGTCAACCATGCCATAGTGGTATGGTGCCACGGTCGTGCGGCGGCCCACCAACGGCACCTCGGTGGTGTTGCTAGTGGCGCCAGCCGTCTCTCTGTGTGTCATGGAGCAGGTGTAAACCACCTTCCCTACTTGACGTCGATGGCGTCTCTTGGCGTCATGCTTCTTCCTACACGAGGAGACCACTACATGAAACTATTTAATCTATGACGTAACCATTCTGTCACGGATTAAATAAAATTCATCGCAAATCAGCATCCGCGACGATTTACATTTTCCTGGTGGAATGAGCGTCATTGATTAAATCTCTCGACGTTCCCTTAATAAACGTCGCGATCTGTGACGTATCTGAATCGTCACGGAGCAGCCCGAGGCCCATGCAGCCCAACCCATGGCTCACTATTCGTGACAAAATAAAATCGTCACGGATTGCTACACACATGGCAACTGACATGGACGATGATGTGGCATCCTACGTGGACAATGACGCGGCATCCTACATGGACGATGACGTGGCATCCTACATGGACGATGACATGGCATCCTGTGTGGATGATGACGTGGCATCCTATGTGGACAATGACGTGGCATCCAACGTGGACGATGACGTGGCATCATACGTGGACCATGACGTGGCCACTGACATGGACGTTGACTTTTCTGTCATGAGCCATTTATTAATGGGCCGATTTTAGAATAAAATTAAATTTCTGTACATATTCATCTGCAAAATTTAAGCCCATAACATTTTAGAATCCGCTGACAAAAATTCTGGGCCCGAATTATTACAGCCCACCAAAAATTCAACACACCAAATTAAGGCTGATTTTCAGCCCATTTTTCATAAATTGCATTACAGCAAATAATACAATTTTACATATTAAATCACATACATGTTTTTGTCAAACACAATATGGCAAATTGACCACCAGAAACAAAAGATAGGTCAGCACCAACATAAGCTTTTCATCTCTTCATGCTCTTTGATCCTTGCCAATTTTCCCGCACCGAATTTTCAACAAATTGAGGAAATTTAGTTTTTCTGGCAAGCATAACAGGAAAATAAAAAACAGAAATAAGTAAGCATTTACCAAGGATAGAAAATAAGATTATACTATTGTCATGCCTTAGTTAAAATGCTACTACTAGTACATAAATATTCCAAGCTGAACCAAACTGCAATAATATTCACATTCAGTCACATGACAGAAGTGCACATGAGTAAATAATATTTTTCAAACAATGAAACTAGGCAACATCAAAATTCGTGGTACTGCTTGTGCTAAACAAGTTCAGTCAGAGTGTCATGGAGAAAAGAACTAAGTCTTCTGGTACTATTTACGCAGCAAAAATTCAGGCAAGAGCAAGTTGCTGCATAAGGACTGAACTGAAATCTAAAACTGTACATAAACTTAACAGAGACAGCCTGAAGCATCATTCATGAGCAGAAGCCACCTCTTGTGATGGAACCACAATTAAGTAAATCAGATAAATATTCTCTACAAGTAAACAGCCATAAGGTTACAAAAGTGAGATACAGGTTACACATCCTGAAACAAATAAGGCTAAGATACTGAAGTGTTGGCAGTAGTTTGAAATGCAATCCAGGTAGTACATCCATTTAGAAAGAACTTAGTAAATCATTTCATGCAGTACATCCAACTAGGCACATGAAAACCATTGAACTATTCAAGTTGATAAAAGAAAGAGTAAAGATTACTAATTTTAAAAAGAAGCTAATTACTATCAGACACAAGCAAAAGAAGATGTCAATTCAGGGGCCAAGCGATTAACTTTTCAAAGCAAGTATTGCACCACTATTCACGGTCAATGACACTTCAAGTATTCAGTTAGTGCACCTGATCTTTACCTTCTGGAACAAAACAAAGATATTTATCTCTGACTGTTTAAGTTGCATCAGCCTCAGATATTGGCATCCTACAAGCAATCAGAAGGAACATCTAAGATTTGACAGACACAAAAAAACCTTCGTAGCAATGGTTTGAGTCGGCCAGTTTGGGGGTGGGGGGGGGCTAATTCCTAATGTGCATCAGAAGTTCTGAACTCACAATTTTCTCATGCTGAATTATTCCAGCAATGCTCCAGTTTGCATACTGAGCCACAAAGGTCGTCACTGGGAAAAGAAGCTTAACACATTCCTTCCGACCTTGGTGTGCAGCAATTTGCACTGGCAGTTTACCATTCTGTTAAGAAGACACATTAATGACAATATTTAACATACATGAGGGGCTTAAGGAATGACAAATTAAGTTTTCAATCTAGAGCACAATGAGTACAACAAAATGTGGGCAAGCCATTATAACACCACAAGCATACCACTAATTAATATCACATATGAGCACTAAGGATTGTAGGCATATGTATTTCTTATTATAGCAGAATAGGACAGTAACAGTATATGTGACCCACCTATTATACCCTGAATTCATGAGAATCAATAGGTGTACATGAATATACTGGCTCTTTCAATTCCTTTGTTCTTTTATTTACTTTGTGCAAGGATCATATCAACTTCAGTATTAGCAAGACGTGGAACATTCATAAGCTAAAATATTGTACTTCATACCTAAAGATGAGGGAAATTTTACCCAAAATTACATCTGATCTAGCTAAGGAAGAGTTCCATTAATTAACAAAGTTTCATTTGGGTCATCTAGCATTAAACAGGCTAGCAAGAACTAGGGGTTTAGGAAAGCTGTGACAATAAAAACTAACCAGCAACGACTTACATCATTGAAGAAATTTTGCTGATTGACCTAAATTTACTTGTTAGTCAACTAGCAACGAACTGCCCAAGCATTCAGCACAACAGCGAGCAAACCTTCCATAATGAGGAGGCATCATCATCATCAAATGCATCAGTAGCCACCTCACTAACACAAATTAAACATCGAGTCTACATTGACTGTGTGACACTTGACTCTGAACCACCTCGAAGGAACACAGGCCTCTCTTCTCTCTAATAGCTATACCTACACAATGCTCTGGTCATGCTCATGTGGTGCAACCTTCCAACATCAGAGAAAAGAAGCACCAACCAACTGAAGCTAGGGGATCAGACCAAACATTTGTGGCACATACAAAAAATAATCTATCAATCGATTTCTGCAATTTCAATTCACAGCACTTGTTGCAGAGGATGGGACACCGGCAAGCTTAGTATGTAGCGGAAAATCTCACCTCAAAAGTGGCCGGACCCGTAGATCCGTCGACGGCGGCCGCTTCTTCGCTTCGTCCTGCCGCAGATGTGCTCAGGCGACCGCACTGTGCCTGCCTGCTACTTCCCCTCTCACACCCACCGGAGATTCTCCATCACCCGACCACGCCCACGCGCGCGGGCGGCGCTCTAGTGAAAGGAAAACCATGGCGGCGGCGGCGGCTGCGAACGGAGACGCGCGTGGCGGCGGGGTGCCGCGCCCGACCAACCCCATGGTCACGCCGCTGCTCACCGACCTCTACCACCATGGCCTACGCCTCTTCTTTTTGTCTCAGCTGTCGCAGGCGGCCGCAGATGTGCTCGTTGGGGAGGTACTCGAGCATCGACGCCTTGGGCCCGGCGCAAAGCTCCCACGTCCAGCGCGGGGACGTGGTGGCGAAGGACCAGGGGGAGGGAACGAGGGGGGGGAGGCGGTGGAGCCTTACGGGAGTTGGCCATGGAGATCTCGGCCGACTTCATTAGGGTCGAGCTAGACCTTGCCCTTGCCGCACTTGAGCACGCTCGCGGCGAGCCGCTCGCGGCCTTGAGCGACACCATCTTCTCTGCCGCCGATAGGCTTCTCCTGCCGGCTGGTTGTGTGGTGCGGCGCAAGGGGCTAGAGAGGGAGGGAGATAGGGAGGTTGACGCCTCCAACGAGCAGATCTGGAGAGGCGGCTCAAGTGCCACGCCGGGAGAGGAGGAGGGAGCGGTGGAGGGCACGTGGTTGGCGGCGGATCTGAGGAGGCATGGGTACTGGGTGGGTGAGGTGCTCTGAGTGAAGGCCGAAGGGGAGGAAGGAACACGGCACCGTCGGGGGAGGAGGACAGGGCGCGGCGGCGGTGGGGATTGGGATGAGAGGGGGCGGTAGGGAGGCGATGGGAGGGGAGCTGGTGGGGATAAGACGAGTGGTGGTGGGGAAATTACCAGTGTGCCCTCGAATGAATGTGGTGCAGGTGGAAATCCATGGGTATTGCTGTAAATTTATGTGGGGATTTTCGTTCCGCACCGCGCGCGGTTTGGCTGGGCGCCCGCTCAGTTTTGATTTTTTTGAAAGGTTTTAGAAGTTCAAAGAAGCTGACGCATGGGTCCAATGTCAATTTTTCTGAATTAAACTTTGCATCCTTCAAATACCTAGCTACTCGAGTCCAAAAAATTCAATGTAAATTTTTTCTGAGAAGATAAAAATATAGATACAATATAAGACATGTATTGCCCTATGATTTTCTATGGTTTGATCACAACTCAAAAAGAAAAACAACCCAAATTGAATGGTTCCACTAATTTTAGAGTCCTGAAAATAGCACATAAAAATTCATAAAAATATGTGAAGTGGTTGAAGTGGCGCTTGCATGGTAGTAAGGTGGGCCCTAGATGCTTGCGTGGCAGTGAAGTGGCGTCTGGGTGAGGTGGCGCCTACGTGGCAGTGTGGTGGGCCCCGGGCGCTCACGTGGTGGTGAGGTGGTGCCTGGGGGAGGTAGCGCCTGCGTGGCAGTGAGGTGGGCCCCGGGCGCTCACGTGGTGGTGAGGTGGCGCCTGGGCGAGGTGGCGCCTGCGTGGCAGTGAGGTGGGCCCCTGGCGCTCACGTGGTGGTGACGTGGCGCCTGGGTGAGGTGGCGCTTGCGTGGCAGTGAGGTGGGCCCTGGGCGCTCACGTGGTGGTGACGTGGCACTTGGGTGAGGTGGCGCCTGCGTGGCAGTGTGGGTGGGTCCTAGGTGCTGGTGAGGTGGCTGTTTTTTTACGGATCGCGACGAATCTGCTAAAACGTCATGGTGTTGTGGGCCGTATTGCGACGAATTTAACAAATCGTCGTGATGGTTTGGGCTTCAATATCCATCCATGCACGTCCGTGACGAAAAAAATATGAATACGTCGTAGAATCGCGACAAACTAAACAAATCGTCGCAGTGTTTGTGACGAAAAAAGGAATACGTCATAGAATCGCGACGCATTTAACAAATCGTCGCAGTGTTTTGGGCTTCAATGCACATCCGTGACGAAAAAAGGAATACGTCGTAGAATCGCGACGAATTAAAGGAATCGTCGCAGTGTTTTGGGCTGCAATGCACATTCGTGACGTTTTCTGAAAATGTCGCGGAGAATGCGTCACAGATTAAATAGTTTCTTGTAGTGGACGCCTGTCCTGTCCAAGTCTCGCGGTGACTTCTCCGGTCACACGCCTCGGCTTTGGTTGCTCCTTAGAGGGTGTATGCTTCCTCACTTTTTCGTTATCCTTTCTCTGTTGTCTTTGTCTTCTTCTTAGTTTAGAGAGTTTGAGAAGAAGAGAGGTTTCAGTCCTTGGCAATGGTCGGTGCCCCAATCCGACTAATCGGTATTTAGTTGAGTTGTTATGAGTTGTCGTGAGCGGTGCATGTTGATGTCCCAATCCAACCCACCGACTTTCTTAAGTTGTCTTAGCGGTGTGCATTGATGTCCCAATCCAACCCACCGAGTGGCTTCAGTTGAGTTGTGCGGTGATGGTTGATACCCCAATCTAACCCACCAGAGTTGTTTGGTCTATGGGCCCGAATTGTTCGGGGTTTTCTAGCCCCTGAGTTGTACGGTCAGTGTACCGAAGTTTTGAGGATGGTGCTATACCTCCCTAGTTGTATAGTCTTCGGACCGAAGTTGTGTGGTTTTCGGCCCGGTATTCCTTATAAACTGAGTTATCTCTCTTCTAATAAAATTCGGGAGAGAGTAAGGTTTCACCGTCCGTTCAAAAAAATTAGCTGTGGAGCGCAGAATTACTGGCAGCTGTCCACTTCCAAAATCATCAGCGCAGAAAGGGCCACATCCATCAAGGTGAATTGAAAATAGACATGATCAGAGTTCTTAACTTCCTTATTTAACAGTAAATTAAATTTTCTTACAAATACACAACTATCGTGCACATCAATATATAATGTATAAACTGCATGCTTGTGGGGAATCTGCCACGCGGAATAAACGCTCCAGCACAAGAAACATACAAGCAGGCCTGCATACAAGTAACAAGGGGGCGGATCTAACTGACGCGAGCACTGCAAGGTGCTCAACCGCGGCACTGGTAGATGGCCAGGCAGCCGCGGCTGTAGGCCTGCCCACGGGCAGGGCATGGCCCGTAGCACGCGGCCTTGCTCGAGGTGAGAGCGGCGTAGTTGATGGATCCGCTGCTGTACAGCGCCCTCCTCCGCGGCGCCGCCGCCGCCGCCTCCTCACCGTCCACGAAGCTGCTGGCGTCGTCCTCCACGCGCCGCCGCAGTGCGTGCAGGGACGGCGGCATCGCCTCGGCGCCGCCAGCGGATAATCCCACGGCTGCGGCCGCGGTGCCGCCGGCGAGCAGCGCAACGAGAGCAAATGCGAGGACGACGAGCAGGACTCGAGTCCCCCAGGCCATTGTTGTTATTAGTGTGGTCGAGTGCTTGTAGCTAGTGCAGTGCGTGCGGCAGGCAGTGCTAGGCTGGTTTTTTGTATCGGTGCCATCAGAGGGTACGGTGGTTGCTGTGTGTGGAGTGGGACAGCAACAGCGAGCCTAACGACACACGTGAAGCTAGACGACGGTGGGTCACGTGGTGTGTGCCAACGGCGCTGGTAGGTCTGGTTTTCGCATGATAACCCAGCTGTGTTATGTAACTAACGAAGTTCTGTGGCCACCCGGGCAATGGTAGTTAACCAATGCATAACTCAATCAGGGTAGGTAGGCAGGCACACCGCAATGGTTGTTAGCACATCTACAAGACTACTACTCCTTTTTCTGACTAGCTAGCATAGACGTCAGCGCACCTGATATAAGATGATTTATCAATAAATAATTTCAAATTCTAGCTGCATATTAGTAACCAACAATTTCTATTATTATTTTGGACGTATCTACAGGGAGGGCTCACTTGATATGACCTGGTAGAGAGCCCTCCCCGGCCCACCGCTCGCCTAGTCAAACGTTTTCCCCACGCTAGGCATACGCTTAAAAAGTTGCATCTTCTTCTTCACACCGCACCGTGTCGTGCCTCGCATCGTCTTCTCCGCGCCACCCTGTTGCCAACTGCCGCCTTGCTAACGTCGGGATGCTAGTGAGGTCCCCAACTCTCACCGCCCCCTCCTCCCCATCCCTCTCCCAACATTCTTCTCCATCCGGATCTACGCAGGCTTCAACGCGATCGTCCCTTGTACGTTATCTTCCTCCTCTTTGATGCATGCCCCCCACCACCACCACCGGCCTCCACCACCGCCCACGGCCGGCCGTGACCTCGCCGCCGTGTTGTCTTCCCACCACCCGTTGTGGCCCCTTTCCCCATCCTTCTGAACCTCTATTGGCCTCACCCCGCCACCGGCCCCGCCCACCGGATGTACTCCACCACCCGGTCAGCAGCGCCATTGCCGCCCGGCCTCGCCACCCACACCCTGCCACCACCGCCGAACCTGCCACCAACACCGGCCTATGAGACATGGGTACACCTGGGTCCCCATCGACTAAGCTCACGTCCCCGACAAGTGGGCCCGGCCCATCAAAAGACTCGCCAACCTGACAATGGGCCCAACATACCTGGTCTGTGGCCCCGAAGACCTTCCAGAAGATTCCACCGAACGACCTTATCTGATACAAGACTTGGAGTGCACGTCAAGATGTCGGCCACATCATCAATCAGTTCAAAGATCACGGGAAAATGTTGTAATCGACTAGAGATAGGTTTCCTTGTTGTAACCGACCTAGACTCAGGGTCCACCGACATTGTCCGTTAGCCAATATAAGGCGGGAAAGGGCACCGTCCTGGGGATAAGTCACATCCATCCACATCAATACAATCAAGAACATGACGTAGGGTTTTACTCTCTGGAGGCTTGAACCAGTATAAACTCGTCATATCCTTTTTGTTCTCTCTGCCATTGCATAACCATTGCATTCTTAGCTCTATATCTCTCGCCGTCGAACAAATAAACCACCAGGGTTGACACACCTTTGGACTACTCAGATCTAAACATCTGACAATTGGCGTGCCAGGTAGGGGTAGATCCAGAGCTCTTCGCGCAACTCGATGGCCTCGTCACATTGTGTCGTCTTCCATGCAAGCATGGCGGACTTCATCTCCAACCCTGTTGACATCAGCTTCGGCTCTATGTTGTCGGACTTCGCCGCTCCAACCGCCTCCTTCTTCATCGATAGCGCCGCGACCACCTCCCTCCAGCAGGTCAAGTCCAATCTACTAATGGAAACCCACCCACCCGCTCCTAGTCACTAGGCATCAAACAATAACTGTTACCACAACTAATCACTGGTCATGTGACATGGTTGTTTCTCTAGGCCCACAGGGGACTTTGGTAACAGACGCGAACACAGAGCCCATTACACGAACTCAACAATGGAGACGCGTGCTGTGAACCTATGTCACCTCTATTTCAACGAAAGGAGATGTGTCTCCTCTGTATCAAAGAAAGTAACGCTTGCTCTGAACCTGCGTCTCCTCTATCTCGACGAAAGGAGACGCTACTTGTTTACATGCGTCTCCTATGTCTCGATGAAAGGAGACGCTTACTGGCAATGTGTGTCTCCTCTGTCTCGAGAAAAGGAGACACTTCTTGTGTACGTGTGTCTCCTGTGTCTCGACGAAAGGAGACGCATTCTAGCAATGCACGCCTCCTATGATCCTTCTATGTCCTAATTTCATATGCACCTAATTAAATTAGATCTAGCATCCAAATTCACAAAAATCCACATAATTCACATGCATCATATGACAAAATTCAGCATCATCATCTCACAAGTAAAAAAGCATCACTGGCTTGACAACAATATCATAGCCATAGTCCACTGGCTTGACAACAATATCACAAAATTCATGGGACAAGAAGGAATGCAAAAATTACCTAAGAATCAGCTATAATATGAGCCCACACAGTATCATCAACATGAAAGTTTCCTATGCGTGCGATCACTTGTTCCATGAGGAATGTGGCAGTTCTATCAGGAACGTAGAACATCGTCTTTGTG